>JAWNNW010000444.1:15945000-18345000 GCA_035044465.1 Scaptomyza tumidula
AGTACACCTGATATGTATGACTGTGTGTGTGTGTGTGTGAGTGGAAGAGGGAGACATGCTGTTGCTCCGTTGTTGTTTATCTGCACGTCTGCGTCTCTATTTGGCAAATGCCAACTTTATTAGAAATTTTTTTCCAAAGTGCATGTGTGTGTGTCGTTAGCGTTTTGTACACAAGTCAATAGATGAAAGGCGGAAATCAAAGCTCATTGCTGATTGTGCTTTCGCTTGTCTGTCTGTTGCGTTGTTGTTGTTCTTGTTGTTTCGGTCTCAACTCATCTTGTTTTGGGTACATTTGCGTGTAATGTGCACGTACATATGTTGTTGTGTTTTTTTTTTTTGTCAGTTTGTTGTTGTTCACATTTCATTTTTGCTCAATGAAACGCAGTGCCGCGTGTACATTGTTGGTGTGCGTGTTTGTATTCAGGTGTGGGAGAACAGCAAAAGAGAGCGCGCGAGAGAGAGCGAGAGAGCTGTTTGGCGAAGCGCCTGTGCAGTTGTTTTTTGCAGAGCGACAGCTGTGAGTAAAATTTCCCGTTATATTTAATGTTACTTCAATTCACAGTGGAACGCAATGTGATTGTAAATGGATGATAAAATAGGGTTTTATTTTAAAAGTGAGTTGATATACAGTTGGTCTGATTTAATATAACTATTAATTATCTACATTATCTTATCTAACCGCCAAACCTAAGCTCATTTTTGTTAGCTTCATTAACTTGCAATTGCTTGGACATGACATAAAACAAGAACGAAACAAACAAACAAATTTGAAACATTAACACATCATAAGCATAAATTTAATTGAAGTCATAAAAAACAGCACGAAAAGCTCTCTCTAAGCTAAATGGACGGCATTTAAAGCACAATAAAGGCACCCAAAGGGCATCAAGCCCCGCCCTGCCCCCACCGTTTAGTGTGCTGCCAACCTGTCTTAAGACAAATAGCAAATTGTCGTTTATAATTGACCACAGGGACAACCAAGGGTGTGTGGTGGGGGTATGGTGGGGTATGGTGGGTTGGTTATATTGTTGTTGTCCATTTTGCGTGGTCGTCATTCAAAGTAAATGGACAATTATTATTAACTGCAATAAATTTCACGCACGCATAATTTACATACAAAAGCACGCGAGCGTGCAAAGGATTACATACAGAGGGGGCGAGAGGAATGGTAAGGGTGGGTTGTGGTTGGGGTAGGGGGAATGATATGGCATAATCAACATCACGTACAAATCGTTTAAGTGCAACACATAATTGTTGAAGGACCGCCTCCATTTCCATCTCCATCTGCTTCTCCTCCTTCTCCTCCTTCTTCTTCGAGCAGCAAGCATTTTCGGCTAGGATAATTGTATATTCGGAATATGTGTTTGTGTACTTATGTGTGTGAGTGTGTTTATTTGTGAATGCTTGAGACTGTGTGAGTGTTTGTGTGTGTGTGTGTGTCAATAGCAATTATGCTTGCGGCTAAAAGGAGGAAGCGACACAATACACTAAGAGAAAGTAGGAATAAAAAGTTTCAATAAAAAAGTGAATAAAATTAATAATATAAAGTTTTTTCATATAAAACCTTTATAATCGTTTACAAAGTAGTAAAAGTTATAGTAAAATATAGTTAGCACTTAAATTTTTCTCAGTGTTATTTGTATTCCGTATCAATTTAAACATGTTTAATGATTTTTAAGCAGACTTTAATACAATTTTTACTATTTTAATATCAACTGCTTATTTTCTAACTTCAAAGATATATTTTTCTCAGTGTTGCTTATTATGCAAGTAGTTAATGGCTTCATTTTGATTTTCCTCTAAATATTTCAAGAACATTTAAAATATTCACATATTGAATAACAGCCTCAATAACTAACCCCTTAATTTTCTCTCAGTGTCAATTAGTTTTTGGCTTCGTATTCACTTAATGTCACAGAGAAACACAGAAAGAGAGGGTGTTCTTTTTTTTCTTTGTCGCGCCTGGTCACACAAAACTTTTACCTTGACAAGTTTGCTTCTTCAAGTGTCAGAAACAATGCGCAAAGAATTGAAAAACTAATTTCAACGCACAACTATAAAAGAGTATTTTCTCAGTGTTTGTGTGTTAACGCCCACGTTCAAAATCGATGTTGGACAGTCATTGTTTATGTTGTTGCTGTTTTAGTTATCCATTAGCGCGTTCTTTAATTGAATTGTAGCAATTAAAGTGCTTCAATTGATTTTAATCGGAAATTGTTCCCATTGTAAGCAGCTGTTGTTGTCTGTTGGAATGTACAGTTGGCAGCCAAGTTACCGTTAATTGCAAATGACAAGCGCTGCTTCATTAACGCTGCCATTCAAATGTCGCAAAGGAAATGTGCAATAATGTGCCTTAGGCCTTGAGGTTAGCAGCAACAGCAACACACATACATACACTCATTACTTTTAGTCAAAGCTCAACAGGCTGCCTTTTTTGTTTTACGCTCTCTCACAATCAAACGAAAAATTTCCCCAAACACAGAGCGAAAAAGTACCAAAGGTACTTGGGTGTGTGTGTGGGCGCTCTCACTACGGCCGCACTCTTGCTCTCACTCTCGCTGCATAAAACGTTATGCTGTGTGTTTTGGTCAATGCCTGCCGCAACATGCGCTCCAACGATTCAGTACGCAACGAACTTTGCACGCAGACGGTTGAGTTTTGTCGGCTTGTCGAGGCTTCGCTTTCAATCATCACCTTTTTGCTCTTTGCGCGTGAATATCAAAGGCAACAAATATAACGGAACCCCAAAAGCAAGCGCGCGTCTTTCACATGGTTTTTCGTGCGTGTGTGCGCGCGTATGTGTACGCGTGTGTGTGTACGCTAGCGTGCATTTATTTTTAAGCGCGCGGCTAATGTAAAAGTGTAAGCGAAAATAAAGAAATAAATAATCAAAACCGAAATCGAATCGAAATCTATTAATAATCCCGCCGTGCCGGCTGCAGTTGACAAATTATCTCAATATATACATATATACATATATATATCGAAAGAGCAAAATGAAAGCGAAACTTAAATACCAACAACAGCTGCTGCTGGCAGCGACGCTTTGTGCGCTGCTAACGGTAACTTGTGTTGCCGCCGATACCAATTATGGCGCTTCATTCATATCAAATCCGGCTATATATGCCTATTCCGTTGCCAATCAACAACAACAACAGCAACAACAACAAACAGACACTGCCGACAGTCAAAACTATATAAATTTTGATACTTCCTCGAATGTCAATCAAAATGTGAATGCCAATGTGAATGGCAACTATCGCAATTTCTATTATACGGCATCGAAACTAGAACCAGCCACGCCCACATACAATACGCCGCCAGCTGCCCCGGTGGCAGCCACACAGCCAGCACCCCTAACCGGTTGCACCCTGGACCGTTTAGCCGTCTACAAAGTCGTCTTGCACACCTATTGGACGCGAGAACTATTCCCCAAACATTATCCCGATTGGCGACCCACAGCACAATGGACCAAGACCTTAGGTGAGTATATAAGAGGGGGGGGGGGGGGGGGTGGAGTTGGGTTTCGATAGTCGAGTTTTTGGCTTACAAAAATGTTTTGTGTTATTCAAATGAATTATTTTCATTTGCCTATGAAAATTGTAAATTGAATTTAAATGTTTACATGCATAAAACATTATTTAAAACTGTTTTGAATTGTTGAATATATTATTTTTTGGCAAATTGTGCATGAAAATATTTAAAGAATTTTGTTTTTACCTAACAAAGTTTTGAGGTAACTTAACTTTGGCAAACGTTTTGACTTAATTCCTGACTCAAACCGGATTTTTGAATGATTATTTGTATCTTCAACTATTCATTTTTAAATAATTTAGTGCAAAAGTTTAGTTCAGATGTTTTTTTCATTTTCAAATTAAACGCTTGCCCATAAATAACTTTAAATAGTTTCTCATACAACACTTTTTTATTATTATTTAATATCTCAATAGAAATAAATAAATAGTTGAATCAAATCTTGCCCATAAATAACTTTAAATAGTTTCTCATACAACACACTTTTTTATTATTTAATATCCCAATAGAAATATAAATAAATAGTTGAATCAAAACAAGCTGTTACCTCAAACTTTAGCCGGGCGAAGAACATGTTTTCCAGTTTGGCTTGTTGATAAAATCTTATAAATTTTGTGCTAACCTCAGCAGCAGGAAACACAACAACAACAACAACAAACAATAACCACATAGAGAATCACAAAACAGATGAAGAAGAAGAAAAACGTAAAGACTAATTTGTCACAATGCTCTCGCAACTTGGCGCAGACATATAAAAATAAATCGAAAAGCAATTTCGCAGCAAGTTGCCTACAAACAATTTTTGTGTTTTGGATAGATATCGACTTATATCTTATTTGTTGTTGTTATTGTTTAGTGTTGTTGTTTGGGTTAAATAGATATAGGAGGCCCAAATAGAGAGATGAGATACAGATATAAACACAGCAGATATCACATATCTATATAAATGTGTGTGTGTGTGTGTAAGGACTGTAGATGGAGTCCTTGGCCACATTGGCATGTCGCTTGTCTTATCATGTTTTTGCAGATTTAGCTGTCAATTTATAGCACACAAGCGAAGAAGCAGCGAAAGCGAGAGAAAGAGTGAAAAGCGATGGGTGGCGATGGGTGTGTGAGGGGGGGAGGGGGGTAGAGTAGACAAGTAAATCTGACAGCCAAACAAGCAATGCCTTTTGCCATAGCATACTTACGGGCATAACACACACACACACATATATACACAGAAAGAGTGAGACGGCCATAAAAAAGGATAAGACCAGCGCCTAAGAAATGCGATTTGTACGTGCTTATGCGCTATATGCTCGTCTCAGCGAAAATACAGTAAACCGAAAACCGAAAACAGAAAAGCGAATAGCGGTGAATTAAGGGCTCTTTCTAGGTGTGACGAAGCTTTAATACTCTGGTTTAGATTAAGGATTTTGATATTACTTTTCTTCAAGATTTAGTAGAAAAAACCCAAACAACATTTAATTTCTTTTAGTTTCATTATGACTTCTTGTTCAAAACTATATCGTTAACGAAAAGTTATTTTGAACTATATTGAAAATCAAGTAATTGAATGTATAAAAGTTTTTTTTCTTTCGTTTCTTACTTAACTTGGTTTTTTTTATAAACTTAAAAGTAATTTTCTTTTGAGCATTATCAAAAATGTCGTGAAAAAATGCTTCAATAAGCTTTGTCAAGAGTATCAATAAAGCGGCAATAAGAAATTGCAAGAAAGTTGTTTTCACAGCCTCAACGTTAACGTTGTTCTTGTTGTTTTTATATATCTATATCTCTTCATCTGTTGTTGTTATTGTTGTTTAAGAATCTCTTTTCTCTCCGTTAACTTTCTGATGTTTTGATTTCTGCTGCTGCTTCTGCTGCTTATTTATTATTGTTTTGTTTATTTTACGCCAGCTACTCGATCGAACTGCAGAACTGTATACAAGGCATAAAGTATATAGAAAAATATATATAGTATATAGTAATGCTATAAATAATGCAATAATTTATAAACTTTGTTGTTTTTTCATGCACTTTAAAGTGGTTTTTTTTTTTTTAATGGGCTGCAGTCAATTTTACTCTGAGTAGGTGTTAATGCATTTTGTGGCTTTCGTTTCATTTCATTCCATTTCATTCAGTTTTTTGTGGTTTTATTTAGCACATTTTCATTCTTGTTTTCTGAGTGTGTCTCTGACGCTGCACTTCAGTTTGGCTTGTTTATTGGGTCGAGATCGTTATTTATGGTATTCACACACATTGCGTATGCGTGATTTATATGCAACTCTTATCCAAGCCTGCAATCAAATCCAACAGATATTTCTCTCTCTCTATCTCTATATATATAGTTGATAATATTGAGTTCAGCAATGCGTACACGAACAATTCTGGCAATAAATTTTAGTGCTTAATTTAAAATTTAAGTGCTGTTGGATTTCCATTTCGATTTGTCAATTGTTACGAAAATAAATATTTCTTTCATTTTTATTTTCTCAATTCTCTTTGATATTGCTTAAGTTCATTTTTATGTTCAATAACAAACTATTAAAAATCTATATAAAATCGAAAATCGTATGCTTCAGACACTTTATTTATACTTTCGTAAACAAGAAAACTATAAACAAAAAACATTCAACTATATAAAGAAGCGTAAAATATTTTCAGATATATATTTCATATATACCTTTGTCAATAAATAAATATAAACACATTTCTATTTGTATGCGAAACATGTTGCAACTGTGTGTGTGTGCAACATCAAATATTAAGAGATATTTCGAATCGAACTCAAACTCTTAACTCTCTCTCTTGGCTAGGGTTTAGTTAAGCCAACGGCAAAACTCGAAATGAAAATGCACTCAAAAAAGGGCTGAAAGGATGAAAGGGGGGAGGTGTTTGAGCAAGTAGGTTTTAGAGTAGATCAATGCTGCACTTGGGAACGAAGAGAAGAGAAGGCAGCGCGCGCTTCCTGCCCTGTCATATCCTGTTTATATATATAAATTTCATTCTGTTCCAGCATCCGTTACATTTTTTTTTCAACTGGCGTGCAATGAGCTAGGCAGACAGGCGAGCTTCTAGCCTAGCCTGGCACTTAAAACTGTCCTCACTGCATTTTTTGTTTTTGCTTTTGTTTTTATTGCATTCGCTCTGGCGTCTGTGCTTTTTCTTACCACTTTTGAACTTGCAACGTGGGCGGCACAAATTTATTATGAATGTTGCAGCAAAAATACACAAAAAACAACAAGAAAAAAAAACCAAACAGCGCCAGCAAATGCATTTCTTGTGTGCCTTTTGTGCCAAGTCAAAGAACCCAAGACGCCGTTGTTATAACCCCAGCTCGCTTTCTTTCCCTTCACCTTTCCCCTGCCCTTTCTACTCTTTACTCACAACTCCCTCATCGAGTTGTTAAATTTCATTTGGGTAGGATTGCTTCAGACCCTGGTGACTGACTGTGTTGTCGCCAACTGTTTCGTTCGGAGCCAAGCTTCTTTCTTCTAGCAAATTGAAAGCGAAATAAAGTTTTTACCAACTAGCAGCGTTGGCTCGATTGCAGCAGCTGCAACATGCCACAAAATGACATATTTCTTTTGATATCTAGCAAAAATATTTGCACTGAGGGAATATGAATTAATTTGTTAATTGGTTTCAGTTTAAGTATAAAAATATAATGCAGTTTTATAGGTTGAATAATTGTTTTACTTTGGGAGTATAAGCACCTGGTCGTATACTTAATATTTTGAAGATAGTTTTTTTTGTTACTTAATAACTTAATGCATATTTTTCTTATATCCCATCAAAAACTATCACCAACTTAAACTTAGTTCTCAACTTGTTACCTTCTTGAACAGGGTATCTCAAGTCAGTATTGCATCTTTCTCTCTCTCTATCTCTCTCTCTCTCTTGTGTTGTACTTTGGATACGTTTGTTGAACAATACTTTTTGTTAAGCTTTTTTTGCTATGCTCACAACTTTTTCGTTGCAAATATATTTTTACAATTTTTATTGCCAAGCTTTTTTTTTTGCTCAATTCTCAAGCGTTTTGGCCACAGGATATGCGCTGGCCTTGCCTTGTATATCCTTGAGACTGAAATTGCAATGTTGCCCAATGCAATTGCATTTCAAATTGACCGCCAAGCAGCAGATCTCTCTTTTCCCAATCCCATCCCCAACTGTGATTTAAAATCAATAGAATGTTGCAATTGTGTTTTAGGGGTTTCTTTTCCTGGTCTGAATGTGTGTGTGTGTGTGTTTATCATTAGGAGGAGTCGTTCCCCCTTTCGTCCAACGCACAAAATCAACAACAATAGCAATAGCAACTGGAACAGGAAGGAAATGTTGTTAAGTAAACACAAATGTTAAGTGCCCCGCAATCTATACATTGTTCCATGCCATATCGTTCCAATTGTCATGCAGTATTCGCCCCCCCCCCCCGCACTGTCCTGCTGCTACCCCTGGCAACGTTAATTGCCCAACGTGGTCAGGCAATTATCCTCTGTTTGACTTGGCCGCTGGGATATGCGTGCCTCACTCTACTACTCTATGTGGCATGTGGCATGTTTGGTAGTTGGTTGGTGTTAAATGCTGAGCCTTTGGCATTTTCACGCCTTGTCTTTTATTGTTTTAGCCAGCACGACCTTTGCCTCCTCCCCCCCCCAATCGCCCTTGTTGCAAATGAAATGCTCGCAAAAAAGAAATTTGGAATTTGCTTTTGCTTTTGGCAAATGAATTATAAAAAGCTTTTTGCACAAATTTGTGTTTGCCACATAAATATAATATGTCCCCCCGCCTAATTCTAGTTGAGTGTGTTTGTATATGTATGTGTGTGTGTGTGTTATATTTTATGCACCCCTAAAGACACACACACACACACACACATATACATATACATATACATATAAGTAAGGCAGACCCTTAAAAGTTTAGTTCTCTCCTCACTGCTTGACTGCCTTTTCTTGTTCTGTTTTACGTCATTACCTTTTTTTTCGTATTTCGAATTTCGTATTGGGCATATAAATTTTGTGTGACTAAGAGTTGAGTTTCACAACACAACAACTGCTTCAAACAGTGTATTAAACAGTCGTTAACAGTTTCCTCTTTTCTCTCTCGAGCAACAAACTTCAAAATGTTTGCCATTTTTTACACGCACAAAAAACTGACACAGACAAAGAGATGAAATCATAAGGCGCTTGTCTGGCTCCGATCAAAACGGGCAACTCTGGAAACTACAATAGAAAATTATTTATGCTCTGTGTGTGTGTGTGTGTGTGTATGGGATGAGTGTATATTATCTAAGTAGCTGCTGTAATGCTCTTTCTACAAGTATTGGGCATTCGAAAATGTGTTGCAATATGTAACGAACTCAACTTTCCACCACTTTAGTATGAAAACACCTAAAACTATATAAAATCTAATATTCACTTGAACTGCTGTTGAGTAAAATTAACTTTTATTAACTATAAAAATGTTTTTAGTACCTGGAAAAAACTTACAAAAATTCTCAAGGCTCAGTTTAAGCTATGCATTTTTGACAAATATTAAATTAAAATTCTAAAAACTAACCAAATTTGCTTTTGAATAAAAAACCCAAAATTCTACTTCCTCAAGTTCTTAATAAACTTACAAAAAGCTTACACAACAAACAATAAAATAAAACAGACACACATACACACAATAATATCTTGTTGCTGATTACGTTGACTATCTACAGATTGTTGCTAAGCATCTCAAGAGAGATCTTCTTTCGTGCCGCTTTGCTCGTGTGCTTTGCGGCCGGCGTTGCAAGCTTCATTACAAATTCATAATACTCGCATTTGCCCACGCACATACCTGTCAGTGTGTGTGTGTGTGTGTGTGGTCCCAAAGGAACGCACTCAGACCCAGAAAAAAATCATGGCATACAACATGCAGTGTAGATTGTGGGGGAGGGAGGGAGTAGAAAAAAGATGGTGAGCTTTTTTGGCGCTTTCTTAGTTCGCTGCAGCATAAGTACATTAATAATAAATGTAAATTTTATGCTTTCATTTGCTTTTCTTACACACTTTTTTCCTTCTACTGGGCTTGGGGATTAGCGGGTATGTGTGGGGGTGGGGGTGATAAGTTTTTCCGGCTACTTAAAGTTTGCTTCAAAGTGTTCGTAATTAAAAGCAACCGCTTCAAAATTGCGTTGGGACTTTAAATATGATACGGGGCGGGTATTAGGGAGACACTGTGCATTGCCTTCCCTTTCCCCGCGACCCGCTTCTTCTTCTTCGTTGCTGTAAGCTTAGCCGCGTTTTGCCATTTTTTGTTGTTGTTGTTGTTACTTGTCGTCGTGGTAAATCACGGCAACGATGGCCACCAAGAACAAACAAATTCGTTGTATCACATTTTTGAGTTCCTATACACTTACAAAATGGGGTGTTTTAACTATTCAACATGTTACGCAAGGCATTGAAGAGAACACATCAGAACCCTTGATATATAATATATGTTTGGAGATGATTAGGGTGAACCTTAGCATAAAGAAAAACTTCTAAGAGAAAATTAAAGCAAGCTCTTTGAAATAAAAATACTCTACGTATTTATATGAAACTTCGATAGAGTATTTATTCTTCAACGAAAACTAAACAAATCTTTGCTCTTCTTCTTTATGTTTTTGTTTCTTTTTCGTATGCTATTTTCAGCATTTACTTGCATGAATAAATTTTTTCTACTTCTACTTTTTCTTTTGCTGCTGTTGTGTGTTGTTTTTTTGTTGATTTGGGGCTGCATGTCTTTTATGTCTACACATTTTGTGCTTTGTCAAATTCGTGTCATTATTCATTCATACATGATTAGGCAACCGAACATGAAGTAGAACCAGAAGAAGAAGAAGCACACGAAGAACATGAACATACAACAAAAAGAACACAAACACACACAAACACAGAGACAACAGTAAACAGAATAGCGGCACAGGTTTTGAATTACACGATGCCAAGCAGGACATTGGATCCTAAGGAACGGAAGGTAGGGGTTTTGGGTGTTGGTGGGGGGTGTTGGCAACCAACCTATCCACCCAAAACAAAACACAGAAGCAGTAGAAGAAGAAGAAGACAAACCCTGATGGATTGTCAGTGGGCCAAGCTTATTGTATAAAGTGAGAGAAGAAGGGGAAGACAGGCGTGGCAGCGTTGCCAAATGGAAATTAATGAATGAAATTTGATATACTGTCAGTTTGCTGACTCAAAAACACGGTTGTTGCTGTCGTTGTTGTTGTTGTAGGTATTGCTGTCCAGGGTTACCAGGCTCATCAACCTATAATTTAATTTATGCGCACGTGCTGCAGACACAAGCAAAAGATAAAAAAAATATATATATATATATATCTGAGTACGGCTTTATCGTCACGCTTTAAGCCCGATTTAATTTGCCATTTATTTCGTTATTTAAAATTTTTGTTTAATTAATTATAATTATTTGCTAATTTAACAACGTATGCTTAAATATTTAAGCTCTAACACAATAATTTTTTTTTATTTTAAGCCCCTTTGCAAGTTGACATAAATTTCCCACGCTAATTACAAATAAATTGCGCAATTTGTTTAGAGAAATACCAACAACAACAACAAAATGTTTGGTAATCTGATTACATTAACAAAATGATTTAAATTTAATTATACATCAAATGTGAATTTAATTTTGCGTGTTACGCTTATTTAAATCACATTACAAAATGTGTCTAAAAATATTTGTTTAATTTACGAAAGAAATTCCGATTTTTTATGGCGAATTTTTTTATTCATTTGCATTTGCAAAGTGTAAACCAAAATATTGTAAAACAGGCTTGACTTTAACTTTAATAATTTAATCCCACAAATAGCTTAAAGGTATTATGAAAAAAAACAAATATAACTGTTTTTATTTTTGTTTGTGCGTGTGTGTGTGTGTTTGTTCAACTTAATATGCGAAAATAATTGCCATACTTAAAATGTTGTTTGTTTATGTTTCAACGTCAGGCCAATGTTATTTTTATTCATATTTATAATTTTTTTTCGTTTAAACATCATTTTAAATGCAGGCAATGTTCAAATAAAAGTAAATTAAAGCCACTGCGAGCTTAAATTGAGTGTGGTAAACTAGGAGATACTCTTTAAAAAGATAAAAACAAATATAAATGACTTGAAAAATGGTGTAAAAAATACAAAAAAATATAATTAACATTAAGGAACTCACAATAAATATCAGAACAAAAACCTTTCATATATATTATATTTCTACAAAGGTTTACTTTTTAATTCCTTTGCTAACCTTACAGCCCATACAACTCCTACTAATTAATTCGAATCGCATATATTTTATTATTGTGCATAAAAATTGTGACATTTTAATTGCAATATTTATGACAGGATATTTGGTTGGAACATAAAACAAAACAGACAGAGAGAGAGAAAGAGAGAGAGGGGGAACAGCAATAGCAGCTGGTGCTTAAAATGTTGCCAGACCTTTTCGGTTTCTGTTTCTGACTTCAATGCAATATTTAAACATTTGGAAATTGTTATTGCTGTTGCATGTATGTGACATTAACTACATTCTGTTCAATGCTCAAAAGTAGGCAATATTAAAATGCAAATCGAAATCAATTTGATTTGAAAAGAGACAGACGGAGAGAGAGAAAGAGAGAGAGACCCTAATTAAGTGTCACACATAAATCAAATGCTACAAAACTGCTCATTAATAATGCATTTGCATTTGTTGTTGTTGTTGTTGGGCCACATACAAATGCGAAGGCAAACCCTTTTTTTTGCCAGGTTATTTATGATGGCATCCCCCTACCAAAAAAGTTGTAAGCCGCAGAGAGGCAAAAAAAAAGAACCAAAATTTGTGGGCAAAAATCTTTGAGTTGGTTTTTTGAGTTATGCGTCCGAAAAATGTCTGCTTTCGGGATTCACACAGTAAAGTTACAGTTTGCTGCTGCTAATGGCAGCCTAATTATGCTGACCACAACGAATTCAAAAAAAGAAGAACCAAACGAACCCTTTTGGAAAAGCCCACCCTGCACCCTCCAATCCCTCTCTCTCTCTCTCTGTGTTTCTTTCTCTGTTTGATGCTATAAATTTGTTGCCATTGCTTGTTTTGGCTGGCAACTTCCAAGACGCACACACACACACACACACCTTTCCGGACTACATAAATCTTTGCCAGGTGGGTGCGTTATGTGTGTGGGCGTGATTCTCTTACCCCTGCCGCACACAGCCCACCCCATCTGCCCCAAACCTGTACATTAAGACGCAGACAGGGCGCAGACACACATGCGTGCGTGTGGCAAACGCTAAAACTTTGTCTGGGTCTTCGTAATACAGCGCTGATTGTTGTGGAGGTGTGAGTGTGTGTGTTGGTGTGATTGTCTAGCATTTTCGGTTGCGCCCTAAGGTTAGCTGCTTATGAGAAATGTCTACAAATTATGGCACGGCCGCAGTTCCCGCTTATTAGGAACTCCAAAAATGGCTAAGTAGAAAGTTTGGAAACAAGCCATACAAATGTGCAGGCAACTCTGAGTTGTAGGGTTGCCGTTGCTTCTCAAACAATCTCTTAATTTGAATGCGCTACAAAAGCTGTTCAATTGTTTCATAAACCATTTTTTTCCATACATTTTTGCTTTTCTTCTCATATTTTCCACTCATTATTTCGCCAGACACTTTTCGTCGTTTCTTTCTTTTTTTTTTTTGGGTTTCGAAAGAAATAAAAATGTATATAAATTTTGGTTATGTTGTGGCACGCGTGTCTCGGTCTCTCTCTGCTTATCGAAAATGAATGCGACAATTTAACGCAATAATTAAGGACGCAAAGGAGCAGCAGAACCGAACCAAACCGAACCCCAAAAACCCGCAAGTCCCCAAAGTCTTGAAGTATTAATATTAAATATGATATTTATATATATGTATACACAAGATATACAAGTATTGGTAAGAAACTCTCCCACAGACGCAGGCTACGTGACACGTCTGAATAAATTTTGTTATTGTTGTTGTGGTTGTTGTTGGTGATTGAGGCAAGGGAGGCGCCTCGCATCAAATTTGAGTGGTTGCAATGAAGCAATAAAACATAAATTCATTTAATTAAGCAATTTTATGTGTGGCAAACCAAAAAAGCGATCCGTTGCAGACATAAAAATAAAATTTAACAAGCTGCAAGAATAGCATAAGAATGAGAAAACTAAAGCAGAGAAGAAATAGCTAAAAGCAGAAGAAGAAGTGAGGCAAAACTGCTGAAAGTTTTTTTGATAGTGAGCAATTTCTACGAATTTGACCCAAGGGAGTGGCAAAATATATATATATCTTTTTTCAAACGAGAGAGAATAAGTCGAATAAAAGTTGAAGTTTCTTCTTCAAGGAAGAACATCAAAGTGTGCTGTGTGAAAATTATCGAACTTTTCATTTTGATGGCCATTTCGAAGCGGCTCAATTTTGATGGTCAATCAGGCGTATAATAAGATAAAGTCATTGCAATTACATTGAATGATAGATCGATTGCGCGATAGACAAGTTGATGCGAGAGATGAGATGATGAGATAAGATGAGATGATACCAAATTAACCGTTACAAGGGC
This sequence comes from Scaptomyza tumidula, assembly GCA_035044465.1. NCBI lineage: Eukaryota > Metazoa > Arthropoda > Insecta > Diptera > Drosophilidae > Scaptomyza > Scaptomyza tumidula. The sequence goes on from JAWNNW010000444.1 coordinate 15,959,083, forward strand.
CAGCCAGCCAGCCAGCATCTTAAGTAGCCCTAAAGTAATTGCAATGCATTTCAAATGAGCCGCAAGGTAAAAGCTGAAAAAAGAAACCCATAAAAATAAAAAAAAACCAGCAGCAAAATGTGTCCAGCTGTTTGGTGGCAGGAGGTAAGAAGAAGAAGAAGCTGCCACTGAAGTGTTTATAATGCGCGCAGCAAAAACAAACAACAAAACCAACCACAAACAACAACAACAACAACGCAAAAGCTGTGGCAAACTTCAAAGAAAATATTCGAAATTAAATGAAGATTTTTTTTGTTTTTTTGTTTTGTAAATCAAATATTACCCACAATATTAAGTATATTTTCACGGCGGCGCCTTCTTGCCAAAAAAGTTTGGCCGAACGAGAACCTTTGGCAGCGAATTAAATCAAAATTCTGTCGGCAATTGCTAAACCAATTACAGTTTTGGGGTTTGCTTTTGAGATTATGAAAATATTGCTAGATATGAAATAAGGGTATTTTCTAGTAATATGATTTAAAATAATAATATAGAAAATCGAATTATCTTAAACCTTATTTTATAGAGAGACTAACACAGAAAGTATAACAGAATCACAAGATACAAGATCTTGAAGTTTTCAAGCATTTAATCCATATTCAATTACAGTTTTGGGGTTTGCTTTTGAGATTATGAAAATATTGCTAGGTTTGAAATAAGGGTATTTTCTGGTAATATGATTTACAATAATAATATAGAAAATCGAATTAACTAAGCGAAAATAAAACAGAACCACAAGATACAAGATCTTAAATTTAAGAATTTAATTCATATTCTACTAAATTTTGAACTTTTCTTAAGAAAAATCTCTTTATTCATATGGCTTTAAAAAAAAACGTAATTGCTTCTTTAACATGTGATTAAGTTATTGACGTCTATTAGTGCGACAACAATTCAAGGCACTTTTTAAATACGTCCAAAGTTTGGCCAATAAAAAAAAAATGGTAAGAAAAAACATAACAAAATAAAAGCACAACACTTAATGTGCAAGAAAATGCGCTAAAACGTTCAAAAAAATATACTTTTCGACGAGGAGGGGTTGGGGTTTGGGGTTGAAAAGTAAAACTTGGCTAAGCGTAAATAAAGCAAATAAACTTAACACAAGCCAGGCGCAAGGCGCCCCCAAAAAGTCAAGTTGCCTAAGCTGCTGTTGTTGTTTTGGGGCAAAGAAACTTGTGCTCAAGTTTTTGGTTTTTGAGACAGTTTAGAGTTTGCTTAGCAGCCAAACACAAAAACCATAGCATACAAAATGGGGCGTGCTTCTTATATTTTTTTTTTCGGCTGCCACAACAACAACACCAACAACAATAATAGAAGTAGCAGCATCAACAGCAGCAGCAGCAGCAGCAGGCGTTGTTATTGGTGTGAATAATGTTGCTGTTATTTATGCCTCAATGCGTCACGCCTAACCGCCCGCCTGCCTCAGCTTTACGCAGTAAGCCAGAGAGTTGAAGAAGCAGAAGAAATTGCAATTTCCACGCCCAAGTTTCGGGCACTTTCACTTTATGGCACCGCACAGCCCAACAACAACAACAACAGTCCCTACACTTGACAAAAAAAATGCAATAAACTCTAGAAAAAATACTAGACTTTTGTATAAGTATTAAAAGAAACTAAAAATCTCATTAAAAAAATATTAAATAGCTTCATTTTTGTTTATCTGAATAATTCCAGTGTGTAATATCATCATAACAGATTTTTTCTTCGAGTGTAACTGCTGCTACTTTTTATCAAAAGTTTTCCTTAGCCCAACAACAATGGGCACATTTTTAAAGTGTTTTTTATTGTCGCGTTAACCGACCGCAACGACTTGAAGCCGCAGGGGCGGGGTGAAGCGGATGCTGGGGCGGTTGATAAAGAGGCGTGGCAAGCCGCTAACTTTACCGCTGCGTAAGTGTAAATTATTGTTAAGGTCAAAAAGTTTTTGCACTCACAAGTTTCTTGACTAGTTTTTTTGTTGTTGTTGTTTTGGTTGTTAAGTTAGTTTACGTCTTAACTGGGCTATGCGAAAATGGCTTTAAGTTAAGCTGGCAGCAGCTGCATAATTTTTGAGCACATTTCACTTAATTAACGCGTACCTAAAACGCGCTCATAAAAATGCCACGTTAACTTACAATTAGCTATAGCTATGCCCCCCGTCTGCCCCCACCTCCTCCTTCTCCCTGCAACAAATGGCCTTTTACTACCGGAAAGGTCAACTATGCGGCACGTAAATATACAACACCACAACCAAAGTTCCTTCTTCTTCTTCTTCTGCCCCTCAGTTAAAGTGTAATAAACTGCGTTTCTTGTTGCTCTTGTTCTTGTTGCTCTTGTTGCTGTTGTTGGGTCTTCTTCTTTAAATAAAAATTTATGTGCAGCACCCTAAAAAAAAAAAACACTTTCACTACTGAACTGAACCGAACCGAACCGAACCCAGCCTGTGCCTTAAGCTCTACCATATATACATTTGTTGTTTCTATGCTCCCCGTTCCGTTCCGTTCCGTTCGTTCACTGCCCTCACTTGACATTTGAAATATGCTTGTGCGCTTTTTATGTCGGTCAGCCAGGGCAAGCAATTAAATGGCACTGCCAAAGGCGTAACCAGTGAAACATGAGAACACAGTATAGGCAATATTATTATTATAGTCGAAGCCGGAATACTCTGTTGTAAGTTGTCCTTTAGGAACAATTTAATCTAAGTGGTCAGCAACGATACAAATTCTATCACTTCTTGAAATAATAAGATTGGTAAGTTTCACCTTTAAGGCTGTGCGTTGATAGTAATCAGTCAGTTAGTAGTTAAGCTCATTAGCCATATTAATAAGTTGTATTTTGAAGTTGGCAAAGGTCTTAGTCCGAAAAGAGTGTCTAGCAAAGTTTCACTCCTTGACCTAAAACCCAAACTAGAAGTAGACCAAAAAAGAAGACAGATCATTGTCGCATCCGGCTTAAGAACTATCTCTTCAGGCTATGGTATTTAAAACTGCAAGCACAACAACATAAATTCAGCTTGACAACTGTACTTTTCGACTCTCTATCTTCCTCAATTTCTCCCCCCCCCCCCCCCCCGCTAGTGTGTGTGTGTGTGTGTGTGTGAGAAAGGCTTCTGCTGTTCTTGATGGCCTCATTTTTGATTTGTAGCCGACAATTGGTAGACATTTTAAGGCCCAAAAAGCAAAAAGCATTGCGCCTGAGTGTCTGAACTGAATCAACATCAAATTTTAATGCCACTCATAATATTTTCATGCACACAATGCGCAAAAGGTTGAAAGTGCTATCCGAAACGCAAAAAAAAAGTAAATGCAAAGTCAGCAAAAACTCATATGTACAAATTATGTTGCATGTGTGTGTGTGTCGCAACAAAAAAATTCCCAAAGAAATGAAAAGTTTTTATTCGCATTGCTGCGGCTCAGTTATGCCAAAAGTTTTTTTAATCGAAAACAGAAGCGGCATTTGAGATGAAATTGTCGAAGAGCAAAGTAACAGATTAAAAGGCAAATTCAAGCTAAAATTTAAGTTATTTGCTTGTTCTTTGTTATATCATTATTGGATGAATTTTCCAAATTGATTTTCACTTAATTTCTATAAAATATTTATTGTTGGTTTGGCTTAGTTACTTTCCACAGTTTTACGGTCACTTTTCCCAGCTGTCACTTTCGCAGTCACAGTTTCACTGCTCAGCCCCGATATATATACAACTGCCAACTTTGGCATCTCTAAAAAAGCGAAACTACAGAAATGCCAATACAAAAAGCTTAATATGCTATATGCCATTTGGGTTCTTTTTGTGGCTAACTTTTGAGTGCGCAACTTTCTCAAGAGGGTTTCACATACACACACAAAAAAATAAAGAAGAAAAGAAGACTCGAAAAGGGTTCTTTCTACACTGATTGTTGTTATTATTATGGCTGTGTGTGTGTGTGTGTGTGTGTGTTTGTGTTTGTTTGAGCTCCATTGAGTTATGTGCGACACAGTAAACAAACAAACAGCAGAGGGTTTACACATAACACAAATTGATTGTTGCATTGCTCAGTTTGGTTTTCGCCATTTTTTGTTCCCTTTTGGTTGGTGGAGCGAAAGGTAAATGCGTTGTGCTCTTTTTCAGTACGTTTGCAATTTGAGATCATAAAAATTGATGTGCTCAAAGACGAATTTCTGTGTGTGTGTGTGTGTGTGAAGGGTATAAATATCAAGCAACCACCACCTTTTGGCCATATGCAAGAATATATATATATATCTATAAAAGAACGCAGCCGCCGCCTCCAACGTGTAGTTGAGCGTGAAACGTAGAATTTATTATGTTATCGCTTCAGCGATTTACTTTATCGATTTCACAATCAGGCAGTCAAACACTCTTTTGCCTTAACAGTATCAACACCTACCCCACCACCACCCTCCCGCCACCCCTCCCCCCTCTCGACCGTTTGGCGCCCTTTTTTCTTGTGTGCGAGCTGTTTCTGTTCTGTTCCCCAGATAATTTTGCAGCAATGTTGCTTGTTTGTGTATGTGTGTTTGTTTGTTTGCCTTGGCATTTTACCGTTTGCGCCTGCTTTTCTTGGCTTGAGATTTTCGTTGCCTTTAGCCTGCGGCGTTGTGGCAAATATTATTATTTGTTTAAAATTTAAGCCATCCGAAAAGTGAGTTAACTTTGATACGTGCCCTTCACTATCGCCTTGAGGTAGGCCATTGTCCTTTTGCAGCCAAATCAGACCTTGATATTAGGAAATATTAGAAACATTGATAGCTCTGGCAAAAGTCAATCGATTTTGATAGGCAACAGCCCTTTGGCACGATTTTTAACTATATTTATGCAAAAATGTTGTTTTCAAAAGTATTCAAAAGTAATAACTATAAAGTCATGTTTAGATCTTAACTAAGAACTCATTCAAAGAGGCCAATTCGAAACATTTAATCATATAGCGCTGTTTTAGTAAGAGAATGATTTGATTATAAAGCCTTAAGCTACAAATTGAAGCACATAAGAAATTCAAAACACTTAAGGATTCGCATATACACACATACATACATATACATATATATATACTAACATCTTTCAACCATTTTGTGTGTTGTTTATTGAAAACGCGACGTTTGGATTATCAGCGTATTTTCCATCGAGGTTTATGCATTTTTAATGAGCTACCTAATGGCAAAATGTCGGAAGTCTTCATTTTGACTTTGATGTGGGACCAGCGCGAAAGCGAAAGAGTTGTGAAGCTTTCAGCAGGCGCCATTACTAGGCAATTTGGTAACTAAGTGCCTTAAATGCGAAGAAGCTCTCTCAAATCCCCATATAATACGCATATTAAATATTTACAATTATTTTTGAAAAAGAGCTTGCTAAAAATTTGTTTACTCAACTCTCTCTCTCTCTTTTTCTTCTATTTTCCCCCCTATCTCTCTTTGCAGGTAAGCAAATCAATGAAATTAAATTCAATCAACTTGGCGGCTTGTTTATTTTTAAACAATGTAACTGGACCAACCAACTCAGCAACCGAGGCTACAACAACCCTCGTCCTGTCACTGAATTGATAATAATTGGATTAGCGCATCATTTGCAAAACCGTCTAGGGGCTTGCGGCAGCGGGAGCGGTAGCGGTAGCGAGGAATTGGCTGTCAGGGAGTTTTGGACAGTTGCAGAGTTTTGCTGCGAGTTGGGTTAATAGTGCCCCAAAGGCTTACGGCACGTTGAACACGCCACGAACTGATACACCCCTAACATATGTGTGTGTGTGTGTGTGGAAAATGCACTCAAAGAAAATAAGGAAACCCTCTCGACTCATAAAAATGACTAACTGATGCATAAAAAATCAAAATCATATTTTTTGCTGGCTTGAAAAATATATTACAGACTTTTTCTTCGAGTGTATGTGCTGCGCAAAATATTTCGCAAAATTTACATCGTTTGCCATATTTTTCAATATTTTTGCGTGAACGTATATGTGGGAAAGCTAGGAAGAGAGAGAGGGGTGGAAAGGCCAAAGGGTATGTTGGTAGACGGCAAAACGCTGCGCTTCAACAATTTTACAATTTATATGGCCAGGCGCAGCGACCTAAATGCTCTGATGTGTGTGTGTGGGTGTGTGTATGGGTGTGTGTGTGAGTGTTATGTTTTGGCAAGTTTATGCGCCCTATGGTATTCATCACTTAATTTCCACGTGCCGGCGAACCGGCTGCCATTGCGAAATTTATGACTTTGCTAGCGCTTCTCAAATGCTGGGCAAAGTTGTTGTCATGGACTTGGGGTTTCCAGCACCAGGCAATAACACACCATAAAACATACACACACACACACACATATGTATATGTATAGACGATTCGACACCATTACGCATATACAATGTTGTCAAGTTGAAAACCCCTTTAGGCGAAAATTGTGTTGCGTTTGCCGTTTGCCAGCTGTCAGCGCATAAATAGAATTATGTCAGCTAATTGAATTTGCTCTCCGACTTGACATAGATTTATGCACTAATGCACTTTCGCCAATGTTTGTAATCAAATTTCAAAAGCTGCCAAACTACCAACATCAGGGTTCAACTACAAAACCAGCTGCCGAATGTCGAATTTTCTGAGTTGATGCTTAGAAATGTTTTAAACTTTAGTTTTTTTTTTCCCCATTGAGTATCAAAAGTTAAAACTTATTTGATTTAAAACTAACAAGCTTAGTTTTATGTATTTAAAAGCTAATCCCAAGTAATTAAAGTTATGGGATAAGTTTTTAATTAAGAATTTCAATGAGTATACGAAGGAAAATGTTAAAAAAGGTTTTTTGACGAAATAAATAATTTATATCTTTAAAGAACATCAGTAACCACTTGATATGTATGATATATTGGTTGCTGTTGCTTTATCGAATATCATTTATTTTCACAGCAAAATTTTCAAACTTTACAGTATCAAAATGTATATTTGATGAGCTGCCGTTTTGTGGCTGCATTTATGTGATTTTATTGTGCCTACAACTAAAATGTCAAACAACTATTAAAACCAAAATGCCGAATGCCGAATGCTGCCTCTTCATCATTGTCAGAGCAGAGAGAGTTTTTAAACTGTCGTTTGTCTTGTGGGCTGTGGTTGCAGCTGCGTTCCAATTCATTTACCATAATCTGTTCGCTCTCTCTGTCTTTCGCTCTCTTTTCTCTCAGTTTTTGATTGATTTTGTGGTTATGTCTGCTGTTGAATCGGTCTCCCCCAACCAGACCAAACCAAGCCAAACGAAACGAAACCAAACGAAACCAGCAATAACAATCAGAATTCGCAGTTATAGTTGCAGTCACAGTTCTAGGCTTGATGATTCTATACCGCACGCATTTCTCTGCCAGCCAGCCAAAAATAATGAAGCTTTGCGGCTTGATTGTGGTGTAAATGAGGGAGGGGGGAGGTATGGAGCTTACGTAAAACGAAGTAAAATGGTAAAGTTGGTTGCAATTCAATTTGCACGTGAATTTCGTGGCCCCTTTTTGCCCTTTGCTGCAAAACTTTCCAAAAAACCATGTAAAGCAAATTGTACACAATTATATTTGTTACGCCACATACATACTATATATACATATACACACACCCCTATGAAATACACACGCCGCACACATTGCTCTTATCTGAAATGAGCATGAAATCTATCGAAACGTAACGAATTGTATCGAACGTGCCTAACTGTTAATGCGGTTATAATACGCCAGCGGATTATCATTGATTATAGATATGATTGTGTGTGTTTTCATGGGTGTCTGTGTATCAGTATGAGAAATAACTGTTTGTTGTACGCGTCGAGACACCAGCAACAACACAACCAAATCGGAGCAGGGGCAAACGGCAAACGGACTATAAAAGTTGGTCCTATGTGTGTGTGTTTCGAGTATAGACATAATTTCAATTTTCATTTGGTATTAATGTCTGTTCATCTGTGTGTGTGTGTGTGTGTGTAAGCTCACAAATTGCCGCAGTGTTGCCAGAGTCAAGCAAAACTCTACGGGGCAACAATTGTGTTGTTGGGGGTTGGAAACCCCTGTTATATATGACTGCAAAATGCGGTATTGGCAAAATCCCAGGAGCGCGCTTTAGTTGATAGCTGCAAATGGAAGGACAATGCTAGTTATAAGTATCCATTGCACAATTGGTTGGTAGGGATTAAACCGTAGTGAGAAAGAGAGCGAGAGAGAGTGAGAAAGAGGAAGAGGAAAAGAGAGTTGTGATGTGGGTTATGCAAATTTATTGAAGTGTCTCGATGCCTGAATCAAATGACCAAAGTTTTCTGCAGCAATCACACTAAAAACAAAATTTTTCTGTTGGATTGGTGATTAGGCTTAAGAGCATTTGGTAAATTTATGGTTACAAAAAAGTTTGCTTCCAAAAAAAAGAAGAGGAATAAATTATTTACGAATTTTTGCGGGCAAGATTTTCAATGAGTTCACGATATAATATTCTAGTTCTATTCACCCAAAAATTAGAAAAAAAACAAATATTTATTGCTGCTCATTTCAATACCATTAAAGCCGCCCTCATTAGATTCGAAATATAATTAAAAATACAAAAAAAAACTTGTGTTTCTCGTTATGGGTTTACTTTTTGTCTCGCTGCGGTAATGCTAATTTCGTCAGGTTCCCATATAATTTGCAACACAAATGGCTTTTAATTAAAAATAAATACAATTTTAATCAATGCCACTGTCAAGAAAAATCTTTTTGCTGTTCGTCAGCCATCCAATTTACATTGTAAAAATAAAAATCCGAAAAGAAAAAGAATGAAATCCCCAAAGCTGACAAGAGGCCATTAAGTAAACCAATCAAAGTCGAAACTTGGCCCAAATGAGCAAAAAAAAAAAAAAGGAAGACAGTTAAGGAAAACCAAATTTCATAACAGGCACATAAAATGCGGTCGCTGTGGCAAGACCCCAAAAATGCAAAACACAAACAGATTGGCGTCCAAAAGGAGGCGCTCCATTTTTAAAAGGTGGCCACTTCCGGCCAAGATGGCGGATGGCGGATGTCCCACCCCTCTGTGCGCTGTTGCGTGCTTAATTAAATGATCATCATTTGCGCGCAATCAACGCACAAATAAATTTTCAGTCTAGCTATCCCTAACTCCGACACCCCCCCACCCCCTCATCTACCCCGTAAGCCTATTTGTTGTTGTTTGTTGTATTGGCCTTACCCCGGGGGGCTCTTTGGCCGTAGTTTTGTTTGTTTGGTTCTGGTTTCCGCTTGAAATTATACGCCAGCCCAGCCAAGACTGCCGCTGCTGGCTGCTGTTGTTATTGTCTTAATTAATTCCTAATTTCGTTCTAGACAACATTCGCTTTGACTCCTTTTTCTCACTTTTCTCCTTTTCGCGGAGCGTTGCGCATCTTTAATTGAAAATTTTCTTCAAAAGACGTTTCGGCCACGTCTGAGCGTATTCATGACCAGCTATGCACACTATGCTCAGGGTATATTTGTTATGGCAACCAATGTGTTTTAATCCTTGAAGAAATTTGTTTACTTTTGTATAAAGTTTAAGTTAATATTGAATGTCAAGACAATTGTTAGATTGAAGTAAGTAAGGAGAGTATTTAATATTCATCACATCAAATCTCTCCTGGTTTTTCGTTCTGTTCGCTTTAATATTCGTCTGGTCGTTGGGCATTTTATTTTTTGTTTTTAATTTTGAGCCGCCAGCTGTTTGGCCATTTGACAGTCACTTTTCATTCATTTGCATATTGCTTTGTCAATCTGTGCGCTTTGTTATTGCTTTGTTTATGATTTCGTATTACGTCTGCTTTATTGCCACACTTTTCAATTGTTGTTGTTGTTGTTGTGCGCATAAATTTGATTACATTTTCGGTTTAACATCGTCGACTTACATCGACTTTCACATAGCTTTCAATTAGCTGCGCTTTATGGCTTCAAGTTATTAAACTTTAATGCAATCGACTTCACCTTACACAGATTCAATTACACATGCACTGGCCAATTTGGCCAAGAACTTGTTCAAGCATGAATAAGTCTTAAATATTTATATTGTAAGCAGAGGTCAACATTGTGTTATTGCGTATACGCCGCATTTGCTGTGATTTCAATCAAAAAATTTAATTATAATTTTCATAACAAATTGCGCTTCTGCATTTCTAATCTATTTCCCATTAATTTCTAATGCAGCTGTTTTCCCAAGGGTGATTTTTGCACACACGCACAACGCACACACCCACACACACACAGTTTATACTCTATCATTAGCCACAACATTGAATGTATATCATTTAAATTGCCATAATTTAATTCAATTTTTATTCCAATGCATAATTGCATTTCAAGCAGCTGCAGCAGCAAAAAAAAAACAGAATGTGCAAATATCATTAACTCAAACTGCAGCACGTTGATGGTCATCACATTCTAAATCCACACACACACACATACTAATACACTCTCATGTGAATGTTTTTGCACACTTTGCATCCCTTTCATGCACTGAGTTAAGCTTATTGAGTGCCCTTAGGTTAGTTTTCACATAGCTGCCTAGGCAATTAACCCAAATTCAAGTGAAATGAGCTTTACATGCATCAGGTGCGATAATCTGGTTACGATAACTCGATAACTGGCCAGTAAGCTAGTTTTTAGGTCAGCGCTATGATTTAAAGTAAGTACTTCGAACTTGTTCGTATTCAATTAATTGAATTTGAAACTTTGTACGCACAAACTACTAAATGGATTTTAACAAAACTTTACAATAATAAAGCTTATACTTCAGTATAACAAATAGGATATAATTTTTGCTATATTGGCTTTTCTCTTATTAAGCTGTTCTCTGTTTTGTGATTATTTCAGCTCTTTTGAAGTCAAAAATAATAAATACAACCTCAATTCCATTTTATATTTTACAACTCTTACAATTCGAGCTTGTTTTGTATCTTGTTTGAAAGTTTAAGTACCACTATAAGCTAATCTCATTGGCATTAAAGCAATAAATACATTTATTTAACATAAAAGCTCAAAACGAGCGAAACCTTTCAAACACTTTTTTTTCCTATCACATTTCCTGTCATTCATATTATTTGCAACATTTTTATGTGCATTTCTTAAGCGTCTAGCGTTTGTGTTCGTGTAACTAGACCCACGGGTGTAATAAGCGCACACATAAACAGATTCACACCCAAACACACACACACGAAGCCAAATACCTCGTTGCCTAGTGAGAAATCTTGATCTAAACATGACTTTGGCTTCTTCGCATCCATACAAAATGGCAGCCAATAAAAATTAAAGCAAAAACAAAAATTTTAAGTGCCGTAAAAAGTATGAAAAAAAAGAATTATTTTCAAGCTAATTCTTACAGCTTTATTTAATGCGCGCAGAACCCAGCAACAACAACAACAACAACAATAATAGAAAACAACAAAACAAAAAAGGCGGCAATGACAAAAACAAAAAATGAATTTTTAGAAAAACAGCGAAAGGAAAAGAAAAAATCAAAAACAAAAACAAAAAGAAAATAAACCAAGTACAAGAACAACGGCACGCAAAACAAGTCATAAAGATAAAGAAAATTTATGGCTAAGCATTGTGCTGCGAATCCTTGGCCACAAAAAACAACTCCAATGGAGCCATAGGAGCCCAAAATTAGGTTAACGATATTTCACTCTCAACTCTCAGCCAGCCAGCTGCCTGCTGCAAATGCTTCCCAAAAAACCATCTACTGAAACTGCTGAATATGTTTTGACAACAACAACGTGTAAGAATGTGGTCATAATGAGAGTAACAACGGATCAATACCCTGTACTTTAGTTTTATACTCAATACTGACAGGTTAAGAGTCAACTATATGCAAATATATGTTTTCCTTCTTTAACTTATGTCAACAATTTTCATAGTTAAGGTTAACAAGTCAAAAAAAAGTTATTTCTGAAGACTCAACCCAACTTCACTAACATGTAACCCACCTAACCGAACTTTTTCACTTTACAGGGTATACCAACCAGTACATAAAGTGTGTGTAGTCTCTTTTGTTTTTGTGCTGTGCACAGTTTACAGTTTTAAAGTTTTGTGTTGCGTCTGCGAGACAAACTGTTTGCCATGCCAAATGTCGCTTTTATCGCTAAACGACGCCTAAGTGAGGCACTTTTAAAGCCGCCCCGTTTTTACCCTCCCCACGGACCACATTAGTCGACGTAACGACATTGATATCCTTTCCTTTTCTTTCCTTTTCTCTACTTTCGTTTGCTTTGGTTTGGTGGGTAAGCAAAAGGTTCTCTTTTGACTTTGTTTGGAACTAAAGCAACTGATTGCTTGAGCCTTTTCTGTTTGCTTGCGCTTTCTATTTTGAAGTCGGGTTGCGCATTTTGTGGTTGCTGCTCGATTTCAAATTAACAGCAAAGCCGCCAATAAATTCCTCAAAAATGTATTAAACTCTCAGCCAAGAGAAGGAAAAATAAATGTATAAAATTAATTAAAATTAATTGCCGCAACATATTTGCTTTGGTTAGACTGCGGGCGTTCTTTCTTCTTATTTCTTATTTCTACTTTTTGCTGAATGTGGAATTTTTCCTTTCTTTGTGTTTGGCGCCCACTGATTACATATATCCACATGTATAAGTGTGTGTGTGTGTGTGCTCGTTATAAAAATATTTGAGCTGGCAACACAAAGGATAATACAGCAAAAAACTTATACATGCTATAGAAAATGAAACATCAAGCAAAAGGTGCATTGTGTACAGCCACAGAGGGTGTGTGTGTGTTACATTTGACCCATTTGGACATATTTGTTGTAGGTGGGTTTTTTGTTGTTGTTGTTGTTGTTGCTGTTACTGTTGTGGTCAAAGGTCAAGATAAGCAATCTGATGAAGTCCGCTCTTATTGTTAAGATTTTCTCCAGTTGAAATGTGCTGCGGCATGTGAAATACCTTTTTATACCCAGATTCCATTAAAAATGGGAAAAAGGGTTGAGAAACACCGGAGATATGGAACATTGAAGTTGAGTCAAGTATGCAGCATGCGCGTACACACGCAGACACACATACTTGTGACTGTAAGCGTAAAGTGCAGGTGTTCTTTATTAATTCTTCAAAAATATTCAAACAGTCATATAAAGGAAGCAATGTTGTCTTTGTCATCAAACAGTGATATTTTGGTTTTTTTCAGAATTATAGTTATCTCAAGAAAGTTAAGAAATATTTTTTCAGTTATTTTCGATAGATAGTACCCATTGCTGTTACGCGAAGTAGTTTTACTTTTTTAGCAAAGACAAAAAAATCGCAACTAAAGCTGAGACTGGGAAAATATGGTGGAATTAATTTCGTATCAATTGTATAGCCATTCACAAAGTACGGTACGTTCTAGAAATAAAAGAAAATTAAAAATTATTCAGTTAGGAATAAAAACATGTAAAAAACCAAAACAAACCTTTTTAAATGGGCATTTAAATGGAAAATTAGATACACGACGTATTCCAACAAAAATAATTTGCATTATGAATTGGCTTTGAGCCGAAAGCAGTGTTTCACACAAATCTAAATCTGTTTTAGTATAGTTAGCAAATGTTTTACCGGTTTTTATGGCAAGCAATACATTTGCATTCACATGTGTATCTTCAGCGAACGTAGCTTCCAAAGATCCGACAGAAATATTATTTGTCGTGCGATTTAAATAACAATTGAGATGTGCGACCATTTTTGGATTCTGATTCAAGCACTCCAATTTGGTAAAATCAGCAACAATTTTGGCCTATTAAGAAAGGACGAATCTTTATAAGATGAACAAGTAAGAAGGCTCTAGTCGAGGAATCCCGACTAGACGATAACCCTGAACCCTCTACATAACGCTTTACTCACTTGACTCAACTTCAATGATCCATATCTCCGGTGTTTCTCAAACGATTTTAATAATATTTGAACTGATTGTCATTATTTTGTTTATTAATTCAAACCCCGTCTCAAAGTTTTCCAAATTCCAGAGTTTTTTTTTGTTAGCGATCCCATGTGTATATCGGAAACGGGAAGAGTTATCGATCACACTTGTACTGCCTAGGGATAAGGCGAGCCTAAGTTCCAAATCTGGAGTCTCTAGCTCTTATAGTCTCAGAGATCGACGCGTTCATACATACGACGGACAGACGGACATGGCTATATCGACTTAGCTGTTGATGCTGATCAAGAATATATATACTTTATGGGATCGAAGATGCTTCCTTCTGCCTGTTACATACTTTTGCACAAAACCACTTAAACTTTTTACCCATTTTTAAGGGGTTCAGGGTATAAAAATGTAATTCATTCCAACTAACCTTTCCTGCCAGTGTGACCAACGCACAAGCGAGCAGACCTGCTGTCAAAGTGCCGAAAATGCCGATGTTCATGTCAACTTTCTTTAAACCACTTATTTGAAATTCTGTTTGAATTTTGAAATTTGCTCTATTTATGGTTTTGTGTATGCCGAAATTTGTTTTTAATGAACCCAAATAATATAAATTAAGTCCATTTATATATGGCAATTAACTACGTTTTAGTAGATGAACGTTGTGATATCGCTGATCGACAATGATTCGAATAATAATTACGATGTTTCATTTTGGTGGTAATAAAAATATAGAAACTGTTCGCCAGCTGTTCCTTATTTATTCTTCAAAAATATTCAAAAAATAGATATAAAGGAAGCAATGTTGTCTCCGTGCATCAAACAGTGATATTTTGGTTTTTTTCGGAATTATAGTTACATGAAGAAAATTAGGAAATTTTTTTCAGTTATTTTCGAGAGATAGTACCCATTGCTGTTACGCGAAGTAGGGGTTCTTTTTTAGCAAGGAAAAATAAATCGCATCTAAAGCTGAAACTGGGAAAATATGGTGGGATTAATTTCGTATCAATTGTATAGCCATTCACAAAGTACGGTACGTTCTAGAAATAAAAGAAGATTAAAAATTATTCAGTTAGGACAAACATGTAAAAAACCATTACAAACCTTTTTAAATGGGCATTCAAATGGAAAATTAGATACACGACGTATTCCAACAAAAATAATTTGCATTTTATGAATTGGCTTTGAGCCGAAAACAGTGTTTCACACAAATCTAAATCTGTTTTAGAATAGTTACCAAATGCTTTATCTTTTTTTGTGGCAATCAATACATTTGCATTCAACTGTGTATCTGCAGCGAACGTAACTTCCAAAGATCCGGCAGAAATATTATTTGTCGTGCGATTTAAATAACAATTGAGATGTGCGACTATTTTTGGATTCTGATTCAAGCACTCCAATTTGGTAAAATCAGCAACAATTTTGGCCTATTAAGAAAGGACGAATCTTTATAAGATGAATAAGTAAGAAGGCGCTAGTTCGAGGAATCGCGACTTACGACGGTCACCCTGAACCCTCTACATAACCCTTTACTCACTTGACTCAACTTCAATGATCCATATCTCCGGTGTTTCTCAAACGATTTTAATAATATTTGAACTGATTGTCATTATTTTGTTTATTAATTCAAACCCCGTCTGGCAGAGTTCTCCAAATTCCAGAGTTTTTTTTTTTTGTTAGCGATCCCATGTGTATAATCGGAAACGGGAAGAGTTATCGATCACACTTGTACTGCCTAGGGATAAGGCGAGCCTAAGTTCCAAATCTGGAGTCTCTAGCTCTTATAGTCTCAGAGATCGACGCGTTCATACATACGGACAGACGGACATGGCTATATCGACTTAGCTGTTGATGCTGATCAAGAATATATATACTTTATGGGATCGAAGATGCTTCCTTCTGCCTGTTACATACTTTTGCACAAAACCACTTAAACTTTTTACCCATTTTTAAGGGGTTCAGGGTATAAAAATGTAATTCATTCCAACTAACCTTTCCTGCCAGTGTGACCAACGCACAAGCGAGCAGACCTGCTGTCAAAGTGCCGAGAAAATGCCGATGTTCATGTCAACTTTCTTTAAAACACTTATTTGAAATTCTTTTTGATTTTGGAAATTTGCTCTATTTATGGTTTTTTTTAATTTGCCGAAATTTCTTTTTAATGAACCCAAATAATATAAATGAAGTCCATTTATATGTGGCAATTAACTACGTTTTTTAGTAGATGAACGTTGTGATATCGCTGATCGACAATGATTCGAATTGTAATTACGATGTTTCATTTTGGTGGTAATTAAAATATATCAACTGTTCGCCAGCTGTTCTTTATTTATTCTTCAAAAATATTCAAAAAATAGATATAAAGGAAGCAATGTTGTCTCCGTGCATCAAACAGTGATATTTTGGTTTTTTTCGGAATTATAGTTACATGAAGAAAATTAGGAAATTTTTTTCAGTTATTTTCGATAGATAGTACCCATTGATGTTACGCGAAGTAGTTTTACTTTTTTAGCAGAGATGAATAAATCCCATCTAAAGCTCAAACTGGGAACATATGGTGGGATTAATTTCGTATCGATTGTATAGCCATTTACAAAATACGGTACATTCTAGAAATAAAAGAAGATTAAAAATTATTCAGTTAGGAATAAAAACATGTAAAAAACCATTACAAACCTTTTTAAATGGGCATTCAAATGGAAAATTAGATACACGACGTATTCCAACAAAAATAATTTGCATTATGAATTGGCTTTGAGCCGAAAGCAGTGTTTCACACAAATCTAAATCTGTTTTAGTATAGTTAGCAAATGTTTTACCGGTTTTTATGGCAAGCAATACATTTGCATTCAACTGTGTATCTTCAGCGAACGTAGCTTCCAAAGATCCGGCAGAAATATTATTTGTCGTGCGATTTAAATAACAATTGAGATGTGCGACTATTTTTGGATTCTGATTCAAGCACTCCAATTTGGTAAAATCAGCAACAATTTTGGCCTATTAAGAAAGGACGAAGCTTTATAAGATGAACAACTAAGAAGGCTCTGAGCCGAGGAATCCCGACTAGAGCGATTTACCCTGAACCCTCTACATAACCCTTTACTCACTTGACTCAACTTCAATGATCCATATCTCCGGTGTTTCTCAAACGATTTTAATAATATTTGAACTGATTGTCATTATTTTGTTTATTTATTCAAACCCCGTCTTAAAGTTTTCCAAATTCCAGAGTTTTTTTTTGTTAGCGATCCCATGTGTAGTATATCGGAAACGGGAAGAGTTATCGATCACACTTGTACTGCCTAAGGATTAGGCGAGCTTAAATTCCAAATCTGGAGTCTCTAGCTCTTATAGTCTCAGAGATCGACGCGTTCATACATACAGACGGACAGACGGACAGACGGTTATGGCTATATCGACGAAGCTGTTAATGCTGATCATGAATGTATATACTTTATGGGATCGGAGATGCTTCCTTCTGCCTGTTACATACTTTTGCACAAAACCACTTAAACTTTTTACCCATTTTTAAGGGGTTCAGGGTATAAAAATGTAATTCATTCCAACTAACCTTTCCTGCCAGTGTGACCAACGCACAAGCGAGCAGACCTGCTGTCAAAGTGCCGAAAATGCCGATGTTCATGTCAACTTTCTTTAAACCACTTATTTGAAATTCTGTTTGAATTTTGAAAACTGCTCTATTTATGGTTTTGTGTATGCCGAAATTTGTTTTTAATGAACCCAAATAATATAAATTAAGTCAATTATATTTAAGGCAATCCAATCAACTACGTTTTAGAAGATGAAAGTTTTGATATCGCTTATCGACAATGATTCGAATTGTAATTTTGATGTTTTATTTTGGTGTGGTAATAATATATCATCATATCAAATATATCAACTGTTCGAAAGATTTTCTTTATTATTATATGAACCCATTAAAAATGGGTAAAAAGGGTATTATGGTTTTGTGTAACAGGCAGAAGGAAGCATCTCCGACCCCATAAAGTATATATATTCTGATCAGCAACAACAGCCGAGTCGATATAGCCATGTCCATCCGTCCGTCCATTCTTGACCCTTCTCAATTGTTCTGTATAATAACGGATTTGAGCAAATAGTCAATAGAAAGCAATAAAATAAATTTGTAAACTTCTCTTACATGATTTATTATGAACAAATACCGAGAAATTGTATCAACAACAAAAAATCTCATCAATAAATCAGAAAATTTTTAATGCAGTAACAAGATTTTATTTGAAGAGTTTAAAGGATTTTTAAAGTATATATTTTATATCTTGAAAATCGTGTGCGACTTCTCGAAAATATTAAATGGCATTTCAGAACATTTTTTTGCTTTGTTCTTTTAATCTTTACATTATTCACATGAACCTTTATATCGTTTGATTGAAAAGGGAGTCGATATGTTTTTTATTTCTCATCATACTTATTTAAACGTTGCTAGTTATATAGAGAATGTAACAACTTGTTCATCGGGTGTTCACAAAAACAATATATATATATATATATTTCATGTTTCCTTATGCCGCTTGTGGTTTGTTTTTTTGTTTTTTTTTTCCCAAGGTTTGTAGAATATTTTCCTTTTCCCCCAATTTTTTTTTGTATTATTGGAAAATGAATTTTTGTTACGGTTTTGTTGGTTTGCGCAACTTGCGGCTGCTTCAAATACTTTAATGTACCCTGTAGTTGTTCAAAGAGGGAATGATGAGGTAGTGCAGCAGTTTGCGAACTTTGACTCTTGACCTCAGAACCTTTGTGAATTAGAAAACGTTTGCACTTGGAGACAACCAAACTGTACGTATAACAAATTTTGAAAAAGTTAAAGTTTCAAATCTACAAGCTACAGGTAATTTTCACAGTCGTGCAAACTTTGATTGTAAATATTATTCTTGTTAGTTTTGCTTTGGCTGTTTTTTGTAAATGCTTGTTTATATTTAGTTTTGGTGCAAACTTTTGTGCGGCTGCTGTTGTTGCATGCTGTTGCCTGCTGGGGTCAAAACTTTTAACACTGAGTTCTTTGCATTCAAGAGCAAGAGGCTAAATTGCCAAATAGTTGCCATATTTCAATTGACCATTGGGCACAAAAATTGAAAAATGAAGTAAATGCAACTATTTCTTAATAATCGAAGCATTCCTTTTATTTAAACAGCTGCTGTTAACTCAGCTACAAATTCGATTTGAATGTGGATGGAAACGTATTGGATCACCTGCAAAAGTGTCGTCTGGCATGTCTAACATTCTGTTTGCATTGCAATCCCTTACGGTCTGTTGAGCTGCATGCAACATGCCATGCCAAGTAAGAACAACAGCAACTACGACGTGCTTACAACATTGTTGGTTCTGTTGCAGTTGTTGTCGTTGTCGTTGTTGTTGTTGTTCTTGTTGAACTGACTGCATAAATATGCTAAAAATGTAAATACTGTTAAAAATATTGCAACTCGAACACTCTCACAGCACACACACACTTTCACAGAGTTACAAGCTCTGGAAATTTTGCTATCGAATTGAATTTTTATTTTTCAATTGGCCACACACCCGACGTATGCGTAATATTTCACATATCGATATATGAATATGGCATATTGATACTGGCTGCCGCAATATGCAAATAAAGTGCAATTTTAATGCAATTTGGATTTTTGGCCAAGAGGCCTTTTTAATTAAAAACCGATCCGATACACGGGTTAAATCTTGTAAAAGTTGCAAAAAATATAATAAAAAAAACTGATTATGCTTTAAGTCAAGAATAAATATTTATGAACGCAGCGAATAAATGTTTAAATATGTATATATAGCACTCAAAATCTTGCAGGTAAACATATAAAAGTATAGTTAGTGTGGTATTGTTTGTGTTTCCTTGTTCTTTGTGGGTGTGTGTCTCGAGGGTGCATAATGTAAACAAAACTTCTTTTTTTTTGTTGCCTTAGACCTTAGGAAGATAAACCCTCAAGTGTGTGTGTGTGTGTGAGTGGAATAAGTATGTGTGCGTGTTTGTGTGTTTCTGCTGACAGTTTACATGGAAGCAAAGTTTCAAGAGTTTAGCCAACAAAACTGCCAAAGGAATTACATACACACAAACAACAGAGTGAGGAAAAAAGCCAAAAAGCGCCACGCGGTCGCCTGATTACAAAAAACTTTGACTCCCTCCAGTGTCTCTCTCTGACTTTTTTTTCATTCTCATTCTCTTTATTTTTATTTCTTTGCTGTGCGTCAGGTACGTCAAGTTCTGCAACTTTGATTAAAAATTCCACTAATAAACAAACAACACGCAAACAAACAAATAAACAGTGAAATGGCAATTCCCTAGCCACCAACACAACCACCACGCCATCTAGCGCTGACAATGTGCAAACATACATGATTGTTGTTCTTGTTGTTGTTGTGCTAGAGATGATTGCATGAGATAGAAACTACAAACAGTTGACGATGTTAACATAAACATATTCATGTTGAATGCATATGACACTTGAAGATATCATTTAGAGATATATTATCTCATCAAATCTGATCATTATGTCAGCCTTTAGTTTACATCTTTCAAGAAACTACCTTAGATAAGATTAAAACGCATCGTACAAGTTCAATTTGATGCATCAGCTTATTAACTTTATCTTCTTGCTCAACTAGATTCAATCCCGTACATAATACCTGAAACAACTCACGTTTCCATCTCTAACTGGTTACCTAAAGATGTTGCCCAAAAACTTTGGGGACGCTCAATAAACATTGCGTTTAACAAAACTTTGCTTTTATACCGTATCCCTTAATTTTTTTTGTTTCTGTTTTTTTTTTTTGCTGTTGTAGTTGCTCTTTGCACTGCACTTATGTGCATGTGTGTGTGTTGTGTGTGCCGCCATTTTGTTGTGTAAACTTGTTACGCGTTGTAGGGAGAGAGAGAGCAAAGGGAAACGGGGGTTGAGGTAAAGTTGCCGAAAGTTGCAGCCATTTTGTACATTTTATGTGTATTATATTTGCAAATTTGCGTTGTTTATTTATGCGCGAGAGCGCAATGCACACACACCACACACACACATACATGCTGCGTGATTCTGAATTTTGGGTTATTTGCTATTGTGTGCGAGTGTGTGTATGTGTGGTTGTGCATAAGGCACAAGCTTTTGTTGAACTTTGCACTCTAATTGCAATTGCATTTTAAGTCGAGCTACAATCCGGGCGAATGTTACATTGCCACCCAATTTATTAATTAAATATATGCTAATTAGGGCGGGTAACACGCCCACTTACTGATTGCCTGCCTGCCTGTCAGAGATACATCATCCACTGCGTTCAGTAGTTGCCATTCACAAGGGCTCTTGACTTATTGATGGCATTATAGTTAGTAGTTACCGCTCTATATATGCTATAACTGCATCTGATAAGTGATTCGTCATTCAAGACTTAAGTATCAAAAGCATGTATTCGCCGTTCGATTTTGCTGGTTTATAAATTGATCGGCTTTTCTCATATACTTAGTCAGTTGCTTTAGCTGTTTTAGTTTGCTGTATTTGTTTTCAATTGATATCCATATCAAAAAACACTTTAAGCAACAGCAGCTGGCAGCAACGAGATAACTGATATGCAGTAAATTGATGTGGAATGCTGCAACTAAGCAAAGCTTGATTGCATTTGCATTGTTTAACCGACGATGATTTGAAACGTTTGCATAGATTGAGCAAATCTTGTGTAGCTAACACATTTGCTCTTCTTTTCATTCATTTTATGAAGTTTTCTGCAATTTACGTTTTAACTTTTATTAAATTTATACCATAACTGCATTTTTCAAGCCGCAAAAATAACTAAAATCAATTTTATTCATGAATAAATAGGTCAAAATAAAAGATGTCTTGATTTATTTACCACAATTTATGCAAATTTCTATTAAACCAATTATCGTTTCGTCTTTAGACAAACACAAAAATCTGATAAAATAATTAATTTTATCGTAAGGTTTATAAGTTTATTAGTTTATAAATTCGAAATACCACAAGTTTCTTTAAAGCAAATAAATTGATAAATTTCTGAGAGATTCATTTTTTCATCCATTGAAATACTTTTCGAAACTTCATTGAGAAAAACCACTGGACTTTTAGTGCAGTCAGTTGTAAAGTGTGTGTGCCTTAATGTCAGTTTGCTTTCTTGCAAGACATTTAGCATCACTCAAGAGTCACTTTCGCACACACACATATATGTATACTCATACTCATATATACTTTTATTATATTATAAATGTCTGGCACATACTCACATTGCTTGATGCGTTGGAATTGTGCGCCACTATTCGAATTGCTGTCTGCAATTTGCTAACATTTTAAAGCAGCAGCAGCATCAACTGACATGAACAGTATGAAAGGCATTCTTGCCGCCCTTCCCACTTCTGACTGCCTTCCTGCCACAGTGAGTGCCCATTGGAAGGCACTCAAGTGTTGTACATCTTAAGGGTCTGCCTGCTACTTGCCACTCTTCTCTTTGCCACAAGCCAATACATCAATCGATGCGTTACTTTTGTTATATGTGTGTGTGTGTGTGCTTTTATATATATTGCGTGAGTTTTTTTTATTTGTTTTTACAATTTTGTTCAATTATTTTAATGCAACAAATGTGTTGACGTTTACGGCACGTACAACAAGGCTCAACGTTCTATGTATTTCTGTTTTTGTTTTTTTTTATGACTTTTACTTTTGCCAATTTACGTAGCACGCACACACGAACAGCCGGCGCAGTAACTGTGTCACTGTGTTGAGTGAAAAGATTGAGCGAGTGATGAGGGGGATGGGGGGCGTGTCAGTGGAGGCCTCGAGCTGGCTTACAATCTGTGGGAGACGTCGCTGACTTGCCACAAGAAATCAATCAAAATTGTTGCCGCAAAACAAGAGCAAAAAAAAAAAAACCCCAACAAATAACAAAAGGCGCAGCTCACGCGATGCTCATCAATTTGTGTGTCGTTGAGGCATGTCCTTGCATAAGTCCTCCTCACACACACTCACAAAGAGACATGTGTGTGTGTGTGCATTCTGTGTGTGTCGGTCTTGCTGTCTGGCTTTTTGTGTTTGCTTAGTGCAATGCAAACAAAGGACAATGCCGTGACGTGCCTTGTAACTGTGCCCGAGCTGCAGTCAACTGTCATTGCTAACTCCCAGCCCAGCACAGCCCAGCCCACCCCCCGCCCACCTTCATATGTCGTGCTGTTAAGCTTGTTGTTTCTGCCTTCGCAGCTAAAACGACTGACACACTTTTCATGCTACAATAAGCCATTATAATGAATGTAACCAGAGGAGATAGAGTAAGCCAAAATACTAAAACACACACACACACACACATACGTACGTACGTACACACATGCAATAGGCAGCAAAAACAAGCAAAAGAAAATGAAGAAACTACATAACATTCTTCATGACTTCGTAATGCCCTTCTTACCTAATGCATTTCTACCAAATGCAATTTTCATTCATCAACCAAAGAGATAGAAATTGTCATTCGCCTTTGGGTTGGTCATGTTGAAAGTGAATGGGCAGAAAAAAGCTGTAAACTATGCTATAATAGGATCAGATAACGGGTATGTTTGTCTGTGTTAATGATGTCTATGATGAAAATAGATTGTAGATTTATTATGTTGTATTAACTTATTAGTAATGAAACTAATTTCCTTATTTAAACCAACTTAAAAGCTGTTTTATTAAGCTTCAAGTAACTATTGCAATCCAAGTACTATACACATAAGAAGCTTACATCTTGAAGTTTATCTCACTAACTTTATAGTTACATGACTGACGATAAGCATCATTGAATGCACACACGAATAGAGCTCTACCTTAAGGAGCAGGCACTCGTGATCATAAGTTTCGGGGGGAGGGTGGGGCCTTTATTACTTACAAGTGGCAAGAAAGATAGCTGTTGAGGGGCCACAAGAAGCTGCTGTATGTCAAGTAATTGGCATATAGTTCATGTATACTATATGCACCTACAATAAGCCCAAATCACATGTGGGCCATAAGACAAATGGCAGTCGTTGCACAAGGACAAAACTAGGTGGTTAGTTAGACAGTTAGATGGATAGTCAGATAGTTGGATGGATAGATGGATGGATGGATGAATGGATAGATGGATGGATATATGGATGGATGGATGGATGGATGGATGAACAAAAAGGAGGCTTAGCCAACCCTCATTTGTCACATGATTTTATAAACTGCAAATCTAAGACAGAAGGTTCG
This sequence comes from Scaptomyza tumidula, assembly GCA_035044465.1. NCBI lineage: Eukaryota > Metazoa > Arthropoda > Insecta > Diptera > Drosophilidae > Scaptomyza > Scaptomyza tumidula. Next base: position 15,983,156 of record JAWNNW010000444.1, read on the forward strand.
TTAGTCGTTGTTGCTACTGCTTGTTGCCTTGTTATGTTGCTGGTCAATTTCGTTAGTAATCCCTTTGAGCCTGCTTTCAGACACACACGTACAAACACACACACACACGTCAATAGGACAATGTCTGAAGTGACAACTCTAATGCTAGCTTGTTTGTTTGTCTACATAATTGCCCCAAAGTTGATGTCCTTTCTTGGTTGTTGTTGTTGTTGGAAGGAAAGAGGCAGAGTATCTATCTCATTTGCCTAAATGTCTCATTGTTGGTCATAGCTTTAAGTACCACGAGGCAACTAATCCTGACATGTGCTCGTTGTTAGCCTTCACACACATTAATTATAAAAGACATGGGAAAAGAACCCGAGAACCCAAAAAGCCACAAAACTGCAGTTGGCATGCAAAAGTTTTTAAAGCCTCAACTTTAGCTCGGCTGTGGGTCATTAAAGTAATGGCTAAATTTCATTTTGGCTGCCAACTAGGCTCGTATTGCGGCTAACCATACGCTTAGCTTGCCTGTCAATTTGTTACACAGATCCCAAAAAGAGGCAACTCCGAAAAGTATGTAAAACCAAACTCATAGAAACTGAGAGCAGGCTTCTCTGCTGCAACAAAAGTTACAAATAAGAAAGAGACATAGAAAACTTGGTTACCCAACCAACATCAGAAATGTCATCAAGTTGACAGTTTATCAGTGCCCCAATGTTGCTGGTGCTGCAGTTGCAGCTGCATGTCACTGCCACAAAAATGTCGTAGCAAATATGACTTGAAATTACTATTAACAACAGGCTGTGTTGTGTCCCAACCATCCACTCTCTATCTCTGCCACACCCACTCACTGCCTACATTATGCTTGCTTTATTGAGCGCATGAAAATTTGAACACATGTATTTGCATACCCTATAGTTGCCGGAAAGGGTTAAGTTAGAGGAAGTCATACAAATTGTTTGGTAAGAAATAAAGGAAAGGATGTCAAAAAGGCTCTAAAGGACTTTATGTACAACAATTTGATCTTATTGATCTTTCGAAAGTGCAAGATTTCTATATTAAGTAATATTATCTAAACTGTTTATTAGAGTAACCTAGAGTTGAGCATTGAAAGTTTACAAGGTGCTTTTCTTTTAGTTTTATTTAGATATTTTGCATATGTGGCGTATGCGTAATGCGCTCACACACACACAAACTAAGCTCGACTCTTGGCAGCAAACACAATGCTTGCTCCAAGCCCTTGACATCTATCAGTGTTGAGAGAGTGTAACAGAAAGATAGGGTGTATGTGTGTGTGTGTGTGTGCAAAAATTCTCGTACTGAATATATTTATATATGTATGTGTGACAATGTCGCAGATTTCGAAATGCTGTGCACAAGCTTTGCATATCAAATGCCAGCTGCAAGGATTTCTGACTTACTCCGAATGCCTGCGCCGTCCCTCTCTCTGCCTCTCTCTCTCTCTCTTTCTCTCTTGGATTTCTCTGACTCTGTGTGTTCATACTTCTTTATGCACTTTGTGCTTTCTAAATTTAATTAGCCGCTTAAATTGGTTTCCGTGTTCTTTTTCGTGTTGCATTTGGCATATATATATATATGTTGCGCATACGCATCGTTGCCCAATGAAATTAGCAGAATGCAAATATTTATACAGCGCCAAAAAAAATAATAATTCGACTGTGTGCATATGTCTAACAAACTGCTTGTTGTTTGCGTTAGCTATTCAACATGCCATGAAAATGTATGCATATATCCAATATATCATGCATACGCCAGGTGTGCACACACAAACACTTTTCTGTTTGTAATATATTTATAGCGTGCCGCTTAGATTTCTCCGTTCTATTGTGTGTGCCTGTGTGTGTATGTGTGTGTGTGTGTGTGTGTGTGTGTATGGGAACTGACAAGCCAATTAAATTTGACATACATAATTAATTGAAATTGCGGCGTGCAGTCGCCCAAAGGAGTTCAAATATTAAGTGGAACAGGTGAATTGAATTTTTAATTAGCAATAAATTGAATTTATTACTAACACATTGCGTTTTGCCTCTTTAGGTGTTTAGTTTTAATTTTAAATCTTATTATCTCGGTTTAAACAAAATGTAATACAAAAATTTGAAAAAGCAATAAATAATTGCAATTTTCCTATGCAAACATTGAAATTTTTTGTTGTTCGAAGGCGTTCAAATATTTAAATGTAATTAAATTTTATAGTTTTCTATTGAGCAAACAAGAATGTATGCAAATATTGGCTACAATACCTATTCAAATTCTAAGATGCAAAAATGTAATATATTTATTCAAAAATATATACCTTGAAATGAAATATGGCCCCAAAGCTTGTTATAATGAATTTTCAGTCATTTTTGCTACACCTGATTTTTCCATTTACAATCTATAAATAACAATTTGTGTTCTGTACATTTTGTGAAAAACGAATATCACATTTCCAATGCCAGCAGCTGTTTTCAAAGTGAACAAATCATTTGCAAAAAACCAAATACACAAAGTACACTCGAATATGAACCTTTATCTTTTATCGGTACAATTAAAGTATATATTTATTGTGCATAAGGGTTGTTCTCTCTCTCTGTTTTTGACAGCAATGCATCCCAAAAATGAAATTTTTTTTTTTTTTGTGCAGCTTCAGTTTTCAGTTTTATTTTACACACGTTAATTTCCATTCAGTTGTTTTATTTGGTTCTTTTTGGTTTGAGCTTTGTGACTTAATGCCATGCTATTAAAAACATATTTATTGCCTATAATTAAAATTCGTGCCAAACACACACACACACACACAACTACAAGATTGCACAGATAAAAAGAACGAACTGAATAAAAAATATTTCATATCAATTTTGTGCGGAAATTGTTGGAAATCGAGCGTGACAGGCGAAGAGAAACCTGTGTACGTTATTCATTTTTGCACAGCTTAAAATGAAATTATATGATGACGATGATGATGATGATGGTGATGATGATGATGATGGTGATGATGATGATGATGATCATGGCCAATGTGTGTCAGCTGTGTGCATCAGCTCGTTTATTTTTCGAACTGCGAACAGAACAAAATGTGTGTCACATAAAAACGGACGTACCGTGCCGTACATATATAGTCGCCACGTTTATTAATACCTGACTTTCAGGCGTGCTAAAAAGTCGCGGACCCAAAACAATTTTTGTGTGCCAATCAAATGGTCATTTTGAACGTCGCCCATTCCGACGCTGCTGCTGCTGCTGCTATTGCTGTCTCGTCGTCGTCGTGAGTCATGATTTTCGGGTAGCACCATTGAAAATCACTTTAACGATTTGTTTTCTCACTAAATGTGAACATTTATTTACAATTTCTCACAGCTAGACACGCTAAGTGGAAAACAGCTTTATTCAGTTTAAAATTTATGAACTTTTTTGATTGATTTCTGTAGAAAAATAGTAAAAATAAAACTGAAGAAGTGCAATGCTTTCAGAATGTTATTTCTAGGTTTCTTGTGAGTCACATTAACCTGAACATACTTACAAAAGTAACCCAATAACGTCATTCTATCGATCAAACAGATCTTATCAACCCACTGTTTTGTTTTTTAACAATCATTGTTCATAAAGTTTTATGGTTCTGCAGCACATTGCACTTGCACTTTACAAAATACTTACTTATGTATTTACCTTTCTTTTTTTATGGGTTTTTGTTGCCTTTTTGTGGCAATTTAGCAATTTTGTATAAATTCGTTGCTGTTGCCGATTTTCAATTATGATATGGCAATGTGTGGCGCTGTGATTCGATTTTCTCGTATCGTATCGTAGATTCCGCCTCGCCTCGTCCCTTCTCGCCTAGCATTCCGCATACCTTACCAGCTCCTGCACAATGCGGCGTATGCGCCATGTTGTATGTTTGTAGGTGTTGTGGGCGGGTGGGGCGGAGTTGAACAAAGTGTAATTTATTGGGCATACGTGGCGCGCATTTATAACGTGGCTAGCAGCAGCAGAAGCCGTGTCAGGTTTTGGCTTTTAATGTGCATAATTAAGCATTAATTACACTCACGTCCCTTTGCTCTCTCCCTCTCTCTCTCCCTCTCTCTCTCCCTCTCTGTCTCTTTAGCTCTTTAGCTGTTGTTTGCCTTTTTCATTATTTGTTTTTACAGCTCACATTTATCTCTCACCCAGACGGCACAGATCTAGCTTTATCTATCAGTCTCTCTCTCTCTCTGTCTCCCTTTCGAATTCTTTGTGTCTGCCTTTGTGGTCATATAAACGATGACCATTTGACCACTGTTTACCCACCATCTACACCCAGCTACATTGGCAAACCATTTGTGCACAATTTAAGCATTTAATTGCAAATTTATTATGCTTATTTTGTGGGCAACACAATGACCAATCCGTAATTGATTGAGCTGCTGCCTGACCATATACTATATTGGCCCCGAAAGCGAAAGTGGCCATAAGCTTCAAAACCATCGGCAGAATGCCCATTTAAACGACAGATGCGCAACTATCTGTCATGACTTAATGACCTTTATTTATTTGCCAGTCATGTTTGAAGTGAAAAGTTTATAGTTTAACTATGGAACTTGATGGATGGTTACGTTGGTTTTTTTGATCTCGTTTTTGATGCCTGATCTCAAAAATTAAACTTAATTAAAGCCCATAATATTTAAAGCGTGTTACTAACAACCTTTGATTGATACCCTTTAAAAAAAATATGTATAAAAGAAATTTTATAATTAACTTTAACTTGGCAAAGACATCTTAATCTCATTTCATACTTTGTGCCTTTTTGCTCTTTCATTGCAATTCTAAAACTTATTTTCTTGTACAATAATTCTTAAGAAATTCCTTTTTGCACTCGATTCTTTATTAGCAGCCCATCATTTATATAACTTTGTCTCTAGTTTTACTTAGATGTATTTGTATAATTTTTTTTTTCCTTTTTTGTTTTCTTTGTATCTTTGTTTTGTATCTTTCTTTTCTTTCTAGTCTTGGGCTCTTTTTTTATCATTCTTCATTTATATTTTTGTGTATTTTTCTTTGCTCTGTGGAACAAAAAGTCATTTGCAATGCCCATTGCCACAAGTAATTTAAAATGTTGCGCTCCAATTCGCCTTTAGGCTGTGCGATGTCTTTTTGCTTTTTTTTTTTACTTTGCTTTGCTTTTCGTTGCCGTTGGTTTCCTCTTATTTGAGTGAAATGAAATTGTCACACGCTGCCGCAGTTGCCGGCCACAAGCCACGCCCTCCATTTTCTATCATATTCGCTGCAGCGCCTTTGAAGTTATTTCCGCCTGACGTTGTTGCTGCTACTTCTGGTTCTTGGTTGTGGTTTTCTCTATGCCTTTTTTTTACTCGTCTCTCTCTCTCTCTGTCTGTCTTTAGGCTTTTATTTGTCTTCAATTAACATTGCAACATGCCACTCATGGCATATTTTTTCTGTTGCTGCTTGCGCCTTGTCTTGTTGCTTGTTGTTTGTGGGTTTTTGTGCTTTGCTTTTCAATGCCTCCCACAGTGTGTCAGCGTATTTATTAGTTTTGTTTTGCCCCTCGCCTCTTACACTCTGCTCTCTCTCTCTTGTTCTTTCTTACTTATTTTTAATCTACAAATATTTTTCTATGCTGTGCTTTGACAACGCACTCGCCGGACAAACTAAAGAAAGCCTCAACTCTCGACTACAAAGCATATTTTTGCCTTTTCAACTTTTGCGCTTTTATGCAATGCCGCCAGCAAGTCGAGCTGGGATGTTGGGATGGGATGGCCGTGTGACCAACCTGTTTCGAAAGTGTGTCAAATGCAATATTATTATTTATGCTTTGCTTCTTCCCTTCCCTTTCTCTCTCTACATAAATATTTTTCCTTTTTTTTCTTGGTTTATTTCGCTTGCACTTTGTGTAATTGACAAGTTTGTTGCATACTTTTGGTTCGCTTGCCAATAATTGCAAATGGCGCTCAGCTTCAGCTTTGGCTTTGACTTGGGTTAAACTTTTCCGTTTATTTTGTTCTTTTTTTTTTTGTCGTGGATTGGTATTTTGACATAAATGCAATCAAGATCGCAAGCTTTTGCAAATACCATAAAGAAAAATGTGTGTTATGTGTTCAATTAAATGGAGCACAGCTTGAATTTATTTGTTATGGAACATAAACAAACACTTAAAATGTTAAATATTGTTTTGGGTGAAGCAAAGAATAATCTCAAATAAATAACTTAAATGCAAAGTTTAAAAGAAAATCTGCAAGCGAAAGTAATATGATTTTCCAGATAAATAAGTTTATCTAGTATAAACGGAATATGTTGAACGAAAGTTGAATCAAATGTGTAATCATAATCAAATAACTTTCGTATGTCAACTGTATGACTTAGCAGATGTATCTTTTTAACTTGCAACAACATAAGTTTAGCTACCAACACCTGTGTTTGCATTTTGTTAATGACACACTTCCAAAGTAAACACACGCACACTGCTAATGCAATTAAAAGCGCAATCAGTGCCACATTGCGTATACTTAATGTTACATTTAAGCTGACAGCAAATGAAAACAGCTGACGGCAAATGTTTGAAAGTTCTCGCGCTTTACCTTACCAGCCAGCAAAATGCAAATGTTTGCACAATTTGCAGCAATTGTTTTCTGTTTTCTACTTTTAACCTCTTTTTTTGTGTTTGTTCTTGTATGTGTTAAAGCTCATTAAATGTAAATGACTTACTCACTCTCAACTCTCTCTATCTGTTTTGCAGGTCGCACACACAATGCCAACTATGCGCTTTATCACATTGGGCAGCCGGCAACGGCTGGTGTCAAACAATTTGCCGAAACGGGCAAAACAGATCTGCTGGACAGCAATGCCGGTGAACAGCAGCAACAGCAAATGCAGCAATCACAGAAATCCAACTCGAACACAGGATCATCATCATCGCCCATAATGACGGAACGTAGCGTATTCGATGAGTTTAGTCTGCCGGCAATACAATTGGGCGAGGGGCGAAGTGAGGCAAAAGTGTTTGTTGACAGCAATCACAGTTTGGTATCACTAACGACGCGCATTGTGCCATCGCCCGATTGGTTCATAGGCGTCGATTCATTTGAGGTAAGAATCTGCGTTCAAAAACTACACAAATCCAAATGCATTCAACATATTTGAAATCCTTCTTTTTTTGTGTTTAGCTTTGTGTTGGTGGCTCCTGGATTGATACGGTGACTGTTGAATTGGATCCATTGGATGCTGGCACAGATAATGGCTTCACATTTACCGCACCCAATTGGCCAACAGCGCCGCAGGGTGTCATCTATCGCATCACCTCCAGATATCCGGCACATCCAGCCGGCAGTTTCTATTATCCAAAGAGCAAGCGTTTGCCGCCCATTGCCACATTTCAGTTTATCAAGGTAAGCGTAAGAGAGTGCCTACTTACACTGTATGACGACGCTCTTGAAAAGAACAAGAATGCTTTAACAAGTTAATTAACTGCAAATTAGCAGTCAAAATGTTGACCTCCCATCCGCTCCTTTCGGCTCCTAATGACTTTATATTGTGTGAAAGGGAAACTCCGCTACTTCAAACCCATTCCGCAAGAAAAAAAAAGAATCAAAGTGCTAATGAGCCATTAGCATTACAATGGCGTCAAACATGTGTAACGCCATTGCATGTGAGAGTGTGTGCGTCGGGTGTGTGTTTGTGTCGGGTGTGTGTTTGTGGGTGTGTTCCGTGGAACCAAAGCATATTCCTGTGGCTGCGTGTTAATGCGCTTTATAAATCAGCTGCCACAAGCCACGCAGCTGGCAACAACAAAAAAATAAAGTAAAGTACAGAAAAAAACGCACAAGAAAAAAATTCAACTTTTTTTTTATAAAAGAAAATACCGTGTGAAAAAAACAATGTTAATTACATTAAAATTATATGCATGCTGTTAAAATGTGTGTGAAAAAAAAGTAATTCTAATGAATTTTTGTTAACCTCATTAGCCAGTGGGACTAAACAGATGTGTGTGTGTGTGTGTGAGTTGGGAAAACAAGGTCAAAGCTATTGAGCATTAATGCATTTATTGTGTATACAGCTGTTGCCAATTTGGAAGTTTTGATAAAAGATTCAATTCATGAAAGAACTATAGTTCAATGAACTTCCTTTCCTCTAAACGTCTTATGAAGAACGAGAAAGTTACTATGAAAGTTTTGAATAATAAATAAATTATGAGGGGAAACGTTTTAAACAAAAAACTGGAAATAAAGTTTAACGAGTAAATACCTATAGAATCATGAAAAGTAGAGATTGTAGAGCACTTGAAGACTCCACTAAATCAACTTCATACCAAATATGCTAATAGCTCTATCCTAAATCTCATTACAGTTCAATCAACTTCACTTTGCATAATATTCTGGCCAGCAATCCCAAAAGATTAGATAAGATCTCTTTCAACCCCCGTAAAGAAGTCGTCAATTAAAGGCCATCATAGTATTCAATAAATTATTTCGAAATCACCATTACCTTATCGAAGTAACATAATCTTTTCCATTAAAAGAGACCTGTTCTGTTCTGTTCCAATGCACTTGGTAAGGGACCTTTATAAAGCGGCAATCCATTAGCTGCCACAAATCGTAGAACGTGAACGTGAACGTGAACCATTTGCAGCACAATGCTAATGCAAAATTTGCTACGGTTTTACGTTGAATACAGAACAGAACAGAAAAAGCCCTGAATAATGCTAGTGTGGTAGGCGGCATTTGGCACTAAAAACGCCCACATTGAGAGAAAGAAAAGCAATTCAAGCATTGTAATTATATTGCTGTGCGGCACTTACAGCACACAATGCATAAGTATAAGGTCCTTCCATATATATACACCCTTATACCACACTCACACACACACACACTACCCAAAGGGAAGGAGCCGCTCATCAAAATTGCTTTTATGTGCGACCAACAGACGCACATAAAATTTACGCCCAATGCTGCTGTTGTTGTTGTTGTTTTACCCAGCAGATGTTTCGACTACGTTTGCATAGTTTACTCTGCTTGGTGGAGGGTGGAGACCATAGAAGCCTGAGCTTTAGGTGTGGGCGTGGCACTAACTCTGTGTACGTGCGGTCATTATTCTTTAGTTGTTGGCCAGCTCTCGCTCTTTGCCATGTTGCTGTTGTGGCCGTTGTTGCCTTTAGCTGTCGTTGTTATTGTCGTCGTCGTCGTCGTCTTCCTCATCGTCGTCGTCGTCTTCATTGTCGTTGTTATTGTAACGCCTTTTTGACACTACTAATTCTAGTTTTATTTTGTACGACAGCAGGCTGGGCAATTGTGTATAGAATACTCTTGGACGGGGTATAAGCAATATGTGTGAGAGTTTGAACTAGGTTTGTAATAGTTTGGGGTTTTAATATACTTGCCAAAATAGAGAACAGAAAATTATTATTAAAGTGAAAACTAAATGCAAACATAGATTGTTTTTTCCATCACTTTACATTTCTACTTGAATATTTATCTAAACTTCGAAGTAAATATGAAAGTGTATACAAAATTCTTTGTTGTTTGAGAATAGTTTTGTTGCTTATGTTTCGGCTACTTTTGTTTATGGCCAACGAAATGGAAAGTTATTTACTTACGAGAATTTGCTCGTCTGCTTCATTTTATGGCCAAGACATGTGTGGACCAGGCCAACTACTAAATATCCCCGGCACACCCCTGTGTCTCCGCTCTAACGCTAACTGTTCGTTGTAATTATGTGTTGATTTGGTTGAGCATTAAATTCTTAAATTTGCTCGAATTGGTTAAGGCACAAAATGTTTGAAATGCCTGAAATACCTTTTGTGTCATTAAATCTCGGATTGGAATGTTGAATGTGTAACACAGAAGAGAGAGAGAAGAGACTTAGAGACTGTACGACTGAGTCTCTGGATTTAGATCTGGGTCTGCCTTTTTTGTAATCCACAAGGAATTTCACAGTCATGCGGATTATGCATGTGTTTGTGTGTGTGTACTTAAATGCCACGAAAGCAACACGGCAAGCGCTGTCGCTGTCGACGCATTTACAAAAGGTAGCCCCTGATAAGCTCCTGCTGCGGGCGCCAACACCAACAACAATGTGTGGCAAATAACAATGCGAGTGGCGCTTGGTTTATAGAAAATGACAGCCAGCCAGTTTCCAAACAAATAAATTAAAATGCGCGACAGCGTGCCCAAAAAAAAAACAAAGAAAGAAAAAACTTTTTCTTTCCCGCTGTCCGTGAGGTCTGACTAGGAGTCATGAACGAACCCTACATATAGCTGTAGCTTTAGCTTTTCCCCCTAAGCACCCTTAACTAACACACCTGACGTACATGGTGTGTGTGTGTATGTGTGTGTGTGTGTGTGTGTCTGTGTCAATATTTGCCACAAATTGAAATTAGCAGCGCGTTAGGCGCACCTGTACTCATACTACACACATGCACTGTGCGAAATTTTGTACTTTAAAGTCAAATCAAACATAATATCATCTTAATGAGCAAGGAATAGCTTAAAAGTGTTGAAATATATGCTTTATACAGCTCAAATAATGTTTGCTCATTTTCTGTCAGTGTATTGACTAGCGTATGCTTGCAGCTATATATTCATGCAGCTGTTTTGGTATTTTAGCTGGAAGCACTCGCTTTTGCTCATGCCAGGCACATAATCCGCGTAAATTAATATGCTGCACACACAAACACAGGCACATGTGTGTGTGTGTGTGTGTTGGTTATGTTTAACATTTGCTTTTGCCCCTGTTGTTGCCCAGTTGGAAAATCAGCATACAGCATTTTGCCATTTGTGTTTGCAGTTGAAGGAGTACGAGCTGAGCGAGGTATTCAACATTGCCGAGGATGATCGCAAATATGAAACGGTTCAAACGCAAACCCATCTGGATGCCGAGCACAATCACGTCGAGATGAACAACGAGCTCTCGGCGAGCATTGAGCGGGAGCGGCAGAGGGAACGGGAGCGACAGGAGCAACAATCACCGCAACAGATGCAGCTGCAACAGTTTAATGATGAGAAGCAACGCATACGTTCCCAGCTGTTGGCCAAAATGAATCCCAAGTGAGTAAAGCTAAAAGCAAAAAAAAAGAAACAAAAAACCATTTCCGATTCGTAATTTGTATTCAACGCGGTTTTAAGCTTTAAAGATTTTGTGTGTGGAAATAAGTTCAGGAAGAATTTTTAATCGAACTAAAATAGTTAAAAAAATTGTACTTTGTATAAAACCTTTTGAGTTTCTCTCCTTAAGTTTATTATATCCCATAAATATCCTTTGTACTATTAAGCTAATCAATAATGCGTCGAGTACTTAGGCTAATATATGCAATTACCCTGGCTAAGTAATAATCAATAACAATTACAGTCAAAGCTTAAACCAAATATAATTGACCTGGAAATGTATAAATAGCTTAAAGCTAAACTTTACCAAAACTAATTACAGCAGGGCAAAAATAACAATACAAAAACATATAACGATAATGACAAGGCACTTAAATAAAGCTAAAGAACATGCCAAGTTTCTCGTGCTACACGTAAAATCGCTGTGATTTGTAAGCTATTTGTCAGAGCTTAACATATATTAGATATCTTGCCTTAGCCTTAGCTAGTTGCTTATAGAATATATATATATAGATAAAGTTTCAAGATTTTTTTGGTTCACGTAACGTATGCGCAATATGAAGGCAGCATGCACTTTAACGAGTAGAAATCTATCTGCATATCCATGCTAGACATCAATTTTTCTCTTGTCCACACACTTAACATATATGTGTGGCAGGTGTGTTTTTTCTACCTCGATATGGCAAACTACTTGCAACACGTTTAAAGCAGCTGTGTGTAAGGCAACAGCAACAAACAAAAGATGCGTTCTCCCCAGCACACTTCAAAGCACATTACACCATACTGACACAAAATAAAAAGTGGATGTAGTGTACGTTTGGGAGAGTGGTGTGTGGTGTGGGGTGTGGGGATATCGTGACAAAGCGCCTGAGACACTGACAAAGATCGTGTCACGTAACTGGGCTAATGCTGCAAGTTTAAAGAGTTTGCCTTAAAACCCAGCTGAAAACAGGCAAGAAGGAGTTAAAAAATGCCCTTCTTGTAAGAGCATGTTTAACTTTTAAAGAATCAATAAAGTTTAGAGAAGTTGTTAAAAGGAAAACGAGAGACTAATAAAAGATAAAAATTTTCCTTAGTGGAAAAGTAAACATATTTATAGAAAAAGTCTGCATTTCAAAAACTAAAATACTACTTTTCTTGCAAGCAAACAGGCAACAAATGTTTCTGCAATGCTTGATAAAATAAAAATACCCTACTTAAAGGGCAAAAAAAATATACAGAAAATATATAAAAAAGTAAGCGCGCAAAGAAAAGAAAACCTAAAGAAACTAAAATCCAACTCGGGCAACTCGAGCAAAGTCGGTTCAGTGTCCTGCCGACGTGCAGGATACAAACACAAAACTACAACTAATCCAGTGTCACGCCCACTTTTTTTGTTGTTGTTGGTGGTGCTCAAGTGGATTTTTGGCACCATTGACACTGGTAACCTGCATATTTAATGACACGACCCAAACTCCAGCCCAAAACCCAGTTACTGAGCTGGCTTTAAGGCGCGTCGTACGTGTTCGAGTGCCAAAAGTAAAGAAAGAATATAATAAAAGAAAGAAAAGAAGAAAAAGAAAACCTTTGCCAGAGCAGCTGCGTAGGCGTGCAATTGGCAAGCTGACAGCGAAAACAGTGCCAAAACAACGTTAAATGTTGAGCTGCTAAAAAAACCTGCTCGGACAGTGTAATTACTTGCAATCTTATCAACGCTACTGCTGCCTATGGTTTTAAATGATTTTGCTATAAAAGCAAATCACAACACACGCCAAAGACTTGCGGAACACACTCGAGGAAAGATTTCGACATGTTTGCACTTCCAGCAATAGCTACATTAACTGCTCTAAACACCACTTGCAACATGCAGCAGCAGCTGCAGCAACAACAGCAAATGGCATTTGAAAAGTATCAACAGTTGCAGCAAAGAGAAATGTATCAACAGCGACAATTTGAACGCGAATACAAACAGCGTAAGAAAGAAAGAGAGCAGTTGGAGAAGCAAAAAAGTAAGCTACAAGTTTTGTAAAGAGAGAATAGATTGTTTCCTAAAGCTATGAAATTTGCAGCACAACCAAAAGCTAAAGCTAATAAATCAGACGAAAAATGTGAAGAGATTGATGATACAGCAACCAAAGAAACCCAAAAGAAGTGGTATAAGAAAATGTTTAAACGTCAAAAGGAAAAAACTAACGAAAGTTTAAACAATAACAATGAAACTTATGAAAATGCAGAACCAAAACAAATATACAATGTTGATTAACCTGATGAAATTAAGATAATAAACTTGCACTACTTAAAATGGACTCCAAAAAGTATTAATAATATAAGCCTATTAAACAAAACTCATAAACTAAATAAATTGCATTAAAAAATACTTTCAGAATATGAATTGTTAGTTCAAATAATTAAATTTGCATTAAGAAAAGCACTCAACAACTCTTTAATAACTTAAACTTAACTAACTCATTCAACTTTGTTCCTTTACTAATAAAAGTGAAAGCTCTTTTAAGAGGATTAAATTAAATTACTTTCAAAATAAATTTGATATCCATGGAAAACAATTGCAAATAATTTTGTTTCAACTGCGTAAAAGCTATTTAATAAAAACCAAACATTTGAAACAGTTCAATATTAATCAAACAAATGTATAAGCTACTAGGAAATGGATACTTTTGTATCTTGTATATAAAAAGGTATTCAACTTAAATATTTTAAGGGTAAATGAAACGAAACATAAAATATAATTATTAACAATCATCTAGGGCAGCGGTCGCGGAACTTTTTTAATCATTACCCCAAAATATTTTTGTTTAAGTTGATATTACCCCATTGCGGTTGCTTGACCGCTGTGGTGCGGAAACAAATAAGGTTGATGCATTGGCTAACTTCCCTCTAAAAATAATGAAAAAATTATACATACTTTTAGGCAGATCGCTTACTTTCATTCTTATTTGGTGCGACATTATGATAAAAAAAATTCATTGCATACGGCATAGGCCGTAAATTACAGTCAATTCAATCCACTTGCTGCTGGTTCTGTGCGCCTGGTATACTTGAGTCAAAAACTATCAAAATCTCGACGAAAGATCGGGGGTACTTTTTTTGGCGATCTCCACGAGTTTTTTTTACCAACAAGTTTTTGGCTCTCTAGATATCGCAGCAATCCTTAAATGCAGTTCGATAGAGCTTTTCCATGCGGATCCAACGCACCATGGTTTTTAATAATCCGTAAAGTTTTGGCCGATTTATATTTATATGTAAATTTGCGGCAAAAAGGACATTAGATTTTAAGCCATAACTTGAACATTTCCTTAAAGATCTTTAAGAAAAATACATTTTTGAGCTCACAGCAACAAGATCTATCGGTTTGCTTATAAGGATCTCCAGGATTCGCGAACAAAAATTTTCGAAAAATTTTACAGGGGGTAAGCCAGAAAAAATTTTAAAAATTACAAAATCGTCGATAACTCGGCTATTTTAAGGACTATCCGGATGTCCTTTGGACCACAGGTAGGCCTGGGCCCGCCGATACGAGCAAAGTAGTTCAAAGGACGATAGTCCTTCAAACAGCTGGAATAAAAGGATAAATGTTTAAAACAGAAAATAGGTTATAACTCGGCCAAATCATAAAGGATTCGCACGTGTCCTGTGTCAGGCATTTAGTTAAGACCAGGGCTACCAACTGGCCAAAGGATATTCAAATCGTCCTTGTGGTTTCCGAGAAAACTGCACTTTTATGGTTTTTTCTTATTTTCGCTCGGCCTTAGAGTGAAATTTTTACAAGTGTTTTTGTTCTAAGACGACCCCATAATCCTTGAATGCAGTTCGAAAGAGCTTTTCCATGCGGATCCAACGCACCATGGTTTTTAAAAATCCGTAAAGTTTTGGCCGATTTATACTTATACATAAAATTTCGGCAAAAAGGACATTAGATTTTAATAACTTTACTTAGCCATAACTTGAACATTTCCTTAAGGATCTTTAAGGAAAATACATTTTTGAGCTCACAGCAACAGGATCTATCGATTTGCTTATAAGGATCTCCAGGATTCACGAAAAAAAATGTTCGAAAAATATTACAGGGGGTAGGTCAGAAAAATTTTAAAAAACTACAAAATCGTCGATAACTCGGCTATTTTAAGGACTATCCGGATGTCCTTTGGACCACAAGTAGGCCTGGGCCCGCCGATACGAGCAAAGTAGTTCAAAGGACGATAGTCCTTCAAACAGCTGGAATAAAAGGATAAATGTTTAAAACAGAAAATAGGTTATAACTCGGCCAAATGATAAAGGATTCGCACGTGTCCTATGTCAGGCATTTTGTTTTGACCAGGGCTACCAACTGGCCAAAGGATATTGAAATCGTCCTTGTGGTTTCCGAGAAAACTGCACTTTTATGGTTTTTCTTAGTTTCGCTCGGCCGTAGAGTGAAATTTTTACAAGTGTTTTGTTCTTAGATGACCCTATAATCCTTGAATGCAGTTCGATAGAGTTGGTCCTTGAAACTCTCACGCAACATGTCCTTTCAAAATCCGAAAGGATTAAAGTGGTTAGGACTATTTAAAAAAAAAATTCAACACATTTTAGGTCAAAATTCGTCAATATCATTAAGGATCCATCGGTTTTGCAGTCGAGGATCGGTTTTGGTTGTGATTCCCACCCAACAAAGGAAAAATAAGATATTTTTGTATTGCTCGTATCGTTAAAGATCGTATTTATTTATCGTATTTATCTAAAAATAATTTGGCGAATACATACTTTTAGGCAAATCGCTTAAACTTCCATATTTAATTGGTGCGACATTACGATAAAAAAGAAAAAAATCATTGCATACGGCATAGGCCGTATATTAAAGTCCATTCAATCCACTTGCTGCTGATTCTGTGCGCCTGGTATACTTCAGTCAGAAACTAGAAGAAACTATCAAAATATTTATATTTAATTACAAAAGTATGAAGGACAATATGAATAAAAAGCCAGCGTAAGAGCATGCAAATATATATAATGAGAATTTAGGCATTGCTTGCGGCTGATTCTGTGCGCCTGTATTTTGGCAAAATGGGAAAATTTATAAGGAAGAGAGCCCATTCTTGTAGAACTTTATGCATTTTGAGTTTTAAATTCGTTTTTGAGTCTTTGTTCGTTTAAACTCTTTTAATCATTACACCCAAATATTTTTGTGTAAGTTTATATTACACCATGCCGAACCCGGTTCGCCGACCGCTGATCTCGGGTGAATCCCATTACGTTTATAAACCTTTGAACTTGGTCTAATACTAAAAATAAACCTTTGACGCCATATAGATATCAATTACAATACTTTAATAGTCAAGAGACAAAGTAATAGATAACAAATGTGGGCGCAAACATATGGACAGCTGTGATCTATCTATTACTATGAGTATATATATCTTATCAGTACAGCGGGTATTTTGATTCGTCGTAGGCTGTACGACTTATAAAAGTAAAGCAATGCACTGAAATGGCCAACAGTAGCTAAGTTAACTGCGTCCCGAACAGCAAACAAACAACATGTCTGTGCCGCCAGCAACACTTGTCATCATTGGAGCCAGTGCAAACAGGGAACAAAGAAAACGAAACAAAGCACCCAAACCACAGAAGAGCAGCAGCAGCAGCAGTAAGCTAGTTATCTCATAACAGTTATGATTATGTTAATGGCAGTTGTAATAATAAAACTTAATGTTATTTCTAGAGCCAAAGCCACAACAAGAAGGAGCTAAAGTTGCTGAAGAACAAAAACAACAACAAGAACAACAACATTCGAATTCCAAGTCAAATAGTTGCCAAATTAGTTAATAAAACATATTTTTTTTTTTGGCAGCTATCTTATCAGTTCGACTAGTATTTATTTGTTAGGATTTGTGGCATGAAAATACATTTGCTATGACATAAACATTTCGAGACTATAAATTGGCTGGGTCGGAAGTGTAAAATGTTAGTTAAACGACACAACGAAAACGCAACGGAACCCTAAGAAATAGTTTATAACAATAATTAATAATGGGAACAATAATTGAGGAAATTAGCACTAGTGAAACGATAAATAATGCAACGATTAGCGAAACGATTGAAATAACAACTATTGAAACGACACCAACGCCAGCGAAGCGCGAAACTCAACATCATCATCGTCATAAGCATCACAAACATCATCATCATCAACAACAACAACAATCGGAGCAATCAACATCATCATTGACTATAACTGATGTCAGCGATGGTTGGGACCTTGTTGAGATAGAAACAGAAGAAATCCCTCAACAACAACAACATCAACATCACAAACATCATCATCATAAACAGGCAGCACCAGGAATACCCTTGCCACCACCGTTGCCCGACACCACACCACCATTTCTGACGCCCAGCGATGAGGAGCCTGTTTGGCTTACAGATTTGGATGCACCACCCGTGCCAACAGCACCACTGCCACCACCCTCTCCCACCAGCTTTGAGTACACTCCGAGAACACCACAACCAACAAAAACAGCAGCAACTATTGCAACTGTAAACCAATCAACGCTTATCATTGATACCCAACTGCAACAGCCTTCACCACCGTCACCACCTTCCCAACCTTCACCAGTAATCATTGAGGAAGTTGTGTTGCAAACAGATTTGCAGTTGCCACCACAGCAATCAGCGCCATTACCCAAACAGTTTAATCCGCTGCCGCCACAACAAACACAACCATCACCACCACCACCAACAACAGCAACAACTGAAACTGTAACTGTTACCGAAACGGAGCTCATCATTGAGGAACAACCGTTGCCGGCACCACTCGAACCACCACTGGTGCTCGTTGGCATGGTATCTGAGGAAACCATTGATATGCCTCGTAAAACGTACAGAATTAGCACAGATTTGACTGCAGAACCACCACAAACGAAAGAGCCTTCAAAACGTTGCTGTTGCATCATTTCCTAAGAACAATCCAACTGATAACTAGCAGCAATAAAAGTCAAAGCTAGAAAATTTTGTTTAACTGTTAGCAAATGTAAACTTTAACACTTATTTCAAGTTAATTCAAGTTCTTAATAAATTATTTATCAAAACTGACTACAAATTAAATTGTTTGACTCAGCTAAAAATGTTAACGGAATCATTGTTATCTGTAACAAAACTATCTTTCAAGAATTATCTTAACAGAATGTTAAAATTAAAATGAATTTTTAAAGAATTTTATCATAATTATCAGCAACAAAACTTTTTTTCAAGCGTACCTTAATTATCAATAAAATATTTTGGTACCAAAACCGCCAAATAGCTAACTCTTATTTAAAATGCAATCTAACATGGAATGTTATGTGGTGCTAGTTTAGGTGTGTGTTAGGGTGTGTGTTATAGTGTGTGGGAGAAAATTTCTCGCGCTTCCAACGCACACTCATCGCTTGTCGATGACAAAGCAGCTTGCCACCTTATCAGCATGTGGATTTAAGCCGCCTTCGTCGCAGCAACAATATCTAATCGATGGCAAGACGGAAACAAAATCACCGCAACCTGACAACACATAATTGATAATTAATGACCTGAGTCGAAGCGAGGTAAGCCGAGGCGAGGCGAGGCGAGGCACTCGATGAGTGAATAAAACACTTTGATGGCATTCAGTCAACGGTCAGTCAACGTTCGCTGAACAACACTCGAAGAAGAGTCGAAGAAGGAGAGAGATGCCGCCGCCAGGACGCGGCTTTGGACCCGGACCGCAACGCAGCGGCGGTGGCTATGGTCCTGGTCCTATGCGAGGACCACCGCCGCCTGGCTTTCGTCCCGGTCCCGGTCCACGAACCAATGTCAATGTGGATGTTAATATTGGCGGACGCCCACCACCAATTGGTGTTGGAATTGGCTTTGCACCACCGCCACTGATTATTGGCGGACCGCCAGTTGTTATCGGTGCACCGCCCCCTGTTATTGTTGAAACCTACGGACCACCACGCCCCGGCTATGTGGGCGTGCAACAGCCAGTTGCCGCTGTTTATACACAGCCAGAAGTTTGTTGTTGTGTCATTCTCTAAGGTCCAAAACTTGTGCCTTCTTGTGTGTGTTTAACTACTTATCCTTATGAATATCTTCCTTATGTATCCTATCCTATATCTCTATAACATGTGACTGTGAATAAATTGTTAAGTTTTGTGAGAGCGCAAATGTTCGAAAAATTTGATTGGGAGAGCATATAATAATCAGCATTTAATGGACTTATCTATAATTTTATCAAAACTTATCAAAAGCAAAACAAACAAATTCCCCTCGAACAGAAAGTGCTTTTTGGAACGGAAAACTACTTTTTTTGTATTAAAATTGGATGATAAAACTTGATGCTGAAGAACATAAAAGGTTTTACCTAGGGCCAAAATTGACAACAACAAAAATCAATGAGTACTAAAAATTGTTGAAAACCAAATTTTAAGGAATACTTTTTACCAACTACGTAACTACACAACTATTATAGTAGTCATCTTTTGGGTTCTTCAACTCTCTAAAATCCTTTTCACAAATTCAAATGGAATTTCAAATATGAAATATTCTGTTTCATATTTGTAAAAGCGTCGCAAATTGTGCATAAGATAACATTTGCTAGCTACAGTTTGATGTGCTCGTCTAACGGTAATTGCCATAAGCATGATCAACGCAAATTGTTGCTAATAACTGCCATTCAACACACACACACATACACACAGCTGAAGACACACATATAAGTTTGTTGGCACAAAAAATTTCATACGAAAGCCAGCAAGAAAAATTTAAAATGTTTGTAATTTCAATTTGGGGGAATTTTCTTTATTACTTTTTTTGTACGCAAGCAGCTGTGCGGCCTCCGGCGTATGTGTGTGTTGTTGCCTTTTGAATCGCTTTTCCATGCATTCCCACGCTTTTCCCTTACTTTTCCACACTTGCGTCACTCTTTCGAGGCTTTTAAGGCTCGGTCTGTCTGCCATCTCTTTCGAGTCTTTAGTCTCACGTTTTCAATATTTTCGCCAATTTGCTTGGCATTTTGTCGAGGTGGTGTTGCCTTATCCTCACTCTAGTTTCTGTCCGCATTTCCCTGTTGATTTCGCTTCTATTTTTTTTTTTTCATTATTATTTGCGCGATTTTGCACGGCATGTGTATGCAAATAAACGAAAAGTGCAGGAAACAAAACACGGAAGTCAGCCAGGAAGAAGGTAGGAAGGAAGGAAGGAAACCAACGGCGGCACAGCAAATGTTGTGTCTTCTTCTTCTTCTCTCGTCTGCCACTTTTTGGGTAAAGCAGACAACACATACACATACAAACACACATACACAGACACAGACACATGGTAATCCACAGAGCGCAAACTGCAAAAAGGCAAAAAATTGTAATTGAAATTGTGTACAGGGCTTGACGTGCTGAAATAAGAAACACGCTCAGCGTCAAAACACCTTGCAGCACAACATGGCGTATGTGTAATCTCTGTGTGATACGTACGTACCAAAAATGGTTCTTGTCATGCAGCGCCGTATTAGGTTCGTAGCTGCTCAACAAAATCATAAAGCAAATCAATTGATTTAACAAGCAAGTTCTGAACGGTTTTCATAAATCAAATTCTTGCTTAATTTGAATATTGATGAGCAAAATATTAAAGAAAGTGTCAACCTTAAGATTCTTACGCATGGTAATTTAAACTTTATAGCTTATTCCACACAACAAAAATGATGAATTGCATAATTATGTAATCGAATCTTGTCTTATCCTCATCTTGCAGCTACAATAACAGTCAACAGCCGGATGGTGTGGTTGTGCCCAAGAATGATAAGCATGCGTTGATGCAGAGCATTGCCAGCAGCTACAGACGCAACGATGCCGCAACCAATAACAACATTAACAACAACAATAGCAACAGCAACAACAGTAATCACTCGGTAAAGGTCACATCCGGTACAGGAAACGCCGCCGTCTCCACCTACTCGTCAACGCGACGCCGCGGTGGTTTATTGGGTTCGAAACGGCGTCGCGACTGTCGCGTCAGTCACTGGTCCGAGTGGACGGCCTGCAGCAAGAGTTGTGGCATTGGTGAGATGCATCGATATCGCAAAGTCATCAAGCATGGCAAACGGGGTGGACGACCCTGTCCGGCGCTCCAGCAATCCAAATGGTGCGGCACCGAGCGCAACTGTCACGAACCGCAGACCTATTTTAATTGGTAAGTCCTGCCGCCCTGTTCCAACCCTTGCAACGTATCAAGTATGCATTTAATTTATCAAATAAATGACACTGCAGGTCTGATTCCGATACATGAACTACGCGCCATGCACAACAGCAAACAGCACAGGCCATATATATATAATTTTAATTTAAGTGTCATAAGAAACATGGATGAAAGATGAAGGAGCGTCAAATGAAAAAAAAATCAACACACAGAGGAGGACAGGAAGATCATCCGACAAAAAAGAACAACCCCCAAAGAACAACAATAACAACAAAAGCTGCTGAGCGATTTTAATTTAATTTTAGATTACGATACTACGATATTGATTTTAGAAAAGAATAACATAACAAAAAACCTTGCACGCAAATGCAGACAGTCAAATTTTCAAAAAATAATATAAATAGAGAAGAAAATTGCATATGAAACCGAAGACTACTGACAATATTTATAACAAAATGGATTTAAAGCAAACACAGACACACACACACGCGAACACAAACACACTCGAACACTTACATTTGGCTTTACATTTAAGTTCTTCAATTCGGTTTGCTTAAGCAACATTTTTTTGTATAAACAAAAATCAAGCAGAACTTTCAAATTATGTGTCATATATTATTATAAAAATTATATAAATATTTATATATAGAAGCAAATCCAAAAAAAAGTTGAAAAAAAAACCATAAAAAGCGAAAAATCTTTATAGTAGACTTAGAAAATTAAGATGCAAAAAATGAAAGCGAGAATGGTTCAATAAAAACTCGAACAAAATTTAAAAATAATAAAAATCATTATTAATAATTTTAAACATTTTATTTTTACTACTTTTTGAGTTGTTTATTGAACCACCTTCTCATATTAAAAGTATATTAACAGAATCAAAGTAAAAACCAAAAACAAAGCGTGAACATTTGCGTAAACAAACAAGGTAAAAACAAAAAACCAAAAATAAAGCAAACACACACACATACGCAGTGTAAGTCTATGTGTGTGTGTGTGCAAAAGCAATTAAGCTAACATTAGATGTAAAACTAAGTTAATTAAACAATAACAGAATGCAATAAAGATAAACAACAACAACAGCAGCAGTCGATTTAAATTGAGTTTGAAAATGTATTAACTTCGACAAATTCAATTTGCGTACGCATAAACCACGACACAGTTTGAGACTCACAAGTGAATGTCAAAAAGCTTTACATTTTGAGAGCAAATCTTAGGCGAACAGTTTGATGAACATCATACAAATTGATAAAGACGATTAATTTAACTTTGGTTTAAGGTAAAAAAAATAATAGATGTATAAGAGTCATACACAGTGCTAACAGAATACAAAACGTAACATTTTAAAGCCACAGAAAGTGTTTGTAATTCCAATTTGAGTTTACAGTCAAACAGTTTGAGAGTCACACGCAAAGTTTTTTCCACAAGCATAGAGAGCTATAGAGCCATCGTTTGTGGCCGCCAATAAAATGTAAAATAAATCAAATAATTGCTAAATGCATACAAATTAGACATTAAAAAACAAACGCATACACTTATAATGTAATAAAAAATGAAAAATACAACAGCAACAACATATATAAACTGCAAATGCATAAGACATTTTGTAAAATATAACAAATGACAAAAGAACAAACAACCAATAAAACCAATGCATCGTAAACTGTACAACGTATTCAATATTTCTAGCGATTCTTGCGACATTTAATCAACGTTGGCAAAATCAGCTTCAACGCTCCAGCGACCATTATGCAAACGCCAGCAAAGGCAAAGGGCACCACATAGCCACCCGTCTTGTCAACCATAATACCACCCAACGTGGTGCCAATAAAGACGCCCAAGCCCATGGCCAAGGCGGTTATGCCAAACGCATTCGTCAAGTTTGGGAGTCCCAAATACCGCACATAAATCAATGCACGCAGTGTGGCATAGACAGCTAGACGGGAGCGAGAAGTTAGTTGAAAAGGAAAGAAAAAGGGTAGAAAGTTTCCGGTTTGTATGTAAGAACTTAAATTAAATTTAGTTTGCTGGTAAATTCTTTGAGTCCAACTAAAACTAAACCAAAATTGTTTAATTTGAATACCTGCACTCACCTGGTGCAATGCCATAGAACAAGCCGTACATAAACTGAAACCAGATCACATCATGGCCATAGAAAGCGCTGATGAAGACCATAAAGCCACCAAACACAATCCCACCACCACAAATATAGTTTGTCCAATCTCTTAGCTTGTAGGCAATAAAGCCGCACAGATTACGTATAAGGAAATTGGATGCTCCAATGGCTGGAGCAATCATTTGAGCATATTCCGTTGGTATTGTTGTACGCATCCTGGAGTACAGAAAGGGTATATTGAAGCCCATTGGGTAGAGAAAGGCGGAGGCCAAAAGAATTTGAAACTCAAAGTTCTTTAGCAGCTGCACATCGAAGAGACGGCCGAAAGCTCTTATTATCTTGTAATGCAGCCAATGGCATTTCTTATTTTTCTTTGGCTTCTTACGACGATTTCCTGATTGTGGGCTGGTGAGTGTGGCGAGCTTTGAAGTGGATGGAACTGGTTCAGTATCTCGTGCTCCGACCTTGATGTTATGCAAGCCATATGCAGCTCTTTGTAGCTTAAGAATAAATGGGAAAGTTGTTACAGGAGAAAGTTCAAGTTGTAGATTCTTAGCTCACATGCGTTTGGGAGCCGACTAGTTCCAGTTCCTTGCCATCGAACTGTTCAATGCTGTGAGGTTCCTCATAGTCAGCGGGTCCAGTGTAGAAGAGATCCTCTCGCTGTATGGGATCCGGTCGCACCACATAGATGCGTTCGGAACGCTCCGAAGGCGTTGCGTCATGTCTCGAACTATGCCTTCTACAACAAGGACAACAAAAGTTAACCCAGCGTTGGGAAGGACTCAGTTGCTTTGGCGGCTCATAGGTATCGATAACATGATGGGACCTCTTCGATGAAATATCATCACCCAAAAAGTTGTGAACTCGGAAATAGCCATAATACTCATTCGAACTAGAGCTGGTCAAGTGATCCGAATGCATGACACCAACAGGTGATGGTGCAACCTCAAAATAAGCCATTGCCACAAAAAAGAGCAGGCAAGTGAGTCCGACCTGAAATCGCACAACATTTCGCCAGCCAATGCTCTGCACTAGATACGCATTCGTAATGGCGAAGATGCAAATGCCAGCGCCAGCACCCGAGCAGGAGAATCCACTGGCAATAGGTCGATATCGCTCAAAGTAAAATCCAATGATGAGCTGCGAACTCACCCAGATCATGCTCAAACTAGATCCACCTACAACAACTATTTAAGTAGTTTAGTCCATCTTGTATCTGTGCGTGCAGTTAACCTACCAATCACACTATAGAACACTATCAGCGTAGCCAAATTGGGACTAAAACTGGCCGCTAGCAGGCTCACAGCTGAGAGGATCACGCCTAGCAAGGCCACCGGACGAAAGCCATAACTGTTGATGAGTGCACTGGACAAGGCACCACCCAGAAAGTAGCAACCCATTTGTATGCTACCCACGAGCACCACTTCGCCACTGTTTACATTGAACTCAGTTCCGATGTGGGGCAGCAAGATTCCCACTGTGAACACAATGCCATCCACAATGAGCTGAGCTAGGAAGCTGAGTATGAGCACCACCCAACCATAGCCACCATCCGGTGGAATGGCCATATAGATCTAGAACGGGGAAAGAAAACAAAGAGCAGAGACAGGGGAAATCATCAGTCATGATTGGATCAAATTACATCACTCACTCACTTACGAAACCCATGCCCGAGGCCAAACCTATCGGTGAATATAGATTGCTGTCATAGGGCATCGGATCACCAAAATCTCTTGCGAAAAATGAACCGCTGCTTGAAATCATCTGGCTGCTTGCTTTCCTTAAATCGGTTTCATCTGAAGGTGGTAAATCTGTTTCTGCCATGCTGCCACCCCTTTCAAAATTGCCCGCTCGATTCTGAGAATCATTTTCTTGTAATGCCAATGATTCATCCGAATCATCAGCAACCGGAGTTATTGGTGGTCCTGAAAGTGTGTATGAAAGTGTAATAATTTGTGTTTCATCCTTGGATATATCTAGAACGTACTCTTTTTATATTTCTTCGTCGTCTTGGTGGTAAGTGGTTCATCCTTATCGTATTCATACGAACTGGTGGGTTGATGTACAGCCGTTGTGTCTTTGGGTGCAAATGAAACGCCTTGTCCTGCTATATTGATTTGTCGATCTTGTGGTGGTTTGTCTGGATCATTCTCTGATGTTTCTGATGCATCATTCGAAGGATTGCGCTTTGGATCAGTGTTTGTACCTTCATCCTTTGATCTACGCGGCTGCGGTGTAGACACTAGTATCAGCGGCGTGTCTCTTGCGTCCTCTTCTTCTACCTCCTGTTTACTAGACGATGATGTTGTTGATGACACATTCCAGTTTCGTTCCCGTTCCTCTTCCAGTTCTATTTGCGTTCGCTCGTCTCTTTCCTCTGCCGTTGCGTTCAATGGCGATGTTTGACTGTATGATTGTGTGTGAGGGTGTGTGTGTATGTATGTAATGGTTAGTTATGTGGCTCAGTTAACTGCTGTCGAAGACTCACACACTTACCTACCCTGGTTACGTTTTCTACTCATTTTTTCGAAGTCATATTTGAAGTATGGGAGACAAGGGAGGCAAGTTGACATTTTTCTCAAATCACTCTATCTCTCTCTCTCTCTCATTTTTTATCTGTCTGCTAGTCGTCTCCGGCAAGTCTTAATGTCAATGGCAGCACAACGTGAATTTTCCGAGGCATGGCATGGCATGGAGGATAGCCGCGAGGCAGCCAGAAGGTGGATCATTCCGCATCCTTCTTGCGCTCATCTACGTGCTGCTAGCCAAAAATGTTCTCGCTTGTGCGATATGAGAAAATTCCTGGCTGCTGCTGTTTCAGACCGCGTCTGCCTTTCTGCTGTCGCCAGACGTTCAACTGTCGCTGCCCCCTCGCCTTCCCTGCCTTCCCTGGCTGCCTGCAGCTGTTGTGACAGACAGGCATGCCCTCAAACCTCCAAGCGTTACATCCGCACCCGCATTACTGCATACTTGCATCGTCGTTGCTGTTTCGCAACTCGAAAGTTGCAAGTTGCAAGTTGCTATTACAGCAACTGTTACTTTTTGGCTATTTGTACCCATTCCCAGTTGTTGTTTATTTTGGCTCCCCAAACAAAATTGCATCAGTGCAATTTCATTGATTGCAAGTAAATGAAATCATTCCAATGTCCCGCACACGTCGACGTCCTGCTCTTGCTCTTGCTCGGGTGTTCACTGTACTTGTTGTACATGTAGCGTCTGTTCGTCGAAAGTGGAAAGTGGCAAGTGCATTTTGTACATTTTACATTTGTGCTTTGCTGCTTTATGCGAACTTTTGAGGCACCCAAGTTGCCGTTACTTAATTTACTGCATTATTTATTCAAAAGGTAGGTAGAGATAGTGATAGGGGGAGTGAATGTGAGAGTGGGAGTGGGAGAGTGCACCCTAATGGATAATAAAGAGATGCACTCATTCCCTTTATGCACTTGGATTATTAATTCAGCTGTGTCTTGCTTAGAAATGAGATTCCTTTGATAACGAATTAAGCTGTGTTCTTGCTACACACTCAATAAATCATTGCTTAATTAAAATATGATTTGATTGTACCGAAAATCACTTTTGATAGCTAACAAGGTTTCTTTAGACCTCTTTTCATTCTGTAACTTGCATAAATGTCTTTTGCGTGGTAACTGTTTGCCTTATTTGGGCCTAAAGCCAATTCAGTTAACTATGGAATGAAAGGAACTTTAACGATTGTTGCTAAACTGCTTCAAGGCTCGACACAACAATAAAAACAACAAATATACAAATCGAAAAAAAAGAAATAGAGCTCGACATAAAACTGTTCTGGCAGCAGCAGAACACGCTCATGCATTTTTTTGGACTACTGCACAAGCGACGCAAACAAAAACCTCGAGCGAGAAATCCAACGGAAAAAAAAAAATCCGCTGTTTGGAACAGTTTTCGCTTTTATTCAACTGCCCAAACGAGATATGCATGAGTGCAGCAGCGATGCAGGGGCCCCAAATGAAAATTGGGTCAATTGCTGTTAACAATTTGGCGGCGCAATCTTTTGGTCGTTTCGATTTCAAGGCAGCGCCCAGAGCCCAAATTGGACAGCCTGTTAAAAAAAAAAAAAAAAAAAACAACAACCCACGGCACAAAAAAATCGAGCAAAAATCAACGTTGGGGTCAGAGAAAGGGGGCTGAGGGAGGAGCAAGGTAGTAAAAAAGCGAGAAATGCCCACTCAGTAATTAATTAGTGCGTTTTGTTCATTGTTTGACGTGGAAACTTTTAAAGCTAAGACTGACAGAGAGAGAGGGAGAGAGAGTTGCTTAACTTTTTGGTGCACTTTAACAGCAAAGGACTTGCCGCAAATAAAAATTTTGAATCAACTTTTGTTTGAACTTTCATAGAACAAGTTGAGTTGAAAGACTACGAGAGTTCTATATTATAATTCAGATTTTCATTGTTTGTTAAACACTTTAAAATTAATTATTATTTTTGGTTAATAAATAAATAAGCTAAGTGAAACTTGTCAAAATGCTTTAGACGAAGCCTACGCTTTAACAGTTTGAAGAACATTTTATTTTTGGACAAAACAAATTTTAGATTCTGTAAAAATTCTTGTTCCTTTTTTTTTTTTTTTTAAATTTTTAAATTATGACAATAAGCTTGAAGTCTTGCATCCAAGGTTCAATTGCTTTGCTTCACGCCCACCGTTGCATGTCCACCCTAAAAGATGGCAAGTTTCCCATTATGACCAAGAAATTCAAGTGGCACGTCGAGGAGAAAATTGTGCCGGCATATTTCAAGCCACTGCGACCACTCAAAACGGACCTCGAACTTATTTGCAGACATCTTAATAGGCCTAGCAAAAGACTGAATCGCACTTGTCAATCCAAATTTGCGAAAACTGTCCAGGAAAAGATACGAAGACGTGAGCTTATGTGTAAACGTAGGCCAGACGAAATTCAACGTCCTCATACGCCTTTGCCACGTTTGGCGGAAATGGCAATGCTTAAATGCCGTAACTTAAAGCCATCCATGCTTACACCCTTCACACGCTGCTTTAATTTTCGGACCAGCAGATCTGGGAGAAAAGACACTTGCAAGATCAAGCTAAAGACATGTTATCCTATCGTCTACACATGTGAAAAACAGGGGCTGAAAAGTTGAAAATATTTTTAAAATTCAAATCATTGAGACGTTGCCAATTTATGTATTGTAGTCAACTTTTATAAGTTTTTACATATATGTCACAATATGATCTTAGGCATTTTAAGAAGACAAACAAATTTTTATATAAATTCAATATTTATGTATTAAAGCAAGGTTTTATAAAAATTAAATGTTCATATATTTTTTATTTTATTTATTTTCTAAAAAACATAAGCATTGAAATCATGGCTTCACAACTATACTTAGGTAAGATTTAGTTATAGAAGTTTTTTGAAGCAATAATCCGATTTAAAAGTGTTTTTAAATTCGCTTGTTTGTTAATTTTTCATTGTCTATGAAAACACATCATACTCTTGGCTGTCAGCTCAAGTTGAAGTTGAAGTTGAAGGCAAGTGCAATATGAAGTTGATGTTAATGCTGCGCCAGTGTTGGTTAATGCCGCATTGCCACTCACATTCCAAATAGGATGCCGTTTGTCAACTACTTTTGCTTTTTGCCTTTGTGTATCTCAGATCTCAGATCTCAGCTCTGGAAACGTTGAAGTGCTCTCCTGCGCCTGGTGGCATTCCTAAAAGGGATTTGCATGCCGCTGAGATGTTTATCGTAAATTGTCCTCGTCCTTGTTGTCCTTCTCCTTCCTTGTTGTCGTTGTCGTCGTTGTCGTCTGGGCGCACAAAATGTCAACAGCACAAAGCGCTGACGTTTACATTGAAAGTCACTTTAGCTGCCCAGACAGCAGCAGCAACAGCAGCAACAGCAACAGCAGCAGCGAGGGTCTGGCCTGTAGGGGCCTGGCTAATGAAAAGCGTCAACACAAATGCAATGCATTTTTATTTGTATTTTCAATTTGCATTTGAGCTAAAAAAATTTTATTTTTATTTTATACGCAAATGTTTAGCCTGTGAAAATGCACACGAAACACATTTTCCCCCGAACTGTTTTCCTTCTGGCCATGTTTAATTGCTAGTGACTTGGCATTGACATGCATCTGCTGGCTGCAGTTGCTTGCTATTATCCTCCACATCCTGAACTTCACTTGCAAATTTGCCAAAAAACATTTGTTCTTGTTGGTGTTGGTGTTGTCGTTGTTTTTGTTGTTGTTTAGCTGTTTTGCAAGGGGTTACGAATATGCCCCAGAGTGACATTTCGCACAAATGAAATGTATGGCACGAAAAACTTGTCTTTTTGGGAAGCCCAAACAAATAATTTTATTATAAAAGTTTTTTATGCATGTTTGCCTGACTGTTTTGCTGTTTTGCTGTTTTTTCAACCTCCCCCCCTTCATCTTTTTGCGGTTGTTCGTTTTCTCTCTCACATGGGTTACAAGATGAGGAGACTGTGTTGAGAAAAGATGAGCAAAAGGGTTTGATTGAAGGGGTTAGATATAGTATCAACCCAGCAACAAACAAAGTTTTCAAAACATTTTGAAATCTTTATGATGATGGGCTTTGTAAAACTTTTTTACTGATAAATATTTGTAGGTAGGTTTTTGGCAGATGGAAACCTAACTAACACTGAAAATAATTGCGGTCACAGTTTTAAGTAACACAATTTTAAGTCTAACGCAACTGCAAACAAAATTAGTTTAACTTTAATGCACAACTTTAAGCCTTGAGAGTAAAAAAAGCCATGAAGTTATGACTGTTGCGGTCAAAGAGAGAGAGACAGAGAGAGGGAAAGAGAGTGGTGTGAACTCATTTTGGCCATGGCAATTAGTTGGAAGTCTTAATTGTGCACAGCTGCACTTTAAATGCAGTCCGTGGGTCTTTGCCTTTATTACCTGGCTTGGCCGTTAGCCATTTGTTGCTATTTGCAGTTTGCAGTTAGCTGTTTTTGCTACTTGCTGTTTAGCCTTTAAGCTTGACTCGTGCACCTACCTCTCACCCTCACCCTCCCTTCCCCTCTTGCTCTCTTATGCATGTCACACAACAGTGGGTCGAAAGCACCCACATAACCATAAACGTAAAATGCCACTTTCTTTTCTCTCTCTCTCTCTCTCTCTCTTTCTCTCTATATGTATATAATTTTTTTTTTACTCTTTTGGGTCTTTGTTTTTTATTAGTTGTTGTAGCTGGGTACATTTTATACACTTTGTTGAGTCTGTTGCCTGGTCCGGCACTAAATGCCTGCTCTTGCTCTGCTCTTCCCCGCTCTGTTCTATAGTTGTTTTCTAGATTGTTAATATTATTTTATAATTTCTTTTATTGCCGCTATATGGCCACTCGCAATTGCAGCAATATTGTTAAAAAAAAAAAAAAACTCCAACCCCAACCCCAACCCCAACAACAAAATACAAAGTGCTTGTAAACATGCTGTGAACCGTTCAACAAATGCAGTCATTATACATGAACAATGCTGTAAATTGTTTTCAGGCGTAAGGCGGTGAGGTTAGTTGGCAATTTTAGCCATGTTAAGTTCGCATATGCTGCAGCGATTAATGCGGCGTGTATTTAATGTGTTGGTTATGTAAGAAAAGTATTACATTGAATATATTCGATTACGCAAAAATAACAAGAAAATTCTGTGTTATATCTTCAAATATCACTTCAACACTCGAGCAATTTTGTGTGCCTTAAAGCATTTAGCTGTCAACATTGACAGCAGCGTTGATGTTTATTGACATTTATTTGAGATGGCCAACAAGAAAGATGGTTGGGGGCGAATGTGCGTGCAATTGTATTGACATACTCGTAATTCAAATATAGGCAACAAACGTGCCGCGCAATTGAAAGCGCGTCAAACGCGTCAAAAATGTAAATTGGTTACTAAAACGAGGCAAAGAGCGAGAGAGAGGTGGGTTTAGGCAATTCGCACTCTACGTGCTGACTGTAGACAAATCAATTTGACAAAACGTAAAAATTTGTAATCAAACACAGGGTGGGTTAGTGTGTGCGAGAGTGTATGTGTGTGTGTGTGTGTGAGCACCAACAATTTTTGGTCTATTGTGTCAATGACAATGACAATGACAATGGTGACAAAGACAAAGACAACAGGCAGATAAAAATGCCAGCCGCAAGCTTAACAAGTCGACGGCTATTGAGGAAGCTGCCATTGTTTTCAGTTAAGCTACCAACATAAAGTCAGCAGCAGTCCAGAGAGAGAGAGAGAGAGATAGATGTGGTTTTTGGGTAATGGTAGTTGTGCACACACACACACTCAAAAATTGCGCTGTTCAAAGAGTTGCCACAGCTGTTGGGTTGTGGCGCGTCTAACTGTCGTTCAATTTGGCCAACAGACAACCCGAGCAAAAGCGAGTCAAGTGGGGGAACAGCTAGCCAAACTTTAGCTTATCTGCAACAGTTTAACAATTGCTATGGCGTTGTGTGTTCACTTTAATTATGACATTAGATTGTGTGAGTTCATTGTGGGTGAGATTTTTCTGTTTGCACAAAAAAGTATGCAACAGTTTTTTGTTGAGTTGTTCCTTCTTGTCGCTGGTACATGCAAAATATTATGTAGTCAACATGTGCGGAAATAATATATGAATATACAACTGTATTAGTACAACCGACAACAACAGACAACATAGAAAACACACACACACACAAACACAGACACAGTCGGATATTTGTTGAGCCCCGGGGCAAAGTCAGCAGTAAAAAGCATTAATAGAAATTCATATTGTATGCGAAATGCGGTAAAGCGGCAAAGAGACAAGAAGAAAGAGAGAGAGCGTGGGAGTCGCTTACATAATAAACCCATTTTGTGCGGCTTTAAAATGCCATTTATGAAACATGTGCTAGCATTTATGCATATTAAATTAGTTACCGAAAAATAAACGGGCAAGAGGCATCCAAAAAGTGCCACAATAAACCGACATAAACATAAACATACAAAAGCACATACACACACACATACAAATTCGTATAAGTGCGAACCCTTTTTTATGGGGCATCGTCTCCGACCTAACATTATGCACGCACAAATGGCATTGGGCGCCTAACTCGATGAGCTTTTTTCTGCAGCTGCTTTGTTTAGGGGCAGCCCTCAGCTATCAGCCTCATATTCACATACATTAACACGCCAAAATGCGCAATAATGAACCAAAAGCAATACGCACATGTTTTACACGCTTGCACATGTATCCTCTTCAAAATATACTTTGATGTGAGCATAGCCATGAAGAAAAAGATATTTCAACGTTCAATCTATTAAGTAGTATAGGAAGAGAAGATTGAAGTAAGGTTAATAGAACAGAGATGAAAGCAAAGATCACTATTAAGCAACTAATAATAGTTTTAACGTTGAAATCTAACTTTTTCATACAGTACAAAAATCATTCTCATACCTAAAGGGTTAAAGCTAAACGCATTATTAAAATTAAAAACAGAAAAAAGGAAAAATTTTTTATATAACGTTTGTAGGAAAATAGTTGGGTCCTGTGTCCTTGTGTGTGCGACTTAAAAACGCATGTTGAAACTTTCCAAGTGTGAATTGCTCTTCATTTTTGCTGCAGACACAAAAACTCGTTTCTAGTTCTTGCCTCTCGCGTCCCATTTTTTGTTGCCTACTTTTGTGCGCAGCATAATGTAAGGCAGTTGGTGAATGTGAGTTTATGTATGAGTATGCGGGTGCCTAAGTGTGTGTGTGTGTGCGTGTGTGTGATGTGTAAAGTTTGCGGGTGTTAGTGAATGTGTATGAGACGCAGTTGTAACAAAAAGTAACATAAAATAAAATGGCAACGCCAGAAATGTTTTATAAAAATTTATATGAGCATAATTTGTAACAGACAAAAAAGGCAAAGCAAAAACGAGAGAGGGAGAGAGAGAGATTGAGCAAGCAGAATAATATGATATGTACGGATGGTGCTATGTGGCAGCGAGCAAGGGTCGTAGGCAGAGCACCAGACAACAAAGCTGAAATTGAAACCAGCTAGGGATTTCAAAGTGGAAAACATTCAGTACTATGAAAAAGTATCAGTATTTGAAGAAAACCTAGAATCAAGATAGCCTAAAACGTTTCAAACTGATTTATTGCTATATTTTATTGAATTGCTTACTATCGATAATAATCGATAACGTTTATCCCTAATGCAATCAATCAAATGATGTGCGACCAAGCATTAAAACAAACTCATTTACTTGTTTGCATTTATGCATATTACTTGTTTGCCTTTAAGTTTTTTGAAAGTTACGAAAGAAACTTTTGTCTACACTTTCTTTTTCTATTCTCCTAAGGACTTGAATAGGTAGCTGTCCTTACAGAGCTACGTGTATCCTTTTTCTTCTCGTCTGCTATGCAATTAAGATGCAAATTGTTTTTACACAAAATCAAATTCTATATGTATGCTGGCAAAGAAAACGAGGCAGCATATCTGTTTGCCACTTGTCTCCTCTCTCTGTTGCTGTTGTTGTTTGGTTGACGTGTAAGTTTTGAAGTAAAGTGCACTAGGTTTTGCAATCGACACATGTGTGTGCAACAAAACTCGTTAACACTTGAAAAGTTTCATGGCCCTGGGCAATTGTGATGAGGATTCTTCTTCTGGTTTAACCCCCACTTTCAAAAGGGCATTGGTATAGACTAGCAGTAAGTAATGTAATGCTGCTAAAAAACACTTAAGCAAAAATCTTGTAAGCAGCAAATAAATCAGAGTTTTCATGTATGGTAAGTGTATGTTTGTGGGTTGGAGCCAAGGATCACCTTGACAAGAGAGCCCTGTGTGTGCCCTGAAAACAAACAAAGTTCAGGTACGTGACAAAGGTAACCTAAGTGTTGTCTATACATCGTATCGTATATATATTTAAGTGGTTTTGGCATTGGTTGAGCTTCAGTTTTGAATATCAAACGAAAAAAACGTTTGTGTCTTGTTAAGATTTCGCTTTTTGCCAGATTAAGTGTGTAATTAATCCAATTCAGATATGAAGATGGAAAGTGAAAATGTGATCGCAAATCATTGAAACACAATTCGAATTTTTCGTATCCAGGCATCAAAATTATTGGGTTAAAATGGTTCGGGGTATCGAATTTTGTGCTCTGGCAAGGCGTTTCTCGTCTGGCAATCCATTGACTGAACTATTTGGCCAAACTAATCTGCGAAAGAGCAATCCAGCTGATTATAGGAAACTGCGTGAGATTGTCTGCACTCTGGAACGCTTTGCAACCGCGGGCAATGACATTCAGCTGACGACTAACGAGATTGAAGTGAATAATGTGATTATGACCCTAAAGATGGAGGAGTACAACAAGGGTTTACAGGATCCCAGTCAATTTGCGCCGGGCTATCATATTTCTCAGAAACTGAATAAGATCAAAGAGTCGCCGCTGTTCTTTCTGCTCAGCCAGATGCCAAAAGGTGGTGCTCTTAAAACTTATGCCAGTTCAATGTGCACCACAGATTTCCTTATTAAGTTGACCTACAAGAAAGATCTGTGGGTCTGCACCACGAAGAATGGTTGCAAGTTGCATCAGTTTCGCTTCTCCAAACAAAAACCTACCGACATTGAGGTTGAAGGTGGTGAATGGCAGTTAATGGAACAATTGCGCGATTATCGCGGCGAAGAGAATCTACGAAAGCAGCTTAGAAATGCTTTCAGCATGTATCCTAGCATAGAGACTGCCACAAGTATTTCTGCCTGGGTTCGTTTGAAGAATATCTTTATACTTCTAGGCGGACTGCTCAGATATCCGCCCGTCTGGGGTGAGTTCATCTATAATGCTCTTAATGAGTTCTATAAAGATGGAGTTCAGTATGTTGAGATACGCGCGAAACTTCAACGTTGCTACCGCCTCGATGGCAATAGGCTGCCAGTACAGGAAACCGTTAAGATTTATGATGAGCAAATCAAACGTTTTAAGGCCGACAATCCAGACTTTATTGATGCAAAGATTATATATGCACCATTGAGGCATGGTACAGTCGTTCAGGTGTCCAAGTTCGTGGAAATGTGCGCTGAACTTAATGTGAGTAGAAGTATATTGAACTAAGATAAATATATAATACTGAAATTTAAACTTTTAACATTGCAGAAAGAGTTCCCAGATTTGGTAATTGGTTTCGATATGATTGGCCACGAGGATCTGGCTGATCCACTGAGTAAGTTTGCCACCGAGCTGCACAAACTACCCGACCATATCAATTTGTATCTGCATGCTGGTCAAACTAACTGGCATGGCACCCATGTTGATGAGAATCTGATTGATGCCGTGCTGCTGGGTACCAAAAGGATTGGCCATGGCTATGCGATAACCAAACACCCATTGGTAATGGAACTGGTTAAAATGCTGGACATTGCCATTGAGGTGTGCCCCGTTTGCAATCAGATGCTGCAGCTAGGGGCCGATTATCGCAATCATCCGGCTGCCATATTGATTGCAAACGATATACCCTTTGTTATCTCCTCGGGCCATCCCTCATTTTGGCGTACATCTCCACTCTCCCATGACTTTTACATGGTGTTTCTCGGTATCGCGGTAAGTTAACATTCATTTCCAACTAATTAACATTATTTAAGTGCAATATAATGCCCTTGCCCCAGCCCATGAAAGCGGATTTAAAGTTCCTGAAGCGTATATCCAAAAACTCTATTAAATATTGCGGCCTTTCAGATGAACAGAAGGCAATGGCAATGGCTAAATGGAAAACAAAATGGGAGAAATGGGTGGATAATATCATAAAAAACAAAGATCGTTTACTAGCGCAAGTAACAGAAAAAGGATAAGAGTATTTATAGTTTGATTATGTGAGACAAGTGGGAATAATGAGCATGAGTAAATAAAAAGATATGAGAGATTTCCTATGAAAAACGTTCCTTAATGGAAGTGTCCAAACAAAATCCGCTCTTGAACAACACTTATAAAAGCAGCCGCAAATTATTTGAGTTTCCTCCTTAAGCTGATCATCAGGGAGAGACACCAATAAGTTTACACACAACTTTTTATGCCAGCGGGAAGCCCTTGGGGGAGATGTTCCGGGGGGTGCCAGATGTAAATGTCAAAAAGACAAGGATACCCCATACTTTAGCACTTCCGGTTTGACTTAATGCCTGCTAGCACTAATTTCATTGACTTCCCACACACACACACACACAGACACACGTTCAAGGGGAAGTTGCACGCACACACGCCCGAAGGGACACAAGCACGCACAAAGTTGCCACAGTTGCCACATTCTCCATCGTTTGCAGCTGTAGGTACCGAATGAGAAGTCTCGAGTCGCAAGTCTGATTGCTATCTGAATAACTGTACGAGAGCAAGAAGAACTGAAACTTAACTTTGCCTGAACTGGCAGTATTCCTTATAATTAGAAACTTTATTATTTGTTTCAGTTGGCCCGCAGCTGTGCGTGTGTTGCACAATAGACACCAAGCGTGGCAAGCTCGGCGCACTTGCAGCCAAACCGAAAATTAGCAGCAATTATCGATGGTGCAAAAAGTTGCGTACAACAATCGAAGCATAGCAATGAGTAAGTAGCAGCTCGTAGTTTAACACAAAGATAAATTACAACTATATGTTTACAGTTTTACAGCTACTGCATAACTTTTATAACAGTCAAAAGAGCGAAAGAGAGAGAGAGACAGAGTGATGATGCAAAAGATTTCACAAAACAAATTGAGCATGAAAATTGTAATTTAATATTATGAACAGTTTGACAAGCGCTTGCACAATAGCAATTTTCCATACAGCTTTAAAACAACAGCAACACGCTAACAAAATTTAAATTAAATGGCTACATTTTTGATGAGACGCCGTTGCACGTTTGCTAATTTGCAAATTCATGAATATAAATTGCTTTTCGAATGCCATCTAAAATAATCAAATATGCTAATTTTTTCTTTTGCCAGCATGCGTACACACACACAAACACACACACATACACACGATTATCACACCAAAAGCAAAATACAAAAATTTGCAATATTAGAATTGTTAAATTATTGGTTCTACATGCTGCAGCTGCATGGGGGCACAAACTTTCTCATCGGGGCAGCTTTGCTTTCGTGGCTTTGTCTTTTTTTGTTGAGCATTGGCAACACTTGCCCAGTTCTCAGGCAAAAACAATGCCCAACAAAGCCCGAAGTCAAATGCAGTTAAGGGACATGTACAAGCCACAAAGTGTAAAGCAACCAAACCCAAAAAACCAAAGCCAAAAGACAAGTGACCGAAACTGAACAACATTTCAAGCAATACAAAAACACACACAAAACAGCAAAAGCAGTAGAAACAAGAGTTTACTCGATCTTTTGATGTCCTGTAAAAAACAGATGAAAAAATGTGTCAAATGATCAAACGATAAACGTTAACTACGCAATTTAAGCTTAACCTCTCGATTCTACAATTTATTTTACCTGTCTCTAGATACCCCTTTATCTAAACGCTAACAGGGTATAGCACCAACTTTAAAACTGATGCATTGCCAGTTTACATAAGTATATGTATGGACTTTTATATAAATTGCTGTACAAGTTTCAGTTTTGGCCATAAATTCACAAAATGCTCAATACGCGAACACTTGAAATCTTGCTTTGGCCAAAGTCTCATGGTGACCATAACTTTGCCAAAAAGAATAAAAACATAAAACAAGTATCCCAAAGTTGTACTAGTTGTAGTTGTAGTTGTAGCTTTTGGTAAAGTGGACATTCCAGTTGGTTTTGCATGCAAATGACATAACACAAATACTATGTGCAAAAGGATTGTGTAAAAATCAACGCGAACATGCAGCAGGACAAATAATGTGCATAAATTGATCAAAACTGACAGAAAGTAAAAGAAGACAGCAGACAACAGACAACCGATAAATGAAACCATGACAGAGAATTGAGTAAAGTAAACTCAAAAACGTTGGTCAATATGTTGCATCCAACCATGGACTCTCGTATCGATGCTGATGATGATTAGATTGCGAAAGATGGAGCTTAAAAACTGGAATGGACTGTATAGACTGAGTGCAAACATTATAACGTAGATGAGGGGGATTTGTGTGGCATTACCATACCGATATATGTGGTAAGTTGAAAAGTGTGTGCGTCAATACCACTTGGCTTATGCATTTTTTCTGCATGCATGCCAGACAACGTTTCAAATGATCAAAGTCTCAAATATGCAGACACACCCAGGAATTCTGTTGCCATTGTACCTGCAACAGCAACAGCAGCAGCAGCAGCAATTCACCTACGACGTAAATGTTGTCTCGTTGACCCTTTGTATTTGTGTACATGGGTATATTGTTGAATGTGAGTGGGTGTCAATAACACAAACGCTTTTGAAGGAGGAATAAAGAGCAGATTTCTAATCTAAAAATGACTTAAAGCTTAAAAGTGAGTTCAAACATGTTAAAATATTTTGCAGCATACTTTTT
Organism: Scaptomyza tumidula; assembly: GCA_035044465.1. NCBI lineage: Eukaryota > Metazoa > Arthropoda > Insecta > Diptera > Drosophilidae > Scaptomyza > Scaptomyza tumidula. The sequence continues at coordinate 16,021,948 of JAWNNW010000444.1, forward strand.
AGCGCAACATATATTATTCTACCCCGAAGCACACATCTTTCAGCTACACATCTTCATATGCACTTACAATTACGAGCCCATCGATATAATCATTTAGACCGAAAGAATGTCTGTGATTTTTTATGGTTAAATAGGTTTTCACGCTTGTGTATTTGTTTCGTTGAGGTCACAATCTAATAAAAGCTTTCGCAACATTAGATGATACGCAAAAAAAAGGATTTGAAATTTAATGAATTTCTTTTTTTACGCACGCCTACGTTCCACATAAATGAAGTAGAAGCAGTAAAGATATTTGCATCATTTGCTTCTGTAAAGAGAGGGGAAGAGGCGAAGAGGTTGACAACCCTGGTAAGACGCACATTTGCCAGAGTTTATTTTGATGTGCGGTGGCAAAAAGGCGTGAAATACAACCACGTACAATCAACTTACCAACACACCCGCACACACACACACACACACACGAGTATGCGTATATAAGCCGAAGCACTTTGCATAAAATGTCATGTGGGCAACACACAAGCCCAAAAAAGGTTTTATGTCAAATTGAAAGGCGGCAAGCGCAAGAGCAACTAAAACCAGTACACCCACACACACACGCACACACACACACACTCATGAACTATAAATTTTTGGGGTGAAACTCAAAATGCATGACTCGTCATGGCAGGAATCAGGAATCAGGCTCTAAATAATTTAGCAACTGGGCGGACAATAAAACTCGAACCGAAATGTCATACGCATGCATTTGCATATGATTTACCCATGGCACATGCCAAAATGCAATGCACATATCCTTGTTGTTGTTATCCTTCTTGTCATTGTTGCCTTTGTTAGTGTTGTTGTTGTTGTTGGTGTTTTCGCCTGGCTGTAAACGCGCAGTGCAAAATGCCAGTGAAATTGATGCCAGCGGCAAAACAGCCTCTCTTTCTCTCTCTCTCTCTCTCTCTCTGTCTCACTCTCTACGACAAATTCACATTATAATTTGTATATTGTATACTACTCCATATATAGTTGTTTACCCGAGACACACACACACACACACACACACACACACACACACAGTGTACATATATATATCTTGTTGCATTTTGTGCAATTTGCATCACCCAAAATAGCATTTTACCTACTTTTATTGTCAACATTAATTTGTTTTCAAATTAAATTTGATGATTCAACAAATTTGCTAACAACACAACATTTCCTATTGCCATTTGTTCATTAGGCACTCACACAAATGTTCATTAGCCAGGCAACCCAAAAACCTACGAACAATGTGCAGTTGCTAGCCAAAAGGCAAACCGTTAACATAATTTCATTACCATATTAAGACCCAGACAATGCAATTGTTTATGTTTATGTTCGTGTGTGTGTGTGTGCTGAAAGGTGATTAATGTGCTTTGGCTTGTAAAACTTATGCTTATGGCTATTTGCAATTTGTACAAAATAAGTTGATTAAAATTAGCAATCAGTCGTTATAATATATGTGAAATATATAGTCAAACTGTTAATAATGAAAAAATTGATTCAATTTGGAGATTATTATTATTCTGCATGTCTATATAAGGTATCCTGAAGTTAAAGTAGCAGAATATATCTTCAACACAAAGTGAAAACTTGTGCTTCAACCCTTGACTAAGAATGTATTGCTTTTGTTTAATGTTTGCTATGTGTTTAAATTGAATAATTCATAAAACGAAAACTTATTCGATTGCAATCTAATCCTTTCTTTAACTTGTCAACTTAAAAGCTTGCACACAATATGAATTCAATACACTTGAGTGGAAACACTTAATAATTAAGAAGAATGCGTTTTACTTATCCAAGCGGATAGCACCAAAAGCTTACTTTGTTGCCCAGCTTAGCAAGTATTCAAATGCCTGCTTATGAGTCTGTGTGTGTGAATGACAGAAACATTCGCACATGTGTGTGTGTGAGTTCCAAAAGCCTCGTTAGTTAACTGATGTGGAAATTTTTTAGATGGTACATTTTGTGAGCTATGATGACTTCATGCTCAACCCAAAGTGAAACTGAGATAAGCAACGAACATTTATGTGCGCAGTTAAGGGAAACATTTTTTGTAACAGCTTTAAAAATTAAAAACCAAAAAACCGAAAACAAAAAAGGGGAAAACTTCAATTTGCATGGAAAAGAACATACGAAGGGTACATGCGAAATGTAATTAAAATGGGGCCAAGCAAACAAACGAAATGTCAGAAGTCACAAAACTGACGTCCATTGTACCATTTGGCTGTCGGATTTGTCCGATTCTGTCTCTACTGGCCGCAAATTGACAGCTGGGCTTGGGGCACACACACACAGAGAGAAAGAGACACACACAATAATTTACTACGTAATGGACGCACAGGACTCTAGACATATGCTAGACAGAAGCAGCGGAAAGTGGGCAAACGGGACAAACTGTTCATTAACACAAACATAAGCTGCCAGACAGACGGTCAAGAATATCAAACAGACAGAGAGACAGACACGAGAACTGAGCCAAAGTTATGGGGTTATGGAATGGACTCCGGGTGTAGTGTAGTACATCATAAATGCAGCTTGCAGCATGCAACTTAAGAGTTCGCATTTCTCGCAAAAGTTCGAGCAGCATTTCGAAAGCCATTAAAATTGCTTTCAATAATGAGACCGGCCTTAAAATGGTACACTGCAAAAAAATGTATGATATATGTACCCAAAATGTTTGTTATTTCAATATATAAGTATGAAGAATAATTTTTCTTAGATGATTAAAGGAATTGTTAAGCCAAAAAATGATTTTTCTAATAGGAGTTAAATGAATTATTCAACTATTGTTAGCTGTTAAAGTGTAACTTTCTTCAACTAACTTCTAACCAGGTTTTTTTCTCTGTGTACAATAGTGTATTGTACATTGGCATTGTTGGATAGTTTGTGCAACAAATTAGTGCCAAGTTGGCACTTAGTTTGCCTCATCGACTCATTTTGTGCAACCTCTCTCGCATAAGGCCAAGCAAATATCCGGTACGGAAATTGCAACCAGACACGTGATCATAGAACATAATACTATAGTACCGTACAGTCGAACCTAGCCGAACAGACTGACAGAGAGAGAGAGAGAGAGAGGGGACTATCACTATGCATAGAGAGCTGCCGTCTATGACTTCCGCTTGCCAGACATATAAATCTTCATTTTTGCTTGAAACTTTTCGCCGCCGCCGTCGCCGCTACTTGCCGCAAAAAAACTTTACTCCCATACAGACACACCAAATTAACAGCTGCTGCTGTTGTAGTAGTAGTTGTTGCTGCTGCAGGTATTGTTGTTGTTACTGTTGAATGATTTTATTGGTGTTTCTTGTGTTGCTGTTCTTAAAGTTGCAGGTGTTCCTGCCTTTGATTCGGTTGCTAGTTCTTCGGCAATTGTTGCTGCTGTTATAGCTGTTGCTATTGTTCATGTTGCTGATATTGTTAATAAAGGTGTTGCTGTTGTTGTTATTGTTAGTTTTACTATTAATATAGAACTTTATGTTCGATAAGTTAGACTGCTGTTCCTGTTGCTGCTGCTGTTGGCTCTTGTTGCTGTTGTTTATGTTGCTGCTGCTCCCATCACTTTAACTTCATCGACGCATGCTGTTGCCGTTACTGTTACTTTCGCTGCTGTTGCTGCCACTTCGCTTTCTCAACTGCTTCTTAATTCTGCTTCGTTTTCTTTAACTTCATTTCCTTCATCCACTGCTGCTGCTGTTGCGGTTTTGATGCTCAGGTGATTTACGGCTATTCGAACAGTGTCTGCATATTAATATGTGTAGCAACAACTACTTGCCTTTTGCCACTTGCCACTTGACGCAACTCGTTGCATCGACAAGTTATTCGCTTTCGTTTATTCAACGCACGCAACACTCACAAAAGCAAATCCCAACTTAACCAAAATCTGACTGGCAAATTTATTGGCAATATGTCAGACCAGCTAGAGCAGCTCTTGGCCAAGGCTCTGGTCAAATGATATTCAACAATTGTAACTTTTAGCATTGCTCTTGCCGGCCAATTTGTGACAATTGAGTGCATTTTGCATATTACATACTTACATATATAGCAAATTATATTTCATATTCCATAATAATGCTCAGTCGACTGCTTGTGTCTCAAGAGCAGCTGCAATGACGTTAACGTCCGCAGCGTACCAACAACAACAACAACCAATTGTTGTTGCTGTTGTCGTCACTTGGTGTAGTATACGTGACCGTGGCCTTTTAAATTCTTGCTGCAAAGTACGCTACAAGCGTACGAAGTGATGATGAAGTACGCTTCATCAAGCGCACACAACATAAATTACATATAAGCCCCAATATATATATATATATATATATACAAAGCTATGTATTCTTGTACTTATTGTAAAGTTTTAGGTGCAGCAGACAAAAATGTCTGTAATGATATGTTATTAAATGAAACTTTACTATTATTTATAGGAATGTTATCCGTTACAGTTTGAAAAGCACTGCAGCAACAATGTTTTTTCTTCGTTCTCTTAATTTGAATCGAACCAAATGCGTTTTTCTTGTCGCCTGTGCAACAATTTTTGGGATCGCAAACAACAAGCAAAAGCAAAAGTGCACTTGAAATTGTTGATGGCACAACTAAGCCGGGCCTGAGTGCGTATGTATTCAAAGTTTGTGTGTGTGTGTGTGTGTGTGCGTGAGCTTGTATATGTGTATGTAACTTGTTGTCAAGCATTTTCTTTTGTTTTGCATTTTTGCAGTCCTCCACCAACCAACCGCAACTCTGACGCCCCTTGGCGCTCTCTTTCGGTCTGCATTCAGTTGCGAAAAAGCATTTCAAAAATGTGCAAAACTTTTTGGTTGCAATGTCGACGGGGCAATGTTTGCAGTTCTATGGGGCTATAGTTGCTGGCGTAGTGTCGTTGTTCAGGGGCAGCCGCATGCATAAAGAGCGTCAGTCCGCAGGACATTTTATATTTAATTTACAGTGTAACCGCAATCTACAGCACGCTCTCTATTTCTGTGTGCGTGTGTGTGTGTGTTAATGTGTGTGTGTTAGTCTGTGATTTTATTTAGCATTTAATAGACTGTATACTGGGATTTGAAGTGGCTAAAGTACGGATGCATGATTTCACATTTAGCCAACAAAATTTACAGCTTTTTTACAGTTGTTGTTTTTAGCTTTTCAATTGCAATTTTCAATTTCAATTTCAATTTGAACTGTTAAATGTTTGTGTTTAGCCGCTTGACCGAAAAAAATTAATTCCTAATGCCTTTTCTGTCCATTTAATGCGGTGTCTATTATATAATCACGTGCACTCGAATGAACACGCAATACGTAGATTAATTTTCAGTGGAAATTGCATTAAATAAAGTTGAAAATAGGCTCGACATTTTAGTTAAGCCAAGTGGGGATTAGCAACGAACACGACCCAATCACAATCACAGTTGCCAAATAATAAAATAAAAATAAAAATAGCTGACCCAAATACAAAAGTGCCATTAAGCTGTAAGCGAACTTAATGGAATTTTAGATGCTCTACACAAAAACGTATTAAAATCTTTAATATTTATAAGAATTTTCTGCAGTTAACAGCAGCTTACTTTAAGCCAAGTCAAGCTTTTTAATTGGCTGTTTCTTGATCTTTCAAAAGATTTGATTATTTTCATCTCTCTCTCTTTGTGTCGAACATATCAATAAACATAAAATGATTGCTTTATGTATTGTGTATGCCTGAAATTGATCCGACAATCGTTACATTTGCCATTTCGATGTCTTTATACCCACTTGTGAAAATGGTTTTTCTCTTTCAAAAGGCCAAACAAAACCAAAGCCAAAGTGCGCTTTTCAATTATTTTATTCTCTTCTGTTTTTTTTTATTTGTGCCGTCCACTTGACAACTTTTTTAAGTAAGGCTTCCTGCCCCTCACAGTGGGCGGAAGGGGAGGTTGTGTTCGGAATTGGGCGGATAACTTTGAGTGGTGTGGTCCTGTCCTGTATGGATTCGGCGATTCAATGTGCACTCGTCTGTCGCTTTTATTGCTTTAATTGCGCACTGGTGCGCGTCGAGGGCAACGAAATATACTCTCGTCTCACACATGTGTACGGATGTTTGTGTGTGTGTGTGTGTGTGTGTTTTCTGGCTAATGAAGTTCTCTAACTACATTTTCTCTTCATGTCAGATCATAATCTGTTAATCTGCGAGCCAAGCCGCTTAAAGCTTTCGCCATTCGACTCATTCAAGCTCTATTTTCACCACCTGATTAGCTCTCTCTCTCTTTCTCTCTGTTTCTCTGTCTTTCTCAGCCCATTGCGCTGAGCTTACGACATGTTCGCTTGACTAGTTGTGGGCTCTGAGCTCTGCCTTCGTTACCACCTACGATTTTCACTCAGACACTCAAAACCATGTCAAAATCATGAACACACATCCATCTGCCATTTTTGGCCATTTTTTTTTTGCCAACTTTAGCTTGTGAGCTAAGCAACAGCTACTCAGCTGCCACATCAGACACACGAGTTGCACTTCACATTCAGCTGCGAAGAGGCAGGTATCCTCTTTCCTATCCACCTTCTCCCCCTTAGTCTTTTCATCCCTTTTTCACTTTGAGACAAGCAACTTAATGAAAATGGATTTTTAGTCAGTTGGTCGAGAGAAAATAATGTGTAAAATGGCAGACAAAATTACTTTTACCTAGAAAGGTTTCTGATGTTTTAACTTATCTAAGTGTTCGTTTGTTTGTTATGTGTTTTATTTAATTAACTCTTTCTGATCGTTCTTAAAATAATGCATAAAAAGCTTTCAAATAAATATGCAAAAATACCTTTCAACAAAATGAATTTCTTATAAATATAATTTAAAAGTTGATGAGTAGTAAAATTAATGTATAATAACTTTTTCTCAATTTCAACTCTTTGATTCTGAAGCTACAAAATTTTTTGTAAATAAAAAAATACAATTTTTAAAAGAAAACTATTTTTTTTTCAAGTTCTTTACATCAAATAATGTTTTTATCAAACCTATATGACACACAGTAGCTAAAAATATATATATATATATATATATATATATATATTATTTTTTCACTTAAACAAAGTAAATCAATCAATTAGCTAGTCTAGCATAGCTCTTTAATTAAATTCGCTCATCAATGTAGAATTGTCATCTACTCTGTTTATTTTGATTGTAATTCAATTGATTGGTTAGGCAGCGACTGGAACGAAACGCGTTAATAATGTCCAAGGCAAACACAAACAACAACAATAACAACATCAACATACAAATGCAATTTAAGCAACATGTCAAGGCAAACAAACAAATAAAACGTCAAATGTCAGCAGCAACAAATAAGTATGGGTCTGTGTGTGTGTGTGTGTGCAAAGGGTGTGACTACCATATCATCCTCTATATGTGTGTGTGTGTGTATGTTTTTTTTGGCATGGTGTTATTTCCGTTTGGATATTTGTTATTTTTACGCCTCGATTTTGTTGGAAAAAAAAACCAACAAAAACGTATTTGATGTCATATTGACGTCTAAGTGCGAGTTCGAGGGCGTGGCAGCAACACAAGTCCAAAGAGGGGGTGGGAGAAAGGGAGTTCGCGATGAAGGCAGTGCGCAAATGTTTTAATTAAAGTTGTTTTGGAACGCATTTATCAGATGCAGACAGGACACACACACATGCCACAAACGGTTGCACCTGCAACCCTCGTTACCTGCCACCTAAGCGCAGAAAGAGGTAGCAAACTGCAATTGTAACGGCAAAAAGCTAACACAGTTCGAACAAAGGAGCATAGCCATAGCCAGCAAAGAGAGAGAGAGAGAGAAGCATGTTTTACTGTTAATGGACTTTCAATATTTGCAGCAGGAAGTTATGGCAGCTACGATTTATGTCCCTATGGCTTTACTGTCTGTACTGTCTTTCTAACACGCCTGCTCTGCTCTGCTCTGTCCTCGTCTCTTTAATTATTGAGTACCATTTGATTAAAATCCACAATCACACTCCAACACACACACACACACATTTATATATATATATAGAGAGATGGTAAAGCAATGCCAACCAAAATTTGTCTGACCATTAAAGTGAAAAAGTCACAAAAGTAAACACAAAATTTGCAAACAGTCGACTTTAAAATACACTTAACAGTTGTTAGATAACTGTTTCTTCACTTATAACAATCATAAATTAAACAAAAAGTATGTCGAATGAACAGTGAGAAGTACTCAAGAAAGAAGTTTACAAAACCAAGTTTCTAGACCCAAAAATAAATTATTCAAAAATAAAAAACTTTTTGCAATGTTTTACGTTTGATTTAACACTTTTTAAGTTGAACTTTTAGGTAGAAAAATCTTCTCTTGTTTCCTTATTTCATTGTTCATATTATTTCTAAATTCTCTAACAAACAACATAGCAAAGTTCACATACCTTTCCGTAGCAGAGTGTATTTCGAATACAAACGTATCACAAAGTGTATTTTGTGCATGTGTAACACGTACGACACACATGCCAGGACAGGAGGAAAACCCAATGAAGACGTACATGTTCCAAACACACACACACACAGAAAACAGGTAGTCCACCCCTCCCCCTCCGCCACTCCCACAAACATCACTTTTACGCCTTCACTCCCACCAGTTGATGCTAACTTATACATTAAATAAAAAGGAATTTACGTCTTTGGGCAATAAACTTCAAACTGCCAAATTGGCGACTGCACACGTTAACAAAATAAAAAAAAATAAAATATATGGAATCAAAGTAAGCGCCGTCTAAGAGGCTTATGCAAAATGTAACAATCTCTCTCTCTCTCTGTCTCTCTCTTGCGTCAAGAACACTTAAAATTGGGTAAAATTCGTATGCATTTATTTTTATTCTTACTTACAATTCAATGGCGACGATGGCCAATAGGCAAAAGTGTTAAGCAAAATTTGTCTGCCGTTTATTGAGTGGAACGAAAATACACAAAGAAAATTGAGAACGACACAAGAGCAGTGTAGAGCGGTGCCAAGCAGCAGCAGCAGCTTAGACAAAAAGTAAAAGCAAAAGTTTAAATTACTTTCGCAGTTTTCTTCTTCTTCTTCGTTTTTTTGCCGTTGGATCCGCAGCCAAAGTGAAACTTTTGCGCCAAAAGATTAATGCGCAAAGCGCAACGGCAATCGCAATCGCAAAAGGGTGAAATGCTAAAATACCAAAAGGCTAATACATTTCCAATGAAGTCGTCACACAAATTCGTTGCTCTTTTTTTGTTTTACTCTCCCTCTCTGCTTAAAAGAGATCTCAATTGTAAGTAGATAAAAGCTGCGTGAGTTATAGCAGATTGTAAGATAATTTCCATTGTTTGTATGAGCTTATCGAGTCTTTTAAGTACTAAATCAGTGCTGTCAATTGGCAAATACATTACTTAATTGACTTGTTAGAAAGATTTAATGGAGAACAATGGGTCAAAAGTTAGGTAAACAGTAAAAGTTTCCAGAGAAGTTTCCAGGTAAGAATAAATACAGTTAGAAAAGCTTTTAAAACGCTGTAAAAGCTTTTATAGTTCTTCACACCAACAGCTTTAATGTGCTTCGAAAGCTTATGGAGCAAGCTTTCTTTTCTAAAAAGATCTTAAGGCTTAATAAGTATTTAGATAAACAGTAATACTTTCCATAGAATTTTTAAGGTAAGAATAAATACAAATAGAAAAGCTTTTTAAACATTATAAAAGCTCAAAAGTTCTTCATAGCAAGAGCTTTAATGCGCTTTGAAAGCTTATGCAGTAAGCTTTCTTATGAAAAGATCTTAAGGCTTACTTATAAGCTTAACTTAACTTGCTTTAAGCTCAACAAACTAGAATTCTAATCAGTTATATGTATTTGGAACTTATTTCATTCGCTCTTTTACGAATCACTCAACAAGAAATATCTTCAGTTCTCTTATCTTCATCAATGGTTAGACTAATGCTTTAGTAAATGTATATTAAAGCACTTAATCCAAAGGATATTTGAAGGGCGTTATAAACGCCTCTTCGATTTGTCGGACAGCATGACAGACATTTTATTTTGCTATTGAACTCTATCGCAAATTCATATTCAGTGAACTCTTTCTTTCTTTTGAAGTTGTCAAAGCAGGCAGCCAAGCAACCAAATAGACAACTCAAAAGGCCAACGGAATAGATAAACAAACTCCATGCCACAAACACATGCAAAAACATTTTGTGTGCTTGTTTGTACTCAGTTTTTGTATTTGTTTTTTGTTTTTTACTTGAAAAGTTCATTCGTTTGTAAATAATTTTCTAGCTAGCGGCAAAATCGATACTTCACTTAAGATTTTTGCATATAAATAAGAGTATACGACAGGAGAGGTTGGAGTTATCAACTAAATTCTACTTACTCCAAGCCATCATCGACACAACCCGCGCACATTTTGTCAAGCGGCAAAGTTTTCCCTTCAAAGTTATATAAACCAGCAGCGTATGCCGATAATGCATTCAACGGGACAACAAGGGCAACAAAATGGCAAGCGGCAGGGTAGGGCAGACAGCGTTAAGTTTTGCTATTAAACTTGTTGTTCATCAAGCTCAACATATTTGATCATAAATACAAAATAACATTATCGAACTTTACATACTCTTCTATATTAAGAATATATATTAAAAACGATCGAACGATAAATTTCACTTTACGATTATATAAAGTAAAACCTTGAAAATTGTCTTAAGAAGGTTTCTTCAGTGAAAGATACGTAAAAAGAATAAAATGTTGGATTTGTTCAGTGTTGTTATACATATTATACAAAAAGATTAAACGCAACTTAAAATCCTTTCCATGAACTCAAAAAATTAAATAGGCTCATTAAATTATTATCCCATTTTTACTTTATGCTTCCTAGTCGAAAACTACTCTCTCATATATTTCTCTCCATGCTTTTGTTTTGTTTTTTTTATGTGCTTTACTATTTGAACAGCACTCGAAAAACTTCAGGTCTAAAACTCATTGGTGGTGTAAATATTTGTCAACCAATTAATTACTCAGAAGCCAGCTTATTTTTATTATCGCCTCTACTTGGGTTTGGGTGTATTATGAATAGACTGCTGTTGGAAATTAATCATACGCCTCGATGGCAACGTTGTGCTCTTGCCTAAGCGGCAAATGCAAACAATTGGATAGATGAGTGTTGCAAAGGAGGCAAACTGAGCACAACATAAACCGCAATGGCAAATGAGCTACAGCCTGTGGCAGCAACTGAGTGCACTTGCAACCTAACAATGTTAGCAGTCAAAGTGGGCTGCTGCTGTTGCTCCTGCTGCTGCTCCTGTCCGCAATCCTAGACTAATGCGATTTGTAGCCAAACACTTGAAGCGGCTCGTTGGTGCGGCTTAAATTTTGTCTCGCCACACTACGGCAGCATGCTAATTAATTAACAGTGTTGCCCCTACCCCTACTACTTCTACTTGCCCCCAACATAGTCTTATTCATGTGCTGGGTAACTGTATATTTATTATTTATAGTATATTACGCTTGACGCATTACGAATTACGCATACGCAACGTTGTTGGCGGCTGGATGGCTACATAAAAATTGACAACGTCGCACATTCATTTTAATTGCCTGCATAACAGGTAACAAGTACAACGAGCAAACAGGCAAACCAACAAAATTGGGGCACGGGACACACATTTCGCGACATGTTTCGCACATTTTAATGACAAAATGGAAATGTTGCGTATACGACGTTGTATGAGAATGATGTGTGTGTGTGTGCGTGTGTTGAGTGTGAGTGCCTGGCAATTTTCATAAATATAAATTGGTTTTAAATGTTAAATAAAACAATTAAAATAGGTGCATGTGCAAACACAAAGAAAGAGAGAGTGAGAGAGATAGAGAAAGAGAGAGCAAGCTCGCAGGACGACTGTTGCTATAGAAAATCAGCCAAATTATGTTTGCATATCACATGGCAAACGCGCATAATTAAATTATACATAATGTACACACACCCCGCATACAGTGTGTGCGTGTGTGCGCTTGTTAGACAAAGCAATGAATACTTTATATTATATGAACAAACAGACATAGATCTAATTGTTGAACGTATATGATAAGGGCTCAAACCATAGCTCAAATAATAAGTCATAGCTAATATTGCCAAAGGTAGGTTATCTTTTAAGTTTCTGCATAAGTTTTTACTTAATGAACATATACGAATAAAGAGTATTAACTCTTGCAAGTGGAGTTTGGATTTACAAAGTAGTAAAAATAATGAAACAAAGCTTTTGTTAACCTGCTTCAGTAGTTTTTGAGTATATCCGGAACAAAAACACAAACAAAACTACTTAATCGTTAATATAAGCATAATATAATACTAAAAACTTTAACTCCAACGAAAAATATATTCTTGACAGCTGTCGAATATATCAAGCAACAATTATTTAACCTTTTGTTAAAGGGCAAAACCACCCAACACACTTCTATTGTCCATTGTCCAACGAGAGAGAGAAATACAGAGAGTGAGAGAGAGAGTTATACATTGACAAAAGCTGTCCGTGTGTCAATTGTTGAGCTATTCAAGCGAAGTCATTGTTTGATGATGCATCGAATGCATCATTAAGTTGACAGTTATGTGGGGTTGGTTTAAGGGTTGTTTGTGTTCAATAAAATGGGCATAAACCACAAATACGCATACACTAACACAACAATTGCAATGGATTTTACGTGTGGTTAGAGCTACAACACACACACACACACACACACATGTACAGATAGTTCAAATTTGTACATTGTGTACATTTAATTAGTTTTGCATAGGAAGAGGAACAACAACAAATGCAGCAACAGCAAACATTTTGTCATTAATTATTTGCAATCGACAATTTGAGATGCAAATCTGCCAAAACGAAACAAAAAATGTATATCCATGTTTATTCAATCAATGGCAAATTTATTTACCCTACCTTGGCACTTGTAAAAAGTCAAACGCAAGCCCATAAAACATATATCAAAACGTTTAAATTTTTGTAGTTGTTGCTGTTGTTGTTTTTGTGTTTATTGTTCACTTGACAGCAATAAAACAAAAGCACAACAGATGGCACAATTCGTTTGTGTTTTTGGTCATGTCATCAAATTCCATTTTTTTTTTTACTAACAAAAAAATTGCGAAAAATGTGTGGTAATAAATTGTGCACAAAAAAACACTATAAAGAATTAAAGTGCCAGAATAAATGTAGAAATATAAAAATATATTAAATAACTCAATTGGCAAACGTCAATTGATTTATGCATATAAATAGTTAATGAATCAAAGGTTGAAATCATGCAGTTATCATAAATAGTAATATGACACAATTATGCACAGCAATTAAGAAGCTTAATTTTACAATTAGGTTAAGCAATAAAAATGCACATATGTGCATAAGTTATGTTATTAATGAAGTTTAAATTTAAATAATTAATTATTGCAAACTTTAAGTTAGTTTAAATGCATGAAACTGCATGAACCAAAAGCTATTAACACAGTGTTTGTGTACTTAACTAATCGATATTTAATGACAAAGCTTAGCCACACCCCGAACACAACAAACACCCACACACACACACACCACTCGCACACACACACACACACACATTTGCACTTGTTGTAGTAGTAAGCACATACATCATTGTCAATGTCAAAGTGTCAAAGCAAACTTGCACAGGATCCAAAAAGGCGACTCGAGACGCATTGTTGCTAGTCAAAGCAAGGACAATAACCCAGGCCAGCAGCAACATGCCACGCCCACCACAAACGCTATGACCAAAACTAAAACTGTATATAAACTGTATACTGTGGCATTTATGATGTTGGGCTTCTGTTTCTGGTGAGCAGTAAGTAAACTGCAATTTGCAGAATGAGCCAAGCCAACGAAACAAACTTTTTCCGAGCTGAGCTGAGCATAAAAATTGACTTGCGACAAGTTTGAAGCAAACAGCAAACAATTTGAACTGACAAAGTCTGGCGATAAAAATTGCACAAGTACTTAAGTTGCAGCAACAAAACAAAAACAGCAAGAAAAAACTCCCCATAGTTTATTAAACAAACAGGTGAAAATCTGGGCAGCAAAGGGCCAAAAGTTGCCACTCAACCAGATTCAGATCAAACACTTGCCAAAAAGGCAAACGAAAAAGAAAAAATAATGCTCAACAAAATACCACAAAAAAAATTGTAAAAAAAAACACACACACACACAAATAACAGCACTGAAAACATGGCTTAAAATATCAGCCGCCATATGTCCTGTGGCATATGGCATGTCCTGTTTGTGTGTGTGTTCGTTCGGTTTTCTGTTTGATTTTATTTTGTGTGCGTGCGGAATGAAAAGTTTGACAGTATTTTTCTCGGCTCTTTTTTTTGGTACCTTTGTTCTTTTTTGTTGTTTTTTTTTGTTGCTTTTATTGTTAGGTTTGACATTGGCCATGGCTAACAAGTAGCAGCAGCAGACGGTCTACAGTGAAAGGCAATGACTTTAAAAACTACAAAAGAAACATTTTGTTGTTGTTTTAATTTTGTTTTGGGAATTGTGAAAGAGAGTCAATGTACTTTTCACTTGATTTTTGGAATGACATTTAAGAAAAAGGAAGGAAATGGATCACAAAAAAATACTTTTCAATTCCTAACATTAATTAATTAAAAATTTATTAGACCAGGACATCAAGAAGCCTTGATATTAATTAACCAAAAACCCTTTTTCAGAGCTTAAACATTGAATTGTGCCTTGGCAATACCCTTTCTAGATCCCATAAACCCTTGAAAATCTCACGCGCTACAGTTATACACGCACTACCTTACAGTTACAAAGCTACTTGCCTCATTAACAAGAAGCACCACCTATAACATTTATTCTGTGGCTTTTTCCAGCTGATTGTTATACAGTTATACAAGCATTGCCTTACAGTTACAAAGCTAACTGCCTCATTAAAAAGAAGCACCAGTTAAAACATATATTCTGTGGCTTTTTCCAGCTGATTGTTTGTTTATAATATTGTGATTAACCCAATTATTTTGCTCCATAAGCAATTTGTATGCAATTTTACAGTAAATCTGAACCGCAATACTCAAAACTCATTTACATTATAGAAAATATTTCGTTGTTAAGCTCTCAAGTTGCACTTTGATTTCTGTTTGCAGACGAAAACGCAAACGAAACAATTCGAATCGAGTTGAGTTAAAAGTCGAAAGAGCTTTGGTAAGTTAATACCCGCAAATTGTTCAAAGTGGGAGGAGGAGGAGGAGATCCATTCTGTTTCTCTTGCGTTCTTTCTGTTTTGTTATCTCTCTTCCTTTTTTTTGTGCTGCGCAATTGAAAATAAGCAAATTGTAAGCGATTTTCGTATTGATTTCGCTATTTTATTAACAATCATTTAAATGCAATGAACTGAAGTGAAATTCAATGCGAAAGCAATGCTCGAATGTGACTAAAGCACTCCACTTATTTCTTTTTGCATTTTATGTAGATAATTTTTTTATATTTTGTATTCATTCATTGTGTAGTTGGCATTTCATGGCTGATTTAACCTGGGTCTGGAAGCGCCTAACAGCGTCACAGTTATGCACGTTATTGCTCCTTGTTGTTGTTGTTGTTGTTGTTGCTGTTGTAGTAACTGTTCGTATTTCATGTGTCAGTGGCGTAAATGAAAACGCAAACGGGGCGTATGATTAATGTGGTTTACATATGAAAACGACGGGACCAAAGCCATGGAACCAAACTCTGTGTGGCCAAACGTATTGTAAATGTCTCTGTCTTTGTTTTTGCTCTCTTTTATTCTCTTATTGCTGCTTTTGTTGTTGTTGTTGGTATTGTTGTTGTTGTTGTTGCTGGCGGGAGTGCTTATTCAATAATTTATAGCTGCCAGCCACAGCCACTTACAATGTCAGAAAAATATACGCGAAATATGCATAAAAGTATAACATGCAGACTTTTTCGGTTATTGCCACAACAGTAACAGTAACAGTAACAACAACAACAAAAATCTCAACCCCAAAAACATTCCACTAACAAACGAAAACATGAGCTTTACGTGTCCTTTGATATGTTGTGCTATATATTTTATATTCGTGACTCCAGCTCCATAACAATTACTTACAATGTAAAATAGTTAAATGAAATGTCGGCCAATAATTGTCTCTTTCAATCTGTCAATTAGCTTTCATGCTATAAAAATTAATATTAATGTTATGCATTATAACGAAATGAACACAGCAACTGATAAGCTTTGAACTTTTAGTATGAAAAATATACAATTATGAAAGTAATGCTGATAATACTTATAAACAACGAATTCTTACTATACTCTATAGCTAAAGTGTCATTCAAAATGTAGATAAAAAAATTAAAATTTGTAGTTCTTTATATCTCAAGCCTTACACGACTTTCTGTATTGCAACTCAAAACTTTTCCATTGTTCACTTTGCATTATAAAAATCTACATACCCCGAACCCAAACGAATTAAAAACTGAATACAGGGCATAAAAATCAACAAGTCATTATCATTAATGGCATTTTAATTATGTGTATGCGACATGAACTCGAACTCAAGCTCGAAACAGAACCCAAACAGAAAGCGATAAATCTTGGAGCTCAACTCGTTGTCGGCCTGTCGCAGTTGGCGACATGTACTGTACAGTATAGTACAAAATGAGTGGTCAGAAGATCGGCATCGTTGGCAGCGGCCTTATCGGACGTGCCTGGGCATTGCTATTTGCCGCCGCCGGCTATCGTGTGCAGCTCTACGACATACTGGAGACGCAAGTAAGCACAGCTCTTGCAGAGTTAAGGAAGGAATTGCTGCAATTGGAGGCAAGAGGCACATTGCGTGGCCACTTAACGGCACAGGCACAATTTGAGCTCATCAGTGGTTGTACAGAGCTGCAGCAGCTGGTTAAGGATGCACTTCACATACAGGAATGTGTACCGGAACAATTGGAGCTGAAGTGTTCGCTGTATGCCCAACTGGATGAGTTGCTCGAACCGCAAACAATTGTGGCCAGCTCAACGAGCACTTTTATGCCTTCGCTCTACAGCAATGGTCTGAAGAGGCGTAGCCAGGTAAAAACATGATGTGTAGATGAAGCTTACTCGAATGAATATAGAGTCAATAGAAGAATGATAAACTCAAGCTTTAAACTTCTACTAGAGACTTTTTCCAAAAGTTGCCGAAAGAAGTTGTTCTATCATTCTGTTCTATCTTTCCCTAACTCAATACTAATCATAAAACCTTTCACTTCTATCTGTTTATTTCCCACGCAGATGCTTGTGGCTCATCCACTGAATCCACCCTACTATTTACCACTTGTGGAGCTTGTGCCAGCACCCTGGACCACCGATGATGCAGTGCAGCGCACACACAAGCTAATGGTCAGCTTGGGTCAACGTCCTGTGCAACTAAAACGTGAAATCCAAGGCTTTGTCACAAATCGCATACAGTATGCCATACTGAATGAAGTGTGGCGTTTAGTTTCGGATGGAATCATTAGCGTTGCCGACGCAGATCGTGTGCTAAGTGATGGCTTGGGATTGCGCTATGCTTTGATGGGTTCTATGGAGACGGCACATTTGAATGCGCCAGGTGGCGTTGCGGATTATTTTCAACGCTTTGGCGGAGAGATCGCTGCTGTTAGCGCCACCTATGGACCAACGCCGCCAAGCTACGAGGGTACAAGTTTATCGGAGATTGCGCGACAATGCGAACAGCTTGTGCCGCTCGAGGCATTAGAGCAGCGTCGAGCTGAACGTGATGAGTTTCTGACGCGGCTATCAGCGCTCAAGGCCAGTTGCCATAAAAATTGATTGTCGAAAGCTGTATGTATTTCCATTTGTGTTGATTAAATCGAAAGCACACAATCATTCTATTCCCTCTCTCTTTCTTTCTTTCTTTCTCCCACTCGCCCACTCGTTGCGTAATTGCAGTGTCCGCTTTCAATTCATTTTCAGCTAGCCAGTACATTAATGAAATTAATTTTTGTGGCAACCGGAAACGCTGGCAGCCATTGCCTAAAGAGTGAGAAACAGAAACGGAATGAACTTCAACGTGTCACATTTCCGCTTTTGGCTTTCAATTTTGTTGAGTTTTCTTTTTCCATTTCCGAATTGCGACACTTGACTTGCTTAAATGCAATCAGCTTTAATTTCGTTTCCACACCGACGCATTAACAAAAAAAAAAGCTTCGGTAGCAAATGTTAATAACAAAAACCTCGCTTGACTCAAACGAATAGGTCATCACTAACTTTTAATTAAAAGCTGTGGTTGAGTTTTCTGACTGAGAGTATTGGTTAATCCCAAAGAAATAGTCGAAAGCTTCCAATTAAATACATCATCATCAATCAGCTTTCGATTTATAAAGCTTCTTAAGTTAACTTTCTATCTAAATCTTATTTCACCAAAAATTTCTTAATTTATGCATCCTCTATCTAAATTTCAGACACCAAAAAAAGTAAATGAAGGATCTTTGTGATACTCGTTAGGTTTTTTATGAGTCTGAACAGAGAAAAGAATTTGTTAATGCCATTTAACACTTTAGGGCTTAAGTAGATGAGCGTACGTGTGTGTGAGCTTTTATTAAAATCATAAATCTGCATTAAGCGCGCTTGTAATATACATATCTACATATATGTTTGTATGTTTGCCAGCTCGCGTATGTATATATACCCAACAAACCGCTTTATATTTTTAACTCGTAGCTCGTTGCCGGCAAAGCATTTTTCATTTTTACTTGCCATTTTTTTCTTTCGTCTTCTCTTTTTTTTAATAAACTCTCAGCTGTCTCTAAGCACATGCTTCTCTATCCCATTTACCATGTAACCAACAAACTCACACACACACACACGCACGCACACATACGTAGCTAGCTAGCTAGCTGTTGCCTTCCATTTGTGGCGGCTCTGTAATTTATTTCTTGCTTGTGCCACAAAAAACCAGAGAGGAAATAAAATAAGAAATTGATTAAAAACCACTTTAATATAGCTCATTGTCACATTTGCATGCCGACAAAGAAGCCTTATAAATGAGCTTTAAAGATTCTCTATTTTTTCACTGACTGCCATACGTATATTAAGCTTTTGGCTCTTATCTAGCTAGCTTCATGGGGCTAGCACATTAATAAAGCTTCAGAATTCATTAGATGAATTTATGCGCAACAACATTTTATTAATTTAGATTGAACTCAAGTTAAGCTATAAAAAAATTCCTAGAATAAAAACAAATTGCAATATTTTAGTTATCAAGCACTTCCGTTGACATTTGACTTTTGTTTGTTTAAGCTTTCTAAGAAACAATCGCCGAGATAAGCCAAGAAGACCATCTAGTATAAGGTTGGAAATTCCCAGACTGCCTCAATATCATATAAAATACATTGTAGATTCTCAGTTCTAGCAGTTTACAAGCTGAATTTCAATGATGAACAACACGTGGTTCGTTTTACTCGTTGTCACCATTGCCTGCTGCTTGCATCTAAGTCTGGCTTTAAATTATTCACGCTTTCGTATAATGGAAGTTCTTCCGGAGGATGATGATAGTCAGCCAATTGATCGTAACCAACGGCAAAATATAACCGGACCTTTTGATAAGTGGCTTTTCTGAATATAATAAAAACCAAATCATAAAACTATACCCAATCATTAAAGTGATCTTGTATTATATTTCATTTGATTAAATCGCACCAAAATAGTTTAAAGCGAAAGTTTGACTTATCCAAGTTGAGCTCATTATTTGAACTTATACCCAATGTGAACTTGCCAAAATTGTTGTCCAACTTATCGATACGTTTTGTAATTTTTGCTGTTGTTGTTTTTTGGTTGCTGTTGCACTATAAAGTTTAAATTACTGCGCATCGTTGCGGTCAATTGTTAGTGTAAAATACCCCAAACAATTAGAAACCACAATTGCTGGCCCCCAGCAAACGTGCAACTTTTCATTTTTACTGGCACTTTGCTGCCAGTTGAGGTAGGGTTTTTGTGTGTAGCTGCCACAGTTGTGTACTGCCAATTGCTGGCAGCTCTCCTGCAGAGTTTTGCTGGCAACCATTTGGCTGCAGTTGGCCATAAGGCAGAACCTGTTTAAACCATCGCCCACAACACAGCAGCAGAGAAAACTGGAAATGCATTTTGAGGTTAATGCCCCCCAAAGGCAAAAAAAAAATATACTCTCTAAGCAGCCATCCCAAAAGCAGGACATACTCTGGAAAGGGGGATTGGTCGTAGAGACTTTGCAGCTTGGATTTTATAAACTTGCTCAACATTCTGCCTGTCAGTGCATTTTCGTTAAATTCTTCTTCCCTCTGTTTTTTTTTTTGTGTGTGTTGCATTTTTATTTCATTTTGTAAAGCTTTCAACTTTTTGCGTCTGCCATTCTCCATTCTCCATTTTGCTGCTCCTATTGTCAAGTGAGGCGCAAATAATGCGATTTTAATACTGATTTCCTGGGGCCAAGCACAACTTAAGCTCTCTTCTCTCATAATGTACAACTACAACTACATGCCATGTCTGTACTTGTGTGTAATGCATATAAGCCTTGAACTGTTTATTTCCTGGTTGGTAATCCACACACACACACACAAACACACACACAAAATTAGTTTGTTGTCTCGCTGTCGTATTTGAGTTTTGTAACTGAATAATAAGTACTTAATAGCTGACAACCATCCAACAGTTATATATTCCCTCTCTTTCTATACTCCCCTCTCTGCTGTTTGGGTCGAATTTTAAGCTTGTAAGCTGCTTATGTCATAGACAAAATTGCAATTTTGCATTCAAAATTTTTGATTGATTGTGATTAATTGCAATTGCAATTTGGAGATTTTTGATAATTTTGCAGGTGAACTCTTTAATTTATAATAAATCTACCAATACTGCAGCTTGAATACCCTAACAACATTAAAAAAGGTAAAGACTTAATATTGTGTAGGGTTTTGGTTGAAAACTTTGATATTTGGTAGGTTTGTGAAACAGCTAAATACTTTTTGCCTAATCCTGAACTGATCCTTACTGAAACCTCTTCAAACTATAAGTTTGAAAATAATGATAAGACAAAGCAAAGAACTTCAGATTCTTATTGATAGTTTAATATTTTCTTGAAACTTTTCAACAAAAGTCAGTTTAAAACTAGATAACATTATTAGCTAAGTCTAAAATGCACTCTCGAAAACTTTCAAACGCTAAAAGTCGCTGGTACCACATGCTCCACTTGCTTGAGCTGCTAAACCAGTTGTTTTTTTTTTTGGGTTAAGAGTCGCGCACAGCACACACACACACACACAATAAAGCAATGTGTGGGTGTGTATCTGTGTGTGCTGTGTGCTGTTACAATCCTATTAAAGTATCAGACAATCTAATCACCGGCAGCTCAAAAACCGCGCAAACGCGCACACGCGCTAAACGTTTGCCAAAGGACCACAAAAGAACGCAAAAGGAATCGAGAAAGCAAAAAGGAGTTGTAGTTGCGTTGACAGCGCTGCCATATACACACACACACACACACACAATCAGATAAGATACAACAACAACAACAGAAAGAACAGAACGCATTACAAGCAAAATGTCCACTAAAACGGATGGCACTTGAGCCAAAGCCGAAGGCCGACTAGAATTGAGTGTGGGAATGGTAGCAGAAGATTCAAACTTCACCACACTCTCTCTCTCTCTCTAACCATCGTTTTGACATTGTCTACGTTTCAATTCACAGTTAAAGGGAGAGGGAGAGAGAGAGAGAGAGAGAGGCCATGGACTGGGTGACTGAATGGCTGTGTTGTTGGTTTGATTTGGTTTGGGTTTTGTTCGTTCTTGTTGTTCTGTTGTCTGACTGTTGCCTGCCTGCCTGTTTGGTTGCTTGGTTGTGTTGTTGTTGGTTTTGCGTCAGTTTAATTTGAATACACTTAAGTGTACTGCGGTCTGCCATGGCCGTCACAAGAATTTCCAATTGAAAATCACTTCAAGTTTAATTTGATTGCCGCCGTGTAGTTCTTCTTCTTCTACTACTACTACTACTATGTACACCTGCTGCTCAAGAGCTTAAGAGCTCCGTGTCCAAGTTGTACTGTAAGCAACAACTGTGCATCCATAAAATTCCTACCTCAACTTTAATCACATTTGCCAGCAGGCATTAATATTGATGAAAACTTCTTCTTCGTGCCTCGTGCATAAATTATATACAGTTAACCGTAACAGTGTGGAAATATTCAAGCTTTTCCACTCGTCGAGCACAGACTTGCAGCAAATTCAAGTTGTTCACATTTTGCCTCCATTTTGCATTCTGTTGCAATGATTTTGTTATTAAATTAAACATAAATATATGCAGAAAATTTAGTTATATCATTTCGTACACAAAAACTTATCAAACTCTATTGTTCTTATCCATTTTCTTACAAGTTCTATTTCCCAACCGATTAATTAATGTGCATATCTGTAAAGATATTTTTTGTTCAAGCCAAACCCAAAGATAGCAAATCTTACTTGTCTTTCTTTACTTTGTGGCAGGCAGTTTCATTACATGATTATTTACAACAGCAACAAAAAATCAGACCTAACAGAAAAGGTAAAAAAAGCCAAGTTAAAGATAACCCAAATGAATGTAAATGCAAAAGAGATGGCACAAAGGAATGCGCCACGCAAAGGCCGAGACGTTAAGTTGGGGGGCTACGTAATGCAATCGCAATGGGGGAAAATACAATAAATCTACCAACACTGCAGCTTGGATACCCTAACAACACATTCAAAAAGGTAAAGACTTAATATTGTTTAGGGTTTTGGTTGAAAACTTTGATATTTGGTAGGTTTGTGAAATAGCTAAATACTTTTTACCTATATTACTTTATTATATTATGAATTTACAAACTTAATGACAAAATCCCACTTGCTAACCGTGTTCAGCTTAGTGTAAACGGCAGGCAGGCAACACAATAAGGTACAAAAAATTGGATTTACATTATTTACGGCATATTACACACACAGCAATGAGGAAAGGCAACGGCAGTAGACGATGCTTCAAATTGCACATCGATGAGGAGGCACATCTTTATAGTACAGCAAAATATCTTAAGACTGGATTCGAAATTTGATTGGCTGCAGACCATGGCGTATACGCAACACACACACAACAAATAATGTATACAATGCATGTGATGGAGGCAAGTGGCAAGCAAACGTATCGGACCCTTTGGGGCAGGGAAATTAATTAAATTAAGTCAACGAAAAGTGAAACGGCATAAGCGAAAACGCAACTCGCAACACACACACTCTCGCACACACCCACACACATGGAAGGCAGACAGAATCCTGGCTAGGACAGGCTGGATGTTTTTGCCCGCAGGCCGAATGCGATGTCAGGATGCGTAGTCTTTGACATTCGTCGTTTGGCTGGCTCCCTCATCACTTTGATGCCAGCTACCCTTACGTCTTGCCACACCCTTTCCCTTTCCCTTACACCCCTTGCAAACCCTTTCCTTTATCCTTCGTCCTTGTCGTCCTTTCGTTTCGCAAGTGTGTTGCGATAAGCTCGCTCCGTTATAATCCTAATTAAATATTTAGGTTTACTCTATGGCTGTATTTACTTTTTTCTTCTTTTTCGTTTTTTTTTTTTTTTTGTTGTTATTGCCCTTCTCACTTCCGCACTTCGTTCAGTTGTCTATTTTCACTCCTTTCCTGTTTTCCTCTATTTTCGCTATCTCACTTTCCGTTCGACGCTGATGCTGGGACCCTGATAGCAGCACTTTGGGTCACTTCTGGCAAAGGGTTAATTGCATTAGAGTTATGACAATTGCCAACAAATTTGATGCTCGTGGCGTAAACAGAAGAAGAAGAAGAAAACGATGATGATGATAATGTTGAGGACAAAATCAACTCAACGAATTGTGTATTGTGCACTCGAGAAACTAATTAGCTAAAAGTTGAAAGGTTTATCTTATCGCAAAAGTGCAAACATTCCAATTGTGGTTACATAGCAAGAAAGGTAGTCAAAACAAGCAATATATCTTGATAGTGTTATTAAAGTATCCTTTATATAAAGGAGACATTTGTCTAAGACCTTGTCGACTCGATTCACGTTCTACGTTCTTCATTCATTAAAGTCAGCAAATCCCATTCCATAAATGTTGTGCGAATTGATAAATGGTATTTGAAAGCTATCACAATTAAGAAGGCGAAACAACATTCACACCTCAATCCAACTAGTTGTCTAATAAAACCAATTTAATCTTGACACCCAGACCAAAACGTCTGGAAACCACCCGCAAACCGAGAAGCTGCAATCCTGCTACGTTGTCCGGGCTGCATTCTTCACTCCTGGCTGGAGCTGGTGAAGCTTTGCTTTGCTTTGTTGGACGTCTGCCGCACTTGAAGCAGCGCGCAATTTGTTTTAATCAACAAAGTCAAAAAAGGGGCACGTAGAGAGCGAGACACAACCAAAGGAAGAATGAGAGTAAGCGGAGCGCGCAGAGTGTACAAAAATTAAATAAACTTTGCAATGTTGGGCCAACAATTTGAAATAGCAGCAGCAACTAGGAACCACCACAGTCAGCAGCGCTTCAAATGTCTGCGGCTACATTTTAGGACGGGTGGGTTGTTCGGTCGGTCGGTCGGTCAGACAAAACGCTGACAGGCAGCTAAAATCCTGAGGAGCACGAGCAGGAGTCGCTGCAGGCAGGACACAGAGAACGCAGGACGCACAACGACGTGACTGGCCAACGGCAGCAGGAGGTCCTTTTTTGCAATCGTTGTTGCCAACTGAAATCCTTTAACTGTTTAATATTGCAACGAAATGAGGAAAAATTATACTTTAGTCTCGTTTGCCGTCGTTCTGCAGCAATGCAAGCAAATTATCCAAAAATTGCTCAAGTTGTGCAAACAATTAGCGAATATTTACTCACCCACACACACACACATACTTATAATCACAATTCCCTACATATATACATGACCTTAGCTAGTCTGGCTGGCCAATAAATGAGAATTCCTTAGAAGACCATAAATTTTCACAGCTTCTGTGATAAATGTTTGCCGCTGACCACGATTCGATTAAGGCGATGAGAATGTTGTAGTGGATTCAATTTTTATTTATTGGGTGATTGTCTAAAATTTGCAGCATTTTGTTATACACTAACTAAAAAAGTTTCAAGACTATTCGATGTGTCTAGTTTACTTAGCATAAAGTTTTTGGTTCTTTAAGTATTTCGTATTGAAACCTTATTAAAAATACCTTTTATAGAAAGTTTTCCTGCTTTCGCAAGGTATACAAAAAATTCGGCTACCTTATACTCTACCCGCATTTTTGTTCACTATATGTTGTTATTACTGTATTGTGTGTGCTTTGACCGTTGTTGTTCATTGTGTGTTATCAATAAAGCAAATTGAATTCTGCTGCGGTACAAAAAACTGTCACTCACCTCGATACAAGATAAATGTGACCAGAGCGCAAAATACCTATAGGTAAAGAGCGGGAAGGGGGGAGGGGGGCAGGTAGGAGGTCGATCAGACAGAGAGCATTGTGAGATACCTTAACTGAATGTCGTCAATTTCAAATGAACGAAATGAAATTAATGTGTTGGACATTCGTCTGTCATTCGACCGGTTGCCAAATGCATTGATAAATGAAAAGGTTAACTCACAGTTCAAACCAACAGAGACCTCACACATGACCTTCGGCAACCCAACCACCCACCGACCGAACCGAGTTTATGGTTAATTTGTTATTGTTTGTTGTTGTTGTTGTTTTTTCTGTGTATTGTTGCTACAAAATGTAGACATCCGACAAAAGAGGCATCTGTGATTGTTTCTGTCAGCTTTTGTTGCTTCTTATTTATCATCCGGTTTATTCTTCTCACTTCTCTCTCTCTCCTTTCGTTTTACCCCCTCTACCGCTTATGTTTTTCCTGCCTGCTGCAATGAATCAAAGTAGAGCTGTTGCTGGTATCTGTCGCTGTATGTGTGTGTGTGTGTGTTAAAACGTTGCTTGTCTCAATAGGTACAAAGCATGATTTATTATATACCCTACCCAACCAATTGGTAGGCGCGGCAACATGAATCTAGCTTGTTACATAGGACTAATAGCTGCAAAAAAAACAAAAGGAAATCAAGAAATCGACAACTTTCTATTAAAACAAATCAATGAAAAAAATTGTTGCCTACTTTTAGGGTCACAATTTGTGGTGTAGTATATAAGCGGGTTCGTGGGCTCGATAATTGAGGTGCTGCTTAGTGTAGAAAATGTTTACAACATTTTTGTGCTTCTTTGTTTCTTCATCAATTTGATACAAAACTATAGTTTAAAGCTAACACTTGTCACGTCTCTATGCAAATAGTTCATTTTACCGATAAATCCTATCGATAACTATAAATGTTCTTAAATAGGCATTTGCGTTGCTTTAAAATTGCCTGCTGGCAATATAACCATTTACAAGCAATTAAAGCCTCTTAATTTCTCACAGCCTATACCGCAGCCCTAGTTAAGCCCTCCAGACGTGTCTGCATTTTTCTCTACCCCGCTCTCTCACACTCATCGCCCTCGCCATCCGTTCGCTGCCCCTGACATTGTTGGCGTTGGCTAAAAATTGCAATGTCATTGTTGCAGAGACGGCAGGCGGCACAAAAACCATGTGGCTAGTAATTCATTACCCAGACCACCACATCACACCAACACACACACACACACACACACATACACACACAGTGGTACAACAATTCAAATGGCCAACACCACCGACGCCATTTAATGTGCAAACAAAAGGCGTTGGGCAACACCAACAAACAAAAAAAAACACAATAGTAAAAAAGGGGAAAAAACAGAATAAAATAGAGAGAAAGAGAAAAGCTTGTCAAATGTTATGAAGTATTTGTAAAGTGCAGACATCGCACAATGGCAACAAAAAAACCAAATGAAACAAATGAAACGAAAAAAAATGAACAGAAAATATAGAGAGAGAGAAACTGCGCTCTATGCTAAAAGTTGAAATAACGAACGATAATTAATGGAATGACAACATAAAGCAGCCAACAATTTCAACAGTTAGCAATGCTAGGCAAAGAGCTCCACTTCACCGCCCCTCCTTTGCAGTTGGTGGGCGTGTGAATTGGCATCGAAGTCTGGTCGGGCGAGAAAAAAAGATTTTTATATGTGTTGTAGCGGAAGCAATGCCGAAAGGGAGGTAGGGAGGGGTAAAAGCTTTAGGGGTATGTGAAATGTGAATGGTTTTCTGAACAAAACCCGGAAATGCATTGTTTCACGCGCAATTTCGTTTTTGGCATTTATTATGCATGTATGTGTATGAGGTCTATACGAAAAGTGGAGTGGGAAAATCGTTTACTGTCTGACTGACAGTTCATTTAATTAATTAAAATAATTAATTAAGCATGCTCCCCCTCCCCCACCCCCCTTGAACCGTGTTCAAGTGTCAGTGTCTGTCTGTTTGTCTGTTTGTATGTTCTCTGTGGTTTGTGTTGCTGCAACTTCAAACAACGAGCACTTTTGCGGAATTCCAAAAACTCAAGAGTTTTGTTAAATCTGTGTTGCAAATATTTGTAGAAATATGTACAATACGTTACATCGCACATACGTGTATACTTAAATCTGAGAAATATTTAGATAACTAAGAATATAAAAAAAATATTTAGGAACGTTTACCTACTTTATAAATCTACAGATTAATTAAACAAGCGCTCTTTTATTTGTTAAAGTTCATATATCAATCTATAAAGGAGATATAGGACATACCAAGAGTAGCAAGAATGAAATTCACATTTCCTTTATTCAAATGTCACCAAAAGTACATAAAAATGTTATTTAAAGAGTATCAAAGTATTATTTTCATAATTTTATACATTTTTGCCTTTAACTTAAACCTATTAAGAAACTATCTACTAATTTGAGGCGTTCCAGTTTAACATCTTACATTTTTCCCTTTCGAAATACAAACTTTTGCTTTTTGATAATTATGTAAATATGACAAGATGATTTTGTGTGGCATCTTTGCTTGGTTCAAGATGCAATATAAACATTGCCTTGCATTTATTAGCCGAATATCATTAGGCCAACACAACAACAACAGCAACAACAACAACGAAAACATCTTGAAAAGCGTCGCTGTCGCAACTTTTGCGACATCTTTTCCTTGTTGGCGCACAAAATTTTCAATTTGCTAACAAAACGGCAGGTGGTTTCACTCGCAGCAAAAGCTACTTCTA
Organism: Scaptomyza tumidula; assembly: GCA_035044465.1. Taxonomy (NCBI): domain Eukaryota; kingdom Metazoa; phylum Arthropoda; class Insecta; order Diptera; family Drosophilidae; genus Scaptomyza; species Scaptomyza tumidula. The sequence continues at coordinate 16,050,099 of JAWNNW010000444.1, forward strand.
CGTGCAAGACTAGCAGGTGCCTGGTAAGGAGGGGTAGGAAGTGAAGGGGAGGTTGGTGTTGAGCGCACAAGCAAATGCCGCGAGCATTGAAACCAAAACAAGCGACAAAATGACGATGTTGACGATGTGGTTGCACTTATTTTCCCTTCATGCCTTTTGCTGTTGCCGCTGCTGTTGATGAGGAAATTGTTTTGGAAAATTACAAAAAGCTGTAGAACAAGCAGTTTCACATACACATACACACACATATATATACATATACATTTAAAAACTATGTAAAATGTCGAACTTCGCCTTGGAGGCAAAGAATTCCTGCAGCTGGTATGAAAAAAAATATCCCTAGATCCACTTTTGGTATAAAAAGTATTCAAATAATAGTATTAACTAAAAGTTACTTTTCTATACGATGTTTCTTGGCTTGGTTTGTAAATTTCTTACTTCTAAGAAGTATACGAATGTATGGCATAAATAATAATATTGTTAGCAATACAATACAATGGATATTGTCAAGGAGCAGCCACTGAGGAGCTGAGCTGAGTTGGTCGCTTACATTTTGGCCAATTAGACGCACAATGGGCAACAAATTATGCAACATGGCGCGACAAATTCAATTTGCTATGCCCCAAACACGCGCCCCAACAACAACCAACACACATACTAACACACAGACGAAGGGAGCGACACGTTGAAACGTTGTTCAAAAAATCCCTGGAGAAATTAGTTTGATTTATGTTGAGTTTCCGGTGCAAATAAATTGCCAAGTTTACAGGACTCGGACACGAACACGAAAACGAAAACGAAAACGAACACGGGACGCAATGTGAACGCATAATTGATAATGCGAACAGCATAGAAATCGGCTCGATGAATAAACTTAGAAGTGGATACAAAGAGAGAGGGAGGGAGGGAGGGTGCTATATACAATTGACACTTATTCGCTGCCCATCATAATTTTGACAGAATTCAGCCCCAAAAGTATAAGTCGATAAAAAGATATGTTGAAAGCTCTTAAGTAGACAAAATCTCAGATTGAGAAACACAGAGAGAAAAAAAATTGTTTGAAAAACATTTCGACAACAAGTTCACTAAATGCTAAGCCAAACACACTTAAAAATTTCAACCCCTGATCCAGAATCCTTACGTATCTGTCGAATGCGGTCAACTATGGACAGGACGAAAAATCAAAATCGTTTGGCACAACACGGGCCAAATGGAAAAACCTCAAAAACAATTAATTTTATTGGCTACCTCACCTTTTTTTTATATCGTTTCTCCTTCTCTCTCTCTCTCTCTGTGTGTGTGTGTGACACAAACTGAAATGTCATTGTGGCGACAAACTATTCGAAAACGAGCATGTTTGTGGCACAGCTTAGGTGTGTGTTGCTTGCCACACTCTCCCCAAAGAGGGTAGCTTAACTAAATACATACAAATATTATCAACTTGGTTTGTTGAGGAATTTAAAAGGTTTTTTATTTTATTTGTACTTGAGAATACTCTATTTGTAAAATAGGAAACACTACAAAAATAATTTTGAACCTTTAAAAAACATTTAAGAACATAAAAAAACACCTTTTTTGAGACTTCAATTAAAAAGCTAAAAGGCAACTAATCATTTAAACAATTGGTTAGAGCATTTAAACATTGACTATCTTTTTTCGAACCTGATATCTTTCATGTTTTATCGTTCTTTCGATTTTCGTTTCTCTATTTGTTTGTTTGTGTTTGTCCATTGGGGTCCACATCGAGTTTGACATTGACAAAAGTGCAAAGGATTAAAAGTTGTGCAAAGGCAGGCAAAAACAAAAAAAAGATACACTAATACACTTATATACCTACGGGTTGCTGTGTGTGTGTTTAAAGGTTGAGTGAGAAATTGAAGTCACGTAACTGTGTGCAAATTTTTGTTTTTCTACCGTTGACACTACCAATTTCTTCTACACTTATTTTTTTTGTTGTGGTTTCGGATTTTTTATTATTTGGTTATGTGTTTGGTAAATTTAATTTTTGTTTAGTAGCCAGAGTTGCCACAGTTGCCACCGACAGTGTGAGATGTCAGCCTGATTAAATTTGCCAACATTTACGTGATTTCAATGCGTAATTTATGCCATTGCTTACGCTACTCTTCCCTCCCATCCCCTTGCTCGCTCGCTCGCTTTGGCCATACGGAACCGAAAAGTTTTAATTAGTTTAGTGTCAACAGGCAGCGTTGTTAGGCAGCCAGACCGACAGACAGACAGGCAATATGAAATGAAAAAACGACTAACCACCTGCCTTATTTATAGATCAAAAAGATAGTCGAGTGTTAATGTCTGTTTGCAAAGATACCACAAAAGGCTGTTGCACATACACACACACACACACACATACACAAAACGCTGTTGCAATTGAGGCCCAGTCTTTCTCTGTCTCTGTCTGTTTAGAGATCTTATCGGGTCAACTGGCAGCGTTGCAACGGCTGCCATTTCCCATCCAATTAAGCAGATGTCCTCGAAGTCCTGTCAACGGGCGTGCAAAAGGTGAAAAGTTACGGCTGATATCAAATGTGCAAAAACCATGGCCAAATCGCGTGACTTGACATCGAGTAAAACATTTCGCTAAGCTATCAAATATCTAAATACCCTTTCTGTAACCAAAGTTTGTGTAAGAAACTAAAAAGTTATATCACAATGCATTTAAGTTAGGGTATTCGGTAGCATCGCCTATTTTCTATGCTGTAGCACTGGCGATTTTTGTTTTATTTGTGGTGTTCCTTTTTGGCTCACAGCCCAATTTAATAGTTTTTCGATTTGTTGAAAGCAAAACGCCAAAGCATAGAAAATAAATTGTCACAAAATGCTGGCTGGCTGGCCAACTGAAAGTTGAGAGCAACCGCAAGAAGGCTGGCAAAAGTTTTCGCCTCAAGTAAAAAAAAAAACAGAGAGAGAGCCAAGCAAGCACTCAACATTGACTTGGTCCTTGGTCTTATCTTTATCAGTTGTTGAAGAGAAAAGCGCAGCCCAGACTTCAACTTGTTGTTGTTGCTGTCATCACATATCGAGTACGCTTGCTGGCTGGCAAGGCAAAGAAGTTCGACGACTTGCGGCTGCGGAAGACCCCCGTCTTTCCAATTGGAAAGACACAGACACAGACACAGACCAAGAATACTTCCGCTTTGGCCGCCCACAAACTTCAATCGTAAATAACCATAAAGCAGGCAAATAAAAAATGTTCAATTGAAATTCATTTGATATTGTTGCTGGCTCAATAAGGAGTAGAAGATAATTATCAACGCATTTTGCCAGACATCATAAAATGGTATATATAAGACTCCACTCAAATAAAATCTCATAAAAGTGTGCATAAAAGTGGCTTGTCGTCTGCTGTAACTAGTTGTAAATATACTCAACATGAAATGTGCGCAAAATGTTGAAAATAGTTGTGACACCAACCCATTTCCCACATCCCGCCCACATACCGCCCACAATCCCCTTACCGAAAAGGTTGCTGCTTGTTGTATACAACTTCCGCTTATATGGACACCACTTCAGCATGATAAATTGATGTTGCCGGTTTAAAAAAATGTGCAAAAAGAAAATAAAATACTCAACACAGAGTCGTCTTTCCAGCAGCAGCAGCAGCAACAAGAAAGCAAGTTTGAACTTGACTTGAATATACCCGTACCTAACCTATTTCTATGCAATATGATATATGTGTTGCACATAAACATGCACCACGTTAACACATCGTGCTTAAGTGCTAGTATAAAAGGTTGAATTAAAAACTTACTTAGTAGTTGGTTATTTACCACGTTGTTCACGCTGGTCCGGGTATAGTGAAGGCGCTCACACAAAATGATGTTTGTCCCGGGCAACGCAGTGTTGCCAGTGTGCATATTTGTGTGCATATCTGTGTGCGGGGTTATGGCCTTGCATAATTACGACAGTGCAGTCAATCTAGGAACTATCTCACAATCTTACAACACTTTAATTTGCGATCACTTAAATATGACACTCAATTTATTAATTCTATGAAATAACTGTAAAGTTGAACTTGCAGCAGGCAGCTAATGTAAGGTAGCAAAGGAATTTAGTATTTTAAATTGGTATTATGTACATACATTTTGAGGTATTTTAGGTGCTGCTAGCATGCAGTCACACTGTCTCTAAGCAAAATAATAGAAAATGCATGCAAATGTGAATTTTTTAACAATTTGGTTTCTAGGTAAGTCATACAAAGCATATTTTCAATGCTCCTGTTAACCAACATGTAATTTAATGCCACGACAGGAATATGTGCGGCACCAGCACATGGAGAGCTCTCTGGTCTGCAGAGCCTATTGCAGTACTTTGGACTCAATATGTACATGAACGGCATAGGATCCGTATCCCGTGGCCAGTGTGAGTACACCTTCGAGTCGTATGCGATGATGCGTGAGCGACACACCTGTGTGCCGGACGATGAACACATCTTGCATTTGGCCGAGGTGCCTCAACAGCGTAAGCCACCGATAATGCTAAAATGCCTACAGCCAGATCCAGTGCAGGATCCCAATGCCACCTATGTGGAGCCCAAGCTACTGGTAATGAGGAGTTCCAAAGACATTGTGAGCCTACTCAAACCAATTGGGAATGCAACAAAACGATACGAGCCCGGCAGTTGTGTTGTCATCCATTTCTGCACACCGTTCAGCGCGGAATGCGCACGAGTCGCAAAGATTGTTAATTTTCTGCCCCATATGTTTCCTACGCTGCCCATCGCATATATCGATGCGTACGAGTTTACACGTTTCAATGCCGAGTTTGGTGTTGTTTCGCTGCCAACGCTGATGATATTCCACCAGGGACGACCGCTCATCAAATACGATCCTCAAGATAAGGCCAGTGTACGCGGTTTCATCATGCGTCACACCAACGTTCGATCCGTCAATCTAAGGAGCACACATAAACATGTTCTGAAAATACTCACATATGGACCGTTGTCGTCAATACCTTCGAGAAGAACCGATATGTATTTGATCCTTGCCTGGGTATTCATATTCATCTGTTTGGCAAACTATATGCGTCGCACACTTTACTGGGAGCGGATAGTGGAGATGGTTCAGCGCAATTGGCGAGAATCCGAAGAGACGCAATATGATATTTTCGACGTTCCGATAAGGGGATGAAGCTTTTATCGCGGATGGGGATGGGGGGGTTAGAATATATATTGTTTACGCTGTGAAATTTACTATGTGTGTAATGTATCTTCGTTTAATTAAATTCACATTAACATTTACTCTTATGTCTTAATTAATACATATGCAATATTTTGGATTTTTATTTATAGTTTTTAGTTAGGCGCACGGCTCTTTCCTTTTTCTAATTATTCCTTTTTCGCTGCAAAATGTAAAGCTTACGAATACTATTAAAAAACCAACTAAAATCTTGATGAATATCGAAACTTAAGCTTAGTGCTTTTCAATATTCCATAATTGTTTTGCTTTTAATCTTTTAATACAACTAAAAATTTTATCAACAGTGTATAAGTGTTTTTGAGTGAGTATGTGTGCCATATGTATGTGTTTGTGTGTGTTTGGGTTTCAACAGATGCCAGACAAGAAAACAAAACGCCACTTTATTGATATTGACAGATTTGCGAACCAAAGTGCCAAACAATATCAAATATTTGCCATTCACAATTTAGCTATGTGCCAAGAATCGTACGCAAAAACTTGAGTTGAAGGTAAAAGAGGACACTGATGGAACGCGAATCTGCAAGAGCATTAATTATGTTTGTGTGTGTGTGTGTGATCGTTTATTGAGTGTTTTTGCTAAATTAAAACTGTCTGTAAGTGTGTGTGTGCTGATTAGTTGGTATGTGCGTGTGTGTGTGTGTTTTTCCATTAATCCGATTATTGAGGTTTGTTCCGCTTGACCGACTTGACGCGCGGCTCATTGGTATCCTCAACGGCATTTGAGTTTGAATTGGAGTTGGAGCTCGATGGCTGATGATTATGATGATGATGCTTCAGACGTTGCTGGCGACGGGCGGCTGCATGATTTGCAGCATAGGGATGTGGATGTATGCTGTGTGTTCACAAAATAGAGAAGAGTATATTAATTGAGATTGCAAAAATTGAGGAACAATATATATATAAATACGTACGGGGGATACATAATATACATAAACAAATAAAACATGACAACGTAAACGAGATACAAAATAGAGAGAGTATATATATATATATAATTATAATCATTCGTATACAAGGCCAATTGGAACGTAAGTTTGTAAATAATCGTGAGAGCGATGCGATGCGATGCGAGAGGCGTAAAAGTGTGTTATATTCAAGATGAGAGAGAGAGAGAGAGCGAGAAAGTGGGAGAGCTATTTAATGAGAAAGAGTGGATAAAGCTGGATGATAAGGAGGCGGGTGGCGAGGCGGAGGCGGAGGTACGCAGTAGTTAATGTGTGTCGTTGCAGATACGTAGTAGCAGTAGTAGTAGTAGTAGTAGTAGGTAGTAGTAGTAGTAGTAGTAGCAGCAGCAGCAGCAACAACAGCGTAAGAATTTTGATAAGCGTCGTTGGTTGGTTTCATTGCGTTGCGTCGCGTCGCGTAGTACGTAGAGAATATGTGTTACTTTGACCAATTGGACGTAGCGTAGTGTGTATAGGTGTAACGTAACGATGAGTTTTATGCGCAAGTTAAACGAAAAACGTAATGGAATTTTTGTCCAAAACAAATGCAATCAACAAAATTCATAAATTACCACCAACCACAAAGCGCGGCTTTATATTATTATGTTTTGGTTTGGATAAACGGGAGGCTTACGTAATTCGCAAATAAGACAATTGTGACACAACATGCTGATAACGTAACGTGTAACGTCGCCTTATTTGAGATATGTAGTTTTAATGTTCGTGTGTGTATGTGTGTGTGTGTGTGTATAGTATTAGTAGATCTTTAAGTACATAGCTGGTTGGTTTGTTGTTGTTTTTGTTGTTGTGGATGATGTGTGTTTAGTTTTACGGGCAGCCTTACACGTAACATGTGGCACGTAACGTTGCGTAACGTGTGACGTTGCTGTGATGTGATATAACGGATGATGCGTAGCGGTCGCAGCGATGATTTTTTCATGCCGAAGAACTTGAGCTCGTCGTCGGTTGATACTGCTTGCATGGTTAGTAGGTGGATGTGGGATTACGTCGTTTCGTTAACGTAGCGCGTTCTATATTATATCGCTGATCTTTGTAATTTGTATACATATATATATAATTTATATAATTTGTATGTATGGATTAAATTTTATGTTTTTTGAATAGTTATTTGTATCTACTTGCGATACAAACGTGAATTATATAAACGCCAATCTCTGCATTCGAATATATATATATTAATGGTAGAGAGAGAGGAGAGAGAAATAGAGCGAGAAGTCGTTAATTAAGTTATTCAATTCCAGAAAGAAAGAAAAAAAAACATATATAAATATGTTACGTAAATATGTTTTGTTGTGTGACAACTATTTGTTAAATCCGTAATAGCAGGTAAAAGCCAAAAATAACGTAACGTAACGCAAACTTGTCGTGAATTTGATTTGTTTAGGGGTTAAAAGCCAAATAACGCAACGCATAACGTAACGTAACGTAGAAGCTAGCGATTTAAGGGTTCTTCTCTTCACGACTTTTGTATCTATCTACATATATATATATATATAGGCTAAAGTCTCTCTGAAGCCTATATGTGTGGGTTATTGTTGTTGTTTCTGTTGTTGTTGTTGTTGTAGTCTTGTTTAGCTTTTATGCGAACAAACCTTGGCGATGAGGCAATGCTGTGATTAGCGCCAGAAACAGTGGCCAACGGCGACGACGACGGCGTACGTAGTGGGCGACGGGGCGTGGCCAAATGATGATTGTTGCGCAAATAGGCGCGACGCGATGCTGATGTATTGCCATAATGATTATTGTTGTTGTTGTTGTTATTGTTGTTTGTTACATCGTAGACGGGAGACGAAGTTTGTCGTGTTGGGCTTGTTGTTGTTGTTGGGGCGACGCGACGTGGCGATGTTGTTGCTGCTGCTACTGATGCAGTGTCGCTGTTGTTGTTGTTGTCGTCGTATAGAATTGATTCGAAGAAAATGTAAAAGAGATTACAACAAAACACATTTTGGGGCGTATCTTTTGGTTACGTTTTTGGGGGTGTGGTAGTAGTAGTAGTAGTTGGTAGTTTTTACGTAATCCTTGAACGTAACGCGATTTGATTTCATGTTAATATTTATGAATGATGTGAGACAATTTTTTTTATTTAATATTCAAAAACAAGAAAAAAAATTATATAAAAGCAATTGAGAAAATATATATAAAATTGAGAAAAAAAAGAGAGAGAGAGGGGAGTATATAATAAACAAATTGCTTGCCGCCTACCTCAAAAATTGTTCTCTTTTTTGATTTATCATTTTAGTATTTATTAACGTAGTAGGAATGTAAAAGCAGAAATTTAAATTCAATATATATTTTTGTATTTTTGCAATTGCTTTTCTTTTTTTTTCTCGGACTCTGTTAGGCGTACATATATATATGTGTGTTATACATATATATATATATAGATTGATTCATATTGTAAAATATATATATACTGTATGTAATTTGCTTGATTTAGTAATTATTGTATCTGCAAGTAAATAGTACAAACGTTTTTAATTTAGCGGGCATTATTATCAAACACACACTGAAAAATATAATGAAGTACAAAAAAGGGAACAGCCTAACCCGGAATATCTGTACATTGTGTGTGTGTGTGTGTGTGTGAATTTAAGGCTATGCTTTGTGTTAGTTGCAAGGTTTACAAAATAATTTATATAGGTATACAAAATTCATTTCATTTCATAACAAATTGTTTTCAGTTAACAACTTTTGAGGAAAAACACAAAGCATATCCATGGTATTAAAGTGTGTTAATAGGCCAAAGCTCGTGTTAACAAATGTTTAGAATCGTATGCAATTCACTGAAAAAGGCGAGACGCGAAAAAACCTGTAAACGACCGACAGGATAATGAAGATTAGCTAAGCACACAAACTCACCTGGTATGTGGTGCAGATGGCGGCGCTGGCAAAGTGGGCAATTGACGGCCGGAGCGTGTTGGCTCTTGGATCACGCAATCATCATCATCGTCATCGTCATCGAGTGGCTCAATGGTGAGCGTTGATGGAGCTGGACGTGGGGCACAAATAGCCTGCATGCCACCGCTACTGGGACGCACGATGCCGCGATGGGCACGTGTTGTAAACTCGCGATCGAATTGCTCGGCCTCCTCCTCATCCAGATTGATAAACTCCTGACGCTCCTCAAGCTGGCCGGAGCGCAAATCCTGCTCCTTCTCAATGATATGCGCACGTTCACCAATATGATGACCAATAGCCATTTTTTTCATGCCTGTACGCGAATCCTGAACGGTCTTGCGCGTCTCACGAACACCGCCCGGTCCAGTTTTGGTACTGGAACTAGCCTGATAGATCTGTGGACGTCCGTCGGGACCCGAGGACATGGTCATCACAGTGCTTTGGCAAAATGAAGCGCCATTGTTAGCGCCAATGTCTAGATTAACAAGTGGAGCTACAGTTAAATCACTATTGTTCTTGAGAACGACAAAAAGCGACATTAATATTTACCGGCATTAAGCAAACGATTAAAGTTTGGCATGGCTGGAAAGCCAAATAATCCACCGCCCATTGGCGCCATTGCCTGTTGGCTGCGATCCATCAGCGCGTTCTGTTGAAAGCCTGGATCAAATGGCGATGGAGCCAGCATGTTGAAAGGATCCGGCATAAAAGTGTTCATTAAGCGGTTCATTGAACGCATCTGCATATTCATTGCGTTCATGTGATGGTTCATGTGGTTACTGCAAATATATAAATATACATCGAATATTAGTTAATTTGATTTGGTTCGAAAAACGACAAGATTTCAACAAACTTTTCCTCCATTGCTGAATTATTTTTTGATTTTTTACGACGAGAAATACGTTGGCGTTTCATAACTTTTATAAAATTGTGCCAAATTCTATAAAACAAATACTGTTAAACGTAGCTTGCTCTTTTAATCGATTTAACGCTTGACAATTTTTTCGAAGTTCTAGACCATCCTCGCAGATTCTGGGAAATCAGCTTAAACAGCTGTCAATTTTATGATATATATGGCAATTAAAATTAATAACAATTCTTAATACTAAAAGTTTTAACAAATTTCCTATTCAAATAACATATATATTTTTGAATTTAGTAATATATTTACATAAGTAGCGTTTGCAACGTAAAGCGAATTTAACAATTAATTATTTAGATTGACAGCCACAAGCGTGAAATTGAAATTATCGATTAATTACGAGCCCTCGTATTTGCCTTCTTTTCTTCCTGATGCTTTGACGGTAGCATGCTGCGCACTCACACATTAACATGCACACACACACACAAACGCACACAACACGAAAAACTGCGTTGTGTGTATTGTGTAAAATTTACAAACACACACTCGCACATAAGTTTATACTTTGCCCAGCGGAGCACCTAATCAGAAAACCGCAGAAACAACTAGTATTTTTTACCTAGTTAACTAATAGGTCGCTCTCTACTTGTGCGGTGTCCATAGGTTTTTCACAATTTTCATGTGAAATTTCCACGCCCCAAAAACAACTTCGATTTTACCAACCGCAGGAGGGCACTAATTTATTGTTTTGCAAACTTACTTCATGAATCCGAGATCATCATCGAAATCGCCCATAAGCGCACCGAATATCGACATATTTGCTTATTATTTCTTGTTTACACTGCAGCAATTAATAATTAGTATTATATTTTTGTTTCTCTTATTTTTTTGTATCAACTTCACGAGTTTTCTCACAGACAATGTGACGGCATAACAACGATACGAAAATATCAAAGCTGTGCGACTAGACACAAAAATACTAAAATACAAATAATAATACCAAAATGCTATTTAGGTGCTGCCAACCTAGCGCGAATCGGTATGGCTAAGCAAAGTTTGATTAATAACAGCTCAAATACTTTTTTTTATGTTCAGTTTATTTGGTAAAGTGGTAAAGTGGTGTATATAGGTATAATTATTATTTATATGCTAATTTGTTCGATAACTTGATCGTTTAGTTTTGTTCGCTTTGCTTTTTTTTTCAAGAATTGTGACTTAGATATAAAGTGCCGCCTGCTCCTCGATCCAGGCGGTGTGATGCATCACACTGGTGTACACTCCTGGAAAGCCCTCGCGGGCACAACCGACACCCCAGGAGACAATGCCCACCAAAACGCCATCGACAGTCAATGGACCACCTGAATCACCTTGGCAGGCATCCTTTCCGCCCTGCTCAGCGCCGGCACACAGCATTTCATCGGTAATGGTGTAATCCTTGGTTATATACTGAGCTCCACAGGTACTAGTATCCATAATCTCTACCTCCACGGCACGCAGCATGGCTGGTAGTGCTTCATCCACCTCAGTCCGTTTGCCCCAACCGCTAACAACAGCATGAGTTCCCGCTACTGGTTTATCCAGAGCCAGAGCTATGGGCTGCACCAGAGTGGAGTACACCAACGGTTCTTTGGTTATAATCATGCCCACATCATTCACATGTGTCTTCTTATTGTAGCCGCTGTGATAGATCAATTTCGACACCTTCACACCCTGCTCTTCCAAATCCGCAATAGAATTCTGTCCGGCAACGATCCTTATATAGGATGCAAATCGTCCCTTGATGCAATGTGCAGCAGTAAGGACCACTTGAGGAGCATAGATACTGCCCCCGCAAATATGCAGCAACATATAGGTCTCCAGACGCACCGACACCTGATATGGATAGTTGGCAATATCCGATTCTAATCCACCCACAATGTGGGTGCTTATGGAGGCGCCACTGTTCAAGGCCACCAGCGAAAGTAGCCCCACAGCGATTAATCCCAAGCACGACGACGACGACATTACGCAAAGTTTAATGTTCTAATGTTAAATTTATCGGTTGTCCGATGTCTTATATAGCGCTCGTGCTTATCGCTTTTTAACTCGAAATCGCTTAAAGTTCACGATTATCCGATTACAATAACGAAATTCCCATGATATTATAAAGTTTATGTGTGTTCTTTTATATCCATTATAAACAGAAGGTGCTGTCGGTGCGCTTCTAAAGTGAAATTCTGACCGATCAATAAACCCAATATACCCATTACGATAAGTCATTTACGATATGGTTAAAAAAAAAACAACCAAAGAACAACTTAATTCGACATAAGTATAAACTTTTCAATAATCAACAGAAAATTGCGTTGAGTCATTTTTCAATGAACTTTGATATTATACTGTCAGCTGTCTGAGATCTACATAATCTAATTCCGTAAACCCTTAACTTGTCAATAGATTAACTATACCGTTCCGCCGCCTGTCCAATGCTGTGATTTCTAATCAAACAAGTTCAAAAGCACCCTGTATACCTGATAAGGCCCAAATTCTAAGATTTTTACGTTTATCATATAATTTTTTTATGCTTCGATATAAACAAATATTGGGTCAACTACCATATCGTAATTTTTTATGGTAGTCAGATTTTTTTAAATGCGTTTCGTTTAATCATTAAGTTATTAAAAGCAATGCCACGAGTTTATAAGATTGATTGATGAATCATTTGCTTTGGCTTCCCCATAAATCAGATAAGTACAACCTTAGTGCCTTTCTGACAGCTTTCGTGGAATAAACAAAATACGCTACTGATTATATGTACGACAACTTGTTTTACTTATATACAAATTATTTTCCTTCCACTTTAACGCTGAACAATTTATGTTTAAATAAAATAGGCAACTGCCATTTGCTTGTTATCGGCAAGCATTGCTGGAAAATCGATCTGGCAATCGATGAACACTGCTTTCACAGCAAACAGCTTTCAATAATTAGCTGGACGATCAGATCACTAGTTCCAATTACTAATATGGATAAGATAAGAAAGTAAGTAACCTTAAAGCCATTTTAGATTTATAACGCTGACATTATCTGTATTAAATTGACTGATTGAAGAATAAAACTAACGATAAGACGGTTCTATAAAAAGCCCACTGAAGTCTAAATTTCCCTCTAGTTCAAAACAAAATGTTTCGCATATTGATCGGATTGTGTGTTATTGGATTATCCTTGGCGGGTACCGCTTTCCCCAGTAGTGGTGTACCCATGCCCGATGGACGCATTGTGGGCGGTCAAGATACGGATATAAGCCAATATCCCCATCAGATTTCTATGCGTTACCGCGGAAATCACAGATGTGGAGGATCCGTTATTGCCACCAACATGATTGTAAGCGCTGCTCATTGTGTGAATACCCTAGCAAGTACTGCCAATCTTACAATCATTGCTGGCACTACGTCGACCATCTGGCCAACAGGTCAGGAGTTAGCTGTACGCGAAATTATCATACACCCGAAGTATAGGTCCTTGTATCAGGACTACGATTGCGCTATCTTAATCCTTGATGGTGACTTTAAGTTCAATGAAGCAGTTAAGCCCATTGGCCTGGCGGAGGAACGTCCGGAGCATGATACAACCGTTATTGTAACTGGTTGGGGCACTACCAGCGAAGGTGGCGTCATTTCAAACATTCTTCAAGAAGTGGAGGTGAATGTTGTTGAAAATGCAAAATGTAAGAGCGCCTACTCCATTACCCTAACTAGTCGCATGATGTGCGCTGGCGTCAATGGTGGTGGTAAGGATGCCTGTCAGGGTGATTCAGGTGGTCCTCTGATCTACAACAATCAGTTACTTGGCATTGTGTCATGGGGCACTGGCTGTGCTCGTGAGAAATATCCAGGAGTCTATTGTTCTGTTCCTGATCTACGCTCCTGGATTTTGGAGACTCGCGATGCCAAGGCTAAAGTTGGCAGTATTGATTTTCTGTGAATTGTGAAAATCTAATCATTATCTTAACTCTTGTATACATTCAATAAAACGCCAGTTGTTAGATCTTTGATAACGAGTTTTGCCAATGATTAAAAACAGCATTACGATAACGTTTGACTATAAAAACTATCGATTTATTTTAAAATTGCACTTATTATCGAAAAGTATTGTGGTAGCAAACAGCTTTTGAAAGTGAACAAAAATATGGTTAGATTAGACAAATTGTATAAGAGTTTTTGGTCAATTTCGGACTGAAAGCATTTTCTCTTTAGGAATATATTTGAAGTATTGATGAAAACCCCAACTGATGCTCGCAGTGTTATCAGTAATTGCTATATTTTTTCTACATTTATATTTACACCCGTAAATATGATCATCAGTATAAGTTATTGTTAATTACTTAACAGTTTGTTTTATTATTGAGTTGGGTTGTAAATCGGTATAACAAAGTCAAACAACTATCGCTTCCAAACATTTGTTGATAGCGCCTATCAGCGAATGTCATTTATAGCGCTCCAGCGGCCTCCAGAGTTTCATCGATCCACGTCTTAAGGCTAGGTGCGTACGTATAAACAGATGGATAGCCGGGCCTGCCACATCCGCGACCCCAGGACACCAGACCCACCAGCTGTTCGTCGACAATCAAGGGACCACCCGTATCACCTTGACAGGCATCGGATTCGGCTCCAGATACGTTTCCAGCACAGATCATTCGCTCCGTAACCTCACCCGCACCATAGATGGCAGTACATTGCTCTGAGCTTACGATGGGTACATATGCCTGCTCCAGATTATGACTGGAGGGACCCCATTCCTCGCGATAGCCCCAGCCAATCACAATGCCATTGCGTCCAGTAGCTGGACGTTCCGGGCGCAATTCAATCTTGCGCATGCGGTAAGATGTGAAATCCAAGGGAGTATCCAGAATTACCACACCAATATCAAAGTCCACTGTAATGGGACTATACTCTGGATGATGGATCCACTTTGATATGTGATAAAGTAAACCATCGCTGCCATTACGGGTATTGGCGCCAGCAACCACAAGAACCTTAACTCCTTCCGGTTTATCAGCAATACACTGAGCTGCTGTGAGTATGGCGCTTTTCGAGTAAATGACGCCCGCACACTCATGCATGTAAGCGGAGGAGTTACTTCTGCGAAAGCGCAATGAAACACAATACGGATGACGTGCTATATCCACTTTAGATCCTTTAATAATCCTTCCCTCCGGATGTGCGTTAGTGTGCCATGCAAAGGCAGCTAGCAGGACCAACAACGTTAGGCTATTTCTAAGGACTCGCATGGTTTTATTTGTATTCTGCATCTGCACAAGCGATCGCCACATATCGAACTGATTAGAAATAATGTGTGTTTTTCGGAATTTTGCAGTTTACCATTATACGGAGATTATCTTAATTGCCGCTATTTCAGATAGGCTTGTGTACAGGGTCCGACCTGATAACGAACCTTAGCTAATACCAAGTGCAACTAAATAGAAGCTGTCGATAAAACATGGCTATATGCTACTTCACGTTTCTTTAAACATGCTACGTAAGGGGTTACGTCAAAACAGATATGTGAGGAGAACTTTTGTACGCTACGGTCAAGAGCAAGACCATAATATGAAAATGATCTTTAACTCCAACGCGTATGATGACAATAAAATTGAATATCGAACACATCGGTTATCGTTATTAAGTTTCCTGTATAGATTTTAGTGCATACTTTGCACCACAAAATATAGCGTACGAATAATTCGAATCATACTTACTGCGTTACCCTTGAGGATTTCAAGGTTTTAAGAACTCTTAATCTTACAACAACAGTCAATGCCTTAAACACGAACTCAGCATATTTGATTTCCAATGCTAAAATCAACCTTGATTAACTTGAGCGATTAATCAGAAAACAGCCAAATAAGCTCCAGCAAACAATTTATTTAGACATGTGACATAGTTGGCCACTTTAATTTTCCTTAGAAAGTACTTATTGGATATTATTGCTGCTGCATAATGGCCTTGATCCAGTCAATAAAATACGTGACCCTGGTATAAACACCGGGGTGTGTAGCCAGGGCACACGAGTAACCCCAAGCAACGACGCCATGTAGCGTATTATTAATGATAAAGGGACCACCCGAGTCACCGTAGCAGTTATCCTTGCCACCATTGACGCGATCACCGGCACAGAGCATGCCAGCTGTAACGCGATTGCCGCCATAAGCCTCGTCACAAAACTCATTAGTCACAATGGGCACATTAACAGCGAGCAACTGATCGGATTGAGGGCCTTCGAAATAGATGGAGCCCCAACCGGTAACGGTGCCTATCTCATTTTCTTTGGGTTCCACAGTTGCCAGCTCAATGGGCTTCATGGTGAAGTTATTCAACGGCAACGGAGAACCCAAAAACAGCAGTGCAATATCATTATCATAGTTCTCTGGATTGTAATGTTCGTGCATTTTGATTTCGCGGATGGAGACAATGACACCATCGTTACCATTGCGTCGACTGGTGCCGGCAATAACCTTGCACTGGCTCGCTATTCTTCCATTAAAACAATGAGCAGCCGTTAGAATCACGCTATCGTTAAGGATCGAACCTCCACACAGATGCGTATAGGCGTTTTTTGGTGCGGTTATGTCCTTGCAACGGATACATATCATATGTGGGTATCCTGCAATGTGTGTTTCGGTACCATTCACAATGCGTCCATTGGGAGAGTCGTTACTCAATTCCTGCAAAGGATGTGCCAGGGTAATCACAGCAAAACTCAAGCTCAATCCGAGCAGCAACAGATTCGCGTGTGCCATCTTGGCACATAGCTTAATGACTGAAACTACTTCCCCAAAATAGTGCCTTAATCGACGAATTTTAAAATCACTTATCAACGGTCATCGACGATTAGATCTTTCTAATGGTAGCAATCAATTTTTACTGGATACCTACGCGCCGCGATAATTATAATGTAGTCCGATACTGTGGCGCCTAATCATTCGGACTTTCCAATAGTGACTCAAACGTTTTGAAAATCAGGAACTAAAAATTGAATAACGTTGTCTCGTCTATAAATTGTAAAATATTGTCTAACGAGCATTTGCTTTTCCTAAATATAGGACGGATGCTTTCGAAAACAGTTAAGCTACTCTAGCTCGCTGCTCCTCAATCCAGGTAAGAAAATGGGGTACCGACGCATAGACACCAGGATAGTTTTCACGGACACAGCCCTCGCCTACAGCATGGTTTTATTTGTATTCTGCATTTTCACAAGCGATCGCCACATATCGAACTGATTATACGGAGATTATCTTAATTGCCGCTATTTCAGATAGGCTTGTGTACAGGGTCCGACCTGATAACGAACCTTAGCTAATACCAAATGCAACTGAATAGAAGCTGCCAATCAAACATGGCTATATGCTACGTCACGTTTCTTTAAACATGCTACGTAAGGGGTTACGTCAAAACAGATATGTGAGGAGAACTTTTGTACGCTACGGTCAAGAGCAAGAAGATAATATGAAAATGAACTTTAAATAATGTAATGCATCCTCAGAAATTTCTATTGTTACCCTATGAACTCCTGAGCGTATGATGACAATACAATCGAATATCGAACACATCGGTTATCGTTATTAAATTTCCTGTACAGATTTTAGTGCATACTTTGCACCACATGATATAGCTTACCAAAAATTAGTAGCATACTTACTGCGTTACTGGGCTGAGGGTTTCAAGGTTTAAAAAACTCTTAATCTTACAAAAACAATCACATACTATTGATACGGACAATCAATGCTTTAGGCAATAACTCAGTATATCTGATTTCTTATGCTGCAATCAACCTTGATTAACTTGAGCGATTAATCAGAAAACAGCCAAATAAACGCCAGCAAACAATTTATTTAGACATGTGACATAGTTGAACACTAAAATTCTCCTTAGACAGTACTAAGGTTTTGTCTATTGCTGCTGCTTGATCCAGTCAATAAAATACGTGACCCTGGCATAAACACCGGGGTGCGTGGGCAGGGCACACGAGTTACCCCAAGAGACGACGCCAAGAAGCTTATTATTGATGATTAGGGGACCACCCGAGTCACCCTGGCATGCGTCTTTGCCACCATTGACGCGATCACCTGCACACAGCATTCTAGCTGTTATGCGATTGCCACCATAATCCTTGTCACACACCTCATTACTCACAATGGGCACAGTAACAGCCAGCAACTGATTGGATGCAGTGCCACCAGCTTGGGTGGTGCCCCAACCGGTAATGGTGCTCATGTCATTTTCCTTGGGCTCTACACTGCCCAGCTCAATGGCCTTAATGGTGAAGTTATTCAGCGGCAACGGAGAGCTCAAAAAGAGCAGGGCAATATCATAATCATAGTTGTCTGGATTGTAATGTTCGTGCATTTTGATTTCGCGGATGGAGACAATGACACCATCACTATCAGTGCGCCGACTGGTTCCAGCAACAACCTTGCACTGGCTCGCTACTCTTCCAATTATACAATGGGCAGCCGTGATAACTTCGGTAGGGCTAATGATCGAACCTCCACACAGATGCGTATAGGCGTTCCTTGGTGCGGTTAGTGCCTTGCAACGGAGTGATATCTGATGTGGATAAAGTGCAATGTCTGTTGCGGTACCACCCACAATGCGTCCATTGGGAGAGTCGTTACTCAATTCCTGCAAAGGATGTGCCAGGGTAATCACAGCAAAACTCAAGCTCAATCCGAGCAGCAACAGGTTCGCGTGTGCCATCTTGCACAATAGCTTAATGACTGAAAATTCCCCATAATAGTGCCCAAATCGACGAATTTTAAAATCACTTATCAACGGTCATCGACGATTAGATCTTTCTTATGGTAGCAATCAATTTTTACTGGATACATACGCGCCGCGATAATTATAATGGGTTCAGGGTATAAAAATAGTGATTCACTATATACTTAAACCAATTTTATTATATATATATATTATTATATTATATAATGTTTAAATGGTTTTCTAAGTAAAGAATAAATTCCATTAATTTAGTATTACTCTTAGGCAAAAGCAGCTCGCTGCTCCTCAATCCAGGTAAGAAAATGGGGTACCGACGCATAGACACCAGGATAGTTTTCACGGGCACAGCCCTCGCCCCAGGAGACAATGCCAAGGAGTTCATTGTTAACGACAAGCGGTCCACCTGAATCCCCCTGGCAAGCATCCTTGCCACCACCGGGAGCTGCAGCACAGAGCATAGCCTCGGTAATTGGTCGCCAGGTGTAGGCATCCTGACAATCGCTACGGCTCACTAGAGGCACCTGCACCTGCTGCAGCTTTATGGAACCCAGGCCATCCTCCTTGGTATTGCCCCAGCCTGAGACTGTAGCTAGAGTACCCACAGAAGGTAGTTCCTTAGCCATTTCTATAGTTGCGATCCGGCGATTGGTTCCCACGGGAAATGGTGGCGAGACAAAGATCAACGCAATATCATTATCAGTTATAGTTGCATTGTACCGCTCGTGTGGTATGAGTTTCTTCACACGTGTCACGATACCACCATCCATGCCAGAGCTAACATCTGTACCAGCAACGACTATGAAATTGTCCTCATGGCGATTGTAAACACAATGAGCAGCTGTCAGAATGGTTCTCTCGTCAAGTAGACAGCCCCCACAGGAGGGAGCATATGCACTTTGTGGACTGTTTCGTCGACGCAATGAGACCATGTAGGGCAGGTAGTACGACGAGGTGACATCACCTCCAACAATTCTAGAGTCCGGCTGCGAGATATCGCTACAATTGCAGCAACTAGCTAGTACTACTAGAATGACAGCGATTACGAAAACAGTCTTGTCCATTTCAATGTTTGGCTAAAAACTAACTAACGACTGTTTACCGATATCAGAAGTAGCAACAATTTTGACGGGTAACCAATGAATTGGTCAATACCTTGCCAGATAAGCCGCTTGATAACGAACAATATACGCATTCTGTAAAAGGGAAGTTCACAATATTAGCTTAAGCATTATTCTTACTTAGGCACAGAGGTTAGTAACCTACAAAAAAGAGCTTTATTTGCATTTATCCCATTGTTTTAATTAAGAAACGAAAATGCAAGTAGCCTTAGCATTTTTATAAGAGAGTTCTTGTAAGCCTAAAGGGTCGGACAAAAAGGATCAAGGAAAAATACTAAGGTTCCATGGTTTGGGTTTCCAAAGTTTCCTGAATATGTTGACGTTTAGTACAAATTATTTATATATCTTGAAATTTAAAGGGTATTTGCTACCTTCAAAAGAACAAGTATTTTTTTAAACTTTAAGGGGTTAATCATAAGAACAATGTCTTTCGAGTAGCGAACGTTTTTCACACTTACTAAAGCTTTATAAAGCTCTTTAAAGCTTAGTCTGTAGCTAAGTCTACTAAGCTTTTTCTACTTAGCTTTTTGGGAAGAAAAAGAATAACTCATAATAAAAATTAAAAGGTTTGTGTCTTAAGATCCAATGACTTGACGCCGGGATGTAGTCTGAACTATATTCCGAACGGATAATGTTCACCAAGTGATTACTGTTAGACCAAGAAGGTAGATACGAGTAGATCTAGTCCTTAAGATGCGACCAATACGCTTAAAGTATATCGGTTAATGACTAACAATACCGGCTAGGGTACACAAAGAATCAATGCACAAAACGTATAATATTTTAAGTCTTTTACTGATTATGGGAACTTATCAAATATTTTCATAGTACCAAAATATCTGTGCTCTATTTAGTAATAACTTTACGACCATTGTGGGCTCATAGTATTTTGTTTCATTGTAAAAGGCCAACCCTAAATCAGTAGGGTTTTGCAAAACGTAACTATTTCTTACCATGGTTATCTAGATCGTTCGATTTGTTATCTGTCGAAGACACTATTCACCATTAATATTTGTACTTTACGGCTTGTTTTTGTTAAGTCTCGGAAGTGAATACTCATAAGTCGCAATAACCTTTTAAAAGCTTTATTGCCACGTCTAGGCACTATCTCCTATCTCTTTAACCTATTGAGCTCATTTTTGATAAACAGTGTTTTTTTTTTTTGTAATAACACACCTATTAGTCAAGGTTGTGTTACCTTGAGTAATAAAACAATCGAAAACATTACTAATGTCTACCTGGCGTTTATTTTGCTTGAAATGAATCAATTTCAATTTCAATTTACAAAAATAATTTGTTTTTGTCTTTAATTTAATTTCTTTTAAGTTTTGCAAAATATTTGCAATTTAACGCTTCATCGTAGATAAGTGACATTTTTAGAATTTTAATTAAGAACTTTCTTATCAAACCGTATAAATACATTTTACAAATATATATTATTATCAGGTAATAAAGTAAATAAATAAAATATTATCTTAAGCAAAGGGTAGCGTAATTGTTATTCAAAATTTCCAAAACATTTAGATTTATGACGCAAACTTTACCTACGCATCCATGTTGTTCCACATCATATGAAACCACATCTACCCTTATCCAATCTTTCATATCAAAAATTCTGGTGCTTTTATTAAATATGTACGTGGCGAGTTTAACGCCTTTGTCTAATTTAGGCTTCGGCACTACCGTATCTGTTGTCGTACAGTTATCAATTTATATTTTTACTGATACTAGCCTGTCATTATAAGAACATATTTGTTTTTCGGTCGTGTGTCGCACTCCAAAATTGATTAGATAATGTTGCACGCAATGTCGCATATCATTTCAAAATCACAAAATGTCTGATGGGTTTTTTAGCAAAAATGCTTTGCTAAATCACTTGAAAATACAGAAACCAAGATTAAATATGCTATCAAGTTTATTAAAGATATTTAGATATATCTGTCAAATCTATTCAAATCGAGTTGGCAGCGCTGATAACCCAGTTTCGGAGGACAACAACATCGGCGTAGACACCGGGATAATTAGAGTAGGCACAGCCATAGCCCCAGGAGACAACACCTACGAGCACACCACCGGAGACCAATGGGCCACCAGAGTCACCCTGGCAGGAGTCCTTACCGGAGGCAGCGGCACAAATCATGGTGCTCTTTATCTGACTGCCATAGCCATAGGTAGAGGAGGCGCACATGGACTGACTGAGAATGTTCACGTTCACATACTGTAAGTTGCTAGGAATAGAGCTAGAGCCCGACGACAGGGTACCCCATCCGGAGACAGCAGCAGCAGCGCCATTAGCAGGATAATAGGTAGCCAGACCAATAGCTCTGATGTTTGAGCCAAAAAAGAGGTGAGAGCTGAGTTTGATGACAGCAATATCGTTGACCATGGTGTTGCCATTGTATCCCTCATGGTTCCTAAAGGAAGCTACCTTGCTGACGACACCACCGGAGCTCCAGTAGGTGGAGCCAGCGCGAACCTGCAGACTGGATGTGGACACACCGCCTTGCAGGCAGTGAGCAGCAGTCACAATGATAATGGTAGAGTAAATAGAACCCCCGCAGGAGTGACCACCATTACGCTGGAGAGAGATTTGCCAGGGGAAGCTGCTAATGGTGGTGGCAGCACCACCAACAATGCGGCCATCCAACTGGGGAAGGAGACCGTCAGGAATCGAAGATCCAAAGGTGCAGGCAACAACCAAAAACAAAATCACAATCTTGAACATGCTGAATGTTGTCTCGTTAGTGCTCGAGTTACAACGTCGATTGCAATCTTTTATAGCTTTGCAGGTCGAGTTGTTATCAGTGGTCTTTGCGGTGGATCACACCCATTTGAAAATGACAAATAAAAGTTTACGAGTAGCGCAATTTATTGAAAAGTTTTAAATAGTTTACAGCTCATGGGCGGTCACAGTCACAGGCTTAGGAGACAAAGCCAATGAGACGTTCACCAGAGACCAGTGAACCGCCGGTATCACCTTGGCAGGCATCCCTGTGCTCGGCATATGCACTGATTATGGTGTACTTAATCTTCTTGCCGTAGCTTAACTTCTTGGAGGCACACTCCTCACGATCAACGATTCTTGGGTTGGCAGCCAATAGGTGAGTAGGAATAGAGCCACCAGACTCGGTAGGACCCCAACCACCAACGAAAGCCTCGGCGCCATTTGCGGGATTCTTGTCGTCAATAGAAAAGACATGCACATTCAAGCTGTAGCTAATCAACGACTCCAATCGAATCACAGCAATATCATTAATGATGGTTCTAGAGTTATAGCCCTCATGATTACGGAAAGCACGCACCGAATATACACTACCGCCAATGCGCTGGTAGGTAGTTCCCACACGCACCTTCAACTGCTAAGCGGTATTCGAATGAAGGCAGTAAGCGGCCGTGACAACATGTTCGAAGTAGATCAAACCACCGCAAAAGTAAGCACTATTCCGTTGTAGAGCTACCTGTTATGGATGTTCTTCAATAGCCACCAACAATGCGATCCAGCTGTGGCACTAGACCCTGTGGCACAGTTCGAGCCAAGACGCAGGCGGCCAATATATATAGTATACATAGTTGGATATCCCCTAAAGCACCAAGTACACTCCTTAAATTAGTTGAAACGGACTTAACCTAGATAAGACCACACTGATCGCAGTTTTTTGTTTCGTGCACCACTCAACACAATTAAAATATCTTAACTTTGCCTAAATTAATCAAAAAGATAAGATTAGCTAAGTGATAGCATTGCTCATTACCGCATAGTACGAGCAGCATGTTCAAGTTCGTGATTTTGTTGTCGGTTGTTGCCTGCGCCTTTGGAGCTTCCATCCCTGAGGGTCTCCTCTCCCAGTTGGTGGTAGCTTCCCCTGGCAAATCTCCCTCCAGCGTAATGGTGGTCACTCCTGCGGTGGTTCCATCTACAACAACAGAGTCATCGTGACTGCTGCTCACTGCCTTCAAAGTGTGTCCGCATCCGTTTTGCAAGTTCGCGCTGGCTCTGGAGCTCTGGAGGGTACAATGGTTTTGTGGAAAAATATGTAACAGACAATAGGTAGCATCCCCGACTTCATAAGGTATATATATTCTTGATCAGCATCAAGTCAATATAGCCATGTCCGTCTGTATGTAAGAACGCGTCGATCTCAGAGACTATGAGAGCTAGAGGCTCCAGATTAGGAATATTAGCTCGCCTAAGCCTAAGCCCTAAGCATGGCGAGTTTTCGTCAACCCTTCCCGTTTTCTATTTACACGTGGAATCGATAACAATAAAATCTGGATCTGTGAAATTTTTATTGAAATCGGTCGAGGAATACTGGAGATATGGAAAAATTGAAGTTATCAGCGTACACACACACGCATACTTGAAAGCACTGATTGAACGCGTTAAGTAAGGGTTCAGGGTATCTCCTAGTCGGGTTTCGCGACTAGAGCCTTCTTGCTTGTCTGAGTGGTTCTTATGGCATTCCCCGGATGTGAATATCAAGTACTCTCAAGTGTAGTGTTCACTTTCTGTTTATATTGTATTTCTACCCTAAAATTGATTTCTGTCCCGCGCGTGATATGCTGGATTAGAATATATTGATAGCGTACCAAAGTCTGGAGTGATAGCTAAAAGATAATAAGCGCTTCTGGATTCCTATATAAGCAACGGCAATTTCTCATTACAGCATAGTACGAGCAATATGTTCAAGTTCGTGATCTTGTTGTCGGTTGTTGCCTGCGCCTTTGGAGCTTCCATCCCTGAGGGTCTCCTCCCCCAGTTGGACGGACGCATTGTTGGTGGCTCTGCCACTAGCATCTCTAGCTTCCCCTGGCAAATCTCCCTCCAGCGTAATGGTGGTCACTCCTGCGGTGGTTCCATCTACAACAACAGAATCATCGTGACTGCTGCTCACTGCCTTCAAAGTGTGTCCGCATCCGTTTTGCAAGTTCGCGCTGGCTCGAGCTACTGGAGCTCCGGTGGTGTCGTTAGCAAGGTCGCCGCCTTCAGGAACCACGAGGGATACAACAGCAACACCATGGTCAACGATATTGCTATCATCAAACTGAGCTCTGCCCTGTCCTACAATGGCGACATCAAGGCTATTGGTCTGGCCGGCTCTGCTCCCGGTAACGGCGCTGCTGCCTCCGTCTCAGGCTGGGGTACCCAGTCTTCCGGTTCCAGTTCCATCCCCAATCAACTGCAGTACGTCAACGTTAACATTGTCAGTCAATCAGTTTGCGCTTCCGGTTCCTACAGCTATGGTAGCCAGATTAAGAACACTATGATTTGCGCCCGCGCTGCCGGCAAGGACTCCTGCCAGGGTGACTCTGGTGGCCCATTGGTCTCCGGTGGTGTGCTCGTTGGTGTTGTCTCCTGGGGCTATGGCTGTGCAGCGTCTAACTATCCCGGTGTCTACGCCGATGTTGCTGTCCTCCGCAGCTGGGTGGTTAACAACGCCAACTCCATCTAAGAACATTTCTGAATAAATTATGCCTTGAATATTATTTTTAAATCGTTTACTTTCGATTCGCTTATAACAATATTTGGATATATCATGTTAAACACTTTGAACTATAAATCGTTGGGCAAAGAACGAAATTTCGGTACTCATCTTTACGGGACTTTGCGTAGAAAACGTCGTATGTCGTTTGTTGTTAAATAAAAATGAATTTGTGTACCCTGAACCCATTAAAAATGGGTAAAAAGGGTATAATGGTTTTGTGAAAAAGTATGTAACAGGCAGAAGGAAGCATCTCCGATCCCATAAAATATATAACTTCTTTGGAAGTGCTCAAGAAAGTATGCTCTATTAATTGTATCGTAATTGTTGCAGCATCTAAATTTATAACATTACCATTTATTTTAAATGGATGTTTTGTTTATAGAGTCTATGTTAAAAAATGTTCTTTGTAGACCAACCCTGGAAACGTGCGCTCAAAAGGAGTCTCAGACTGCCTGTTGGTTTGCGTTAAATATGGATGGACAGATAGGTACACGGAGTCCACATTTCTTATGCAAGGACTGCTTCTATCGATCTTGATATTGTCATTACAAAATGAACCGCATGATGAATCAAGTAATGAAGAGATCTTCATCGATATGGCGCTGTTGGATCCCGATCCGCTGCAACTGGTCAGGTTTGATTCTACAAGCCTTGAATCTACATGAAGAACCTCGTTATCCAAGACATGCTAGATGTTGATAAGCGTTACAATTTTTTTTTGTCAATAATAAAATAAAAGAAACAAAATAAATAACTAAGTTTTTTTTTTCGATTTTTACCTTATCGTAAGGGAAACACACAAGTATTCTTGCAAGTACGTATATATATATATGTATGATTAAGTACGAGATTACGGCTGACATATTAATAATAAGCAGTTCAGTTTTTTTATACCCTGAACCCATTGAAAATGGGTAAAAAGGGTACAATGGTTTTGTGGAAAAATATGTAACAGACAATAGGTAGCATCCCCGACTTCATAAGGTATATATATTCTTGATCAGCATCAAGTCAATATAGCCATGTCCGTCTGTATGTAAGAACGCGTCGATCTCAGAGACTATGAGAGCTAGAGGCTCCAGATTAGGAATATTAGCTCGCCTAAGCCTAAGCCCTAAGCATGACGAGTTTTCGTTAACTCTTCCCGTTTTCTATATACACGTGGAATCGATAACAATAAAATCTGGATCTGTGAAATTTTTATTGAAATCGGTCGAGGAACACTGGAGATATGGAAAAATTGAAGTTATCAGCGTACACACACACGCATACTTGAAAGCACTGATTGAACGCGTTAAGTAAGGGTTCAGGGTATCTCCTAGTCGGGTTTCGCGACTGGAGCCTTCTTGCTTGTCTGAGTGGTTCTTATGTCATTCCCCGGATGTGAATATCAAGTACTCTCAAGTGTAGTGTTCACTTTCTGTTTATATTGTATTTCTACCCTAAAATTGATTTCTGTCCCGCGCGTGATATGCTGGATTAGAATATATTGATAGCGTACCAAAGTCTGGAGTGATAGCTAAAAGATAATAAGCGCTTCAGGATTCCTATATAAGCAACGGCAATTTCTCATTACCGCATAGTACGAGCAATATGTTCAAGTTCGTGATCTTGTTGTCGGTTGTTGCCTGCGCCTTTGGAGCTTCCATCCCTGAGGGTCTCCTCCCCCAGTTGGACGGACGCATTGTTGGTGGCTCTGCCACTAGCATCTCTAGCTTCCCCTGGCAAATCTCCCTCCAGCGTAATGGTGGTCACTCCTGCGGTGGTTCCATCTACAACAACAGAATCATCGTGACTGCTGCTCACTGCCTTCAAAGTGTGTCCGCATCCGTTTTGCAAGTTCGCGCTGGCTCGAGCTACTGGAGCTCCGGTGGTGTCGTTAGCAAGGTCGCCGCCTTCAGGAACCACGAGGGATACAACAGCAACACCATGGTCAACGATATTGCTATCATCAAACTGAGCTCTGCCCTGTCCTACAATGGCGACATCAAGGCTATTGGTCTGGCCGGCTCTGCTCCCGGTAACGGCGCTGCTGCCTCCGTCTCAGGCTGGGGTACCCAGTCTTCCGGTTCCAGTTCCATCCCCAATCAACTGCAGTACGTCAACGTTAACATTGTCAGTCAATCAGTTTGCGCTTCCGGTTCCTACAGCTATGGTAGCCAGATTAAGAACACTATGATTTGCGCCCGCGCTGCCGGCAAGGACTCCTGCCAGGGTGACTCTGGTGGCCCATTGGTCTCCGGTGGTGTGCTCGTTGGTGTTGTCTCCTGGGGCTATGGCTGTGCAGCGTCTAACTATCCCGGTGTCTACGCCGATGTTGCTGTCCTCCGCAGCTGGGTGGTTAACAACGCCAACTCCATCTAAGAACATTTCTGAATAAATTATGCCTTGAATATTATTTTTAAATCGTTTACTTTCGATTCGCTTATAACAATATTTGGATATATCATGTTAAACACTTTGAACTATAATTCGTTGGGCAAAGAACGAAATTTCGGTACTCATCTTTACGGGACTTTGAGTAGAAAACGTCGTATGTCGTTTGTTGTTAAATAAAAATGAATTTGTGTACCCTGAACCCATTAAAAATGGGTAAAAAGGTTATAATGGTTTTGTGAAAAAGTATGTAACAGGCAGAAGGAAGCATCTCCGATCCCATAAAATATATAACTTCTTTGGAAGTGCTCAAGAAAGTATGCTCTATTAATTGTATCGTAATTGTTGCAGCATCTAAATTTATAACATTACCATTTATTTTAAATGGATGTTTTGTTTATAGAGTCTATGTTAAAAAATGTTCTTTGTAGACCAACCCTGGAAAAGTGCGCTCAAAAGTAGTCTCAGACTGCCTGTTGGTTTGCGTTAAATATGGATGGACAGATAGGTACACGGAGTCCACATTTCTTATGCAAGGACTGCTTCTATCGATCTTGATATTGTCATTACAAAATGAACCGCATGATGAATCAAGTAATGAAGAGATCTTCATCGATATGGCGCTGTTGGATCCCGATCCGCTGCAACTGGTCAGGTTTGATTCTACAAGCCTTGAATCTACATGAAGAACCTCGTTATCCAAGACATGCTAGATGTTGATAAGCGTTACAATTTTTTTTTTGTCAATAATAAAATAAAAGAAACAAAATAAATAACTAAGTTTTTTTTTCGATTTTTACCTTATCGTAAGGGAAACACACAAGTATTCTTGCAAGTACGTATATATATATATGTATGATTAAGTACGAGATTACGGCTGACATATTAATAATAAGCAGTTCAGTTTTTTTATACCCTGAACCCATTGAAAATGGGTAAAAAGGGTACAATGGTTTTGTGGAAAAATATGTAACAGACAATAGGTAGCATCCCCGACTTCATAAGGTATATATATTCTTGATCAGCATCAAGTCAATATAGCCATGTCCGTCTGTATGTAAGAACGCGTCGATCTCAGAGACTATGAGAGCTAGAGGCTCCAGATTAGGAATATTAGCTCGCCTAAGCCTAAGCCCTAAGCATGACGAGTTTTCGTCAACCCTTCCCGTTTTCTATTTACACGTGGAATCGATAACAATAAAATCTGGATCTGTGAAATTTTTATTGAAATCGGTCGAGGAATACTGGAGATATGGAAAAATTGAAGTTATCAGCGTACACACACACGCATACTTGAAAGCACTGATTGAACGCGTTAAGTAAGGGTTCAGGGTATCTCCTAGTCGGGTTTCGCGACTGGAGCCTTCTTGCTTGTCTGAGTGGTTCTTATGTCATTCCCCGGATGTGAATATCAAGTACTCTCAAGTGTAGTGTTCACTTTCTGTTTATATTGTATTTCTACCCTAAAATTGATTTCTGTCCCGCGCGTGATATGCTGGATTAGAATATAT
Source organism: Scaptomyza tumidula (assembly GCA_035044465.1). Taxonomy (NCBI): domain Eukaryota; kingdom Metazoa; phylum Arthropoda; class Insecta; order Diptera; family Drosophilidae; genus Scaptomyza; species Scaptomyza tumidula. The sequence goes on from JAWNNW010000444.1 coordinate 16,079,284, forward strand.
TGATAGCGTACCAAAGTCTGGAGTGATAGCTAAAAGATAATAAGCGCTTCAGGATTCCTATATAAGCAACGGCAATTTCTCATTACAGCATAGTACGAGCAGTATGTTCAAGTTCGTGATCTTGTTGTCGGTTGTTGCCTGCGCCTTTGGAGCTTCCATCCCTGAGGGTCTCCTCCCCCAGTTGGACGGACGCATTGTTGGTGGCTCTGCCACTAGCATCTCTAGCTTCCCCTGGCAAATCTCCCTCCAGCGTAATGGTGGTCACTCCTGCGGTGGTTCCATCTACAACAACAGAATCATCGTGACTGCTGCTCACTGCCTTCAAAGTGTGTCCGCATCCGTTTTGCAAGTTCGCGCTGGCTCGAGCTACTGGAGCTCCGGTGGTGTCGTTAGCAAGGTTGCCGCCTTCAGGAACCACGAGGGATACAACAGCAACACCATGGTCAACGATATTGCTATCATCAAACTGAGCTCTGCCCTGTCCTACAATGGCGACATCAAGGCTATTGGTCTGGCCGGCTCTGCTCCCGGTAACGGCGCTGCTGCCTCCGTCTCAGGCTGGGGTACCCAGTCTTCCGGTTCCAGTTCCATCCCCAATCAACTGCAGTACGTCAACGTTAACATTGTCAGTCAATCAGTTTGCGCTTCCGGTTCCTACAGCTATGGTAGCCAGATTAAGAACACTATGATTTGCGCCCGCGCTGCCGGCAAGGACTCCTGCCAGGGTGACTCTGGTGGCCCATTGGTCTCCGGTGGTGTGCTCGTAGGTGTTGTCTCCTGGGGCTATGGCTGTGCAGCGTCTAACTATCCCGGTGTCTACGCCGATGTTGCTGTCCTCCGCAGCTGGGTGGTTAACAACGCCAACTCCATCTAAATCTCTGGTTGAATAAAAATTGCATTATAAATCGAAATCTAATTTGTTTTCTTATCCAGAGTCAGAGTAAACAAAAATGTAAACAAATACTTTTGAACCCCGCATATTTGACAATTTTTACCGCTGGGAAAAAGTTCTTAAATCGGGATTTGAAAAGTAGAAGAAGAAGAATATTTAAAAAAAACTTCCTGTCAATATAAAAGTATTGCTTAGAAATTGACGACAAAGATATCCTGTGTTAATTTAAAATGTTTTAGATTTGACGTGAACTCAACCAAACAATTTATAATCTTATTATCGCCATTTTAATAAGTACATATACTTCAATGTCCCATATCTCCGGTGTTTCTTAACCGATTTTAATAAAATTTTCACAGATTGTCTTTATTGTGCTTTATAATTCAAATGGCACCTCAAAGTTTTGCATATTCAAGATTTTGTTGTTATCGATCCCATGTGTATATCGGAAACGGGAAGAGTTATCGAAAATTGGAAAGAAACTTGTACTGCCTAGGGATTAGGCGAGCTTAAGTTCCAAATCTGGAGTCTCTAGCTCTTATAGTCTCTGAGATCGACGCGTTCATACATACGGACGGACAGACGGACGGACAGACGGACATGGCTATATCGACTCGACTGTTGATGCTGATCAAGAATATATATACTTTATAGGGTCGGAGATGCTTCCTTCTGCCTGTTACATACTTTTGCACAAAACCATAATACCCTTTTTCCCATTTTTAATGGGATCTGGGTATAAAAAGCACAAAGAAATTTACAAACTTCACCTGATTTGTTTTATCTGATTTTGCGTTGCGCTGCTTCGGTAGGTTCCAGTTCCATCTATTTTAAATGAGTCGAGAGTACAGAATGCTTGGTTATCACAGTGTCTAAAAATATAAAGTTGATATTTTAAAGAACTCCTGCCATACAAATATATACGTAGTATATATCTGCAATCGGGTTAGTCTTCGGTCTTTATCAGTACAGAAAAAATTTCACTGTCATTGGATCAACTTTTTGATAAATTTAATTGAAAGCTTTCGATTAGCTCAGATTGTGGAGATAGTGGACACTTGGGATTGCTATATAAAGCGTATGCAACGTTCAGAGCAACACATTGTTAATTCAATATGTTCAAGTTTGTGATCTTGTTGTCGGTTGTTGCCTGCGCCTTTGGAGCTGCCATCCCTGAGGGTCTCCTCCCCCAGTTGGACGGACGCATTGTTGGTGGCACTGCCACTACCATCTCTAGCTTCCCCTGGCAAATCTCCCTCCAGCGTAATGGTGGTCACTCCTGCGGTGGTTCCGTCTACAACAACAGAATCATCGTGACTGCTGCTCACTGCCTGCAAAGTGTGGCCGTATCCGTTTTGCAAGTTCGCGCTGGCTCGACCAACTGGAGTTCCGGTGGTGTCGTTAGCAAGGTCACCAGCATCAAGAACCACGAGGGATACAACAGCAACACCATGGTCAACGATATTGCTATCATCAAACTGACCACTTCCCTGACCTACAGTGCCAACATCAAGGCTATTGGTCTGGCCAGCTCTGCTCCCGCTAACGGCGCTGCTGCCTCCGTCTCAGGCTGGGGTACCCTGACTTCCGGTTCCAGTTCCCTCCCCACTCAACTGCAGTACGTCAACGTTAACATTGTCAGTCAATCAGTTTGCGCTTCCGGTTCCTACAGCTATGGTAGCCAGATTAAGAACACTATGATTTGCGCCCGCGCTGCCGGCAAGGACTCCTGCCAGGGTGACTCTGGTGGCCCATTGGTCTCCGGTGGTGTGCTCGTTGGTGTTGTCTCCTGGGGCGTTGGCTGTGCAGCTTCTAACTATCCCGGTGTCTACGCCGATGTTGCTGTCCTCCGCAGCTGGGTGGTTAGCAACGCCAACTCCATCTAAATATCTGGTTGAATAAAAATTGCATTATAAATCGAAATCTAATTTGTTTTCTTATCCAGAGTCAGAGTTTAATGTAAACAAATATTTTTGAACCCCGCATATTTGACAATTTTTACCGCTGGGAAAAAGTTCTTAAATCGGGATTTGAAAAGTAGAAGAAGAAGAATATTTAAAAAAAACTTCCTGTCAATATAAAAGTATTGCTTAGAAATTGACGACAAAGATATCCTGTGTTAATTTAAAATGTTTTAGATTTGACGTGAACTCAACCAAACAATTTATAATCTTATTATCGCCATTTTAATAAGTACATACTTTGTATCCGGATTCTTTTGCTATGCGAAAAATGTTCTGTGCAAATTTTTATACCTTGATCCCATTAAAAATGGGAAAAAGGGTATTATGGTTTTGTGCAAAAGTATGTAACAGGCAGAAGGAAGCATCTCCGACCACATAAAGTATATATATTTTTGATCAGCATCAACAGTCGAGTCGATATAGCCATGTCCGTCTGTCCGTCTGTCCGTCCGTCCGTCCGTCCGTCCGTCCGTCCGCCTGTATGTATGAACGCGTCGATCTCAGAGACTATAAGAGCTAGAGACTCCAGATTTGGAACTTAAGCTCGTCTTATCCCTAGGCAGTACAAGTTTATTTTTGATTTTCGATAGCTCTTCCCGTTTCCGATATACACATGGGATCGATAACAACAAAATCTTGAATATGCAAAACTTTGAGATGCAATTTGAATTATAAAGCACAATAAAGACAATCTGTGAAAATTTTATTGAAATCGGCTAAGAAACACTGGAGAGATGGGACATTGAAGTTGTGTATGCAGTATGCGCGTACATATACACACACACACTTGCAAGCACTGACTGTACGCGTAAAGTATAGGGATCAGGGTATCGTCTAGTCGGGATTTCTCGACTAGAGCCTTCTTACTTGTTTTTTAATTAAGTTGTGAACAGAAAATGCAAAGTTCTACTGTTTATCATAAAGGCCTCCGCACAGCTAGATGATTTTCATGGTCCTAAATCATCTTAACAAGGGCGTCAATTCCATTGTTATTCGTTATTTGTTACTTAGTGAACGTAAAGCTAAATCAAACGATTTTAAAGGAACTATCTCTCCAGTTGTATCTTGTCTGAGTGTGGCAAAGTTCATCGAGTACACCAGTTAAATACTAAGACTCTTTGAATTGGTGTTATTTTATTCAGGGAATTTTTATTGTACGTATGTTCTTGAACCAAGCTGGCAGCGCTAATTGCCCAATAGCGAATGGAGGGAGCACAGTCACAGTCCCAGGCGACAACACCAACGAGTGAGCCATAGGAAACCAATGGACCATCGGAGCCACCCTTGCAAGGAAATCAGCCGGAGAATGCTGCACAGATCAGGGAGTCCTTAATGTCGCTAACGTAGCCGTAAGACGTAGAGCCGCATACCGCTTGGGTGACAATGTGAACGTTGACGTACTTCAGTTAAGTGGGCATTGAGTTAAATCCGAAAACCTGGATAACCCATCCAGATACCGTGGCTTCTGTGCCGTTTAAAGAAGCTGAGGTGTAGCTAACCTTGCCGGCAGTGAACAACTGTCACAATGATGTTTGCAGGAGAAGCTATTGACCATCTACAGCAGTGTTAATTATTTTCAATTCTATAACTAATTTTAACAATTTTAATTATTAGTTACATTTTAAATGGTGAAGAGAATTGTTAACAACTGCTATGTAATTATTCTCAATCTTGTTAAAAATAATTATAACAAGTAAGAAGGCTCTAGTCGAGATATCCCGACTAGATGATACCCTGATCCCTCGTACTGCATACTCCATACACAACTTCAACTTGTCCCATATCTCCGGTGTTTCTTAACCGATTTTAATAAAATTTTCACAGATTGTCTTTATTGTGCTTTATAATTCAAATTGCATCTCAAAGTTTTGCATATTCAAGATTTTGTTGTTATCGATCCCATGTGTATATCGGAAACGGGAAGAGCTATCGAAAATCGGAAAGAAACTTGTACTGTCTAGGGATTAGGCGAGCTTAAGTTCCAAATCTGGAGTCTCTAGCTCTTATAGTCTCTGAGATCGACGCGTTCATACATACGGACGGACAGACGGACATGGCTATTTCGACTCGACTGTTGAAGCTGATCAAGAATATATATACTTTATAGGGTCGGAGATGCTTCCTTCTGCCTGTTACATACTTTTGCACAAAACCATAATACCCTTCTTTCCCATTTTTAATGGGATCAGGGTATAACAAGTAAGAAGGCTCTAGTCGAGATATCCCGACTAGACGATACCCTGATCCCTATACTTTCCGCGTACAGTCAGTGCTTGCAAGTATGTGTGTGTGTGTGTACGCGCATACAGCATAGTGCATACAAAACTTCAATGTCCCATATATCCGGTGCTTATTATCCGATTTCGATAAAATTTTCACAGATTATCATTATTTTGCTTTATAATTCAAATTGCATCTCAAAGTTTTCCAAATTCAAGATTTTGTTGTTATCGATCCCATGTGTATATCGGAAACGGGAAGAGTTATCGAAAATCGGAAAGAAACTTGTACTGCCTAGGGATTAGGCGAGCTTAAGTTCCAAATCTGGGGTCTCTAGCTCTTATAGTCTCTGAGATCGGTTGGCTCATACATACAGACGGACAGACGGACAGACGGACGGACAGACGGACATGGCTATATCGACTCGACTGTTGATGCCGATCAAGAATATATATACTTTATGGGGTCGGAGATGCTTCCTTCTGCCTGTTACATACTTTTGGACAACTTCATTATACCCTTTTTTCCCATTTTTAATGGGATCAGGGTATAAAAAGCACAAAGAAATTTACAAACTGCACCTGATTTGTTTTATCTGATTTTTGCGTTGCGCTGCTTCGGTAGGTTCCAGTTTCATTTATTTTAAATGAGTACAGAATGCTTGGTTATCACAGTGTCTAAAAATATAAAGTTGATATTTTAAAGAACTCCTGCCATACAAATATATACGTAGTATATATCTGCAATCGGGTTAGTCTTCGGTCTTTATCAGTACAGAAAAAATTTCACTGTCATTGGATCAACTTTTTGATAAATTTAATTGAAAGCTTTCGATTAGCTTAGATTGTGGAGATAGTGGACACTTGGGATTGCTATATAAAGCGTATGCAACGTTCAGAGCAACACATTGTTAATTCAATATGTTCAAGTTTGTGATCTTGTTGTCGGTTGTTGCCTGCGCCTTTGGAGCTGCCATTCCTGAGGGTCTCCTCCCCCAGTTGGACGGACGCATTGTTGGTGGCACTGCCACTACCATCTCTAGCTTCCCCTGGCAAATCTCCCTCCAGCGTAATGGTGGTCACTCCTGCGGTGGTTCCGTCTACAACAACAGAATCATCGTGACTGCTGCTCACTGCCTGCAAAGTGTGGCCGTATCCGTTTTGCAAGTTCGCGCTGGCTCGACCAACTGGAGTTCCGGTGGTGTCGTTAGCAAGGTCACCAGCATCAAGAACCACGCGGGATACAACAGCAACACCATGGTCAACGATATTGCTATCATCAAACTGACCACTTCCCTGACCTACAGTGCCAACATCAAGGCTATTGGTCTGGCCAGCTCTGCTCCCGCTAACGGCGCTGCTGCCTCCGTCTCAGGCTGGGGTACCCTGACTTCCGGTTCCAGTTCCCTCCCCACTCAACTGCAGTACGTCAACGTTAACATTGTCAGTCAATCAGTTTGCGCTTCCGGTTCCTACAGCTATGGTAGCCAGATTAAGAACACTATGATTTGCGCCCGCGCTGCCGGCAAGGACTCCTGCCAGGGTGACTCTGGTGGCCCATTGGTCTCCGGTGGTGTGCTCGTTGGTGTTGTCTCCTGGGGCGTTGGCTGTGCAGCTTCTAACTATCCCGGTGTCTACGCCGATGTTGCTGTCCTCCGCAGCTGGGTGGTTGACAACGCCAACTCGATCTGAACAGATTTCACAGATATATCTAAATATCTTTGATAACCTTGCTAGCAGACTGGGTGATTAACAACGCCAGATCAATCTAAAAATCTGGTGAAATAAATATTGCAACAAAAATCTAATCTCAATTCAGTTTTATTTTCGGAAAACAACAGAAACCAAGTCTAAACGCCTAAGCTTTGAACACATTCTTTTAAAAAAAGAATGCTTCAACGACTTTTAACGCTGCCTTGAGCAGATTATATCAATTCCTTAAGACTGCTCACGCGCAGCTGAGTTCCAGAGACGACTCTTTGTGTTTGCATTTGCCTTATCCTGCTTGCTAACGGGCCGCAAATGAGCTGCATCGACAATGTCTCTGCAAAAAAAAGCTGGTCAGGTTTTGTTTGAAGTTAACGGCTTTTTATTGATTCACTGACCGCTGATCAGTGCTGATACTTACTTAAACTCGTCGTAGCTTTGAGTGTTGTTAACTGCCCGAAGTTTGGCATCGTTGCGCAGCTGATAGAGCTCATCTTTGCGCAGCTGCTGGAGGCAAGATTCGCGCAAACGTATCAGCTCCTCGGGTGTTATGGGTTCAGTCATTTAGCAATCGGACTGAGTTGGTAAAAAAAATAGATAATAATAATCTACAGTTGAATACAAAATTTGACGTCCATATTTGTATAATGTTTGTATTTTTAAAACATACCTGTAAGAAGTTTCAAACGAATTCTGATCTACAACTCTGTCTTTTGTACAAAATATTACAGTTAAGTCACAAAATACTTGCCTTTATGAAAATGTGGGCTATACAGTTCGATAGTCACTTTGAAAATTTGGTTTGTTTGTCGCTGGTTGCCTGGGTAACCCACTTGAAAAGGAGGCTTCGATAAGCTATTAGCTATTAGCCGGCGATTAACATTTACGGCTCTTCGACAAGCGATAAGTACTGCAATAACATGTTTAATGAAGGTGAGTTCAATTTTTAGTTTGCTTTCGTGTTTAAAGAGTATATCATGTCTTTCTATAGCTTCAACTTGTATGTGCTGCTGCTTTTCTTTCTGGGAGGAGCAGTTGCTAAGCCCGCCGATCAGGTTTATGAACGCATTGTGGGTGGCGAGGATTTGGCGATACACAATGCACCCTGGCAGGTCTCCATTCAGCTGAGCGCTCGACATGTCTGTGGCGGCACCATCTACAGCAAGGATATTATTATAACAGCAGCGCATTGTGTGCTGGACAAATCGGTGACTCTATTACAGGTTCGCATTGGCTCCAACCGACACAATGCTGGCGGTACTCTTATCCCAGTGGCTGCCTACCAAATCCATGAACAATATGATCCATATCTCATGCATTACGACATTGCGCTAGTTCGTTTGGGCACGCCACTTAACTTCAGTCTGTCCGTTAAGGCTATCGCTTTGACTAGCAAAAGTCCTTCAGCTGGCAGCAGCGTCTCCGTTAGCGGTTGGGGTAATACGGATCACGATGGCGCTGGTGGATATTCAAATAGCTTGCAATTGATTCAGCTGCAAATTATTGAGCGTGGCGACTGCTCCTCCGCGAAATACGGATATGGCTGGGACTTTGTTGGAGAGGAAATGATATGCGCAGCTGCTTCGAATAAGGATGCCTGCGCTGGCGACTCCGGTGGTCCCATGGTGTCCGAGCGTCTGTTGGCTGGCATTGTCTCGTGGGGCTATGGTTGTGCTCATCCTAATTACCCAGGCGTTTATGTGGATGTGGCAATACTGCGTTCATGGATAATCAAAACTGCAAATTCAGTATAAATCTGCGAATCATAAAATGTTGTAACGCTGTTTGACCTCTTAAATAATTTGTATCATTAATCTGGTAGCACTTTTTTCTCAATGATTAAAGCTTGCAAACAATAAAAAAAAATATATATCTAGTATATACCCTACACAACGACATTGTCCCCGCCCCCCAGGTGGAATCGAACCACTTCGACGTTAATCGACTACGGATTTGAAGTCCGCACCCCGGACCACCGAAGCTCAGTGAGGCGACGTGACAAAGATAACTAGCCATATTTATACGCGCACTTGGCAGAAAAAGCAGTTGGGAATTCTAAGCAAATATGTGAAAATGTGTGCAAAGAGTTTAATCCAAATTAATTACAAAATAAAACCATTAAATTGTTTTTTTTTTATTTATTTAATTTGATGCGAAAATGCATGCGGAATGAATTATGTTAAACAAAGGTATTCAAACAATATTAAGAGTAGCAAAAATACAAGGCATATTTAAATAAGTCTCGCTCACGAAAGTAATCAAAATACAGTTAATGTCAGTGTGACAAATTCAATAAGCTCTGATAACAGTTCACTTGCGAGGCTGCTGTATTTGATGGATGTGCGCCTTCTGCGACACAGATGCGGGAGGCTTGTGCGAATGAGCCACCTGGGCCCCAGCGGGTGTAAAATCTGTGTTACCCTTTACTGGCGCACCGCTCACTGAGGCGGAATTCACACTAACCGGTTGCTGTGTAAATTTTTGTAAACACGTTATTTCTTTTTTAACAATATATATATATATTATATTTCAACATTTTACCGTTAGTCCTGTGCAATCTTCAGCATCCTTGGCCGCACGCTCCGAAGCTGGCGCCTTGTGCTGCACAATACGCATTCCCCCGGCCTTCACTGAAAATAAATATAGTGACGTCAGATAAATGTCAAAAAAAATATTCGGCCAGCAGCCTCACAACACGCAATAGATTTACGTGCAGGTATAAGTGTGTGTGTTTTATTTTTCTTTATCTCCAACTGACTTTGCAGAGGTGAAAATTGATAAGCGCAAAGGTATTGTGTCCCAAATTGATATGAATTGGGTTATTAAATACCGCCAACGAAGCAGTTATGCTCACTTATAATGACTTATAACTTTATCAAAACAAAACACAATTTATCGTAGTTTCTCATACGCACGCACACACACACACGTATATGAAGGCAAAGCAATCAAAAAAGCGATGAATGAACTTACAAGCAGGTGGGTGTCCAGCCACGAGATTAGGTTGTTCATCAGCCATTGTTAGTTGGTAATAAGCTAAAATAGATTTGAGTGTTACAAATATAAACAATAATTGTGATTACCAGCAACAACCTCTTAAGAGAATATCTGATTGCTTGTTTTTGCGTTCTAGTTTATGACACGAATGCAGTTCTATTAGTGATGTGCACTACAAGCAGACACTTGTCGACTACGCTCACGATCCGGCAACTCCACAAAATGTTAATAAGTTGCAGGTACTGCCAGTAAACAAAATGCCAAAAACGGAACTTTAGTTGCACAAAAACCACATAAAAAAATTAGATATCGAATTCCGTTGCCATCTGGTAGGATGCTAATCAGTAAATTCAACCTTTACCCAAATAAACAATTCACACACCCACAAACCTTGCCGGTACGATTCTGATCTGGCAGCCTTATAAAACGTAAATAAAACACATGTGCTAGCACTTCAACGAAATATCGATAAGCCAGTAATCGAATACTAACACTCGCCGGATTTATTTCATACAAATTTGCTGTGTTAAATAAGCCGCTGTCTGTAACTAATTAAAACATCGTGAGATTACTATATTTAGAATGAAAGACACAAAGGTATATTGCGTTGTGTGTGTTGAACAGCATTGTTCAATTATATCATAGGTGGCAAGCAGTTTGACCTCAATTTATCAATGCGGCAACTTGGACTTCGATTTTTGGTTTTGTTGCTGCTGCTATTTACTGCACGAATGTCAACCAGCAACAACACACTTAAGTTGACCTCTTTTTTACAGCCTTTCCCGCCGCTTAAGAATGACAATTTGCTGCGTGCCGCGCGCGGTGAAGTCGTGGATCGTGTGCCTGTGTGGGTAATGCGTCAGGCTGGACGCTATTTACCAGAGTTTCAGGAGCTAAGAAAGCAGCACGACTTTTTTACGGTCTGCCGTACACCGGAGCTGGCTTGCGAGGTGACAATGCAGCCGTTACGGCGCTTTGATCTGGATGCCTCCATAATATTTTCGGACATATTGGTGATACCGCAGGCAATCGGTTTGACTGTGGAGATGCACGCTGGCGTGGGACCCGTTTTGCCTCAGCCCATCTGCACACCCAATGACTTGAAGCGTCTGACGCCTGATGGTGCTTTGTCGAGGCTGACTTATGTGGGCGACGCCATTACCATGATGCGTCACAAGCTGGATGGTCGCGTTCCATTAATTGGCTTTACGGGTGCACCCTGGACTCTAATGGGCTATATGATCGAGGGCGGCGGCAGCAAGACCATGTCTAAGGCCAAAGCCTGGCTGACCGACTACCCTGAGGACACAAAGCTGTTTTTAAATCTACTCACCGATTTGATTGTTGATTACTTGGAGATGCAGGTCGAATCGGGTGCACAAATGCTGCAGATCTTTGAATCATCCGCAGAACATCTGAGTAAAGAACAGTTTTTACAATGGTCAGTGCCCTACTTGCGTCGCATACGCACCGATCTGGTAGACCGTCTTACCAAGAAAGTCATTCCAGTGGTGCCCCTAGTAAGTAAAACTTGTTGAAGTATTTACAAACAGATCATCAATTTACTTTTTCTTAGACAATATTTGCCAAGGGTGCTGGCCATTCGCTCAAGGAGCAAAGCGAGATGGGATACGATGTTATAAGCTTGGACTGGACGGTGGATCCGGTAGAGGCGCGTGCACAGGTCGGACCAAATGTTACACTGCAAGGCAATCTCGATCCACAGGATATGTATCGTGATCTGGGAGAGTTGCGCAACCTCACAACCGAAATGGTTCACAAGTTTGGTAAGTCGCGCTACATTGCCAATCTGGGACATGGAATCACGCCACAGACGCCCATTGCAAGCATGGAGGTGCTCGTGGAGGCAGTGCATCAAGCGCTATAAATATTGATAACAATTTTGTTCAATTTTTTTCTGGTTTTTATTTATATAATAAAGACAATTTTTGGCCTTGGATTAGGGTACTACATTTTAAACAGTTGAAATATTTAATATATGATTGCGCTGATCCAATTAATTATAATGTAAAAGGTGATCGCAATAAAATAACAATATACGAATAAAAAGCTTACAATTAAGGCTTTTAAAATACGTTATTCATGGAATGGAAGGGTTCGGCTCTGCTGTTCTTGAACCAACTTGTCAAATATCATTAAGGTGCTGCCGCAACATATAAGCACAGTTCCAATAATTATTTCTGTAGCAAAAACACACTTAAGAAGACATTTTTGAACTTTTTGCAACAACTTACTTTTGCCAGGCAGCTGCTCGCCTAGAAGATATCCGGTAATAGCTGTAAAAACAAAACTTAACGAGTTGGCCACAGGCACAGCAATGGTAATGTTAGCAGTTTGCAGGGTCCATACGTACAGCAGGCTACCACACTGATTCAGTCCAAATGGTATCCAGTAATGCAGGCGGGAGCCAACCATACGCAGCTCAGCAAGAAAATTTCGATATCTGGAGCCAGTGTCCTTAATAGACTCAATGCCTTGGCTTCCTAAACGTATAAAAGGATTTGTGACGCCCCACAGCAGTCCCACGGTCAGCAGTTGCACTGTAATTAAGCACACATACTATTAAACGAACTAAAACAATTTAAAAGTATGTTACATGCAGTTGCCAGCATTGTGTATTTACATTTAAGCATCAGCTGTTGAGCCGGCTGTCACGTACAGGGTTGCATGCGACTTTTGTCCAACACTGATTGTGGTCTCACTTTGACAGCACAACGCAGCTGTCAAATTCTTTTACGTCAAGCTTTCATTTCCCATAGGTGGGTTTTTGCATATTACCCGAAATATAATCAAAAAACATCGCAATTTACGTCAAAATAAGTGCAATGAAATGTATGAAAACGAATGCAGCGCATAAAATGCTAAACGTGACAATCAAAATGTTATGTCTGTCACAGCTCTGTTTGTGTTTAACTGGCGTTGAAAAATTGCTCTGGTTTTTTGATATGGGTTTTTTACCGTCTAACAAATTGTTTACAAAACTAACTAATCTGTGATATTTAACAACTAGGATTGAACAGCAACAGCAATAGCGATGGCAAAGACCAAGGGCGAGAAACGCAACAAGTCGGCGATCAACGAAGTTGTCACCCGCGAGTGCACAATTCACTTGGCCAAGCGTGTGCACAACATCGGCTTCAAGAAGCGTGCCCCGCGCGCCATTAAGGAGATCCGCAAGTTTGCTGAGCGCGAGATGGGCACCAATGATGTGCGCATCGATACCCGCCTCAACAAGCACATCTGGTCAAAGGGTATCAGGTGAGTTCCCAAACAAATACCTAATATCGTTTCTTGAAACTTATTTTTTGATTTGTGTATGCTATCAGGTCAACGCCATTCCGCGTCCGTGTGCGTCTGGCGCGTCGCCGTAACGACGATGAGGACTCTCCCAACAAACTGTACACACTGGTGACGTTTGTGCCCGTGCCCACTTTCAAGAATTTGCAAACGTTCTCCGTTGAGTCGAGCGACGATTAAACAGAAAACAACAAAACACACAGCTAAACAGTTTACGTCGGCAACAAAAATACGTTAATAAAAAGTAATTTTTATTTAGAAATAACAAAACTCTTAACATTGTGTCCAGTTTGTGCCGCAAGGCGTTGTGAAAAGTTTCGCGCCATCATCATTGGTTCGTGCCCAAAGCTGCCATATTCGACGCATCCATTGTTTAAGCATATAGTTATCTAGGGCAGTACCCGCTGGAAGTCTGTTACGCCTCTGGTGGCTGCATTAAAAGTGGTGGCATATGCAATATTTTAGACAGACTTTTTGCTGATTCTCTCATTCCCGGCGCAGGCAATTACTGACAATGGAGTTAGTTTTGCTTTAGTGCTTTATGCGACTTTCGTCATGGCATCTGGCCATGGCGGAGATGCGACATGGGAACACACCAGCGCAGGCCGTAAAGATCGTCATGCAACGTATCGTAAGAAGTTTAGTTGCTTGAATTGCTTCTGACCAGTTAAAAAACGATGCCTCCGAATGCCATGGCTTTACACGAATTGGAGTTAATCAAGTGTCCAATTCAAATTGAACGTCCTTTAGTTGATGGATAGTGAATTATAGAAAAAAAACAACTTTTATTTCAAAATATTTAACTTCAGGTTCTAACAACGTTCTGTTTTGGGGTTGCTTAGAGTATTGTAAACTGTGGTTTTACCAAAGAAATGCCATCGACATTGACCAGTGCCAAAATCTGATGTTCCAACTCTAAGGCGTATATAAACTGTGCCATCGGCAGTGTGCTTTCACCGAGGATCTGCTGAAAGCCGGCCACGCCCTGTTGCTGATAAATGCGCAACGATTGCTCCGATGAAGCATTGGAAACGCACAGTAGCAGATCCTTCGATTTGCGCAGCTGAACAAACACTATTTGACGCTCCGATTTTGTCGTGTCATCCAATTCAAAGATTTGCTCTAACTGCATATTCAAGGAGCAAGTATTGTCCGCACTGTGTAATAAATATAAATATTGAAGTTTAATATTGGGCATATCAGTCGATTTGAGGTTTTTCACTTGCCTGAATATGTGAACGGCAGCAGCTGGAGAAGCAGTCAAGACGGCCAAATAAATAAGATTCTCATGTTCCGCCAGCGCCATTTGATTGGCCTGTACAAGATGTAGGCGCTGCTGCAATTTGTAGCTGTTGCCATTGTTCCACTGCCAAAACTCCACAGAATTTGTTCCGAGTAGGATCAGCAGTGAACTGCTATTGTTATTGGCAGTGGACAACAACTGCTTAACATGTCCAGTTGATATCACGGCTTGGCGCTTAATTGTACCATTGATACTATCATTATCAAGGCAATGAATTTCAAGCTCTTTGTTGTCTTTTTGCAACGCCATACAGTCAAGGGACTTAAGACGCAGGGGGCTAACGAACGATGCATTAACAGCAAGTGCTGCAAAACGCGCCGGATGCGTTGCATCCGATTTCTCATGGGGTAACAATTGTTTTGATAGGCCTGCAAATAATAATAATGCAAGAACAACAACAATGAAAAAGAAAAGAAATAATTGTGAACGCTTAAAATACCCTGCTTGCTCTAACAAATGATATTGCCAATGCCAATGTTTATACAAATTATGATTCAATTTAATTTATTATACTCCCAAAAACCATAACTAAAATAAATAAAAATCTTGAATTCTTCATAGATGAGAATAATTCTTATCGAACATAGCTAAGCTTAAGCCCCACATTCCCGTTATAAGTTAGGGTATAAACACAACAAAGCAAAGATAGCACAAATGCTAGAATGGTTAGAATTTTTGTTGGGCGGCCACTGTGCGACATTTAAAAGCAGTATCGAAACGACTTCAGTTGCATTTGGTACATAAAATCACAAAGTTGAAATGCTAAAATTAGTCATCTTGGTAGTGTGCTGTGTGGCCGTCTCTTGCTCCAGTTGGGGCGATACCAAAAACACAACCACAAGCAATCCGCAGAAGGGTTTTAGTACCAAGCAGAGTTTTATAACAGTCGTAACAGGAACTAAGAGACTGGATGAACTACTGCCAATGGTCATCAATACGTGGAACTTTACAGACGCAAATGCGCTGGCTTGGCGCATTCTCAAGCAATCGAAGGGGGGAGTCCGTCAGACCCGAAATGCAGTTGTTGAGGGCTGCACCAAGTGCGAGCAGATGCAGTGTGATGGAAGCGTTGGATATGGTGGATCCCCTGATGAGTTGGGCGAGACAACATTGGACGCAATGGTCATGGATGGATCAAACATGAATGTGGGCGCTGTGGCGGGCTTGCAGGGCATTAAGGATGCCATACGTGTGGCAAGGTTTGTACTGGAGCGCACAGCGCACACTATGCTGGTGGGCAAGTCTGCAACGGATTTTGCTGTATCAATGGGATTTCGAACTGATTCATTGGTAACTCCAGAATCCAGGGCAATGTGGGCGCAGTGGAAGGCCAATAGGTGTCAGCCAAATTTCTGGCTAAATGTGAGTCCCGACCCGAAGCTCTCGTGTGGTCCCTATGAGCCCAAAGCGACGCCCATTTCACGTCGGAACGAAGATCGGGCACGCACAGAATATCAGATTGGGCAGATGCATCACGATACCATTGGCATGCTAGCCATCGATGTGGAGCAGCAGATTCATGCAGGCACCTCAACGAATGGCGCGAGGCATAAGATACCCGGTCGAGTGGGTGACTCACCCATACCCGGAGCCGGTAGCTATGCCGATAATGAAGTGGGTGCCGCTGTGGCTACTGGTGATGGCGATATAATGATGCGCTTTCTACCCACGATGATGGCCGTGGAGGCCATGCGAAACGGAAAGACACCGGAACAGGCAGCCCAGCTAAGCATAGAACGCATTATAAAGCATTACAAGGACTTTTCGGGTGCCGTTATCGCTGTGGATCGATTGGGCCATTATGCAGCGGCTTGTTACGGCTTGCCAGAGTTTCCTTTTGTTGTCAGCAGCCCAGCGCAAAAAGTGAGCGTAAAGACGGTCAAGTGCTTGCCGGCTGAGACGTTAGTGGAAGTAAGTTTACTGTCAAAAAATTATGTGTAAAAATTTAAATTTTTGTTTGTGAAAGGGAGTAAACAAAGCTATAGACATTTATGTTTTTTCCTTTAGAGATTGTTTGTTAGTCTGGTAGTGTTGGAAAGTGGTGCGCATTTTTTGCATTTGCCTTTTATTATGCCTTGTGTTGCGCACACGTTCAATCCGCATGATACAAGTTCCCACAACTAAACAATTAATTATTCCGACTGTTAATGATAGGACATGTTCGTGGATTTTAAATTTCATTAAACTCATTTTAAAAGTTATTATTTATTACACATTTCTGCACAATCTTGTGAATGTTCATAGCCCCGCGCATTGTACAGTTAGCCATTTTGTCAATTGTGTCTGATCGTTACCAGACCACCTAAGTATTTTCCGCCAAATCAGCGTCGCAGCCGACGCCGACGCATACGTGAAAAAGCGAAGTTGAAAACGAAGCAGAAACAGCGCAAACACTAGCAAAAAGTGCGCTCAGCCAAGAGTTAAGTGGAAAAGTGTTAAAACAAAAGCCGTCAAAATTCAGAAAAACGCTCAAACCGTAAGCCGCAAGTCACTGACTAAAATGGCTATCCAGCTTGACAAGATTTTGGCCGACATTGCCAAGGAAAAGGCGCTACATCCGAATAATGCTAACGCCAGCAAGCAGGAGCAGGATGAAGCCTGGGCTCGCATTGGTCGTCTCAACAAGCTTACGGTGCACGAGTCGCGCTCCATTTTCATTGTGTTGCAGAAAAAGTACGAGCAGGAAAAATTAAAAGGCAATTCGGGCTGGAAGCTATTTGGGATCATGCAGAAAATCCATCAGGAGCCCAAGGTCGCAATTAAAGTTGAAGAGTAAGTAATATGATTAAAAGTGAGTGCTCTGAAAGTATTTAATATTAACATATTTTGTTTGCTTTTGTGTATTAAGTGAGCCATTGCCAATGGAGGAAGTTGAGGAGTACGAAATGTTAGAAGTGCAGGAGCAAGAGGAAGATGATGAGGCCACTACGACTACGCAGGAGTTCGGTCGAAAGAGAAATTCGATCGGTTCGGCAAGCTCGGACGGTGACAGTCCAACAAAATCACATAGCACTACGGGCGGCACACCAGAAAAAGAGGAGAAACCACACCATGCCAAGCCCAATGTGGATACACCGCGTCCAGCATTTGAGGAGAAGAAATTGCTCAATACTATGGCCAGTAATCCGCAACGTTCCGGAACTGGTCCACAGGCTAACGCTGTATCTGTAGCCGCAGCAGCGCTTCAAAAGAAGGGTATCACCTTGAAAAAGACACCGGGTGCACAGAAATCAACGTCAGCATCAGCGATCCAACCACAACAGCATAAAGTCGCACAATCCTCACGCACCACCATCCAACTGCCGGAGTCGATGAAACGCAAGTTATCCGATGAGTTCGCCACTTCGCATCCAATGCAAAAGAAGCTGCAGAAGACGCAGACACAGACAAGTCCCAAGCAATCGGCCACGGCATTCACATCGACATCAACTGACCCAACAACTGCGGCTTCCACTAGCAATGTGGTGCACACAACCACCGCACAACTGCTGCAAGTGAAGAAGGAACGCGAAGGCAACCAATCACCACCGCCGGGCATTAACATCATAACCATACCACCCTCTCAGCAGCTCAATGGAAATCTAGTGGGTGGTGGTGGTGCCAACTCTTCGACGGCTGCTACAATTGCCACAACATCGGTGGCCAGCACCAATGGCTATTCGCCGCACATGGAGGAGCTCAATGAGATCATCTTTGATTCGTCCAAGGTAAATGCTGGCGCACACAACACACCAGAGATTATCAATTTGGGCAACTATGACAATTCGCTGCCACCAACATTTTTCAAGAATCTATGCAACTCAACGCGCCACGAGGCACTCGGTCTGTATGTGGCTAATGTGATGAATCGAATCTCACAACGCGCCGCTGCCAAGCTGGAGCTGGGCATTCTACGCGCTATTGTCGATGTACAAAGCGATGAACTGGAACACTAAGCCGCTAAACCGAGCAAATCCCTTAGAGCTAGGCAACACGTAGACAAGTAGAAAGCCAACATTTTTTCGTTTATATGACATTACTGTAAAGCTGCATCTTTACACGAGTTCATCAATGTTTGCACGTTTGTTTGTAGCCATTTTAATTTTTGATCACAAATAATATTTTGCATGAAACTTTAAACGTGTAAACACTCTAAGAGCTACAGTATTTGGTCTAATTTGATAATTCAGTTAAACAGTTAAATTAATAAACTTCCAAGATAGTATTTAAAGAACTCGTGTAAACTCTGCATTCAAACGGAAAATTATTTATATAATTATAAATTTTGATACGTTTATGCAAAGACCCAAGAACGTACCGATGTTAAAATGTATGTGCTGCAAATTATAATGATATTGAACACGCGTTTAAGACACACATTTGAAATTGTCAGAACTGCTATCATCCCCAACAACTCTTAAATATATTCACACATTTTAGTTGATAAGCTCGAGAACATTTCGCGAACACACATAAAATTATACGATAAAATAAAGACGAATTATATAACCAAATACTTACTTGTATTAAAGATGTGCGCTTGTGGTTGCCACACATAGCTATCGATTTGTTGTAATCCCTGCTTGTCTGTATGCCAAATTGCAAGAAAATCTACATTGGAGTCCTCATCGTGCTCTATCCTCAACTGGCTTACATTACGAAGCGGCAACTGTTGCAGCAATGCAAAGCCATTTAGCATATAAGAGGGCTCTGTTTAATGGAATAAGTTGTAGTTGTTTTTCAGTTTGCAACTGAACACATTGAACACTTACCTGCTAAACGTTGCCCTACTGCAGCCACATGTTGACCCATCAGCTGCCAATCCTCGAGAGAAGAACTGCTTACACCGCGTTTCCACTTATTACTCTCGGTTGGCTCAAAGTTGGCAACACTCAGGGGCTGGTTGAAGATCAACTGACTTGCCACATGCAAATTGGGACGATTATGAGCCCTATTCTGGAGCAACTCATTAACATTGAGTCCGTTTATGCGGTCTACCCAGAGCTCCTCAATGTTGCTACTCAAAATACGCTGCTGTTGTGGCAGTGCATTCTCCACCAGCAGAGAGCCGGCTAGTTGCTGGTCCTTGTTGCACAGAAGCAGCTGATCCGAATGCCAGTGGATTCCATTGACATCACCCTCAACGCGCAGATCGTTATAGAGATTCAGAGTTTCAAGGATTGTTGTGCCAGCAATACTGTGATTTCCGTATATATAAACGGATTTGTTGATCCACTGTGCCACTGGCACATTGCCTACGCTGCTAGTTGGTGTGGCAAAGATTCGTTTGACAATGGCCGTCTCAGCTGTTTTGGGTGCATCTATTACGGTGACGCCTTCTGTATAGTTGCGCAAAACGTCATCAACTAAATTTAATTGATTTATAAGCACATTTTTTAAATCACCCAGCACATGTGCGTCGGGTATGCTCCAGTGTCCTGTTATGCTGTGTTCGCCGGCAGTTTTTAAGGTGCTTGCCACAAAATCATCAAAATTAAGCGAGACGTTGCTGTTAAATTGATTAAAAACTCTATTTTTAGAAACTTTAAAAACCAACCGCCGTATATGTAAAAATATGGGCTTCCTGATTAGTATCGCACAAATGTGACTCGATGTGTCGATATTTTTGAGAGTGTCATCGTTAGTGTAGCAGCCCTGGCAACGCTGTCACTTAAATGTTTTTCTTCTGGTGAAGTGTTGAAACTCGGAAAACGGCTGCTGGTCCGTAGAAAGTGCATTTAAATAAATAAACAAAGAACCCCTCAACAAAGACGAGGTAAAATCTACATTTAACGTAAAGTAAAGTAACATAATTGACGATCATTGTCCTGTTTGCGACGTGTACAGAAATTTCACCTTCCAACAGTAGCGCGCACAGCTGATTTTACCTAGTGTGTGTGTGTGTGTGTGTGTGAATTTCTCAGTTGAGGGGATGTATAAGTGTTTGTGTGGCCTAGTGGCTGTCAAACTGTTTTTAGCGCGTAAACAAATGCAGTGAAACTCGATACCCAATTACAGCTAAAAGGTCTTTAACAGCCCACTTACCCTATGCCTTTAACAAGTGCGCCATCTTGTACATGTAGCTGTACTCGCTTCGCAATCAGCGTCTGTGCAAAAGTGACGTCATGCTTGAAATTAAACGGCACATTAAGACGCTGACTGCGCGTTCGGCTAAAATAATTTCGTCCAATATGCTCCACGTTCAAGCCATTCAAAGTTCCCTGTTGCGAGAAATGATTGCAAAGTTGTTTGTTGATTGCGTTTTCTCGCCTCAGCTCACCTCAAATTCAAGCAATCCCTCAAAGCTAGCTGAATCCACGTGCACAGCTTTAAGCTCAACAAACTCATTGTCCAGCCAAAGGTCGTCGAGCAGCGTTTGCAACTGGCGTCCATTGAGCTTCTCATAGTGTGGCGCCGCCTCAAACTCTGCCTGCTCCACATGGAGTGTATTCAGCATTGTGTCTGCACTTAGGTAACGCGCCAGTGCGTCCAATTGAAAGCCGTTTAGGGTACTCACATTGCATTGCTCTGTGGATACCACTAGTTGACCATTAATCTTCATCGGTGCTTGTATAATGCCGCCACCTTGTGCATATAGCATATCTTCCGGTACGCGTAATCCATTCACACGACCCACGCTTAATGAGTGCTGCAGCATAATTGGATTTACTGGTAAGAGATTGATAAAAGAGTAATTATTGTGAGAGAAAGTGTTTAAACATTTTTTTTTGTGAATGGCGAAAGTTTCAAAGCAGAGTTACACACCAAACTTCACCGCTGGCAACTGTTCCGTTCCGTTCAATCTGTAGCTATTACGGTACAGCTGATTCAGCGTATAATTGTTTAGACGACCCTGCAGCATCACATTCTGATCACTGGCAACCGCTGCTATTGTTTGTGGTGCTGTAAACTGCTGCTCCCCGCTGCTCTCCAACCAACAGCGTCCAAAGCGTTGCGCTTCAATAGCATTCAAACTGTTGCCAAACTGAAGTCCAC
This sequence comes from Scaptomyza tumidula, assembly GCA_035044465.1. Lineage (NCBI taxonomy): Eukaryota > Metazoa > Arthropoda > Insecta > Diptera > Drosophilidae > Scaptomyza > Scaptomyza tumidula. Next base: position 16,100,659 of record JAWNNW010000444.1, read on the forward strand.
TTATGTTGACCGGCTGACGAAAGCTAAAGTCTCCAACATATTTGATATTGCCAGCCAATTGTTGCAGCTGTTGCTCCAACTCTGCTACAGTTGCGGTGTTCAAGTGTCCCTTCAGCCACACGTTTCTCGCCTGTATGGTGCCATTGAAATTCTCTGGCAATTGCCAACTGTGCGATCTTTGTGTCTCCTGTGCACGGAGTTGCTCCAAAGTGTGGCCAAAAATTGTGCCGTGCAGCAGCAGTTGATCAGCTTGGAGCTCTTTTACCTGCAATACATCCACATAGAGACTGGCATTGGAACGTTGCTCTCTATCGTTTCTCATATATTGCTCCAGTTGCAGTCCATTCAGTAGCAATTGTGTGGCATTCAATTGTGGCGTCTCTAAGCCAGCAAGTTGCATGGGAAACCTAAAGCTCTGATTGCCACTCTTTAAGAGCAGTTGCTTTGAAAGCTGCTCGACATTCACACCATTTAGAATGTTAACTTCAGCAAAGCCTTGGGCTATGGTTAAGCTTTGTGGCAACCACTTGAAACCCTCTATGAATTGCACCTCGTCCACATTTAGTTGCACCAGAAACTGTAAATCCAACGCATTGATGAAACTCAACTCGGTGTTATTAGCGCTCAAAGGTTGCTCAAATCGAAGATTTATGTTTTCTAGTGGTTGGTCCACACGAAGCGCTTGCTGTAAAGCTAATGCTGCTGATCTTTGTGTGCTTGCTTCTACCAAATCCTGGACTTGCAGCAGTTGACCTATGGTCACATCACCATCAATTACATAGTCACCCTGCAGTTCCAGTGACTGATGTGTAACCTTCATTGGCGACATGGCTCTTAGCTCCGAACCTAACAGTTGACCCTGTCAAGAAGAATCTATTTATTTAGAATTCTTACGGAATATTTGACACTAACCGCAATTGTAATTGGTTCCAGAACACGTATATTCTCAAATCGCTTAAAACCCTCGATAACCTGAGTATGATTCGTTTGATGGAGCAACACATCAAAGTGCTGTCGATCGACGTGAATGTGATTCAAACGCTGATTGATAAGCAATCGATTCACTTCAATGGGTTGGGCAAATTGCACATCCTGCTGCACAACAAAGTCGCCGCCATCGATCGAGATAAGTTGACCTAGTGGCAAATCGTTGATCTCATTACTGTTGACCAGAACAGCTTCCGTTTTCAAATTGCTTATGTCCACAGGGGATTTAATAAACTGAACTTCACTGCCGCGACGCTTAAGTGTCTGCTCCAACAAATCTGTCCAGCTGTGACCATTAAGTTTACCATTCAATTGCAAATCTTGCACAGTTAGCTCTTCCATTTGGGGCAACAGTTGTTCACTTCTCACCTCCTTGTACACCTCACTTACAAAGACTTTGCTGGCATTAATTGATTCGTAAATAGGTTGTTTTCCATTGACTCCGTTAATATGCTCTGCTTCTAGCTGTTTGTGTACTACCAGAGTTCCCACTGTTATCTCATCGAATTCGTGCTGATCCTCGACTGCCCGTTTCACTGGTTGATGCGAAGCTCGCGCTGCATCTGCCTCAATCACGTCCAGAGCTCGTTTTGCATAGCGAAGCGCATCCCAAATATTTGTGCTTAACTTCTGATGTGAATCAACTAGCTAAGAATGGGATTAAAGTGGTATAACTTAAACCATTATCATTAGTTATATATAGCAACTTCTTACCGATTTGGTTTTAACACGTTTTATGTGCATTCGCTGTGATTGGGTTTCCCTATCCTTAAGTTTTTGCTGCAAAGCCTGCAACAATTGATTCAGATTCACCTGCTCCAATCTCTTTCGTTGCTCTCTGGCCCAATCAATAATTTGTTGACGCAGGACATTTGCGTGTTCGTCCTGTTTGTAAAGCGGTTGAAATATGTTTGTCTCATTGGCAGCCATATTCTCATTGGCAATAACTGTTGAGAGGAAAATTCAGGACAATTCAGGTCATTAGTAAAACTCTTTTTAACTTACCCAAGTAGCTTTGCTCATTCTCCTCGTAACTGCGCATGCGTGCCACGCCCCTGCTAAAAGCTCCTTCGGTAAATTGCACAGTTGATTCCTCAAATTTCCAATCGTTTAGATTGTAAATTTTCACATCTTGCTTATTGCAGGCCACAAACAAAAGGAATTTTTCCGATATGCTGTGCTAAGGGTGGGAAATTGGGGAAGTCAAGGCATAATTACATATTATTAAGTTGTTGCCTAACAACTTGTTTCATTTTCACGAACAAACAAGATGAAGTTGAGAAAAAGCAGTTGGTGTCAATTATGAATTGAAAGGTTTTCAACGAATCGTTTTTATAATTATAGACTTATTCAATGACGTGGTTTTCACGTGAATTGAATTCACATGCAAGTGTAGAAGCATTTAGCGCACAAATTGCGTGCAAAGTTGCAATTATTATAGAATGATTGTGCAGAATTAGTTATCGTCATATTTCATTTGTTCGTTGACTGTTGACAGTTTGAGAAGCACTTACCGTTACGGGTAAAAAACGTTCAACGGCATAGAAACTCAACCGCTGATAGGGCACAAACTGACCCTTATCAAAGACATAGATCACCGTATCTGCCTCACCACCACCAACACCACCACTAGCCCCTCCACTAGCAGAAACCGTATTGCCAAGTATAAGAAAATGCCGACGGCTCACTTCATTCACAGGGAGACTAAAGTACTTGACATCCACAGCGCCATTAGTGCGCAGTCGCTGAAAGAGCTGAAAGCGACGCGTTTGGGCATCGTATCTGTAGATCTCTGAGTGGGTGGAGGTGCGTCCATCGGCACTTGCATAATTGGCCACAGCCACATAGTCGGCATAGTCAATGCCAAAGGCCTCCAAGCGACGAGCATTGCTGCATGGTATCGAACCAAGGCGCTGAAAGGTAGCACCTGTCCACTTGAAGTAGGGACAACGTTGTTGCTTTTTCGTATCACCTCCCTCGTTTGCTTGCAACAGCGTCAGTTCTTGGCTGCTAATCCTTAAGTACATGCCACGTAGTCGTAGCCCTGCAAAATATTGTACTGTCCGCAAACCACGCTCCGGTGACAGCTCATAGATGGGTGAACCCTCACGTGCCTGCAACACAGGCGCTGTATGATTTAAGCTAAGCGCCACATAGCCAAGTCCTGCATAGGCCAGGCAGTCAAGAGCCACAGCCTTAGGTGCGGGCTGTTGCAATAACAGCTCATAATCCTGCTCCTTTGCACGCCAACTATATACTGCAAATTGACGCACTCCTTCCGCATCCTTGTGCAGCGTCGTCGCATACTTCACCGTGGGTAACTGCAGCATGCATATGTCCAATGGAAATGGCACTGGCACAGAGGCAACCCGAACCAAACCATCAAAACTGTAACCAGCTGAAAAGCATAGCAAAAGAATATGATTCCTATTAGATCGTGCTCAGATACCATTTTATATATACACCTCGTTAAAAAATCTGTTCATTAAGTCAGGTGTCGCTTAGTCATAGCTAAAATTGAACACATGTTGTTTTTGAGCTTGACATAATTATTTACACACCAATTAGACTAATTTTGTCTTTGTTTCAACTTCGCTTTGCGTTTTGTCAGGCTCTCTCTAAACCAAACAACTCTTTGCCTCTTTCTCTGCATTTTCGCCAGCGGATTGTGTTTAAAATGGATATACAGGCGTATCGCCGTTGCCTGCTGCAGCAGCTGGAGGAGCTGGAGCTGCTCGAATCAATATATTGTGCTCCCGGAGAGCTGCAGCTACTCGATGCTAGCGTTGTTGCTGATTTTAATGAATTTCTGCAGTCAGATGAAGAGAATCTGCCGTCGCCGCTAGGCTCCCATCTAGAGTACATCATCCGGTTGAGTTTAACGGCCAAGAAGTGTGTGGATGTGCGCATTGAGTTGCCACATTTGTATCCGCTGCTGGAACTGGCCAGGATCAGTGTGCACACAGCACTGCTGGGCAAAGCCAAGGAGCAGCATCTAAAGTTACAAATTGATAAATATTTGACAGAGCAGCGCATCGAACCGGATGAACCCTATATATATCAATTGCTTAGTTGGCTGCAAGAGCAAATTGAGACGCTATTGTTGCGACCGGCAAGTGAGCTTGTGGAAGCGGAGGAGCAGCAACAAGCTAGCAAGCTGGAGCGTCTTTGGATCTACTCGCACCACATCAAATCAAGTGCCAAGCGTCAGGAACTAATACGTCAAGCTCGGCAGCTGCAGCTTAGTGGGTTTAGTCGTCCCGGCAAGCCAGGCATTATCTGCGTTGAGGGTGAACAGGAACAAGTGCAGGAATATTGGCGCAGCATTAAAGCGTTGCGCTGGCAAAAGATAAGCTTGGTGCGCACGGAACCCTGCCGCAAACGACGCTTTGATCAGTTTACGGAGCAGCTCTTCAACGATGGCGTCGATGGCGATGAGGGACCCATTAATATGGCACAGTTTATCAAGTTTTTGGAAGCACATGGCACAGGCTACATGAAGTCGGAGTTGTTTGGTTTAGCCTGAGCTTGAAAGTTCTTATTCATTGTAAATAAAGTTTTTTTTTTATTGCTTATTGTTATTGTGTTAGACCTTTATCGTAAAATTGCTGCATATCACGTTTGTGAAGACGCTGTTGCGTCTCGGCGTCCAAATCCGAAGAGATTCGATAACTGGGAAGTGTTTCCCGAAATCGAACCTCAAAGCCATATCCATGCTTCCATAGTAGAAATATCAATATGAATATTAAACGATTATACATTGAACTTAATTAGACAAAACTTAACACGTGCAACGTTTATGAACAAATTACTTTGATGACAAAACTTATAAGCTTCGAAGCTTTAAGAACAGTTTCCAGTGCACGAGGTTGAGTCAGTGCAGAAGTGAGAGATCAAGAGAGTCATGATCAGCTGATCAGCAGTATGACTCGAAAGAAAGCTTTAATATTCTGGGCTTATCGAAGGGCATATACCCTATAAATAATGAATTAATGGCCCCTATTATTTTATAATTGTTATATTTTATTTCTAACATAATTTCTTTAGCACCCCTCAAATATAACCTTCTCCATCGAGCTGCGCAACCAGAGAGTCCTCGGCATTAACATTCAGTGTAGATGTTATTTCTAGCTTTTTGGTTTCCTTGGTTGCACACTGCGAGATCTGACTGTCGAAACTGGGCTCAGTATTTGTTTGTGTTGGTTTTTTGTTCTTTTTCTTCTTGATGAAATCACAATAGCAACAACGATGAATGCGATTCTCATTCGCTCGCCGTCGTTTCACGCATGACATTTCTGCATAGGCACGTCGGAAGTTTTCGTTGTTAAAGCCATAGATGAGGGGATTGACGGCAGCATTGAAAAACAATAGAAATTGCGAAAAGTATGCAAAGTACTGCATGCCGCTATTCACACTGGTAGAGGTATTTGCTGACTTTTCCTGTAGCACCACAAAAATCGTGAAGGGCAAACGCAGTGCCACAAACACAATGACAATAATAAAGAGAGTTTTGGCCACACTGCGTTTATAGTGAACACTTAGCGGAGTTTCACTTCTCAGAACGCGCTTCTCATATCGATCAAGCTGTAAATTGTACACTCAAGTTATATATGTATATATTATATATCTGTCATCTAATTTCTGTAGATCCTTACCTTAATAAATATGGCCGTATAGCAGATAAGCATAATGCCCAATGGTAGCCAAACTAATACCGTTAAAAGCACATACCAATATTTTGATAGGACATTTATGTCCTCCTTGCAATAACGTTCCGTAAAGTTACGCCATATACGCACTCTGTAACTTCGATATATGGCTAAGGGTAAAGCAAGTAGTATTCCAGCTAGCCAAGTACAAAAGATGACAATCTTTACAGCACGAACAGTTAAACGTGTCTCCAGTGGCAGCACAATAGCTGTTAGACGATCGTAGCTGACCACAGAGAGATTCAAGACAGCTGTTATCAGGAATACAACCACTAGAAACCCCTCCGTCTTGCAGCCTACACAACCCAGTTGATAGTTCTGATAGAAATCATTGATCATAAACATAATCGGACAAATGAGTAGGGTTAGAAAATCAGCTACGGCCATATTGGCTATAATTAGGTTTGTCGGCGAACGCAACGAACGATTAGTGGCTATTAAATAGATTAAGACGGAATTGCCATACAAGCCAAATGCAATCAGAGGCAGAAAACAAAACACTTTCCAAGCAATCTCCCCAAACGGCTTGTACAGCCAAATGCGATCCTCGGGAAAATCCAATTTACTAAAATCATACTGAGAAAGAGAATAGAAAATAATGTTTATATATTGAAGGTATACTATTTATGATTCTTACCTGCACACTAGTAGAATTATATGTTGCCATTTTGGACTCCTTTTTAGTGGACGCCTGCTGTGCAACTGACTTGGACAGCTGCCAGTTTGATTCTATCTAACATGCAAATTAACATGAGCATTTTATTGATCCTGTCTAATTCACTTAACTGATAGATAAGGCTATAAAACACTTGTCACTTCATATCGCAAACTAAAAGCCTTTCCATTTGCCGCTTTACGCAGTTGTTAAAGTGAACTTTGTTTATCACTCAAAATGTCCATGTGTTGTGTCGCCTCTCTTTGCGCTTCTCAAACAAACATTATGTTCGTTTTCGTTGCTGTCTGCTGCACAGTTGCCAGCAATTGTCATTTTACTCAAAAGTTCTTGCTCTTTCTATATTTCTCTATATATTTTTTATTTACCATTAAATAAAGCAACATTTTGGTTTATTAGCCTACCCCAATAACAGTAATAATAGGTTTAAGTAGTTCACATTTGGATTTAATCAAAAATTGAGATCATTTAATCGATTCCCAACTGGCGAAAGGAGCCATCAATGCCAAAGAGTGTGTTGGGAGTAAAACGTTTTCCTGGTCGCAACTGTTCATTAACGCCATAAGTTTTCTCCTCCTTAAAGTAGTCGTTGCTGTTCAGTAAGTCCTGTTCCAGTTTGGCAATGATGTCCGCTATGCGTCCATTGCTGCCTCCGTAATCCTCGGGCATATATTCGCGGGGTATAATTTTGTACAGTTGTTCCATATTTTTGTGCACATAGAACTGTGGAAATATATATGATTGTTAAATATCGTTCATAATACCAACTTTGAATATTTGATACAATGGCGTTTCGACGTTATGTCTAGACTTTTTATAATCTTTACGGTCAATGGCTTGTTCTCACGAATAATATACCATTCCGTAAACTCCTCTCAAAATAGTTGTAATTTATGTTTGACTGGGAAAAGTGTTAATTGAATTCATAAAATAATTAAACGCTGATAAGACAGAATTATTCATCTCTATACAAATTGTGAAGTCCCTTGGGTGAGAATAAATATCAATTTCATGTCAAAGCTGATAAGCTCAATAAAAAACATTATTGATTTCAAATAGTATGAAAACCATCTATATAAAAGCTTTTGGGGCTTATCGTGCGATGTTTGGAGCTGAAGCAGCTGGTCTGATAACGAAATGATATCGATGGATTATCGACTAATGCTTTGTCAATAAATGGATTGAATTTCACCTAAAACAAATGAGGTTGTTTCAAACCTCAATTTTTTCTGTACTTACTCGATCCTGCAGCTTGCTGGGCATAAGGCTCCTGGCCAAGTTAAGTACAGTTACTGCTTCCTTGGGGCAATTGATTAAATGAACGCCCTTCATGCGTATCGGTGCTGCCTTCTCGGCAAAAACACCTAGTTTCTTAATGAGCCCAAAGTCCATTTGGGCTAGGATACTAAGACTCCACTTAGACATATCGATTATTTCAATGCTTCCGCTGATAATGCTGTTATCTTCCTCACTGATCTGTCGCTCCATTATGAGAGTTTGTAACCGAAACAGATCGTTCAGATGATAGACTTTCGTATCAAACTTCGAATAGTCCGTCAGCTGAATGCGAGGTCCGTCAGCGCCAAAGGGTTTGGGTAGTGGCACATATGAGCTGGAAATCAAAGAAAATCCTCTAGAGTAAGCTGTGCTGGAATTCTGGCATAAGAACTTACCCCGTGCGACACAATTCAACGCTTCGTTTATCCATATCCCTGTCAAAGATTTCTGGCATCATCGTTTTTATGGTATAAAAATAATCCAGCTTGGATTTGGCCTTCTCCAGACTAAACTTGCAGCCGCGCAGAAAGCCAACAAGAAACTGTGCATCTTGGCGTACCTTAAGATGCGGCTGCTTGGTCATCCAATCGCGCAGTGCCTGCAAATCCGACGGCAGTCGATCCTCCACCTCATTGAGCTGAGTTTCGGCAATGTGACGCAACTCGGCGCTGAGTGGACGTATTGAATTGGCCATGATCTGTCAACTGTGCGTCGTGGCAACTGTGCGACTACTGAAATTTGGCTATTTTGGCCTAGTCTCGCACTGATATTGACCAGCTTATCAGGTGCTAATCTTGCGTTTGATAATGCACTTAAGAGTACTTGAACATTTTATTCGCTCTCAGCTTCTGATTAGATTGAGCGCGCAAATAATGCCAATTAACAATTAATAGTTCAAAAATTGCAGCTGTTAGCAAAGTTTTGTTAGAAGTCAGAAGAGTTGGGGAGTCGGGGAAGTTAGTAATGCCGCTGCAGCTTCAAAGTTCGCTTCGCTTGATAACAGTTGTCTGCTAATCGAACCAGCTACAGTTATTATATCTACCCTCTCTAAGCCTTATCTTATCGCAAAACTGTACGCTGCACAGTGGTAACAAAATGCTTATTGTTTCAATAACGCAAACTTAGTAAATTTGACTTTAGAAAAAATTGTTTTGTATATAAAAAAAAATGTATATATTATGGATATACCAAAAAAATAAACTTAATAAAATTTAGAGCAACATAAAATGCCTTTGGGGTCACTGTGCATTTTGATATCTCCAAAATATCGACTCGCGTTATATTTACTACCAGAATTAGGCAGTGTGCACTTGTCACACTGGTCACCTCGCAGCAGGCATCGATTCAGCTGCTATTAGTCGTGTTTCAACCTAGACGTGAAGCACACATACACAGACAATAGTCGTCTCTCTCTCCCTTTGAAACCTAACACTTGACACAACTTTGCTTAAAGTTTCGATTCAATCAAAATTTGCAGTTATCCTACACTATGCCACAAATACGACAGCTGGTGCCAGAGCTGGCAGAAGTGGCGCGCAAGGAGCTCAACGAGGATGAAAATAAACAGGATGAATTAATTATTGCCCTACGCAATTGGATCAATGAACAGAACTATCTCGAAGCGCGTACCGATGATCAGTTTTTGGTTACGTTTTTGCGCTTTTGCCACTGGGATCTGGAGGAAGCCCAGAAGCGTGTGCTCTTCTTCTACAACTACAAGACAAAAGAACGTACACTGCTCAAATCACGTGCGGTGGATGACAAACTATATGAACTAGCCAAATCTGGGTGAGTACTAGGGCTAAAGCTTATCTTAATCAAATTTATTTCATCGCGTCTTTTTTGTAGCATTTTTGCAACACTGCCAAATCCAATTGGTCCGGGTGGTCCACGTATACATTTCACACGCATGGGCTTTATAGAGACCTCCAAGCATAGTGTTGGAGACATTTTTCGCTTTCATGCCTTCCGCTCTGAAATTGAGATGAATACCGATGACAACTGGAATGTTGCCGGCGTCGTTGAGATCATCGATTTCACCAAGATACCGTATACGTTGCTGTTGCAATTTGATCCAAGCTTATTTAAGCGTATGAATGCATTCCTTGAGCATGGTATACCCACGAATTTACTGGCCACGCACATTGTGAATGCCTCGCGAGAAACACAATTTGTTTTAACCATAGTCCGCAATGTGATGAAACAAAAGGAACTGGTGTGTTATTGTTGAATTGAATTGTGCTCTTATCAACATCAATTTCTAATCGATTTATGTTGAATTTCTTTTAGCTGCACATACATCCAAATGTGGAATCGCTGCATAAGGTGATTGGCAAGGAATATTGTCCGGTGGAGCTGGGCGGCACTAATGGCTCAGTGCCCGAGGCCATTATCACCTATGAGACACAATTGAACAGCTTCACACCATACTTCAAGGACGATGAGCGCTTTGGTGTCGATGAGAAACTGCTCGCTGCCAGAGAAAAAGAGAGGGCTCTTCAAGCGAGCCAACCTCCTGCGTGTGCTCCTAATACCGTCGGCAACACCGCCGGCACCAGCTCAAATGAGGTTGGAACTTTTCGCAAGCTAAACTTTGATTGAGAGGCTACAGCTGGAGCTCTGTGGGCATTAAACTGTATATTTAAATGCACATACTATATATTTACAAAAACACACAAGTATAAACCTCACACTCCACGCCCCTCTTTCTAACTCTCTCTGTCTCTGTCTCTCCATTTATACTATATAAACAGAAATATGTGCCCTAAACCCTATACATCTAGTTTGTACAACGGCGCTATAGCGAACTTTGGTAATAACTAAACCTGATATTTTACAACAATCCATATAGAAAGTAACATCGAAACTTAAAGCAAAATTGAACAATGTTACAACAAAAACAAACATACCATAACATAAAAAAAGTGAAAGAAAAAAAAAACCAAAAAAAAAAAAATGAAAAAATGTCATAAAATGGCACAAAAAAAAACCTCATGAATGTCGATTATAATTTATTATCGCTCTTATCGTTGTACATGCCCACATTTCTCTACGTTTGTTTGCCCAAACTAAAATTTGTTCTCGCCACATTTCGCTTACTAATGATGTATGGACGTCTTTTACTTATTACTGTATACATATATGCTAAGTTCTTGTTGGCTTTTATTTTAAACATGCATACGCACATACAACTATGCATAAACATATACATACAAACATGCAAAATATAATTTTTCGATCATTTTTTGTGTTGGTTAAGTGTCGTTTCTACTAATTTTGATACTAGTTTACATATATACATATACATATATATATAGTATATATACATATACTACAGATACATACTTATTATTGAAAGTGTATTATTATAGCGACCCATGTTGAGTACGTTAATAAATTAAAACGAATTTGTTTGAATGTCAAAACAGAATAACAAAAAACAATTGAACCGCAAAAAAAGATATCATACCGCTGATTTTTTCTTTGATTTGTACAATGATTTATGTCGTTATAGTTTGTAAAGTTATTAACTAGCTGATAAGCGACTCTGACGTATCGCGTATATTACGATATTATCTATGCTTTAGATAAAACGTTACCAAAATTGCAAGGTTGTGTTGATAAAACAGTTTGGAACTAAGCAACCGCTCAATCATAGCTTAAATGCCAAAAATTTGACATTTACATTTTGAACACTGCTTGGAGTGTAATAAGATTTTCACCATAAAGACTTTGTGTTTTGTATTTAAATTACAAATTTGCGCGCGTAACTTTTTAAACAAGCAGGAAGTGTGAGCGAGTCAACTATATTAGCACATTAGTGCAGTGCTGACAAACGGCTTAACTTAAAACAGTGCTGTGAAGCGTGCGATACTTGAACTTTGTACCGCAGCTGATTTTACCGGCACAAAAAATAGTTATCCAGTGCAATTGAACATGGCGCAGGCTGTTAAGTATTATTATGATTTTCTATCGCCACCAGCGCGTGCGTTGTGGCTAGCACTTAAATTGGGAAATACGAAGTTCGAAGATTGCCCCGTAGCGTTGCGCAAACGTAAGTAAAAATGGCCGAAAATCCAAAGACGACACACACTAAACTGTTGTTGTTGTGGTTGTTGTTATTCTGACAGGTGAACAATTGACTGATGAGTACAAGAAGATCAACCGCTTCCAAAAGGTGCCAGCTTTGGTGGATGGCGATTTTCATTTGGGCGAGAGTGTGGCCATCGTACGGTATGTATTAACACTAATTTCAAAGGTCAAAACGATTGATAACATGCATTTATTTTTGGTGTACAGTTATCTCTCGGATAAGAATCATATGAGTGAGGAACTTTACCCGAAAACAACTGCCGCACGCGCTCGTGTGGATGAATTCCTAGAGTGGCAGCATTTAAATGTACGTTTGAGCTGTGGCTTATTTTTCCGTGATGCCTGGCTGCTGCCTATGAATGGCTTGGCACCCAAACCCAAACCGGAGGAAGTTGAGAAAATGATAAAGAATGTGGAGAGTTCTTTGGGTTTGTTGGAGCGCATGTGGCTGGATAAGGAATTCCTGGTTGGAGAAAAGCTCACTGTTGCTGATCTACTTGGTGCCTCTGATATTGAACAACTGAGTAAGTGCAGTATTAACTTATTTGTTTCACTGATATCTACTTATATGCCAAATCTGATTGACAGAACTGTGCAAATACAATGTGAACGAGCGAAAGTTTCCCAAGGTGTCCAAGTGGCTGGAACGCGTGCGTGAGGCATCAAAACCTTATCATGATGTGGCCTACGAATTTCTCAACAAAAAGGCCAAGCAGCCCATCACGGCTAAGCTTTAAATGTAAGCTTGTCAAATGTCAAACATGGTTATAAACCCCTTAGAAATTGCATTTCTTTATGATTTTACTGCCAACTTTTTGTTTTCTGTTTCTTTTTACAATATTTATTTGGTTTTTTGTGCCCTAATCATATTTTTTTTTGTACAACATTACAAAACTTGCGTTAACAATATAAATTTGTGCTAAAATAATAACTAACTAATCAATGTCAAGTTTTCTAAACGAACCCTCTATGCCGAAGAGCGTTTCGGAATTGATGGGCTGACCGCGTCGCAGTTTCTCATTTGTACCATACTCCACATCCTGCTCAAAGAACTCAGTATAGTCGATTAATTTCTGTGTCCAGGTATCAACAACATCTTGTATACTGCCATTGGTGCCGCCATATTCATGAGGAAGACACTCCTTAGGCACATATTTGTACAGTGTATCCAATTTGGAATGTATATGAAACTGGAAAAAGGAATTTTTACAAAGTTATAGAATGGAACTATATAAAGCATTTAACTAACCCGTTTGCGTATTTTGTCGCTCATTAAACTCTTTGCGATGGACATTGCCGTCTCGGCTATTGATGGTGCATTGATAAAATGGAAGCCCTTAGGTCTATAGGGCAGTGCTTTGTCGCCCAAAACGGCCAATTTCTTGATAAGCATCGCATCGAACTGGAACACATGGCCGGCTGTGATACCCTTCATGTCAATGATCTCCACAAATCCGGAAACCATGGCATTATCATCTTCACGTATCTGTATTTCGCCAAGCATTGTGTTCACCTGCATGACCTCCGATATGGAATACTTGTTGGAATCGTAATGCGCGTAGCGCGAGATGTGTATCCTTGGACCGTCCGCTTGCAGTGGTTGCGGCAATCGCAGCAGGCAGCTGTTAAAGTATTTCAAGCGTAAATATTTGTTTAATTGAGTTGAGTTGAATGCAACTTACGCCGTTTTGAGTATGTTGAGCTGTTTCTCGCCCACAAAACGATTCTTGTACAGCTCTGGAACTGCACCACGCAACGCATAGAAGTTGTCCAGCTTTAGTTTCGTCTTCTCCAGACTATACTTGCAACCGCGCAGAAAGGCAACCAGAAACTGTGCATCTTCGCGTGCTTGCAAATGTGGCTGCTTTGAGATCCATGTGCGCAGTGCCTCAATGTCCTCGGGCACACGATCCGGCACCTCGCCAAGCTCCTCTTGTGCTTTGAGCGCCAACTCAGCGCTGAGTGGACGTATGGCATAATCAACACTGCTCTCGGACGTCATTATATCTAGGATGATTTATAATACTTTTATTTATTGAAATTCGCTGTAGCAACATATTGAATAGCAAGATTGAAACAAAGATAGATTGTGATTCAAAAACGAATTTCCGGGCACTTATAGAAACATCAGATTAGATATGAAACTAAGGCAACCAGGTGGTGGAATTTAACTAAATGATTCGTCATTGTATTGACGAAAAATCCTTTAACAAACATTAAACATTAACACGCCGACGATTAGATTACGTTTCACACAAAACACACGGCGGCATAACTATCTTTATGTCGTTAACTAAGTCATCTACTTATAAAGCCCTTGTCTTTTCTTTAGGCACTGTAATATTCGACCTCTATTCACAATTGTTTTTAATTTAATGTTAGCAATTACAATTTATGTATGAACGTAATTTATATATATGTGTGTGTGTACATATAGATAGATATATAGTACATACGTCGTGCTCCGTTATTTAAATAATAAATTGAACAACTAACTACAACTGTCAGCGACTGTGGTCGTTGTGCGACTGTCAGCGCTTCGCATTTGGGTACTCTGCTTTTTGGGTACTCTGCTTTTTGGGTACTCGAGCTCAGTGTCGTCACTGGCCTAACATGACGCATGGACTAATGACAGGTTGTTGGAGCACCCTCCAAGTGCGGCAAGAATCAAAATCCATAGAGAGAGCGAACGAGCGAGCGCGAGAGTGAGGGAGAATTGTCGGTTCTTTACAATAATTTAGCACCTTTTGTCAAACGGGCACTTAACTCGCGTGATAAGATAACAATGCAATAAATGTATAATATAATAAGTGGACATGTACGAAGAGTTATCAGCTGCACTTGAGTGACATCTTCAGCTACTGAGATTCTTATCCATACACTCAAAATTATACTCGTATAAAGTCCAGCAAACATCTGTTATTTACATATTCGTACATATTTTTTCCAGCAGCTTATCAGTTATCGAGTTAAATGTAAGCACATATACCATATCTAAAGCGTTTTTATTTTTACCTGTCTATAGTATAAGATAAGGGCATTATCATTAAACATGATACATCTGTTTGGGTTTTTGTTATTTTACTTTCATTTGGTTCGTTTTTGCGTAGCCCCACTAATTATTATTCGTTATCAGGCACATATAAACCCATATATATTTATATATATAGAGCAAATGGTACCAGCCAGAACCTTTCGCCTAGCAAAAATCAAACGTTTTTTACAACTTTGATATAAATTCAAAAGAGAGATCGTAAAGTTCTTCAACCTTCATACATGTGCTAAACAAATTTGATTAAAAATCAGACTAATCATTCTTTTTCGCAATCTCATCGTTTATCAGCAGTCAAATCATAAGATTCATAATATAGTCTTTGTTGCCGTCGTACTGAATTTAAATTTGAAAAGTTTAAGCGACAAAAGTATGCTGTGCATTTTATTATCTTATGAATTGCAGCAAAAGTATGCAACACTTTTTTTGTTCTGTGTTTTGTTCGCGTGGTGCTGCTGATTTCTGTTCGCCTGGTATATAGTTACAGTCGGAAATGGCAAATTGGTTGAGAACGAAAATAAAAAATTAGTGCACTCCTACTTATATGGCAGCAGAATTATATTTTGAGCTGTCCAATTTGCCATTTCAGAATTTTACCAATTTACCAGGCGAACAGAAATCAGCAGCTCAACTCATTCTGCTGAGCGGAGAGCGCGAATTTAACTCAAGCACCATTATATTTTGAGCTGTCCAATTTGCCATTACAGACTGCAACTATGTACCAGGTGAACAGAAATCAGCAGCTCAACTCATTCTGCTGAGCGGAGAGCGCGCATTTAACTCAAGCACCAGACTCTGCGCGCGGATCAGCTGCGTGCTCAGCTGCGCTCTCTTAGCTTAAACCTCTCAGAACAATGCTTTGACTGCAGGTTGAACTTGATTATAAATTTTGCATTATAAATATCTCCGCCAAATAAAGTCGAATATTTAAGTGCCATACCTCATTGGAATCGTAAGGATTTGAACTTTTCATTTATTAAATCGTCTCGAGGTGACATTTACGTTTTCATTACATTAAAAGCCGCCAAAGTAAAGAAATTGATTTTTTCCAAGTATGATGCAAATAATTGTATTTATTTATTTCATTAAAATATCTGTATGTATAAATGGATATTCTCAACTTAAATTTGTGGGTGATATAAGTATTTTAATTTACAAATGTATCGAACTTAAACTAACAAAAAATATTTATAATAAGTTTATTAAATCGATTTGCTTATTGTTCTTGAGTTTTTTCCTTTAAATGGTTCATAATCGAAGCGCACACATAAAATTTATGATAATATCACATTATTTAAATATAAATAATTAGAATGGTTTTTTAATTATCAAATCAAAAACACAATGAAATGCAAGGGCAGCTCATAGCTACTAAGACTCGGGCCAATCTGTTCGTCCATATGATGCAATACTGTACTTAGTGATATAAGGCAGTGGTGGCTGAGAAATTCGTATGAATTCTCAAACGGATTCAATGTGTATAAAACTAGATATCTAATGATAATAGTATATATATATTGTGTATAAAAAGTTGTATGTTCTTTATAATCTATAGATGCATTACAAAAACATATTCTGCTATTCGGACCAATAGGTGGCAAGTTTTATTTCTTAGATAGTTCTTCGACAGCAAGTGAATGAGTTTTAGAGAAATGTCGACTAAAACTAACACTCGCTTTGTAAGGCCGCTGTGTGTGTGTGTATGTGTGTGAAACGAAACGTTCTACTGTCTGACAGTAGGATCGCTGATTTACACTCTGTATAGCATAGTTTATACATATAATCTACATAGATCGTTTGCTTAAAGATGACTGCTAGGATTAAGCCGTACACTAAGCTTAAAGCTACCTATGATTGAACTGTTATAGATCAAATGCTTTAAATCTTAACTACTCCATGCTAACCAAGTGAATACCATAATCAACATCATCACGAGTCCGGGCTGCCTTGTACACCCTGCTGCGGATCTCCCATCTGCTGTCTCATTCTCGCCAGACACTAGCGGCGCCGTCCGACGCTGCTCCTCATCGACATCGTTGACACTGCGGGCACACTTCATCCACTTGTGGGAGGAGAGTTTGGGCCGGGCATGGGCAACCTTCATGCGATCATCGTTGAACTCCCAGTATCCCAGATTCTTGAAGAAGTAGGTCTTGCCGTTCGTATACTGGAAGGCTGCATCAATATTGTAACCGACTCCCGCCCAAATGGACATGTCCCTTGGGTAATCCAGCTCTACTTTGCCCGTGTTATCATCAATGCGCCAATACAGGGTGCCACTCGTTAGATATGTGCGATTATTGTGACCCCAAACAAAGGCAGCATCCACATGACTCAAGGAGGGCGGTAAGCCTAAGCTAGTCAAGGGTTGTGGATATCCCGGAGCCAGTGTGACCGAATCAAATACAAAGTACTGACGACCTGTGGTTAAAAATAAGATTGGGTTTAATCCAGCTTGGGTATATTTATTCAAATAATTTTATGCTTACCTATAAAGAAGACTATTTGGCGCTGTTGATTCTCAAAGACCGCATCAACCTTATTAAAGTCCTCGGGCAGAGCGGACCAGTGACGACGAGTTTCAGTTGGATAACCGTTGTATAAGCCCTTTGCACCAATGCGCCACAGGAACTGTGTTAATTAAACATTATAAAGTTGATTCGTTACTTCTTCACATCTTACTCGTTACTAACCTGTCCTCTGAAAATGAAGAGCTCTCTGCGTATCATTGAGATGGCATCGTAGTTGGTCATGCAGCTATCTGGCTTCGGTTTGCGTGGTTTGTACGGTTTATTCTGACGGACAGTTGGATAGTTGTATACTCTTCTCGTTGTTGGCCTCGCTGTTGTTGTTGTTGTCATCTGTTCACGGTTACGCTCGCGCTCCCATTGCGCTCGCTGGTCTTGCTCTCGTTGCGCTCGTTCTCGTTGCTCTCGCTCTCGTTGCGCCCGCTGCTCTTGATCTCGTTGCTCTCGCTCTCGTTGATCTCGCTCTCGTTGCTCTCGCTCTCGTTGATCTCGCTCCCGTTGCTCTCGCTCTCGTTGCTCTCGCTGCGCTCGCCATCGTTGCTCTTGCTGCTCTCGCTCTCGCTCTCGTTCTTCACGTTCTCGCGAGCGATCTCTGTTCGGATTATAGTTTGGATGGTTGTACGGATAACGATCGGGATAGTTGTTGGGCTTCTGCTGTGGATAATAGGTGAGCGAGCGCATTGTTGTTGTTGTTGTTGTGGTTGTTGTTGTTCTTGGTCGATATGGTCCCCAAACCTTATCCTTGGCCCCATACAACTCCTGTATGCCGTTACGATCATCGTCCGGCAATTTGCCATCAACCTCATTGTTCTGATACCAGGGAAACATGACCGCATTATTATCCGAGGAGTGGCCCAGACCCAACGAGTGACCCAGTTCATGCAGTGCCACATTCAGAAAGTTGGTGCCTGGAAAAAAAACAACGAATGAAACATGCGACTTGTTAATGGCATCAGCATTAAAAATGAAGGAAGTGTTCGGGGTCACAAAGACAACAATGCGACGTCGCCTTGACGACTTTGTAAGTAGCACAAATGTAGCGTTGTTGCAACATAGACAATGAAAATCTCAAGTTAAATTTCACAGAAAGGGTATGTACGACGCGAAGATAGCTTGTTAATAAACAGAAACTAAAAAGTATTTAAAATCTATTTTTGATGTATTTTCTTTTGTTACCTCCTTATATCTTATATATAGTAAGATATCTTTATGGTTACACGGTATATAGAAAGATTGCTATGTTGCTGCATTTGCCAATGTCACGCGTCATGCTGACAATTTTTTATTGGCATTAAAAACCATTAAAAATGTCAACGTTGGGTTTGCGTTTTTCGGCTTGCTTAAGGGTTATGGGTCGGTTTGCAATGGCTGATTGGGGTTTTGGGGGTAGGTTGTACTACTGTGTTGCGCTAGGGGCACGATTTATAGCGCTAAATTACAAAACGCATGCAGGCAGCCGGCGCCAGTCGCGCAGCTTGTTGCTGTTGCGTATGCAACGCTTATTGACTCTGCCACTTGCAGCAACCAACTGGGTTGGGAGTGGACTCCTTCTGTGTTGTTGCGGCACTGGCTGCGGTTTTGGCGCTTGCAATTTAACCCCGCAGCGTTTTTAGAACCACAGGCAACACCCACGCTTTGTGACCACAACGACGATGATGATGCTGCTGATGCGTTGCTGCTGTTGTCTGATTATTATTATTATTGTTTACATATTATTATCATCTAATGCAATTAATTTATGCAACTATATTATGTACTAACCGCAGCGCAGCACAACAGCTGTCAGCTAAGCCCCCTCCCTCCAACTTACCTCGATTATCATCGTTGCTGTCATCGAATTCCCATGTCTCTTCCGCATCGAAATGTGCATCGCCGCCACGTCCAACGCCCGGATAGAAAGCATGTGCCAAAACCTGACCAGGTCCATCGAACTTGTAGCCATCGCCATGATCGCGCCTTTAAAACGATATATATAAAGATCGAGTTAGTAAAATCGAAAAGTAAAAAGATTCACATTTTCTTTATGTCTTATACGATTCGATTCGATTTTCGAATGGTTTACTTTATCTAAATTGAAAACCCCAATTTATCGCAAAGTTCAACATACCCAGAAGACAACTTGGTAAGTATAAAAATTCCTTTAAAACCCATTAATACTCTTCGAAAGGTTATAAAAAGCAGAAAAGTGCAATCTGACAGTTAGTGATTGAGCATCAGTAAGATGTGTTTATTGAGTTTGCAGCTTGTGGCAAGCTTTTGATTAGTCAATTCAATGGCATTGAAGTTACGAGCCTGCCACACACAAAGAAATTGAGAATCTAATGTGCCTCGCTTATCTAGGAAAAAATGCGAAAAAAAAACAGCTGCAACATAAACTCTTTGATTTGAAAATGGTAGCCGCTGCACACAGTACATTATAAAAACACCCCCTCCCTTTATTTCGTTCCGCCCCCACCCCTATTTCGTTTATCCGCAAACGTGGTGGTTGTCGTCATCATCATCATTGGTTTCATGGTTTTAATACTTGGCTTATTTATCGTTGTCGAGGTTTAAGTGCAATTTTATGTGTTTGCCCCATGCTGCCCATCTTTATGGGGCACTGAAGAACATTCGCTTTTTTTTTTTATTTTTATGGGTGCGTACACATAACGTTGTTTATATATACTCTCTCTATACTACTCTCTACGCACACACACACACACGCAAACACACCTTCCTTATACGCACCTTGCAAACACAATCTGTATATCCGCCTGATCGCTATACTTTTCACGAAATGTCAATTTCGAATTGTTTTCCCATACACGCAACGCTCGAGCGACCATCATTCGAATTTTACCCGCATCTGGCATTGATTGGTTGACCAAACTGCAAAATTAAAAAATAAGTAGAAAACATATTGATTAGATTAAATATGAGTATTGTTATTTGGTGATAAAGGTGTTTAGAGAGGAATCTGTTGTTATTTTATCAAGCAAAGAGATTTTTAGTTTTAAAGCAACTTTTAACAATATTCAAGTGCTACTTAAAACTTCAAAGCGCATTTGAGATGCTCTTGTATTAATATTGCATATTTCCATTGGAGACATCAAGGAATTTTTTTGCAAAGAACCAAAAAGAACCAAACAAATTTTGCGTTCGAGTATTGTCGCATATTTGAACAAGTTTCGTTTAAAGTGGGTGGGGTTTAAGAACCTCTTTATCAAAGTTCTCACTCGAAACACTCTCGGCGACTTCAAAGCGCATACCTAACCGAAAAAAAAGATTCTTTTCTTATGCATAGTTTGACACCCACACAAACACACACACACAAACTATACTGAAAAGTGAACAGAGTTTTGTTTGCTGACAATTTGGCCTACAACTTTGTTTCACAACATGGTCATGTTGCCAAAAGATACAAAATTGCTAATATGGTGGTGTATGACACTCAAACAACAAACACACGCACATAACTTTCACTTTGTGATACAGGAATATCTTTTGTTACTTTTGGCCACACACAGTATACAAAAGGCTAGTTCAACCAAATTGCTGGGGCATGCTTTCACTTAGTTTCCTGTATATAGTATGTATATTTTTGGTAAATTTTGTGCCAAAGTTTCCCTCAAAATTTACCTGCACAACAACGGCTCGAGTCCGAGTTGGAGGCCGTGCTGGCAAACTCTTCACTTACGACCTTTACTTGATTTTCTCGCTTGGACAGCGCAAGTGAAGAAGTTGTTTTTCCTCTCGTACTTGCTGCTTGCTGCTCTGCACATAGGTTTCATGTTTTCTACATTTTATGCAAATTAGTTATGTTTCTTTTATGCCATTGCAGCTGCAGCTCCGCCCGTCTGTTGCTCTTTACTAAAACAAAAAGTTATACCATTCCCCCTCCCTTGCCACGTCTTTTGTATTTTCTTTTCCTTTTTTCACCACTCGGTTTTTTCTGTGTATGTGGTTTACATAAAATCCCCAGGCCAGTTCCAGGCCTTTCTTGCTCTGTCTAGCGCTTCTGTTGTTCTTCTTTTTCATTTCACATCTATGTTTCCTTTTTGTTTTTTGTCGTTTCCCAACAATTTGTTTTGCCAGCGTTTAGTTGGCTTTTGTAACTGCCCTTCCATTAATCACCTCTCTAAAACACACACACACACACACACACAGTGCGTATGAGCGTTTTTTTTCTTCTTCTTCTCTGGTGGTCATTTAAGTGGTTTAGTCCTTTGATTGTTGTTGTTGCCTACTGCCTACTGCAATTTCCTTCACAGTTACGCCAATTTATCCAATCAAATTGTGCGTAACACGTTGCCAAGTCAAGGATTCATTCCATTCCATCTGGCTGAGAGGCATTCTGCATTTGACTCTGCGGCAAACAACTTGAAAGCGTTGCTGACTGCAACATCATTAGCCTCACGTACGCTACGTGCGATTGGAGACAGATACAGTGAGTGCTGGCAATGTGCAACTTTCGGTATAGAAGAGTTTTAGATGCATGTTTTTGTTTGGAGCTGATTAATTATTATTATTATTATTATGTTTTTGTTTAAAGAGAAGGTTCATTCAACGACTCATAGAATTATGCACAAACCTTAACGAGTTAGTCATTTACGAGTTACTACTGTAGTACATGACCTAACCTGCCTAGTACTATTTGAAGTCTGTTGTCCTGTTTGTAACATGTCTTGTATGTTTTGTGTCTGGTGTCCAGTTCGTGTCGCAGTTCATTTCCATTGGGCCTGATGCTCAACGACATTCGACTGTTGTATGTGTCCGGGGGTCCAGAGCGCTTTGCCCAAAACGTGCTCAATTGCAACGCCATTTGTTTGTCTAGTTGTTGATCCGTTTGTCCAACCGGGCAGCAGGCAGCAGGCAGCAGGCAACAGGAGCAGACACCAAATATAACACAGTTGCACAGGCTCCGCTCCGAAAAGCCTGCTCCTGCACCAGTTCGTCGTCGACCTGCTGCTCGTTTACTATTTGCTCAGCGTTTTGCTGGATGCTTTGCAATGGCAAATTAACTGCACAATACCAGATCCACTTCCACTGTAACCTTCTTTCACCACCTCTTCTAACACTCCCTTACTCTGGCGCTGACGAGTCCCTTTGTCGTGCTAATTTCGTTGGCACTGCGATTGGATTTAAATGCGAGCCATTGCACTGCATCCAGTCACGTAGCCATTTCCAGTTGCAGCAACAGTCGTCGTCGTCATCGTTGGAGAAGGAGCAACAGTAGTCGCTTACAGTTTGACCTCTGTTTGTCTTTGCCATGTCACTTTGTGTGCCGAGCATTTAAATTATTATGAACCTGCCCCGCTAACTGACACAGCAGGTTGGAAGGGCAACGGGCAAAGAGCATGTCACTGCCACATTGCGGGATTTGAGTTTGAGTTTGAGTTCGGGTTACCTTTGGACTCCTGCTGCTGCTGCTGTTAACAAACGTGTGCTTTGGCCAATTTGTTGCCTTACACGTAAAACAAACTGAACAATTAGCCAAATGGCAACGAGCGAGAGTTCATTCGCTTCATTTCATAGGCTCTGAACGCCAAGGAGAGCGATAGAGGAGCCGTTGTGGTAATTGTATATTGACCGAGCTGACTGTGGTCCAAAACGTGGCTAACAGAACAGTTAAAAAAGTAAATTCAAAACAATTTTACAGGGAATAATATATCGAGTTGATTTTATATTAAGTAATAATAGATTTTCTTCTCAATTATCCATCCAATAAACATATAAATAATAAGTGATGAAGCAAAATATACAAAAAAAAAAGTTGTAAATTGAATATTTAAAAAAAATAAGCACTTGAAACTTTTATCTACTTGCTGTCAGCTTTTGAATCTACTACAAGTAGTAAAAGTCTACATCATTTCATTTTAACTATAACATTTTTATTTGATTCAAGTTGTGAATATCTGATGGGCGCAAAGTTAATGTCGACACTTGAGGCAAGCCATAATCCAGTTCACATTATATTTCTCTCAGCATAAGGCATATCGCATCTTGGTTTCCTTACAATCTCAGCTGCGTCTACACTTTTCAAGCCAGCTTAAGCTTAAGGTCGGAGAGCATTAAGCACTTTGCCAACTCATTGATTGCCGTGGATAGCTTCGAGATTCGCAAAAGTGACTTTTAAGAAGCCAGCATACATGATATCTACGCAAACTCTTCATAAAATTGATGTAATTTACACGAACACACAATTACGTACATACATACAAACACATGTATGTATGTATTAAGCTGGCGTTTTATATATTTATAGCTGGCATACAGTGTGCCGTCAAAAAGTTTTCGCGACGAAAAATTGCTTTTTTGCAACAAAACGCACGCAGCTTTCAACTTTTCTTCTTGCCATTCTTTTCTTTTGTTCATTGTCGAAGTATCTATAGCTACAGATTTCTTGTAGCCGTTACTGAGCCGGATTCGACGTTTTTAATTTGTGCGAAATTAAGCAAAAAATAAACTCATTTTGTTAGTTTCGCTACGCTCTTGGGCAAACATTGCCGAAAACTTTCTCGATAGCTGTCTGACAACAAAAACCAAAAAAACGAAAAAACATTGCAACTACAACAACAACAACAATAACAAAATATTCACTAGACCCAGCCAAACTTTCAACGGAAGTTTATCGAAAAAATAAAAGAAGAACGTTTTCTAGCGAAAATGTGCACGAAATTGTCTCCGGCTAAGAAGAAAAATCTATGCGATTCAGGGAAAAATTGCAAAATGCGCCAACCACCAAAACGCAGGAAAGTTGTCTACGCTGTTGCTGCAGTTGCTGCTGTAGCCAAAAGGCATTTTCTATAACGCCATCTTAGACTACCCTGTATTTAGTATTTTAGACATGCATGTTTTGAGTTTTTAACAAACTGTTGCGGGTCTAATTAAAAGTTACTTATATTTATAATGATTAAGATAAGTTAATGTATTTTCGTTATGTTAAGTTTCTCGTGCTTTAAGATGTTCAAATATTCAGAGGATACTTATTCTACTATTAAGTACTTTTAACCAAACACGTCGTATCTATCAGATAAAACTCTGAAAAAAAGGCAGAGCCTCATTCCAAGTATTTTACTTGTTAACTTGGCTTTTGCTTTAGATGCAGTGTTGTGGGGGAGGGGGGGTGGGGCAGACAAAAAGCATGCAAAGCTGCCAACGGTGATTTAGTTGTTAGCCGTCGGGCAAACATTTCATGGCTCAATGTGCTCAATTCAATCAATTGGCGTACGAAGGATGAACAAATCGTTCGCCAGACAGCCAACCAGAAGCAGCAGCATCACAGATCAGGAACACACACACACACGCACACACATCCTTGAACACCTTACAGGTAGTAGTAGTAGTACCTGCAATTTTAATCAAAATATTGTACGGATACTTTGTGACATGTGACTGTGATAGGCTGTCACAGATTGGCGTAATGGTGACATCCTGGCAATGTGAAGAGTGCCAGCTTCTTCTTCTTCTTCTTATATTTTCGTATGTCACGCATAAAGAAAGGGGTCACCAAATGGGTAGTTTTTCTTATTAAAGAGAATATTTACTTTCAATATGTGTTTAAGTTCATCAAAATTTAATATTTATTAATTGAATTTATTACATAGAATGCGAAATTAAATGCAATAGAATGGCAACATATAGGAAAATTAAAAGTATAAACGCTCTGTCTGTGGATTCCCATTCATAATCTGTTAAATTCTTGGCCTTGGCAAGCTTTTGTGATTGTTTCCATTGTTGTATTGATTATAGTATTGAGAATTGACTGAACTTATCTGTTGTGCTATATCCTCAGATATATGAGCACCGTGGCCATAATCCTTCATATGGAAAACGTCACGTTAAATAGAGATATAGTTTGAATGTAGAAGCATTGTTATCAGCAGACTCAAAAGGAGAAGCTTTGAATACATTTCGATTAACCTGCTCGTTTGAGTGTTGATTTAGTGCACGACTCTAATTGCTTTTTAAAGTAAGGTTTAATCAGTCAATATGTTGCATATTTCAAAAGCAAGAGTATGAAAACTTTTTGTCTTTCGATGGCATTTGTCATTGAACTGGAGCTATCAATAACTGGCTTTGCAATAAGACATACTCTTATGTTTAACCCACTGTTAAACTACCTTGGGATAAGGAAAACTTGACTTGATGTATATGCTCTCTGTACAGACATTCATAATTGTCAGCATATTTTGTTGATCCGTTAAGGACCTTAACACAACGACAATTTATTGCAGCTGGTTGCCACCTGAGTACACAGTGCACATAACTCAGGACTCAACGTAACGCAACCTTTTCACCTGCCCAAACCCATCCGAAAGTTGCCCTGAATAGCAACTATAGAGATAATTACGCTTGAGCTTTTGCGAGTTCGTACATTAAATATTTAGGCCCAGGGCCATGACGAAACAGAACGGACCGTGGCAACTAACCAAATACTGCTGCTGCTGCAGGGTTTAAAAATGAAAAGGGTTTCTGTATATATATATATATATGTATCTATATGTAAGAGTCAATAAATTGACTTAAAAAATACGCTCGCAGCAGCAAAGCTCAGGCTAAGTCCTCAAATAATAGGCAAGAGATGAGTATAAGTGTGTGTGTGTTGTGTGTGAGTGTGTTGTGTTGTGGTTCAAATTCGGGTTGCACGAAAAGCCCACCACAGAAACGAAAACTTGGTTTAGCTGTCTGTCTCATGGTAAATTTAATTAATAAATAATCACAATGTAACCACATGAGTAATAAGCATCAACATCAAGCCATCAGACCAACAAAAAATGTATATATATATTTGTATGTATGCATAGGAATGGAAAATTGTCATTAGTACGAGATGAAAATTGACACACACACATGTCTGTGTGTTCGTGTATTGGTGTTGGCAGCTGGCGACAAGTCTCAAGTGTTTAAAATTGCAAATGTTATTTTCACATGCGTATTTTTGGTTAGCAAAAGAAGCTCCTCCCCCCCCCCCCCCACACACACACACACACACACACACACACGAAAAGGTGAATATTTGCCGCAAGACTCTCGGCTCAATCTTACTGTCTAGAAGCATGCTGAAGCTTCAACTTGAGTGCTTGCCCCAAGGGCGCACACACACAATCACAAACGTAAACACACACACACACAGACACACACTCACGTATGTTAACCATGTTCTCATAAATTTATTACCAAAAATGATTTTTGCCATTAAGCATTATTAAATTGGCATTTCAAAATTTTATTATGCATACGCTGCTTGACTTTTGTCCCGAGGCCCATTTGGCTGCCATGCCACCGCGTTTTTGAGGGCATCTAGAACTCACACACATACACACACACACACATACACACACGCATAAAAAAAAACCCCCTAAGAAAGAGCATCCCATTATACATTATTTTGATTGAGCATATCAAGACGACGTTGAAGATTATAGCAAATTGTATTATTATATGGATTTTATCACACTCAACACAAACAAATATAAAAATTTTGTTGGTTTGCTTTTGCTTATGATATAAATATAAATTAGTTATTGATGAAATCACTTAAGTAAGAAAAAAAAACACTTTGAGTTTAAGCACTTTAAAATTCAACTCAAACACTTCTTAAACTTACAATTTGTTACTTTTTCTTTCATAGCTAATTTTGAAGTTGATGGTCCTGTCTTTATTAGCTCGTGGATATTCTATCCTGCTATCGCTCACTCAAGGAGGTTGTGATGGATACCAAATCGAAATAACATCACACCCAGGTTGAGTGAGTCAAAGCAAGACAAAATTTTAACTTTTTTTGGCACTTTTCTATTTACTATCCTTTTTTTTTATTGTCACTTTGGCACTTTTACTCAACTTTAACACTTCATTTGCATAAAGTTTGACACTCACACTCTTACACACACACATATATATATATATATATATAGTGATAGAGTTTCCGATTAAATTTGTATTCTTGGTCTGTGTGTGTGTTTTTTTTTCTTCTTTGTCCCTAAAGTAGTTGAAGGAAGTGGCAAGTGCCTAAGTTACGCGTGACTTTTGGCAAACAAATTGCATGTTTTATACATTTTGATTTGTAACTCTTGGCACGCCCTGCCCATCTAGTCCGCCCCTACGAGGTTGTAGCCCTGGCACTGGGCTCCTTAATTGAGTGGCAGGTACATGTTTTATTTATAAGTCGAATGGAACGAAAGAAAAAGTACAATAAAAAAGGGACGCTTAAATTAAAAATCCGCACTAATTTGACACTTGATTGAATTTAAATTTTTAAATGCTTCCGACGACGAGGTCGTCTTTCCTTCGTTTTCTTTTCAACTGCGATGTGATTTCCAGGCGGTATTTATGTAACGTATTGACGATTGTTCGAATTGTTTGCTCTCTCGATTTTCCTAAGCTTCGTTGCATGATTTTATTAATAATCAGTAGATAAAGTATATTTATATATAACTTGTCCAGCTCTTTAGCTGTTTCCGCTTCCTTTCTCTATTTTATATTTTTTCAAAATATATATCCTATTGTTGAAATGGATTTCCGCACGGAAAATCTCAATAGCCAAGTGATTTGCAAGTGTTAACAATGCGACAAATAAATGTGCACAAATACACTCTCACAAACCGACACACACACACACACTCACACACTTACACACACAGATTATATACATATGTATTATGTACTTATGGCAATAAGTATAGGTTTGTATAGTAAATCCAAGGCAGCGAATACAATGAGTATACGCAATAAATCATAAAATAAATCGCTTACATTCATCGCTGTCAGTTTGCTGCTGCACAATGCTGGCTGCCACATGCTGCATGCCCCCTGCCCCCCCTGCCCCTTTTCCATATTTCTCTTAACTAGAATACATGCTACGTCTAACAAGCTGTCACAAAAACTCACAAAGGCCGAGCCTCGTTGGTCGGGTAGTTCTTCTGTAAGCAAAGTGGAATGGGTGGGGGAGGGGGGAAGGGTATAGAAATCTATACAAAACCATTTGACAAGTAGAAGACAGACGCACCACACCGTTTGGCAAAGTAAGCAGTCAAACCTGAGCGCCAAATGATGCGCACCGTTCAACGTTATCTAAACTGCAGGCGACATCGAACGTAGAAAAAGAAAGACCCCCAACAAGACGAACACTAAGGAGCAGCCGCAAAGAAAATAGAGAGAGAGGGAGCGAGAGCTTCAGCTTCAGGTGAAAGGAGCAGCGTTGAGTTGAGACCTCTTGGAGAAATGATTGCGTCACACGACACGGCAGAAGGGTCACAAAGGGGTGGGCTTGTATGTGGCGCGGTTTGCTGGCGCTATGTCACATGCTTTTCAATCAAATTCAAATTTACTACGCAAACACACACACACACGCACACGCACACTCATGCAGAGACGAACGCATAACAAATTCAACTGTAAAAATTTAACACATTGCGGCGCCACGTGGCTGCGGCGCAGGTAGCAACAACAACAACTACCAACTGAGGTTGTGCAAGAGAGCATTAAAAGTAGGAGTGAAAAAAGTGTAGCATACAAATGGGCGCAGGGTTAAAAATTTCATGGCGAGTGTTGTGTGTTGAACCTAAGCTAATGCATATTTAATATTTATGTGTATATAAATGTAGAGGAAAAATAGCTGAACGAGAGTTATGCAATAAAATGTTTAATTCGCATGGAGCGTATGCATATAAATTGTTGATTATATAGTCAACAATAATTGTTATGCCATTTACACAAATATTTGAGCTTTATGCATAAATTGTTATCTCCCAAACATATGGCAGTTCAAAAGGGATACAATGCTGAAATCAACACCCAATTATCGTGTGTATTAGAGAACAAAGTATTCAATTAAGCAGCGCTTCTGTTTGTGTTATGCAACACTGATTAAAAGGACTCCCATTAAAATGAAAAAGGTAAGTTTTTGTATTTGTTTTCTTTGGTTTTCGTATTCATTTTTCTCTGATATCCTAACAAAATGTCAAAACGAGAGAGAATTTTCTTTGAATTGAATCAAAAATAAATATACAAAATTTATGCTTGGCTTCTTTCATCAATTCTTGCTGTGTAAATATATCTTGTTTTTGAAAGAAGAAGGCCAGGTAAACAACGATGTCCACGTACCTTTTGCTGAGATAACATTACAACCAGAAGCAGAAACAAATTGATAGAAAGCTTTAAAGCAGAAAAGTAAAGGAATCAAGTCACTTGCTTCTTTAATCGCCTCTCTCTGCTTAAGACCTTGACACCACAACAAGGAAGAAAGAAACTGTAGCCAAAAGAAAGAAGCGACAAACTTTTTGATCGTTGTTCTTTAATCTCACTTCGTTTAAGCAAAATTGTGCTTAACAAAAGACTTGCAGAGCTTGAACTAAGTTTAGAGCTTAGAGAATTAAATCTGTTCTACAATTCTTATTTATGCGTATAGAGTTACTAATATTTCCTAGGATAAAGTTTTAGTTTTGTTTATTTGGCTGTAAATAACTGGAAGCATTTTTTCCAGTTAAAATTGCATTTAGCATTCATTCATTGCAAAAAGTTTTTTGTTGACTAGTTTATTATAATTAAATAACTAGCAAAGGGCTTGTAACTGTTGTTTTGGTATAAAGTCGAGCTTAGTGTAATTTAGATATGGCATCAACATTTCTATAAGCTTACATAGAGTAGTCGAAACAAAAAAGTTTATTTTGGCCAAAAAAAGAAGTTGCTAAACATTTTTGTTAGATAACAACAACAACAAGAGTTAGAAGGAACAAGATTGCCAAAATGCGGTTTGCCCCAAAACGCTTTTGCCGAAAAATTCAAATGGACAGGCAGATGGACTCTGTCCGGACTGCCCTTGCCTTTGTTTTGACATTTTTAAGCGCACTTTGTCGGCTTTGAATGGTTTAACAAAACAACAAAAACAACAGTAGCAACAAAAATTAAAACCAGAAAGAACCTCAAAAAAAAAAGAGTATAAAATCTCAACTTTGTTGTGTTGTGTTCTGTGAGTAGGGTAGGGATAGGGTGGGGTGGAGTGGAACAGGAAGGGGGATGCATGGTATTTTGCATGTGACTCATTGAGCGCCTGGTTTGCGGTGTTTA
Source organism: Scaptomyza tumidula (assembly GCA_035044465.1). Taxonomy (NCBI): domain Eukaryota; kingdom Metazoa; phylum Arthropoda; class Insecta; order Diptera; family Drosophilidae; genus Scaptomyza; species Scaptomyza tumidula. Next base: position 16,131,025 of record JAWNNW010000444.1, read on the forward strand.
ATCTACCCCGCTTATGTGCTAACTTCCTGCAATGCTTTTCCGCCTCTGCTCAAAGCTGACTGTCTGTCTGTACATCTGTCTATCTTGCTCTGATACGCTGTCTCTCTCGCTCTCTGGCTTTGTTATGTTGTGTTGTGTTGTGTTATGTTGTTTGTACATGTGTGTTTATCCCGATTTTGTGTTAGTATTTTCTCCCCCCTGCTCAGAAGAGCCACTTGGTAACCAGTGTAAAAAAAGCTTAAGTTGCGTTTCACTGACTTTGAATTTTTTATATGCAATGTCGACCTTTTTGTTGTTGTTGTTGTGGTGGTGGCCGTGCAGCAGTTTTGGCCCCGGGAGCTAAGCTGCTTTCTGCGCTACTTTTTCTGGTTAACTGCATGCCAGAGAGAACCCCAGCAAAGCTCCCTAGTTCTGCTTATGTGTGGGATTGCGATTGCGTTTGCGTTGGAAAGTTTTGCTTAAATTGAATTGCACATTTGAGCGCATTCACCTAAACCTAAATGCAAATCGGATAATGCTGGGTTACCGTTGTTGTTGTCAAGCGACACCCATAGCAAACTGCATCACTAAATCGTTTGGCATTATAGCATAGAAAACCCCCTTGCACTTTCAACTTTCCAACCAACTTATTGTACAGTATTGCTATCATAAGAACTGCAGCTGCTGGCCATGGGGTCATAACGCTGGGTATTATCAAATCGTTTTGCATAGCCAAGTTAAGAGAGAGAAAGAGCAATTGGTGAAGGTAAAGTCAAAGGCAAATGTCTGTAGTATAGGAAATGAAAATGGATAGAAGATGTAGCTAAAGAAGCCGCAGTGGGTGAATGAAAAAACCGAAATAAAGACATATTGTAAACATTAAACAGCTATCAGCAGGATACGTGCGACTATATTGATTTCATCTATCTTGGAGACTTCTAATGGCGTCATTGTTGACGCTGTTTGTGTTTGTGTTGGTGTTTGAGTTTGTGTTTGTGGGTGTCAAAAAGAAGTACGTACTTTGATTTTATAACCAAATCGAGCGTCCTTTAAGCTCCAAACTCTGTTTGTTTCTTTGCAACTTACCTGAAAGAAAAGAAGGCAAAGAAAGAAATTGAAAATTTTTGTCAATCTATATAAGTGTTAAATGCTACATATATATATAGTGTATAGTATATTATATATATATATATATTTATTTATATGTGTATTTATATTTATTTAGATGGCAGTGTTAGCTCAACGAAAATGTTTTGGTTGCTTTGACAACTACTTTGCTTAGTTAGTTTTTTTCTTTTTATGTGGGTGTGGTCGGTTCCAGTTACGTTTGCTGTTGCTGTTTATATTGCTCACACCCACACCTAGACTATAGAATATATATATTTTCTCTCTATATACAGTGCCTTCAATCGATTGCTGACGTCGGGCTGCGCAAACAAAACAATTTGTCAAGCAAATGTGCCAAAAAGTTGACGCTCAAGATGGAAAGTTATATCGCCAGCAAAAAAAAATATATAACGACAGAGACAGCTAACCCACAAAAAGTGTACAGTTGTGCACACAATGACGTAAGCACTTACGTTAAGTTGTCAACCATTTGGGAGCTGTGTCAAATATAGTTGCACTTTTCTGTGTAATTTGTCTTTCTTATACCCACATTTTTTTGGTTTTTTTTTTGTTTTCAAGTTGTTGCTGCGAAAGTTTTCTTGCGTAAAAGTTGAACGTTATCTGTTAGTTTAATGATCTTACGTATCATTAAGCTTTTTAGAGTGTTAAAGGAGCGTTTAATAATTAAAGTTGCTTTTTAAGGTTAGGTTACGTAAAGCATCTTAACGTTACGTAAAGTAAATACAATTACAGACTAATTGCTTCTTACGTCAAGTAAGATAAGCTCATTTGGCTTACAAACATCAATTAGTAGACCATCCATCTCTCTCTTTCTGTCACTCTTGTTATACTCTGCATTTGCTTACGTAATGCAAATATATTTAATTACCAATAAGTCGTAGCGTTACGTCATAAGCTCGCTCGCAGCACTTACTTATCCCCACCCCCCCAAACACCCAAACAGAGACGAAAACTTACTATCGAAATTATTAGCTTTGCCGTTAGTTGTATTGAAACTCGTAAAACCATGTCTCTTATGTCATTTGCAATCGAACTTTAGGCGACAACACAACACACACACATACACGCACATCCACAAAAATATTGTTTCGATGAGTAATATACGTTTAATAGCGTAAACAGAAGGCGCTTGGAGCAAAAAGGACATATGTTCTGAGAACAAAAGGACATAAAATCGAAGTGTTTCGGCCGCCGCCCCTGATATTGCTCCCTGGCCCATCAACTTAATGATGCATAATGATATGAGCCACAAGACGCGGACCATTACACACACATACACATACACACACACACAATAAGTGGTTGGAGGAGTGTTAAATATTATGGCAACTGCTGCGTTTGTTTAGCTAAATGGGAACTTTGCAGACTTCTAAATTATTTATTTTTATTGGCATTATAATGATTTTCTTTAAGGACCACTTTCTTAAAGAACGTTAGGCTAACTAGGCTATAATAGATTTGTTTAGCTTATGGCTAATTTCTTATTTATTTATTTATGTTTGCTTAATTGAATTATAGATTTTTTCATGTGCATACTTATATTCGATTCTCACTACTTTGCCATTAAATAGTTTCAATCTTTATGTTAGTTCATTTAAGCATATTACTATTGATTGTATATTTGAATTTCGTTTTGTGGCTGCAGCAATTTAATCAAAATATTTAAGCAGCTGTCGGCCCACATGGCTAAACCAATTGCCAATTGCTGTGCTTCAAATAGCACTTTTTTTTTTTTGCCATGCTGTGGGTCCTGGCTGCTGCTGCTGTCTGTTTGTCTGTCTGTCTGTCTGTGTTGATGTGCTGAGTGGCTTTTGAAGTGCAGCCAGTTACACACACACACACACACATGCAATCACAAACAGCTGTGTGTGTGTGTTTGTCATGTACACACTTAATGCTGAAAGAGTGTCACTAACAATATCATCGTCTGTCTGTCTGTCTGTTTGTTAACTGCTACGATCCGTTGTCCTCGTATTTGTTTAGTGCAGGTGACATTTAAATTAAGCTGGCTTCCTTTGCCATTGCGCTAAAAGTGCTTTTATGTTTTCAGCGTCCCTTCGCTGAGAGAGAAAGAGCTCGTTAAATCCAATAAACGTTTGCACCTTCTTTTTTTTTTTTTTATTTATACTACACATTTCTATGCACTTGTTGTTCATATGGTTGCGTGTGTGTTAGTGTGTGTGTGTGTGTATAGCAATTGTTCCTAGCTTGATTAAATTTCTTTGTGTTTTTGTTTTATTCATCGTTCGTTGATATTGTTTTTTTTTGCTTTGCCAACAATTAAACTGGCCAATTAAACTTTGGCCTGGACGCAAAACAACAGTTCAGCAATTGACTTCGACTTGGTGTCCTTTCTAAGTGAGGTCCGGCTGCTTTTGGCCCACAGCTCTCTAAATGCCAAAGTGTTAATACACACACACACACAAAAAATACCCAAATGTGTAGTTAACACCAAGTTTGGCTCTTTCCAACCACCCCCAAAACTAGCTCGAAACCATTTGGCACATTTTTTACATACATTTTTATTGGACTCGGCAATTTATGCGCACGGCAAAATGTTCCTGCCTGTGCATTTTTGTCTCTATTTCTTCTTACCGTTTCTGTTGTATTTTATCGTACTGTTGCAATCTAGTCACGATGGAAAACAAAAAACAGAAAGCAGAAAAGAAGTGAAACAAAAATATCCAAACTAATTTACTTTGCTGTCACGACATTAGGTACACAAAAAAAAAGCAATAAATATATAAATACATAAATAATTTAGTGCAAATAAATCAATGCGCAATTGACATAAATCGTTGCAGGTGCAAAAAAGGCAAAGAATCAAGTTAAATTTTATTTGCTATTTATTTTACGAGAGAACCAAATAAAACTTGAAGCAAAAGTCAAGAGGAATGAACAAAGTTTTGTTAGATTTATGTAATGCATTAAAGATTCTACTACAGGTCATCAGTTAGTCGTTCATTTCGCGTCGTTTTCTTTTTTTTTTCGATTACCCCTTAAGCAAATGTGTGTGTTGATTGCTTTGGCTTCCTCGTTTGGGCGGGGGAGGGCAAATAAAAACTACCTCTTCACATGTCTAATGGGTCCTTGCCACCTTGAATATATCAGTTTGTCCAGCTGCCAAAAGTCACATATAAATCACAACAAAATCAAATTACTCTTTCATCTGTTTGGGGAAGCATCAAATAAATTGCACAACGTATTACGTATATGTCGATCTGAGCGAATTTATTGATTATTTATTTATGGCACGCAAAATAGGTGAAAGACATGATAGAAACAGGTTGCAAAAGGGCAAACAAGGTGAATCACCATTGTTAGCCAGATTGGATTGTATCTATCTCTCACACACACACACACACACTCAAATAAACAATCAGTGAGTTATTTTTCGTTTTATATTGACTCGAAAATGTCAATTGCATAACGGCCAACAATTCACAATTTTGATGTAATTGACAGGCAAAAGGGGCTCTGTGTGCGGTTGGTTTGCTTAGGGGTTGGTTGGTTGGTTGGTTTGGTTGGTGGGGGGGAGAACTGTTGTTATGCACATCATAAAATGTCAAACTTTGCCGTGTGTATCGCAACGGGGCAACATTTGGACAAAATGCTTTCTTATTTGACAGGCCATATTCAGCAACAGCAGACTGGGGACAACAGCAACAACATTCTGACATGATGCAGCTGGCAAACCACAGCAATAAAATCTCTCTCTGTGTCATTGAATATGCAAAGCTCTTTAATTAGTTTAAGAGGAAGAGAGAGAGAGAGTGTGATTGTATTATCATGCTCAATCGTACAACATAATAATTAAACAATGAACCGCAAAAACAATTAGTCGCATTTACAAGATACGGCCGCAAGTCAAGCCGCAGCTGCCAATCGATTGATTGGCTCGCGAGATTGTCCAACCAATGGTTCTTTATGAGAGAATGGGATTGGTGAGCCGCACCTTTAAGTGCAATGTGTGCGTGCGTGTGCGTGTGTGTGTGTGGCATGTGGCATATGGCATATGCAAAATGAAGTTGACATCTGCTTAAGTGGCTGGGGTTTTGGGCAATCCAACATTGCACGGCAATGGTTGCTGCTGTTTGCTGCACTTTCATTTGCAGCTGCTGCCTGCTTGATTGGACATGAAATTGATAGCTCACATGCTTGCAACGAACACTTATATGCAGTGTGGTGGTGGTGGTGGTGGTGGTGTGCGCGTGTATGTGTTTGTGCTTAAGCAAGTTAATTGAATTTTGCACTCAAGCCGTTGACGCTGTCGCTCGGTTGGGGCGCCGCTTGGGTGTGGCTCGTAAACGTTTTGCCACAGTCGGAAACATTTAAGCAATGACAAGACATTTCTGAAGTTTTAAGTGCATTAGCTGTCAGAGCAGGCTAAGCGATAACTTCAAAAATACCAGACAACTGTTTACTGCAATTGCAAAAGACTGAAATTTAAGTGCCCCAAAAAGTAGGCAACACTTTATTATACTGCACTTTAATATAATTTGTATATTATGTAGAATTATGCAATAAATATAGAAAAAAGTCATAATAATAACATATTTGCTTAGTACAACGTATTTCAAACTGTGTTAAAAAATGTTATTACTTGGAAATACATTTTTAATTTAAACCTCATATTTAATCGATTATATGAACAAAAAAAAAAAATGCTTGCGTTAACTAAACAAAACTTTTTGTTGTTCTTGTTGTTGAATTGAATAACTTTTTGTTTACGACAGTGAATAATTGATGGAAAATGCATAAGCGAAAAGTGTTGTATAGCCAAATATGCAAAGCATTTATAAATCATATTAAGAATCTATTCAATATTAAACAAAAAGATTGAAAATGAACAAAAAAAGAGCAACGCATGCAATTTAATCATTTAATTGCTATGCACACCAACACACACAAACATATATATATATATATATATACTTTATGCCTGTTTGACCAAAGAAAAAAAAAGCTATTCAAAGATAACGCTTTTGAGTGTACTGAAAAACCGTACAAAACTTGAAACTGTGTCCATTTGTCAACGCTTTGTAGTGGATGCCATTAATGGATTAAGCTCGAAAACGAGCAGCACAATGAATAAATTGTCAGATTGCGTTTGCCACACACACACACACACAGAAAGAGAGGAGATACACACAGTTGGCAGTAGTGGGGTTTAACCAGAAGGGGCAAGAGCTGACCAGAATCCACAAAAACCAGTGGACAGGAAGCGGCTGCTGCCACATTGCTTACATTTCAATATGTTTGTGCTCTTGACATTTTGTTTAACTGTTAAACTGTTGGCAAATGCCAACTGTCAACTTTTTTTTCTTTCCATATCTTCTATTATTTTTATTTTATTTTTTTTGCGTTTGCGTTTGCCCAAAAAGTTTGTCCGAAAAAGCCGCAGAAGAGTGAAACCATTTTATGGCCATTTGTGGCACAAGCTTTAAGTTTTAACACCCACCCTTACCAAAAAACATGAAAGAAAGAAAACTTTTTAAGGCTTTAAGCAGGCTAATAGTCTTGTTTGTGTGTGTGTGTGTGCGGAGTGTGGCGTTTTCGGGCATTTTGTAAATCAGCGTACAATTACCCGAACCGTGTAGTTTGCAAGTGTATTAAGTTCATTTTTCATTTTTGCCCTCATGCATTAAGCAGCTTGGAAAGTAAGTTGCCTGACTTCAACACAAAAAATAAAGGCAAATAAGTATATATATATATATATATATATAAAAGCAAAACATAACGCAGAATCACTTTTTCACTTAGCTGGTATGTGCATTTGTGTGTGTGTGTGTGTGTGTAAGTGAGTGTGAGCTGTTGCCTTTTGGCATGCAAATAAAATGGCCAAAAAGGCAGCAAACATAAGAGGCGAAACCGAGACCAGAAACCAGAAGCCAACTTAAGCCCAACACGTTAGAGAGAGCAGCAAGCGCAATTTGGTTCCACCAAAATTCCAAGCCCCAACCATAAGTTGGGTGTTGAGTTGGGTGGGTTGGGGGGGTTGGGGGGTTGGAGGGTAGGTGCCACAATAAGAAAAATGTTCAAGTGCCAGAATGTGTGCAAAGAACTCAAGTTTGGCAACACACTTCGCGTTTCTGTTGTTGCCTTTTCCTTTGCCTTCGCCTCTGCCATTGCCTTGCTATTTTTTTTTTTTGTTTTTGCCATGCAGATAATTTGAATTTTTTTCCATTTGTTTGGTTTGGCGCTGCTGCGCTCCTGTTTCTTAGCTCCTTGCCGGGTCAGTTGAATGCCTTTTTTAGATTCTCCATTCGAATTTCTTGTTTTTTAGGAACTGTAAATTGCTTTAGTTTGGCGCACAGTTTCAGCTTATAACAATAAGCGACGGGGACGAAGCAAAGCGAAGCGGAAGTGTTGGCCTGTTTCCATACTATTTATGAATACGCGGATAGTAATGCCATGCTTATAAACTGGTGTGGGTGGTGTGTGGCACTTGCAACAAGCTTTTTCTTCTTATCTTCGCAATTGCAGAACATTTTCTTCGAAACAGTTGGTGTGAAGGTCTTTCGCTGATTATTTCTATTGTGCAGCAAAAACAGCAGCAATTAGAAATTGTTTGTAATATATTATGCACATAAAATCTGCCCGTTGGCAACGATTTTTTTGTTATTCACTTAATTGCAGGGGAAACTTAATTCTTTCCAAGGTAAAACAAACTTGATATATACATATATCACAATTTTAGTTTCTTACGAACTTTAAACTTGATCCTTAGCCACTTTCTAGCCATTTCGCTCGCCTATCAAACCAACTTTCAACATTGCTGAAATACTTTTTCTACACTTTCCAAGTCTCCAAGCAACTTAGTATAACCACTCACAGACAATTTTCTTTAAATAGATTTCTCAATGTAAATGTATATAATAAAATTTAGATATACATTACTTGTAGTTACATTTCTACAAAGATATTTGAATATACTACATAGCTATATATATATATATTTTTTCAATTACGGCAAAAGTGGCAAAACAGTTGTCAACATTTCAAGACAAAACAGGAAAAAAAAAAAAAACAGCAGCAACAGTTCCGGACACAGTAGAAGCAGCAGCAACAGTAAAATGTAATGGAAGTGGATAGCACCAAAAGAAGAAGAAGAAGAAGAAGAAGAAAAGACTGCCATGACGCTCTGTCAGTTGCAGAGAGAAAGATGTCAGTTGTCAACAACAATGCCCCAAGTTGCAACAATAAAATTCTGACACATTGAAAAATGTCATTGTGTAACTTAAGTAGCCAACATCACACACACACACACACATAAACAATGAAATATACATATGCACACATACATATATGTATGTGTGGGTTGATTATGTAAAAGAAGTCGCATTCTATGCCCTCACACGTACCACCAACAACCCACCCCTTTTCTCTCATCGTCTCTCCATCTAGCTAGCTTTGTGCCTAACGCCTTGATGTGCCCAGCCTGTTAATTTACTTGCAGTTCCGTTCCATTTTTATGGACTGCCGCCATGACGCTTTTCTTTCTTTTTAACAAACATATGTGTGCGTGTGTGTGCGTCTGTGTGTGTGTGTGGACCATTTGTTATGCAGTGATACAGCGGCTGCTAGCCTAGCCTAGCAAGCGTTTTATGCTTTGCATGTTTATTAGAGATGAGCATGCGATTAAAATTTGTTTAAAGTTTAAACTTCAGATTCATTTGGGAAAATAATTTTAATTAACTTTAAATTTTTGAAGAAAGGAATCTGCATTTGTTTTAAAAAAGAAAATATCTATACTTTTAAATAAAGTTAAATCACGATCCTTTACTAGGCACGAACGTCTCAAAGCACATATATACGTAACTTAAAGCCACATTATTCATTGTTATGGCTAATAACAATTATGTTCAATCAGAAAACTTTTCAATAGCAAGCAACATGAACAATAATACATTTAGGTATACAATTTCATGCTTCGCACGCGCACATCTCTAATAAGCTAACGTACACGCCCATATTTGTTGAGTGTGTAGTAGTAGTATGTTGCTTATGCAAGCGAGAAATTTGTTATAATGTACATGGCCATAGAAATAGGGACGGACGGACGAACTGACTGACTGGCGAGGAATATCGCTGAATATTATGTATGCTTTTGATAAACGCATAGAAAACCAGCGAGGCGTATACTTGGCCCAGGCCTACAAGACACACACACACACACAGAGAGAGAGGGTAGCTGGAGAGGGTCTAGTCTGGAGAGGGGTTGGCAACCCTAGCGCAAAGTCATTTGTGGCGTCGATCAAGTGTACTCAGCCGTTTTATGGCGGCGCTTAACAAACCTCGACGAGGCCAGCAATTTTTTGTTGTGTGTGTATGTGTGTGTGTAGAGTATATACGAAAAGTATAAAAATATATATACATTTATTTCTTCTTTTTTTTTTTGGTTGTGTGTTTTTGTTGGAGGTGACAAAGTTAGCCCCGAGGCATATAACAAACAGAAAACTGGCAGACACAGACACAGACAGAGCAAGGATTCGCGGGAGCCAAGTGGAAAAGAGAAGCGAGCGCATAATTTAATTTCCACAGCTCTCGGAGAGACTGTTATCAGTCTCCAGGCATCATTATTACGTTTAATGGAAAATAATTACTTTTGGATAAGCCAAAGTGAAAGAAATAACAACCAAATAAGAGCCTAAAGCAAAGCACAGCGCCCCCAAGGGTATACCCAAAACAACAACAACAACAACGAGAAGCAAAAGAATGAAAAAGCAGAGAGCGCGGCAAAGGAAAAGTGTGATACTTGACAGTTTTTCACTTGCCGTTGTTGTTCTTGGTTGTTGCTTCTACTGCTGCTTTTCGGCACAGATTTTGTTTAAGTGGTGTTCGCTATAAATTCCTTGGAGATATGCAGATGTGTTGAGCTTATTAGCCTGCAAGCGCAAGCACAAAACTGCGCAAAACTGCAGCACAAGTTCAAGGAAATTGCTAACAACACAGATAAAAGAAGAAGAAAATGCGATAAGCTTTATGGAATAAGGAAATGCAATGAAATAGTAAAAGGATTAGCAGATAATTGGCCATATTGCTTGACATTAACTTGGTAACTATCCAAAGTTGACTTAGTTAAAGAACGAAACTTCAAAGAGAAGCAAGAAAAATCAAGCAAAACTGTTTAAAAAAAAGTTTATACAAAATCAACTTTCAATAAATGTTCAACAGTTATCCGCTTGGTGTACAAAAAATACAAAAATGCTGAAGATTTCATTTCATTTATATATATAGTAGTATATATAAGTAGTAACTTCCCCATAAATTAATGCCATCTGCTTTCAAGCTTTCATTGACAGCTACTTTCAGAGGATTTTATGTCAAATGCACATTAGAATTCCATTCGGTGAAGCTAAATTGTACAGCGATAATGGAAATAAATAAAACTGTCAGTTTAAAAACTGTTAAGATGCACATTAAACAGTTCGAAGTGTGGAGATTAACAGCTTTTTAAAATTATCACAATTGTGTCTGTGAATATTCTTGTGGAGATAAAGTTATAGGGTATAAAGTTGTAGTGGGAAGTTTTTTTTAAAGCTGCACAAATTCGATAAAAATATAATAATATAATTTCCCTTAGAGATCCTCGGAACCATAAAATGTTGAATAACCTTTTTTAATAAAAATGTTCCCTAACTATATACGGTTTCAATATATTTTCTATATATTTAAATCGATTGCAAACCTCAAAAAGGCATCTTAGCTACTTTTTTAGCTCAATCAGTTAAGGATATTTTTCAGTCGATCAACAAACATTCAGCATATTATCTGGCTTCACTTTAAGCACTAAGGGCAATGAAAAAAAAAGAAACGGTTGAAAAATTATGGAAAAAAATTCGCAAATTATTTCTTGTAATTCATTGAGCCGCAATTTCTTTTCAACTGCAGCTGTGTGCCTTCGGGCAATGTGGCGCCTGAAGTTAAGGCGCTTAAATATAAGCCGAACAGTCAGACAATAATGTCAAAAGCGTGCATATAGTAAAAGTATATATATATATTAACGAGCATATCGTACACATATGTGCATATTGATGATATATGCTCATGAGCATATCTTGCATTAAATGGCAACTTATGAGTTTTTTTTTTCTTTTATGCTTTCTGACTGATTTAATGAGCAAAATTCATTCAGCTTGTGTTTGGGTGTGTGTGTGCGTGTGTGTGTGAGTATCGCGTAACATAACCCACTTAAATATGTCATATGCATATGCCAAATGAGATAGGAGATGACAGAGTGTGTGTTCTGTACACGGGACTAATCAAGCGACGCGTTACCGGCTCAGTATTTGAATTTGCACTGTGGGAGACAGACAGAGAGGTAGAGAGAGAGTTCAACCCTCCACAAAGTATGCTGTGTGAATAATGTTGCGTATGAATGTCAGCAACAGCAACAGCAGCAACAACAACAGCAATATCAGTAAGCAAAGTTACAGGCAACAGCAGCAGCATCAAATGTCAGAAGCATTCGTTGGTGTTGCTTGTGTGTCGCTGTCAAAGCACTTTATGTCACAATAATTTGCAGCGCGAATGTATATGTGTGTGTGCGTACTATTATATATGCATTCATTTCACGTGCAGGCAGGCAGGCAGGACCTAACATCTTCACAGGCAGCCAGCTTTCAGTTGTATAGAGAGCGTTGAGAGTCGAGTCGAGTTGAGAGTTGAGGCGGCCAATATGCATATGTAAAATATTTATGAGCGCGTGCAAATTCATTTCATTGCTTCAACGCGTTTTGGCCTTTATGCAAGTGTGTTGCCAGAGTTCTTAGAATTTTGCATTGTATTGGTGTTGTTGGGCAAAGGGGCATCTAGTTTGTGTTACAATTTGAATAACTTGAGACTTTATGTCTTTGGTTTCCTTACACACTTTTCTTGGCGAAAACTCAAAAGCTTTGAACTAAAAATACTCACTAAAGAAAAGGAAGCCAAAAAACTGACTTAAAGCTAAATAGAAATATCACAAAGAAATAACAACTAAAACTCAAAGTTTACACAACCAAAACTAACTGAATGTTGAAGCCATAATAATAAAGTTTTATTCAAACATAAATAAAATAATAATCAATTCAATAAGAACACATAGTGTATTCTTCTGTTCGTTTTGCATTCATATATATAACACCACAAAGTGATCTATTTTATTGTCGTTGTATAAATATGTGAGTGTGTGTGTGTATAAGGTTTTGCATGCGCTGCTGCGTTTGGATTCTTGCACATGAATTTAATGCAGCGCATAACAAATTTTCACAGCACATTTTCATGGTCTGCAGGGCTTATGGCCTAACTGGCTAAATGGGAGGCTGACAAATTGTCAACACACACACACACATCACCCTTATTGTTGCTATGTGTGTGTGTGTGTGTGTGTGTGTAAATACAACATTGTGCAATATTCGCGACACGCGTTTATTTGTACTGTATTTATATATCATGCTGTTTAGGTTGGCCCCATTGCGGCTGTGGCAGGGTGGAGGAAGGGAGGGTTGAAATTTTATGTTGCCCGACAATAAAGGGTGTGGCGGAAATCGCAAAAATATTTTGTGCACGCCTCGGAAATGAGAAAAATACATTTTGAATATGAGAGAGGGACACAGTCAAAGTAACATCTGCTACTTTTGCACAAATTTTGTTTTGTTATTTGCACACAAAAATATAATTTATATATAAAATGCGAATCGCGCGCGCCCTGTGTGACAATTGTAAATTGTGTTGTTTGTGATTGTGTTAGTACTAATTTTCGGTAGTTAAACATTTTGTAATACGTTTATGCATAATATGCAAAAATACGTTTGTTGTCTGTGCTTTATATAATATATATGTATTTACGAGTTAAATGCGTGAAACGCGACACGCGGCGTATGCGTAATATAAACAAGCATTTAAGCCACTGCGTATATTGTCTGGCTATTGGTATTGGCATTTGGTTTTTCGATGTGCGTGTGTGTGGCAATTTCAAAGGATTAGGCGCCTGAGTGCGCAAGGACATGACAGCAATGACGCCGCCTGCATAACAGTATCCCCCATAACGTTACTTGTTACCCACCACCCACAACCCACCACCCATCAATCGCAATCCCAACTCCAAACCCCTCAACCACCAATCGCATTGACTTTGCATACAAATTAAAGTTTTGTAAACGCTCGTTCGTTGGTTCGTTCGTTTGGCGTTGTCTGGTTTATGTAATTGAATTAAGCGCTTGATACGCTCGCCCCAAAACGTGTAACTGCATTCTATTGGGCGTGGCTCTGTCTGCGGCTATACATGTGTTAACAAGTGTGTGAGATGTGTGTATGTGTGTGTGTATTTTAGTTGCATTTACTGGGATGCATTACCAAAGAAATGCTTTGATCTATTGAAACTTTAACCGCACTCTTTTGCTTAACTTTTTCAATTTTATTTTGCTCGAATTTAATGTCATCAAGTTGAATAACTTTTTCTTTTTTTTTTAATTTTTTGGCTGTCCTTTGAAGTTTTCTATCTATTTAAAAGTTTCTATGAGATACATTTCCTTTGGCTTTTATGTTTTCTATCTGACTTTAAGTCTGAGCTTGTTGCTTTCATTTTATTCAATTATACTTGAAATAATAATATGTTTTCAATGTAATTTGAATTATTTGTATTTTTTTCAAATAACTAAGTGATTAAATATTTAGTTTTTATAACAAATCCAACTTAAATTTTTCTGTTTTCCTTAAAAAAGTTTCAACAGATTTCTAAAATATCCAATTAATTTCGTAGTTTCTTTTTGTTTAGCTGTTTTTTTTAAGTTTGTTCGCTTTTGCTCCCCCAATTTTCTAGTTATGACGAAAAATCTATTACGTTTTAAGGGGTGGGGGTTAGGGAAGTATTTGACCCAACAGCGAGGGAAACGTGCATTGAACTGGTCGCGTGTCATGATTGCGTTCAATCGCCTCTGCACTGTTGCAACAACCCAAAGCCCTCGCTCTCCTTCCCTCGTTCTCTTGCCTCCTTTCCAAAAGCGACCTACTCTCTGGGGTGCCATAGCGATTGATTGGCTCTGGGGCGTCGCGATGCGACGCATTTGTCCTTTTGTTTATTGGCCATGTGCCACACATACACACACACACATTCATATATGTGTGAACGATTGTTGAAGCGATTCATTGTATTTAGTGAGGCAACGCTTGTCATCTTGCGGAGTGTTGCTGGGGTAAGGTTTAGGGTTTGGGTTTTGGGTTTTTGGGGTTTGCATTAATCGGATTTTGGGGGCTCCATTGTGTTGCCTTGTTGAGCAGCTCTGCTGATGTTGCACGCTGTGCACTTTAAGTTGCAGTTGCATAATGCCATTGTTTGTTGCATATTTACTTTTTGACGCTTTTCTGTCTCTCACTCTGCATGTAATTGTGTGTCTGTGTGTGTTGCAAAAAGTTGTTCCTTTTGTTGCAGCAGTAGCATTTCTGCCAATCTGGCAATTCCTGCCCCGGCACGTATGTCGTTTATGTCGTTAGCTCTACGGGGGGACTTTGCAGCGCTTATATTCTATTCTATTCAGGTCGTCGATGCCTCAATGTGTGTTCGTTCGTGTTCGATTTGTGTGCAGGACATGTTTGACTATCTATATGTGTGTGTGTGGTAGGGAAAAGTTGGCTGATGTAACTAAGTAATATTGGCAGTTGCATTTGGGTTATTGTCTTCAGTGGGTGTGTGCACAGATTCTCTTTGTGTGTGTGAGTTTGTGTGTGTGTTCAGCTTGAGGGAAGTGCTGTTGAGCTAGGCAATCTGACAGCTATTGAGCAGCAGGCAGCAGGCAGCCAGCAGCAGTCAGTAACCACTCGAGTACGAGTACGAGTTTCTGCCTGCAACTTTGCCGCATGTTAAGCCATGGCCAATAGACTTCTTCCTCCTGTCTGTCGGTCTGTCTGTCTGTTTGTCTACTTCTGGCCAGAGTCAATTGGCTAGCAATTGAGTAGAACAAAATACGTTAAGTACATGTACAGGAATCGCATTAAAATGAACCGCATTTACATTTTCTGCTCAAGTGCTGCGACACACGCACACACACTAAAACTTTACAACTCGCTTGCAATATGTTATAGAAAATTGTTGTTCACTTAAGTATTAGATTATATTATATATATATACAGTAGAATAGGGAACATATGCAAAAGTTTAGTGAACAGCAAGGCATCTTTTGTTGTAAATATTAATATGCTGCGCTTGACTGAAAAGCAAAAGCTAAAGTTTCAAGTGAACACTAAACCTTTTGTTATAAATAAAGTTAGTCAATTTATTAGTTTGACCAATTTTTGAGACAAATATGTGATGAAGAGTGCAAGAGAAAACTTTGTCTTTTGATCTGCTTTTAATAAGTCCATAGCTTAATATAATGTGAAATCAGGATTTTGAGAGCTAAAATAGTTATATATTTGGCTCATTAGTGAGATTCCAGTTGCATTAAAGCGTTGTTACTACTTAATGAGATATTGAAGCAAACTTTCTGCTCGTTAGGGCTGCCATATGAAAAACGCAAACTTTCACAGCTACACTTCAAAAATTAAACAGTTAGCTCTACGTACACCTGCACTGACCAGCAACCAGCATCTCGTTTTACCTCATCACTTCAGCTGTCAGTTAACGTTTTTATTTTTCATATAGCCTGCAGCATATTTGGTGCGTTGAACGTTATTCGCCTCAACCTCAACGAAAAATGTTCAACTTGATTTTCGTACGATTTGCTCGACGGTTTATAGATAGTTATTTTTTTTTTTTGCTGTTCTGTTCGCTCTGTCGATTGGGTTTTATTTTGGGGTCAGTTATGGGCAAAAGTTGCTTTTTGGCTTGGTTAGTTGGTGGCTAACGGTTTTTCCATTTATCCCAAACGAAACGAAACGAAACGAAATTTTCCAGCTGCATTTTCATTGTGCGTTCCACAACACAAGCAATAAAATAGTTGCTGCATTGGACACGGGGCACGTGCGTGCCGATGTACAGCCCTTGGCCATTATTACACCTCTCTCTATCGTTCTCTCTCTCTGATCAAGCGGATGAAGGAGGAGGAGGAGGGCAGGAGATGATGGCTTTGGGGCACGTATAAAGTTGAGCTGCGGCTGTGTTGGCGTTTGTTGGTTGTTGCTTTAAGCTGAGAGTATAAAGTGCATTTTGTTGCCACTTTTGCCGGCGCTTGGCTTATTTCGTTTGATTTTATGCGGTTACGTGAATTCATTGGCCAGACAGACACGACCAAAGCAGCGAGCAGGTGGGTGATTGCGTTGGTTGGGTTGGGATGGTTGTATGTGTGGGATGTGCAGCTTTTAAGCGTAAGCGATTTTTTATGTACGCTTGTGGTTTTAATTTCAATCATTTTGCTGGCTAGTTGGTTCCGGCCACGTTACAACTGCACTCTGGCCAACAAGGACAAAGGGCAAACAGAATGCGCAGGACCCAGGAACTAACCGTTGACCTAGCTGGACATGTCGTACATACTTGACGCGTTAATAAATATGCAAATGTGTGCATTTCGCACAAAGTGCGATTAGTCTTGCATAGTTTGGGGCGCGGTTAAAACAAGCATATGCCAGGGCATGCTTAACACACACACACACACACACACACACACGCACTCACACATTCATACATGGCTAATTGCTATATCATTAGCGTTGATGTGGGTGTGTGAATTTCGGCTTTAATGCATTAATGGCCACTTGAGCCACAAAAGTTGCGGCTTGTTTGGCACTTTTTCTATATTACCTGCGCCACATTACACCCACCTTGTCAACCCCCCCTGACACCACCCCTTTAACTCGCCACTCGTTCGGATTTTTCTTTGCGTTACGTCTCTGAGTATACATATGCCACAAATTAGTTATAATTAAGTTGAGCACACGTTGCCAGGCGGCAGTCGCTCCTGCATAACACTTAAGGAGCTACAGTTACAGTTACGCAGTCACAGCTGAACGTAGGATGGAGCTACGTACGTGCTTTGCTTGCAAGTGCTTATACACAAATACCCTGTAACATATTATAGCTATGGCATATAATTAAACTAAAGTCAGTACACTTTTGAACATAGTTCAACTTTTATAGAAGCTTAGAAGTTTTATCGTATTAATGTTGTATGTCTTATTATAAAACAAGAACTTATCTGAACACTTGAAGACTAATAAGCATTATTTACTTAAGCTTTATTTCATTCTGCACTATTATAGGGCATTCAGCTCGTCTATAATCGAACGAGTGCTTGGTGCTTGTTTAATAAGCGTTTGCCATCTATCCACACTTTGCAGTTGCTTAGTCGACACATTAAATGTAATTAGCTGCGCTAAGGTTCACACACAACTACGGACGGACGGACGGGACAGGACACTCTGTTCGGTCTATGACTCGCCTTTCGTCTAATTAGTTATCTAAAGTTTGTTGGCGACATTAATGGCGTCGGCGTTGGCGTCGACTATAGTAGCAACAAATTGTATAGCATACTTTTCTGCATTAGCATTAGCCACACCGAGGCTTGGCTTGCCCTCGCAAACTTTGCAACACAAATCATTCGCACAACAGCAGCAGCAACAAGAACATGAAAACAAAAAATTAGTCAAGAAAATACAGGGAACATAAAATGAAAGAAATAGCAGAAAACAATATTTTTTTTTTTTGTTTGTAGCTTGTATTGTTTCTACAGTGTTTCTTGCACCGTAAATCACTCAAAACATAATGCGCTGTATTTAAAATATGCGCACAAATGTCCCATGCAGAGTGAAAATTGCGGGAAATGTTTTTTAAACTTTGCATTTTTCCCCCTAGTTGCTTTTTATTATTATTTCTTCATATTTCTTGCTGCAGTCTAGCTTATTGAGCTGTTTGTTCTGCTAAAGGGACTCACAAACACACACGCACACACACACACACACATACACAAATACTTTGAAGATATATGATATATGTATGTTGTTGGCAGGCATAAATGTTTTTACTTCGTAAAGACTTTCGGTCTCTCTCATAAGAAAATACATACAAGTATGTTTGTACATATATACACGTATATATATATAGTATTCCCATAGTACTGCTGCCATTATTAAACATAATATTTGCACTTGTGCTTCATGTATAAGTAGTTGCTCAGCAGCAGCAGCAGCAAAAAATAAGAAGGAGCTAAAGAAACTTCTTAAGTTTGTTTAAGATTTTAGCAAAAGTTTGGTTTCTGCACCGAAACTTTTCGCTTTAAAGTGGAATTGTAAAGAAAATAATTTTCGGCGTGTGTTTATTAAGAAATATACAAAGCGAAGTGTGCCAGAAATTAGTTTAAGGGGCAGGGTGGGGTAAAAAGCTGTACATAATTATGGCTCTATTTAAGTGAATGAAAACTTTCCTTGAACATAACTTCATTAAAATTCAACCGATTTTTTAAGCCAATATATTTTTAATTATGTTTAAAACTTCTAATTGATTTTGAAGGTTTAGATTTGGTCTAAATTATACGCCAAAATGTCATATTTAAGTGGATTCCATATCCATTTTGCTTTCATTTTCTGCTTTGCATAACGCAACAAAAAATCCGTGTAAAAATCACAGCACAAGCACAAATCGTGGGTAAAATCAACTTTGATACTTTATAGATTTCGCTTTGTAGTTCATTCAACGCCCATAAACACACAGAGAGCAGTTCATGCTATCAGCTTAAAAGTAAACATTGAACGTGACCTGTACCGAAAAAAAATACAAAGCTGCCTATGGTAATATATATCCCTTCAATCATATCATATCATGCATGCAGTGCGGTTTTTTCTAGCCTTTGGGCAGACGATCTGTTTTTTCCCCTTCGTCTTCTCCATATATTAACAGATTTCTATTTTGCTTTGTAGTACATTTTTTGCTGTCTGTGTTTGCATTGTTAAACCAAAATACAATAAAGCAAATATGTAAAAAATCGACTGGGGGAGGCGGAGTAGTATTAAGGGGGCGTGGAAGTGCCATGGGGCGCAGTTTGTGCCAATTTCGATGATGACAGAGACGAGACGAGACCGAACGAAGTCAACGCATTTTAAATTGCTGGTTTGGCAAAAGAAAAAAAAAATTTTAAATCATAATATATTTATATATAGATTTATATTGCACAATGAAGTCGATGTCTCTGCTGTTTCTTTTTTTCTTTCTGTTATTTACTTTGTTTTTTCATCATTTTTTTTTCTTATATGTGAAATACATTGTTGTTGTTGTTTTTGTGCTGTGTTGTCAACAAGCTTTTATGAGGGGAGGCAACCATTTTCAATTTATTTTCAATGTTTCTCGAACACAAAAATAAAAGAAAAAAAAAGAATGAGAAGAAAATACGAAATGAAAAGCAAACTAAATTGAACATTTTTAGCGCGCTTTTAAGCAATGTCCTCCACTACGCCCAAACACACACACACACACCCACAGACACACCGCACACACCTGTCTAACAACAACAACAACAACAGCAGCATCAAGAAGGAATGGAAAAAACATTGCACTTAGAACTTCCGTACGATAAAATTAAATGACGGCTGCTGCTTGCGGCATGTGGAGGGTCGTTCAATGTGTAACGTTGCGGGGCTGCAACAATTTAAAACAACAACAACAACAATAATGTAGAAAATCACTTATGCTTGCCATTTTGACGGCTGCCGTTTTTGTTTGAAGTGGCGTTCAAATTATGTTAGCGTAACAAGGTGAAAGCACAAAAATGAAAAATCACTTAAACAATTTGATTTTTGATTTGTCTCAGCTAAACACCGAACATTTCCGCGACTCTCCCACCCTCGCACCTCTCCCATTCAAACTCCAAACGGGACTTAAGGACCTATAGCTTTGAGGCAAACACTTGATAACAAAACGAAACGAGGGTGAGCTCGAAAATACTCTTGAATGTAGGGCAACTAAATGCGAATGTGTTATACAAAGTAATATAAGTTGGATCTTAAGCCAGATTGGGTCAAGTAGAAAACTGTTACATTAAAAAGTAATGTAATTTCATTCGTAAAGCATAATTTTAAATGTTTTAATGATAAATAAAACATGTTTTTATTTCACTTTGTTTGGAAAATAAGTTATTCCTTGAGTTTTTTAAGTGATATTTTGCTTAAAAGCGGATTATATGAAGTTATCTGAGTTTTAAAGAAACTGGACTTAGACTTTTGAGAGCTATAACATAATGTTAACTAATTTTTAGTAAGAGAAAAACCTTGTTTTAAAGTTAAAAAGCGCAACTTGAAATGACAAAATGTTTACAGAAACACAAAAGCGTTTTTATAAAAAGCATAAAATTGGTTAAAATTGAGTTGTTTCAGCAATAACTTAATTAAAAACATTATTTATCCACTATGACAGCTTTTATAATATAGTTTTCGCAATCAGATTTTATATTGATTTATGTTCAATTTAACCAACATTACGCCAGCTAGTTTCCATACGAAAAAAGAGATTACAATGAAACAGAAAAATAATACAAAGGCGTAGAAAAGAAACTTAATCAATGCGGCTTTTGTTTCGCGAACTTCTTTATGTCATCTCAATGACAAAATTATAATACCCAAGGTGAAGAAGGGCAGAAAAAAAGAAGTGCTACGCTTTTTAAAGATTTATAGAGGTTGGATTTTTGCTTGGCGCTCAACAGCTCATAATAAATACGCATAAATATAAAACCACTTGATTTTGGCCTTACACAAATTATGGGCATAACAAATCTTGTGCCAGTTACAGTCAACATCACGTAGCAACAACGTGTATAGAGACATTGCGAGACAGAGAGAGAGAGTAAGTGCTCAAGAGGGGTGAGGGTGAGGTTTAGGGACAAAGAGAGAGAGGGAGCAAGCGAACAGACTTTTATTGATAAGGGCATAATTTATTTGAACAATCGACAAAACGCTATTGTCAATAAAGCCAGATAAATATCTGGCATTGTAGCTGTATAGCTGTATAGCCATATATTGTATATATACACAATATATAGATTTTTCCAATATAATACTCTCTTAACTCTGTGGCTTGCGTGACAATGTGAAGCCCAAAATAATGGGGGGATAAAAAAAGGAAGCGATATATAAGTAGGGTAGACAATGGAATATATAAAGAGGGATGGCTTATAGCCAAGTACAGTGAACGCTAACTACAAAGGGTTGCCTGGGTAACACGTAAAAAGGTAACCCAATTAATAAGTTATTTTGAATTGAGTAGGGTTAAACATGATCAAAC
This sequence comes from Scaptomyza tumidula, assembly GCA_035044465.1. NCBI lineage: Eukaryota > Metazoa > Arthropoda > Insecta > Diptera > Drosophilidae > Scaptomyza > Scaptomyza tumidula. Next base: position 16,152,314 of record JAWNNW010000444.1, read on the forward strand.
AAATTGGTTGAAATATAAGGTACATAAATGAATATTGATATTATTTGTTTTGAATATATATGTTTTTCAGTTATATAACACAAATAGTTCTGCTTACATTTGATACACTGTACTTTTATTGAATGTAACGGCCTATTGGCTAGGCCAAATAAACAATAATGCTGCGAGTTGCGTAATAAAGTCAATATTTAATTGAAACGTGTCGCGATTTATGTGTGCCATGCCATATCGTGTTAATATGTGTGTATAACCCGCAATATGATACTTGAACACATTTCAATGTGTACATAAAGAGGTCAGTTTAATGAACCAATTGGTTAATTACGTTCGCAAATGAAAAATTATATTGCATACACACAGGCGCGGGTTAAAAATCAATTATTGATGAATATTATTGCAATGATGCAAAAAACGTGGATCAGTTGAGTGAAAGAGAGCAAAAGCTCAAAAAGGTTGACAGCTCACATAACTTAAGCATATGTTGATGATAAACACAATGATTTATGCGGGCGACGAGAGCGACGACGATACACACCGTTCTTATGTATAAAATGGATATTTGATGTGGCAGACATTTAGGCCTGCTCCTGCCTGTATGTGTGTGTGTGTGTGTATGTGTGTGTGTGTGTATGTGTGTGCGTGTTAATGTGGCATGTGGCCCACGTCGCACTATTTTGCAGTTTTTAAGGACTAGCAGATGCTGTTTGCTGCTTTCAATCCTCATCGTGCGCCCCACGCCACCCACCACGACTCTTGCCACTTGCCAGAGGCAAACATTATCGCCTACGTGAGCTGTAAGCATAAGTATCAAGTTCAAGAAGAACTCGCAAACCGCCTTTTAACGCCTTCAAAGCAACATGTTGTGTGTGTGTGTGTGTGCGTGTGTGTGTGTCTACGTCGTGTGGCAAATGTCAATTTGTTAAGCATTTACACGTCTGCCTCCCGATAATTTTATTTGATTTTTATTTAATGCTACAAATTAGTTGTTTATACGCTGCCACAAGTTGTTGCAAACATTCTCAATTCAAACTAACAAACTTCTAATATGTGTGTGTACATATATTTTTATATAATCTTATTGGAACATTTTGTCGCTGGAAATAATTTGGCGTGAGCACTTTAATTACATTTGAAAGCAACACTTGAAACTTTGTCCGCAAGCAACGCGCCGAAAGAACTTACCGCAAAAAGGGCACAAAAATAAATGTCGAAGAAATGTTCGTTCGACTCTCAAGCAGTTGCCAGAAACAAAATGGCGGAAATGGCAAGTGGCTCTAAAGGCGGAAGAAGCGGAAGAGGGTTGAGTTGAGTTGGTTGCTTGTCACAAAGTGTCCGCCTAGCCATAATGACAGCATGTTATAAACTTTTGCAGCCAGCAACCAGATGAAAAGTTAAAAAAAAAATAAAATAAAACTGCTGCATTCGAAAAAAAAATATTATAAAAAAAAAGGTTGGCGAACGGAAGTTGGTGCCACGCCTCCACCGCCACATCAAAGCCCGCACGTCGCGCAGCAAAATGTCGTTTGCATGTTAAGATGAGTCTGGAGAAAAGCCATCAATAGATACATACCTGCAAAGAAGAAGAGAAAGACACAAAATGAGAAAACGGCATCAAAAAAGATGTGTAAAAATTAATAAGGGCTTTGCGAAATATCACTCAAATGTCAAATGGACGAAGGAGGCACGTGGCACGACGGGTGAGAGCTGGGCGCAACTTATAAAAAACAAGTTGCGCAATTTACTTTGTTAATTGGCAACGTTTAAAGAGGCCGCACCCCAAAAAAAAAAATAATATAAAATGGGGTGACTCGCAGACAGAGACAGAGGTATAGAGTCCTTAACTTAATGTCGCATTCAACTTGTGCTGTTTTTTTTTATATTTTATATTAAGTGTATGTGTATATTATGTATATGTATTTAAAGTAGAAGGCCAGACAACAACAACAACAAACGAACGAAACAGAACTTGTATGCGGCAATTGGAAAAAAAAATAGAACAAAATACACAAAATGTAATTTGGAAAGTTTGTTGTGTTAACACACACACACACACACAACAAAACACACACTTGCCCGGCTGGTCACTTTTTTTTTGTTGTTTGTTAAATACCCTATGCACGTGTTAATGAGAAAGCAGTATAATTTAGAGCTGACATCAAGTATACGTATATTTTTGTCATAAACAGACATTCAGATCATACTTAAAATTATGTTTATTACGTAAACTGGAACGAACTTTTCAGCTCTCAAACAGGTCATCTTTTAAGTCGATCAGTTTTAAGGAGTTTTAGTTTTTTGAGCAGTTGGGTTCTGTCCCTGGCCATCGGTCAAAGTGTGCGTGTTCTACAACTAGCGTCAACATTGCGGCAACACAGCAACAAAACAAAAAAAAACACAACTAACTAACAACAACAAGAAAGTCACAAAATACAAAATAAATATAAAAAATAAAAGCGTAGCGCAGTAGTAGCAGGAAAAAACAATAAACTGCGACACAGCGACAGCAAACAAACATTAAAAATGCACAACACCCTGGCATGAGACCGGATTGTGTGGCCCTGGGGCCAATATCCAAGCCCCAACATAGTACAGGACGATACACAAAACTATGACTAACGGACGGACGGGATTGGACTTGGGGATACACTGAACAGTTTGCGTGTCTAACATATCCCATATTGCTCTTAGCCATATCGACCCAGACGAGCGACAGTTAGCCACAATCATGATAAGCACCATATACATATAGAATACGTATATATATATATATATTAAACTCTATACTTGTTGAGAGATGTGTTTTTGCAAACTTTAACCAAGTGAACTGCAATTTTCTTGTGTTCTTGTATACAAAACTTTTGTCACTCTGCCTTTCTCGCTCAAAAATTTGCAAGTTTTCTTGGAAGTATGTTTTTTGTCTATATTCTCTTGTGTGATATGCCAATAAATTTTAATACGCAAAATATATACTACAAGTATTTTAATAATTTTGTTAGTGTTTTCTTACTTATTTGCCTTATTTGTTTATTTATACATACATACATTCAATGATAATTATAATATTCAAAATAATGTTGAATTTAAATTGCACTAATGCTTTGATAATATTTATATATTTATTAGTTTGTTGAAACTATTTTCACTTGTGACATTTTCGATAAGCTTGCAAATCATCATAAATAATTAAATGGCCTTCAAAGAGAGCTCAAAAACAGCTACAAAGCTGACAAAGAGTAATTAAACTTTGAATTTTGTCAGCTTCTATTGAATTTTTGATCTGACTTTGGCTTTGGCTCACCTTTATCTTCAATCGAAAGCAGCTCAAGCAATTTATGTTAATTATAACTTTTGCCAAACACAAAAAGGGAATTAAAATTATTATTATGAATATGTTCATGAAATGATATAGATACATAGAGAGAAAGTTGTCTAAGCCAAATCAAATTATCTCGCTTTGAGCATCTTTTGATTGCACATTTGCCATACAGCTAGCTTTCTTTTGTCGTTTTGAGGGTCAGGATTGTAAACCGAATTGGCTTAGCTTTGGGTGTACAAAATAAATAAAATAACAGCAACAACGATGTCAAGTGAAGCAAAAGATAGATACGAAAGATAACCAGGATAAGAGGGACGGGACGGGACAGGCCAGGGCCAAGAAACAGTTGCAGTTGCATGGAATATTGTTATTTTAATTGCTAGCTTTTTGGACGCAATTTCAACACAAACTCGGTTCAAGAACAGTTCAACAATGGGCAACATTTGTAGCTAGCTAGCTGGTTGGCTGGTTGCTTGCTTGGTTGGGGCGAAAATAAAATTAATTTAAAAGTTTTTAAACAAGTTTTCCATTAGAAGCGAGAAGCAGCAGCAGCAGCAGCAGGAGCATCAGCAGCATCAGCAACAAAGCTCTGACAACTTGCGCTGCAGTAGTTAGAAACATTAAAAGTTGCACCGTTCATATTTTGAACTGTTGCAAGGATGGTTTCTAGTTCGACATTAGGGGTATTCCATGCGGCAGTGTGTTTGCTTTGCTTTGTTGCCTTTCTGTCTCTTTTTCGCCTATTTAATTATGATTATTGAATTTTAAATGTCGCCAAAGTGCGCGAAGCGATTTGTTTGCCTTTGGTGTTTTGGTGGGGCGTGGCAGGATTTTACCTGGCCAGTACGTAATTGTTTAAAAGCTTTACCGCTACTTCCATTACTTTCCTTTTATGTTCTTTCATGAATAACAAACAAATAAACAAATAAACTGCTGTTGGAATTTGCTTTCATTTTCTTTATTCTTTTCCTTTTTTGTGCGTAATGAAATTGCACCTGCCGTTGAAATTAATGGCAATGTTGTTACTGTTTGTTGTTGCCTAAGGCCAAAAGCATTAAAATGTTTGCGCTATAAACAAAATTATTTCAACTATGAGTGGAAGCTCTTTCGTAAAGCACTCTAAATCCCTTACCAAATTTATATTTAAATCAAAAATCCAAAAACAAGCTTTGTAAAAACATGTTTAATTTATTAAAATTCCAGTATACGCATCAAAAATTTGTTGTTTGTTTTAATTGAATTTGAATAGTTGAGTTACATTTTACAGCAACAAAAGTAAGGTAAACTTTATATGAAAAAATGTTGACAAAAAGTTGAAAGTTAAAGTTTTAATAGACTTCAACTGCAATTTTGATACTCTTCAATATCTGAAATGAATCTCTGAGATTTTTGTACAACTTTCAACAATCAATATTCTTAATTAAAATCTTCGAGCTGGAAGTTTTAATACCACTTCGGATTATTATTATATTTTTAGCGATGGCTTGCAGCTAATTTTATATGCCAACCCTTCACTTAAAACTCTAGCAATTAATTCATACAACTCAACGAGGCAACATTTTGAAGCTTCAGGCAATTTACAGGAGAAATTTCATTGCCTCAGGTATTTGAGCTCATTTGTATCTTCACCATCAACTTAACTTTATTGTTTATTTATGTAATACTTATAATTTTTTTGTTGTATATTTTGTTGCTCTTCTTCATTTTGGCAGCATAAATTTTTAAGCCGCCTTGACGCTCGTCACTTAACTTCATTATGGCTTCGATGCTGAGATGGATAAGCAAAAAAAAAAGAGAGCGGTGTCAAATGAAGAGAGATGGTTCAAACTGGAGGAGGCTAAGCTTTATGGCGTGCGTAATGCTCAGCAAAAAAGGATGTTTGCGGGGAGGAGGGGCCAATACTGATGCCAAAGCAAAAGCAGGCCAAAAATGAGGCTCACGTTAACGCAAAACGTGCTAAAATTTAATGTTTTCGGTTTCGCAAGTTCAGGAAAGGAAAGGAAAGGAGGAGATGAACGACGGAGAAGAAGGAAACAGGAAGAAGTCGACAGACTCGTCGTAATGTAAGCGAGTGGCAAAATGAATGATAAACGAGCACACGTCAAATTGTTGCCAACAACACAGGGAGTGAGGAGGAGGAAAAGTAGCCGGAACAGCTGCCCGAGTATAAGAGAGGGAGGGAGAGGGAGCAGACGTAACAGACGTTTTTGTTGGTTTGCCTTTGCCTTTGGTCTCTGGTTATATAAATGGTGCATGAAAAAGCCAAAACAACAAAACGACGTGAGTTGCACGTTTCCTGGAGGCAGTTCATGGAGCCAAGGGGAGTTGGTGGTGGTGGTGGGCGTGGGTGTAGGATTGTAATGACAGTCTCTACTCTATATATATGTGTGTCTGTGTGTGTGTGTGCGGGGGGGGGGGGGGGGTATGCGTATGTGTGTGTGTGTATGCCTTTTTGTTTACATTTGGCAAACATTCAGTGAGCTGCTTCTCGTTTTCTCTATTTTTTTTTCGGCTGTTGCCAGCTATTGTTAGCCTACCCCACCCACCACCCACCGACTCCCCCAAACCCCAGCTCAATCTCCTTGACAGCACGCTCAAGTTTTTGTCATGAGGCATGTTTTTCGTCTTCGTTGTTGTTGTTGCTGCTGTTGCTTCAAATTAGAATTATTGAAATTTACTTAACGCAACGCTTTGGGCTTAGAGCAAAGCGGAGTCAGCTGTTTTTATAGCTTTTATGCATGAATAATTAATCCAACAAGCATTAGCTGCTAGACAAAACGAAACTACGGTGAGAATTCGAGCGAGAGAGGGGAAATAGGTGAGGGGGAGAGCATAGTCAAGCAACACAGCAAACAAAGTGCAATTTGAAGGCGTCTCTCTCTCCATCGTTCGCCCAGCAAAACTGTCAGCTAGGCTTAAAACGTCATCATCCTGTGCAGCGACGGGATAGACGATTGCAGCAACATGCAGCCAAGCGCCCCATTCCGCAACCATGCCACATGCCACATGCGCGTCTCGTCTCGTCTCTCTAGGCTGTGTTTTCTATGCAGATTGCTGTTGACTGTTGACAGCTGCCTGATTTCACTTTTCTTTTTCTCTTTTTTTGGGCGGTTTTTTAGCTTGCCAAAACTTTGCTTCCCTTTTTTTTTTGGTTGACTGTCTACGCGGGTTTTTGTAACCTTTTTCTTTTTTGTTGGTTCTGTTGGTCTCTTCACGCAGCATATGTTTGCATAAATGCACGGTATGCAGCATCAAAATGAAAGATAAATTTCGCAAACACGCAGAAAACAGAGCGACGGAGTGGACTGTGCATATAGTGCATATAGTAGCAAGAAATACGAAACTGAGATGAAATCGTGTTCAATGTGGCGAGATATGATGCTTGCTCTTGTTGTTGTTGTTGGTGTTGTTACAGGTGCTGTGACTTTCGTCAGATTGATGTCAGTTTTGAATTTAGTTGAAAGGTGAAATACCAGAAAAACGTATGACACTGAGTTATGTATAGCTGATGAAATCTTATGACTTTTATTACAGAAATAACTTTCAAAAATCCTAAGAAAGCTTTGTTGGTATTTGAATTGAAATCAAATAAAAAACATATGAATATTGTTTTGAAATATATTTTCCACTCAATATTACTCTAAAAATTAACATTTTTCAGTATCAGCAGAGCGATACAAAAACTTTTTTTGTATATGTTATTCAAACAAAAAGTTTGTTTTATAAAAGTTAAAATGGTTTATTGCCATGTTGGAAACTCGAATTTAATGCATTAAGTAAATTTGAAAACAATTTAATCTATGCAAAATCGAATAAAAAATTCAGCATATTTATAAGCTAATGTGATATTGAACAAGTGACAGCATAAAAGCTCATGTTAATTTATTAAAAGCAATTACAATAAAAATAACGTAATAAACAATAGCTTATTAATAACATCAAAACCTATAATAGAAGTGAAACACAACAACATTAAAAGGCAATCTATATAATAGAATGATATATATGCAAATCAAATGAATTATGCCATTAATTAACTCTGCAAAATGCAAATAAGAAAAACCCATATTTCAACACAAATATATCACAATTAAAATACAATAAACTCGAATACAAAAAAAAGTAATACGAAAAAATATATATCAAAAACGAACAGATGCTTTCATTGGAAAACATTTGCCAAAAAGCTGCCCGCACAAAATGTTGAACATTGTTCAATTTACCCTCCTCCAACAAACTGCCCCTCCTACTGCTGCTGCTTCTCTTCCTGCTGCTGCAAATTGGCTAGACAACTATAGCAACAACAAAAATAACGAGTTCGTCGAGTACGAAAAAAATTAAGACAAAAAACGCTTTTGCTATCAATGTTGGCCACTTGCTATTCCCCCCTCCCCCTCGCACCAGCACCCACACCCGCCCACCACCTTGTTCCCATTCCCTTTGGATAATTTTTCATTTGCAGCCTCGACACCTTTTTCAATTTCAGCAACACAAATGTTTGAATTTGTGTCGCTTGACTGAATGTCCCGTGTGCTATTCCCCCCACCCCCTCCCGCTAGTAAATCCCTCTATTACGTTCTTTCTCTTCCCTCTCCATCTCCCTTACCAGCAAATGCAATAAAATTTCAATATGCAACTTGATAGTGCGGGCTTGCTGAAGGCGGGGGACAACGGGAGGGGGTGGGGGATGGGGGCTAACAGGTAAATGGGTTTTCCTTTTTATTTCTCATTGCTTTGGCCATCTTCCGGCAACGTGTGACAGCTAAATGAAAACATGGCCAATTTTTGAGTGCAATGCCAAGTTTTCATCTACTTTTTAACACACCTGCCTGCAAGGGGGCAGGTGGGGAAAGGGTAGTACTATATTGCCTTTTTGGTTGTGAAATATTTCAAAGTTTGTTTTTAAGTCTATAATTTACTTTTCGAGTTCATATGCTAATGATACTTGATGCTTTGCGAGAAGATAGAAAGAAACATTCGAAAAACAAAAAGATTGTTCTTAAAAGTAATCAAAAACTATCGGAAAGCATTGGAAGAATCGCACAAAACGTATCAATCAAATAATCATTAAGAAGATGATGGAACTAAATTTCAAGTATTATCAATAAGTATCTAGATTTTTTATAGCAAGTAGATAATAGTTTGACCTTCAACTTAAACCTTTTGTAGGGTATTGAAACATTCACTACAACACTTTCAACAATTTCTCATCATGTATTTGTGTGTGTGTTTTTCTGAGGGTATGCCAATAGCTTTTTGGCCTGGGTTTTAGCAATCAATATGAGTAACAGCCACTTGTTTGGCTTGCCGCACTAGTAAAACTTGCCCCAAACTAGCACCTTATTTGAGGTGCACAAGCACAAGCTGCAACACCAGCTAGCAGGCAGGCAGGCAGGCAGAGCAGAGCAGAGCAGATGGAGCATGAAGGAGCCAAGAGCCATGAGCTGAGTGGCTGCTGCAGACTGCTTTTCCCTGCTTACACATGCTCAAGTGCCCTCTGGGTGTGTATGTGTGTGGGTAAGGAGTGTGGGTGTGTGTATTTTTAGACTTGTCTGCCTTTTTGGCACTCACTGTAAGCCAAGGAATATTGCAGTTATACTGCTTTTCTTTCGACTTTTTTTTCTCGGCTTTTTGTTTTTTTTGGCTCAAGTTGGCCGCTTCTTGTTATTTATAACTTTTTCTTCTTGGGCAAAAGCGGCGCGTGCAGAAATATCAATTGAACACGTTTCAACACACACACGTATACATGTATATATATATGAATATATATGTGTATGTGTATGTGTATGTGTATAATGTATATATAACTTTTGTGCTGCAATATGAATGCTTGTCTAGAACACACACACACACACCCAGAGTGCACTCAAGTGTTGATGAGGACAGCGTCGGAAGTTGTTTCCTTGCTTGCTTGCTTTATCTCCTTCTTTTCTACGTATAAATATACACTGCAAACAATTGTGGTGTATAGCTATAAAAGTATATGTAACATTTATGGCCAGAAAGTTTCTGTTCAGTCAAAACTCATTTCAAAAATTCAAATTTCATACAAATTCCTCCACATTCAACGAATTTTTACAATATAGGGGTTTTCGATAATGACTTTTTAACCAGATAAAGACTACAATTATAGTTCGAAAGAAAATTCGAAGAAAAATCAATGCAAAGAGTCCATCCAGTATGTAGGAATGAATGAAAACTTTGCATAGTTACAACATCGTTAATACTCAAACAATTTGAAATAGGAATACTAGTTAAAACATGATTTTACATCTACATCGAAACAGCATTTAAAAGCAGAAGACCATCTAAAACTTCTAGTTGAAAGCGCATTTCTTTAAGTGTATATGCACTTGTATGTGGAAGTTAGTGCGTCATTCGGTCGAGTGTTGACTGTAGTAGACGGTAGTAGGGGTAGTGCGGTATTGCTTCACTGTCAACTGGACGTTGCCCATTGTTAGAGTTTGCCTTAATTGCAACGTTTTGTAACGTAATTGCGGCTGCAGCCGTATCCGTCAGTTACAATTTTTAGCGCTTGTCTTTTGTTTGACTCAAGTGGCGCACTAAACGCTGACACGCCCACACACAGCCCACACCCAACGCCCACTTACGACACAGCGAGAGAATATAGCTCTCACACTACCTTAACGCTTTGCTTCGATTGTAGATTGCGCACAGCAAAGGAAAAAAAGGACGCAAAAAACAAAACAAAAAAAAAGGAGGAAGCAGCAAAGTTTGAAGTGTGTTCTCGACTTTTCCGTTTTGTTATACAATAGGCCTATTGATTGCCTAAGCAAAAAACACAAAAAGAAAGAGGGAATGGAATGCGGGGCGAAAATAAAAATTGCCTGCGCCTGCAAGTAGGCAACACTTTGTGTATTTCTTACATCTGCGAGGCAACAACAAATCATAATTAGTCTGGGGGTAGCGTCTGCATAATTAACGCTATCGGGGCTCCCTTATATAATTAGGTGTACGTGTATGTGTATGAGTGATTGAGTGAGTGTGCGTAAGTGTGTATGTACGCATGTGTGTGTGTGTGTTTATTATCAGCACGTTTAGTATGCCAGTCAGCGTGTGCTTTATATTTATTCTTAACTTATTTTTTAACAGGCATCAATAAAAAGTGCACAGCCGTAAAAATTCCAACCCCCATAGCAGACGTACACACACACACACACTCATACGCACACATTTACTTGAGTTTCTCTTATGCAAATGACTTTGGCGCCTGCTGCGTCATTTTTGTCTGTTAGCGTCCCCCCAACCCCTTTTTTCGTTTCGTTTCGCGTTTGAAATGAAGCTAATGGTGTCAAATTCAAATCGCGTCTCATATGTTTTACTTTCGGCGCTCTAATTTTATGATCATTGTGGGAGGTTTGGAGGGGGATCCCCCTCAGCCTAAAAAAACATCATCAACATCATCATCAGGCAAAACATCATATTTGGCTGCTGCCATTCGGCTTGTCACGTCTAATTTGCAGCAACCTTTTTTTTGTGACCCCAACCATGCCCCCTCCTCGCTTTCAAACGACCCACACAATGTGCTAACGACCAATTTGGGGTTTTTTTTTTCTTAAGTTCGTTTCGTTTTGAACGCCCGCGCTGGCAGTTAATTTTTATTTCTTTAGCTTGCATTTTGTGCTTTGCTTAGAAATGTGAATATTAAATTAGATTTTAGCATTTAACAAATTTTTTGATATATTTTTCTTGGTTTCGTTTTTTTTCTTCTGTTTGCTGTTTGCTTTATGGTGCGGTTTCTCCTCGGAAACTTCTGAATGAAAAATGCAAATATTTTTACCAACCAAATAAGATTAACCGCAGTTTTTGGTAGATTTACGTAATGAGTTTTTATAGAAAACATTTTGTTAGTTGATTTCAGCTTTGAACAGTTTTTTAAGAACTTGAAAGATTTATAAAGATAAAGTCGCATATTCAAGTTTTTTACTATGATTCCGCACACAATTTGACATACAAGCCAGTCTTATTCATTTGCATAACCAAACAAAAGACAGATGAAAGAAGAAGATAAACCAAACAAAAAAATCTGACTAGACTTCAATCATTTTGGATTACATAGTGTGGTTTATGTATAGACATATATCATCTTTGTATAGTCAAGCCAAAAGCACACAATAACCAAGCACGTTCTCAAACTTTTCTTTTTAGCACACTTTTTCTTCATTAATTTCTTTCATTGTTTCAGCGCAAGTTATTCTTCTTTGTGTGTGTGTGTGTGTGTGTGTGTGTTGGTTGCAAATTGTGTTTCTGTCTGGCCGATTGCCAGCATTTGATTATTGAACGATATTTTTTTTTTGTCCTTAGTTGCATAAATTTTCATCATCATCTTTGTCGTCTAACCAAAATCAGCTGCGTATCATTAGTTATGCAAACGATGTGTATGTGTTCGTGTGTGTGCGTGTGTGTGTGCATTCATAATTGAGCTGAGCCCAAAAAGGATGTGCTTCAAGTGAATGGGGAAAGGGAAAACATGTAAGAGGACAGCAACCAATGATTGTCGCAACTGAGCCTTCTGCTGCTGCTTCTGCTGCGGTTTGCCAAAGTGCGCGACAGTTTTAAACAATGCAAAAAACAAACCAGGGTCCAACTCCACCCAACATCTCGCCCCCAACCATCAGCCCACTCCAACAACCCTCTCACCAAACACTTGAGTACTTAGACAGGCAGGCACTTAACAGAGAGCAAAAGCAGAAGCAGCAGTTGCATAAAAAAGAAGAAATCACCGTTACAATTGCTGACTAAAAGATGAAAATTCTACATTTTTAATGCGGCTCACCTGACGAGCCGCACGTCAAGCACTTCACACACACATACACACACACACGCACACTTATAACAATGGCGCAACAACAACGAAACGAAAAAAAAAGGGTTGAGACAGCCCGAGGGGGTTGAGTGAGTGTGTGAGTGGGTGGTTGGTTGGTTTGGTTGGGTGGGTTTCGCTTTTGTCGCTGGGGCTTGTTAATTTCAAGTGGCATGTTAACTTTCTGACATTAAGTTGGCATTTCATGTCAACTATGCCAGCACACACACTCAAGTGTCCTTTATGTATATGTAAATGTATGTGTGTGTATGTGTGTGTGTTTGTTGTTACATGTGCAGCGGTCTTGGAGAGCTGGTGGGGGAGGGGGGGGGGGGGCGTGGCTGTGTAGCTTTCGTGCGGAAAACGCTGTTTAGCAAAATGCCATCATTATGTTAATTATAAATGCGCCTTGGCTCAAAAGAGTTTTCTTTCACGACAGACACGAAACATTTAGCACACAGACAAACTCACATGGATACTTACACACTCACACTCACGCACACATACACACACACACACAGTGCGGCTTTTACACTTCCGTTTCCGCTGTAAGCTGGTATGCCGGATATGCTAAATGCAGTGGCTTTTTATGCGTTTGTCTGATGACAGCAATTATCATGCAGTGATATAACTTTTGCACAATACCCATGCAAATTGCTAATCAAAAGCGCAAAAGCCATCCAATACCCCCCAAAACACTCTACACTACCCCGTCTCTCCCCCTTTCTCTCTCTCTTCCGCACGCAACTTAAACAGACATGCAGTTAAATGGCTGCCATTTGTGCCAAATCATCTCTACGCACTCTCTGCAGCAATCCAATTTTTCTATCTCTTTCTCTATTACACCAATTCTCTCTGTATCGCATTCTCATTTGCGTATCGATGCTGTGCGTTTGTGTCACATGAGTTGACACTTTCAGTTGAACTCAATTAAGTTCAGGCATAAACAACATTCGATGACAAATCTATGGCCTCGTCTCTCCCTCTTAACGCCCCCGTCTATCATTCGGGTAAAATATTGGAATCTAGTCTTAATGAAAATTGTATTTGATTGTTGTTGCTAGGCGTCAAATGTTGCGCACAATTTGTTCAACACAAAAAAGTAGCACAAGGCGACAAAACTACGCGATTTATTTGGGTTTCTTTCTCAAGTGTTGTATGTTTGTGTGTATGTGTGTGTGTGTGTGCGTTTTTTTTAATTAAATCTTCGTTGAATGAGTTGTAGTCTGTGCAAGTCGAAAATGTTAGACAGCAGTTAAGCAGCAGCTGAAAACTTCTCAAAAGAAAGTTTGTTCAAACTATGCAGAAACATTTCTGGAATTAAGTTTTCTTAAGTGAGGGTGTTGACGCAAAGAAAAACCGTATACAACTTGCTTCGTTTGTTAAACTACATTTTTTTTATATTTTTTATCACTTTTTACTGGTTTTGTAGGTGAGAAAATAATTTAATATTGATTTTTTTTCAGTTAACTTTTAGAAGATGTTTGTGATTTTTGATTGCATGAAAAATATATATTTACATAGTTTATTTCTTTTTGAATATTTTTACTAAAAGAATTTTCTGATTTTATTTATTTAAATGTCAATATTTGCGTTTTGATTTTATATATATATTTTGAATGAATATTAAATGGTTGTATTTTTAGCTTAGCTTAAATTATTTTGTGAACTAGTTTGTCTAACGAAAATATTTATATCTATAAATCTGCTTGCATAATGGTTATGCAAACTTTTCTAAAAGAGATCATTTACATAAGAATTGCATTAAACTGAAAAACTAAAGCAATTCAAAACCAAAAGCAATTGCTATTTGTACTCGAAATAACTCTGTGAAGTCACAGAATTCACTTGATAAATGAGTCAATTATGTTGCGTGTCTCCGGAGATGAAACACACAAAACTGGGTGGTGGAGAGAACAGTGAAAGAAAAGAAAACAAATCAAAAATGCTTGCCACTTATTTCGTAGACGGTTCTAAACGCAAATTTACTAGCAGAACAACAACAACAACGAACGGAAGAACGAATAACTATTGCAATGAAACTTTGCACTCCATAGCCAAGAGCAAAAAACTTGAAGCAATTGCAAAAGCCAGCATCTTCAATCTTAGCCAGAAGAAAGACTGCCTCTCTCTCTCTCTCTACCCATAATTTTTAGCCCATTTCCATTTGGCATTTTCATTTTGTTTTCTCTAGCAGCAATGGCAGCAGCAGCAGCAGCAACCAGAAGCAGCTGCTTAACCACAGTGACTTTTTGGCATGGCTCATAATCTGTGTCTGTCATCGCTTAAGAGTGAAGACACCACCCACAATTACCCCACCCACCCACTGAACTGACTGTTGAACAATCCTTCTGGGTGCTGCTGCGTGCGATGGCTAAGAAGAAATCTCATTAAAAATGTCCTTGCGGCTGGCACTGAGCATAAATCTCAAAATTAAAGCTTACACAAATAGTATAAAATAATCATAAAAAAAAAAACAGAAGAAGAGAAGAGAAGAACATGACAAATCTATATGTATCTATATATATATATATATATATACCGGTTAAGAGTTGGCTAGCTGTTGAGAACTTTGGCCCGGGGTGGAAAGAGGGGGTGGTGGCGAGGCAAGGGTGCCTTGAATTTATGTACAAGCGCGCGCGTTCGCTCATATCGCATAAAAACCCATTTAAAAAGCAATTATTTTGCCTTGATTCAATATGGCCGCGTTTGATGGATGCCACGACACAAAAACAAATACAAGAAACACGAAAAAGGGTGGCTTACTGAAAAGGGGTAACAAGGTAATAGCCAGGCGCTTGCTGGTCAACAACAAGACAGGGCTACGACTATTTTTATGAGTCGTGCTGTGTCAGCAGCAAATCTGTTTGTGCTTCTTTTACTCTCTCTCTCTCTCTCTCTCTCTCTTTGTGCCTATCAACACTTTTGCGCCTTAATGCATGCAATGCATAAAACACAGTTTTCCCAAGCAAAACTACAGACTGCAGACAGCTGCAGCTCTGCGTGTCCTTTGGCGCTATCTCTGGCGCAGTTTTGCTGACAGCCAAGCTGGCAAGAGAAAGAGGGAAGACGACGACGACAACGCATCCTGGGCAACAGGCAACATGCTCTGGCCGAAAGCCAACTCGGTCAACAGTTCGATGACGTATGCAGGAACGATGACTACAAAACTGTCCTTTTAAGCCCAACACAGACTGCAGTTTTCAGCCACACACACACAGCAAAAGTAACAGCCACATCTAGCAACAGCAGCAGCCATTTGAAATAAATATTAAAAAAAGAAAAAACGAAGGCAACCATTTTTGTGTGTCCGTGCGATGGCGCATGCAAGAATTCTGAAACGCACATTAAAATTCAAATTAAATGGCACCGCATTTTGTGCCCCACACTATGCCCCCCTCTCTATCTCTCTCTCTGTGTTAGCCTCATTTTATGACTTTAATGCCCGTGAGTAACTGGAGTGGAGAGCAGCTGCAACTGTCTTTTAAATGGTTGTTAAATTTCTTTTTGTTATTATGTACATTTTGGTCCCTTTTTGGGTAATCAAAATGCTGAATGACCGAGGACAGTAGCTCAGATATGATTAATGTCTAAATGGTGGACATTTTTAAGGAACCTGCTATCTTAAACATAATGCTTTCTTATAAATAAGATTTTTAATAACTTTACATTATTTAAACAAGTAAGAAGGCTCTAGTCGAGAAATCCCGACTAGACGATACCCTGATCCCTATACTTTACGCGTACAGTCAGTGCTTGCAAGTATATGTGTGTGTGTGTGTACGCGCATACTGCATAGTGCATACAAAACTTCAATGTCCCATATCTCCGGTGTTTATTATCCGATTTCGATAAAAATTTCACAGATTGTCATTATTTTGTTTAATAATTCAAATTGCATCTCAAAGTTTTCCAAATTCAAGATTTTGTTGTTATCGATCCCATGTGTATATCGGAAACGGGAAGAGTTATCGAAAATCGGAAAGAAACTTGTACTGCCTAGGGATTAGAAGAGCTTAAGTTCCAAATCTGGAGTCTCTAGCTCTTATAGTCTCTGAGATCGACGCGTTCATACATACAGACAGACGGACAGACGGACAGACGGACATGGCTATATCGACTCGGCTTCCGATGCTGATCAAGAATATATATACTTTATGGGGTCGGAGATGCTTCCTTCTACCTGTTACATACTTTTGCACAACTTCATTATACCCTTATTTCCCATTTTTAATGGGATCAGGGTATAAAAATATACAATTCATATTCCTGATTAATTTTTTTAAACAGCATTTTCCCCTAACTAAAAGTTCTTGGAAATTTATTTTCGTAACCATTTTTCAGTTGAAACGCTGAAGTGCTTATGGTTCCAGGAATAAAACGCTCGAAATCATATTCCATTAATACTTGTAATTAACTCATATTCAAAATAATTTATCGCGGGTTTCATACATTAAATCTGTATATTAATTGCAAACGTATTTCTTTAAAACATTTCAATTGAACAATTTATCAACTAATTCCTTTTAACAAACTTTTGTGTTTCTTTTTCGTATTTCTATATATTTTTTTTTTCTCAATTTCCTGCCTTTTTGGGATCATCTCTTTTGTCAAGTTGTTCATCGTAATCATCTTTTTGCGAGTTGCCTTCACAATCTTTTTCATTAGCGCATTTGACTTAACGCTTCAGTAAACTCCTTCAACGATGAAGAAGGAGTTCGCATTGTAACCCATTTATATGGGCGCACATACATATTTCAATTTTCTTTTCCCCCGCCCCACCCTTGGGGGCATTGTGTGTGTGTGTGTGCTTGTTCCCTTAGCGATAACAACAACAACAACAACAACAACGAACTCGAAAAACATTTAGGCCGCATTTGATTTCATTACGTTTTTATCTTTTGGCTACTAATTTCATTTCGTGCATATTTCAAACATACTTTTGGCTTCCATAGAACGATGAAGGGGAAGGAGGCCCGCTACTTCTTCTTCTTCTACTTCTATATCCTTTTGGCCTGCTGTCGTCTCAGTTACCAATTTTCCCTTGGCCACACCCCTAAGCCACTGCCCACTCGGTTCGAACAGCTTTGGTCCGTGCAAGAGCTTAATTAATTCCCCAAAAAATATTTATAACTTTTAGGCGCTCGACCATTTTTGGGGCTTTCAGCAAACATTTAGGCACAATATTGTTTTACCATTTGTTGTTGTTGCTTTTGTTATTGCTAGTGCTATTGTGTGTGTGTGTTTGTGTTGTTTTGGTTTTTGTTGTTTGTCAATTGCCAAATCTAACAAATTTATGCATGACTGCAACAGGGTCAAGCTGCTGCAAAATCCTTTAATGCGCCACAGCTGGACAAACCGCACCCCACCCCACACACTTCTAAAACCCCCCTCGAAGCAGCCTATAACCAAAATTTGACCAAACCAATGAGAAAAGTGTGGAAACCCAATACTTAAAAGCTTCTTAGAATGCTGCATTGGGATGTTTATGACTTTCAAATGCCCAACAATATTCAATGAGAACTATTTTGGGTTCAAAAATATTAGGAAATTGCGAGAAATATTAATTTGAAGATAGAAAGAAAATATTAAACTCATATACTAGTTATTATTTAATATATTTATACTTTTCTTTACTTGCTGTTTATTTTTACGCTAAGAATAATACCTTTAAAGAAGGAAACTCTGTTAAAATTTGAGTTTCATTTTGTTTTAATAGCCTTAGAGGTATTAAAATTACTTAACATTAAAATATTTGGTCAAAATCCCCTTAAAATACCTAGAAATCGGCTTATAATATAAGTTGTAAGCCAAATATTCGTATGTTAGGAATCTAGTACAAATTTACATCTTACCAAACAACAAAAACTCCCAATAAAAATTCTTACGAATAAACCTTAAATCAAACTTTTACCTGGAATTCACACAGCTTAGGCTTAAAAGAATGTACGCATAACAAAAAGAAAAATAAAGTTAAACAAATTCAACTATATGACATTTGTGCAAGTGTGAGAGAAGAAAAATAGCTTACGGCTACTAGTGTTTTTTTTTTAACCCTTTGCGATTACAGGGTATCAGAAAACAACAAAAAAAAAACGAAACTAAAGGGCGATGGCAAGTTTGAGCTGTGTGTGTTAGGCGCTGTGCGCAGCCAATGCGACGACTCACCAGATAAGCAGATTTATGAGCTAAACAACAAACTGAAATAACTGGAGACAATTCGGTGCGATGGCCATAGAATGAGAGAGTGAGAGAGAGAAATGTAAGTTGGAGACTGGGCAACAAGGACATGGACATGGCCGAAAGGCTGATGCTAAAGTTGGAGTTGGAGCAGCAAGCTCGGAAGCGTAAAAGCAAGATAAAACATAAAGTCACCATATACGCACACACAAAGATATTTTGAAATCGAAATAACGCCACACACAAACACACACAACATACAGAGTGAGGGGCGGGGTTAGATGGGGTTAGTCTCGCACTATGCGAGAAGATTTATGAGCATTCTGGCCACGCAAGGATGTGTGTGAGTGTGAGTGTGTGTGTGTGTGTGCAATGATGGCATATATAGAATGTCAACGGCACATCGCACAGGAAATGCCCGGGCAAGAGTATGGCGGTATGGTACAAGGACCTGACTGCGAACGCAAGTGTTGGACACGTGAGGAAGGGGTGAAAGGAGCATGCATGCCTGTCAGCCTGCCTGCCTGCCTGCATGGTGTTTCAACTATTGACACGCCGTGTTCCCATCATCGACATTTCACGTAACTTCAGACGTGCGTATAATTTTACTGCGGTCAGCAAAAGCAGAAAACAGACCAAAAAAAAAAAAAAAGCGACGAAAAATAAGGCGAGCTAAAGACAAGAAAACAATACTTTATAAGCGCTAGAGCAGGAAGTTAGCTGAAGAGTAGGTAGAGCTGCACAATGAGAGGGGAGGGGAGGGTTGTACTTTGAGCAGGTGTCAATTTCGTTTTCATTAAGTTGCTGCCGGTTGAGTGGACAATCAACGTCTGCCCGATACCGAGACCGAGCCCAGGAGGCAATGCTCCCTGAACGGCAATCGGGTTCTTAATTTGCGTCACGCTCTCAAATTTCCAAATAATTCAACAAAAAAAGACAAAAAAAATTCTGCAAAGCGCTGCTCGTTTGTAAAACAAGAAGCAACGGCAGCAGCAGAGAAGCCCTACTTAAGTTCCAGTTGTTCATTTTTGCATTAATTAATACTTATTAAAAATAAAAAACAAGTAAAGAAACAATGTTCATAAAAAGAAAAACGTAGCGCCCAAAGGTTGGCAGCAGGCAGTGTAGAAAGAAGCGAGAGGAGGAGCAGGCTGCCAGTTGCCTAGGCAGGTAAAATTTTAATCACTTCCACTTGCACCACAATTTGATACACTATGCGAAGGAGTGATAATGACTTTATGGGTTAAAAGTTATAACGATTATGAAGATGAAAGCTAAAAACTTACAAATTGCGTAACTCTTTAAGATGAAAGCTATCTTAATTAAATTTATTCATCTATCGTTATTGAAAAATACTTTGGACAGCGATTAAACTCAAGCTGCAAAAGTTTTTAAAAGTTGCTGGATATTAACAAATGAATTTAAAATAATTTGGATGTAAGGAAAAAAATCATGTTTGAAATGTTCTTAACATGCCAGCCCTGATTAAGAGATCATAAAGTTGCTTTAAATTGAAATCCTTGCTAATTCCCTCTACTTTCCATAACAAATCAAGTTAACTATAACACAAAGAAGTTTTTAAGCCAAAAACTTAATTAAAAGTGTATTTAATATTCGTCGTCTAAGGATTATTAAGCTGCTTTCTGGTACATCTTGTTGATTTTTTTCTTTCTGTTTCGCCTTGGTAATTTGAGACTGTTAACATTTTTTGGGTTTTGAGCTGGTTGCGTAGTCAAAGTTGCCGTAGCTAAGTACTCGTTGCCTTTTGTGGTCGGTCGGTTGGTCGGTCGGGAGCCTGGACTTTGGACTTAATTAAAAGTAATTTCATTTAAATATTATTAAAAAAGATTTTTTAAGCTAGCTAGCAACACAAGAAGCAACAGCAGCTAACGCTTTGGGCAACATTCTAACTTTTTTTCTACTCTTAATTTTTTTGCGTCCTTTCTTAATTGAATTCGCCGTTTGAAAGCAAAAGTGTTTGAGATAAATATTTGTACTGGTTAGTGTTGGCTGAGCTAGACTGATTTTAAATTGACTGCAAATTAGCTGCGGTTTGTGCTTGTATTTCAGTTGACTTACTTTTAGATATTCAAAGTTTTCTAGTGCAACAACATATTCTCATAAGTCAATTTTGTAAAAGGAAATAATTTAGAAAGACTTCAAAGAAAGCAAAGCTTAGTTTTTAACCTGAATTTATTCCAACCTAAGAGATTTTAAGTAACTAAATATCCTTACCAATATAAATACTTTTTGAAAGTGTTTGAAAATCATAAAACAAATCGCAAAGTGTTATCTGTAATCCGCTTCTGATACAGAAACGTTTTTCATGTAAGTTTTTAGTTATGCCATAAATTAACTAAAAATTTGCATTCGCAAAAGTGAAATGTAACAAACTTTGACCAACTCAAATCAATTTCAGTGGAATTAAGCCCAAAAAAACAGTATATATCTAATTATAATTAATATACATATAATGCGAAATATTTTATTAGTTTTTAAGCGCATTTCAAATGGTTTTTATCATAAACAAACACAACAATAAAACAATTTACCAACCAACATTTTTTTGCCGCATTTCAATGCAAACTTTGATTAAAATACCAAATGCGATAATAAATAACAAACAGAAAAGTTACTCAGAAAAAAGTTATATATATATATATATTTATGCATATAAAGCTTAATATAATTGCATGTAATTATAGTATGTATATCAAACAAACAAACAAACAAACAAACAGAGCGACCACAAAAACGGCTGCTGAAATTTCCATCAAAATTCGAATCAGGGCAATCAAATTGGGCAATGAAAAAAGAGAGAGGGGGAGAGAAAGACCCAAAAAAACCCCAACATTAAAGTGCAATATGTTAAACAATTGATGGCTGATTGCCTGGCGACAAAAGCAACATCAAATAACGACGACAACCAAAAAAAAAGGGACACAAAATAAATTTTACAATTGCTGATTGTCTGTCTGTCTGTGTGTGTGTTTGAATTAGTGTATTTGTGGGTGTGTGTTTGTGTGTGTGTGGCTGTCTCTAATTTGCAAATTGACAGGCAGGCAAGAACGATTTTGTCGATTTGTCGTATAATTTGTGCCATATGCTTGACTACAGTTATGTAATTTACTACTAGTGTGTCTCTGAATGTGTGTGTGTGTGTGTGTAGAGCTTGGGCGCCTGTTGTGTATGCAACACTAAATTACATGGCAAGCTAATTTGCCATAAAATATTGTTGTCCACAACAACAAGAACAACAAGACAGTGGCTTAGACTGGCGAGAAGCAGGAAAAGTAGTTTAGCTGCAATATTAATGCGAACGTTTCGTGCATTTATTGGCACATAAATCACTCTGGCCGCATGCCACTAAAATCACAGACACACACAAAACACACACACACATAAGAATAAGAACCGAATTGGGACTTAGGGCTTAAGCCGGCACTTACCTTGGTCTAGAAGCTCGCGCTCATTAGGAGTCATGGAGAAAAAATGCCAAAGCTGGTTGGAAGCTGCCAATGCCTTTATTTATTTTCGCTTTTCTCTTCTCTGCTCTTTTTTTTCCAACTTTTCATGTCAATTAATGCGCTGCACTCTTCAAATATTAGCAGACATTATATATATATATATATATACGGCTCACTAAGCTGCATTTTCTCAGTGCTCAGAGATCCTCGACAATGAACGCACAAATGACTTGGCCAACACTTGAGCACTTCAGAGCTGTATTTTTTTTTTTCCTTCTTTTCTTTTTAATCGTTCCCATTGTACAAATGCAGTCCTTTGCTGATTCAGTGTGTGTGTGGTATGTTTGTTTGTCAAGTGGCAGGGATTATGTTGACGTTGAATGCCTTTGCTGATTTGAGTGCCACAAAGTCGTCATCGTCACAGCTGCTGCTGCTGTTGCTGATCGCTGCTTGTGTGTCAGCCATCGTTATACACACACAAACACACACACAACAATTGAACAGCAATTTAACTTTGATTGCTACCACAACATGCACTGGCTCAAGTAATAATAATAAATAAACTGCTGCTGCTGCTGTTGTTGGTGCTGTTGCTTGTGCTGGCTTCTTCAGTGTTTGAATTTGTTTGTCCGCTGTTGCAACCACTCACACCGACCACTTGCCAGCAACTGAGCGCTCGAGCAGCTGTGCTGCCGTATTTCAATGAAAATCAAGCGGCGTATAAGACTTTTTCCTTATCCCCAACTTGGTGTGTGCTTTCTTGTGCCTCCGATCCCAAAGCTTTCGAACACCAAAAAAGCTTTATAAGAGTTTAACGCGCTCTCTCTCTCTCGCTCTTTTATCTTTGGCACACTGCGCAGGCGTATCCTTAATTAGTTTGTGTTTCGTTCGTATTGGTTTGCTTCGTGCTTTGGCTCGTTTTGGGTTTCGGTTTTTGGTTACGCTTTAGGTTTTTTTCTTTTTTTCTATATTTTTCTGGCTGTCACTTTGGCATTTAACCTGCTGCTTCTACTCGATTGTTGTTGGTGTTTGTCGTGTGTAACATATATGTCTATGCATATGTATATATATATATGTATATATGAAAATTAAAACGCTTAGCAACAATTAACAATTTGGTCAACAGAACAACACTAACAATACCAGCATTAATCAACTCGGCGGCTTTGCTGACACTAAAACCCCCCAAAGACAATTAATCAACACTACAACTACAAAATTTTTTGACAGAGTTCCTTTTTTTTTGTGTTTGTTTCGAAGGAGTGGGTTTCGTTTTGGGTTGCATTAACTGATTGTTGCGGCCAAGTTGATGTCAGTTCGCATAAAAGTTGCACGGTCAACAACAACAAGAAATAAAAGCCCGAGTATCAAATCAAATCAAAGTTTGATTTGACAGCCAGACGGAGCAAAGAAGAGAAGATGTTTTCTAGTGATGTTTTTCTTCCTGCTTTTTGTGAGACTTTTTAACAACTTTAGCTTGAAAGTGGTCAAACACACACACACACAAACACACATACATCGAAGTCAGAAAGTCAGCTTGTGACTTGTCTTAAGTTTTAGTTCATAACTTTCTTGCCCTACCTTTCCTTTGCTCCTTTGCCACTGTCCACTGTCCACTGTTCGTCCAGCCAATATCAATTTATCAATTAACGCGCCTAATGAGTAAGTCAAACTGATTTGCTGTGTCATTTAATGCACAAGGCACAACATTCGCTCTTTGTTTATGGATGTGTAGTACAAAATTAATTATGATTCGTTCATCATCAAATACGTCTGCGTATAGATATATATATATATGTATATGTATATACAAACATTGTTCTATATACAAGCACGTAATGAGATTACTTTACTGCAAATTTGTTGTGTGCTTTTGGAGCTTTAATTGACAATCAATGCAGGTAATCAAATTTGCAGCTTGACATTTTTCATTAGCATTATTATGGTACTAGGTATATAATGGTTAAGTATCCAGTTTCCAGCATCTACGGCATCAACAACATCATTATTATCATCCTGACTTAAGCAAACAACAGGCAAAGTCAACATTATTTAGTGCCCACATCAAAGACATCAAATTGTGTGAACTGTGCGAAATGATTCATCTACTTTTTTTCTCTCTCCAAACGTTTTCCCTTTCCTAATCACTGAGTTAAGGTTTATGCGTGTCAGAATATCTAATTGCCAGAGGTGTAAATAAGTACAACTTCTACGAAGAATGGGAATATTTAATTGGTTCTCTAATAGTTTTTAATACGATTGTCGACACTTATATCTAAGTTAAAATTGAGCTTAAGAAAACATTTTCTATGAATCTGTTTTCTTTGCGGCATTCTCGGATTTAATCCTAATACAAATACTGAATTAAAATTATATTAAGCCAATAAATTTAGAGATAATCATAGAATTGTCAAGTTCTATTTTCTTATAGTTCAAGAATAAGAACCAAGTACCAAATGAGCCGAAAATATCTATACTTTGTATAGCTTTCGAAGATATAAGTTCTTTGTACTTAACTTTTTCATTTAATTCAACTAGTTTTCAATAAACATTCTCTCCTTTTAACTCCCTCCGAATGTGTTTTATCCGTTTCACTGATTCATTCTACACTTTACTGACTAATCACAAAGTGAAATAAACGTAAAAATCTTTTGAAGAGCTTCGTCCGTATAAAATTTCGCCGTGACCGCACATGAAATTGCAATTGTTTTGGACTTTGATTAACTCTGTTGTTTTGTGTGTGTGTGTGGGAGTGTGGATAACGGGAAAAGTGCATGAAAACTCAACAAATTGCTTGTGTGTGTGTGGGTAAAGAAAACTCAAAGAATCGATAAGCGTGCTGAGTTTGAGTTTTAGATGAAAATGGTTGCTGTTGACCAGTTAGAAATTAGAGCGCCAAAATGAAGCCACAAAATATTAAAGTTGATGAAGAGCAGGAGATGCAGAAGCAGGAGGAGACACGGATGGAAAAGGGAAGTGTATGTATGTTAGGGTGGGTGATATGGTTTGCACCATTCGCTTGTCATTTAATATCCGCAATTAAAGTGGTCATCAATCAAAATGAGCGACGAACAAGAAAACCTAAATGAATTAAAAGTAAACGAAAGAACAAAGCAAAGGATGAATGCACAAGCCAAAATGAAAGCCCTAATAAATAGAATAAAGCGCAGCAAAGCAAGCGATAGCGACAAAAAGAAAGAGAAAACGAAAAAAAAAAAACAGAAGCAGCTTACAGAATTAAAAATAAAAGCGAAAAAAAAACGTAAGAACGGCAAAAAGAGTACCAGGGCGAGGAAGAAGCCATGGAAGGAATCCTTGGGGAGTTGATTGGTGGGTTGGGTAGCCCTGATAAACAAGTGCTGTACAAACAACAAACGGCGCAGTACGCTGAACCTATTGATGATTGAGCAGGACATTAATCTAACGAAATGCAGACGAGAGACGAGTGACGAGAGGTAGGGGTAGGGGAAGATTGAGGATTGAGGATACATGGCGGGAAAGCGACCAAATCAACTGACCAACTGTGAAAGTGTCAAATTTCAAGCCACATTGTTGTCGTTGGTTGGTTGGTTAGTTGTTGTTGCTGTCGTTGTTGTTGTTTCTGTTCACGCTGGCGACATCCTTGTTACTGCATGTAGTCCTTACTTGTTGTTGTTGTTGTTGTTGGTGGCGACACTGGCCACGTAAGCAAACATAATAACGCCAATGTTACAACCTACAAACATACATACTATACATATATACTATAGTTAATATAGCTGCCTCGCTGTTCAGTGCTTCATATTCGTTGTGCAGCTGCCCCCAGCTGCCTTTGTGTGTGTGCGTCATGTGTCCTGAATTTAAAGTACAGCTATCATTACATATTTATTGGCTTTTGGCTAACGGAATCGTCGAATTATGCAATAGACGACATAACATTCACAGCAGTTGGTTAATTGCCTGCAAAGTTCTTCAATTAACAGCGAACGCATTATATTACAATCAAAGCTTATTAAAGCACACACAGAGAGAGCTTCAATTTCTACGAACTGCTAACAGTTAAGTGGGAAAAGGGAGTAGTATGTACTATTGTGCTAGCTTAAAAACTATGTTTGAATAAGTAAAACCTTCAAAAAATCATTTTATATTCATGTATATGCTTTTATCATCAGCGCCTGATAGTTTTTTCTCAGTAAGGTAAGGAAGAGTTTCTTCCTGAACTTATTCGAATCTTACCTCCGATTCTTATGGACCTGCTCATTCGAATTGTCGAAACATAAAGCTCTCGTAAATGTTTTAGCTAATAATACACACACGCATACACAAAGACTACACGCTGCTTGAGAGGTGACAAATGAGCTGCATATGCGCATTAATGAAGTTTGTTAGCCTAAAAACAAAAATGCCAGCACTTGCTGTTGTTGCTGCTGTTGCAGACAGGAAGAGCGACAGTTGGGGTCAGAGGTGGCAAGAATGTAGTAGAAGCGAAGAGGCACGGAATGATTGACAAAATGCAATTGTCGGCTGTGTTGCTGGCGTCATCGCATTTTGATGGTTTGACAGTTGCGATTGCAAATGCAACAACGTCCAGTTGAGTAGTCGAGTCGAGTGTGCGAGAGAGAGAGAGAGAGAAAAGCTAAATCAGCAACAGTCTGCCGTTGCAACCGTTTTGTAGGTGGCATCAGTTGAAATTTGCTCATTTGTGCTGCTGTTGCCGATGTCCATGCTACAAAATTAGATGCCAAATTAGCACAGACGGAAGGGTAACGAACGGGACGGGAGGGAGAAGTAAAGTGCAACAGCAATCGAAAACTGATGCAACAGTGCAACCAGCGAAGAGGCAGCAGCCAGCGTTCAAAACCGTTATCATGCAACATTGCATCAGTCACGAGGAAGGGGTATGCATGTGAAAGCTGCTGTTGCTGCGGTGCTTTGACTGATGTGGCACAAAAAAATATAGAAACAGCAACGAAATAATGGGAAAGGCACAAAAAAAAGAACAGCTTGCTTCCTTGCTGCATTGACACGTACAGCAAAACGGACCTAAGACATTAGGGGTGCAGATACGGGAGCGGGGGTGTAACTGGTGTAACTGAAACCCAATTCGAAGCGGAGCAATACTAAATGGTATTTCAATAGATTCATGCCATGGGGGTAGAAGTTTTTAAGAATTGAAGGTTCTTATCTTACACCCGCATTGGAAAAAGAATGCTTGGCAAGCTTATAACAATTTTGCGGTAGGTAGTGCCACATGTTGTTACTTACCCTTGATCTTTCTTATAGGGAGGGTTGCTAAGAAATGTTTAACATAATAGGAGAGAAGATAAAGATGAACCTATGAGTATATCCTTCATGTGATATGAACTTAGCTTTGTTTCTTTTCTGCAGACTAACTACAACTATCTCAGTTCTACGAATGTGATAACTATATCTTCAAGCTCTCTGGGGAAAAGATCTCTCAGTATCAGTTACAAAATCAAAATACTATAACTTCATCAACTCTTTTTGGTTGTCTGAACTAAACTTCATTTGAATCATATAATGTTACAAAAGAGTATTGAATATTCGTTACCTCTAAAAATACCTCATTTTACTTATAGTTCTTATAGTGGTATGAAGTTTAGTTGTTGTTGTTTTTGTTCTTACATGCTGTTCGGTGGTTTTATTAAATTTGAAATGCTACACCTTGGGCCGTATCAGATTGCGTCCGCAAACGGTGTTAAGACAAAAGGATGTATCATGTATGTGTGTGTTTGTGTATGCCTGTATCGGTATTCATGTAATATGCAAAGCCTCTGCCTTAGTTAGACCCACACAGCATAGAATATAGTATAAGAAAATATGCCATGTCATAAATTTTATACGAATATGAATATGAATACAAGCATGAGTGTCTGTCTAACTCAAAGTATGAGTGCGCTCAGACAGTCTCAGCTTGCCCAACCATATATAAGAATAAACAATCCTTTGCAACCAACACACACACACACACACTAGCAGACATACGACACACACAGACAGACATATATTGTTGACACACTTTTTGGTGTGTGTCTTAAACCCTGACTGACCTCTTCTCCAACCATTCATCCGTGTGTTTCACCTCATTTTTAGCCAGTCTCAGCACAAAATTTTCTATTCTAATATGAGCCTAAATTGAGCTTGTTATTTATGTATAGTTTACAATACCTTATGGCCAACATACATAGCTCCCAGACGTTGTTTTTTAAGGGCCTTTTGCGCCCTGCTGTACCGCACACACACACACACAAACAGCGTGTGGCTTTTGTTTTTTTTTTGTGTTGTGTTATTTGTATTAAAAAAGAGAAGGAAACGTCCAGACAAGTGGCAGCGGGGGGAGGACAACAACTCAAAAAAGACATAAATGAAAAGATCAGGGGGTAAAGAGGAGAGGATGAAGAGGGGGGGGAATTACAAAATAAGAGCAACAACAATGCAAAACAAGAACTGTCGTAATAAAAATGCCCTGCAGTTAAAATAATTGTCACTGTAATAAAGTGATGCAGAAAAATTATATGTGCAAGGGTCGTTTAAGGAGTTTATCACAACAAAAATAAAAACAATTGTTATTATAAAGAAATAAGTTTTAAATATGCATAACGCTACATGATAAACTACAGACTTTACTTAACCGATTTGTACAAGATATACATTTAAGATCTTGCTTTGAGATCTAGGATTCACACCACATTCAATAATAGAAAACTTGTTTCTACTTGTAGAATCTTTTACTCTTTAAAATGCGCAAAGATTTAATAGCAAAAACATTATAAACAAATGTTGGGAAACTTTTTTTACTAACAAAGTTCATTTAAAACTTATTTCTTTAAATATCACTTATAGATTCTGATCAACTAGAATATATTTTCTTTCTTTAATCCTCCAAAAAACTTAAAACAACAATCCTTACACAGAAAGTTATAGCAATAAACACAAAACCTAACTAAATATATATATACATATATATATACGTATATTGTAATGCCATTTAACAGCCAAAGATACAAATATTCAACTGCTTTAATCCAGCGAGAACGATGCTCGAAAGATATTCGCGAATGCACATTTATCAGAGCATCTGACTTTTAAGCTTACAGCTTAAAGCTGCCCTCGACATTTTCCAAAAGTTCCTCTTCGAGTAACACAAGGGAGTGGTACAGAGTGGAGGGTGTAGGGGGGTGTAGCGGAGTGTCCACTTGTTCCACTTCCACATTTTATAGCAGCCAGCCAAAACATTATAGCCATGATTAATGGCAGATAATAATTTCGAGTGCGAGCACTTGACAGCATACAAAAAGTCAGAAAACTATGGCCAATGACGTCCATTAGACTTGCCACGGGGCCAAACAAATGAAGGAACCGGGGCAAGTGTTGCAAACGACAAGATGGGAAGACGAAGAGAGAGAGAGAGAGAGAGAAGGAGAGTGTTGGAGGCGGTGGCGTGGGAGGTGTAAAGGCAACAAAGTGCAGCAGCAACTGCAAATGACTGCTGAAAAATCAGCAGCAGCAACAAAAGCAGCAACAAAGGCAGCAACAACAATTTGGTTATATACTATAAAACTATTGCCATGTTCTGTTTGCGGCATTTAACGATGCACTTGCCACCACCCTCTACCCCTATCGTTTCTCTTCCACTCTTTTTTGGTCAGTTGTGCGTGTGATTTACTTCATTTGTTGCATAAATTATTATAAACGTATCGTTCCAAAAAAAAAACAAACATAATAACACAATATATACATTTATTTATATTATTAAAAACAATGACATCGGCGTCGGTGGCGGCAAGCGGAAACGGATATAACGCACACGACTGCCATTTTTTTGCGGCCGCTGCGGCATGTCCTGCTGCTGCTACTGCGACTGCTGCAGCAATTGCAACAGTGACACTTGCCACATGTTGGTTTTTTGACTGCGCAGCACCCCAAATGTTTCGAAATTGATTTAAGCTCTTGCAACGCGTTTGCCTTTTCGGTTTTTGTGGCAAGTTGTTGTTGCTGCTGCAACAGCTGCAACAAATGACATTAAAATCCAGTCAGCGACCCGCCAAATGCTTTTTTCTTTTTGACCATTTTGTTTTTGGTGGTTTTTTAAAGGCATTAGAAAGGGATTGGAAGGGGTACAACAAATGGAGACATAGACAGTTAGGGATTAATGGATTTCAATTTGTGAGGAAGGGTATCTCATGGTCGTTCAGCTTTAATTCTTTGAAGCTGTTTCGCTTATCTTTTCTTCTTTTCTCTGTTCTGTTAAACTTTACGAGCTTGGATCCTAAAGTTCTCTTAAAGTTGGAATGGATTCTACGAAAAATGTTGAGTAAGGGCTAAGGGAGGTATAACCGTCGGGTAGGGGATGAAGCTAGGGGTTCTAGGGGTGAGGTGTGTCGTCTAGAGTTTGCGTTTTAAGTTACACGCGGCGTGTGTAGAGTGCGCTTTTAAAAGCGTCGCCTTTTATGCCCAGCTATAGTCATTACAAAAGGGGACACAAACACACACACACACACACACATCCTGTCTATGTGTGTGTGTGTGTGTCTTGGCAAAGACAATGAACGCCTGTCGAACCAATAAGTGCAGCGGGTTCCTTAGATATTTTGGTCTCTCCCTCCTCGGCCTCCGCCACATCATGCATTGTTGTGAGAGTGCGTCATAAAATTACTTTTTATCATTGTAACATGACAGCAGACAGCAGAGCATTGTGAGATGTATGTGTCGAGGTTTTTATGAGCCAGCCAATGCCGAAGACATTCATACACGTTTTCTTTATGTTGCAGCTAAAAGGATGCTGTCTTCTTCAGCTTCCTTCTGCCTTCCCTTCCCTACAGTTCCTTCTCGTCCTGTCCGTGCTGCTGCTGCTGCTGCGTCAGCATTCTGCATTGTATTAATGGGTCGCATGCACGAGAGGCCAGCGCTAATAAGCATAAACGCAAACTTGCCATGTGACTCGATTGCGA
Organism: Scaptomyza tumidula; assembly: GCA_035044465.1. Classification (NCBI taxonomy): domain Eukaryota; kingdom Metazoa; phylum Arthropoda; class Insecta; order Diptera; family Drosophilidae; genus Scaptomyza; species Scaptomyza tumidula. Next base: position 16,183,052 of record JAWNNW010000444.1, read on the forward strand.
CTTCCTTCCTTACCCCCCCAACCTCTCTCTCTATCTCTTCTTCCCGCACATAGGTTAGAGATGGCGTGCGTTGAGCACTTTGACTCTTGCTTTGTGCACTTTATTAATGTTATTAAAAATCTAACAAATGAACTCAACTTGCCCACAAATTTACGAACAACAACACGAAGATACTTTTCCTGCATGTTGCGCTTTATTAATGCTGCCACAAACACACACACACTTAAGAGTGCCAATTAATGTGGCTGGTCAGTTTTGCAACGTTGTTGCCTCATCGGCAATTGATATCTCCTTCCTCTTTGTCTCCTAAGCCATGCTTTTTATGGTCAGCAGCTCGTTAATGTTGCACACTCAACACGGCGTATGTGTAACATTAAAACAGCTTATAAAAATTTATATAAAGCCTTGCTACAAGCTGTATTTAGGGTCAGGTACATGTTGATTTTTGTTACAGCTTCTTTGACATTATAGATTTTGGATAGATTTAAAGTAATGCTTTTGGAAATTAATTAAAATATTAAAAGTATTAAAAATTCCATAAATTTATTGAACAAACTTCTTACTTTAAACTATCTTGTTATTTTGTTATCAATTAATATTTTTTCTGTTCATTTTCCCGATTGATTTCAAGTGGCCAGCAACTCTTGCAGCTAATTTGCGCAACTGATGCAATTTGTTGAGCTTTAAATTGGTTTTCATTATGCATTTTCAAATACTACACACCCTTTCACGCCCTAAGCTAACCCCCCCTCTCGTGTCTTGCATACCGCACGATTTCCTGAAGCTTGAGCTTTGCGCACATTTCAATTAAACTGCATGCAGTTCATTAATTTTGCAACGCTCATTTAGACGCGAATTTATAATTTTGTAAGGCAAGCAACCTAACGGTATTCTCATCACTGCTGCTGCAATCTGGGCTCCCCCTCCCCACTGTTTGCGTCCTTGATAGAATGTCCTGCGAATACGCGCTTTCAATTAATTCACAACTCAAACGTTGCGTAGCTTGTTAATTTTTATTATAGCCATTGCATTTTGTCAGTGCTCAAAAACAGCATCAAAAGAAACAAAAAAAAAATAAAATAGTAACTAGCAACAACTCCCCCCCCCCCCCCAACCCGACAACACCCTTCAATGCTGCATTGAATAATTTGATGTCTAAAGTGTGTTTTTATGTTAAACAAGTTGATGCTGTTTTTTGTTGCTGTTGCTGTTGCTCTTGCTTGCTGTTGTTTGGTTCTTAGCCATGCGTAGCGACTGCTGCGTGAATTGTTAATGGCCAAGTTGTTGGCCCGCTGTGCCCCGGCCAATAGAGAGGGGGTGAAGGAAGGGGGTGCGAGGGTGTCGCCAACTTGGCGCTTTCATTAAACACTTTGCGCCAAATTGAATTTTATGATGGCCAAAAAAAAAAAAGAAAAAACATCAAAACAGTAGAAGAAGAAGAAGAAGCAGAGCGTCCTGATTGCAGCTGTCACTTTGAATGTTCTATTTGATTTTTAATGCGCAGCTGCATAATTGCGCTTGAAATATTTAAAAATCAGACAGCAGCAGCAACTCCAAAAACTCTCTCTACGCAGAAGCTGCTCATTTATAAAATTTTGCACGCTTCGCAATTAAATTTGCATATCATTTGGCAGCAGAACAATGGGAAGAAAAAAACTATTGCATACTTTCCGGCAAAATATCTTCAACTGCAGATTACGCATATGCTATTAACACCACACATACATATACATATACATGCACACATTTATCCGTTTGAGAACGTAGATATATGCGTTGTAGAATGCCACATGCTGCATGCCACTGTGGCGCGTTGCATGCAGCGATTTAATTATTTCTTGTGTCGTCTACGCTTAATTGGCCATTAAGACAAAGGGAAGAAACGTTGGTTAAGGGGTTGTTGGGAGAGAGGGGTGTGTAGGTTGTGGTACATTTACTTGCAACACAGCGGTTGGTCAACCGTTCAAGTCAAATTGAGTTTACATGAAATATACATAAGAAAACACACACACACACACACACACACATACAAAACAACAACACCCTCTGAACTCAGCTCCATTAGCATTTAGAGCTGAACTGTGAACAAAGTCACTGTGAATGGATAATTAAATGAAATACATTGTGACCGAAGAAAAACAGTTTTAGAATTATTGGTTTCTTATAGAGAGACATTGAATGGGAAATCGATGTCCAATAAAAAGTCTTATCACTGAATGTAACAGTCACAATATCATCACTGTGACTTTGGCTTATCTCTTTCACAGCGACCTCTAGTCCAAATATATATATATACATATATATGTACATAAATTGAATGACCTGCTTTCTTTATATTCATGCGCCATCTTAGCTGCATGTGTTCACGCTTAATTGCAAAAGAATAAAAAGGGCAGTCCAAGAGGGGTGAAAAATGGGAAACGGGAAGCGGCTGTCGGCTGAGGGGGGGGGGGGGGGGAGGTTATGGTGATGAGAGGTAAGGCTGTTGGCGACGCACAGCGGTCCCCAAAGAAGTGTTTTTCCATTTCCGGCGACGCAGCATGCAAATTGTTGAAGCGGAAGTCGTTTTAGGCATTTTGTACTCATTTTGTTTTCGCACACAACGACAACAAGGACAACAAGTGACAACATCCTGGCCCATGGACAAAGTTGTTTAAGTGTTGAAGTACGCTTCTATGTATGTGTGTGTGTGTGTTAGTATTGTTGCCCGCGTGCCAGTGCAAATGCCTTGAGTTGCGAAGTATTAACTGTTGAAATTGCTGCTGCTGCTGCTGTTGCTGTTGCAAGTGACAAAGACACAAATCAACTAGCAAAGTGAGGGGAAAACCGCATCAACAACCCAAAAAACAGGATGTGGCCGAGAGAAAAGTTGCTCGCGTAAAAGCCAAATTGCCAATTGCTATGCAGTTGGAAATAAAACAGCAAATTTGACTTGACTTCTGCAAATGAAGTTTGGCAGTAGCAGGAAATATTTATTTACTTTAGCTATTGCGTATTTGTTTATCAACTTTCTACAATTTGCAATGCCTTTAACTGTTTTAGGTGTTGAGCAAAGTTTGTGGAGCAACGGCAAAAAAAAAAAAGTCCCTACTATTGAGTCTTAATTAAACTTGTTTAACTACGCAAAAAGTCAACAATTGCTACGACACTGTCTGAAATGCCATTTTCGCCTCCTTCTCTCATTGCAACTGTCATCAATCGGCTTTAGTTTTTCTACTCTTATTATTCCATTGACTCTTTTTACACCCTAGATAAAAATGTGCGAATCGGGTCAGTTGGAATAATTCGAATAAAGTTTATAAACATACCTTTACATAAATTTAAAAAGCACATTGATAGCTTCCTTGATAAAGTTCTTTTCAGCTTATGTCACTTTAAAAAATCGTTTGTTCAACATTTAACTTGTTGTAGGTAGTTTCTTAGTCAAGCTTTCTGCTAGCAGCAGCATTTTTAACTTGCTATTTTCTGGTTCTGTGTTCCTTTTTATACCCTGATCCCATTAAAAATGGGAAAAAAGGGTATAATGAAGTTGTGCAAAAGTATGTAACAGGCAGAAGGAAGCATCTCCTACCCTATAAAGTATATATATTCTTGATCAGCATCACCAGTCGAGTCGATATAGCCATGTCCGTCTGTCCGTCTGTCTGTCTGTCCGTATGTATGAACGCGTCGATCTCAGAGACTATAAGAGCTAGAGACTCCAGATTTGGAACTTAAGCTCGCCTAATCCCTAGGCAGTACAAGTTTCTTTCCAATTTTCGATAACTCTTCCCGTTTCCGATATACACATGGGATCGATAACAACAAAATCTTGAATTTGGAAAACTTTGAGATGCAATTTGAATTATAAAGCAAAATAATGATATTCTGTGTATTGAAATCGGATAATAAACACCGGAGATATGGGACATTGAAGTTGTATATGCAGTATGCAGTATGCGCGTACATACACACACACATACTTCCAAGCACTGAACGTACGCGTAAAGTATAGGGATCAGGGTATGGTCTAGTCGGGGATATCTCGACTAGAGCCTTCTTACTTGTTTTTCTTTCTTTTCTTCATTTTATCGTTGATAAAGCGAGCGAAAATTGAGTGAAAAAATAAAGCGAGATAGAATGGGACCATTGTTCAAATTGTTATCAAATGGTTTGCTGCCAGTTAAATGCATTGGCAAACAGTTGGTTATTCAACCAAAAATGTCTCACAATGAGCCAATAAAATCGTTTGAAGCTGTTGCATTTCTTAACCATTTCTCTCTACTCTTGATTAAACGCATTTCTTTGCTTTCAAATTACTCACACCCAGTAACAAAGGCTTACGAAACAATACGTTGAGTTTTTTTTATAGCTTTTCTTTAGCGTTTTAACGTTTAGTTCAGCTGCAAGAGCTATAAAATAATTTTCAAAAACAAAAAAAAAGAATTTGTGTTCAACGTAGTAAATTTGTAAGAACTTTTTCAAATTTGTCTGGCATACTTTTAGGCGACTAAATTAAATTCAGAAATTAAATTTACGTAAGGTGTTTTTCATCTATTTCTTGAATTGGAAGTTCAATTATGATACATTTTGTAATTATTGTTTGGCCTGGACTTACCTCCATGTTAGATCCGTTTTATCCCATTTGGCACCCTGAAGAACATATCGTCGCACACGTCCACCATAGCCATTGCCATGATCCAGATTATCCGGTGAGAAATTATACGCATGCTTATTGTCGCCGACGCCGCAACGTGGCATTTGTATAAGTTTGGCCGTAGCGTGGTCGATTTGGCCCGTAACTGGAATGTTGCCAAATTCCTGTGAGTAAAGAGCGAAAGAGACAGAGAGAGAGAGAGAGGGAAACAAAATGTTAGTTTCGTAGAATTGTGCATAATACATGTGGCATATATATATATATATATGCTAGAACGGTCGAGTAGCATGCAGCATCTGCTTGGCAGCAGCAACGTACCTGGAGATTACGTATTGCATCTATCAGCTGCTCCTCGGAGCGCAGAGCTCCCGTTTCCAGATCCGACTTGGGCAGATAATCATACTGCATGAGGTAATTGTACTGCAAGTGGAAAGCAAAGATGGCATTTTGTAGTAAGTAAGAGAGCTGGCAAACAGGCAAACCAGCAAACAGGCAAACAAACAAAGGGTCCGGCTCGGGCTCGGGCTCGGGCTCCGGCTCGGGCTCGGTAAGGTGCTACAAAACAGATGCATTAGGGAAGTGTGCCAAACTGAAATGGCTGCCAGTTGTTGAGCCAAACTATTTGTTGGCTTAATGTAGGCGCGTCGGCAAATGATGCTCTGGCATAAAAACTTTTTATGCATAAAGTTAATGATAAAAGCAACAGTCACTGCAAAAACAACCCAAAACAACAAATAAACGACTGCTCCCCTCCTCCACAAGAAAAAAAAAATAAACGAAAGCCAAAAACAACAAAGTTTAACGTTACATTAATAAGGCAAAAAGCATGCCACACAAAAAATACAACAAAAAAAAGAACCCCAAAAAAATAAAAACAGGCCAATGTAGATAGGATATGCTTAAGGTTCAAAGTGTGCTCGACTGTCAGATAATACGCCAGAAGTTGGCAGATATTTCCATTTTTTCTTTTTACCATTTTTTTGTTTTCCATTTTAAATTAAACACTTTAAACGCTACTTAAACTTTCATTATCGCCTTGTATCATACATAATAATAAATATAATAAATCAGGAAAATAGGAAGTTGTACTATTTTTTGGCAAAATCGTTGCATTAAATAACCAAAAAAGTAAGCCACAAAAAAAATTATTTAGTTTTTTTTAGTATTTTAAAGGAAGAGCCTCAGATTATGCTAGCTGAACTGGAGGCAAAAAAGAAAGCCAGTTTTCCCAAGAAATAGAACGGCAAACAACATTTTGATGACATACTTTTAGGCATATGGCTTAATTTTGCATATTAAGTTGGTGACGATTATGCATTATTAAATTCGTTTTAAATGTGGAATCTAATTGAAAGAAAGGTGATATGAAATCTAATAACAGACAATTTAAACATTCAGGACGGAAAGTCTCGATCAAAATCATAAACCATTCACAAGGTTTGTTTCGAAACTTTAGGTTCACAGTGTGCTCGACTGTCAGATACTACGCTTGAAGCTTTCATTTGTTTGGCAGCTAATTTAAATGAGGGCAAACTTAGAAAAGGAGCGAGAGAAGGATTGAACTAGAGACAGATAAAGAGACAATGGAAAAAGGATAAAGCAGCAATGTTTTAACATAATTATCTCAAACGGTTATTCTGCAAAGAGTTAAACAACATTCAAGGTATGCAGTTTACATTCATATATATAAATATATATATAGTAGCTTATAAAAATGTATATAAAGTATGCCAAAAATAGGCTATAGAAACAAGTGACTAAAAGTAATCAGGCAAAAGAAATAAACCTAAGTGATTAAGTGGAACTTTTAACAAAAGTGTCTTTGCTCTTCTATAAAAATATACCCCTATGTAGCATGTAACTCTTACAGAGTATAATGGAGGCAAGCATGAAGTGTGCCGTCTGCTATCAGTAGCAGTTTTTTGGTGGCGCTTTTCTGCTTCACTTTCAGGCCTCTACGAAGTCTGCTCACAATCGATGGGCATATACATTTTTGTTGTTGGTTTGTTTTTGTTTTTCGCTGGTTGCCCCATGGCCTGCAAGCGAATAAACAGTCATAACTGTAAAGTGTGCGACAGCGACGACAAAAACAGAAAACTCTGGCCATATGTGTAGACTGGATTTGCATATTTTTACATGTAATACACACGCACAAACAAACAAACACACACACGAACAGTACAGAGACAAGCAGGCAAATTTATATACCAACACATATGCGTGTCGTGGCGGGGGAGGAAGGCGTGTCACATACTCATACATGCTCGCACACAGAGAAGAGAGAGAGACATATACACCAGCAAATTACGTGACCTGCAAATTAAATTTTCTCTTTCATTTCGAATAGTGTATATGAGAAAATTGTCACACACTGCGACGCGGTCACGCCTCCCACCTACCTCGCCCACAACACGCAATTTGTTTGAAAAACATGTGAAAACAAAAAGAAACAACACGTAACAACAAAGTAGACAACAAAAATTCTTTCGATTTTCGCAACTGTTGTTATTTGAAATCAACGCACAAAAAGTCGTTTCACAAAAATTTTCATGCCAAAGTAAAGTTAACAAGTTAAGATTTCAGTTGCCATATAGTAAGTCTGCCATAGGGTTATGAACGTGATGTGTGCCGATTATTTGGATTTATTGTTCAAATCGATTGATGAATGGTCTTTCTATGCTCCATAGATCGTGCAATGCATATAAAAACGCGATATGATACAACGATAGAGAGAGAGAGAACAACAACACCTACTTCCAAAGGGAGGTGAAAGGCGTGAAGGGAACTTTGTAACTAGGCAAACTGCTTTAAGCCTTAAGCAAGTGTTAATTGGTAATGAAGAACTGCAACAAGTTAAAGAACTTGCTGATGACATTCAATTCAATGTCTTACTTATTTATTTACAATGCGTAATTCAATGCATACTTAATGGGAAATAAGCAGAGACGATGAAATATTTGCATATCGAGATAAGGTTTTAAATATTTGTATTTAAAGGGTAGATTCTTTAACAAGACAGGTAGCTTTTACAGAAGTTCAACAAGATATTTAACTAACTGGAAATTTTTAATGGGAATTTTTGCATCAATATTAGCTACTTAAAAGAACATTTTAAACAGGTAATATTCTTTAATTAAGTATTATTTTTATTGCATGTAATAAGTCATAAAAAAAGCAATAAAATAATATATTTGCATCTTTTTTGTCTATACTTGTATGAAAAGTAATATAAGTAAATAATACAAATTCATTATTCAATTAAAATTTTAACCTTAATCTTTTTATATACAACGTTTGTGGCAGGCGTCGCTTGTGCTTATTTAAAATTAATCAAGCGTTCGCTTGTTGCAGACAAACTGTTTCCGCTCGTTAGTTGTCCATTTGTTTAGTTTCTCTTTCTCTTGTCCAATTCCTTAGCTAATAAAACTTGTACATATTTTTAATTGATATCGCATTTGCATGCATGTTGTTGTTGTCGGCTCCCTGGCCCGAAACGTTTTATGAATTTCAATGGCTATGCTTTTGTGTGGGCTTTCTTCGACATCATTTGACTCGACCCTCGAACATGAAGCTGACGGCTCAACGTAACAATAAAGCAAAGCTTATGCATACGTAACGAACGTTAACGTAAGCAACACTGAAGCTGACGTGTTGCAACAACGTGACAACAACTTTTCTTGTCTACCACTATGACGCACTTTGTGACCAACTGCCGTCATTGAAATTTTCTCCCTGCTTTTGTTCTTTTGAGTTTCACATTTTTCTTTTTTTTTCTTTTTTATTATACTTTATTACGAGTCTAGTTCACCCTGCTGCAGTTGGTGTTGAGGATTTTATTTTCTATTGCTGCACTTGCAAGCCAAAGTTATATAAAGAAAAAAAAACATGCCTCCAAAGCCAAAGGAGTGTGTGACGCATGTGGCATGTTGCATGGCATGTGCTGCTTTGAAGGCAACCCGTTGTTTTCCTTCACGTGCACAACGAACAAGAAACCAATCAAATTAAGCAACAACAATAAAAAAAAAGTGTTCAGGGTTATGAGTTGCCAGCTATGAATCTTTTATTTCTAATCTGTTTGTACAAAAAAATTAACGATATATCTATATTATTTTTTGTTTTGGGAACAGCTGACGCATGTCGTTTCTCACCCGCAGCGAATTCTTCATTAAAAAAACTTATGAAAAGATTTTTGCTGGCTTTCGATTTTCTAAAAATATCTAGAAAGTCATCAAATTTTCCTGCATTTCATATGAAAAGTATTATTATTATTCCATTCGAATTGGAAATTCTAATATTCATTAAACATTATTGCAGAATAGTTGCTTAAGAACGTTTAATCTACCGCTAAAAAAACCATTATGCTATTAACCATACCTCGTCTCATCAGTTATATAGCTATTAGGCTTATGTTTCTCACACGCCTGTTTGCAACTGTAGTTCATAAATTTGGAGGTCTTTTGCCTGGTCGTAAAGGTATTGAAGCAACAGAAAAAGTTAAGTCAATTTGGTTAATCGAAGGCATTGGCCGTAAATAAAACTTCAATAAGGTGTGTCAAGGAAACGGATGAACCCCAAGCTCAGCTAAAGATACAGTCACTATCACTTACCAACCAAATGAGACACACTCACAGATACAGATACACAGATACAGATACAGTTGGTGAAACCTGGGGTTCTGCTGTTGATGACAAGCGTTGTTTTTATGACCGCACGCTGTGACGCTGTCGATAATAAACTACGATAGCCGTTGATAGTGCCATGCGAATGAAAATGAATGAATGAATGAATGAACGAACGAATGAGTGAGTGTGTGTGTGACTGACTGTTTGGCCGAGTGAGTAAGTGAATGAATTGCAAAAAGAGCCTCTTCTCGCACTGGACTCAACGGAAGCCAGTTACTTTAACCATACCAAACCCAAAAGAGAGAGAGAGAGAGAGGAAGCAAGGGTTTGGGAGGATCTATCATTTATGCATTGGTCTTTTGCGCATTTTAATGGAAAATGGGAAATTTGCTGGCACTCTACGTGTTTGAAAATCAAAAGAGGTAGGCAGGCAGAGCGGGCAAAAAGTCGTTGGCGCTGGCTACAGTGCATGTCGTACGTGGTCAAGCGACGTTTCAGGCTAATAGAAAAAGCGACAAAAACACAACAACAAAACAACAACAACAACAAAATATCTATAGAAAACAGGTGAGTGGAAAAAGGGAACAAAAAAAAAAGTAAATAAATAAAGATGAAAAAATAATAATAATAATAATAATCATAGTAAAAAGTGCGACGCGCGCTACGTGCGCATTTGGCGTGTAAACAAAATCATGATACAGAAAATAATAACAAGCACCGAGACCTATAACAAAGCGTCCAACAAAACTCTCAACAAAATTCGAAATGATCGAATCCAGGATGCTCACATTGCTTACCTTACGTGAAAACCTAAGAATCACAGAGAAAGGCGCTTCAACAGATAGACTTGAAGATAGGATATGATAGATAGATACCTAATGTGACATTATGAGAATCGCAGAGAAAGGTGCTTCAACAGATAGATACATGATGCTCACATTGCTAACCTTATGTGAAAGCCTGAGAATCGCAGAGAAAGGCTTTTCAACACATAGAGTTAACGATAGGATTGGATAGATAGATTATCAAATCAAAGAATATGTTAAGAAGTCTGTTTATTCCTAAGAGAAATCATAGTCAGACTTTAAATGGTCTTAGACCTTTGATTAAGTCAAGTGTTATTCGCCTCTCTTATACAACTCGAAATAACCCATATCAAGCACAAAGAGCTGATGGGTATAAAAACAATTGTGAAAGTGTAAGCATAGCCTTTTGCCCATAAATGTTTTGGCTTAATTTAGTTAAGTTGGCGTGACAAAAAGTTCTTCTGCATTGTGGAAAGTGTTTGTGCGTGTGTGTGTGTGGGTGTTAAACGAAATTGAACAATGCTATATGTTTATTATTTTATTGGATTATAATTATGAACGGACAACAAGAAGAACAATAACAACAACGACAACAACATAGCACAGTGTGTGTTTGTCACTTAACTCAATTACTTGAGCAAATAGCCATTAGAGAGTAGGGGTTGTAGGGTTAGTTTGAGAATATGGGTGGTCATATATTTTAATCAACAACCCAGAGCGAGAGAGAGAGAGAGAGAGATGGAAGAGAGGGTATTGAGGAGAGGAGTCTCTATAGTTGGCCACACAAACAAATCAAATTGGTTTATCTGGCAGAGCCGTAGTCGTAGTTATCGAATGGCTGCATATTGGCCCCGATGGCTATTGACAGCCATAATTCTTGGCATCGACGACAGCGACCAACTAATAAAGGGCGGGTGGAAACAAGTTGCAGCAATACGGGTTGCACCCCCCACATCGAACCACATCGTTTGAGCCGCAAACAAACCTATAAAAATGACAAGCAACTGCAACAAACGAGCGCATCTATCTAACTCTAACCAGATGCAGCAGTAGCAGCAACGAGGACAACAAGGGCAAAATCCGATGGAGGCGACACATTATTGTCCTTGCAGCTTGTTTGCCTGCCAAGTTGAGTCAAGTCAAACGCCAAACCAGGCGCAACAAATTGTGAGAAATGCGCAAAAAACGAAAATGCAGCCAGCAAACAGCTCGTTGAAGCCACAAGAAGCTGCTGCTGCTGCTGCTGCTTCATGCAACATGGTGTGCACGAGGAGTGTGGACCTCGAAATTGACAGGATATGGCCATGATATGGTTTGCTTGCCACACACACAACAACAGGTTTACTCCACACACTTAAAATTTATGGTTACCCCAGCTAAAGGGGTTGGAAAGAGTTGAAAGGTGGTAAAATATTGAATGGAATTGTACGTGTTAGCTGCGCCGCAGGGACAACAAAACATAACTCAATCATATAATGGTCGCATTGCTTCTGTCTGTATATGTATGCATATGTATTTATATGTGCATGCTGCATGCCACACAAACAAAAACACACAAATGCTGCTGCATTGAATGAGATGTTTCAAAACTCAATTGAGAAACTCGAATATGCACTCTCTCCTTCAACGGGCAAGTGCTGCAAGCTTCAGTTGCTGTTCCCTCTTTAGCTCTAGCTTATCCTTCGAAACGATTCGATTCTCATGCATGACAAATGATAATGGCTTGCATCTGCTTCTATGCATGTCTGTAGATGTGTGTGTGTGTGTGTTGTGTCTCTGTCCTTGAGAACTATCAATAAAATAGCATGCAAATTATTATCAAACTTTAAGAATATCTATTGAGCTTTTACCAATGCCATTTGTTGGCATCATAAAATAAGAAAAGACATCAAATGTTGCCCTTGACAGAAATAAGAAGGTTATTCTCATAAAGGTTGATAAATGTCCAAGAAGACAACTTTGTCAAATCTTATACGATTCAAGTTATTAGATCGGAAGTTCGAGCTTCAAAAATCACTTTCAAAATATTCAATGCTATAACTTATTTAACTGCAATTTGCACAAACAAAGCTCTTTAAAAGTTTTTCGATCCAAAGGTAAGCGTCTTTAAATTTTAAGAGCATTCCAATGCAGAAACTTCCTTCATTTTATTGCTTTCTCACATGAAGTCAAGCAAACTTCACGCAATTCCGTTTTATTGTCTCAAACATAAGCACACATAACACATACACATATACATATACACACATCTCTAAGAGAATTTATCAATACAGCTGAGAAACACATGCGTTCCAGTTACGCCCTTGTTGCTTTAGCTTTAGCTTTAGCTATAGCTTTAGCTGCCCATCTGTCTGCCTTGGCCTAACCCAACAAAGGCTGCAAAATAACAACACCTCTTGATAAATTTATAGACTGCAAAATTTTAATAAAAATAAAAATAAAACAACAGACGTGCAAAGACATAAGTTGAATTATGGGCGTGCATACGACCCACAATGAATGTATGTGTTTATTTTTTACTCAACCTTTGTTGTTCTTGTTGTTGTTATTGGTTAAGTAAAAAAGGACGCCGGCCACAATGACTGGCAAGTGAAGAGATGGTTAAATTAATTGAAATCAACATTGATTAATGTGAGATACAAGAAAAATTGTTGCCGACAAAAGCAAATATATATATAAAAACTGAGACTGGAGGCGCCCCCGCATATCCTCTATATAGTATATATATAAAATCTATATTGAAACAGTGTGGGCTCTGTGTGTAGCTAAAGACTGACTGACTACACCCAGCTTGGAGCCTCGCAAATGAATTGACCGCAAAACAACGAACAACAACAAAACACGCAATGTGCATTGAACAAACAGAGAGAATGAGAGTACCAGGACCAGGACTGAAGCCAAGAGAAAGGAGAAGGGAGCAAGAATGCTCAACCTGCTGCCGCTAGTTTAGTTGTACTTGCACTTTAATTAGACCACAGAACGTAAATTGCAATAACGCCAAATCTCCCCCACCAATCCTCCGCCGAGCCTGCACAACAAACAACCCCACTCAAACAGTTCGAATGTTTATGGGAAAGTGATGAGATACTCGCACAATGAATGGTTATATGATTACACTGCTACAAAAAAAAAACAACCACAAAATACCAATGAAGTACACTGAGAAACCTAAGATTAGGCTTTAGTGGTTCCTGAAATCCATAGCAATGTACTTAAAATGTATTTTAATAACTGAATATAATGGAAAACAAACTTAAATCAAGTAAAATATAAATCGAATTCAGTAAATTAATCCTTTGGAGAAAATGAAACTGAACTAAAACCCAATTAAGTATTTTTAAGTTTTCACAAACAAATTTCTTTAGTCTATGGCACATTTTTCTTCCAGTGCCCATGATATAAATTAAAGTGTTGAGAAAGAGGATTAGCAGGGGTGTTTGTTCATCTAAAGGGAATTCTTAAGCAAGCAACAAGTCATCATGGCCCACAGCTGGGCTGAGCTGGGCTCCCACGAGCAACTTGTGTAGAAAAAGTAAATGAAAAAATAGGAAAAATAGGAAAAATGAGAAAATAGGAAAATGGCGTGCATCGAACGATAGCCACAAGTCCCAATCCCAAGGTTTTTTCCTGAAGCGAGTTCACATTAAAGACAACGAAGAATTGATTAACTTACGCTTTGTGTGTGTGTGTGTCTCTCAGTGTGTGTGTGAGTGTGTGTTCAATTTTGCAATAAACAAATAAATCATTATTTATGTGCTGTTCTGCATTGAGCTTTGTAAAAACAAAAGCCACAAAGTTGCATGCGTTCAATGACTTGCACACGACAGTTAAATAAACATTGAAATCACTGACAGCATTCAGTAATTCCACCTCCCGTCCCGTCCCTCCCATCACCCCTGCACACAGTGATTGCTGGCGCTTGTGAAATGCACCATATGGTAGCAGCTCCTATGCTCAAATCAAGTTGAGAACTGACTGTCTGTCAGTCCAGTCCAGGCACCGGATTCAGTCCAATTATATGCAAATTCACATACATAACTGCACAGAGAAATCTGATCAGAGACGACATCGAACATCGAACATTGAGTGCGACGGGGTAAAAGGTTTCGCTTTAACTTATGACATTAAAAACCATTCGGCTTGGCGGCAACGCGACGCACAACGTTAAGCTGCAACACAGCAGCAACAGCTACCCGATATGGTCATTGATATATTGTGCGTTCTTTTTTTTTATGGCCAGAGTGGCAACGAGTTTGGAGCATGGAATAGGCCAAAACACCCTGGACTGTGAATTGAAACCAAGAAATCCAAGAGACGAGATGTCTCTGGGGACTTGACTGGGACTCTTTAGATTTAGTTAATGCTAGCTTTATATGCGACTGCTGCTTGAGGCTTGGCTGCATTTGAATTTGTATTTGTGTTCGTATACTACACAATTTATTTAATAATTCAATTGAGTTTTGCCCATATTGATTTCAGTCTTGTTTATGCTTTGAAATGCTAATTCTAGCCAAAATGACAAGGGTATAAGATTCAAAAGGGTTTAGAAGTTGCCTAGCAGACAAGCAAAATTATTATAATATTGTAAAGATATATAATATACATGTGAACATGAATTGTACTTAAGGTATGAACTGTAGATATAAAACTGCAACATGATCAAAAAATGTTTGCTGATTATTCTATTTTCATTCGTTCATCCACTTATTCAAGATACATCCTCAAAATCGAATACGAAATGACCTTCAATAAATCTTATTTATGATCTTCTTAGACCTATGATTACGAACATTTCTCAAATATAAACCTACAATGAAAGGTCAAAATAAAGTTTTACTCGTTCTTGCAAAGAGCTTTTGTTTATTTTGATTTTTAATAAGTTTCTGAGTAGAGATCTTCGATTAAGCTCTACAACAACCCAATTATTATTACCTTTATACAATCCAGTAAAATATTTCACTTATTCGATCAAGTCTAAGCTCTGGCAAATGTTTTCCCACTCTCTGACTTTAACGGTATCGATTCTTTCCTTTCCAAAAGCAAACGCAAACTATAAACACGCTCCTGTACGATTTACATTAGGAATTTAGCTATGCAAAACAAGACAATTTACATCGACAGTTACATAAAAATTGTAAAAAAAACCTGCTATGCTATTTGGACAAGCGACTAACAGAGCGGGATTATGTTGACTAAGACCAGATCTCAAAGTGACGATAAACGCAGGCCAATAAACTCGTTTTCTTTAGCCACAAAATGTATGACTACTGTTTTGACTGAGTCGAATATGATGATGCTGCAGAGTCGATCTTCATCATCAATGAGTGTATTTACAAGAAGGTGCTTTTTTCGGGGTAAAACCCACAACAAAGCGGTATTTATGAGTGGTCAAATATTTGTGCACTTTGAACTACCAGCAGCTGAAAGACTCAGATATATATATAAATATATATTTGTGAAAAGTGATTCAGACACGTTGCGCTGGCGCAAATGATGAAAAGTAACGAAAAACAGGTAAGCCGCAAATTGGCAAATAAATGAGGGTAAAATGTATGACTATGAGATACTCTTTAGTGAGTTATAAGAAATGGTTGAAGGGTTTAATGTATTTAAAGATAACATCAGAAGTTGATGTATAGCATAAAAACCTTCTCATCATTCCTTTCAGTTGATTCAAGCATATCAATTAACCACAAAAAGACTCAATCAAGTATTTAATGATATACCTTATACTTTGCATTACATACAGGGTATGTTAAGCAAAACGTTGACGGTTTGCCTGCCACTCAGAGTGCTGCCAATAACTGCAAGAGCTGACTACACACACCTACGTGTTGCTGTCGTTGTTGTTGTTGCTTGGCTTGGCTTGGAGCGCGCACCTTCTTTGGCAGGCAGCTGCCACTTGCAACAACAACAACAACAAGAACAGCAACAGCACGCTCAGACTGAGGATGATGCTGGCCAACATGCCGCATAATTGATGGCAAAGCCAGCGACACTTAAAAGGAAACTTGCTGGAGATGCACAAATGCAGCCCAAAAAGGCGTTGTCAATGTTGTTGTTGTTTTTGTTGCTGCCGTGGCAACATATTGCAAGAATGCAGCGGCATTTCATTGGAAAAGGCCAGTCCAGTCAGGCCACGACTGTTACATGATGTGTATGTGTATGTGTGTGTGTGTGTGTGTGTGCATCATTAAAATCAAGTTCGAGCTGCCTTTTTGGCAAATGTCAAAACATTTTAAATGGTTAACCCCTCAGGGCCCTCTCCAACGTAACTCCCGTTAGCTCGCGTGCCGTTTCCAAAAATAAATCGTACCAAATATATACATATATATATATATGTATGTATGTTTTTTTGACTGCTTGTTGTTCATGCTGCAATCACACAAAATGTGATAATTAATACAAAAACAAGAGCACAAAAAAACGAGACGAGACGAAACGAAACGAAATAATACCAAAAGCAAAAGCAGAAAAGGCAGCTGAGAGAGAGTGAGAAACTGAGATTGGGACTAAAACTGGGTCAAATTGAATTGCTTTACATTTTGTTTATAAATTCTTAATGCAGCAACAAAGAACAATAACAACACAAATAACAACAACAACAACAAAGACAAACAATAACATGAAGAGCGGCACGCTTTATACATTATACGATATAGATATATACGAATACGAAATACATATAGATATGGTAATGTTCTATAACAAATTTGTGTGCTTGGTTTTCATTTCGTTTATCTTATTTTGTTTCCATAAACGATAGATTTATATATATATTTATTTATTTTTCACTTGGATTTATTGCACATTTATTCTATATACATGCTCTGCTCTTTTTGAAGGCACCATTAGATGCGGCGGCGGGGAGTGTGACGCAAAAAGTGCCAACTGAAAAATCTGCATAGTAGAAAAACGTTTTTCTCTCTTCTTGCTGCTAATGGAGCGTCCAGTGTTGCCGCCCTTGTCTAACTGCAGCTTGCATGCAGCTAAAGCTGAGAAACTTTTATCCCACAATAACAATAACGATTTTTCAATTTCGATAATGCATTTCTTTTCGTTTTTATTATTTGTGGCTAAAAGATGTTCTTTTAGCTAAGGAGCTTAGAATTTTGGAGTGTGTCTGTGGTGTGGTGTGGTGTGTGTGTGTGTGTGTGGTTAGACCATAAGAAATGTGAATGCTCTACTTGAGAGGTGTTTGGAATGAGGTTAACTTAAAGTCATTTAACGGCATGATATTTAAAAAGCTTTGCTTATTGAATTGAAAGCAATGATAAGCCACTTTTTAGTTGTTTTAAATATCCAACACCTTGGATAATAGAATATAAAAATCTCTAATAAAATCTTACAGATTTGAGATTGTGATACAAGATCTGTTGCTTGTTTAGAACACTTAGATATGACTTCATAATTGGCATTGAAGGGAAAAGTGTAAAATAGAGCTTATCTACTTGAGTTTGAGAAAAAACTTAAGCAACTTCTTGTTTAACAAAACAAAGTGCTTGAAGCTTAAAGATGTTAGAAATTGATTGAAGAATTCTGATTATATAATCTCACTTCAAGTTTTCTCTTGTTATTTTTAATTTACTTATTGCTCAAACGATTTGCATTGATTTCAATACACAAATCCTTAACTAAGCCGAAAATTGAATTCATTTCATAATTACCATTATCTGTATCATAATCTGCACCTCAATTCATATCCATTTCAAGCAGTTAGCATCAATTGCAGCTGCCTTAAAACGTTTTCCTGCCGAAACCACCATCATCAGCATCATCATCAGCAGCTGTATCATCATTATTATTGGGATCGCCAATTTGTGAGTTATTGTAGGGCACACACAAACACATATGCGTTGAAATCTATGTAACCGCATACTTTGCATTGCATTGAAGGTAGACGAAGAGGTTTAAGTCGACCGCCCACAATCTGACAAGCTGTGCGCACCTAGGCACACACACACACACACACATGCAAAGCACCTATCAAATATGTATGCCGCCTTCCTGTGTGCCACATTCCCCTATAACCCATCTCTCTCTCTTTTCGTTCCCTTCAACTTGTCTGCATGAATCATTGTCATTGCAAACCAAAATTGTGCACATGACCGATGGACGATGTGAATGTGTGCGTGTGCGTGTGTGTGTGGAGATTGGTGCTGAGATTGTAACTGCGATTGGCAAAAGCAAAGAAGCAGGGTAGGAAGGAGAGGAAGTGAGAGGAGCGGGGACTAATGTGTATGGCATGCATTGACTGTCAAAATTTGTATGCACAACAACAAATTTCTGATATATTTAAGTACACGCAGTCATAATGATGCGATGCGGATACGCAAAATGCATAAATGCATTGCGCCACCAACCAAACCTAAAGTTTCAACTCTATCGATGCATCAATCATACGCCACGTGGACGGCCTGGCAATATTGCTTTGACTGCTGCTCGGCTGGCTGGCTGGCTGCCTGGCTGCTGCTGCTGCTGCTGTTGATGATAATGTCTGTCTCTCGTAGCCCTAATGCTATTAAAAATCAATCAATGGCACATAAAACAAATGAAAAACGTTTCCACGCTTGTTGTTGTTGCTGTTGTTGTTGTTGTTGTGTTCGCCTTATCAAACGATTTTTCGATCGCTTTAATTTATTTTATTGCTCTTATCAGCGCGCTTTTAATTAAGTACATTTTTGTATACAACACATCTGGCATAAATACATACTCTTTATATATATATATATTTTTTTTTTTTGTTAGTAAATACTTCCTATTTACTTAACTGTAGCTCTGGCATATTAGCTTTGCTTTGCACGTTTTCTTCTCGTATATATTTTGCTTTTTTTTCGCGTTTGTTCACTCTGCTTTGTATGGGCGCAATGGATTTTGGTGTGTTTTTTTTATATTTTTAATATTTTTTAGTGCATAAATTTTTTGCGCTTGGTTTTATTTCGCTGAATGCAATACCCAATGCAAATTGGGCATTATTTGTTCCTGTGCGGACGTTCTACCTTTCTCTGTATGTGTGTGTTGAACATTTATACGCTGCCTTGCATTTCAATGCGCACAACAACAACAACAACACACACACACACAGGAGTTGTTGTGGCAAAGGCAGACTTAGATTTTCAATGGTCGTCGTGTGTAGTTAGTTTAGTTTTTAGTTTTTCTACGTGACACAATTCAAAAACTAAATAGAAAATGTTGTATTGAAAGCGAAATTTTCATACATATGTTAAAAAGGTGCAGACTACATAAATGGACGCTAGGGGCGCCACACACAAACACACACGCACACACACACTCGCTCTCTGTTTGTGGTTTTAACTAGTTTATGTTTATGAGCAGAGCAAAAAAGCAAAAAAAAATTGTAAAAGCAAGCAATTAGTATATGAATTAGTGTGCGGATCTAAAGCGAAGTAAAGGGCGCTTAAATGGCAGTAAAAACGGGGGAAATATTTTTTTTTGTTATTTAAGTCTTATATCTATTTTAAAAGTCATGTTTAATGCTGAGTTTTTGGGTAAAAATTTTTAACCAGTCACATTTCATTCGCATTTTTGTCAGTTTACTCATTCCAAATTTGGTTTGAATGACTGTCGAAAGTGGATATTCCCACTCATTTAATGCAGTAATTATATATTGTTGTTATTATTATTATTACGTTGGTGCTCTTAATCATTTTGTAAATCTCATAAGTATACTTGAACTGGCTGTCACTGTACTTTTCACGTTTTAATCACATTCATTTAGCACTTCTCCAAAACAAAGTGCTGTGGATTTGTCATTAAAAAAAGGCCCACACACACACAAACACACACACACACACAGAGAGAAGATCAAACGTGCTTTGTAGTAGTTGACAAATTATTTTCAATTTAAAAATGTTAATTTAATGCAAGTGCAAACGGAAATATTTTATTGTAATTTATAATTACACAATAGCATTGCCACTCGATTAATTGGTATTAAATATATATATATATATATATATATGTGTGTGTGTGTGAATCAGCAGCTTTTGACTTATGTGTGGCTTAACTTGATGTTGATTCAATGCGACTTGCAATTGTCGTCACTTAATTAATAGCCTCACAACATTTAATCTGTTTCAAGCTCCACACCCCTTCTCTGCCCTGCCCCTCCCTCTTTTCAACACTCTTTCTTGGCCATATGACAAACTGATCGTATCTTTTTAACGCTCAGTGCATTCAACTGGCGCTCGAAGAAAAAGAATGAAAAACAAGAATTGTCATAAGCCTATTAAGCGAGGCTTTATATAATTATTATTATTTTTGTTTTGTTTTTTATGTTTTCTTTATTTATCTTTTCCTTGCCATTGTTGATGTTTAAGTGAAATGCTTTAAGTGTGCCATAAAAAAGTAAACAGTGGCCGAGGATTGGCTTCCCTCTTCTCATCTCATCGCTCTACCAGGAAGCCATTAAACGATCAACTAATTAAAGCTGCCATGCATCAGCTGAATATATATACACTTTATTTTGGTTTTCTTTTCTTTTTTTTGGTTTTTTGAAAGAGTCAGAGACAATGAGCAAACTGAGATGAATGATCATTTTGATGGGCACCAATAATCATTTGGTTTAATTAGTTGAGGGCCTAATAAAAATCTTAAGAAACATTCATTTAGTCATCGTTTTACATACTAAAAGAATCATTTTTGATTATTTTGCACACTAATTAATGTGGTTTCAAATGTATATTTAGTTGGTCTTTTCATTTCTTTCCTGGTTAGATACGGAAAATGTGCAAAAGGTTTTGCGATTGCCAATCAATTAAGTTATATATATTACTTGAACATTTTAAGAACTTTAAGTGTTAATAATGTACATTTATTGGCATTCCCGTCAATTTAATTTATTTTATGATCTGTTAAGAATAGGTCAATTTGTAAATGAAAATCAATTAAATAAATCCACAAACCAAAAATCGTGCTACCAAATAAATAAATTGCATTTGCATTGTTCAATCCAGTTCATTTAAATCATTCAATCAATCATTCAGTCAGTTTAAAACGAAACGAACGAAAGGAACGAACGAACGACAGACTCCGATTGCTATGCATTATTAACAATTATGAATGTGCAGCGAAAATAGTTGGGCAAATACACACACACACACCAGCATGCACACACACGCATACGCAAACAGAGGGAACATGAAATGCGTGCGCCGGAGGTCAGCAACAACAACAACTGAAAATAAAATCAACACGATGAAATGAACATGCAGCCGCACAGAAGCACATTTCCATACACTAAATGCACATACAACATACACACACACATACACACACACACATATATGTATATAAAAATAAATGTTGCATATACACTCAAGAAAAACGAGCTCTTTAAATGGAGTTATAGCAACGTGTGGTAAATATTTTTCAGCATTTTTTTTAGTACGAGTCTTAGTATACGACTTTTTTATGGTCGAAATCGAATTCCATCGTTTAAATTGTTCTCAGTTCGCTTGGATAAAAACCTTTTTTGATCAGTTTAAGCATAACTTTATCTACTCTTCAGCTTTAACTTGATTTCATTACATTTATCACACTTGAATCAAAATCTTTTCACAATTAAAATCTTGATTTTCCAAAACTTTATTGTTTTCTTGTTGTGCATTTGTCCAAACGGACCCACATCAAGATAAGGGGCACATATAGTATATATGCTTCGTACGTATTGCCCGATTCAGCTCTGCAGTTGGGTCTTTACTTGCGTCGCGTGCCTATGACCCCAAAATCCCAAAACGAATCCCAACCGAACACAAACTTATATACCCGGCATAAGCATACATATATAACGAACACACACACACACACACCAATCATTGTGTATGTATGTGTGTGTTTAAACGATAGTGAACAATGCACGTTTATTGTTTTGTGGGCTGTGCAGCAAGCAGTTCAGCGTTTGTGGTCTGTGCGTGCAACTAGGATACGAGTAGTATGCCACAATTCCACATTCAACTTGTTATTCATACTAAACACTTCTTTCCACCCTCCCCCCCTCTCTCTCTCTCCCACGCCATTTACCCCTTAACTGACCATGCGCTCATTAAACACGAGCGATTTCTTTTTTTAATCAAAATATGCACAATTTATTTATGCCAAAGTAAAGAAACTGGGCGACAGGCTAAAGTGAGCAGGCAGTGGTGAGGTGAGGAGGGGAAAGTGGGGGTTATGTCTTAAGGACATTGAACCTCACACTCGGCTAAGTCGATGAGTCAGAGACACAGCGCCAGACACGCGACGTGGCAAAAGAAAAGAACGCCCACAACAAACCAACTAACACTACTACAGTGAATACTCGCTAATGGGGAACTACAAGTGTTTCTTATGGGTAAATATGTTTTTTTACTTCATTCTTGTTTTGCAAGAAAAAGTTTGAGAAACCAGATATGCTTTATAATTTTTAGTACAATATTTTTCAATATTCTAAAAAAAGATTAAAACTTGTTTTCAGACATTGATAACCAAAGTTTCAAGAAGCCTTTTACATTATTAAGAATTTGTTTCAAAATTCAAGCAGTTCTCATTAGCGAGTGCTTACTGCGCCAAGACGTTGGCAAATACAACATGTCCATTGGATTGGCATGCAGAAATATAAAGTACATATTTGAGTTATCTGTATAATAAAAAGGCACAATATTTTTTTTTACATTTATTAAAGGCCCTGAAAAGCAGAGTGAGAAAATTATAATTGAGCGACGAGACGTCGAGCAGCTGAAATAAAAAAGAAATGATGAAAACTACACAAACGAATGGATGGATCGTTGGATGAATGGATGGAATGGCTGGCTGGCAAAGGGAGAGAGAGAGCCCTTCAATCGAGCCCGCATATTGTTTATTTAGTAAGGATATCGAAACCCAAGGCGCAGGCATATGGTATACACTCTCTCTCTCTCTCTCTCTCTCTCTCTCTCTCGCTCTGTTGTGTATGTCCACATAAATGTATGGGTGTGTGTGTATAAGAGGGCAGTTATTTTGACTGACTATCTTTGGGATGCATATTAACTGTTATAGGGATACTCAAGAAATAATTGATATGTCAAAAAGTTTTTGTCTTTCATCAGATTCTCAATGAAATGAAAGTTTATTTAAGGGCATAGCTTTATACATACTCTTTACATTAAAGAAACTAAAGAAGATAAATCTTACTAAATCGTGTTAGAAAACATAAGTCGAATTAATTTATGCCATGCTTTTACCCTAATAAATATTCTATTTAATCTGAAATTTCCAAAAATTAATTGCATTTTAAACTGTCATAAATTGAGTTAGCACAGTTAGGTTTATGTTATGGAACCGCCCTCGAATTTATGTATATTGTGTTTTGTATGCATGTATGTATGTGTGTATGTATGTACATAGCATAGTAGATATGTGCCACATGACGGACGCAGTGGCAGCAGCAACAGCAGCGACATCCATGTCTGGCTATAGTAGATGAGTGTCGCCAGCTAGGCGCTGTGCCTCAGCTCCCGGTTCAATAAACGCACTCACACACACACACACACGTAGAGATAGTGGCATACACACTGATGAGTGGTGTGTGTGTGTGTGTTCTTACATACATTCACGCTTATGAGTGGCGCGTAATCAAATAAAACGACGAACGACGAAAACGGCGAAGTGGAAGTCGAAGTCGAAGACCAAGACAAGCAGCAAATAGAGGGCAAGAAACAGGAGGAGGTTAAACATAAAGCAGGAGGTGGAGGAGGTGCTGTTGCTGTTGCTGCTGCTGCTGTTACTGCCACTGGTGAGTGGAGGGGGTGGGGGGGACGAATGCGGTTGCATGCCCAAACGGAAGTTGCCCAGAAAATGTACATAGAAAGTGAACTTAAGTTAAGTTATCAACACACACACACATATATATACGCAACCGCACGCACACACACGTACTTGCACACTTGATGAGTTGTTGTTATTGTTTATAAAAGTTTCCAATGTGACACTACTGTCACGCTGTTGCAACTGTTGCAATTTGCTTTCAACTTTTCCAAATTCTAATTGGCAACAGAAAACAGCGAAACAAAGTGTCATTCGCAGAGACATTGAAGTCAGTTGTGCTGTTCCGTTGCCTGTTCTGTTGTCTTTGTTCATTGTGCTGCGGTTTCTCTGAGGGTTTGTTTCTTGGTTCTTATAGTTTTCTAACGAAATTACTGCATTAAATTGGCGGATATGCCACAAGCAGGTGTCGAATATCGGCAAGCAAAACATACAATGAATCATCGAGGAATGATGGATTAGGTAAGAAACTAAACAAACATTTATCTAAGATACAAATATGTTTTTCTTGTTGAAAGTCAATGGCTTTATAAATACTTTTTATTGCACAACTGATAAGATAAGTTTATATAAAACTGTCAGCATGAATGAACTGATAGCTTGCCTGATCATTATAATAATCTTTAGCACTGTTTTGAGTGCACATTAAGAAAGATCAATAAGTTAAGAATTCTCAAATCAAACAACTCTAGTTTATGTGTTGTTGTTTATGTGTGTCTTCCTGTTCCTGTTCTCAATTTTCTAAAAATAAATATGCACAGGGTGTTCCGAGTATCAAATTCCATTCGTTCCAATTCATAAGCATACCTTTATTTAACCCTTGTCTCAATAATGGTCATATAAATTGCCAGCACTTACCAATGTATCCTCAGAGACGGCTCTTTTTTCTTTACTGTCCGGGTGTTGTGCCTGTTGCTGCTGCTCCCCAACATGTTCGTTGTTGTTGTCGGTATTATGATGATGGTTGTGGCTGCTGTGGCTATGATGCATCAGCTGCTGATGCTTATTGGTTGCCGTGGCCGAATGCATCGTAGACGACAAAAAGGCGAGACTCAGGGAAACCAAGAATCCATATGTGTAACACATTTTTCTTTTCCTGTACACAAACATGGCAACCATCGCGACCAATTACACTTGTATAAATGTGGAAATTAATGCACAACTTGCAAGTCGGCAACACTTAACGACTGGAAACGTATTTGCATATGCAGCCAGCAACCTGGCACTCAGCAACACTGGCGGCACAACACTTGCACTTTTTCTTACACACTTTTTTTGGATGCTGGTATTCCAGTTTTTGCTGTGGTTTTGCTGCTTTATAAATTCTGCTTCACAAATTACTTTTACAGTTGTGACTTGAACTTTTCACTTTTTATTTTGAATGCTTGCTTCGCCGCAACTATTGTTTTTGTTGTCGTTGTCGTTGGTGGTTAATACACATGCGCACTCTGGACAAACAGCCGGCAGCATTAGCAGCAGCAGCGCCAGCGCCAGCAGCGGAAGCAGTTTCGCTGTGGGGGTGTAGTTCTTTCCTTTTCTATTAACCGTTGCTTTTGTTGTGTGCAATGCTTCGGTGTTGGGCTTTGCCCTTTTTCGTCGTTTCTTCGTCTGCTTCTTCACATATGACGCATACAAAAAAGGTGAATGGAGGCGGGGTAGAGACGCGGTTTTTCGTAATAAATTAAATTAAAATTTCGACACCCGACACTAGTATCAAACACACATTAGCTCCTGTTGTTGTTTGGTTGTTTTGTTTTTGTTTGCCTTTGTAAATGCAACGACACAATTAATTAGCACGCGACGCGTATACAAAGGAACTGAACTGATGTTGCTGTTGCATTTGCTGCTATAATCCCACGCATTCACTTACACACACGCACGTACGCAATGTACACACTCACACACACACACAGTGCTCTGCTTTGCTTTTGTTGTTGTTTGCCTTTTGTGCGCGCCTTATTACAAAAGAAGTAGGCGGCGGCGCAACAACAATATATTCACAAGAACAACTCACGCGACTCGCTCGCCTGCCTGCTTCTTCTTTATTTCGTTTTGTTCGCTTTATATTTTTCTTGTATGTGTATATTTAAATAATCCTTTCTTTTTGTTTGTTCGTACGAAACACAACAAAAAAATCTCGTCACGCCGACTTTGCCTTGTGCTGGCTTTGGCTGCCGGCCCAGTACTGAGTGCGACAAAGAAACGAACTCGAATCATAACCGTTTGTTTTGTTATTTTCGACTCTTCCAGTCAAGTGAGACTGCAGGCAGAAAAGAGTCAGCGCGCGTGCATTGCGAGAGTGATCGCAACACAGAGAGAGAGAGTGAAAAAGAGAGCGATTTTACGCATAGCATGCAGAGAGTGCAGTTTTTACTGCGCTTGCTATTCCCGTTTCTGCATGGAGTTGTTTTTCTTTGGTATAGTTCGCCATTTCTATGTTGGTAGCCATTACTTTGGTAGACGAAACAGTGCTGCCGAGCTGCAGCTATAGTAGTCGTATATAGTAGTAGGTAAGATTTAGCAACTTGAAATGTTTTATCAAACTAATTATTCTTATTCTGTAGATGATGATTTTGAAAAGATGCTGACGTACATTCAATAATTGTAATCCATATTCATTTAAATTTCAATTTATTGTCATTTAATCACGCCCCAATGCTCACTGACATGCTATATATACAGTCTGTCAATGAAGTCTTTTCGCGTAAAGAAAAATGTATGTTTTTTCACTTCACAGGCAAAAATATAACTGTAATATGGCTCTTAAAATTTTTTTGAAATTTTTTATGTATTTTTTATTTATTTCTTAATAATATATTTAAACAAATTTGATTATTCATTAAAGAACAAAAAAGTTATAACAAAAACAAATTAACTCTAACTAAATTTGACTGTCAAGAAAGTGTTTTCGCGTCTACTTTTCGGTGTAAAATTCGTATGAAATTCGTATGTACAGTTACATTTAATTAAATTAAAAATGCTTAGATCCATAAAAGTCCAAATTTTTTTGGCCAGATCGCTTGCCAATGAAATGAAGAATGATTGTGGGATCACCATATCTCGATTGAATGTGGGCTATATCCATCCACGTACCTACCCTAAAAAAAAACGGCACCAGCAGTTGAAATCCCTTGAAAATTCAACGGCTGGTGCCGTTTTTTTTTAAGGTAGGTACGTAAAACGGATATAGGCAACATTCGCGAGATATGGTGATCCCACAATCATTCTTCATTTCATTGGCAAGCGATCTGGCCAAAAAAATTTGGACTTTTATGGATCTAAGCATTTTTAATTTAATTAAATGTAACTGTACATACGAATTTCATACGAATTTTACACCGAAAAGTAGACGCGAAAACACTTTCTTGACAGT
Source organism: Scaptomyza tumidula (assembly GCA_035044465.1). Classification (NCBI taxonomy): domain Eukaryota; kingdom Metazoa; phylum Arthropoda; class Insecta; order Diptera; family Drosophilidae; genus Scaptomyza; species Scaptomyza tumidula. The sequence continues at coordinate 16,210,286 of JAWNNW010000444.1, forward strand.
CAAATTTAGTTAGAGTTAATTTGTTTTTGTTATAACTTTTTTGTTCTTTAATGAATAATCAAATTTGTTTAAATATATTATTAAGAAATAAATAAAAAAATACATAAAAAATTTCAAAAAAATTTTAAGAGCCATATTACAGTTATATTTTTGCCTGTGAAGTGAAAAAACATACATTTTTCTTTACGCGAAAAGACTTCATTGACAGACTGTATGTCAACGTATTATCATAGACCTAGACCCCCAACCTACATACACGAGGAATATATACATTGTGTTCTGCTCAAATTAAGCAGCCGGCAAATTTGAGTCAGTCGTCTTAGGGTCTTCAGAGTTCAATCATCAATTGAACAAACACAAAAAAGAAATTGAATGCGTATGGATTTTAAGTACTCAAGTTCTACTGCCATACTGTGCAACAATGGGCGTGGTGACCCACAAAATAAATAACAATTGATTACACAAAATTCTGATAATACCTTAACAAAGATAGCATAGATTACTCAAGACCTATGGCGTAACTTCCGATCAATCAAAACCCAAAAAAAAGAACCCAACCTGTAATAAAAACAAATGATACACATTGTTGCCATGGTCAAGATCAGACGCCTTGACCTTATCAATGCTTGCTATATAGTGGTTACTCGATATCGGTTGTACGCATTTGCGGATGTCATCACATCCGGCTTTAGATATGGTTATGTTATGTTTCATATACATATAAATATATATTTGTTGTTGATAGTGCGCATAAGAAGTAAGAAAGAAAAGCATTTCGCTTGGGGACTAAGGTTAGCATATATATAGTATAGCCGATGTCAATGACTCAGTGGGGGACATTATCTGTTTTTTGTTTATGCATTTTATTCCTATATATATATATATTAATTGCGTTCTCACATTAATTGCGAAATGATAAATGCGTTTATATCTCTAAAAGCATTGCAAATTTATAATAACAACAATATTGTGCAGGCCTCGTGGCAGTGGCAAGTTCGTGACATAAATCAATTATGGTCCGGATCACACAACACAATACACAAACAGACCTCTAATATCTTTCTCTGTCTCTGTGTGTGTGTGTGTGTGTGTGTGTGTGTGTGGGCCGATATGGTTAATGTCTAATGTGCAAGTAAGTAAGTTGTTCCTGTCCGAGACGAGACTTCCTATTGTGCAATCAGACTGTGTGTATTTTAATGACTCAATTTAAATATTTATACACAGGCGATTTGTAGTCTTAAATATGGACACTGACCGCGAGCACATGCACATCGATTTACATGTTTCGACATACTATATCTCTATATTTATTCGACATATAACTCTGTTTTTAGAGGTGTGCTAAATCGAACACGTTCCACATTTCCACCCTGACGACACACACAATCAGACGGACCAAAACCAAGGCAGGAAATCAAAAACAATTTCAAATTCTTTTTCGTATCAAATAAAAGTGTCATTACCTTACCATAAAAAAGAGGACTTATTAGTTGGTAGTTGAACGACATCGAAATACCCTTCGAAAACGAAAGTCTAAAGTCATTTAACCTCGAAAATATAGAAAACTATTTAAAACAAGTTGCAAGTACATAAAAAAAACACTTCATAGTTCATAGTTAAGCATGATTGAATATAGGAAAGAAAAGAAGAATAGATCAAGTTAAGGCATAAAGTCATCTTCAATACTATTTTGGCTCAAACTGTTCCACAAAAATCGATATCTTACAAGCCATATATACCTTGAATAGTCTAAGCTTATCTATAAACTTGACAATCATTCAAACGCACTTGTTAGCTGTCAAGATTTCATCAAAATCAATCAAAAACAAAGTCTTCTTCGATTTAAAAGCTAAACACAAACACATTAATAAGTTTAGTTATGATTTTTGGTTGCATATGACGCACTTTTTTGAACAAAAATGTATCATCAAGTAAAAGTTTTTTGTGGTTTTATGTGTGGGGAACAGGAAATGCCGGCCTAATTGTTACTGTACTGTGATGGCCCCCACTAGCTCCATCTGGCTGCCACACAATTCTCTCTGACTATCTGTGCAATTAATATTGAAACATATTTTTTTTTGTGATGTTGTCATAACAACTGCAATGCACCCTGGATTCGTGTCCGTGTCCATCAATGTCCACCTTGACGATTTATTAATAATAATAATATTGAGAATGTTTCATTAATCAGTTTCGATGTTGGCACTTTATTCTTTCTCATTATCAGTCAAAGTGTCACAGGCCAGCTAAAATTTATTGAATTAATTAATAATTATACACAATAAAGTGTGCAAAAATGTATATAAAATATATGTCGAAAATTGAAACTGAAAATTCACAGCATAAATATATATATTTTTCTCTTTATTATTTTATTGTCTTTTTGGATATTAGCCAACAGGTTTTGCAACGTCACCGGACATACAACGTAAAAAAAGACTAAAAAAAAGATCAACACAAAGAAGCGGAATACAAAAGAATTGAGATTCACATTTCTAGTCATATTGTTGAGGTATTGTAAATGCTCTATAAATAATAAAACCGCATTAAATATTAATAAGGCAATTATATTTACTGGCAACTGAATGTTGGTAATTATTGCGATTTATGCACCAAAAAATGTAACCAGTAAAATTCCGCTTAATTAATATTTCTCTCCTTTCGTTCGTTTGTGTAAAATTCCTGTTAGTATTAAATATTTATACTCTTTCTCTTTGGAATTTAATAAGCTGACTCTGTGAGTGTTCTCGAAATTCGTAGCCTGGTTTCAAAAATCATGGTTGAGTGCATTCCAGTCAACTGATTGTCAATTCCCACCACATGACTCAACCAAAAACGTCCAAACGATATGTATCAAAGTTTATATCTCTGGGTTTATACTATTAGTGATTCGTTTTATTACGCAGAAAACTTAGAAAATCATACAAAGTGGATCCAACGCACAAAGCGTTGTTAGTAATAACTTTTTTTTTTATTGTGTCGATTGTAATGTTTTTAAAACATATATATATATATGTATTATATTTGATATTTTTGTATAGCTTCCCGTTAAGTACATCTACTAACCATAAAAGTTTATGTCCGTTGTGCAAAAGAAATGGTAAAAATCTGTAAGCTCAAACAAGAGAAATAAGAATCTTTTATAAGTTATGGTTTTACATTACTGGAAGGATTTTTCTATCATTCAATAAATTGTTCAACTTATATCCGTACCTCTAAGAAAAATATTTCCGTGTTCTTTGATCAGATCACCTGATTGATTGGTTTACTCAACAAAAATAGTTAACGAACATTTTTGAAGGAATTTGATACTGTAAAATATAACTTACCTAAACTCAGTCAGATACGTAGTATGTTACCTAACGACTTGAAGGACAACTCGAAAGTTTTGTTGTTTGTAATTACATGTGAAGTTCTTAGCTGGTTGCATCATATTCATTTTCCACTGAACACGACGGACGGCTGGGATGTATTTCACTTAAGAGTTTGTTTCATTAACTGCATAATTTGAGCGAAAAGTTTTTGCCATGCCGCAGCAGCAGCAGCAGAAGCAGCGTTGAAGCTGCATAACTTTGCTATACTACTTCAGTTGCATTGCGTGTAATATTTAATTATAGCAAACAGTTCGCCTTTTGGTAAGAGGGGGAGCGGCATTTGCCAATTGCACTTTAGTGGCAGCCACTGGCAACCGACACGGCATAAACGTCTTGGGGCATAAAATATTTAATTGTGTCACGTAACTTTTTGCTAACTGACTCGGCGAGTGCAATGAAAATGCGGGGGTGGGGCAACAGTGGGTTAAGCTGGGCGGGTGGGCGTCGTTGGAGCTATCCATCCATCCATCTCTAGCACTATATAGCTTGGGTTGGATTTGCAGCAGCGCAATTTAGATTAAGCTCTCGGGAAGTGCGTGGTTTTTATATGCAAAAGACGTTTAAAACGAAACGAGATTACGAAAATTGGCTTCCATAAAAATATATAGTATATATATATATATATACAGAGAGAAGGCGAAACTTGTAATTCTTTACTCCGGTTACCATATGAAATATACAGCTTTATTCAGTTGCTTCGGCTTTGCTTTAATACAATTCGATTTTAATTTTATGTTTTAAAAAAAAATAATAATCATTATATCCGCTTTTGTTAATTTTCTTTGAATTTTGAAAACTATTTCTTTCATTTTAAAAACTATGCTGAGCAGACAGATTATAAATTTCGTATTCTTTTCGCTTAGTTGGTTTTAGTTTTGTTTTTTTAAGTCGAGTCTTTGTGTTTTGTTGTGTAACGCGAATCCAATATTTGCTTTAATCCTTATAGGATTACACATACTTGTATACATATTATATAATTTCTATATCAATTAGTTGTTTTCTTTCGTGTGTGTGTGTGTGTTGGTTTGTTTGTGTGAGGGTGAGAGTTTTAATGTTTTTGTTGCTTATTAGTTCTTTTTTTTTTTTTTTTGAATTTTTATTCTTTTTTTTTGTTGGTGCTTCATCGCGTATTTAAAAATGCACAGTACAAATTTTTATAACTCCGGCGCACAACAACAATCAAAAGGTGAATTTTCATTTGTGTGTTTTAAATAATAATTTAACTGTTATGATTAAGATTAGGGGCGCGTAGCGAGGGCTTCAGTATTAGCTTTTTTCAAGGCAGCGTGTAACGCACATAGGGCACCTCCACATCCTCGCCATCGACATCATTACAGCAGATCTCAAAGACCAGTGAGCGTTCGTAGGGCTCAATGCGTCGCTTGGACACACGACGCACCACCTCGGACATGGGCAGTGGTAGGCGCTCAGAGCACTTGGCCTTGGGCATGAAGAAGGAGTAGAGCATTGAGACGCCCTGCGAGAGCATTGTGATCTTTAGTTTCTCCTTCTCTTCGAAATAGTTAAGGAACTCCTGCAGCGACATCTCGCCGCTGACCTCAAAGCGATCCCACAATGTCCACTCGTTTTCATAGTACTTGTTTTTGGCCGCCGGCAGCGGCTCCGAGAAGGCGAGGAATGGCAGAGCCAAATTGGCGAATGCATTCTTGAACTTGGCCAAATCACGATGGCCGCCAATGAGTTTCATCACCTCCAGCACAGCCAGACCGGACAGCACTGATGTCGTAGTCGCAATAGCTGGTATGATCTTGCCAGCAATTAGCTTGGACTTGTGGCGATCGGCTGGTGGGATTTTGTAGTTGGTCGCCCGCAAATTGGAGCAGGCAACAATAAAGTCCATGTGCAGATTGTTATCATCATCCTTCTCGAACTCGAGCGGCGTTATTGTCGACTTCTTGTCCGCGTTCTTCAGCAAATCGGTGATGATCTTGTCCACACGATCCTGATCCACCTCGCCATCATCGTAGTTATTGGCAGACGCAGCAGCGGCGGCCTCATTTGTTTCAATCTTAACGCCAGAGCGTGGTCTAAATTCGGGCACCTAAAATGAACACAAGAAATATTAGCAAATCTATATAACTCTGAACTTTACTTAATCTATTCTTCTGCCCCTACCTTAACTTGCTGCACCAGTTCAGCAAGCTTCTGGCGATCGCGCACTTGAGGTATACCATAGACCTCAGCCCGCAAGTTTGCACCCGCATAAATATAATCCAAATGCATCGGATTGTTCACATCAAAGACGAGCGGCTCGGGGCAACGCTTTGGCCCAGACCAGAAGGGTTGACCGCTGGAGGTAACCTGATCGGGTGGGAAATTGAACAGCAGCTGTTTGATTTGATTTGCATAGAGATCCTCCCAGCTCAAACGAGCCCATTCCACACAGTGAGCAAAGCTCTTCGGCTTGTCATCGAGCAAGGCTTTCTGTAAAGTAGCAAAAAAGCAAAATGTAATCGTATAATTAAGCTTAACTTCAAAATAGACTCACCTTAATGGACTCGAGGATCTCCAGTGGCTGAATGCCCGGCAGCTTGAGAATGCGCTCAGTGAACTGCGGATCGGCAATGTATTGGGCAGCGTTTTCAGCATTCTGCTTGAAGACACCCTCGAAAGAGTCGCGAGCCCACTGAAGGGTATGCTCAATGGCATTGGGAAAGTTCTTCAACGTACAGATGGGTATGCTCTTCTCTGGGGGATCCTGAGAGGAGCTGTACGACTCGGTGGCAAATGGCACAATCACCTGAACGTTGCCCATTGTACCAAGAGTACCTGTTTCGACGAGCGGTATGCGATTGAAGATGCACTTGCGGTCCATATAGATGCGGGCATCGACATTATCCAGAGCATTGGCGACGCCATGCAGTTTGCCAAAGAACTCCTCGGAGAAAACCTTTTCCGTTTCGGCGCCCACACGCAACTCGTGTGCGGTAACCTTAACATCGGGATTCATGCGCTTGATAGCATCTGCAGCAGTGAGAGCCTTTGGCTTCTGTACATCGTGGGGACGGAACAGAAACTGACGATTCAAATTGGACTTCTCAATGAGATCCATATCGGTGACAAAGATCTGGCCATTGCGCACACCGAGACCCAGCATGCCAAAGTTTTTGAGAAGCTCACAGCCAATGGCGCCAGCGCCGACGATAAACCATTTGGCATCGCCCAACAGCTCCTGAAATTTGCGTCCAAATATGGCAATCTGTGCATCATAGCGTGTTCCCTGTGGCTGTGCATCTTCCTCGGTGACACCATCAACTGGCAGACACTCCAAAGCATCGTAGTAGAACCATTGATAGATTGGTGTAAATTTACCACTGCACGCTTTAAGCACCTCCTGTGCAACAATACCACCGATTGCGGCATCCATTGGACAAGTGTTGCCAGCACAGATCTTGGCAAACTGCAGCACCAGCTGCTCATCCACATCGCTCTTCAGATCCTTGCACACCTGCAGGAATTTCTCCGCATCATCGTTATTCCAGGGACGAGGCAAGGCGCGATTCGATTCGAAGAAGCAATCAAGTGCTTTAAAAGCCACATGCAACGTGGCCGGTGCATCCAGTTTGGCAAAATCCGAAATCAAGAACTCAGGCTCCTGCTCGGCCTCAGCCAGCGACTTGAAGCTAATGGTCTTGGGCATTTTCACCTGAGTGGCAACTCCGGATGATTTATATTCCGTAAACTTGCTGGTGTCGCCGATGCTGAAGGTATAGGGACCCAGTACATTGATTTTGATGGGTTGACAGCCATTTAGCTCCTGCATGCCCTGCACTTCCGAGAAGGTCACATAGTCACCATCATTGAAGCCGTGACGTGTCTCATCCAGACAGGTGACAACGCCTTGTGCATCGTGTGTTATGCTGGCTATCATCGTCGACACAGGCTGAGCGCCATCCTGATCGTATATGGTGAACTTATCACCAAAATCGCAGAACACCTTGGCAAACAAACCGCGCGTATCCGCTATGATCAATGCAATATTATTGTCATGGGCGAATTTGCCAATACGCTGCTGCTCTGCAGCATCCGAGTTGGTCAGCACAATCACACGGAATCGTCCAAGGAACTCCTCCGTTAGTGGGCCCGTGTGTGAGAGGGTGCGCACATAGCTGTTTAGTTCGGCCAATTGGGCGCATGATGCTTCGGCGCGATTCTTGCCAATATCCGACTTGGTCAGATAGAACTGGGAGGCCAAGTCATTGAGCTGTTGTTGAAAGATGAGCAAAGATTAGCCAGAGTATTGAAAATTGATGGTTTGTATATAAATGGATATCAAGAGTGCGATACAATATAACCTACTTTTAAATTAAATCGATACGGTAATCAATAAAGTAATCAGCAATTGATATGATTGTTGGAGTCCAAGATGCCACCAACGAATGTTCAACTTTTTAATGGGATGAGTTCAGCGAACTTGAAAGATTGTGAAATTCAGCTAATGTCGCTGACTCTTGCTACGGTGACTAAGTTATCTCCAGAGGGAGGTGAAGCAGAGGGGTCAGGCATTATGAATGAAACAACAAATACCAGACAGGCGGGACGCTGAGCCGTTTATGCGCAAGTTCTGACTGCGATATGCATTAAATTTGCTTTTTTTTGTGTTTTGCTATGTGGCAACGCTGTTCAGACGCATTAGTAGCTGTGAATGTCTAAAATTTTGCAATGCATAAGACAGATAAAATACTGGCAACATACAACGCAATATAGCTGCTTATCTTAGTTAGCGTGCTTTCAACGGATTCCAAATATTTTAATGTACTTTTGCCAAAGGCAATCTGCTTCTGGGCCAACAAAGTAAAACAAAAGCGAATGTGCACACAAAGCGTAATGCAAAACAATTACCGACAGCAGTAGCTCGAAAACTCACACACACTAGTTATCTCGCTCGCACACTTTTATTAGCGAGAACAAAAAGCAGGCGCAAATGGCAAAAAGAAAAAGAAATGTATGAACAAAGATTTAAGCAATTTTTTTTCTTAGGCGCTCTTTTCATTTTTTTTTTTCTTTTTGCGCTTAACTAGTGCGTTGAAAACTAGGCAAACATAACCTACAAAAAACTGCTCGACGCCGCCGTATGAAAAATCTTAGCGAGTTTGCAAATTCGCTTCATATTTTATTGTTGTTGTTTTCTGCAGAATCATGAATCATGTGTGCAATTTTCTGTCTCGCTAATTGTAGATTTCAATTTTTTTTGTTTTTTTTTAATTTCACTTCGCGCGCGCGGAAACACACAAGTCAATTATTGATTTTTAACGAAACTTTCTGCTCGTTACTTACGGTACAAGTTGCTGTGTCATGCAGGGTGATCGATTTAACACCGCCCAAAATGACGTTCTTGGCTATCTCTAGACCGAGGCCGCCCAATCCAGACAAAAGTATATCCGAATTAGCCATGCGACGCATTGCATCGTGACCCAGTACATATAGTTGGCGCGAATATAGCGATTCATCAATGTCTGCAGCACTATTGGCGGATCCGGCAGCGCTGCTGTTGCTGTTGTTGGCAGCCATAACTGCACTTGTGTTACTGTTATTGTTGCTGCTGTGAGAGTTGTTGTTGTTGTTGTTGCTGCTGCTGTTGTTGTTGTTGTTTGTTGAACTAACGTTGGAGTTTGTTGAGCTGACAGCGCGCGCGTTGTTTGTTGTTGCCAGTTGTGAATTATTACTAGTTATCGACGAGGACGACGCACAATTCTTAACGCCACTACTTTCCTTATTCACTGCTGACGATGTACTAACAACGACGTCCCCGCCACCGGCAGCTGCTGCTTCTTGCTTTAACGACGACTTATTGGCTTCGCATGCGTCAGAGGTAGACGACGATACACACAAGTCGACAGCGGCAGCAGTCGATGCTCTAGCTGTCTCTGTCACATTCAACATGTCAACGTCGTTTGCTTTGTCGTGATTTTCGTAGCTGTTGTTGTTGTTGTTGCTGCCGCTGCTATTACTGCTTGATGATGCTTCTGGCAACGGAGGAGCAATAGAGGCTTCACCACCGGCATCCCCCTCAACATCACTGCCGGCATCTTCACTCAGCTTGATGCGTTTGCATAGCGGCGCTTCCGAGCTGCTGCTAGTAGCTCTAGCTGACTCAGAGCGGGACATAATGTCGATTCTGTTGTTTATTCCTATTCCTAAAATAGCGTGTGTCGTGGTCACACCGACACACAACGACGACCAAAATATATGCACGAGTATGAGTCCGGCAGACGACGATGTCTGTTTTCTCCGATTATTTGCTGTTTCTTTGAATGCGTAATGCAAAACAGCTGTTAACTAATTATACACACTTTACACTTATGCACTTACAATATTACTTTGCAATTTTATAAAAGGCACTAAACTATTGCTATTGCCAAATTAATTCGCAATCTTTTAGTGTTGCTTGTGCTCAATGGTTCACAATAGTGGGCTATGTTAGCGATGCCGGACTGTTCAGTATGCAGCATGCATATGCCATATAACAGCGTACGCGCTTTTAATAACATTCGTTAAGTGAGTAAGGCAACCAAGCAGTGCGATAAGTTTAGCTAGCTGATCGATAGATTTGCGGCGAAGAGGTTGCGGCGCAGCGAAGTGGCTGTGGTGCGGCGAAAAGGTTGTGGTGCAGCGAGTAGCGTAGCGTTGCCACGTGTTAGATTGGAGAAGCTAGCCAGACAGCTTTATTTTGTTTATAAAATGATGTGGCAGCTTTACTATTTGGCGCGCATGTTATTTGAATTTGAACTAACATTTTTTTTGTTAGAGAAACGTCATTTGTAAGATATTGTCTTTGAATATTTTTTCTTGCTTATTTTTTATATAGTGTGGAGCTTATTTTCATAAATAGTCACACCATTTACCATAAGGTTTAAGTTTTGTGTATGATGCCTTAAAAATAAAGTTCAAATCATTGCGCATAATTTAAGGACTGTTTTTCATATTATTCATAAAGCTGACAGAATTCATAACTATATCATGATCTTTGAAAACTAATATCACTTATCATTATTATTTTTTATTATCCATTAATAACTTGTTATTGTCATGTCCTTGCTGTCCTTGCTGTGTATCCTAGTTCCCTCAATGGGCGCGCACCTTTCATCAACTCAACTAAGTGACCCATTCTGTTGCCTCTGCTGTCCCTTTTCTATATATATATACTACATATACACCCAGTCGGGTTCAATATCCTTTGAGTGCAGCTAATCTATTTTCGGTGCCGGACGTACTCGAACGGTAGTCGAGCATGAAAATGCGTAATTTTCCTAGAAAAACACAAGCAGAGAGAGATCCTTACAATAGACCCGTGCCCTCTGCATATGTGTATGTGTGTGGGGGTGTCCTTTGTGGAAAGTGCTAAGTGCGTGCCATTAGAACAGCTGGCAGGACCGATCTGTTCCAAAAGGATCACAATACTCAGCGAACAGTTGCGTCAAATGCATTTTAATTTACACTTTTACAGTTAGACAAACAGCTGCGCCGCCGACAGCCAACGGCAGAGTTTTAATTTAGTCAAGGCAACCAATGAAAGTGAATTTATACACTGGAAAAATAAAGTAAGATTTTTATTTAGTTTTTTCCTTTGAATTTGTTTTTAACCAAAAAAAACCTTAAAAATAACAAATCAGAAAAAAATGTCCCATTATAAAAGTGTTTTTATATATCATATATATATTGTGCGAATTCTGGCAAAATAATATTCATGATTCTTGCTCTTTATTTATTAAATATACTGCAAAAATATTTTTTAGATTTTTTTAAAAGCCTTTTTATACCCTGATCCCATTAAAAATGGGAAAAAGGGTATAATGAAGTTGTGCAAAAGTATGTAACAGGCAGAAGGAAGCATCTCCGACCCTATAAAGTATATATATTCTTGATCAGCATCAACAGTCGAGTCGATATAGCCATGTCCGTCTGTCCGTCCGTCTGTCCGTCCGTCCGTCCGTATGTATGAGCCAACCGATCTCAGAGACTATAAGAGCTAGAGACTTCAGATTTGAAACTTAAGCTCACCTAATCCCTAGGCAGTACAAGTTTCTTTCCGATTTTCGATAACTCTTCCCGTTTCCGATATACACATGGGATCGATAACAACAAAATCTTGAATTTGGAAAACTTTGAGATGCAATTTGAATTATAAAGCAAAATAATGATAATCTGTGAAAATTTTATTGAAATCGGATAATAAACACCGGAGATATGGGACATTGAAGTTGTGTATGCAGTATGGAGTATGCGCGTACACAGACACACACACACTTGCAAGCACTGACTGTATGTATGTATGTATGGAGTATGCGCGTACACAGACACACACACACTTGCAAGCACTGACTGTACGCGTAAAGTATAGGGATCAGGGTATCGTCTAGTCGGGATATCTCGACTAGAGCCTTCTTACTTGGTTTTATTTGAATTTTTGTTTTACGAAAAAAAATGTATGAAACAGAAGGTTTTTTGTAGTTTTTTTCTATAAGTTTTTAAGATTCATAGTAAATTTTTATTAAAATTATTATTTTCCTTACAAATTCTAAGGAACGAATATTTATACTAATATTTTATGATATTAATAAATATTTTATTTAAATATTTTTAATACTTTCCTAACCAAATAAAGTATTTATTGCGATCAAATGTAATTTTTCTAAGTTGCCTTTCAAGTCAAACGTTTTTTTTGCTAAGTGTATGCGATCGTAGGTCGTAAAGTTTATCGCGTGCGGTTTTGTACGTTTTGTCTGGTTAGTCTGCTTTGTCGCGTGGGTTGTTGGACTAAAATTAGCATATGAGGAATTTGATATATGGTATTTGGTAATTTGGGATGCAACTAGCGGGTGTTGCATAAGGGATGCAGTTGAGGGTTGAGGGTGTTAGCTAGTACTACTACAAAGGCGGGAGGGAGGAGGAAGAACTAGGCACAGCTGCTGTTGTTGAGCTGAGCGATCGCGTGCCCCTTCGCATATGGCGAACGCATAGTTTTGTTTTCGTGCCTTATGCAAATTTTTGGAACTCATTAATCTATGTTGAATGACAGCGAAATTTTTAAATACCTTCCCATAATGACAAAAAAATAACAACGAAAAGTATATTTATCAACGCGAAATGAAAAATGATATGAACAAAAAAGAAAAAACAGTTATCGATATGCAAATGGAATTTTTGTGCGAACGGCGTATTCGAATTTCAAAAAAAGAGGAAAATGAAAACTTGAATTAATTACAAACGCAATATTTACAAAACAAATGTGTCGCATTGTCAGGGCAGGACATATTGTTGGACCTTTTGACAAAAAAAAAGGTGTGAGCTGATCTAGCTCTCTCTCTTTCGCACCTTCTCTCGCTTTCTTGTTCCTTCTGACAGCTGTCAACCCCTTTTTCCTCCGGAAAGTACCAAGTGCCAAAAATTACGAAAGATTACAACTTAATTTCGACTTCTTGCATTTGCATTTGCATTTTCGCTGCATAAATCTTAACGCAGCGGCAACAATAAAATGACACTCGAAATAGTTGGAAAATATTTTGTCGTGCTCGTAAGGACAATGCACAGGACACAAACAGCGAGATTGTAACACAAACCCTTCTCTTCATTCAAGTACCTGGTTTTTCCCATATTTGCATCCTTACTTCTCTGTCTCTGTCTCAGCTGTCTTTCATTTGTTATTGTGACACGAACTGGCTTTGGCTTCTTCTTATATTAACAGGGCATATTGTCCTTTCACACCTTTAACTGACTGACTGCCTTTCTTTCTTTCTTTCTCCGCCTCTCTCTCTGTAAATATTTTGATTGTATTTGGCGCAAAATGTTTGCTGAGTAAATAGAAATACTCTTAACACGCCTGCGGAATATTATAACGTTTAAACAGAATTCACCAATTAGCAGCGCCCCTCACATAACACTACAACTGGACCCTAAAAAACAACCAGCTACCAACTACCTGTTTCCGTTGTTGACTGAAACGCACTCACCTGTAGCCTCTAGCTGGTAGCTGAGCCTGCGGGCTTCCCAAATCAAAATTGCAGAGAGACACTTCCTTAACGGCCAACGGCCCGTCCGTCCGTCCATCCATTCACACGTTACTCACTGAGCATAAAGCAAAAAACGTAAAACGTACAGGAAGCAAAGAAGTTGAGCTAACGACGATTAAATGCCCTTACAATATATGTGTTTGTCATGGGAAATGAATAATGAGAGCTTAACTTAGAATGCTTCCTGCTAAATTTTTAGAGCGGTTCTAAGAGCCGAAGGAATAATATGATTTGAATTATGAAACACAACATTAATATTATAGGTAATAATAAGTTTTGATCAATGAAACACAAAGTTATGAAACTTGCAACTTATAATAATTATTAGCCAAGTTGTTGGCTTATCTTTTCTTTAGAGATCCTACTTAAACTGATATTAGTTTATGATCCTCACATAACTTTGTGCCTTTTCCAAGTACAGAACTCAACCAGTTCACATAGAACAGTTTCAACAGTTTAACTTCATTTACTTCTTCCCTCAATAACTTCGCCTATACCCCAAGATAGTGTTCACAACTCTCCCTTATGTGTGCAAGTGTACAGCAATAACAATGCAGGCGCGAAAATAGGGCGACATCAAAAGTCTCAGCGACTTCACGCAGCACTTGACCAACTACCGAAAGAAGTTCCTTCAGCCAAGCGTTGAATTTGTAACGTATTTTTTCGAATATTTTGTAAGCCAAAGGTACTTTGCCCTGATATCTCCTTTGTGTTGCATTTTACTTCTTCTTCTGTTGCTTTTTTGATCTTAGTGCAATGATAAAATGCATTTTCCCAGACAATTAAACGATGGTCATCAGAGAAGTCATAAAAATGCATTTGCGGTCTTTTTTCTTGAGATACGATTCTTCGTGATGAGCGATTGTGTTTTTTTTTTCAGATGTGTGATGTCTTTTCAATGAATCCACATTGGGTTACGGTTTGTTTGGTTGAGCTATGGTAATAAAAACTGGGAGTAAAATGTGAAGAAAAATAAGATAAATCTCCTTAACTAATCAAAAAAGGGTAGTAACAATTTTTATGTGGAGTGAATATAAAGAAACGGAATGAAGAATATATATATATGATTCTTAAGGTATTGCAATTTGATTTTTTTTGGGAAGAAGTATTAATCTATATGACAAGTTATGACTTTTAAGGTATTGCATTTGATAATCGGTTGAGTTTTGAGGGAGTTATGTTTTCGGAAAGTTCTGACCTATCTTCAACTAATTTCCTCTTTCGACAATTTTGGTTTTGAAAGGAACAAACTTTTCCATTTGATCGCTTTTCAAATTCTATTTATCAAATCTCACTTCAACATAAGTTTGCCTACTTTCAAATCTATTTTCCTCTCTCCTTAAAGCATTCAAAAAAGCATTAATATCTTCTGTGCATTTTCACACCTTCCCAACTCCCCAGGAAGAGAAACACCCGAAACAATTATGCAAACTTTAACAAAGTCATCAAGATTTGAAGATCGCGCTGTGTTCAATAATTCCCAGCGTAAATTTAACAATAAATCACTTATAGCATTTGCGAAAATGCAAAATTATCATTTGCAAAAATTTGTAAACATTTTATTACAACGTGAAAGGGGTTAAAAATACGCAATAGGATAAATCCCATTCTCCGCACAGCTACTTAACATGCACATCATATCGGCCGAACAAAAGCGCGAATTTTGCGAGGATCCTTTTTCACAAATTTTATTTTTAAGCAATGGACAAGTCGCTATTAAAAGAGTTTACATGAAAGTGTAACCCTTTACGGTTACGGACTTAACAATAGGGGAAAAATCAACCCTAAGCGAGAAGAGTTTGCTGTGGAAGGATCTGTTGTAACAAAAACGTTTCTCAACTTGATGGGTTGTTCATTTAGAGAAATCTTCAACCTAGACACATAGAAAGGGAGAGCGAGAGAGAGAGAGACTGCATATCTCTCTGTAAGTTTTCCTCTTTGCATATGTGTAAGATTTTAGTTTTTGGCTCTGACCGTTTATTGGCCATGCATAATCTTGTTAATGTACTTATTGCGGCCGCTATTTGAATAATGCACAGTTAACGCTTTAATCTGCTTAGCCAGGGAAGAAGTTAAAACATAAGGCAGAGAACCACTTCCGGTACTTTTTCGGGATACCTTTTTTGGGTTTTTTGTTTAATGTGATTTTGATATTCGTGCGTTTATTTTCGGATTGAAAGGATATCGCTTACCAACAAAAGTTAACGTTTTATTCTCGCGCGAAGCGAATCCATCAATTTTATTACCAAGTATTTGTTATTTCTTGCACATTTCGTATGCGCATGCAATTATTATGATTCCACACATATAGACAGGCATACACACACTAAGACAGGCATTGGTATGGCTTTTTTCCCCACAAACACTTTGTATTCGAAACAAAAGACGCCTTTTGGCTGTCGAAATGGTTACAACGCATTGCCAACAGTCGTAAAGTTTTGCAGCTCTTTTCGACTTTAAGCTGCTTACACAATGCATGCCAGACAGAGACAGCGAAGGCAGAGTGTGAATGTGAGCGAGATAGCGCGCGAAAGTCTACTTATAAAATGTATTATATTATGGGCATTGCATACAAAAAAGCATTTTGCGGTTTATCCTTTCAGCAATAAAAGTATCCGATTACTAACTGCACTTTTTCACATGACGTCGTCGTCGTCGTCGTTGCCATAAAAAAAAACAAAAGGGATATGAGTCCTGTCTGTCTCTCTCCCGCCTGTCAACGCATAGATCAAATGCTAACGAGCAGTAGTTCCTGGAGTTCCTTTTAGCTGCACAGCTGGGCCGTGTTCTGTTTTTTGGTTCTTTCTTTGTTTCTTTCGTTCTTTTTGTGTGCCCTCACCTTTTAATTAAAGCTTAAGCCTTTTAAATACCCTAGCAAAAAGCCTTAAGCGCCAGGTTAGCCCAAGTTAAATGCCATTTCAAAGTGTGGACATGATATCTCATGCCCCTTAACAAATGTAAGCTGAGACCCCTGAGCAACTGTCGCTGTCGCTGTCAGCTGTGCATCGGAGGAGCAATAAATGGCACCAGAATAAGAACACGAACAAACACACCAATCACAAGGACATGGTCTTTTTTTTTGGGCAACCAACATTAGTGGAGTGTATGGGGGAGAGTGTGAAATGTTCGTGATCTTGTGTGGCAATACGTGGAATTCGGCTTAAGGTCAGGTTAGTGATAGCTTGTTTAAGTAACATGAAGCCAGATGTCTGATAAAGCACATAAGTTATTCAGAGTTAAGACTTTTGTTTAAGTTGAATTGATTCAGATTAATTATCTATAGCTTAAAGCTAGAAAGTTTCTATAGCATCTTCAAACATGTTTTTAAGTCTTCAAGCTATAAAACTTAATTAAAAAACTATTCTTTTCTCTCAAAAGCACACAAACACATCCATATATATTGTTCGTTAATGAACATTGTTTATGCGACTTTAAATGTAAGAAAAGATTTTACCTGACAGAAACCAAAACAACATTTAGAACAACTCCAACTACAACCCTATGTAAAATGTTAGCCAAATGCTTTTCACGCATCTCAAATGACCATCAACAACAAGAAGATGGCAAAGTCAAGGATAAACACCGAAACCCATTCACATAAATTCTGGCAGCCAAAAGTTATGACAACTTCGAAAGCAAGAAACTTGTAATCAGAGAAAGAAAAGCGCAGATAAGACAACCCTGTATGGAAAAGTATTTTACCTAGTAACCCTTTTGTTTTTCCCACATAACACATAAAAGTCCGGCACATTGGTCAGCTGTGCCGTTAATTGAATCATTATTGCTGAACGAAAAAGCGTTGCAGCAACAATGCAACATAATTATTATGAGTGATTGTTGCGCGAGATAGAAACAGAGGGTTTAACGAAAAACAAAAGGGCGCGCCTGAAGCTACCTTTTTTTTCAAATTAATTTCAATAAGTCAGCATCACAGCTGCAGGCAGTTGGCCAGCTAGATAGTAAACCCCTCCCCCTACCCCACTACCAACACTCTGTTAAACCCCTTTCAAACTGGTCGTGATGTAACGTCTGAGGAACTGTTAGCGACAGCCTCCTTTCACTCCAAACACAACACACACAATCCGCATGTAATCCCTGACAGTTTTCCAAAGACCAGGAGTTAGTTAAAAGGGTTGCTTCTTAATAGACAAAACCACTTGAGCGAGTTTTTTCCCCCACCCCAACTCTCTCTTTCGCTGTTTTTGAAGCGGCGGCTTCTTCCAAGGAACGAGCGACTCTATCTGTCAGACCCATGCTTCTATCCGTCTGTTCCTATGTGACTTGAGCATTTTGTAAACTGCTTCAGTTCACTGCTCGCCTCACGCACGGGTCAATAATTTTTTGCCGAAATCGCATAGTTTTTAGGTAGTTCCCCCTACGGATAAGTATGTGAGGAGTGCATAAGGTCGTGGGCTGAATTTTTTGAACTCTTCAAATGATCTACAACATTTTTTATTTTTTTATCCTACAAACAGAAAAACCCGTAGTGACACAGCAAGAAAATTACTTGCTTATAAGCGCAGAGTTTTTCATGCTTCAGAGAGTATTTAATATATTTATTTCTTAGTTAGGTTTTCTACTCAAGTTCTGTGATCCTCAGCTTTACCTTATACCAAAACAATTCACAACTCAAGAACGCTTCTCTTTTATTTAAATGTCCCATTAATTACAACTGAAAATAAGTTATTGTCTAGCTCATTTGTTTGCTATACATGCATTATTATATTCCTAGCAAATCTTAAGTTTCACCCTCTTAAAGTCACCCAATATGAAAGAGCAAGCAAAATGTAGTTTTTACTGCAGTTTTAGGTAAGGCAAAAACTATTTAAAAATCTTTTCAAGTGACATTACAATGCGATTAACTAGCCGCCGCAAATTGCTTAAAGCGAGAGAGAAACGAAGAGAAGCTAAACAGAAAACCGTCGAGACACATTTGTTTAAAGCGAGAGAGAAACGATGAGGAACTAAAGAGAAAACCGTCGAGACGCATTTGTTTGAGCAAATCAATTAGTCACAATGGCCCACGGGACAGTTTTTGCTTAGTGTTCGACTGGTCCTTTGTATGCCGGCTCGGACTGGACATCGCTGTCGTAGTTGATGTTCCCTGCATAAGGGCGTTAATTATCGGACAGACGTTTAATGAATGCGCCCGGAGCGACGCACACGTAATTTAAATTTGCTTAGTTGCGTGTTGTTTGCTTCGTGTTGTGTGACATTTGCCTTTTGGCTACTTGCTTAGTTAGAAGTCATAGAATGAAAGTGGGATTCATCCAAGTCACTTTAGTTTCCACTTCCTGTTTTAGCATTGTTATCCTGGGCGTAATTAGCTGTGTTGCGACAGGAAACGATTGCAGTGCCTCTTAAGATAACAATCTACCCAAAAAACACAAACTCTTACAACATCTTAGCGGCTTTTTCGTCTTGACTTCCTTTTCGACACGCAAAATGCCAAGTTATGTGACATGTGAAACACAGCTGTACTGAAAAATTTAATAAACCAATTTGCGCTGGTCGTAAACATGAGATTTAAGGCTTATTGTTTTTTCCTTTTTGGGTAGATATAAATAAATTGCAACCATTGCCAGATACTTTTATGGCTCGACCATACAGCTGGCCAGATATCTAGATTTAATGCTCATTGCTTCATTATAGAATCATCATTAAAGCGGTGACAATTGACAATTGATTGATATATGGCGTCAAGTTTTATAAATTGGGTGGTTTTTGTGCTAAATTGTGGGTAAGTTTTCGCAAATGACTTTATTAGTAGGTAGCATAACATTTATAAAGACGGAAATCATTTCAACAGCTGTCTGACAACTTACCCTAAGTATTTTGTTCCCTTACCTACAAGCCTGATTCTTTTTTTCTCTGCCTCAAAAAGTATCAAATAACAATTTTTAATTAAACATATGCTAAATACTTGTGTAGAAGAACGTGCTCTTTGGAAATTAAGAAAAAAAATGGTCTTAAATGGTGTCTGCTTACATGAAAACATAAAATCTATGATTGATATGCCCAACTGTCAGCAGCTAAAAATCACACACAAAAATGCAAAGAAAACTTAAAGTTTTTCATTGCATTTCTTACTCAAGCCTACTCAACCACCAGACGGGAAAATTCGTGTCCACATCTGCCTTTTTTTTGTTGGAATCCTTTATGTAAATCAGTTGGCATAGATGTTCGTCAGTCTCATCCGTTACATCAGTCTTGCAATTTGAGTAACGGAGTGACATAATTCCCGACACTGTGACGAACTTTGATTGATATGTGCGCGTCCATTGAGATCAGTGAAAGTTTCACTTATGCGACAAGCATAGCGAATTCGTAGACTGGTTGCAATTTCCCTTTACTTTTCTCTAGATCACTTTAAAGTGTCAAAAAAAATATTTCGTTTGGATTGATCACTTGAAGAGTGATGTAGAGCTGTGCTCGTCTTTCATTTTCTGTTTTTTGCATAATTTAATTTGGGGTTTACACGAGTTTTACAAGGGATAAACGTCTAGGAAAGGTAACGGTTTAAAGTTATGGGAACAACTTTTGAAAATATAAAGAGAAACTGTCAGTTTATGATGTAAAGAATGGATAATGTTAGATTCAAGATTGCTTTACTATAACTGTTCTTTAAAAATCATTGCCTGACTAATTTCATCTCTTAACCTCACAACTAACCCATTTTAACATTTCTGTCGATCGTTTAACCCGCAGGCTTAGGAATATAACCAAACCCGTAGTACTAAAAAAACGTGCGGCATCATCCAACAGCCGTTTTACGGAACGAGTCATTTATGAAAACATTAATAATAATTAGTACAACTTGAAAACTCCTCTACTTCAAATAGAACGCAAAGTCATGCCATTAATGATAGTTTGGTATTTTTACTATTTAAAATCGAAAGTAAATTCGAAAACGGGGCGTAAACCAGCAAACACAACAACAACAATGCGATAGAAGTCTGGGCTTTGGGACACTTGAAGCGGAAGTGTTGCTTCATTTGTCAGCTCGTCATTGCGGAAATGAAGCATCACCAAACACCAAACAACAACAACAACATTAAGAGCTTGGTTTATGTATATCGAGCAATGGGAAAAAAAGAAAAACTGAAAAATTGGCCATCGTCAGCGGAAGTCTAACGAAAATTTTAGCGTTTGCCATCAAAATATTTACAGGGTCTCATAAAATTGCGCACTTTATGACAGCGTAGACACAAACATACATACATAGTATATGACTGAAGTATTAAATGAAATGCTGCTTCTCAGTACAGTTGTAATTGCATATAATTTTTATAGAACAAAACGTCAAATCAGCAAGGGGTAAGGAAAGGAGCGGCAGGAGTGGCAGTAGCGAAAGAGTCAGCAGGCAGGGGCCACACCCATTGATAATGTGTGGCAGGATAAAGTAAAAAGTAGCACACGGTTTACATCAATCTACGAAAAACAGTTCCCAAACGCAGTTGGCTATGCGAATGTGTCAAGACAAATCAATAAACTTCTAATTTTATTACGGTGCGAAGAGGAGCATCCACATCCACATCCACACGCATCTATTGGAACGTTACAGATACCGATCTGTCAATTTCTATTGTCAATTTGACAATTGATATCTCACACATCATTTGAGTCGAGTGCGCACAATAAGATTGTTTATGTCTACCAGGGGGGAGAGTTGCAAAAACTGTTGATCGAATTTTCTTATCCAGGTATCAACTTTCTTGCCTTTCTCTTTTCCTAGTCTTTCCTTTAGGGGTTGTCTCTACGCTTTGTGTACACAGTTTGCGGTTTTTTTCTTCTCATTTTTCTTTTAGGGCCAAAAACTATAGAATTTGGCATCATTTCTGCTGGCATTTTGACCACTTAACGCCAGACCTATGGTCAGAGTTCAAATATGGGTACATTGATCTCAAATATTGATCTTACTTTCACTAATGATATTCTGTTTGCATAAATCCCAATGGGTCAATGCATTTTGTGAGTTGTCGTGTGTGTGGTTTACGGTTCGATTGTAAGCGGAGTTAAAAGCCATAATGTTAATAATGAGGGAATCTTAAGTACTAAGATCAAGTTCAGAAACTCTTGGATCAGTGTAGTTATTTAATAAGCAGCGAAGTTAAGTCTTGATCAGGAATCTTTGCTCTTCGACACCCTAATTATCAAACCTTCCCATCATCGCTTCATCGCTTCCATTGAGTTTGAATCTTATTAGCAAATTCTTTTCAATTCCTTTTCGCAGCTTTCCCAGCTTAACTTTTAGAAGATGCTCACCTCAACAGCTTGGGGACTTAATATGCACACAATCTACAAATTATCTTAAGCCAAACAACTTCCGAAAAGAAAACTCTCAGCTTAGCATATCAGAAAAGCGTTAGCGAGCTAAATTCAATATCCTTTCTGCTTGCTTTTGCTTCGCGAAAGTCAAACGAATTCCCACACTTTGACTTAACCTCTTTTAATTTAATAACAAGTAAGAAGGCTCTAGTCGAGATATCCCGACTAGACGATACCCTGATCCCTATACTTTACGCGTACAGTCAGTGCTTGCAAGTGTGTGTGTGTCTGTGTACGCGCATGCTGTATACACAACTTCAATGTCCCATATCTCCGGTGTTTATTAACCGATTTCAATAAAATTTTCACAGATTATCATTATTTTGCTTTATAATTCAAATTGCATCTCAAAGTTTTCCAAATTCAAGATTTTGTTGTTATCGATCCCATGTGTATATCGGAAACGGGAAGAGTTATCGAAAATCGGAAAGAAACTTGTACTGCCTAGGGATTAGGCGAGCTTAAGTTCCAAATCTGGAGTCTCTAGCTCTTATAGTCTCTGAGATCGGTTGGCTCATACATACAGACGGACAGACGGACGGACAGACGGACATGGCTATATCGACTCGACTGTTGATGCTGATCAAGAATATATATACTTTATAGGGTCGGAGATGCTTCCTTCTGCCTGTTACATACTTTTGCACAAATTCATTATACCCTTTTTCCCATTTTTAATGGGATCAGGGTATAAAAAGCACACAAACGAGGATTTCGCAAGATAGAGAGAGCATCCTGGCAGAGTTTACGTCGTGTCAGTCATCACTTGTTAATCTGAGTTAAACGTTTCGGCGGATATAATACTTTTCTCTTTATACTTATATATATATATATATATTTTCTTTTTCTTTGGCCCAAAGGCTGAATGTAAACTAACGCGCAGGAAGCCAAAAAAGCGCTGCACGACAGGATATTAACAAGGTAAATTGAAGTGAGAAGGAGGATGGGGAGGCAGAGCCAACGTTCGGTACAAAAGCGTAATGTATATTAAATGCATTCAAGAAGATTCAATTCATATTTCAAAACGTTTTGCTTTCATTAGCCGATGCCAACACACACACACACGCACAAAAGAAAGAAGGAAGCTGAACATTGCCTGAGGCGGCGATATGTAAGGAATTTTAAGGAAGCGCGTGCGCTGCCTTTAAGTGGTTTAGCACCAGCCAAGGATTTCTGTCAAGGATGATGACACCTGTGCACACACACACACACAGCCACACAAGCAAACAAACAGTGGGACGAGACAATGCACATCTGACTAACTGACTTCTGGCTCACTTCTTCAGTTACCTGTTTCGCCTCTTGGCCAATTGTGTGTGTGTTCAAGTGTTTGTGTGTGTGTCTGTGGAGTGAGAAACCGCAAGACTAACAAAAACATCTCCCCGCAATTGACTCGACTTAACGTCGAGTTATCCTTTGTCAGTTGTGCATATTTTGCTTCTGGCTGCTACAGGAAATTACGCGGGTTTCACCCGAAAAAACTCTCAAGACACAAAATTTGCTTAGTACCCAAGTCGTTGGTAAAAAGTCCTTCTAAATGTTAATTAGCTTGTCTTCTTCACACCCTTTGCTAATATGCAAGTGCTTTACAAACTTGCATTAGTAGGGATCCCGACAAGTAATTGATGTGTGATAACGGCGGAAATTTGATTTAGTTTAAAGTTTGTTCAGTGCGACTAGATTAATGAGAATTACTTAGGTTCTGCTCGATAGTTGTATCAGTAATTCTTTGAAACTAACTTTATAACATTTCCTATCACTGTAAACTGTACTCGAATCAATATCTAGAACTTAAGCTCATGGCAACAACTCACAAATAAACATAAGGATAAATTGACGTAGTATCTTGAAAACTTTCAAAACGAAGACAGCATTAAACTTGAGAATGCCACGATCAAGGTTAATCGTAGATTCAGCGGATCACACCGAAGAAGTAAGGCAATTGGCATTCAGCGGGCAACGAAATGGAAGTAATTACTTGGCATCCGCGAGCAGGGATGGAAAGACGTTGTTGCGAGATGGATTCAATGGAGAATGCGTGGGTAGCTTTGAGATGGATGGCAATTCGATGCTCAGTGTGGACATTACTGCATGTGCCACCCAACTGGTCACTGGCAGCGAGGATGGCATTGCATCCATTTGGAACACTACCAATGGCGAACAATTAGAAAATTTCAAGCAGATCTCTCCGGTCAGTTGTGTAGCATTTAGCAAATGTACTCAGCACCTGGCAGTGGGTTGTCAAGATACCAACCATACGAATGATGATGTGCTCTTTGTTTATCCTCTCGATCATGGGAACAACACGCCAGAACAATTTGGTGGCCATGCTCGCGGCGTACGAGATGTGATCTTCTGTCGGGATGATCGTGCATTGCTAACATCCTCCCATGATCGCACCGTCCGGTACTTGGATCGTGCCAGTGGCAACCTAGTGCACTCGATCGTTCTGCCACATCATGCCAAATCATTGCAACTCAATACGGATGGAAGCATCCTAACTATTGCGTACGGTAACAGTGTTGTCTTCGTGGATGTGTTACGTTTCAATGTGCTGTACCAACGTCGGTTTACCGAGCACATAACTGGTGCCGCTTTGCATCCCTGGAAGAAGTGGTTTGTATGTTCGTCTGGCAATACCATCTGCAAATTCGATTACTATAGTGGAGAGTTACTCGAAAGTTTCGAGGCACACGATCAGCCGGTACGTTCCATCAAGTACAGTCCCGATCGTGATGTTTTTGCAACGGCATCAATCGACGGCGAAGTGCGGCTCTGGCAGCATATGACGAACAAAAAGTACGCTCTGTGGTGTACACAGCAAAGGGTAGCTAAGGCAAATGAACAACCTGAAAAATCACAATCAGAAAGCAACAGCAACAACAATCTTTAAAACTAAAACTCAACTGTAGTTGTTCTTTTTGTACACGTGTTCTGCGTTTTTTTTTATTTTTTCATTAGTTCTTTCGGTTTTGGTTTTATTTTTTTATTTTTGTATTTCAAAATGAAAACAATAATAAAAAAAGGGTCACGCTCTGGGACCCTCTAATAAATTTGTTTGCGACTGCGCGGCGGTGTTGTGATTGACTGCCCCCAATTTATCTACCTGCCTGGCTGCTTGCCTCAAATTGCATCACAGGCCTTTATAAGCCTGTCTGTGAGACGCGTTTCCTAACTACCTAAACATTTGATTGTCTGCTCTTCTTTCAGTTGTATGCCCTGTAGCCTTTAGGAATGTCAGCAAGGGTATACAGACTTTCATCTGATCACAGACTAAGTTTTGTAATGATGTAATACTCAAGGATATAGACGAGAGAAGAGTTTTAAGGAATATAGGCAAGCTATCAAGTTGTATGTTTGGTAAACTCTTTTAGTTAACAGGATAACTTCATGTCGAGCAGTTTGTCCAAAACAAAATCTTACTTTGTTGTTAATGCCAACATCCACTGCCTTAACCTGTTTTTTCGTGAACTGCGCATTTGAGTTGAGCGAATGGTTCCTGAAAGGATTTCTTCTGGGACGTACTATATTCTCAATGCTCCAAACGTGCAACGTTTTCTCACCAAATCAGAGAGTCATAAATGCATTTTATTATTATTTATACAGTCGCCGTGCACGTCGACAAAACGTTGCACTCTGGGGAAAAAAAAACGTCGTTTTTATTATGCATCCAATGAAGTCTAAAGTGAATTTTGATGTTGGGTTTTATTTTTTTGGGGTAGGTGCAGCAGCAGCAGCAGCAACAGCAACAGCGATGCAACTGATGATAAACTAAGCAAACACAGGCCCAAAGCAAAGATAGAAAGATACATAGATACAAATGCACTGTGTTGGTTTTCTTGGGGAGGAGGGGGGGGAACAACGCAATGCTGACCTAAGTTACGAACAGATTCTGTTGTCAACTTGACTTTGACTTTGAGTTTTGTTTGTTTTCCTTCTGCATTTCCATAAATATTTATAGTTTCCAAGGTTTGATAAAAAGAAAAACACGTTTTTCCCTGCAACACGCGTTTACCAGGAAAAAACGCGCCAGCAAGGAACCTTTTCACACAACGCAACGAAACGCACACTACCTTTCTTTTTCTCTCGATGTTTATCCAGTAGTTGTTGTTCCAATAAAGTAGAAAATGAGTTGTCATTTTGTTTTTGGGTTATCTCTGTCTCTCTGTCACTGTGTGCAGATAGAACAAGTGTGGTTCTTTGATTGATGATGATTGTTATTGTTATTGCAGTTGCAAGTAGCACAGTAGCCCAAAAGGATATTCTGTTTGCAACCGGTAGCCAGCACAAATATTTGCATATTAGCCTTTTTCACACAATATTTGCATTGCATTTGAGTTTAAGCAAAAACAAACCATCAATATAGCTCATCAAAAACCATTTGTTTAAGATGATCCTGTCTGTCGAAATAAAACTCCAGCGTCTGACCGCAAACAATTTGTCCGAAAGATAAGCCACACGTCATTTATAAATGTCCTGAGACCGAAGATATTTGTTTTGTATATTAATGA
The DNA here is from genome assembly GCA_035044465.1 of Scaptomyza tumidula. Lineage (NCBI taxonomy): Eukaryota > Metazoa > Arthropoda > Insecta > Diptera > Drosophilidae > Scaptomyza > Scaptomyza tumidula. The sequence continues at coordinate 16,236,530 of JAWNNW010000444.1, forward strand.
TTGGTCATTTGTCAGGGGGAAGTTCAGTATCCTCGATCGGATGAAGAGATTCCGAGTTAATAGAAATCACACAATCGTATTAGAAAGGCGGAGTTTTAGAGAACACGTTTGGCTTTAGTTTCAAGTGACAAATGTCGATCTCAGAGGTGTTTCTTTTAAGATTATAATACTTAGGAATAGTTTTAAATATATTATAATGTCATTTGTATTCATTAGCTTACTGGAAAATGAAATAACTTCGCATTATACTAACCTTTTCAATTTAGAAATACCCTAAGATTACTGAAGGTGGTTCTTATTATAAAGTTCTTTCAAAAACTGATATAATAACCAATTTCCCATACTTTAACGTCTCACAACTTCCTCCCACTTTAAAAATACAATTTTCCCATAGATTGTTCGACTTCATTACACCCTATCGAGAACACTTCCGGTACGTTATGCGAATAATTTCATGGCAAGCCCTTAAAACAAAGTGCCTGGGTACATTATTATTATTCTTAACCATAGCGCACCTGCCTCTGAGTATCTCAGCTAGAAATTGAGCTTGCGGTCACAGTTCGTGAGCTAAACAATTTTATGGCAATTTCCTTACAGCTCAACCTCGCTACGGTTTACTATATGGAAAGTAGTATCTTTGGGCCGTTACTTGTTCTGTCACGCTAGCTGAACTCTCAAAAAAACTCCCGCTAGGGCACACGTGGCATATCCATATGTATAAGTATAGTCAGCTAAGTTTTTTATTTTTAGTCTTTTTGTAATACAATCTTTGGGGGGTGTTATGTTGATTTAATGTTCCGCTACAGCGCGATAAGGTTGAGGCGTGCTGCATTTGAAATGAGTGTAACGTATATTTTATGCAGAACTCGGTTGACCGTTGAGGTTTCTTCTATGAGATAATGCTAACAACGCATTCCCGACAATGGCCGACCTTCAACTTGAGCATTCTTTGTTTGTTTGTTTGTTTCAGTCCGCTTATCGTACTAGAGCAATAAATGACTTAAGCTTATAAGTCGAATAGAGTACAGACTGCATGGCATTTGTATGCTCTGAAAGCATTGATAAGAGAGAATGGAACTTGATGGCAATGAATATGTTATCTCATGAGTTCTTATTTCTTTACAAATATTTGATTAACAGAGTACTCAATAGCTATAAATAATTTAGATAGACTGGTATTAATATGATATCCATTTAATTCGAAAAATTTCTTCAAAATTCATATAATCCACATTGATATACCATTCCCGACCTAGTTGAAAGATGGTTTTTTTATTGTTCTTGCGTCAAACATTGTGGATAAGACCCTAAAAACTCTTAAGTTCTTGTCAACCAGCATTATTGGGCTTATATCCATAGATAAACAAATACGCATCTAATGCCCGCACGTTCCAAAAGAAAATAAACGTTGAGCAATCCTTTTATGAGTCTGCCCTTATAAAGGATTAAGAGCAGCACTTGAAGAACACCCCATTGTACATGTGTGTGTTGATAAATTGAGCTACCTCTTTTATTATTTCAGTCTGTCTTTATAGTTTTCATACTCAATTCGACGCCTTTTTTCCGTGTGTTTACACAGCAAAATGCAACCCATATACGTTTACAGGACATCCTGCGCATACTTGAGGAAATTACGTTAAAGGATCACGAACTCTCCTCTCTTGTGTATCAACCCCACCATACGATCTTGAGTTGTTTATGTTTCAGGCATGACTGCAACTCAACGCCGGCAGAAATTTGTTAAAAACTGTGTAAATTTACGTTCCTTTATATATATATTTTTTTTTCTTCTTCATCGGGTGTGTCCCATCAACAAAACTCTGCGGTGTGTCTGCTTAGCACTTGGTTGATAGGGAAGAAGGCGAGTCGAGAGTCGAGTCTTGGCTGCCTAATCGATCGATAGATCGGTTTTTCCTCGGCTTGCCTTTTTGGGGTGATTGCACTCGGGGCGAGGCATGGTTTTAATTACAATGCATTTTTCTTCCTTTTTTTGTTGAAAAACCAAGCGTGTTTTTTGTGTTTCTTTTGTGAAGTGTCAAGGTACAAAAGTAAATGATGTCTTTAGTTCTGACTTCTTTTTGCTCTCGGTTTTTTTTTTTTTTTGTGCACTTTAATTGCATTTGTGCAAACAATATTAATCGTATTTTATTGCCCTGGAAAATGTAATTTAATTTTTTACGATTTTGCACTTAAATAGCGGCGACTTAAAGCTTGGGAAAATTTCATAGTAAACGGTTAGAAAAGAACGGTAAATCAGTAAACAACGCTTCATACACAGTATTTCCTAATGCACTTTTTGTGTACAGTTTTTTTGTGCCCCACATTTGATGGCCCCAAGTTAGAATTGGAAAGTGAAAACTGTCTGCCGCCCTAAATACGATTCGTCTGACTTTGTGCAGTGGCTACAAACACAACAAAAATCCAGTTTCATGTTAAACAAACCGAAGCCAAAACATTTTTATCTACTCATCACACCGCATTCGACAAAAGTACAGCTTCAACCAGGCCAGACAGACAATAACAAACCAAAGAGAGCGTGGATTTTTCAACAAGACGAATAGCGTATGTTCTAATCGATATGTTGCGAGACGGCTCATATCGATTACATGTGGTTATTCTGTAGTTAAAACCTAGCTGACCACTTAATATAACACGAGCTATATTAGTAAAAAAAGTTTTATTTGTAATCGTTTGCATTGCAAACTTCTCAGTCAACTTACGGTTCTCAATTTGTGCAGAGTATTTAAAACAGTGCGCCACGGTGCCTCTGCCGCTGCTCCTTCGATCGTTTTGAATTCGAGGGTTGGTGCGTCGATAAGGCAGCACGTTGTATGGCAACGCTGCGGTGGTTGTTTGACGTTCCTTTTTGTCGCTGTTGTTCTTGCTCGCTCTCTGTATCTTGCTCTTGCTCTCTGACTCAAAGAGCGAAAGAAACTGGATTTGAGTGCAGTGTTGGACACGTGTCTGAATTGAATGCAGATCTAGCTATAAAAAAGCCAGCTGCGGGATTTCACATTTTCTTAAAAAATTAACTATTCGTTGTACCACGTCCAATAAACAGTACTATTTAACACTTTAATCTTTTAAAAGTTCTTTATTTGAAACATCACCAGAAAAGTAATTGAAGCTAGAACAAAACATTCTATTTTCTTAGCAGCGTTCAGCTACTTTTGACCGCTCTGAATTTCATATGCCTGTTCAGCTCTTTTTAGCCGTTTCTAACCTTCAAACTAGCTGTGCTTGGAAACCAATTGCGAGCAGCACTGACTGAGAGCAGCCATGAGAGTACGTCATACGCTCTCTGAGCGACAAGCTATCCGCATATAAATATCATTTTTAACCGTTTGCTTATGTTCAGTTTTGTTATTCTGCTCGTTGAGCTCAGTTGGAAAGTGCGTTCAATACGCACAGTCCAAGGCAATCGCTACAAAATAAACACAAAAATCGCGAGATATTAAATAACTACATCAAATTTTACAATATAAATTGTAAATTAAAAAAACACTGAACCCAAGAATTAAAGTGCAAACACCATTAGATCGCGGTCCATGTAACAGACTTACTTTGTATACTCAACTCGTCAGTTTTTGGTTTGAGTGAGTAGCAAGTTTAACGTGAGCAATAAGAACAGCGAACGAAGTAAATGTTACTGTGATTCAAAGTGCAAAAAAACAATTCACAACGTATTTGTTTATATCATATTTCTAAACAAATAATCGACAAAAAGCAACAACACACTTTTCACTTTTTAAAACGAGTGCTCAAAACGCAAAAGCAAAAGAAGGCAACACAACGCTGTGGCCCACACACTCATACTGGCAAGCAACTGCGCTCACTCTCTCACACTTGCGCAACATCGAACGAGAGTTGGAGACTTAATACGCGTGTGTGTGTGAGCTCGCCCCTCTTTACGTACAGGCGAGCACAGAAAAACAAAAGTTTTGGCGCCAAAAGTTTGACATTTCGCTTTTACGTGCAATTCGCAAACAAGTGTCCAAAGCGTAGGAAGCAAAACTGCGTCGCATCGCAGCCCAAAACACACACAACAAGCAGTAAAAAACACCCAAACAAATCTACAACAACAACAGCAGCAACATGGTTAGTGCACGAATGCTCCATCCCGTTGTATTGAGTGAGTTTTGCAAGATGAGTGCAAGTCCAGCGGTGAGTCGCAATTTAACCTGCGGCCGTCAATTGGATCGCATCAAGCGCAATCTCTTTGGCTCAGCGCAGACAACTTCCCTAATGGAGTCCAAAACGTGAGTACACAAATCAAGTACAGTGGTCGCTAGGGAAATTTAAAATGTTTTTGGAAAGTTGAAATGTGTGTAAAGAAAAAAGGAAAAGTAATTGATTGGTACAGTTATTAATGCATTTAAATTTCCAAGCAACCACAATATTACAAATTAATTGTATAAAATATATAAATAATAATTATTGTCTTCTTACAGCAGCGTTTTCACCTCAGAACTGGAACGCCATCAGGAATTGGCCACACAAAAATGGGGCTTTGATTTTCGTGCTGATCGTCCACTCGGATCAAATGGCAGCTTCATCTGGGAACGTGTGAGTTCACAGGAATCACACTTTGCACCACCAATGTATACACTAACGCGTGCCGCACATGTACGTCCCGAGTTCGTTGCCCCATCCAATCAAATGGATGGGCTAATAAATGAACGTGCCGATCGTGAGAATTCGATAAGCTCATCGTTCGACTCCAATACGGACACTGAGTACGATTCGCAGGATGAGTCCTTGACGCTAGTTGCCTCCACATCAGCTGCTGCTGCGGCTGCTCTTAGCGCTGCCTCCTCCACATTATCCTCATTCTCCGCGGCCACCAACAATACAAATGCGCAGCAACGCAAACGACAACTCAAAATCACAGGTGAGTGTTTTTTTTTCCTGCTACGTACGGTTCACTCTAGCGAGACCTTTTGTTCCAAGCGTTATGCACGATTGCACAGGCGACTTTTTTGTTGTTGTTGTTGCGAAGTTTGTTTCCCAACGAACAGTTAGTTTGAAACAGATTTTATTGAATGTATTAATTGTCATATGCACTTCCATATTGAAAATTAACTTCACAAATTTATTTCCTTCTGCTTCTTGCTTGCATAGTTTGCCTTTTCATTGTTTTTACCCTTTGCGCACCCCTTTTTCTTTTTCTTTTCCCATTTCTCTTTTCTCTTGCGTGGGCGTGACTCAATCTGAAAACCAAAATTATAGGCTTAACTTCAAACGTTTCGTTCAAAAAGTAGGAACATCTAGTATATAATTAGCATTGTTTGTGTGTGATTTTAGTTGAAGGGAAGACAGATCGTTACTGCTGCTGCATGCAGCTGTTTCTGTCAGCTCCCCCACCCCTCCCCTCTCTCACTCTTTGTTTTAAGAGTCAATGCACGCAACATCCCTGCGCCTGCGTCGCGGGGGTTGATTTCGTTTTTGGTTTCTAAAATGCGATCATTGCATGCGGGTTTTGTATTGCTGCTCAAAATGCTAACAGATGTGTGTGTGTGTGAGTGTGTGTTAGCTCTGCTTTTTGGACAGCGCCTCAAGTTGACCTCATTAGAGTGATACGGAGGGAAGGGGGACTTAGGGAGCGACAACTGCAGCTAAACATATGAATGGACAATGTGCCGCCATCAACAACTCAAAGCACTTATCTGGGCGAACGTTGATTGCTTTTGTATAAATTTACTTCTCGTTGTTGGGTTTATTCTTTTTTTATAGTTGCCACTTGGCATAGTTATTAACATACTAAAAAATGATAGAGAAGAAGAGGAAGTGAAAAAGTGGACATACCCGCATTATAGCCAGGCTTTTGTATAGCTTTTTTTTTTGTTTAGCCTTGCCTTGGTTTAGCTGTACTTTTGTGCAGCGAAGCCTACGAAACTTGCCCAGTTTGGCGGCAGGGCGTGTAATTTTATGCATCTATGCAAGATCTAGTGAACAACTACTACCTGAAACACCATTCATGCCGTCTGGCCTTTTCCCTTCTTTTGCTACCCCTGTCCGAACGTATGTGTGTGTGTAAGTGTGTGTGTGTGCAACCCCTGCGGTTCTGTGCCTGCCACGTGCCACAATTCAGTTTCGTACCGTACCGAAAAATCAAAATGTGCAAAAACAGGCGGCGCCTGCTGTTGTTTTCATTATATTTAACATTTCTGCTGCCTCAGACAATATATCAATTCAATTTGCTTGCTCAGCTAAGGGTAGGGACAACAGCTGACTTTTCATTCCTCCCTATCCTATATCCCATTCCTAATTGATTACTAACTGTATGTTTTCTCGTTTGCAGAGTTCATGAAGGAGCGGAAGCGTCTCGCACAGGCGCCAAAGAAAATCTCACCAGCCAAACGTATGCGCACCAGTTCCGGCAGCAGCAGTTCCAACACCACCTCCATTGGGGCGCAATTAGGTTGTCTAATGAAGCGTCCGCGTCATAACTAGAATTGTGACACGAAGCGCCAAGGCGAGGAGCAAATCCCACCTTCACTCAATTTGCAATTTTGTAATTTTTATAAGTAATTTTTAATACGCTGCTAACAAACGATTATGTTTACAATTTTTTTTAACCACATTTATATAAGGCAATTTCCTTTTTTAAACCGAAAACAGCAAAAAAGATAAACAAACATTATGTAAAATTTTTGTGTGCAGTGCAAGGGCAAAAGTTGCGAATATTAACAAATAGTCTTAACTTAAGTTTAAATGCCAGTTACTAAACGAAACAAAACCAGTACTTGTACTAGAACAAACATTAGTTAGTGACAAGCACTAAGCATTTAAGTAAGAACCGAGCTATATGAAACTTTTTAGATTTCTCTAGTGAGAAATGCCATAAACTAAGTGATTAGTTCTTAACACAAACAAACATAACAACAACAAAACTTAAGAGACACCTCCAATGAAAGCCACACTTTTGAAAAAAAAAACAACTTAACTAACTTAATACACTATGAATTTAATAAGCTACAAAACCTACAAAACAAAATTTGTAAAAACTAAAATTCCATCTGTTAAATTTTACCAACAAAAGTTTCCATTTTGTCGGTATAATTTGCAAAGATATATATCGCCAAACTTAATGTTGCTCTGCCTTGAACAAAATTCTGATTTTTTTTTACCAACTTACCAAGGCAGAGTTACATTGATTTTGTTTAAGAACATGTCCTAAAACAAACGATTATAAGTCTTCTATGACGTTCGATTTATATTTGTTTATGTTTTTGTGGCTTTCCTTTTTCGTTTTCGACCAGTGTAACAACTCTATTTAAAAATTGTAAGTTTCTAACTTTGTTTGCCAATTTGTGCGCTTTTGTTAATAGTATTACCAAAACTTCATAAATTGCCAAAAAGTTCTCAAAATACAAACTCAACTGTATAAAAATAGCTTTGTATCGTTTTGCCAAAATATTTGGCAATTGATGCAAGTAAATTTTTTGCTTATCATGTACAAATTCTATATATTTACATATATATAGTATAATAATTATATTAAAACAAAACTATTATATATACGTAGGCAGAGCCTATAAATTATTATTATGGAATAACCCTCAACACGATCATCCTATTATATAAGATTTAGCATATAGAACAAACTCCAAAGTATTCACTTAATATTTATATTTAATTCATACAATGTGTGTACAATTTATTCAACCCATTACTTCAATAATAATAAAAACAACCATACCAGTAAAAAGAACACAAAAAAACAAAAAAAAAAAAAACACAAACCATAACAAACTATTTGCAATTGTTGTACCATCCAAAATTTGGCTCTATTTAAGGAGTGCGTATATCCAAACACATACATGCATAAATTTATATGTTCTTGTTGTTTATTATTATTATTTTCTTTGTAGTTTTGTAATTGTTTTTACCAGTAAGCGTAACAATTATAGTTTTGTACATTTATTAAGTTGACTTTTGTTTTCCAATAAAATTTGTTTTTTCTTTTTTTAGTAGAACATCTTTGTATATTACTATTTATTAAGTATTTTGTAGTCGGATATGCTTCTTTCTTCTCACTTGCAGCTTGATTCTTATATGAAAACAGTTGTATAACTGGAAATTGTTTTTGTTGCGCCAGCAGCGTGCACGCAAACGTAAACAAACAGCGCGAATAGCAATAATAAAGGAAAAGACAACTGCTGAGAGCAGCTCAAGAGAGCGCTAGAGTGATCCTTGGCTTCCAAGTTCCACACAATCCACAAAATTCACTCAATCCACACAGTCTCACAAAGTACGCGTTGTCTTCTGGTTGGAGTCTAATCAGCCGCTATTTTGATCAACATGTTTCGAAAATAAAATAGTTAAAAAATTTAACTATTAGAATATTATATTATTTTCGGTACTTTTAGTCAGTTATTCCTTTTGAATTATCAATTAAATACAATCAATAAATTTATTTAAATTTAATATCATTTATAACTTACGACATATACATCAAAATATAAATTAATTCATTTTCTGAACATTAAAATTTACTAACTGTAATTGCAGTTGACTAAAAAATTGTGTTGAGCTTTGCAAAAAGATTGTGCTCTTAATTTTCCTTGAATACGTTCTACATATATATATATATATATATATATATATATATATATATATAGTACAATGAGTTTTAATGTATAAAACTATATACAATATTTGTGGATGATATTCAGCCGCTATTTCCCCGTCGACTTCTCTTCCAACTGTGCCTGTAGTTGCTTCACATTCTGACCTCCGCTGCTGTGACTGTGACGCTGGAAGAATGCATTGATGGAGCTCATGGAGCGGTATTCGAGATTATCGCTAATGTGCCAATCGACACTGATGCTCTGGTGTCGACCCACCGGATTGCGTATCTTTGTCTCATTGTACTTCTCGAGCAGATGCAGCAGACAATCTTTTGTTGTATTGGCTGCCTCTTCAAGATTAACCGTTTGATGCGTATCTGGTAATCCAATGGGCACATCTCGACTCATTTGATTAATGCGAAACTTGGCCCGACGACTGCTCGCCGACTCCGAGTAGACATGATTACTAAACGAGCTGGAACTGCAGCCAAAGCTGCTTTCCACTGATTTCTGGACATGACTACTGCTGATCATGCTGCTGCTACTTGTGGTGCTCTGTGTATTGGCTGTGGACTGACTGCGATTGTAGAAGGAAGTGGAGGAGGTGGAGGAGGATTGAGACTGCTTGGACTTGCTGTTCCCATTGCTCAGCTTGGGCATCTCCTCGATGGATTGTTGTAGTCGCACAGCCAACGAGCTACTCTTCTGCTTACTGGCTGTGGTCTGTTGACCTACTCCGGAAGTTTTGCTAGTGCTGCTGCTCGTGCTTCGCGTGGTGCTCGTCCATTTGTTGGCTCCCACCTGCTTGGAGCTACTCTCTTCAGTTGTAGTTGTTGCCTTGCCAGCTGCATCTGGGTCACCCAACTTGGTGTTGATCTCTGCCAGCATCAGCAAATGATCGGATAGCTTGCGTATCTCATCAGCCAGATTGACACGTTCGCCCGAACTTCGTCTGCCCAGCAGATACGTTGTATCCGAGTTGCGACGATCGAACGTATGCAGATAGCTTTTCATGCTGCGCTGCTTCTGAGCGCTGCTCTCGCTGCCGGAGAACTCATCAAAGTTCTCATTGAACAGATGTTGTGGCGTTGGCGTGGCACATCCCGAGGCAGTTGGGAAGAGTTTCTCGCGGGATTCATTGATGGGCGTGGTGGCCACCGATTGTGGACTGTCTGCACTTCGATTCTCCTCCTCATCTGCCATCTCCACGTCATCGCCCATCTCATCATCGGTCAGCGTTGACATCGATTCACAAGGCGAAGGTGAACAAACTGCAAAAAGCCAATATATAGATTTTAAAATTGCACATTAAGTAGTTAACATAACATACAAATTAGTTTCCTTTACTGGGTTAGGTTTAATCGTTACTCGATACAAAAATTATATTACACATTTTAGAGAACATGCTTATGAGACAAGAAACAGCTCAATTGGTTAGTTGCACACAGATAAGTTAGTAATGGATTGTAAATTAAGATATAGCCCTGACAGACAATACACTGTGTGAAAGCATCGTACTGTAATTGATGAGCTTGCTTATGTTGTAGTGTCCTTTTAGTTAAATAAGAAAATAATTCGTTTAAAATTTATTTTTTTTGCTTAAGACTTGAACAACTTCCAAAAAACCATTGTGTATTATTTTTGAATAAGAAATTGAATTTTTAAAGAAATTTTCAACTAAATTTGATTCCGATTTAACGAAGTTTTGTGTGTTTGAAGCTTTGAAATGGATTTTTTGACGGCTTGGAACAACAACTTTTATTCCTTGAATTAACTTAGTAATTGTTAATAACGTTTTTCAGTTACAGTTAATAATCATAAATGAAAATAATAATTTTAGTGACCTTTTGCACTGAATGCATTTTGAAGATTTTTTAACTTAATAATTTAATAATTTCTTATTTACAAGGATCAAAACATAAATAAGCTCCATGTTTGATGAAACGAAACCCGTTGAAATGAAATGAACTTAATAAAAATCTTCATCGTTTTTTATTTGTTGTTTGATTATCGATAAGAAGGGCTTACCTTATCCAGTATTATTGTTCTGAAAATACTGTGCCTAGGTGTTGGAGCTAAGCTTGAACTATGTAAGGAATATGTCTTTTGTTTATTCATGTTTATGTTTCAGTTGTTTTTTTGTTTTGTTTTGGAATGTTGGAATCGAAAGTGCTTAGTTGAAAGAAGGTTTGTTCTGTAGTATTTTTTGCATTTGAAGTATATTTTGAAGTATATTTTGGTTTGTCATTGGCTGTCTTTATCACAGTGTCGAAACGCTAAGCAACTTATCATATATAACTAGGCAATTATTATTATTATTTTTCTTTCTTTTTTGGTTGTTGTTAATAGAGGTAGCATCCGGTATAAGGATGCGCTTACAAGCTACATGTAACTTAAACTTTAATTCTACAAAAAATTTAAAACACAACAACATTTATGTAAATCTCGCACGTAATTGTTGACTGTTGTTGTTTCACTTGTTGTTGTTGTTGTTTTTATTAGCATGCCATTTTACTTTCTCTCACACAAAACAAAATTACAATAGTTCATGTTAACACAAAAAACATAAATAGATTCAAACTGAGAGAACAGTTAGAGTGTGAGAGCAAAAAGAGAGTGAAAGAGAACAAGCGTTTCCTTCTTTACGTTTCTCATTGAGCTAAACTTGGTTTACATTCAAGTTAATAAAGAGAACGAGATAGAACAACAATTAGTTTTACGATTTTCTTTTCTATATCATTGCAGAGGGTGTATTATATGTCGTTAAAGGTATAGTATTCTATAGTATAGTAAATACATAGTAAAGGTATAGTATACTATAGTATAGTAAAGATATAGTATACTATAGTATAGTAAAGGTATTGTATAGTATTGTATACAATTTTTAAACTTTGTGACCAATTCGTCATACTAAAAGTATGTTTAAGTAAAACTTTGGTTGTATCTTTCACTATATCATACCTTTACATAGCTATCATAGAAACTGTTAGATTAGAATAGTGTTCTTCATATTTCAGTTTCAGATCAACTTCGGATTGCTTTACTCTACTATATAATTTTATTATCAGCTTAAAGCCTGCTCTGCAAGGATATATAAACTTCGGCTTGCCGAAGTTAAGCTTTAATTTCTAGTTCTTTTTTATTCTTGTTGTGTGTTTGTTTTTTTTTTTTGGTTTTTTCAAAAGTTAATTATGTAATTTACAAATTGGTTGTGATTCGGGTGTGTGTCTTCCCCGTTTTTTATTTTTTTTGTTTTGTGGCTCATTTGCCATGGATGAGCGCATGCCTGTCACGCTGCCGCTGGGAGCCAGTGCCGCGGCAGTACTCACCTCGGGATGAGGAGATGCTGTCCGGGCCATGTTGGTGACGTGGATGCGTATAGCTTGTCTCATTTAATGGGGCTATCACATTGCCCTCGACATCAAAGACATACGGACTGTTTGGATGCGTCTCCCAGCGCACGATGAAGTTCTTTAAATTATCCTTCGTGGCATCCAGCTCTTTGTTCTTTGGAGTAGGAGAGTGTGTTAAAGCATTTTATGGTAGACTGTTTTGTTGTTGTATGCTTACCTCCAGCTCGTGTGTTGTGCTGCAGAGTTGGGCCAACTCCTCGCTGTCTTCATCCTGTTCCGTTGTTGCATCGTCGTTTTCTTCATTATCATCAGCATCCTCGATTGTTTCCGTTGAATCCTCTGAAGACTCCGACGCTAAAGTTATAGGCGACTCTGACTTCAGTCGCGTCTTCCCGCTAGCCGAAGCTGTTTTTGCTACTGTTGTTGCTGTTGTTGTTGGTGGTGGGGGTGTTGGCTTGGGATGGTATTGCAACCATTTGTGCTTCACACAATCGTCAGCTGTCATGCGGGTGCTGAATAAAATCATCTTTGTTGATTAAAAGGCGAGACAGTAATTAAGAATATATATTTTATACGCACCTCAAGTCCTTAACAAGGAGTTTGGCTATGAAATCCAGGCACTCGGGCGAGATGCCATTAAAGCATTCATCCTCGAAATCGTATTTTGCAATGGTTACATTTGACATTGTTTCAATGTCGTTCTCACCCATGAACGGCGACAGACCAGAGATGCTGTTTGTTGTGCGTGTGTGTGTGTGTGTGTTTTGGTGTGGCAAAGTCAATAAACATGAAATGTAAAAGCAGCGAACACACAAAATAAATAAACACATAAAAAGAAATACACAGCAGCAGCATTTAATTAACTAAATTAAATTGGTGTCGGAGCGAAGAGCGGGAGGAGCTGGTTTAAGTTAGAATTTTTGTACTTAGGGTGGTTGGAAAACACCTTCTTTATAATTTTCTTAGACTTTGATTATACAATTTTTGACTGGCGTCATTTTCACAGATTTTTAATTAGTTTGCACAAAAAACCGCTAAAACCAACCCCTGCATAATTTTTTAACCCCTGTCATATTTTGATTAAACTTTCAAGTGTCATATTTTTAGAATCAAATGTGACAGGTAACTCTTATTAAATTTAAGTCAAAGAGTTGAGATTTGATTCACTTTGCTTAGAATGTTAAAAAGCTGAATTAAGTTTGTTCAGTAATGTTTTAAAACTTGTTTCTTTAGAAAAATAAACTCCCCGATGTGTAGTGAACTTAAGGAAAATACAAAACATTTCGTTCCCTCGTACAAAAACAACTTACAGCACATAACAAATGACGCCAACACTCCACATATCCGTGCCATAGGAGATGCAGTCAAAGTTCACAACTTCAGGCGCCACAAACTCAGGTGTGCCAAAGAGCACCTAAAGAAGAATAAACATGGTTATATAATGCACTAAAGCAGACTGTAAAAACTTACTCTTAATCGCTTATCGGGATCAAATTTGCGTGCCAGTCCAAAATCAATGATCTTAATGCGATTGCCCTTTTGTGTTAGAACCAAAATATTCTCGGGCTTCAAATCCAAATGGATAATGCCATTGCCGTGTATAAAAGCCATTGCCTCGCACACCTGACGTATAAAGACACGACAAACGCGCTCCGTTAACACAAATTCATCGTCCACAACGCGATCGAACAGTTCGCCGCCCTCAATGCTACGAAAGGTAGAAAATAAAATACCCATAAGTGACATTAAATAAGTTGTGAATAACAAAATAAACAATTAACAAACACATGCAAGCCAAGACAATAAGTTTCAAGCTCATTTGTAGTTGGCTTACCTGACCCAACTAAACTATAGATGTTATTTACAAGATCTACGCATTGAATGCCATACAACACGAAAACCAGATAATACATGAACATCAACCCATAATTTTCAAAAGAGTAAAGCGCATTAACTTTAGAACACAACAACTGCAAAGTACTTAAAAATAATGCTTGGCAATTGTGTTCGAAACAAGGATAAAAGACAGCAAATAAAAATTTATTTTGCTCTCTCGAAGAAAGTAAATGTGTTTTACTCTTTGCTCAAAGCAAACAAATTTATTACCAAACTAACACGAATTAAAAATTAATTGAAAAAAGACTTAACGCTTGAATTCATTTAAGATGCAATCAGCTTTGGCAACCCAATTAGTTTGCCAACTATTTGCCTATTCGCATATGGCACATCGGCTTATTCGAACACGTACTACATTTTTATTATTTAGGGGCTTATTTCAGCTTCAATTTACATACGATATGAATGTATAAACGATGTGACTTTATTTGCCTGATGCAGATGCTAAATTTCATACATGAATATTTATATATTTTTTTTGCAAAAATAAAATATTTACCCACAAACAACAATATCTATGCCAAAGCCCAATCTAAAACTAAATAAATATACTTGTGTGTGTGTGTCTGTGATATAAACTGAAATTTTCATTACGTTAAGGCAAAATGGACAATTTGCGAAAACAAGTTTTGCCGTTTGTCAAGAATTTTGTGTTGTGACTTGTGCAAAACCATGTTTTGCTGCACTTTTATGAATATGCAAAAAAGCAAAACAACTTTTTGCAAAGCAAACAATTAAGTTTTGTCCACAGACTGAAAACAATACACACCAAAACAACAACAACAATAGCAACAACAACTGTTGTCGCCTAAGTGTTGTTTGTTTTCATTTTAGCTATGAAAATTAATTAAACAGTTAAAAGTTGAGATAGAGTGACTCGACACAAAAGACTCGTGACTTGATTGTTTTTCTAGTTTCTTCTTATCCACTGTCCTGACCGAAATGTGGGTCAAGGCCATGGCTTAATCAGTGCGCCTTTATACCTGACTCAAACGCTTTTATGGGCCCCAAAACGACGAGCGACGTTGTTCGTTTTCATTAAGGACACCAAAACAAGATATAAAAATATATAAATTCATAGAACTAATAGGATTTGGAGTGGGTTAACCTGTTGCTTAAGGTCTTCCACTCAGTTTCTTAACCAACACAAGAAGGAAAGGAAAACTTTTATTGTTGTGCTTTCTTTGCTTTGTTGTGCGTGTGTGTGTATGTGTTGCGTGTTTGTGCTTGTGTGTGTTTGGGTGTGCGTGTGTGTATGTGTAGAGTTACAAAAGAACTTTACTACTTTACGATAATGTGCGTACGTGTAAATCGTATTTTATGCACATTTCCCGCTGATTGCAAGATATTGTGTTCCAAACACATACACACAACAACAACAACTGTGTTGAAATAAAGGAAAACTGTGCTACAGTCCGAAAAGTTATATAGAAGTTTGTCAAACTAGTTGCACACAACACCAACAACAGCAACAACAACAACAATGAATAAATACAACAAGCATTTTCAACACAATACTATATACGACATAAATAATTTCTACATATATATGCATAAGTTTTTTTTTTGGGTTTTTCTTGGTAGCCTCGTTTTTTTCTTACAGTTCCAGGACGACGCACATCATTTTCTGATATTCGTATGCAGCATACAATTGTATAATGAGATGATGTTGCAATGAATTCATAATCTCCACTTCTCTCTCCACATTCCGTTTGTCCTCACGCTTCGGTATGGGCACAAATTTGGCTGCCAATTGTAATCCGCTTGTCTTCTCCTTGCACTTGTAGACGGTGCCGAATTTACCCCTGAGAGAGAATTGGTTTATCCATAATACATATATATATATATATATACAATATGATAAGCATTTCATGCCATTTGGTTAGTTGGGGGTTGTGCTGAGTGCTTATCGTATGTTACTTACCGTCCCACTTCGCCGAGCACGTCGTACAATTTATGAGCGTCCACGTTGCGGTTTATGGTCACATCGCGCATTGGAAAAGCCGGTTCAAGAACTGCATAAAAAATAACAAGGCAAGAGTTGGATATAAGTAAGCGTTTTTATGTTTCTAAGTATGTGTACAAAAATTTCTATAGAATTTCGTATTAAAAGTGTAATTATATATATATTCCTCTGCATTACTTGCTTTTGGTTATACTAATACTTTTTCATCTCTTAAGTTATTGCACAAGGTCAGAACATAAATGGAAACAACTTGCAGCATGTAGCATTAACCATCAAATCAACTACTTATAACAGCTCTTAAAATATTGCATTCAATCGTTTTCATTGTGCACCCAAATGCTAGATGCATTTAATATCAGTTATTATGTTGCCCTTTTCTATGCTTGCAAACTTTTCTGCTTGTCATAAACTACTTTTTGCAACACATTGTAGACGTACTTGTTGTGATATACATTTGAATTTTATATTTTTGTGTGTTGTTATTATTTTTTATTCTTTATTCAGAAGGGAAACCCTTTTCAAAATTTATTCCGTTGTGTGTTGTTGGTATATTTCTACAAGTTGCCAAACAAATAAAAATGACTTCATTGAATTGAATTCAAACAGCCAGGGGACAACAGAAAGAGCACGACCACAACCATAAAGGGGACGACAAGGACAACGTTGACTAACTGAAAATATTGTACTTGTCACACACACACACATATGTTTTTGTTTGGTTTTTAATAAACATATTTGTAGTAGGTTTGCCTATTGTTGGCATAAACTTTATGCTTTTTTATACCCTGCAGGGCAGCAGAACGTTGTTATTATTAGTATAACCCTGACCCAAGTAGGCAAACTGCTTTGAAGGTCTGAAGATTAGTTTAGAGTATTTGCTAGTCTAGCTTTCACAAGTGCAAACATTTTTACCTTTTGCCCTAGCAGTTTAAATTGACATTTGGCCGCATTGAGTGTTCCATGGAGATTTCGGAGCATGAATAAAAATAAAATGCGAAAAAGAAATAAGCTTGAATGTGCAATTTAAATTATTGATAAACTGCAAATGTGGACGCAAGACGAGCTAACGGCTCACTTGATCCTTTAGTAGTTTTGTTTTTAAGCATTTTGAGATGCACTCATAAACGCTGCCAGCTGGAAGAAAGGCTTTTGGGTAAGCGTCTGTTCTATTAATATGCAAATGGCGCATATAAGTATGCTACGAAAATGCACACGATAAATCTTTAAAATCAAAAGGCGAGACCATAACGGCCATGTGAGTGTGTGTGTGTGTGTGTGATTGCTAGTGTGTGTGAATCGAAGTGGAAGAAGCACTGCTCGCGAAGAGCATCAAAAACTTGGCAAAATTCAAAGTGAAAGTTGAATAGAGCCATGCATCGATTCAAATGCGTGTATGTGTCCGTGTGTCTACATGCTATTTGTGTGCATTGAGGCACTTGTGCATGTGTGCAACTTGACGCCGTCTCGCTATATGTATTCCATCTTTCTTTCTCTATCATTTTCGACTGCATGTGTTTTGTGCTCTTCCTAAACGGCTTTTTGGCTCAAAATTTACACATTGCCACTTATAGGTTTACACAATGTGAAAAATGGGAATTTTTTCACTTTAGAGCTATATGGTCACCCTGGTTGTTGTTTGTTATTTTTTTTATTATTTTTTATAAGTTATTCAGTCAATTATATCTTAAACCTATTAAACATAATTTAAAAAACATTAACATTAACAAAGAACAATTAAAAATACTAACAAAGGCCATAAATTCAACTGCCACGAAAAGGTTTACACACCTACGTTTTTGGTGCATTTTCGTTGTGGAATTCATATGTACAGTTACTTTTAATTAAATTAAAAATGCGCAGATCCATAAAAATCCAAATTTTTTTGGCCAGATCGCTTGCCACTGAAATGAAGAATGATTGTGGAATCACAATATCTATGCATGTCTATTGCAGCGTTTCAAGTATGTTTGTCTATGTGTGTGTGTATGTGTGCGTGTCTTTTGAGTGCACTCTGCCAATAATGCGCACAATTTAAGTTCCAGCAAACACAACGCATTCAAATTACACACACATATTCATTTGCTGATGTCTTCGCACGCAAAAGTTCAGGTGTTGAGAAAAAAAAACACGAACTTTTAGCAACCATAACTTATGGCTAGACATCGAAGCAAATCAAATATTTTCATAAATTGCATGCGTTACAGACAAAACGCACACAAAAACACTCTTAAAACACACACACACACACACATATTGAGGTGGATGAGCTGCAGTTCGAAACGCGCAGGTGGCACATTCATTTCCGGCTTGCAGCTCATGAATAAATGAATTTATATCGACTCTGCTTGGCAGTTGAACTGCAGCGCATAGTTTCCCGAACGCTTATCCTAGCACATACAGATGCACTGAGAGATAAATAGGATGCTCTAAGCATAGAAGAAATGTTAAAAATAGATGATAGAAAAATCCAATAAAAATGTTTGTGATTTGACTTTTGATGTTAATGCAAATAATTTATACTTTCTTGCTTATGAGCTTGCTTGTTGCATATTCCGTTTCTTATTTAACTCCATCTTTCGTTTACCTGTGTGTAATCATAACCCATAATATGCCCGCTATGATTTTGCTTTGGAGTTGTCTGCCATGTTGTGTCCCTAACTTAGCTTCAACTTGTTTGTGCGAAAGTCTCACAAATTCGATTGGATTTGGATTGCTTTGGGTTTCGTTCTGCTTAACGCAGACGCTACCTTCTGCATGGCCAACGAGTGCACAAATGCGCTTATAAACGCAGCCAAATGGAGTCAAGTTAGGTTCACTTATTAGGTGTGTGGCATCTGTCTTTCTCTTTGCCATATTAAGCTATTACGGGTTATGGTTCAGGTTCAGCCTTTGATTAACCAAGTAGCTTGAGCTTTGAGTACTCGAACTCAAGTCGAGCAAATATGGAACTTAAATTATAATTTTATAATTTACGTCAATTGCAACATTATTAAATTAATGCATTATATTTTTATTAACAATTATTAATAGCTACACAAAAGCTACTATTCGACAACTTTCTGTTGAAAATTAAGTATTATTTCTACAAAGTAACTTTTAGTTAAATTAAAATCGAATTTCAGCATCAAATCACAGACAACACTTGCCACACCTTAAAGCTGCAACTTTAGCCCCGCCCCCTTTTGGGCTGTATGAACGTTAAATGGCATTGATAAAATGCCAATCGTTGAAATTTGCAAAAAATGGCAACAAAAAAACAACTTTGACAAAGTTAATTTATGCACAATATCAAAAGCGCATTTGTGAGCGAGCGATATTGAAAAGTGCCAAATGACAGCAAAAAGAGGAAGAAAGCGAGATTGAATTAAAAGTGAATGGGTACACTTACTATATACTATATATATATATAGCATAGAGTATATTTGCATGCACTCTCAATTGAATTGAGTGCCGTCTGTAGATAGTAGAAAACGAGTTCTTTTTGTGCCAACGCCGGCAATTTTTGTGATATGAAAATCAGCAGATTTTATTCTCTCTTTGAAATTGCCAACCAAACTTTAACCTCCTCCCCACAACATCCCACACCACCCCCTCAACCCACAAACCGAACTTTGCGCTTTTCTTTTGTGCATTTTGGCAACTGTTGACAATCTGGCCAAGAAGCCGCAGCAGCAGCACCAGGAACAGCGTCTTGACTTTCCCTTTGTGTCATAAAAACGTTTTTAAGTAAAGCGTTTGAAATATTTCCACCCACAGATTTTGCGCAATTTAAATTTTCTTTAATGTTGTCGGAAATAATGAAAAATTTAAGCGCTTGAAAATTGTGCACAACAAATTGTACAGCAATTGCAAACTGTTGCACATCAAAATGATAAGAGTAAACACAAACACAAACACACAACAAAAAACAATATTAATGCGTCACATTATGCATACGCCGCATGTGCCACCAGTGAAAAAAATATATATGAATTTTTTCTTTAAACGTTGCGTTGGCATTTTAATATCAACGTTAAAAAGTTGTGTCGAAGGGAAGCAGCTTATGCATATATATGTATGTATGTATGAATGTATGAATGTATGTGGTTTATAGGTTTTTAATAACACTTTTTTATTCATCTGACAGCCGCACAACAAACGTTGAGTTTCAGTGCGATGGGCCAACGTATATGTCGAGCATTTAATGGGCAACGATATAAATGCAAAACATTTTGTATTTACACAAAGATTAAGCAAGTTTTATGTTTTATATGTATATCTATATAGAGGTTAATATCAAACAAGTGCTGACAACAAAAAAGTTCAACAATCAAAAGTGTTCCAAAAAACAATTTCATTGGAATTTCGCTTACTTTCAAAGTTCCTTAAACTTTAGCAAAAGTTCAAATCACAATTTTGTTATTTAAATATTAGCTTTATAAATATTTCTTGATGTCACATTTGAAGTTAAAATTCTTTTGGAATCATCAAACAAATCTTTGCTTTATTTTTGTCAGCTTTTGGCCAGACTACATATAATAACTGACATCGCAGTTGACAAATGGTGAAAACTCTATGACAAACGACCCACAAACAAAAAAAGAGAGAGAGAAAGAAGAAATGGTTGCTGAAAATATGCTTTATTGTTATTGTAGTTGTAGTTACAGTTGTCGTTCTGCTTCTTGCCGTGGTCCGTGCACTTTAATCAGCCTAAGTGCTACCAACACAAGCAGAAGAACCAACAACAAACCTACTACCACGAGTCAAAATTAAAAATGGTAAAACTTTTGCTCGTTTGCTGCTTGGATGGCTGCTACTGCTGCTGTTGAAACTGGTATTTTGGCTGATGCCATTTCAAATTGGCTATTACACACACAAGCAACATTGCTGACATATGCTGCAGTTTTTGGGCATTTCTGTTCGACTCTGTTCTGTGTGTGTACATTTCAACTTATTGTTTGCCTCGTTCTCGTTACAAGGCTGAAAAATGAGAGTTGCGTCACCTTTATTAAAGCCAAAACCTTCATTTAGTTATTGCTATTGACAAACAGGGTTCATATATAGTATATGTGTGTGTGGCTTATGAACAACCTATGACTTATGAACCCAAACCTTCATTTAGTTATTGCTATTGACATATAGTGTTCACATATGGCACATGTGTGTGTGGTTTATGATTATCATGACTGTTGACCTAGTGAATGCATAAGCTTTAACATAATTACATACATTATTATGAGTTTAATGCGAGTTTTGTGGCTTAAATAAATTGTTCATTTTGTTGTATTTTCAATGAAGTCGATCAATTTGATATTATGCCTATTGAATATATTGTTGAACTCCATGAAATAATAATTATATTAAAGCACAAAACAAAATTCTAATCACATCAAATTTATATTTGTAAACATTGAATTTCTAATAAATTGTATCACATAAATAAAGCTAGAATTTAATATGCCTGCGTTAAATTATTGCCAGCGATCAGAAATATTTTACAATTTTAATAATGCTATGGCTTGTGTACAATTAATAATCAAAAATGCTTAAGACCACAATTTATTGTTTACAATCGAATGCGTTTTTGCTTTTGTCTTTAAAGAAGATAGAATCAATCCGACAAATGATAAATGATGCCGCAAGATTGTCTCCTCGACACAAGATATGATTTTGAATACATAATATTTGCTGTATTTTGTTTGTGTTTATTATTTGTTCTAATATAAACAAATATTTTCAGTTCAGCGAACAGGCAACAAATCAATATCCACAACAATGTCGAACTGTCGAAAAAAATCTATTAATACACGTGCATGAATATGTATGTATGTATATAGTATAGACGACCTGGTACTGCGACAGTAATTCATCTTCATCATAATTTTTGCATGCCATGCGTAAATCCCTGGCCACGCCCAAGAACATTTTAGCATAGCTCAAGTGAGGGCGACGACAGCATGTATGCATAAAAAAAAACCATGAAAATCGTTGTGACAAAATGAAAAATAATAATCAGGAGGCAGAAACCTTGAAGAGGCGTAGAGTAAAATATACACACAAACACAAGCATATTAAACTGTTTCTATGTCTGTGTGTGTGTTTTTTAAGCTGCTCTAATGTATTCTTAAGTGTTTCAACTGCCAAACAAGTCTTGGCGGCAAATATTTGCTTTGAACTGCATATGAACTTTTCAACTTTATGCTGCATACTTTTGTGGGCAACTTTAATTGGCCATTGACATTTAAATTTTAAATTTTAATTTTATGCGTGCGAGCACAAAAAAGTGCCAACTACCACAGACGTTTGCTTGTGTCTGTGTGGGTGTGCTCATAAGATTTTACGATTCTAATGCCGCTTGCCAATTTGAAACTGGCGCCAAAGTTGATGATGAAATACATTCAAGTTTGGGTCACTTGACATTCTCATCAACTTTGCCAGACTAACTTTGATGAGTCTGAATAATTATGAAATGTGTGGGAGAGTAGGAAAAAGAAGCTTCTAGTGAAGAGAAACAAGATAACTAATATTTTTTATTTATTTGTTGTGACAAGTAATTTTTCCTTAGAGCATTCACAACTCTTGTTCGAATTTTCTATCCGCTAAATTTTTTCCATTTTATTTTATTTTTGCCCGTCAACAGAAAATAAAATTAGCATTAGTAATTTGTATGCATGTGTCGCGCGCTTGTGTGTGTGTGTGTGTGTGTGTGTACAAATTGACTGTTGCCTGGTAGAATTTTCATTCCATTTTCATTCGTACTTTTCTTATTATTTTTATTAGCATCGCAACCATTTTCATTAAGTGAGAAATTTTATTCACATCGCACACTTTTGACTAAAAAAGTTATTTCTATGCATTTCTATAATGTTATTCGAGTTTTGTATGAATTCCTTCGTCGCACACTTCATTAAGCTGTTAAATTTGGTTGGGTCATGGCATGAAACATGCATACGCCATGTCGGACAAAAAAGGAAGATGAATTTTGTGAAAGCATTTGTGGTTCACACATTTCTTAAATTGTTCATGTACCAACCAACATTCTATGGCCAAGAGCTGTTTGTTGGCATCTTGTTTCTTTTTAGCTAACCCTTAACACATTCATTACGGCCAGCTTTTTGTGGGTGTGCCACGAATGCATGCATATTTCACGCTTATGTATAATCAGAGCTGCTTGCTATGGGAGTTTCCTGTTTGTTGAGTGGGTTTCGCCAAAGTTTTTCTGTACGCTTAAAGCAAAGTGCCATAAAATTTAAATCAACTGCAAAGTGCCTGTCGACATGACGGCAAACGTTGCTTCGTTTGGGTGGTGGTGGTGGGTGGGGAAACAACGCTAATTGATTGATGTGAGCACAGCAATTTCAAGGCAATTTCAAAAGTTCAACAATGGTTCAACAATGCCAGAACAAGAACGCTGACAAAGACGACAGATGCAGACGCACCGACCACACATAGAGCATGAATCCAAAGAAGGGCCAGCTGACAGCTGCAAAAGATAAACACAAGAGACGACTTGCCAACATGGCCAGCTGATGGTCTGCCTGTCTGCCTGCTTGTCCTTTCACTGTCTATTTTTTCATCTCCATTTCATTCTATGTCCACGTCTACAGTTCCATCTACTCTTTGAGCTGGCACAGCTTTCAATCTTTTCAGCTGCAATCACTGCACTTTTTATTGTGTGCTTTTACCCTAACCTTAGGTTTATTCTATTCTAAAGAATCTTTTAAGACTTAGTTTGAGTTCAGTTTAATCAACAACTCTTTAATTTATAAATTATTATAGCTTGAACTGCATTCATTCTCTTGTGTAGATATTGATTTTCTTTAAAGAAAGTTGCTAATCAAACTATTTATTTACATTTCTTAATACTTTTAACAGCCATTTATTATCGATTAATTGTTGAGTAATCAATTTAAGAGTATTTAATCTTCTTCAACAAGATGCTTTCTTTGTTGCATTGGTTTCCTTTTTTTTCTGCCATGTCAGCAATAGGAGCTGCTGCTGCTATAGCGAGTCCCTTAACTAAACGTGCCACTCGC
This sequence comes from Scaptomyza tumidula, assembly GCA_035044465.1. Lineage (NCBI taxonomy): Eukaryota > Metazoa > Arthropoda > Insecta > Diptera > Drosophilidae > Scaptomyza > Scaptomyza tumidula. The sequence continues at coordinate 16,260,333 of JAWNNW010000444.1, forward strand.
ATACAATATGCTAAACAATTTTGAGGCTGTCTAACGATGTATACGATAAGCATATATATTACGTACGTTGCAACGTTTGGCCACAGATAAATATATACTATATCTCGAGATGGTGTCGCAGTGAACTCATTAAAAGTTTGTACAAAACGGCAGCTGCGACAAATGTTTAACGTTGCATACATGAAAAAAAATCCAATGTGCACTTCCTAAATAATAAACAGCCCACAAAATCGCATTCACACACATACACACATGTATGTATAGTAGGTAACCACAGTAGACAGCGTTTAATTAATTTAATGAGCTACCATTGCAACACCTATCGCACGTGTGTGCAACATTGTAAGCGGTTGGGTGCAGTCTGCTAATGACTTATGAGGCAACCTCAGTCGGCAGCAACTGCAGCTCGTTAGCATTGAACCCAAATGCAGCTGGCAGCAGGCAACAACAGTTAACCAGTCTACAATATTTTGTCATTGAACCGTGCCACCAAGTAGCGAGGTAACTAGCTACCTACAGGAGGATAGCTTGGGTCATTGAAGCGTGATGGGCGCTTAGTTAATTATTGGCATTTGCGGTGACCAAAGCGCAGAGCGTATTAATTTATAACACGCATACGACATGTTGTACACACACACACACACGAAACACATAACCGTTATGATTCTGCCAACAACAACAGCAGCAGCAACGACGCAAGCAAAACCGCGTTGAGTTAATGACGCCAAGGGCTAAAAGCACGTTTAACGCCAGCTTTGGGGATTGAGTTTTCGCTTTAGCAACGTTGTTACGAAACATAATTGTGATTAAAACACTGCAGTTCACTAAATCGCTTACTTCACAAAGGATTTTTGAGTTTTGGCGCGAAATTGGATGAGTTTCCATGCTATTAAAGTGCTTTCAGGACTTTTTTCAGGAAGGTTATATACCGAATCATAACTTTTATCGATTTCCAAAATCAATGCCTTAAACTTTAATCTAGAATAAATACTGAACTGGATTTGTTTTGAACTTTCTACAACTGCGGTTTGTCTTGTTTTCTATATTGATTAAAACTTCTTTATATTCTTGGTATTCAATCCTTGCTTCATTTTCGCAACGCTTGGGCTTTGACAAATATCATTTTCAACAAGAAACTTTTGCAGTCAGAAATTGTTGGTGCTTTTAATTAGACTTGCGGCATGGCAACGCATTCAGTCTTAAATGCCCGCGCACATTTCCACCTCGAGGAAAACCACTTGAAAAGAAGAAGACGACGAGGCCAAAAAGCAGCCACAACAAAGAGATAGAAGAAGCAAACTAAAGAGTAGGAGGAGTAAATAGACATGGGCAAAACGAACGCAACAAGCAAGACAGGGGTCTCGTGGTGTAGGAGGTGTGGAAGTGTGGTGGGGGCACTGGGCGTGCTGTTTGTTGGTGTGCTTTAAGAGCTTATCGTTTGGTGGCGTTTGAAAACATTAGCGAGCACATATTTGCACTCAAATTCAATTGAATTTCAGGCATAATCTAATAACAACTGCGAACAGCCAACTATTTTTCGGCCAAAATGGCGGCGGAAATGCATGTTAGACTGTTTGTATGGGGAAAGGCGAGGAGAGGAGAGAGGGTCAAGGGGCTGGCTGTTGACCGGGGCCAGCAGATAAATCAATTAACGTGACTCGTTGAGGGGGGGCACAAACAAAACAATTAATCAAGATGCAGCAGATTTTTAGTTACATGTACACGCAGTCAGAGGAAATGAGGTAATTGAAAAGCCATCGATTCAATGACAGAATGGCAGGAGGGGGTGGTGCAGCAGCTGCTACATGTTTACACGCTCTCACACACACACGCACACACAGCTGACAACAATTTGTTAAAATTTACCGCTTTATTTACTGCTGACTGGCTGAGTTGCCCGAATGCCTGAACACACCAAACACTAGTAACTAACCCAATGGGACACGTTTCACTTCTAACTTCCAGCTCCTGCTGCCTGCCTGACTGTCTGGACAATGTGTCCACGTTGAACGACAGTTTGACATCTCTAAATAAAGTTTGCAGTCTAGCTGTACGTGTGCCCAACGCTCACAAAGCGAGTTACGTATACGCTTGACAATTTAATGGTGTTGAGGTTATTTATACAACACGCTCACTGCATTCGTTCAAATATTCATTACCTTTCAGCCAATGACATGGCCAGCACTAGTATTTTAGCAGGTCTTAGAGCATCCAACGGTTGGAAAATGTGCACAAATTAACTGAATATTCATATACGTATATAAAATCGCAAAATTTGGCGTATTTGTATGAGGATGTTGAAAGTATTTAAGCAGTTAGTTTTTAGTGAGATGGAAAAACAACCGGAAATAATTTTCATTTAATATTTTACATCTACATTAAAGTTTCTATTAGGTTTCAATCAAAAATCTCGAGAAAAATCTTTCTATAGCAAACTTTTGCAGATCTCCGAAAGGAACGTTCTTTCCTTTCTTTACTCTTGCTACTCAGAATGTAACCACTGAAAAAAACGGATCATTACTCAGTGGTATGGTTCTCTTATTATAAAATACCCAAACGTTGCTTGTTGGTGCTGCATTTAATATGAACAGCACTCGAAATTAATGGCCTTTGGTAATATAAAGCGAATGCATAACAACCGAACAGATACAAATGTACAAACAAGAGTAACAACAACTCCTTATTAAGTATTATATGCAATTGCCCGGCAGCAATTAAATAACACACACACATACACAAACACAATTTGCAAATTTATATTCGAGAATAATTAAGCGGGCTTTATGGTAAACATACGCACATAAATTTTGATGCGCTTTTTGTTATTTGACTGCCGCACTTGAGGCTAAATAACATTGCGTATACGCAATATGTGTTAGCTGATTAACGAACACAAAAGCAAAACACAAAACCTAACCAAATTCTGTTGCTATTTATCATAACTGCAATATTTGTGATGCATAGACAGTTGTTACCTGAGGCCTCATAAATTCCAACTAACGCAGGGAAATGCTCTCTCGTTGCACTTGTTGTTGATGAAAATCAAATGAGTTGTTGTTGTTGTTGTTGCTGACCAAATCATCGAATGAACGAGTTGTGGGGAGATGAGGAAATCGCGTTCAGCGGCTGCTGCAGTTGTTGTTGTAATAAATACAACAAATGAGAGACACTGCTGCCAGATATGGCATTTACATAATTTCGATTATTTTTGCAACTAGCGCAAAAGGTAATGCCTAAGCAAAACAATAGCAAAGAGTAAAGGGAGGTTGACACAGAGATACCCTAAAAAAGCAGTTGATACTAACACTAAATTTTCAAGACTTAATCGATTTTTAGAAGCAGCAACTAATCAATATCGACATTCAAATCTGAAAGCGGGATTTAAAGACGCAAATCATTAAAAAACGAGTCGATCTCAAAATATCTTCACAAGAAAGTTTCCAAAGCTCCGAATGCTAAAACTTTGTCAAAACTGAACCAATTATCGAAAGAACTACATTAAAAGTGAAACCTTTAAGTCATTAATGATACTGCACTTCAATCTAGGCTTAAAATAATAATCATAAATTAACAATAATAAACAACAAAGAAACTTGCTATTCCAATCACAAATTATCCAATTTATTTATATTTATTTGCTGCAGGGTATTTGAAGGTACAAAAATGTTTGCAGTAGGGAAATTGTAGCTTAGCCATTTTGGCGCGAAATGTCTACATGAAAATTGAGTTGCAGTGGCAAATGTGTTGCAAGAACACACACACACACACACCAAACACACGTATATAAATATTGTAAATATATACGTATATGTATATTAAACGTGTGGTTCGTTTGCATTTGGCAAATGCAATCTTAACAAGACTCTGTTCGCTGTCTGCAATACATTAAAATGCAATTTTAATTTGTTTAGCACGCTCTGCTCTCATTCTCTTTTTAGCCAGTCTGACTCTTCTCTCTCTCTCTGTATGTGTCTCTTTGGCTTTTGTGTACCACATGGCGTATGCTCTATAGTCGAGCATACATATATGCATGCACCCATGCCTTGTCTGCAATTTTAATGCTTCTGCTGCTGTTGCTGACTGTTGTTGTTGTTGTTATTGGTTTTACTGTTGTGTTCCTGTTATTCCACCTGCAGCTGTGGCTCAGACAGCCGCCAGATACTTTGCGCATTAAAAATTTAAATAAAATTGCAGAGAAATAGAGTGAACGAAAGGCGAAAGAAAGAAAAAAAACATGACTGGCAAATGGTATTGGGCTCAGGTTCCTTTTCCTTTTTCTATCTATATGTATGTACGTGTATGAAAATGGATATTGCATAGCGTCTGTGTACGTGTTTTTAGCTATTTCAAACAACAGTTCAATTGCGTATAACAATAAGCATTTCGAGCCATTTTGGCTGTGGATTCATTTCTATATTAAAACACAAGCACTTACCGAAAGTACTTTAAATTTATTGTTAATATGTATGTGTTTTACTGTTATGATAACTAATTGATTAATATTGCATCAACAAACGCGAACTTGTTTATTTTTCCATAGTTTATAGACATTTGATGCGAAAGGCATTTAATGTTGTTGTTTATTCTAATACATCTTTTATTTCGATGCCCTCAAATATTTTCTTTACTGCAATCAAACGTGCAAATGTTCTTAGCAAAGAGAAGAGATCGTTTACCTCTATTGTTAGTCAAGTTTTGGTTGTTTGCCAATATCGAGGCACATAGCCACAACGACATAAGCATATTCATTCAGTTTTTAAAAATATTATACATTATATTTGGCGCTGCCAAACGATTCTGAACAATAGATAAATCTAAACCAGAAAGAGAATGATTTTAAATAAATATCCTAAATAAAAGCAACAAAGTAGGAAAATTTTGTATTCTCAAAATATATAGTAAACATTACATAATTGATTGAAATTAAGCAAAAATCAAAACAAATGATTGAGTGTATTCAGTTGTTGATGATGTTGGTATTGAGCAAAACTATTCCAAATTCACACATTTGTCAACCATTAGTTCAGAATGTGTAGAACAAGAAGAAGAAGAAGCCAAACAACGTTGCATGAGCCAGCCACAAGGAATTTTTTGTGCAACGTCAAATGAAGTGAATATCAACGAACGGCCTTCAACATGAAATGCGACGTAAAATAAATTTATCTCAATTATATATGTATACACATACGTATAACGTTTGTGTTTGTTTGTGTGTGTGTGTGTTTGTGTGCTTTTCATTTTAGCTCATTTGTGATGCCTGCTGTTTTCCAAAGGGGTGGCGGTGCGGGTTGCGAGTGAAGAACAATTTACTCTGAGACAAGATGTGAAAAGTTGTGGTATGTTTTATGTGCATGTGTAGGTGTTGGGGATAGGTGTGTGTGTGTGTGTTGTGTGTTTGCTTTACATTCACCTTGGCAGCGTAGAAAAAATTAAAAGCAAAATAAAAATAAATTTTTGATATTTGTGCGGCAAACGCGTGAGAAAAAAAATGAAATATCTAGCTGCATACAGTAAACACCAGCTAGAAGGTAAACTAGTACAATTTAACAAATATTTGCTAGATAAACAAGAATTAACCTTAACAAAGACAAAGCTCTTAGTGGGATCTTCATGATACGAACTAAAAGATATTTCTTTTAAATATTTAACACTGTACACTGAGATAAATAATATAATATAACATATATGTTTATATGGTTGCGCATTAAATGACGCCCAACTTGAGGCGTTAGCCAGCAGTTTTATGCATTTTCGTTTCCTTTTTTTGTTTAATGTCGGACTGCTGTCTACATGTTTAAAAATGTTTAAGCGCAAAAAAAATAATATTGTATTTATTATTTGGTTATTTGATTGGCTTGGCGCTGATAAAGCAATTGATTTTTTTTTTTAATTGTGTATATAGTAAGATCCAAATAAATATTGCAAAAATTTTGAAGTGTTAGCTTTTATGAATTTTTAGACATTAATGTTGATTATTGATTATAGAAAAAAAACAGAAAAAAAATTGGAAAATATTTTTTAATAAATTTACTAACGAATACTTTTAATTTTTGTGCGGTTTGGCAATTTCCGTACCATTGCTGTTGAAAATGTTTCATTTCCGTTGCAGTCGGTTTTTTTTTTAAAGCCGTAAAATTTAAGGCAAGAGCTGATGCTATTGATAAATAGCTGAGATCATTTGCCAATTGGTTCTGGTTCTGGACCCGAAAAACGGAAATTGAGAAATCAGCTTTCACACCATTAGCACATAATTCAGCTGTGACAACAGCCAGACAACAGTTCAGACACACACACAAACACACCTACAAAGGGGAGAGAAAATAAAAAGTATGCAATTTGCCACAGCACAGTGAAAAGAAAAGGGTTTTTTCCGAAAGAATTTGCCTCTCTCACACCTGTAGCAAAAGTATTTCCGTTTGTTGTTATTTGCCAATTTGAGAAAACTGCCGGGGAAATCGAGCTGCCGCCGCAGCAAGGGCAACCCTTTTTTTTGTGTTTTTTTTTGTTCTGTCATCGTTGGCGGCTTGTGGGCGTGTCGTAGGCGTTGTAAGGTTGCCTGACACTAAATCACGACGCCCGTGTACGGTCACGCCTTAAAAACACACACACACACACACACTTACACCTTAGCCAGAGCTTATACCCTGTGAACTTGCGGCTTAAAGGTTTAAATGTTTGCGAAAATTAATAAAAACAACTCAAGATAAATGTTGTAGTGAAAATAAATTCGATAGTGAAAGATAGCAAAAGAATTTAAGTAAAGAAAAGTATTGTGTTTGAAAAAGCGCTTAAATGCTTTAGGGCATTTAATAGTTTATCATTCTATCTTTTGCCAAAATTTCATTGTACAACATTTTATTTTTGAATTTTATTTTTCTATTTCTTCGCTTTTCTCATTTTTCAAATTGTTTCGCGCTTGCCATTTCTCATGCTATATGCTTTTTGCCTTTTCGCTTTTCTTTTCTTCTTTTCGCTTTCCCGCTCCATCTTTCTGGCCGCCCATCTAACTACTTGACACTTCCGTTTCCGTTTGAGTTGGCCTGACATTGTCTTAGGTTTCTAAGCCAGTGCAAATTTTCAAAGTAAGTCCACTTTAGTTACAGTTACGCATACACCCAACACCCCAACCCTCCTCTTCTCCGCTTTCGCTGCTTAAGTTTACGTTCATCTCGTGTGACGTTTATCCTTCAACGCCTTTTTTTTTTGTTGCCGTTGTCAGTGCTCAAACTTTAATATTACCAAAAAAGAAAAAACAAAGTGAAAAGAAGAGGGAAACCATTTGCTTTCAGTGTTTTTTGCGTAAAATTTATTGTTTCTGACAATGAAAATGGCGGCGCAAACGTTTCCTGATCACAGTCCGTCTTATCTATAGACCCTTTTTTTTCGCTGTTTTTTTGGCTGCCTGCCTGACTGCCCCATTGTCGTATTTTATTGAAATTCATGTATTTTTAAAAGCCTTGGCCATTTGGTAGCTGAGCCGACGCATTGGCTCTAAATCGTTTAAGCATTTGTTCTGACTGTTTCTGTTTCAGTTTCAGTATTTTGTTTGATTTTTACAGATACTTACATACTTTTTTTTGTCGGTTGCTGTTCGGTTTGCTTTTTATCTGTGCATAAAAGTTAATGTTTTGTTTGCATCATTCCCCCCCCCCCCAAAATGTTTATTGTGTCAGTTGTTGTTTGGCAAACCTTTATTAAAGCGTAGTTACGACCGATAACTAAATTGCCCAAATGGAAACAGCTGCTAATCTTTAGATTTGTCTTGATTTGATTTGTCTATTTACAGTTTGGCATTTGGTAGCTTTATCTCCTTGGGACGCGATTCAGAATGAACTGCTAAATGGCACAATGTATTAAGTTAATAAGATATTGTAGACAGACCTTGATCTCTAAGTCACAAGTCCCAATTCTTCGTAACTATAGATTATTGCCAGCCAATCTGATATAGTTTGATTCTATAAATTATTGAACATTATAAACTAGTCGAAGCTGTTGTTAATGCTTTTTAATGCCCAGTTTAGAGCTGTTATCAATCGCAGTCAGTATTTCTTGTATATATACAAGATATTCGTATCTTATCTTTTATCACTTGTCACTGATATACAATACGTATACGCTGCGTTTTCGTTCATACATATATTTAGTTTGTTCCATTTTGCAGTTTGACTATTGCCATTTAATGTGTAAAGTATAGTAGTAGTTTATCAAAACTTACCGCCTTCCGGCTCTGAGTCATCTATATAGATCATTTTGCTTGGATTGCGTTCCTTAACGCGGGGTTCACGTAGACGAGTTCCCGTTTTGGTAGAACTTTACTCACACTATATATATATATGTATATATATATTTAAATATTCGTTTCTTGTGGCTTGTTCACACACACTTTTTGGTTAATGTGCTGCTTTCTATAATAATAATTCAAAATAAATTGGTTTTCTTCAACCAAAACATTTTCTTTTTGCGTTGTGGCAAAAAAATATCAAAAATTATGACTGAACTTCACTTCACAGTGTGATTTTTTGTTTGTTTTTTTTTGTTATGTTACGCACTTAAAGAATGACACAAAGAATTACTTGGCATTTAGAAATTTCGTTGTATTATTTATAGCTCTTTTGAATTTTTTGGGCTTATCGAGCACGATGCGTATGTGTAATATTAGCTAAATTTCAATAGCTCTCGCGCAGTTTGTTATTAATTTTCTTTCTTTGTATACGATTTGATTGGGACATGAGTTGGTACTGCTAGCTGCCTTCTTTTGATTGCGTTCTATTGTAATATCGTCGTCATCGCGAGCGAGCGTTGTGCATCAAACTGTTTTTGGCCTGCGCCACATTATTTGATTTGGGCTGCTCCGCTTCGCCTCGCGTTGCCAATATTTGTTGTGTGTGCGTGCAAGTGTGTGTGTCCGTGTGTGTATTTCCTTTGTTGCTCGCTCTTTGCTCAATTATAAATGTGTTTTGCCTGATAGCAGGCAACCAGGCTAACAGCAAGGGAGCAAGGGAGCAGGGTGAGTGCGATGGAGCCGGCACGACTTGTCGCCGATCGACTCGATTCGACTCTCAGCGTTTTGGCTCGCTCGCCTCTGCTTGCTAGCTAGCTAGCTAGCGTTTTTATTCCTATATCTATAAATAAACAAAAAAAAAAAAACGATACAAATACATTGTGCTCTGTATCGCATTGCTCTTGCTGTATATCTGTATCTGTATCTGTTGTTGTCTGTTTAGTTATAAAAATAAATTGCAAAAGCAATTTGTTTACTCTCTCTCTACTCTTTACGTTCTCTGCCTCAGTTTTGTTGTGAAAATCATGTTGCCTGTCGCTTAGCACATTTTTGTAGTGTGCTTTCTTTCTTTCCGTTTTGGCAACAATTTTGCCACCTACTTGTCGTATTCATAGTTATATAGTTCTGTATATCTATATGCATGCCCTGTTTTAGTATATAAAAGTTTGCTTTGCTATGGCTAGTTTTATCTCTGCCTCACACACACACACCCTCACACATACACGAAAACAATTTCCTCTTCATCTTTATCTTCTCTTTGCAACTTGTTGCCGCTGTCAGCTGCATTTTTGTGCTGTGAATGTGTCACGTTTTAGTTGTGTGTGTTCATTGCTTGCTTTTGGCTCTTGCTTATATCATCATTCTCATTGACCTTCATTGAGATTTGGCTTATCAAGCTCAACATTGTGATAGTGGCCCATCAATCGTGGTATGTGTTAAGCACTGGTTGTAAATAACTGAAATTTTCGAGATAGTTAGAGAGTATAGCTTAGCTTGTTATTAAATTGATTTGCTGGCGAAATTGCACGTTATAACGACTGATAACTAAAATAAGTTTGGCTAAAATATTCTGATGAAATTAAATGTGTTTTGAGCTGATAAGAAAGCAATCTGCGGAAATTGTTGTAAATTTAACAATTTTATCGCAAATTATTTATTTTTATAACAGGAATTTTGCAAGTTTGATAACTAGATAAATGATAAAATGAAGGAAGAGTCTAACCATAAAATATTTCAACGTTGTCGATTGGTATGAAAAAATTTGTCAACATCTCAATAAAGATTGAAAATCTCGCTTCTTTGCATACATTGCTCAATAAAAGGTCTAAAAGGCCATTAAGATCTTAACTGAAGTGTGAATTTTAAATATTTGCCAAGTCTTAGATCCAGCACATGTTGAACATACATATATGCTGGCATTATCAGGTCGGCATTATTAAATTACGCTTTTGCTATATTTATATGGGTTAACATCATGCACGATAAGAGCCAAAAAGAAAAAAGCTTACACACACACCCCCCAACACTTAAATGCGACTGGCTGACTTATCTTATCGGACGGAAGAATGCTTAATTGCCGGACGGGTAGACTATAAAAATGCGTCATGCGTCGTGATAAAGGCATAAACAAAGAGAGTGTTGGGGCAGTGAGAACGGTTGAGCGAAAGGTAAAGATAACAGTTCGGAACTGCACAGACTACCAGACTAACTTGGCCAATACTGTGTTGGCTGCGTTGTAGTCTAATTGGACGTTGGCGGTTAGGTTAAACTTAAATTGCTTTTAAAGCACGTCAGCAGTAATATGAACTAAGCTGGGCTAAGCAAAACACAGCTGCCAGCCGCACCGAACGAAGCCTTGGCCATAACAAAAAATAACGTATACACCATGTTGTTTGGCCTGCAAGCTGTGGACAGCTGCAGCTTGGGCCGCAAAGTAAATAAACAAAAACGACGTCTGCGGCGCACTACGTGATGTGAACGTGTTTCAACGCGCTTTGCTTTGCGGTTGAACTCAATGGGTGGGAGATGGCGTTGAAAACACTACACTAAGCCACGTTTTGATTTGCAAAAGCAAATGGCAAAAGGCTTTGATGCACTTCGCAATAAAGTGACTGGGTTTTAGTTCTCTGTTGTGGGACTGGACTCAACGGCTGGCCAGTAGCTTTCTTTTAAATAATGCAAATCCCTTAAATGCGCTAAACGCAGCGGGTGCACTCTCTCTCTCTCTCCCGCTCTCTCTCGATTCGCTTTCCACTTGAAAAATCGAAACTCGCGCACACGGCACGTTTTTTTTGATGTTGTTGGTGCTTCCGCTGCCTAAAATGCTTTCGGAATACAAAAAACCTTCTGTTTGTTATTTAGTGTGCACGAAATCATTTAGCAATCGCCTGCATTTTCAATTGTTTTTTACGAATTCATTTTCGTTAGGTTTTTTCCTTTCTTTTATTCTAAATGTTTACAAATCCATGCTGCACAATTTTATTTTTTTTTTTGCACATACATATATATAGCTTTTTGATAACAATATTGAGTATCAACAAATATACGATTTTGTTGCTGCTATTGCACTCCGCACGGCTGCTTATTGCATGTTCAACTGTTTCGACAAAAAATACAATTCTTGTACATTTTCAATCGTGTTTTTTTTTCGGTTTGAAACATTTTCGGCTTGTCTGCCTGCCAACGCCTGCCTCGTGGCGCTATTTTCGTATTTGTTCGTGCACAATTTTCGAAACAATTTTCATGTGTGTCCGTTTGTGATCTTTTATTTCTATTTGTATGTATTTAATGCCCTGCAAAACAGTTTTGAGAGAGTGTATTAAATTTTCGCCAGTAACTTTTTTTTTGGAAGTTCTTGTTAATATTTTTATTTAACTTCATTGATAAATGATTGTAATTACTTACCTTATGAGAAAGTGTACAAAGGGTATCATTGCCGTCGAGCTTATCCTATTTAATATGTTGCTCACTTGTTTTCTATATATTTTCTTCGATGCACTGCTGCAAGTTGTTGCTGTTGGCGCAATAGAAAGCCAATGTGTGTTTACCTTACTAAACTTCTTTGGAGCTAATTATAAAACTGAAACTGAAATTTCTCTCGGCTTTCATTGCCTGTAAACACAGCAATGGTCCATTAGCCCCATTTCTGTGTGGGTGTGGGCCAGAAAATGGGTTCTTTCTACGTTATATACAACAGGGAAACAAAAATTGTGTTAGATTCTATATAATATTGATTGCTTTGCACAAACGCGACAGGTTGTTGTGCTATTAAAAAAGTTTGTGAATAAAAAGGAAATGCATTCATCGGTTCGAAAAGTCTTTTTAACCAAAGTTTGAGTTTGGTTTTAATTCCTCAAATGATCAACCGGTCCTGTGGCGCAATGGATAACGCGTCTGACTACGGATCAGAAGATTCCAGGTTCGACTCCTGGCAGGATCGAAATTTGTATGAATTTTTTGAAAAAAAACTTCTACTCAACTATTTTTTTTAGTTTTGAAAACTTAATTATAATTATTTTCGCTGGAACCTTGTTCGTATCGCATATTAACTTTCGAAAAGCTTTCAAAAACAACTTCTCAGGTTGACTTTGTTTAAAAAGGTTTGAAAAGTAGGATTTGGAAAAAAAATGTAATTTCGCCCAACGTGGGGCTCGAACCCACGACCCTGAGATTAAGAGTCTCATGCTCTACCGACTGAGCTAGCCGGGCTTGTAAATGACGTTGCGCAAATATATTACAATACGATATATAGTATAAATAAATATGCGATATATATATATATTCATCAGATCCCCTTTCTTTTTGAATAGGTATTCTAGTTTACTGATTGAAATAATGTTGATTTAATTAGCCTTTAGTCGCTTAAGCTATTTTTTCCCAACGCACAAGACGACCTTGCGCTAAACTACACACACAGATACAACAAACACACACAGACACACTCTATTAATTTTAGTCTTTCGTGAGCCGCATGGCGTCTTGTATCTTTCCAAGTCATTTCTGTTTGCCTTTCATCTCAGCATGCGCTTTTTAGAATTTTCCTTCTTTCGAGTTGTTGCTGTTGTTATTGTTGTTGTTGTTGTAGCCGCAATTATTTTTTCGGGGTCATTAATGGGAAATATGCAAAGTATGTAGACAAATGGCAATATAAATTATTTAATTTCCACATAAGCATATTTCGCTTGAGCTCCTATGCTATTTGGAATTAAAGAAAATAAATTGAAATTAAAATATTTCCACTCGCTCGCATTTTACTCTAAGGTCGACGACGAGTCGTTGACTGCAGCTGCGTTGACTGTTGATGGCGCCGCATTATACGACATATATTTCACATAAGTAGCTATATATTTGTGTGGCTGTTTGCTTTAATATTAAATTTAGTGGCATTTGGCCTTTTTGCAGCGCGTTGACAGCCAGAAATCAATGCTAACGTGGCCCGAACCACCACGCTATACAATTTATGAGCCTTGTGGACCTTGTCGCTTGAACTTGTGTCAAAGTGGCACAATGACAAAGATACGTAATCAGCACAGCGGGCAGCCAAAAGAACAAAACAAAAATGCAGCACAAATCATCGCATCAGATGTTAATTTGGTTTTTCTAGCTGTTGCTAAAAGATACCCTGTAGCCAAGCAGAATGGAGAGGGTATATTTAGGCGGTGATGTGCAAAGTGTGGAAAGATAATTCCTTATACCCTGCAACAAAGTTTTGGACTTATCTGAACTTAGTTTCTATCATGCCCGAAGAAACTTCATTGCCTCGATTGAATTAGATGTTGTTGCTGTTGGTTATGTGATTTGGATGTGGTTGTTGTTTATGTGGCCTACTTCCGGCGACTCTTGTTTACGTCTAACTTGTTCGTCACGTAAACAAACGCATACAGGTGAGTATTTATAGCAGTACGAAGAGGGATGGCGGGGATGGATTCTGAATTGAATACGATATTTTGGTGTGGCTGATGCGTCAAAAGCGAAAGAATTTGTGCGCCTGATTTGCGTTTGCATATAAATAAATTTAATTGACATTTATGTCAGGCAGCTGATTGCTCGTTTATCATGTGGGAACAACATTTAAATTTATGCACCAAAATTCGAATTAAATGCCAGATGAGTTTCAGTATTCTTAAACTAAAGCCGAAGAACTTTTTGTGCTGAACCGCAAAAACAATTTAATTTGATTGTCATTTAAATCCTTTGAGGGTGTTAGAGGTAAAGTCCTACCTTTCTTCGTCTAATCCTTTTTTGTACGCAAGTCTTTCGTGTTTCGTGTCTTGGCACGTACTAACCGCCACGCCCACAACTTAACTTAGTTCGCTCTGGCTATTGCTGTCATGGATTTGTACAAAAGTTATTGTACCACAAGGACCGATATGCGTTGCTGCGTGACTGCTTGGCCAACACGGATTTATGGCAAGCAAACAAGTTTTGTTTATTTATTTCGCTTAAACTTAAAGTCAAGCAGACTCATTCATTGATAAATTTTTTGAGCATTCCTTTAATGGAACGAAAGGTCACGTCAGTGATTCGCTATGCCAGAGAACAGCGCATAAAGGCGAAACAAAATAAATATTTATGAATTGCGCACATGCCAACGCAAATGGCCAGTTCAAGTTGATGACGTTACCTCTTTTTCGCTCTCTCTCTCTCTACTCCCACACTCAATCGCATTCAAAGCGAAAAAACTCGGAGATAGAGAAAAACTGTGCTGGCTAATAGATTTAACCGTTGCGCTCAAAAGTATGCAATGCCAAATTGTGCAGCAGAAATTGAGCAGAAAGTTTGGAAAAAATATAACGTGTATATCCTTAAATCCTTAAAGTAAAAATATGGCAAACGGTTCCGAAAATGATTGAATCTCTTCAAACATATGTACTTAATATCTATTCAAATTAAAGAACATAACTTTTAGTATAATTTTCATTTGCTACAACTATTCTGTTAAAAAACTATCTCATTGCTTTTATTGCAAAGATTTTCACTAATGCGACAATTTAAGTTTAAGCACATCACCAAAGAAGCTATCTACTCTTAACTCTTATATATCTAATAAGGATTTAATGCAGCATAATTTGACTAGATTACCAGCGACACCTTTTTCAAAAGGAACATAAACAAATCCAACTTCTCGGTGGTAAATCACTTCATAATTATGCACGTGCTCTCGCAAAAAATAATGCTGCAAACGCAAAAGAAAAACAAAAGAGAAGATGCAATTTATGGTAAATGCAACGCAGCAGCCATAAATTGAAAGCCAGCACAAACAAAAGAAGTAGGAGAAGACGTCGGAAGGTGCCTGAGAAATCTCATCAAAAATTGCAAGCAAAAATATTGAATGCAATTTTATTTACCACACATGCAACACAAGCGTACGAGGCACAAGGCACAGCTGCAACCTCAAAACGTTTTACGCTAAAGGACTTTGCCTTTTTTTATTTTTGAACTATGTATATAGAAATATATCATATTGTGTGCTTGTAACTATGCTACTTAGTGTCTGTTTGCATAGAAGTGCACCAGAGAGAGATGGAGATATATCTAACTCATAAGTTGCCTGTCGCATACAAAAATCTTATTTCCTGCGGCAGAGCTTCTACTTTGCTGCTTCAGCTTCTTCTTATTATAGCTGCACATTGTCATTGCTGAGCTATTGCTCCTGTTGCTGCGGCTCCTGTTGCATACACTGCACTTCAAATCATTGCACACCGCTGAATTTTCGCCGTCTATGATAAAGGAAGCCATACACACACACACACACACACACATCTGCTGCCTCACCTGATTTTCCATCCAACTTCCTTCGGTGTTTGCGCATGTGTGCGTTTAAATGAGTTTACGTGCTCTGCTCGTATGTGTGTGTGTGCTTTGCTATGCAGCCTCAGCAGATCCTGTTGCCAGCTTCTCTGCTATTTGTTTGTTTGTTTGGCTTTAGCAGCAGCACCAGCTCGAAAGTATGAGGTCCTTGCTTCAATTGTTGTCGGTTGTCTGGTTGGTTTGCTTGCCTTTGCGGTTTGCTGTTGCTTTCTGCTGCTGCTCCTGCTGCTGCTGCTTCCCTCCCATCAAAATCCAGTTTAAGATTTTTGATTTAATTTTGTTTGCTTGTCGGTTTCCTGATGCACATACCATGCGCTTCAAATTTGCTTTCGGCATTTTGGCAACGTCCTGCTCTCACTCTCCCAAATTGTGCCAAAACGTATTTATGTGAGACAGTCAAAAGGCTGCTTTTGACACACACACGCACAGCAAATGTTTATCAACTGGCAAATATGAAATGCTAATTTGAGTATGTTTCAAACAATCTCATACATGCTCTGCCATCTTACTTGATATGTATATCAATATTGCCTTTTGTGAGTGGCAAAGCTAGTTTTACTGATTTGAATTGTACAGCTTTATGATTATGTTGACATTACTAGGTGCATTTCTGTGGCATTGCATGTCTTTGACTTTTCTGTCAAACAAAAAATACAGGAACAATGGAAAATACATTTTTAGAAAACTTGCAATGCTCATAGCTGTAGTAAATGAAACGAGATCTGGGAATGTTTTAGCTTTTTGGATTTGTCAAAGTCTTCAGAATGTGTTGGCAAACATAAAAATGTTTTACTGCAAGGTCCTTAAAGTGCAGCACTCAGCAGCGGTAAATGTGTCAAGTAAGAAAGTCGCAACAATGCAACAAAATGAAATCACAGCAAAATAAGTTGTAATTCAATTGTTGAGTACTTTGCATGCTTGTTGCTAATCGCCTTAAAGCAAACCTAAACCAAGAGGCAACAAACAAAAGCAAAAGCAAGGCCGGAACTTGTTGCTTAGGGGCATGACCCTTAGAGAGCAACAGACGCGAAAGGTGACTAAACCAAAAGCAACAACAACAACAACGTTAGTAGTGTAGAGGTCAAGAACACTGACTAGTCGCAGGCAGTTCTAACATATTGTATCGGTTTATTGGTATCCATCCGTACATTGAAAATGGAAACAAATATTTGTCGTTTTAGTCTAATTAAATTAGTCAGAACGCCCGCTTTGGCCCTCGGGAAATGGTATAAAGTTGTGTGCGGCACTCAAAGCCGCAACCGCAAAACGTTGGCTCTACAAAAAAATATTCGCGGACCGGACATTGTATCAAAGTGCGGCGAGCAAAACGCTACGTTGTCTGTTCTTTTTTTTTCTTGCTGGAGAGAACATAAAAAAATATTAACAAATACAATAAAAAATACTATATAGCTTTGTGCAACTGAATCGTATGCAATACAAAAAGTTAAGCTACAATATTTTATTTTAACTCTCTAAGCCGCATGAAATTTCCACATTCATTGTGCGGCCAAGGTGAACAATTGCACACGTTTTTGTGCGCCAGAATGCAAGAAGTAAGTGGCTTAAGTGTCCCAACGACCAAGTGAATTATGTACACCAGAGAAAAGAGCGAGAGCGAGAGAGAGAGAGAGAGAGAGAAGAGAGTGTGTGTGTGTGAGTGAATTAAACGAGAAAGAGTTGCTATAACAAAAGCAGCTGCCGGTCATTGTGTTTAAGCATTGCATGCACGTGTATTTGAGTGTGTGTGTGTGTGTTGCATACTATTTTAATTGACTACTAACTAAGCCTTGCAACGTGTGCTTAAGAGTACTAAAGTCTTAAGCAAGCAGGATGAAAACGTTTTTGAAACAGGTACACAAATCCCTAAAAGCCATAGTTTAAAGTTATATAGTTTGTAGTTGTATTTTTTGAAATATACAGAACAAATCTAATAAGTATATGGAAATAGTTGTTCCCGTGAGCTCCCAAGTCTTAGCAACGTTAATGAATATGCTCCATTCCAACCTTACACAATTCCAAAAAACTTAATTACTTAAATATTCAATGATAAATACTAATTGCTTAACTAGCCAACTTAATGATATTGAATTCCATAAAACTCATGTTCCCTTTAACCAGATAGCCAGCATTTACTACACTATATATCAGCTTTTATCAGCTGCCTGTTGCGGATATAACCAAATTTATAGTGTCAGTTTTATGTGTGTTGCCTTGTCAAAATGAAAAAAGAATGTTATATTTATTGTCGGTTATGTTAAATGACAAACGTGCGAGTAGTTTCACTTATAATTCTATTAACTTAATTAAACAATGCAGCTCTTGGCTATTGTCTGGCTATTCACAATCTTCTCTTCCATACACACGTACACACGTACACACACACACACATACACATTGTTGCTGCGGAAGCATCCGTGTTTTTTTACAAGTCTACTCCCACAGCAAATAATAAATAATATTCATGTATTTTTTATGGGTAAGCGAAACACTTTGCAATTCACCAGCAGCAGAAAAAAACTGCATAAAAAATTTAAAGTCAGTTTCGATAAAGAATGCAAATATTTAAACATTGATTGGCCAAACAATTGCAAATATCAACATGACATTAAAGTGATTTATTTATTTTTATATTTGTGTGAAAGAGTGCCAATTAGTGGATGAGCTCGAAACGAACTGAGTGCTTAAAGTTTGATATACACAATATTGAGTTATTTGTGAAATAAAATACTTGCTCGTATTTCGCCGCAAGCTTTAATGAAAACAACCCAAAAAGGGCAGTTCATTAATTTTCCAACATAAACAAAAAATGAACAAACAACGGCTGAAAAATCCTACAAAAAATAAATTACATATCAATAAAGTGCACAAATGTAAAACAAAACAATTTTCTGTGTTGGTTTTGAAAAATCTGTGAAAATGCATTTTTAGTTGTGATTTGAAGTGCACATATGCAAGTTGAAAATATAACAAATTCGAACTATATTAAAATTAAATAATTGCAGAGAGACTAAATGTTCCTATATATATATAACTCATACAACGATAATAAAAATATCACAAAAGAGTTCAACAAAATTTATTTGCAGCTTAAAATAGCACAAAATTGAATGCATAAAATTCACATATGACACTTAAAAACTAAAGAGCTTAGCTGTTGAGCTTTGGCAGCTTACAAAAACAAAAGGAAGAAAAACGAATAAAATAAAAATAAATTAAAATTATAAACAGCTTAGGCGACAAGTTTCAACAAACGCTGACCAAAAACCATAAACCAAGACAAAAACCAACTGTACACACACACACACATACAAACTTTAATACATGTGATTCACCGTGCTTATATAACTAGAAACAACAGTGATATCCAAAAAAAAAGCTAGTATAACTTCATTTCAAAGTTGCATTCACAGTGGCTTAGTGTTTGCGAGTTTGGTTTGCCATTTGCCACTTTACGTGTGTGTGTGTGTGTGTGTGTATTTAAGCTCCACACGAGTTGACAAGCAGCTGCAAAAAGAAGTTGCAATAAATGAACTGCAGTGTTAAGCGAGATTTAGAAAGTTTTGCGACAACAACACGAGACACAAAAAAATAAATTACCAGACGCCTTTTTGTTAAGTGAATTACACACCCCCAAACACACACAGACACACACACACACAGACACACCCACACACACTCATAAAGAGTGTCTAAAAACATGGGCCGCAAGAAGAAGCAGCCAATGGGCGTAAGTATTAAACGGCAGTTGATAAACTACTACAAGCTGTGTATCTTTAAGACACAAGATACAAACAACAACAAACCCACCACACACATACACACACACTTTACAAGTAGCTCGTTTTCGTACCGATATCGCCAAGTTACGCATACACCGTATTAGCTACTGTTGCTGACTGCTTGGCACTTAGCTTAAACGCTGCGAACAAAAAAAAAAAGGCACATTTCATTTCCATGCCGTTTAAGTGGTGTAGATAAGCAACAACAACCAGCTCAGCTCAGCATTTCAACACTTTGCACTTAATTTCCCTATATGTTTATGGTTCTTTTCTTGTTGTCCTTGCTGGTACATTTTTATTTTTATTTATTTACACCTGCGTTTATTTTTACATACTGACTCGTCTTTTTTTCGTTTTTCGTTTTTCGTTTTCTGTTTGTTTGTTGGTTGGTTCAGTTGCCGCCCGGTGGCTTAAATGCTGCCGCTGGCGGTGTTGGCGCCCCTAAAACTGTGGGCGGCTGTTGTGTGCCGCTGGGATTACCGCAACCTTTGCTGCTCGAGGAGAAGAAATTCCTGCTAGCTGTCGAGCGTGGCGATATACCAAATGTGCGCAGGTGAGTAACCAAATAACGTCGACTGCCAAATTTCTTTCACTATTTATTTTGAGAGTCAAAATGCTTAAAGCATCAATTGTGTAACGTTTAAGGGAATCTTTTGAGTTAGGGTATTCCAACTTCTATATGCAGTTCTTACCTTTTTTTAAATGCTGCGTCCGGGGACACACAGGTGTCGATGGGCCGTATTCGTATACGGGCACGATATGTGTGTAGAGCTGTTACGGAAAAGGCATAAATCCTATCAGCATGAGTCCTGAGTTTGTTTTGTGTGGGTTCGCTCTTGGGTGGTTTCAATTATTTGCATAGCTGCCTGTTCGTATTTGCCTTGGGGAATCATCTTATGTGCCACTTAATAAGCAATATGCGGGCGTGAGTCGTGTTGCACACTTCAAATGCGCCATTCAAAATCGCATTTTAATAAATTTACAATTAATTTTCATAGCTGCTTGCCAACACGAACATTTAAATAAATGTTTAAAAAGGTAAAAATAATGTTGGCAATTTACGTTTTTTTATTATAATTAAATTGAATTTGAGTAAGATACAAAAATAAAATTTGTGTGTTACTAATGACAAATAACAATTATGGAATCGAATTCCATTTTGATTAAAACATTGTAATTCTTACAACTTTGTAATTTTATGAATATTAAAAAAAGAAAGATGTTTTAAATGAAAGACATTTGCTTGGGGGTAAGATACCATTTGTGCACAATCTTTTATTGTTTTGAACATGAATTATTACAATAATCAGTGTGATATATAGGTTAAGCACCGGCGGTGCTATCGTTAATGTGAATAAATTAATAAAATGTAAAATGTTTATTTTTTTTCTTATTTTGTGGAAGTAGTCTAAATGCTTAACTGAACTACCAATGAACAATGATCAATTGCGTATTGTGTATGTTCTCGTTTTCATTACTAAATTCTGATTTGTGTAAAAAGTGTTGCAAAAAAAGGGATAGGGGAAGGAAGGTATGATGTATGTAATGTGCCTTGCGTGTTTGGTTGAGTGTATGCCTTGCTGTTGCAGTTGCCTTTGCTGGGTACTGTATTGATATATATATATTCATAAATTGTGATTGTGTAAAAAAAAGAAAGGGAAATGTAAAGGAAGGTTAAGACATACAAATTGCACCTTGTGTTTGATTGTTTAAACATTTTGCTGTTGTCCATAATGTTGATTGCTATCTACCGCTAATAGAACGCAGATAATGGCTCTAGTTCTTCCTGTCGTAGAGTTTTTTTGTTGTGGATAAAACGATACGGATTGTAGCTCTTCATTTCTTCCAGTGTATAGCGATAATGCGGTGTCTCATTGTGTATCGCTATTGGTGGTTCCTCCTCAGAGCCAACCGACTCAATAGATTCATTCGAGGCTTCACCCTCCGAACGCTGCACACGTATGCCCTTGAGCTGGCAGGCATAACGATAGAGCTCCTCCTCGCGATCCTTGAAGAATTGCCAGGAGATGCGACTGAGTGCTGGATTCGATTGAATCGAACTCGGCTCGTGTCCTGCGACATTTGCGGCCGAATTAAACCAATCGCCTCCGCCCAGTTTGCATGTTTGCGTTTCTAATTAATTAATTCAAAAATACACACATTGTTTATTATATTCGGCACGTGGAATTCTTTGAGGCGGAGTTAAAACACACACACACACACACAAGCAAACAAACTTACCCTTGTTCTTGTGCGCCAATTTGATGACAAGACCTTGGTTTGCGGCAGCGTCCATATTGTTTTCGTTTGTTGTTGTTTAAGTTTGTTTTTTGAAAATGTTTTTACAAAAAATTTTAGAGCCAAATGAATTATGTATTCGGCGTTTTTATCAATACAAATATATTTCGTATTTTTCTTGGAATTTTTTCACAACAATTTATGTTGACGAACAATTGTAAAATAAATATTTTTATTACCTTTTCACACAAGCAAAAATTTTTTTCGATACTTTTTCGATCAGCAAATCAAAGGCAACTATGTCGATAAGTGTTAAAAAATGCACAAAACAAAAAAATTCAACACTGACAAAGTGCATCAATTAAAAACCCGTTTCCACCATAAACATTAAAGTCTTTTTTGAGTTTTAAACTTTTACAAATGCAAGAAACCATTCAAAAATTATTAAAGTACTTTTAATTGATTGGAAAACTTTTTTTGCGGACATAATTAAAAAGTTTTGATTCATTCGCGTGTGCCATAGAAAAGCAAAAGTTATTTTTTGACGAACCATTTTTAAATTACTCGCTGTAGAATATTGCAAAAGGCACTGCGGCAACAGCATATCAATATCAATTGCATGGATCCACTGGGCAGACGGGCCATAACACTGGCCATTGACAACGAGAATCTGGAGATGGTGGAGCTGCTAGTTGTCATGGGCGTAGAGACAAAGGATGCATTGCTCCATGCCATCAATGCAGAGTTCGTTGAGGCCGTTGAGCTGCTGCTCGAGCACGAGGAGCTCATCTTCAAGGAGGGCCAACCCTACGTAAGTATCATATCGACTTTGAAACATCTAACTCATCCGACTTCACCTCCTTCTCTAGTGTTATCGGTATACTGCTGCACTCGGCTAATTTGTGGCACACACTCAAAAAAACTGAAGCTAACACGATTTTAATCAGTTTTGTGTGGCCTCGTTAGGCACGTACATGACAGACGCTCAAGTGATTGGGTCTGTGGATTGGGGAATGGGTGTGGTTGTGGTTGTGAAATTGGGTAGGAGTGTGTGTGCGATAAGCGGACCAACACTTCCGTTTCCCAATTTCTCATCCTTTCAGCGTACCTACTCCATATCTACAAATGCCGCATGTCTGTATATTCATATACACTTTGCCTCTGGGGCACCATTAGTTTGATACCATTATGTTGATTATATGTTAGTTTGTTCTTAGTTTACTTGTTTTGCTAACTAATAACTTTTTAAATTCAAAAACAAATGGACACACGATAATCAGCTTTTATGGCTTTTAACCCTTGGCCATGATTAACTTTCTATATGAAACAAAATAATTAAAATTATAGCTACATTATTTATGCATACAACTAAAGCTTATTAAGGATTTCTCCTTATCACCTTAAACTAGAGTGAGTTCTTGGTTGTCCTTAAGGATATACAAACGTCGTCAAAGCTAAATTCTTGTTTTTCGTTGATATCAAGTTGTATAGACCAAAAGAGAGAGAGAGAAATATATGGTTGTCGACTGCTGGCACACATATTTATGCACATAAGCTTACGCTTCATTAAGCAGCCATTGGAGGCAATTGAAGCGTGAAAAGTACAATTGTAAGGCATATGCAATAAAAGGTTTAACGAGGCCAAATAATATCACAGCTATTATAGAAAGTTAAAGTGATTTCACCTTCTTAACTGGGGCTAACTTCATCTTCATTGCAGAGCTGGCAAAAGGTAGATATTAATACGGCAATGTTCGCACCGGATATAACTCCGCTGATGCTGGCGGCGCACAAGAATAACTTTGAGATATTGCGCATACTTTTGGATCGTGGTGCAGCGGTGCCCGTGCCACATGATATAAGGTAAGTGTTGTTGTTGCTCTTTATCTCTACAATTCCTCATCAAATATTTTCAGATGCGGATGTGAGGAATGCGTGCGTTTGATTAGTGAAGATTCTCTTCGGCATTCGCTTTCTCGTGTGAATATCTATCGTGCCTTGTGCAGTCCATCGCTCATCTGTCTCACCTCTAGCGATCCCATACTCACTGCCTTTCAGCTGTCGTGGGAATTGAGGAATCTGGCTCTTACGGAGCAGGAGTGCAAGGCAGAGTATATGGAGCTGAGAAGACTGTGCCAGAATTTTGCCTGTTGCCTGCTGGATCAAACGCGTTCCTCCAATGAGCTGGCCATTATATTGAACTATGATCCAAACATGTCTTCCTATGAGCCTGGCGATCGCATGAGCTTAACGCGTCTCGTCCAGGCCATATCCTATAAGCAAAAGAAGGTAAGCCACAAAGCCAACCAATCAATTACGAAGACAACAATTTCAATATAATTGAAATGAAAAATCAGAAAAATTGACTTGTTTGGCACTGTTACTCAATTCTGCACATTTTCATTTTTCAGTTCGTGGCCCATTCGAATATACAGCAATTGCTGACGTCGATTTGGTATGACGGACTGCCCGGATTCAGGCGTAAGAGCATCGTTGACAAGTTCATTTGCATTGCTCAGGTTGCGATGCTCTTTCCCCTTTACTGTCTCATCTACATGTTTGCGCCCAACTGTCGTACGGGCCAATTGATGCGAAAACCGTTTATGAAATTCCTCATTCATGCGTCCTCCTATGTG
This sequence comes from Scaptomyza tumidula, assembly GCA_035044465.1. Lineage (NCBI taxonomy): Eukaryota > Metazoa > Arthropoda > Insecta > Diptera > Drosophilidae > Scaptomyza > Scaptomyza tumidula. The sequence goes on from JAWNNW010000444.1 coordinate 16,284,578, forward strand.
TTCTTTTTGTGTAAGTACAAAAGGGGGGGATACACAGTTCAATATAGTTTGATACTGAATTCTTAACCGAAAAACCTTAAAATTAAGTTATTAAGCCATTCAGATTTATTTAAAGAAGTCTTCAAGTGATTTAAGCCTTAACAAAATCTTTTTTAAGCAAAATATCAAAACTGATTACAAGCCCAAATGTTCTAAGTGTATAAATACATTTGAGCTCACAGGTCAACTGTTGGCCATCGGTAAACAATCTATGTAAGAATTCCTTTAAGTTGCCCCATCAACTGTAATTTACTTATAACTACTTCTACCCGTTACCATTGCAGTTATTCTCATATTGGTCTCCCAGCGTGCAGATGATGATTTTGTGCGTTACTTTGGCACTACTCGAATGAGAGCGGAGCTGGCAGAGCAGGAGTTGCGACAACGTGGCCAGGCGCCCAGCAAACTGGAGATTGTGGTTGTGCTCTATGTTTTGGGTTTTATGTGGGAGGAGGTGCAGGAGATATTTGCCATTGGCATGCCAAGCTATTTGCGTAACATGTGGAACTTTATTGATTTTCTACGCAACAGTCTCTACGTGAGCGTTATGTGTCTGCGGTAAGGTGAACGCTCTTGAACCACACACACACACACAGGAAGTATCTTTGACCCTCTACTTTCCGATTGCAGTGCCTTTGCTTATATACAACAGGCAACGGAAATAGCAAGAGATCCGCAAATGGCCTTCATACCGCGCGAAAAGTGGCATGACTTTGACCCACAGCTGATTGCTGAGGGCCTCTTTGCTGCGGCGAATGTGTTTTCTGCATTAAAGCTGGTGCATCTGTTTAGCATTAATCCGCACTTGGGTCCACTGCAAATCTCACTGGGTCGCATGGTCATTGATATTGTCAAGTTCTTCTTTATCTACTCGCTTGTGCTCTTCGCCTTTGCCTGTGGCCTCAATCAGTTGCTCTGGTATTTTGCGGCGTTGGAGAAGAGCAAATGCTATGCGTTGCCAGGTGGGGAGGCGGATTGGGCCTCACATGGCGATTCCTGCATGAAATGGCGACGCTTTGGCAAGTCAGTCCAGTCATTCAACTAATTACCGCTGAGAGCCAAAGTAATCCTGCTTACTGCTCTCTCTCTCTCTTTTGTAGTCTGTTCGAGTCATCACAATCGCTGTTCTGGGCCAGCTTTGGCATGGTTGGCCTCGATGACTTTGAGTTGACGGGCATCAAGTCGTATACGCGTTTTTGGGGCCTGCTCATGTTTGGCTCGTACAGCGTCATCAATGTGATTGTTTTGCTAAATCTACTGATTGCCATGATGTCCAATTCCTATGCCATGATTGATGTATGTATGTGATGACAAGCTCCTGAACTACTTTTAATTGCCATTTTTTGATTGCCCTTGGCAGGAGCACTCGGACACTGAGTGGAAATTTGCTCGAACTAAACTATGGATGAGTTACTTTGAGGACAGTTCCACCTTGCCGCCACCCTTCAATGTTCTGCCCTCGGTCAAATGGATTATAAGAGTGTTTCGAAAGTCCAGCAAGACCATTGATCGACAACGTTCCAAGGTAAGTTGTGTGAACTTAAACTATTCGTTGATGATTTGAAGCATTTCCTTGTTTTCTACAGAAACGTCAGGAAGAGGAGCAGTATAGTAAATACGACAATATAATGCGCTCTCTGGTCTGGCGTTATATATCGGCCATGCATCGCAAGTTTGAGAACAATCCAGTCACCGAGGATGACATCAATGAGGTCAAGAGTGAAATTAGTACAATGCGTTACGAAATGTTGGAGATATTCGAAAACAGTGGATTGGATGTGTCATCAGCGAATAAGAAAGAAAGACGTAAGTGTGTAAATACTGGATCAACATATATACTTAACTATTTCCATGACAGATCCACGACCGCGTCGCATGAAAGTCTGGGAGCGACGCCTCATGAAGGGTTTCCAAGTGACGCCAGTGGCAACGAGCAGTGAACAGGACTTGCTGAGCAGTGTGAATGGTGAGGGTGAAATGCGTGAAGTCAAAGTGGAGTCGGTGCCCTCAAAGCCAGCCAGGGAGACAGCTCGAGAGCGTTTCCAGCGTGTGGCACGCACAGTCCTGCTGCAGTCGAACACTCACAAGTGGAACATGGTGCTGCAGGGCACGCTACAGAACTCACAGATTGGACGCAGCAATAAGTATCAGCGCAAGAGCCTTCAGCATCTGGGAAAGGCCATCGAAGAAGCCAAAAAGTATGTAGAGCAGGGAGAATGACTTTCTACAAACCTCTAATCTCTTTTTTGTTAATCTCCACTAGACTCATTCTGCTCAGTCCTAGCTGTGCTTCGGGACGCGAGTCCCCTATACGCATCGAGTTTGTGGATGAGAAATCGAGCACATTGCTGGACCTGCTCAATCAGATTAGCGAGGAGATCAGCATCTGTGAGCGACCAACAGTCAAACCGTGCTGGCGACCACCCATGAAATCTGTACCAGCACGTGCCATGGCTGCCAACAATGAGTGGTCCAGATCGAATACGGCGCCGGAATTGCAAGTTGACCGGAAATCGCCAGCGGCGCCAACGAAATGTCACAACAACAATCGGACACGAGAACTGTCTCTGTGCCCCAGCAAACTGGTTACCAATACTGCTCCGTCTGCCAAAAAGACGGCACCAGTTACCCCAACTACTCCAAAAACTCTAACAACAGTTAACAACAAAGCCAAGTCTACGATGCCTTTCTCTGTGGAATTTAAGCTAGCGGAACGAAGGAGCCGGAGTAACATCACTTCGTCCTCGCCAAGTGGCGTGTCGTCTGGCAATTTAAACTCCTTTGATATACATGTGGTCGATTTGGATGAGCGGCGTTCAAGTAGCGCTGCATTCGATAAGGATAACATATCCGATGTAAGCTCCATTCCAAGCATAAGTCCCAAGCGGCCAAATCTTTAATGCTTCGCTCGCGTGGCTTCTTGTGATAAGCCTCTCTCAACTTCCAAAAACGGGTTACTGACTTTAGTGCTACTTAAAGCTTATAACATAAACATATATTGTAATAGAACTTTATTGAATTGTGCCATTAATGTAATAAAATTAAAAGCATTTACGATGGGTTAAGCTCATGAATCCAAAATATATGTAAAAGGACTTAAGTTACGGGGTTAAAATAATTCAGTTTCGATACAAAATTTTAGCAAATCGAACACTTTTAAAGTTAAAACCTTAAAAAATATTCCTTGAAGTAACAACAATGGCAAATAAAAAAGTCGAGTCATTGAGTCAATTGCAAACTCCAACCAGTAAATTGATATGCCACGCTAACAAGTATTATAAGTCCAGGCTAATGGGCACACCAATATAGCCATTTACATATAATCGAATGGCAGCTTTGGCGATGGCAACAGACACGCAAGCAACGAGGACCCTTCCGGCTGGTTGAGTTTTATGCTCGTCTGCCCCAGCTGGCTGAGAAGGCAAAACGTGCGTAAATTCTTAAGCTGGCAGCATTAAAAGCAATAAAGACATACACAAAAGCATAAACAAGTCGCCATTGACGTTTGCCTCGCAGAGCCTTGGCCGCAGGCTATTGAAGCAAAAAATATAAAACGCAACAGAAACAAGCTGAATGAGTAGATGGAGAGGAAAATTACAAATTCAATTTGATGTCATATCAATTGATTTTGCGATACATCTTGTTTGCCTTTGTTGCCGTTTGTTGTTGACAAGTTGCTAACATTTTGGCATCAGTTGGATTTTTTTTATATAATTGTGTGAGTGGGTGGGGGAGAAATGAGGTTTTCCCTGCGTTTGGCATTTGATTTTGATGACGCGTGGCACTTTTCAAATTTATACGCTACTCTAAACACACTTTGTATGCGCTGAATGCCACCAGAAGAAGAAACATCATAAACGGACCAAGTATATGTTCATACACATACACACACATATAAATATGAGTATGTGTGTGGGTATGTGATCTGCATGAAAATTGAAGCTTTTAGCTGATTCGCTTAAGCAGAGGTATTTCAAGCAAGCACCAACAAGAACAACAGGAAAAGGACAGTAAAAGAAAAAATATCTTAAAATAAATTAAGCAAAATATGAAAAACCCTTCACAAAGCAGACTAACATAAGTAATTCATGTGATTAGATCCCTCATAGACAGAAAAAGCAATAACAAATAGGATATAATGTTATCGAACCCAAATAAGGTTTAAGGGAATATATACGTTATAAAACCAAGTTTAGGTAGCTTTAAAATTTTCATTTAGTTCATTTTCATAACACTCCAATTGGCAGTTTAGTAGCATCTCCTGGGTAACATTGAAGCAATTGTCTGAATTGTGCTTTGTCCGTCAACACTTACAATCTAGCTGTCATCATCCTGTAAACAGCATATTTCATTGGCCAATTGGTCAGGGTCCGCTTGGTCCTTGGTCCTTTCATGCTGTGAGACACTACGCGTTGCCCAAAAGGCGACGCCATAAATATGCTACACGAATATGTCATAAACTATTAGCAGCCATGTCCTTTCATATGGCAGCTGACAAACAGTCACAACGCGCCACGCACACACACTAAAGTTGCCACAAGCGGCACACACACTCACACACAAACAAACAGCTTGACATTCATTGTCAGAGGAAGAGAAAACATAAATCGTTATTTTGCATGCCAAACACGTGCCAAACATCTATTAAATTTGCCTTAAAATAATGATAATAACGCTCTATCTGTCATAAAGAGTTCTTAGTTGTTGCATTGAAAATATTTTTAAATTTGCAAAAATTCATTTATTATTTACACATAAATATATATATATTTATTTTTTGGTTTTTTAAGCAGACAACAGACTTTCTCAAGAGTTGCATTTACATTAAGCTGTCTGTTTTTAATAGCATAAGTATTTATATATATATATTTGGTTTTTATACACTTGAATAAGCATGCGCCAAGTATTTGAATACGGTTTGATTGAAAGCTAATCTCTAATGTCTAATAGGAGTGTGTCCTTTGTCACACATACATATACACAACATGAGTGGAGAATAAGGATGAGGCGGAGTAGTAGTAGTAGTAGCTGTAGTTATTGGATCAATTGCTGGTTAGCTTCAGTCGCACTGCAATCCGTTTGCATTTCCACATCAGCTGCGTCTCCAGTATGCTAAAGGACATGGCAACCAGGACGAGTCCAAGCAGCAGATAAGCACAGCATGCATACAGCTGCAGTTCGGGTCCATTGAAACTTCGCGCCGGCACAAAGTCACCATAGCCAATTGTGGATAGTGTGACAAAGCAAAAGTAGGCACCATCCACCAGGGACCAGTTCTCCCAGAGGGCAAAGACAACGGTGCCCACGCATATATAGCACAAAAGTATGAGCAGCACTAGACTAATGGGCACCTGTCTTTGCAACGATGTCTCTCCATCCTCATCCCCTTCACCATCATCGTCCTCGTCTGTGGCATTATCGTGCAGCTGTTCCAGACACTCCTGGGAGCGCATGCTCTGCTTTCTGTTCTTATTCTTGTTTAGTTTCTTGAGCACAAACTGTTCGCTGCCATGCTGCATATACTGTTCCTCATCGTCCTCGGAGGTCTCCGTGTTCGCGGTGGCATCGTACAGTGTCCGTGTAGCATGATGCTTCTGGCAGCGACGCGTCAACAGCAATGTCTTGCGATTCAGCGGTTGCAGCGTATGCCGTTGAAATGAGGCAGCTGTCGCATTTAACAAACCACGAGCTGGATTTCCGACTGTCCCCGGCTTATCCAACGGTGTCAGCTCATGGGGCAGACTCAATGGAGCAGCAGCAGCACTACAACCGGAGCTAGCTATCAGTGGCACACGTGAGGGCGTTCCATGTGGGCAATTTCTGTTAAAGAGTGAATATAAAAAAAAGGAAAGCAGCTAAAGTTAATGTTTATTAAGTATTTACGCTCAGCGCCTTGGCCATATAACACAATCAATTAAATATATATCTCTAGTATAAGCAGGAAAAAAAAACCCACAGGTCGTAAAGAGGCCGCAGGTCATTATGGAAAACCAAGTAGAAAAGTTTAGTATACCCGACTACAAAATACTCTGCACAGGCGGAAGGTATCTTAAATGGAGAAGAAATTTAATTTCAACACCCTAATATACCCTTTCGCTATCGTAAGCAGAGTATACTAAAACCCAAGCACATCGCTGGGTCACTTGGCCAATCAATAAACCATAAAAATAACCAGTTTCGCTTGTTATATGTGGCGTATATTATATTGCGTGTACGTCAAATTGGTTTGCAGGTTGAATTGATTAAAAGAAATAGCTGTCTGTGAGGTTAGATAAATGGGAAGTGAAGTGGGCGTGAACGAGGTCATTAAGAAAACTCTGCGATAAGCCAACAACAGTTATTTGTCAGATCTGTTAACATCTAAGTAAGTAGTTTTATCGAAGTTTGCCTAGAAATTATGGCAATTTGACAGCTGTCGAAAATTCCCCAACCTGTTAATTCTCCATTTCTTTTATCTTTATAGTTACTCTTTTCCGGACATAATTGTTTGGCAGCTACTCGAAATGGCGGATCAGGGAACTTTTTTAATCATTACCCCAAAATATTGTTGTTTAGGCGGTTCCTCGACCGCTGTTGTGTGAGGTTGATGCATTGGCTTAACTACCCTCTAAAAAAAAAAAAAAAAAAGGTATACATACTTTTAGGCAGATTGCTTATTCTTACTTATGCATAAATTTTCGGCAAAAAGGACATTGGATTTTAAGCCATAACTTGAACATTTCCTTAAAGATCTTTAAGGAAAATACATTTTTGAATTCACAGCAACAAGATCTATCGATTTGCTTATAAGGATTTCCAGGATTCACGAAAAAAAATTTTCGAAAAATTTTACGGGGGTAGGTCAGAAAAAATTTTAAAAATTACAAAATCGTCTATATCTCGGCTATTTAAAGGACCCTCCGGATGTCCTTTGGACCACAGGTAGGCCTAGGCCCGCCGATACGAGCAAATTAGTTCAAAGGACGATAGTCCTTCAAACAGCTGAAATAAAAGGATATATGTTTCAAACATAAAATTGGTTATAACTCGGCCAAATCTTAAAGGATTCAAACGTGTCCTATGTCAGACGTTTTGTTTTGACCAGGGCTACCAACTGGCCAAAGGATATTCAAATCGTCCTTGTAGTTTCCGAGAAAACTGCACTTTTATGACTTTTTCTTATCTTTGCTCGGCCGTAGAGTGAAATTTTTACAAGTGTTTTTGTTCTTAGATGACCCCATAATCCTTGAATGCAGTTCGATAGAGTTGGTCCTTGAAACTCTTATGCAACATGTCCTTTGAAAATCCGTAAGGATTTAAGTGGCTAAGGACTATTTTAAAAAAAAATTCAACACATTTTAGGTCAAAATTCGTCAATATCATTAAGGATCCATCGGTTTTGCAGTCAAGGATCGGTTTTGGTTGTGATTCCCACCCAACAAAGGAAAAATAAGATATTTTTGTATTGCTCGTATCGTTAAAGATCGTATTTATTTACCTTAAAAACCAAAAAAAACTAATAAAATCTACAATCAATTATTAATAATTATATAAGACATGGCCTGAAATTAGATATACATATAAACTAAGATGCTTTTCGTTTGTTTATATATTTAAATAAAAATGTTTTTCTTAGAAAAATTAATGATAATAAAAAAATTAAAATTAATAATAATTAAATTAATAATTTTTAATCATTACCCCAAAATATTGTTGTTTAGGTTGGTATTACCCCATAGCGGTTTCTCGACCTGTGTGGAAACAAATAAGGTTGATGCATTCGCTAAATTACCCTCTAAAAATAATTTGGCGAATACATACTTTTAGGCAAATCGCTTAATCTTTCAATGCGATAAAGAGGAAAACAATCATTGCATACGACAAAGGTCGTATATTAAAGTCAATTCAACCCATTTGCTGCTGATTCTGTGCGCCTGGTATACTGGAGTCAAAAACTAGAAAAAACTAGCAAAAACTCGACGAAAGGTTGGCGGTATTCTTTTCCGATCTCATCGAGTTTTTAAGTATTTTCGACGCCAAGTATTATTTATATTACACTACAAAAGTATATTTTATATTACACTACAAAAGTATGCAGGACAATTAATTATATTATGAATAAAAAGCCAGCCTAAAAGTATGCAAGTATGATTTGGTTTTGGAACTGAAAATGTGTATAAATTGAAGCACGATTTGATGATATTTCAATCACGTACAAATTGCAAGTTAAGCCGAGGCAAGCTACTTAAATAAATTGTAACTAAATAGTACATATATAAGCTTTATGAAAAGCTAATACTAATGCATATTGCTGGTGTTTGGGAAGAGAAATGCTGCACTTGAATTGCACTCGACAGTGGTCAGCAAGTGTGCTCGGTCAAATCAATTTGTGGTGCGTTTATTGAACTTGTCTGCGCCAATAAAAGAGCTGCAGGCAGCCTGAAAGGCAGCCTGTAAGGCAGCCAGATGCCAGCCTTGGACAGCGTCTGGTCAGGATGTCAGGCACTTTGACTTGCACTTAATGTGCGATTGGCCGGCAGCTTGGCAAACTACAAGCAACATGGCACACTTGAGCATGCTTGTGTTGTACGATGCTGAGAGCCAGAGACACGAGTCTGAGCACACACTTAAGCAACAGCAAGGCCTTGTGGTTCGAAGTCAACTGTTTTGATTTAGGGCGCTGAAAAGATTTTAAAAGTGTAGAGCTTTAATGTTGCTTCAACTTAAAGAGTGGATTAAAGATAGAGACAGAGAGAGAGAGAGAGAGAAAAAACACAGAGTGCGGAGTTGGAAAATGAACATGCACAATTCGTATGAAATTAATTGACCTGATTCATTTCGCAGCTCAGCTTACAATTAATTACGCACATACACACAGTGGGTGGTTGCTGAAATTGAAGAAGCTTTGCTGAATGTTCGCAGCTCTGAACGGCAGAGGGCGCCAGCAGCGCGTGCACAGGTTCACTGTCAAAATTAATTACCAGCTGCTGGATTTTTATTAAATAAAAAAGTGTATGAAAACAAAAACAAAAAACAAAATGAAATGAATTCTGCGGCGGCTGAAAGCGGCGGCAAAAACTCAGGCAGCGTGCCACTTTGCCACAGACGTGCCCACAAACGTTTGGCTCGTTGTGAGAGGCGAGACAAAGTAGCCGCTGCAAAATGTGCAAGCAAAAATTGTGTGAAGTGTTGATTTAAAGTGCAGACGACGTGTTGAAAGTTTGTTTATGAAATAAAATTAACAGTTTTTTGCTTTTTACCATATGCCACTTAGTACAACATGGGTGGGTGTATATGAAAGAGGAGGATGTTGGATTAGAATTGCTTGCCAAGAACAACATCAGAAAGTTAAACACAACTTGAATTATTTGCAGAGAGGGAGAGAGAGACTTGGAGGGAGGGAAAAACGTAATGTAACTTCCACTGACTCTCTGGCAATATAAATTCTTAAACATTTTGGGAGTCGAGAGATATGCATTTGTATTAGAGTTAAAAATATTAAAATAATAACATTGTTTTCAAAATTTTAATTACATTCTGGGTAAACTTGATTCTCTCTCGCAAAATAAGATAAAATGTTTCAGGCTCATTTTCCTGATTATGAAAAACAAGAAAAATAACATTATTGTTGAATATAATTTCTTTCTTTGGCTAGCAAACGTATAAATTTTTCTTTGTTTTACTTTGTGAAACCTTAGACCTTAAGACAAATATGTAAAAATAATTGAATTGTTTCTTGTTTCTGTCTCCATAACGTGTTGCACAAATTGCGTTCATTTGTGGTTAGCTAACCAACTGCATAGCAACATAACTACATAGCTATGTAGCGCCTGTTAGCACAGCTGAAGCCATTAGGTTCTACCGCAAACATGCAGTTGACCAATGCAACCAACTCTGGAGGCGCCTTAGTTTAACAAGAGCAACCACAGACTTTAGCTTGCCCTCCTTGGCTAGAAATGCAGTTTCCAGCACACACAAACACACACACTCAGACATTAATACATACCTCGAGCGTTCACGCTCCTGCTCGTCCTCATCCTCCATGATGTCCACATTGCCACTCGAGCTGAGCAGTGCCGACAATGTTGCTGCTGCTGTTGTTGCTGCTGTTGTTGCTGATGTTGTTGCAGTGACGCCATTGCCACAAACACCTGCGGCTATAAAATTGTTATCGGCCATTGGTGCTGCAGTTGCTGTTGCTGCTGCTGTTGCTTTAATGCCTGCTGACAGTTGCTGGTTGTTGCTTGTTGCTGCCGTGTACGTTAACAATGCTGGTGTTGCTGCTCCTGCTGTTGTTGCTGCAGATAATGCATGCGGTAATAAATCATGCCTGCAGGATAAATCACTCGATCCTGCCGTGAACAGCGTATTGATTTCATTCGACAACGGCTTCGTCACAAACTTCGCACGACGCAAAGCTGCCAAATAGAGTAAAAAAAACAGAAAACAGAAAACAGCGAAAAAGAATCAGTAAACATGCTGATTAAATAATTCTTTATATATAAAGTTAAATATATAAACAACAAACGTAAACAAAACAGCCAACGAACTGTGAAAAAAGTAAGTTTTGTTGTGGCAACTGCAACTTCCGAGCAAACTGCCACACAATGTTGCAAAACAAATAAAAACTAACCACCACACGGCACTGAGTGCATTTTGTGGCCCTAAATAGGTATGTCCTTATATTTTATATGTACTCTTAAGTTAGTAAAATAATTTTCCTTTTTTTTTGCATTTTGGCAAAAGTTGAGCGTTGCAGTGGCACAACAACATTGTTGCAATTGCAGCGGAAGGTTCTCAAAAATTGCCACACACAAAAGTTGAACGTCGCTTGTTGCAACAGCTGTTTTAGGGTTAGCTGGTTAGGGTTGTCAGAGTTGTTTATATTAAGTACTAAGTGAATGAAAACATCAAATGTTACTATTGTTGCGAAGGATATTATTAAGGGTGTATTTAATTAGTTAGTTAATTAAATTGGTCAATCTTTAGTTTGAATTGGATTAAGAACTCCCTAAAAACTCCATAACTAACTTACTGCAGATGTTTCAAGACGAAAACTTTACTAGAGTGTCATTCAAAATGTTCAACCCGATTTCATTCCTTTAAGGCAATTTAAATATTTCGCAACTTTGACCATTTTGCACTTCCGAGAAACGTACTGTTCTCATATCTCATATTAAGTGGACTATTGCCAAAAAGGGGAAGTGGTTAGAGCGCAGGAAGGAAACAGCTGTAATGGCATCTTTCACTTAGGCGCTTGGGCGTTGCCGTTGCCGTTGCCTGACACAAGACGGAGAAGCGCGAGGAGCGCGCTTTGGCTGGAGTCCGGACAGGACATGGCCAATTTGAAAATATTTACTTCAACTTGGACGGCACACACACACATACGCCCATATATACATCTACACATTCATTAGAGTGTTGAATGCATTTTGTACAAAGCTGGTTGCAATGTGGTTAACAGTTTGTTGCAACTTTTTGTCGAGCGCTAATGGCGTGGTCAACCACTCTGTGTGGGTGTGGCGAGGAACAGGAAGAGGAGAAACCGTAGCAGGACAATGGCTTTCAGTTTCTATTGCTCCTGCTGTTGTATGTGTGTGTGTGTGTTTATGTGTTTTCTTTGTGTTTCGCTGAGTTGGGAACAGCTGAAATAATTAACGTATATATTGAAATTGGGAATCGATGCAGTGAGACATATTGACTGCAATTTGTAGCTGAGCTTGATATCAAATGCAAAAAGGACACCAGGCAAAAGGATTCTTTGGCACTTGAGTAAATCAGTCACGTGCCGTGTAAAAATATGTTTAATGAGTTTTGCATGCAGCAAAAAGTTTTATATGGATATCGGGAAGGCCTGTGTGACATCTTACGAGGCATGTGGCAAGAGTGTCGTTGTCGTAGTGTCAAAGTGGCAAGTCATCATTATCGTCAATAAAAAAAATACAAAAAAAAGTGTCGTACATGTCTCGCCTTCGACTCGAGTGCATGTTCATGTCGTTGTTGTCCTTGTCATGTCCTTGCCACGGGGACGTCATGCGGCAGCAGTTGAAAACTTTTAATGCGCCATCCTGCCACGCCATACAGCGCAAAGTCGCTAAGTATGCCAGCTTAACTCGTGTCATTTCAACACGCTGCCTCATCACTGCCGCATTATGATGTTCTTAATGATAATATAGCTGCTGAAAGCACTGCCAGCAAATTGTTACATAATTGCATGCACAGAATGAGCAACAAGACCGACACTCTGTACAACATTGCGTATGATTGATGAATATCGGTAGCATTTGTGGTGGTCTCCCCTGAGCACGTAGCCTTGCATTGCTTAAGAACCACAGTTTTGTGGTTGTCATTGTACTTGTGCTTGTTATATACAAGTCTGATGTATATATAATTGGATATAATTGAATATATAACATGTTATTGTGCAATCAATTTAGATTAATGTGATAATTAAGCTAGTTAAGTGAATTATAATTAGTATTGTTATCTCGAGAGAATACAGCTAGACATGGAGTGTTATGTCTTAATGGTAAGCTCTCAAGATCTAACTGTAGCCAAACTTCTTGTACTTACAGTGCATATTGGCTGTTTGATAGGCAGGTGGTGGTGGCAATGTGATTGTCTCCAGTGTGGATGTTGCTGTTGCACCCAAATCGCTGCTCACATTTTGCGCCGTTGCTGGTTCAACGTCCAAGGTGGACAGTTGACGATGTTGCTTGGCAGCCGGTTGCAAGTGTATTGTATGATACTTGACCAGCGGCTGTGGACTGGAGCCTGGCGGAGCTGGACCAAATGGAAAGTATATTGTCGCCGTGGCTGGGGCATAGCAATTTGGTGGTGGTGGCATTGTTGTTGCTGCTGTTGGTGGGGCACTGAAACGCAGCATGCTGCTTGGCACGGCGACATAGTTCGTCGGTTGCTGTTGGTGTTGTCGCGGCAAAGTTGCTGTCGATAATTGCTGTTGCTTTTGCATTGGTTGTGTTGCTGATGCGTTTATGTAATGCAATGACTGTTGATGTTGCTGCTGCTGCTGTTGCTGTTGCTGGTGATGTTGTTGTGGCAACGGTGCATATTTCAGCAATGCATTGCCCGTTGTTGTTGTTGTCATTAGCATGACATCCGGCTGCTGCTGCTGCTGTTGTTGCTGTTGCTGGTAAAACTGCTGCTGCTGCTGCTGTTGGTATTGTTGTTGGTGTTGCAGCTGCTGCTGCGGATTCAACTTGCTTGGCATTGCATTACGCAACAATTGACAGGCATCTGCACGACCACAGGACAATGGCAAAAAAGAAGAGGACATGCGAAAAATTGATTAACGATTTGCCAATTGTTATGCCGACAATTCAATTAACAACCCCGCCCTAACCCTACCCATACAAGAACAACCCTTTTTTAAAAGAGATTGCCTTTTGTTGATAGTGATAAACTCACCTTCTGCTTTATCCAGCGACAATTTGCGCTTCATTGTTGTTGTTGTCATTGTTGTCGTTGTCTTTTGGCCATATTCATAGCACTCGTTGAGGCTCGTTTCACTGTTGGCCGCATCGTATTTACAACCCTTACAGCTTGCCTGCAATTGAACGCCAGAATAATTCTTATTAATTGCTGCAAAACTGAAGATAAGTAATTTTCGTATTTATACGTTATTAACGAGAATTATTGCAAAAGACAATGACAATGTGAAGAAGTTTAAAAACTTTTTTTCAATCGATATACCTTATTAAGTTGGCAATTCTCTTCAATTTAACTGTCAATTGAAAGTACAGGATTGTCATATGTGCTGAGTGACAGCCCTGCCTTGAAATCAACCTTTCAGCATTGAACACTCTGAAACGACAAGTTTTGACAGGCAGCAAGTGCTAAAAAGAGTTTGAGAACTCGTTCAACAGACCGACAAGATGACAGTTCATGGAGAGCTGTCAACATTCTTGCAGAATAAACATTTTTATTGCTGTCAAAGAGAAATAAAAAGTAAATCAAGTTAAATACAATTAAAATCAAAGGAAACACAATCAAATCCTGCCTGGCAAATGGCTCAATAAACAGGTACAAACCGAACTCAAACCGCAACACAATTAACTTTCACAAGTTGTTGAGTATTTGAGAATTTAACCTCAAACATATTGTGAGTTACTTTGGACAAACGTTTAAATTTAATGTGTCAATAACATTGTGATTAACACAAGCAAAATGCTGGCAGCTCCAATCACTTTGTTTCTGTCTCTTTCTCTATCTGTCTTCCTGAATGACATATTCCACATCCGCAACTTGATGTCCTTGTTCTTATCCATGTTGTTGCGGTTGCAAGCACAACGTTGCGTGTGGTTTGCTGCCACATGCGATGAGATACGATGTGATGCGATGCGATGTGAAGCGAAACGTAGTCATGTTGCCATCATGTTAGTTGCGGTTATGTGGCATCACGATGAGACGCCTAGGCAATCTCACACACACACACACACACACACACATGTAGATAGCTCACACAGACACGAATGATATGGCACTGTGACTTTGCGGCTTGGCCAAAAACCCATTCACACTGTCCCTCATGATAATTGCAGAAAAGCCAACAAGGATACCAATGAACGACGGTAAGACCCCAAGGCGGAAATGCCAATGGTCAACGGTCAATGGTCAACACGCTGATAATAATTCAACCTATGAACAAAACGCCTTTGGGGCCCCAAAGCATTTAACCGCAGAGCCTATCAATTGTTAGTGTTGTGCGGTAGCAGCAGCTGTGATTTGCTAAGATTGAATTAAGCCCTAATGAGTCGTTAAATGCAGAAAGGATTCCTCTTACTCATTTGCCGCCTTGCCCAAATGGTATTCAGTCAAGCAAAACGTTGTCACGGAATACGCAATGCCAGCCGAGAAGGCAGTAAATGCAAAAAACTTGTTGAACAACTTTTCACTCACACACATGTTGAAGCTCTACTTTAGCATGCTAACAAAAGCATGCTGTCAGTGTGGTAAAGTGCATAACGAGTGGCTTTTGAGCCACGTGCTGCAACACGCTGCAAGGCAACCAGTCAAGTGTTGCACAAATTTAAGGTGTTGAAACACACAAAGTTACAAAGCCTTTTAGATAGATGTTAACGAACTGAAAGTTTCAATTGTCTGCTGAAGTGATTTAATTGGCAATTAAAGTGAACATGACCAAAATAAATCAATTGTCATGTTTTTAATTAAATGAACTTGCATTTTATGTATGTGAGTTATTTAAATTAAAAGATTTCAAGTTCTTAAGCTTTAAATCTGAATGAAAATTCATTTTTCGCATTTACTTAAATTATGCTATTTTCTTTCAACCATTATTAAATAAAAATCTATGCAAACCCCTAATTTAATTCGTTATGCGCTCAAATGCTATGCAAATCATTTACATAATGTCCAACTGTAGCCAATTAGTTTACCATTTCTTTCAACATGCTAACACAGAAAAAATACATGCATAATTCGTTCTCTTCCTCCTTTTTACAGCACCGGAAAATGTTATAGTTAGTCGCAGTTTTCCACAGCGGAGTCATAAAAAAATCAATTACATTTCGCGCAGTGTGCAACTGGGCAACAGGAAAGCCAAATGAAAAGTTACTGCACGCTTTTAGCTGAAACCATGTTCTTATGGCCAACTTTTCGCGCTAGAACGTACGTACAAACATACAATTTTAAAGTGGACGAACTCATTTAATTTACTTAACTTGGCACTTTTCGATTGGCTTTTGTGACCCAAGTCAAAATGCAAGTGGCTTCAAAGTTTTCTTGGCCACCCTTAAATTGTCAGTTTTAAAGGCTGACAGACTTAAAAACTTTACCCGAAAGTTTCTTTCATTAATGAAATAGCGATAGTGCCGTTCACAACTCCATTAAACAAATTTGCGCGAAGCAAAAGTTATTTTTAATTGAAAATGGTAATGAATTTCACACAAAAAGCTAAATTAAACAACAATTTCTTACAATATTTGTCAAAAAAGTAAACTTTTTCGAGAAGCAGCCAAAAAAAACCAAAATCCACTATTTACACAGAAATATTGCAGCATATTTATTATTTGTGATTTTTTGAGTTATTATTTTTTGGTGAAAATTGCCAATTAAACACAAATTGTTGCAACCAAAAAATAAATAAACGAGCAAAATGAGTGACATAAATAAAATACAAATATGATAGGACGACGATAATAAATCAACTCTTTAAATGTGTACACAAGCATGAAAATAAATATATATGAATTTGGTACAAGCAATTGATTTAAGCTGATGAACGAGGGAATATCCTTTTCAAGAGAAAAGAAAATAAGCATAAAGATATTTTACAGATGACAAAGTGCAAATAAAAGTTTAAGGAGAAATGCACATACTTAGATATATCATGGAAAACTGAAAACAAATATGACACCAAAATTGATTTACTTCTTCTTTATTTTCTTTAACCCAACATTTATAACAAGTAAAAAAAAATACGTTGTAGCTCAGACTTTAATAAAAATGTCAGTTCGGCTTGTAGATAGTAAACAAATGACTTACAAAACTTGTGCACGAATGCATAAAACATGCAAACAGCAGTCAAGAATGGAACTGGCCCAGAGTTTTTGATGGGGTCTTCATATTATATATGTATGTGGCGTGCCGGCCGAACGCGATAGGCAACTTTTTTGTTTATCGCAGCAAATATACGAAGAAAAAAAACCGTTGCCTGATTTGCCAGCACACCCAACAACAACAAAAAATAAACCATATATATTTGTTCAAATGAAAAAACAAAAAGGGAAATGAACGAATGAAAAAACAACAATCTGGACAGTCCACAATCTATAGCACGATCCCAAAAAGTTTATTTTGCGTTTTTTGCTCAAATCAATTACAAACTTTCAGTTTGCTGTTTAAAACCAAACAAATCCAGGAACAGCAGCAACCAAAAACTCCAACTCCAACCCTTAAAAATGAGCCCAAAAACTTAAAAGGTTTCTGTTGTCTTAATTAAAAATCCGTTTCGTCCTATCGAAATACAAAGCCACTGTGAAATTTCCAAGGCAACAAGCAGAAATCAAAACACAAAAAGAATATACCTAATTAAGTTCAAAATGTGCGGGCGTTATTATTTGCCATCAAATTGGACAGAAATTTCTTTCTACTAAAAATAAACTAATTGAAAAGTCATGTAGTTTTTAATGAATGAAAAAAACTTTAAATTCCATATATATAATAATTTATAAGATCCATAAGAGCAATCAATAAAACTTAACTGGCTGCTAGAAAATAATAAATACTTTTTCTGTAAGAAATATGAATTACTTTTTACTAAGTATTTTATTGATCTTTAATAGTTCTTAAATCGATGGGCTTAAAAGTTTCTCAAGCAATGTTATAAAAGAAAATATTTTGCATAGTAAGAAAAACTTTTCATAACAAACTACATTAAAAATAACCCAACAACCTAAATAGTTGAACTCGACGAAGCGTTAAAATAACTCCCAAACAAGCGACTTTTTGTACAACTAACTGTTAAAATATCTCTTGTAAAAACTACTAACTATAAAGTAAGATAAAATGGAAGTAAATTCGTAAGTTAAAAAGCAAAAAATTCGAGCGGCGAGCAGTGAAAGTTTTTCGTTGTTTTTTTTTTTTTTGGGCAACAAAAGCAGTTCAGAGTTTCTTGCCATAAGCCAGTGTTGGTCAGTGGCCAAGTCCGTGGCCATGAGCAGTCAACGCAACAATGGCAAGAAACTTTTACTTGCTCGGGTGGGCGTAAAAGGTACTGCAAATACTTTTGACAAGATTTAGCCTAGAACTGCGAACAGCACAGTTCACAGTTGAGTTCGAGCAAGAAATCTGACAACTCAAGAAATCGAATTAAAGTCCATAAATAAGTCAACACGATAACGTTACTAAACTTTCTGCTGCAGGTGTTACATCATCGGCAGCAGCAGCAGTATCTGTTAAATAATATCAATCATACGCACTGTTTGACTTACCCCATTGCCAGCGGCATGACGACGCTTTGTCAATGTACCCGAGCCACTTGCCGACTTTTTCTCGCCTCCTCCTCCTCCTCGACGCTGCAGTTGGCAGCACAGTCGCATATAGGTGCATTGCAGCGACTCAGCGAGCAACGCACCCAGACTGGACAAACACATCAGCATCAATGGGACACCGATGAGAGCATAGAATATTGTCGCCAGTTTACCAGCAGCTGTTCGTGGCGTCAGACTGCCATGGCCTGCGTGCGAAAAGATTAACGATGGCAAAGAAAACAGAAAGCATTTAGAAAGTGTTATATTACCAAAAGAAAGGGGCAGAGAAAGCATTTGTGTGACTTTAAACAAATGTTTAATTATGAGAAATGCCTTATGATCTTTACCTTAACTTTATTTTTTGAACTAACATTCTTAAGTGTAAATTAATATTGTTTGTTCAATATTAACTTATAGGATAAATACACCACAAATACAAATTCTCCTTAGCTATTCACTTCAACCTTCTTCTTTAAAATTAAAATTTTCTATATTGATTTTCGCAGCTGCTTTCTTAAGCAAACTAATCCTTTTCCCATTCGATTGCCTTTTTGGCGCCACAAGTGTTATAATTGTGTTCAGCACTCAGTTCACTTAGTTAAACAAAAACACTTAAGATGTTCTTAATTTGCTGCACACAAAGTATCTGTATGCCGCAACCACTTGGATTCCATTATCCAACGATTCAAGCGAACAGCACTTCAAAACATACACATATATATATATCGACTGCAGACAACACGACTTTAACCATATGCAAATATTTTGGCAACGCCAACTGGGCGTAAACATAATATGCTACTCTGGTGCGAAGCTTGTCTTTAGCTTTGTGTGCTTGTTGATGCTTGTTTCCTCCCACCCCCACCCAAAAAGCAATGTAAATATTTGTAGTTATTACAAGCTTTATACATTCAACTGCACCCCGCAGACATATTCTAAACAGCAACACAGCAACAAAATAGTAAACAACTTAGCGATTTTGGATGATAATATATATATTTTGTTACTTACCAATCGTCGTTATCACAGTCACCGAGTAGAGTAGAGCCTCGCTAAACGTCCAGCTCTGCGTGTCACCCACATCGTAGCCAAAGTATCCCAAAGCACTGGCACTGCCACCTGAAGCAGCAATAGCAGTAGAGGCGCCACCACCACCACCACCACCTGGACGCGTGGCAGCCACAATGGAGCCTTCAAAGCGACGCAGCTGCTCATGAACCAACATTGTCCAATTGCGTTCATACAGAACGTTCAGTTTCTCTGCAATTCAAATTAACAAACAACAACAATTGGGTCAACATCATCATTTGGCAAGGCTTCTAGCGAAAGCAAAAAGTGAAAACGTAACCATTGTAATTATGCAATTCTGTGAAAAGTGCACTGATAACCTTTACAAACCCCAACGATCCTTCGGACAAGTGTTGTACTTGGAAAAGAATCCACCTCCCATTGATTTAACTTGTGGCAAAATTGTTTTGAGGCACTGTTCGCATTTGATTGTGCCTCTACATCGTAGAGGTAGCTTGTTAACAGCAGAAAAAAATTGTAGCAACAACAATCGTTAGCAACGCCCACTTGGCCTTGACTATGCATATGACCCCACCCACGCCCAGTTTCATGCCCATGCCCCAGGGCTCAATTTGCATCCCTGCCCATTCTCCTACAACCATTTCAACTGAATTGAAACACTCAATACTCGGTAGAGAGACATCCTTGGCAAGATGTAAATACAGATGAAGAAAAAAATAGCAAATGTGCTTCGTCTTTAAGTCAATGTACTATGTACTTGTATAAGTATATGTATACATTCTGTTTCCAGCATGTGTATATATTTTCTTAATAGCAAATGAATGCAAAAGTGCTATCAGCTTTTGGTTTTCTTAGTCGCAAGTCGAGATCCACCAAAGCACTTTTAGTATATGTAAAACATGTTACCTAGAAGCCAGCAAATTTGTTAGCTTTAAAAGTTTTTTTTAAGTCTCTTGAATGTAAGTCAAATAGCGCTCTCTTACTGATGATAGTACTTGTGCATAGTTATGCAAGTACTTTATTTAACATTAAACCAAAGTTTTCGTAAGAATTCAACTTATGAAATAAATAAAAGAATAATGAAGTGAATATTTTTTCTCTCGTCCTGAAGGCATTTACATAAGCTGACTTCATTAAGAAACTACATTAATCGCGTCATTAAAATTATAAATTAATGTTGGACTTAGGAAGCTCTAAAGCCTGTTTGCGACAGCTTCCAAATGAGGAGGAATTTATTAAAATAAGACGCTGGAATTTGCCAAATAAATTGACTAGCTAATTGCAGAAAATTTAAGCTTGCGAGCTGCTTGACATCATTAAACACACATAGTCTTGTATATTAATCATACGCCAGGTGCGCCATTCCTTCTCATCACATCGCACAAATTAATTAATTTATTTATGTTGTGAAATTTTCATTAAATCAACATAAAGCTCAAAACAACAAAGCACACAAAAGAGTACAGTGGTACAGCTCTAAAACAATATTTGCGAATTAAAAATTAAACGTTAAGCTTTTCATCATGATTTTCACTCCACGAAAAACCTTTAAATTCATAAAAATACCATTTTTGATTTGCCCTTTACTAAATGGAAATTGAGTGCCAGCGGCAGCCACAAGTGTAGGTGACAAAGTAATTAATTCAAAATTAATCACAGCTAAACAACTAATTCGTGTTAGAAAAACATAAAAAGAGTGAGAGAGGGAGAGTACAAAACCATTATGCCAAACTAATAAACATGCAAAGGATGTGAAATTGTTTCATGTGGCTAACCAAATATTTTGTTATTATTCAATTTACCATATTGGAAAATTACATTCCTGGTCTGTCTGCCAGAGTGAGTGTGTGTGTGTGTGTGTTATTTTAATTTAAATATGAATATTTGTTTAGCATTAATTGGCATTAGAATAATTCAAGCGTGAAATGAACAAGTTTAGTTTTTGAAGCATGAATTATTTTATGTTTCTCACTTACCCGTTATGATCCACAGTTCGCGCAGACAATCCTCACGACTCTTGGCTATGGCTGCCGATTTGCTTAGATCCTGTGGCGCCTCCAGCAAAGGAAAGATTAAAGCACCCAGCACCGAGTAACCGGTGACAAGCAACACAAGGCCGGGTGTGGAAAATAGAAGCTTAAGCAGTTGGCCCAAACAACGTTTGCTAGCTGAACTGTTGTTCGATGCTGTTGTGGATTTGAGGCTTGCCTGATGCTGATGTTGCTGATGGTGCTGCTGCTCCTCGTTCACGTCGTGTTCACCCTCACCCTCCGTCTGCTGTTGATCGTCTTCGCTTTGATTGCTTTTGAACGCCTGCTCAACGTCACACATGATCGCTGTTGCAGTTGTTGCACTTGCTGCTGCTTGCTATAAAACATTTAGTTGTCTTATACTTCATTCAACTTCCGTTTCCGACACAACTTGATGATTCATGCTGTATCAGCCATCTACTAACTAATTACAGCAACGCTTACTCAACATTGCTGCTGATGCTATGTTTTTCTCTGCTTCCTTTTAGCGTATTATGTTTTAAGCTGTTGTTGACTCGCTTTTATTGTCGTCGTCGTCGTCGTTATCGTTCTTGTCGTTGTAGTTGTTGCTGCTGACATCGCATTTTGCATTGTTGTCGGTTGTCGGTTGTGTGCTGCTCTTCACAATCCCTGCACTTGGTTTGTACTTTTAAAGTTGTTGTGCCAGTTTATTTATTTTTTTTTTATTCCCCCACTCCTTCAAGCTTTTCTTCTACTTTCCGTTGCCACCGTTGCCTGCAATAGAAAAACAAATGTGGTATTGTAATAGTTGTTGCTGTTTTTATACCCTGATCCCATTAAAAATGGGAAAAAAGGGTATAATGAAGTTGTGCAAAAGTATGTAACAGGCAGAAGGAAGCATCTCCGACCCTATAAAGTATATATATTCTTGATCAGCATCAACAGTCGAGTCGATATAGCCATGTCCGTCTGTCCGTCTGTCCGTCTGTCCGTCTGTCCGTATGTATGAACGCGTCGATCTCAGAGACTATAAGAGCTAGAGACTCCAGATTTGGAACTTAAGCTCGCCTAATCCCTAGGCAGTACAAGTTTCTTTCCGATTTTCGATAACTCTTCCCGTTTCCGATATACACATGGGATCGATAACAAAAAAATCTTGAATTTTGAAAACTTTGAGATGCAATTTGAATAATAAAACAAAATAATGACAATCTGTGAAAATTTTATCGAAATCGGATAATAAACACCGGAGATATGGGACATTGAAGTTTTGTATGCACTATGCTGTATGCGCGTACACGCACACACACCTACTTGCAAGCACTGACTGTACGCGGAAAGTATAGGGATCAGGGTATCGTCTAGTCGGGATATCTCGACTAGAGCCTTCTTACTTGTTTTTTTTGTTTTCTTGCAGTGGATGGCTGCTGAAGTGCACTTGGGCTCAGGTTAAGCGAGCACACACACACACACACACACACACATAGAACGTGCAACTTGCAACTTGCAGCTGGCAACTATGAAAACGCACTAAATTTGACACTTCACTTAATCTAATTAGTCAACTCTCTTTCTCTCCTTCTGCTAAGTGCCACAATATTATGAGCGAGTCAACAAATTAGTAACTTACACTACTTATAAGTACAACAAGCCGTATAAATGTTACAAACTTGGTTTTAAGTTAAAGGTTTAACATTTTGTTAGGCTTTTTAGTTTAGAGTAAACATAATAACAACTCAAACAATCTGACAAATCTCTTAATTATGATTACGCTTATTTTATGTTTTAAACTGTCCAAAAGATTATAAGGCAACTTCCAGCCAATCATGGTTATGATAACTATCAAACTTATCTAATCGCCTTTACCTACCAAGAACTTGAACTGATATTGAAAAAGAAATTGATTTCCGCAGAAGCATGAGTGTTAAAAAATACCCGTATAAATGTTTTATGCACTCCAAACAAACTAAAAAATGATTAACAACGTAATCGGCCTTTCAAGAACTTGTAATCTGATTTATTATACTGTTCAAATATAGCTTTCAGCAGAAGCTTGAATATGTTGGAAAACAAATCTTTATAGCTGTAATACGTACACTAAATTAAGTTCGGCTGCTTGGATAACTCATAACCCAAGATGTTCTTTTATTGCTATATTGCTTGTTCACACTCATGTGAGATTATACAATGTATCTTGTTTGGCTCATTTAGCTTTTGGGGTCGTTAAGATGACAAGACGTTAACAATAGCAAGCAGACATTATCGATTAGGGCCATTAAAGAGTGACATAAAACCGATAACAATGCCAAAGCATGTAATACATATTGAAGTGAAATAACAATCGCAATCGTATTAGTGGAATACACAACCTCAAACACACACACACGCACGCACACTCGCACGCACACTCGCACTTCCATGCACATTATCGTAGAGAACAAAGCACTATTCATTATAGAGAAGCTGACGCTGCGGCTTGCCTAATAATGCGCTTAGAGTGTTACCAATGGAATCAATTAAAGCCAGACACATGTATATTGGTACGATGGGTGGTGGGGGAGAGGATTTGGTAGTGTCGGGAATTCCCCTATTTATAGTAGAAGCCACACACAAACACACACACACACACATAGAGCAGCGATTAGTTGAGTTCGCTTGGGCTTGTGTCTGCATTTATTGGCGTCTGACGTTTGCATCATCATCAATGTTGTAAAAGGTTTTCTTTTTTGGGGTATTTCTGGGCCCAAATCCGACGTGATTTACTCGGATAAGCGAAGACTGGGCAGCTGGCCTAAGTAATTTAGTTAATTGGAAAAAAAAATACTCGTTTTGGGTCGCTGTGGGCTTAGGAGTTCAAACCACTTGGCGCTTTAACAAAAGCCACTTGTTCTTCCTAGGTTTTTTTATTTGAAATTTATTTGCTTTTGTCGCCTTTTTTATGGCCAAGTGCGCATAATTAAATTTGCGGCCAATGTGGCGTATGCGCAACTTGACTAAAACTGAGAGAGAAAGAGGGCGAGGCAGTGTGAGCTACTAATGCAAAATTAATGTCAATCGTTTTGGTCCGATTTGGCCCGGCTTCGACAAGCATTAGCTTCGATGATGGCAATGCCCTTTTAATTGTGGCTCGTCTAACATTTAAGCTTTGGCTTTTGCCGGAACACGCACACGAAAGAGGAAGAAGTAGCAGCAGCAAGAAGCCCTTAAGCAAGCGCGTTCGGCGGGAAATGGAAAAAATGTCTGCCGGAAGTTATCCCTTTTAGTCAGATTGAAATCAGCTTAACTCTCTCACCCGGCGCTTAATTGAAATGTTTGCATTTCACTTTAATTAAAGTGATTTTGCGTCATAGCAAAACCCCTCAAAGCCCAACCCCCACTCCATGCCTCATCTAAATAAAGCTTCTTAGCACGCACGGGAACCTTTTTGCTGATTTTGTTGATTTCACAGCCGGGCATTTTTCTTACAATTTTCATTTCATTGCGCGCGATTTTTCGCACGTCATTTCATGAAGTTTATTTGTGGCTCAAACTTTTTAATAGTCAAACAACAACAACAAAGTAATATACATATAAATATATGAACAACTTTGTTGCCTTTCTGCCAGTCAGAAACTGTGCGCTTGCCTTTTCTTTCATCCATTCATTTCCTTTAGAGCGCTGTTGCTTTTCTTTCAACAGCGTCTGTCTTATTATGCAATATTTATTATTATTATTTATAAATGCAATGACAACAAGCGCCTTTTAATTACAATTTTCTTTCGCTTTTCCTCTTTTTTTTCCTTTTTTTTCGTATTCTCTCAACTCATCAAATGCAGCCAGCCACAGGATGCAAGTAAACGACGTTCAAGCTGCGCTAATGGCGCTAACCTCCAGCTCTGTTTTTTTTTTTTCTTTTTGAATCCAATTTTCTATCATAATTTCATAACAAGACAATCCTCCCTTTCACCTCTATTCATTCATTTTTTTTGCTGTGCTTTTTGCTCATTGGTCGTTGTCCTCGTCCTCGTTGTCGTTGTCGCCGTTGTCGTCTCGGTTGCTTATTCCCAATTTAATTGCATCGCTGACATTTAGCACCAAGCCATAGTAAACAAACTAAAAAAACAAACTACAAAATCAACATGATGGCACAGCAAAGAGTGCAAGAGAATAGCCATTGAAAAGCTCTAGCGTGAACTGCAGCTTAAATAGGATTTTGGTTTTTGGTCCCTGGCGGCATTTCCTGTACTCTCTATGCTAAACTAAGCCACGTTTCTGTTCGTCACTTGTTTAATTGAACTTGACTCATGTCCGGACCTCAGCTTCAATTCCCTCTAAGGCCCCTGGGCATATCCGTGTAAAAGGTTTTACAATGACGTTTGGTGCCAAATGTCGTCGTATTGAATGGATTTAATTCGCAATTGAGCTGCTTTAACTTGCATCCCTAGTGTAATTCTTGCTTGGAACTCTTTTTGTTCTTCTTTTGTTTAAGTAACTGCACAAATAGGTCATTGAGCTCTTCTTAAATGCATATTTTATGGTGTAGCAAATACGTTAGAACAATTAGATAAACACGCCCCTAAAAGCTTAATGAATTGTAAAATTACATGTTGGACAAGGCTGAAAACCTGTTCAGAAAGTGGAATACAGCATAAAGCAAGAGACTCACTAATAAGCATAATTTATGTGTAAATCCCCGCAGACCCTAACCCCTTACACCGAAGCTTACGGCATTATTTTGTGCAGTCAAGTGCCTTTAATGAAAATTAAATGCGAAAAGCCGTAGAACGAGTAGACAGCAGGGATTGTACACTCGCAAAGGGCAGGAAGCCAGCGAAGCGTACACGGAACTTTTAACACATTAGTCCAGTGAATGCGAGTGAGCAGAGGTGTGAAAAACAGCAGACAACGGATACGACCAACAAACACAACAACAACAACACGAGCAGACGAAGGATACAACAATAACAATACCTAATAACTATGCAATTGAGCGCGCAGACAGAACGGAAGGAAAACACTTGGAAGCACCACAAAACAAGCAACGATCCATAATTTATAATATTATAAAAAGTATAAAACATTAGAAGCAGAAGCCAAAAAGGATAACACAGGATAATGACCATGTTAATGCAATACAAAAGTGCACTGAAAGGAAATGAACAAGATAAGTAAAGAGGCTGCTTGTTTGTATCCCAACCAACCCAACCCAAGCCCAACTCCATAAAAAGGACACGTCCAGAAGTCGCAACACAAATGTTCTTGCCCCCAAAAAAAGTTTTGTACGCAAAACAAACGATGTACGAACGCAGGCGTACCCCATCGTTGCTCATTAAACACGCGCAACTTGACTGCAACAGTCTTAATTATGTTCTAAAGACTTGGCCCAGCAAACACAAATAAAATGCGCCAACGAGAGCTAACGAAGTTTAAATACTCTTTAGAAAAGTTGATTCCGTTAAGTTAGTTAGGGAATTTTATAGAAAATCATTTTAAATATCTTTAGTTTAACTTTAACTTAACTTACTTTTAGCTAAAGATCCGAATAGAGTTATATTGAGGTTACAAAGTGACTCACATAGTTATCATACCCTTTCTGAATATACACCAAAAGTGAAGAGGAAGTTCAGGCAAGACAATCAGCGCAGAAAGTTGCAAGGCGCTCGCTCGTCGCACTTTTACCGACGCTGATTAGTTTTTGGAGAGCCTCAAGTGCAAGTCAAGCAGTCAAGTCCGTCCGTCAGTTTGTAGGTTTGTCAGTGGCCACGCTGGTCGAGCGTGTAAACTTTGCCAATCAGGCGGCAGACAACAGCAGCAACGAGAGAAACAATTTTTGTGCAACAAAAACTCATTAAAATGAGCGCAAATGCAGCTGCTTGCTTGCGCTTGCCACGTTAATATAAAGCAACAAGGCTCTTGAAAGCCAACTTAAACGTAACTAAATGCAAAATGCACAATAATTAGAGACAATATTTAAAAGACGCTTACAAAAGCAACCTTTTGCGGCATGGCAAGACAGCGATAAACAAAAAAAGCTAAAATTCTTATTAACGGCCAGCCAAAGAATTAAACAAGCTATTCTTGAAAGATAAGTGGCAATGAATAGAAACACTTAAGGTCAAACATTACGTACAAAAACTCAATTAACTTAATCAATGACCAAAAAGAGAGCTTAGTAAAAACTTAAATATTTATTTAATGCATTTCAGAGTAAACAATCTGATAGTTTATTCGTTGAATGCTTTTAGAGCAATTGCATTTTGAATAATCAAAAATACAAACAAACCTTCCATGCTTGAAGTTTTACAGTTTTGTGGGTACTCAAGAGCTTATGCAGCCAACCGAATACCCTTACTATTGCCACTGCAAATAATTGATATAATTTGTTGGCTAAATTCAATAAATTTTGAGCTGCCTCTGGCAACTGAGTTGTTGACTACAGAGCGAGAAAGACCGAGTGTGTGTTAGAAAGAGAGAGAGAAAGGGAGAGAAAGGGAATCGCCCCGCTGCTGGCAGTTCAACTTAAACTTGTTAA
Organism: Scaptomyza tumidula; assembly: GCA_035044465.1. NCBI lineage: Eukaryota > Metazoa > Arthropoda > Insecta > Diptera > Drosophilidae > Scaptomyza > Scaptomyza tumidula. Next base: position 16,312,138 of record JAWNNW010000444.1, read on the forward strand.
CTTTCGTAATTAAATTGTTAAACATCAGTTGGACTTTAATTGACTGCCGGTGTTGGCTATTGAGCAAATGCCTAGCAGCAGCTAGTCTATATCAGGAGCATAAGGACCTCGAACTGCTCGCATAGCAATGAGGACACAACATTCCATTTCATTCGAGTAAGCTCAGCAAAATTCCTTAAGTGCCAATTTAGTGGCAATTTGCTTTTGTCTTAACACTTTTATTTTTTTTTTGAAAAGCGTTCGGCCAATATACAAATTTAATGTTAATTAAGCCAAAAGCTCGCCGTTGCCCGTTGGTAATTTAAATATATACACTACATATAGATTTTCTCACTGAGGATACAAAAAATGTTTGCTGGCTTAATTGGCCTTAACCGTCTGCAGCATATAAAGTTCGTGTAGCTACAAAAAATATATATAATAGAGGGGGAAACAAAAGGCTTAATCAAATAAAATCGAATTGTTAGCCAATTGAGCGCCAGGAACGAGTTAAATCGCATAAAATGCACAATGCTGCTCGAGGGGTTAGCATAAAATTTGCATAACCGTAGCAGCCAACACCAAAGCACGTTAAATGGTTATCTATCTGTCTATCTGTCTGTCTGTCTGTGTGTGTGTATGTGAGTGCCTTTTATAATGCCATTTGAAATGCACTTTATGCGCTCGTTGTCTCAGCTCAATGTCATTGAAAACATGCAGCTAATCCAATGATATATCAACTGCAAAAGCATTTGCATAGCTTAACACTAGCACATAAACGAATCAAGCATTAAATGTCATGAGAGCCAAGCTTAACGCCGCTCGTTACGCATACGCCACGTTTGGTCCTTTTGGTTGTGTGTAACTTAAACTGTTAACTGGTAACAAACAAATTTACCAAAATATATCTTTAGCTTGCTGTATGGAACGTTTCATTCGCTTACTTCTGGTTATTGGCTGTTTGCTCGTTTCTGCTTTGCTAATTGTTTGTCGTTGTCGCTGGGCAACCCGAAAACTAATTGGTCACGTTGCTTTCAGCAAGACGTGTCGCTGGCGCCGTCACCTCGTTGTTTGGTGGTCGCTTTATTGGTTATTGATGATATTTCCGTTTGCTTTTAGTTTGATGCACGAGTGCCTCTGATAGCTTCTCATTCCATCTCATCCCACTCCACGGCTAATGATTAAGTGTTAATGGAGCAAACGTGGCCAAAAGTGGAATCAAAGCCAGCCAGCAACCAGCGTACAGAAAACATGTATAATAACATTCTCGAGAATGCGGATCAGCTGACCTCATTGGTTTTGCAAGGTATGGATAGCGGGCGGATGAGTTGATGGGTTGTTGTGGCAGGGGTAGTTGTTAAGCAAACACAACGCGTGTCAATGCGTTGCCTGCTGCTGCTGCTACTGTAGGAGAAGGAGAAGGAGGCAGCAGTAACAACAGCAACACCAGCAACAAAAAATGTTTGCAGAGTTGGGTAAAACGCCTGGCCACAGATGCAAACATTGAGATATGCAACGAAAAGCACACACACACACACATACACATCTCGGCAAGTGTGTCATGGACATTGCTCAGTTTGCATTATGTGTGTGTGTGTGTGTGTGTGTGTGTATTGATGGTGTGTGTGGACAACACACTTACACGTGTTCCAATGGCAGTTGATGCTTGCTGCCTATGGCAACGTTGCCATAAAAAAAGAGGCACATACTAAAATGGCGATTCGAAGGACAAGCAAACATACACAAAATACACACACACACACACCTATACCCAGAGACAGACTGTACTGTAATTGTGCTTGAAAAATCTAGCCCACACACACACACACACAAACACACGCATTTATGCAAGATTGCAATTATGATATACAAGTATAAAAATAAAAGTAGACTTGTGCTCGATTTGCTGAAAGCAAATGTTTTTCAACAAATTTTTGCAATAATGTATGGCTCCCCCATCTATGGGTGCTTAGGCATTAAAGTTGCGTTTCTGGCCAAGAAGCATACTTGAATATTTATGTTCAAGTGCCACTAGCTAGAGAGCCAAGGTTATTGAGAAAACTGGGTAAGGTAAACAGATTTAAGATAAGCAGCAGGACTTGTAAGAAAATAAATGAAAATGCAAGTTTATGTTTAATAGAATTAAGTAAATAATAATAATTTAAGTAATTGCAATGTTAGATTCTAAAACAAAACATCATAATTATTAAACTTCAACCACTAAATTGGTTAAATTTTAATCTTAAGTCAAACATATTCTCTTTACTATCTCTATAGTCTTCAAGTTTAGCACCAAACCCATTAAATCTATCTAAAATCAGAAATGTCAATTAACTGATTGAACTTTACTTGACCGTTTGACATAAGCTGGCATTTCGATGTTGGTGCTTTTGCTCTTGCCAGTGGAGTCCTGCGGCGTTTGCAAAACTGTCACAGCGTTAATTGTGTTTGACACTAATGAGCGTGCAATCGTTGCATAATTGATTTATAAATGCACCCAACCCACACCTCTCTCCTTTCCACCCCCCTCGCTGCTTCGTTCGTCTGCCCAATTGAGTTGCGCACTTGAGTTTATAACGTTGTTGCAAAATTCATCGCTAATTGGGTCATGCAAACAATGTCCGGAGGCAGGCCGCGCAAGTTTTAAATGCGCCCGAAATTATTTGAAGTCTGCGCCAGGACATAATTCAAGTAGTTTGTCATGCCAAATTTGGCAGGGTGGTCGCGGAGGGAGGGAGGAGAAAACATATGTATGTTGGGGCATAAGCTACATTCAAAACGAAATGTTTAAGGGGGAAAACTCTCGCGTAGACAGCATCATTATGAGCAGCAAACAAACTTGATGATGATCATCATCATCATCATTATTTGGTTTGTTTGTGGGCGGTTCGGCTTGCCACAAGCGCTAATTCCACACAAATTGTAATTAATTTGAATTAATTATGTTCTACTTTCCGCATGCCAAAAACAAACAGAAGCCTGCCAAGCTCAACACACACACAAACACAAACACAAACATAACAACACAGCACACAGAGACACATGTGGGGCGTGGCGGTTGAGACATATTTTTTGTTTTAAGCTCATACTCACACAGACACACAGACACGCAGACATAGCCACAAATCCACCGCAAAACGGATGAATAAAGCGAGGCTGCAGCCAGCCTCTTCTTGGCTCTGCAGCCAGATAGCAAACTTTTTCACTGTTTGTCCCTTTTTCATTGCCTACTTTTTTGCGCTATATAACGAGGCTAAATAACCAGCTATGTCTTTAAAGGCAGCAGCTTTGCAGCTTCATTTAAGTATTAGAAATACAAACAGCAGCTAATGATGATTCTTAACAGCTTTATTAAAGAGAGAAGTAAACGAAAAGAGCTTTGAAAATTTAAAGCAAGATTCGGTCCTACACAAAGTTAAGATTATTACCAAAAGTTGTTTAAAAAGTAGGCCTTGATTCTCAGAAGCATCAAACGTGTAGCATTCGGAAAATTTACTCACATTTACTTTTATTAAACAGACAAAATTACTACGCTTTACAAATATATAATTTTGGCTCTTTACAATCAAATAACTTTTTCGGCTAGCATTTATTTTCAACTATTTGACAATAAAAAAAAATCCAAAGACAATGCAGGTTCTAGTAATTACTCCGGCAGGCAAAAGAATTAAAGTTGATCTGAGCGAGGAACCCGATGACAAGTATACAGAAAATACCGAATGTAAACCGCAAGATGAAACAATAATAACAAGTGGTGATGAATTGCCAACAACATCACAAAAGGTTTCTGCTGCTGTGCCATCTAGTTCCGATGAGAAACCGAACAGAGTTACTTTTGTTGGCGACTTTTAACGGATTAACGGTAAGCATGTAAGCTAAAATATTTTATTGTCAGCTACTTATATATGATATTCATTTAATTAGCTGCCAGTTTCACATGTTTTACTTGTGATGTCGAATGAATTCTTTTCAAACATTGTGGACAAATGAAAATCATGCAACATATATGTGAAACGACAACACATCAAAATCACGTATTTCCTTTTTCGTGATTCCTTAATTTTATGAAATATAAGGTTACAAAAAATAAAAAAGTTTAACGGTTTTTTATTTCTATTTTAACAAACGAAGCCAATTGAAAGCTGCAAAACTCAAATCAGCGTGAAATCGGCTTAATAAATGCAGTTTGCAATGCACGTTTGCTTTAATCTCTAAAACAAGTAGTCAATACTTAAGTATTTAAGCGGCACGTGCTAGGCAAATTAATATGACGGCTGCCTGTGGTGTAGAAAGCAACAAACACACACGCACACACACACACATGTAGTAACCCAGTGTGACAGGAGTGAATGACATTGTCTGGCACGAGTGGAAATGTTGACAGCAAAAATTTAACGCTTTAAATGCCAAACACACAAATATTTTGACATTCAAAGCACAGAAGGAGAAAAGAGGCACGCACAAACGAAACGCACACGGATAACCACACACATGATGCTTACACAGCAACAAACACACACACACACAGTGTGTATGCCTTTTCCTTTTTGCTGTGGTAAATTTTCCATGAAAATTGCATGAATTGCAGATTTTTATACGCACGAAATGCGCTTTGGCGTGCGACTAGAGTCAACTTGAATTGTGTTGTGGTGTTTTTGATGTTGTTGTTGTTGTTGTTGCGTGTGCTGTACTCATTTTGATAGCTACGCCGGCGGCACTTGGCGTCAAATATAAAAACAACAACAACGCAGCAACCACAAAAACACAAATAACACAAAATAAAGTACAGGCAACAACAAAAAAGAGCGTGCCATTGTAATAGAATTTTGGCTTTAACGCAGGCAATGCTTTACAACGACCCCAAACAATGACTTAATATGTTGCACTTGCTGCGATATGTTGCAACTTGTCTGTGTGCAATGTGGCGTATGCGTGATATGCCAAGCCACACAGCAACAGCTCTATTGTCGAGTACGTGTGGTATGATTAATGCGTTTTATATTCAAATATCAGCCGAAAAGTAGGCAATAATAAACTGCCAACAATTTAACACTTGTGGCATACATACGCCAAAAGGCCCAATTTGTTAACTGCCACAACTAGAAATGCATAGCTAATGCAATTTGCAGCGCTAGGTGTGCTTGGGATTACAAAAGTAATTCAGCAAACAGGAGGTAAAACTTATTTAGTTGAAAGTTTTGGCAAAACTTTTCTAGGACTTAGTTTGGCTAGATTTGTTTTAAAGAAGATTAAATGTTTGCAAGTTTGCGGAAATGTCGAATTCAATTAGCTTAAACGAAGTACTAAAGCTAATAACCAGTAGAAAAGTTTATAAATTTTATTTAAATGTTACTATTGTATAGATAAAACTAATGTTGTACATTTATAAATTAAATTGAGGCAAGGATCTTTAGGTTTCGTGACCAAAAAGCTTAACTACTTTCTTACTTTTAACACGTCTGATTTTAGAACAACACCCCAAGGAGGCATTTATTATTATGCAAAGTGCCATAAAGAAAAAAACTAACCAAAATTCAGCGAAGCTTTGAATTTAAATCATCAATTCTTAATGTTGTTATTCTTCGAGGGCATAAATCAGCAGTGACAACACAAGATGCCTGTTAGCTGTTGACTTTCCACCTGGTAAACATGGCGTATGCGCAATCTGCCGCGCGCGCTGACCGGAAATCTTTAGCCATCTGTTTTTGTTTAAGCGAGCAGTGCTTTGCCTTGTGACATTTGTGTCTTTTGTTTTTAACGTCAAACAGCCAAACGCTATAAACTTTAATGTACTACACTGCCAGCCCAAAGCGACAAAAAACGAATTGTGGAAATGAAAAAAGAAGCAGTTTACCTTTTTTACGCTTTCCGTTTCGACTTAGGCCAACAACGAAATGCTTCATTCGAGTTAAGCAGTTGTCATTGCGATTTGCTTAGCCAAGATTTATGCACTGCTGCCGCTTGATAAATGACTGAGCAAATTGTGTAAGTGGCTTTTACTTAAGAATCAAGAGTCAGAGCGCTCTTCTAGCATTTAACTTGGCCATAAATTCACAGTTGGCTGATTGCCTAAATTAGAATTGTGGTAATTGTTGATATTTTGTTTCTAATTTCTTGATTAAATATGCAATTGCAAATTAAACTTAATGTCGCAATTAAGCAGGTAACTTTAGACAAAGTTCTCAAAGATTTTAAAGCATAGAGAATTATTTAATTGATGTTCGTTGGGATTGTTTGATACTTTTGTAGTAAAAATCATTTGTTAAATTATATTTATTTTTCCCACAGTTTGTAAACAATTTATTATTATTTGTTTCAATATTATTTGTTTTTTGTATATTTTTATGTTGATTAGAAAAGTACCTAAAACAATTCATCAATATTGTCTAGACTCAAAAGTTCGTTGGTCTCCAAGTCAGAGACTTGTCTAATTAAAAATGCTCGCTAATTGCTTTATTTATTTGTCAACTGATAAGATTCTCTAGTTCAAGTTTTGTTCTGTTCCTTGCACAGCTGTAGTACTAGTATCAATTATCTGTGTATCTTTTATGAAACAAGCCAATATAACGTGCAAATACGTAATTGCATTTTGGGTGCAAACTGTGACAGAACTCGTCATCACACACACAATCAACACACACATACAACAATGCATGAAAAAGTAAAAGTACTCATGTGTATTTGTGGTGAAGAGTTGAATTTTTAATTGGATGCAAATTGGCAACACCTACCTGGGCAATACATTTATGGCTGTATGGCTGTGTGTGTATATGCGGTTTAACTACAACTGAACTGTCTGGAAACTCTTGTTTTAAAGTGGAATTAATACGAAATTGACCGCAACAAATGTATTTCATGAGAGCAACGTTGCATTATGCATTGATTACAGGTGGAAAAAACATTTTAATTAAAACAAATAAAAAATCCAAAAGCAGAGTACATTAAAATGATACTTGTATTTGGCATGCCAAATCGTATTTATCGCGCCTGCATTAATAAATTAATTTGAATTTTCCAGTTATTTACTCTTGATTGCGATAGAATAGAAAGAGTTTTTTGCGTTTATCAATGAAGTGTTTTATGCCATTTAATGTGTAATTAATTTTTAATAATATTGAAGGGTTAATCTGCCATGTTTGCCTTTTTGTTTACTGCAAACACTTTGTTGAACTATTTTCAAATGAAACAGTTAAAACAAAGATAACAAAAGTGCAGTTAATTCTTTCTGGTTTTAGCAATAATAACAGACAATTTACATATGCAGTTCGGTAAATTGATAAATTAATTAGCCATGGCTAACGAGCAATAAAAAGTTATTTTAATAATGCATAAATCAATATAAGTTAATTTAATATGTGATATATGATTTTTTAACATAGTAAGTTCTTGTATGACTAATAATGCTATTTATACATTAATTGCTTTAATTTAATAACTATTGTCTAGACAACTTTCACTGGAATTGGTTTTACGATTTGATTAGATTAGTTTGTTTTGTTAAAACATTTTGTTATCAGGCGAAAACCTTTTTTGATATGAGATCTAATACGCTTCAGAATGAATTTGAATACTAAAAATATCATACTCAAATCTCAACAAACAGACACAAATTGTGTAATAAAAATTCAATAAAAACTTATCTTATGTTTGATTAATAACTTTTTGTTTCTGACGCCCTGCGGCACGTCTTCAAAGTTGCACAATGAAACAATGTTAATTGTTTGCGTATGTTTAGACCCATCTGCTTTTTTTGGATACAGGTATTTTTCGCCTAACTTACCTTAGGTCAAGTTGTAAACAGTATCTTTACCGTTACGCGTCGTAACCGGCGTTGTTGTTGCCGCAGTCGCCGTCGTCGTCGTCGTTGTCGCTTTGTAGACGCCGACGAGTTAAAAAGTTAACCGCGCTTTGCTCAGTGATCGCTTGGCGTTCGTCGCGTTCAGTTCGGTTCAAAAACAAAGCTTATTACCTTAAATGGAGGTCTTTTAATTTAAATTTTGTACTGCAAAGAGAGCAACAAAAAAATCAACAATAACAAATCAAATTCATGACAAGTACTTTAATTATAATTATGCATTAAAATAATTGAGCAGCTGCTACAAAAAAAAAACGAATATTAAATTGCCTTGGCATATATGATTAAGCCACGTTTTTAAGCTGCGGTTCGGGAAACGAACAAGTGACGTGATTAACGTGACGTTAACTGACAGCCAAATTGGTTTGGATTGAAAAAAAGAGTAAATATCATACACATAATTTTTAAATAAATATTTGTAGGGTGAGGGCACAAACTGTTTTTAAACTAGGCAAAAGTTGATTTTGGCATAATCACAATGCAAACAAAGCGTAAACGCAAATTAAGTCACGTGGTTGACAAAACAAAACTGAAACCGCTTAGCGGGTCTGCAGTTTATGCCAGAATCCAATTGTTAGAATACAGTTTGTTAATAATAACTATTGATAAAAACTAGTGTGTAGGTCAAGGTTCGAAAAAGCCGCCTGTCTGGCTTTAATTTAACGAATTACCATTATCATAACATAACAGTTAACGTTTATTTTATTTTTATACCATGCGATAACTGACTTCGTGTCTGGGTTAACTTAAAGTTTATTGTGCTCTTTCACTTTATGCCTAATGGGCTTATCTTGCTCGAGCCTTATCAGCTGTTAACCCAATTTACTTGTATCATATTTATTAACTGTAATCAGTTCTCATCAACATAAAGACGCTTTCAATTCTTTGAATAACTTGAAGGTAGATTTTCGATCTGTAATTACACGTTTCATGTAACGCTGACATTTCGAATGCGAGGGCAACGGCTTTGTTTTGCACCTTCACTTTCCATTAACTACCAGAACAACAATGCAATACTACCAACAAAAACAACAACAGCATCAACAGCTATGTTGATGCAGCTGCAACGCTTTGAGCTGTGCGCATGCGCAAATGCAGCACTGAAGCAATAACAGCAAAACAATGACACTTAAGGCAACAATAGTGTTAAAATAAACAAACCAAAAAATTGCATCAGTCCAAAACAAAGTTTAAATACTCTTTCCTAAGACGATGCTTGTGCTTGTTCCCATGCCACCAAACTGCGTATTTAGATTAGCTTAGCTAAATTGTGTTGTGTAATCTTATCTGTTGATTGTAAAAAAAAATGTTTCCCAATTCTTTATTGCGATTCTAGGAAACACTTTTTAGACCCAGAAGCCAATCAATATGGTGTAATAAAAAAAGTTGTTTATGACAAGCGGTCTTTGTTCTCAAAATAGAAACCAATAACCAAAAACAATTCGTTAAACTCATGAATTCTTATAACAAGCGATGACAAACAAAAATACAAGAAATCCGTTTTAAGCAAATGCTTTATGTTAATTGTTTGCCAACTTTGAGTCAGATTCTTGAAGTTCTTGTTTCATAAAATATGCTTAACACAAACTCGTAACAGTACAGGAAATAATATATATGTTTGTTTGTAACGGAAATACTGCAAGGTAATACAAAACTTTCCAAACTGTATTAAATGTTTTCCTTTTGTAATTACATTTACACTACTTATATTACACAACTTGTTTGAAATGCAAATAAAAAAAATTATACTTCCAGCTGCTCTTTAGAAATAAAAGTGAAAAGTCAATATGCAAAAGGCAAATCGAAGTTAGGCGCCAAAATGCAAATGCCTCGAAGCTCTAGACAGTGCGACGAGACATTGTCTTTAAACTTGTTTCGACCCTAAAAAAAAAACCCGTTTGTTGCTTTTGGCCAAACAATAACACATATTTGCATATTTGGTTGCAGTTTTTAGTGAATGAATGAATGAAAATGCCAACTTAGTGTTATATAATGATTGTTTGAGTCAGTGGGTCAGTGACATTATTGTTATTGAAAAACCCGTTTTGCACTTGTGCTCTTGTTGGTTGGTAGCATTTGAAATTAGTATTGAACCACAAAACTTGACCATTAAAGTTAACCTTGCGTTAATACGTTGCATTTTGATTGATTTTGTAGCTGCAACACACACCACACCACAACAATTACAAACAATGGAGCAGAGAAGCAACAACAGCAACAACAACAACAATAATAACAATACGGATAACAATAATGGTTACCTCAACCCCGCCTATGTTGGTTCACTGAATGCCTCCACAATTTCCATACCAGGCGCCTATAAAACACAAGTGGAAGGTGCAACGCCCACAGCCACAGCCATACCCTTTGCCAATGGCCGGAAAAGCAGTGAAGCGCAAGAGACGCCATCAGCGGGGGAGACGAGTGACGCGGGGGATGCAGAACAGGGCCAAAAGCGTGATGGCTGGAATAATGATATTGAGTTTCTCATGTCCTGCATTGCACTGAGTGTTGGTCTTGGCAACGTTTGGCGTTTTCCCTTCATCGCTTTAGAAAATGGCGGTGGCGCCTTTCTGATACCCTATCTCATTGTGCTGGTGTTGGTGGGAAAGCCAGTTTACTATTTGGAAATGTTAATGGGACAGTTTTCAAGTCGTGGCAGTGTCAAGGTCTACGATTTTTCGCCCATTATGAGAGGTGAGTTCAATTCAAAATATATTTATTGGTTAATAAACGAAAAAGAGTTGTTTTAGAGGGGCAAAAAATGTAATAAAATAGTTCGAGGTTTTAATTTCCGGTTGCGTGCAATGAAACAAAATGCCTCAATTTAAACCACATTCAATTTTCTCTTGCCCCACTTAGGCGTTGGCTATGGTCAAGTGTTGGCCACGGGCATTGTTACAACATATTATGCCACCTTAATGGCGCTCACGCTGCGCTATTTTGTGGAATCATTTTATGGCACACTGCCGTGGAGCTATTGTCGCGAGGAATGGGGTGCCAGTTGCTTGGATTCGGCACCACAGCAGGAGAATGTTGTTGATGGTGGCATTGTTAATGGCAATCATTCAACAGTGCGCACCACCTCCGCTGAGTTTTACTTTACGTAAGTAAATCAGTTTCGTGATAGAAGGCTATCAATAAATCCTCAACTTAACATTTCTACTCTCCTCGCAAAACAGCAAAATTGTCTTGCGGGAGAAGGTGAGCATTGATGATGGCATTGGATATCCCAGCTGGAGTCTTGCTTTGACTTTGGCCGTCGCTTGGATCATTATAGCCAGCATTATGTTCCGTGGCGTTAAAAGCTCCGGCAAGGCCTCCTATTTCTTGGCCTTGTTTCCCTATGTGGTCATGTTGATTCTTCTGGTACGCGCCTTGACACTGCCGGGCGCCATTGATGGCGTTCTGTACTTTTTGACGCCACAGTGGCACAAGTTGCTCGAACCTCAGGTTTGGTATGCTGCAGTTACTCAGGTCTTCTTCTCGCTGGCCATATGCTTTGGCAACATTGTTATGTATGCTTCGTACAATCGTTTCGGCCAGAATATTTATAGGTAAGTTAACGTGATAAGAACTCTAAGCCACAATTTCCTTATCCACTATCTCTCTCTCTCTCTCTGCGTTCCAGGGATGCTAACATTGTTACTACCCTGGACACCTTCACCTCACTGCTCTCTGGCATCGTTATTTTTGGCATCTTGGGCAACCTGGCGTATGAGAATAACACCACAGATATCTCGAGTGTGGTGAATGGTGGTCCCGGCTTAGCTTTCATCTCGTATCCCGATGCCATAGCAAAGTTTAAAGTGGTGCCACAAGTCTTTTCAGTGCTCTTCTTTCTCATGCTCTTCGTTCTCGGCATTGGCAGCAATGTGGGCATGGTCTCCTGCCTAACCACCGTGCTCAAGGATCAATTTACACACATTAAACAATGGCACATTGTTGTGTCTATCTCAATTGTAGGGTATCTAATTGGTTTGTTTTACATCACACCCGGCGGACAGTTTGTGTTGAATCTATTGGATTTCTTTGGTGCCACATTTGTGGCGCTAGTTTTGGCCATCTTTGAACTGTTAGCCATTGGTTGGGTCTATGGCGTTAAGCGCGTTTGTCGAGATGTGGAATTTATGCTTGGAATCAAGACTTCAATTTACTATCGCATCTGTTGGGCAGTCATAACGCCCCTACTCATGACAATCATCCTCATCTACATGATGGCGCGGTACGAGCCATTACAGTACAAGGACTACACATATCTGCCAGGCGTTTATGGTAAGCCACAGGCATTTATGCTTTGCTTGTAATTGCAGCTTTTACTAATTCAATTTCATTTGCGTTTATAGTCTTTGGCTGGTGTCTGAGCGCCTTTGGCATTGGTCAGCTAATCTTCTGGGCCATACCCGCCGTGAAGCGTCAACCCATCGAGCTTGGCCTCTGGCAGCGCATACGCAAAGCCTTTGAGCCATTGCCCAGCTGGGGACCCGCCGATCCCAAAACTCTTAAGCGTTATCAGCTCTTTACGGAACAGGCGAATGTTGGCGCAATGTTCCAGCGCAGCGGTTTCTGGCACAAAATCTATGACAATATCTTTGGTTAGCAATATATAAAAATACGAAACAGAAGCAGAAAAAATGCTTTAGCTTTTTATACCTAACAACTACTACCATGTGCTGTTGTACAGCGCAACCCTTTTATAATAAACGAAAAGCAAAATCCGACTCGGCTTAAGTGCCAAATGTAGTTGCTGCGCCAGTTGGCCTCAAGCAACGAGCCCCTTTTAGCAATGCAAGCCAACTAGAGATGAGCGAATTGGTAATCAATGATGAGGTTAGAATAAAGTGGAATAGAACATAAGACACAAATAATACTTGACGAATTTATGTAAAAAGTCTTGTTAAATAAATATTATGTTAAGTTGAACTAAAGCTTGTACTGTTTGAATAATCCTTTAGTCCTTTTTATTATAGTTCTCAATTAGTTCAAGCTTAACCTATCGTGACTTTCACTCACGCACTCAGCTCTAGCCCAACCAAAGCAAACAAAGCAAGAACTATAAAAGACAAGACAATTGTATCCAGCGGCGCTTTACGCACAAGAAAAGCCCTTACCCATAATTTTACACACTCCCCACACACACACACGCATGCACTGATTATGCCATAAAGGGTAAAAAGTTCTGATTTTATGATTGGAGGCAAAAAAAACAAAGTTGCAAGTACAAAACTGTCGTTGTGCTTACACACACACGCACATACACCAACGCATATGTGTGGTTGTGTGTGTGTGTGTGTGTGTGTGTGCTGTAAAACACTTCCACTTCCGTTTCTGTGTAACAGCAGGCGCAAAGTATTCAAGTAATTTGTAAGTTAAAAGCAAGTCCTCTGTGTGTCTTGCTGAATGCCTGCCTGCTGTGCAGATAAGCACAAATGACGCTTTGTTGTTTTGTTTGTTGTTGTTGCACAGGCAACAAAATGACAAACGATTCGCCTATAAGCATCCAATATATAAAATAAATAAGAAAAAAACCAGAACAACAACAAATATATGACTAATAAATCACGCGAGTTGTAGAACACAACACGCAATGTGAAATCGACTTTCATTAGCCTCAACATATCACCGGGTTGACAAGCACAAAGACAAACCAGGTGATGATGAAACGAAAACCTTTTTTTCTAATCTGTTTTGGGTCTTTAAGTTGCCACAGCAGCAGCAGTTGAGCTGCGTACGATTCTTTTCCTTACTGTTGCCAGCTTGTTGACTGTCGAATTAATGTGGCTGGTTGTCAGGTTGGTTGACAGCCTGAGTTGAGTGCATTTGTCAGCAAGTTGTTGTTGTTGTTGCTTGTCTTTTTGTTCATGCAGTTGCACTGATAAAAAGGCATTTAAACGACTATCAAGCTGTACTTACATATGCTGTGAATGATCACATGGCGTATGCGCAACTTACGATTATCCTCTCTTCTTTCTGTTACTGTCTCTATCTCTATCTACTCGCATCTGTTGAAGCGGAAGTGCATGCATTTCGAGTTATTTGTCATGCCATTGTGTCCTGTTAATGAGTTTTTAATGGGCAACACAACAACAACAACGCTTTGTGCATTCCATTCGAGTGGCAACCTTGAGTGCTATCTTCCTTCTCTCTTTTCGAGTGCGTGTTGGCTTTAATTGCATTGTTTTTCAGTGTAAATCAAACATAATGCGATTTTATGACCTCGTTCAACATTGCGTATGCTTAATTATAATATATATTAAATAACCAATGGCAAATGTAGCAAATAACATCATTATTGAATCAACGCGAATGTCAATTTGTACTCATTTGAATACGAAAACGTATACATATACATATACACGTATATAGTCAGCGGCGATTTAGTGGCACACATATAATGAATTTTGCGATATGTTCAGGTAATTTAAATTACTCGTAAAATATTCTAAAAATCTGCGATTTTTGCTGCTGCATGAGTTAAATTTTTAATTGCAAAGCGAACTGATTAAAATATGCAAAACTAAATTGAATTGTGACTGAAATATATATATACGAGTTAAAGACGTAAGCATTAAAAAGAGCTTTCCTGTAATAAACTGTTATACAACCATAAGTTATCCAGTTTTAATGTGTTCCGCATCGTTTAAATCTGCTGTCAAATTGTGTTAAAGACAAATACTGGCGGCTAGATTATGATTTAGGCGATGTCGTCGCATTATTGAATCAAATGATTTATAGCCAAGTAATAACAACTTAAAATCATAGCGAGCTGTTTATTGCTTAGCTAAATCAGTGAGACTCAAACTCCCAACAACAACAACACGAACAGCAATGGCCACATCCTGTTGTTGTCCTGTTTTGGCCAAAAGGCAAGCATATAAATCAGTCGTCGGGAAATGACAGGACAGGTACGCACCGTTACCTTTCACGCACATTTCCCCAAAGTAATCAACGCAGTCGCCGCAAACAAAAGGCCCTAACAAAAGAAAAAACATGGCCAAAAACGCAGTCAACATTCGGTCCTTCGTTCATTCGTTCGTGTTGCTCATATTTTTGGGCCATGTGCTGTGTGCTGTGTAGGCGAACCAAAAAAGACAGTTTGGCCAACCAAAGTGGGCCAACTTTAATGGGTGTTTGGCAAGTGTTTAAGTGTGTGTGTGTGAGGTCGACATTGCTGCTACTTAGGTAGACATTAACTTTTGGCCCTTTGTTGAAGTAAAACGCTTTGTCTGCCAGCAGCATCTTTTGCCTGCTGTTAAATTGTTGTTATCTTAAGGCTAGACACAGCTGCCATTATTTTACATTGTTTGTTTGTTTTTTTCTTTTTGTCTTACGGTAAGGAAACATTTTTAAATTATTTAAATAAATTAGCACGCATTTTTTTTTTGTCGTTTCGTGTCGTTGTATACTGTCCGCACAGATTGCTGGTGATTTAATTTGAATAGCATTTAGCTGAATTACCTTTTTTATATTTGTTTGCATATGGACCCCAATATCTACAAAATGACAGCCGCGGGATGCATTCCAGAGGAACAACGAAAAAAAAGGTAAAAATCCAGCAATACCAAAAACGCATTGTTGTAAAAATTTAGTGACAAAGTTTATAGGCCACAACTGTGTACGCAAAGCCAAGCTAGATCGTAACCATATAAAAAAATAGATAAAGGCAACTTAAAGCTTTTAGATTACTTTCCACAATTGTCGCAAAAGTGTCATAAATGTGTTTTTAAAACACTTTTGAGTAGCAAATGTTTAGCAATAAGAGAAAATTGAGCAGCTTATTTAGATAACAAATGTAATGAAATGTAAGTTTTATTTAATTTCTTTGTAGCTTCACACAAAAATTAACATAAGTATTTAATAATGATTAAAACCATTTTTATTTTTGACTGAGCGACCATAAAAAGACATTAATTAATTTAAAGGCG
The DNA here is from genome assembly GCA_035044465.1 of Scaptomyza tumidula. NCBI lineage: Eukaryota > Metazoa > Arthropoda > Insecta > Diptera > Drosophilidae > Scaptomyza > Scaptomyza tumidula. Next base: position 16,327,897 of record JAWNNW010000444.1, read on the forward strand.
ATGACAAGACAGCGGCGCTCAATTGAACTTAACGCTTGAATGAAGCGGCCAAGTGAAAACAGTTAACAGACCAACAAACAATGCCAGACATTTACAGATATAATTCTTCAAACGTTGTTGCCCTGACGAAAAATGGCAAAAAGCAGCCACAAAAACACACAGAAAACTTGCAGTTTGTTAAGTCGATGGTCGTCGTTTTCGTTGTCGTTGTCGATGTTTGAGGTTTGAGTTGTTGTTGTACTGGCATATGTACTACATAGTATCTCGCTGCCGGCTGCTTTTTTCTTCACTTCTTGTCTTCTTCTGTTTTCTTTTTATGTGTTTTTATATTTATGACTGCTGTCTGTCTGTCATTGGCAGATAGGGCGATGGCGAGGGGGAGTTGATGGAATATGGAGTGTGTCTGTCGATTGCCACACTCGAGCGATTATTATTGCTGCCTCAAGTGGGTCGCACTTTGGCTATCGATTTTACTGTAATTTATCCATATCAAAATGCTCGTTGACTCCATAAAATTTTCCGTATGATGTGCCTATAGTGCCAATTAAAGCACAAGTTGACATTTGCGTGTTAAACCTTTTGGTTTATTTGTTGCGGCTGCTGTTGGTATATATTTCGCTAGATCTATATACATATTTGATTTGCTTTTAAGCTATAAATAATTATTTTTAGAAGGGCGCTGCAAATGACAAAAAGCAGCCAGAGAGAGGACGCAACGATGACAACAAAAAAAAAAAAAAACCTTGACAACTTTGCAAAAGTTTTATGATAAGTTTCTTATTTTTTCTTTACTTTTTGCACAAGCCGTGATGTCGTGCCAAGAAACCAAATAGGCATTAGGCCAACAGTTGAGAACGGGCTGAAGCTATTCAAGGGAGAAGGGGGGGGAGTTGTGAGCATTGTGAAAAGCAGCCATTGCAAAAAGCAGACAACACAATGGTCGAGTCCGTCATGTGTCAGGTTCACAGTGGTTTGAGTCTTTAACAAAGCAAAACTTTTTAATGGAATTAAATCAATGATTTAAACTTGTTACTTGTTACTCATTGTTAATTTCCAAAAAAAAATATATATAAAATACCAATTGATAAGTAAAATGAAAAATAAATCTTGCTACATTTAATAAAAATATTATAAGCAAAAGTTGCAGCAGTTTAAACTTATAAACCTCTTCACATGCTAAGTGCAATTTAATATATGGAGAAATCTTTTTAGACAGCGACTCTCAAATCGTAGAAACGCGTCAGCATTACCTGAATAAAATATATAAAATATATGAATACATTTTTTAAGGACTAACAACAAGCACTCAAGCAATTTGCTTTTAATAAGGCTAACACCCACAGTGCCGTGTCGCCTGATGTAGCAGCTGACACGCTGTGCCTCAGCTACAAAAAACAGACAGCAGAAAGCGTGAGAGAGAGAGCCAGCAGCCAGGCAACAGGAATATAAAGGAGCGATGGTTGAAGAAATGTCTCCGGATGTCGCAGCAATTTTGTGCCAGCGGCAGCAACAAAAAGCAAGAAAAAAACTACATGTTAAACGCAGGCTGCATAACTTAGTTAGTTGAAGTTTATGAACTTGTTGAACACGTGTAGTTGGCGTGAAAATCGCAGTCTGAAAGCAGGCACTCGACTGTGAGGGAAAAAACGCGTCACAAATGAAGCTGGTTAATTAGAAAGGCAAAATCAAATTACGACGACTTTAGCACTGTGTCCTGTCATTTTTGTTGTCTTAGCCAGCGGGGTTTTAGTACCCTTTTTAGCCACAACCAAACATTATACGAAATAACTCTAGTCTTTAGTTTTAAGATCAGTCTCTTTGTAATCTTAATGGCTCAACTTTTAGTCAACTCAAGTTAAATTTATCGTCACAGCATCTTTTTGGCTGCGAGGCGCACATAAAGTTGAGGCCCAAATTGTTGCTGTCACTGCCATCAACTATAAAAGCCAAACAACCAAACAACCAAACCATCCCCACCACTCCGCACACTAAAACTTACAGTCCTTGTTACTATGCCTAGTTGTAAGCAAGCAACAAGCACTAGATTTGTCTTTGTCTGTGTGTGTGTGTGTGTGTGTGTGTGTTTGCGTGTTGATGTTCTGGCTGTTGAGTTTGTCTTCGGGCTTTTTGTCATAATTTCTACTACATAGCACACCAAACAGCGGAGGCAGCAGAGGCAGCAGAGGCAGCATCTGCTGAGAAGGTCTTCAAAAACTGTTGTCTCGCGTCAAAAAGTTACAACAATCAACATTAACATTCATGCGTGCATCAAACCGGAAATGTTTATCACATTTAACCTCAATATGCTTGACATGTCGTATACATAATGTGCCATATTCTTTCTATACGCCATCAACTATGAATAATGCTTGGAAGCGCTCCAAGTGTTTTCTTTTGGCACCCTTCTACCTAAAAGCTTGATGTTAACAAAATATTATATCTTAGCTTAATTTTATATATTCATTTTACTTCCAAGTGAAACTGTCAATTTAAAGTCAACTTCGTCTTAATTATATCATTTTTTGTCAGATTGCGGTTACTTTGCGGTTTTATTTATATACTTCAGAAGAACTTTTGACCTCCCCCACAGCACAACGAAAAACGAATCCAGCTACAACATTATTATCGTTAGCAGCAACAACAACAACAAGAAGAAGCTCACACCTTTTGGCATCGAAAATTACAACAATGTCTTTGTAAATTATCTAAGCAATTGATTGATGGCTTTGACTGCCGTATCTCTCTCGCAGGAAAAGAAAAACCATACACAAATGAAAATGCCAAAATGAAAAGCATCTGCCTGCGTGCGCAGACTAAAAAGAAAATCAACAAAAATCATTTGCTTAAGCTCCTACAACAACAACAACAACACCAACAAGCACGTCACAGCCAATAAGAAAAGTTGTCTTCGCTTAGATACATTAACATGACAGACCATAAAGGACTCTGTCTGCCATTCAAACAGCTCAAGAGATTTGTAAAGCTATTGAGAAATGATCACATCAGTTGAAACAAATGTTTAGATCTGAGGAAAATGTTGATAGGAAGCAACAAAGAAAAGCTAATTAAACACAGAATAAAGTAAAGAAATATTTAAAATTAAAACTCAAATAAAAATAATACGAATTTCACTCAAAAAAATATTGTTTTGCATATAAAAAATAGTTGCTGTAAATCACAGCAATCCATCAAACAATTTTAAATTAAATGAAAACAATGTTTTTTGCATTTGATTGCCAAGCCTATAAGGATAACAGGGATAACGTTTACAAATGACGCAACAATGCAAACAGCTTCAATCCAAAAAAAAAAAAAAAAAATAGACGACAGCCATTCGAAAGCAAAAAAACAATCGCCTCAAGAACCCAAATACTAAGAACAAATACAAACAACCGCAAACACCAACAATTTATTATATTGCCATTTCTCAGCTCACAAGCTTCTCTGAGTTCTCGTCGTTCTCAAGCCAGTCTGCCGGCTAGTGCCAATATGCAAGTTTTTGCTTTTACGAACTTAAATAAATAATGAAATTGGTAGGCGGCAAAGGTGGGCCAAGAAAGGGCTGGCTGGCTGGCTAGCTGGCTGTTGTCGGTTTATGCCTGCCACACATATGCAGATGAAATAGATTCGGTTTGGCTGAGTTGAGACCCGCAACAAACAAATCTATCCGGATTTGCGCTTCGAATTCCAAATATAGCATACCATACCACATTCACATCAGTCATTTGCACGTGTATGTGTGTATGAGCCGGAAGGGGTCAGCCAGTCAGTCAGGAATTTGCCAAAGGGTCAACGAAGACTTGTCAAGGTTTTCACAGCAGAAATTTCTCAATCATCTTTATAGGAAAATGAGAAAGATGCGAATATTAAACTAGAGTTGAGAGCGTGTCACGTTTTAGTTTATGAAACGATGTTAAAAATTTATTTTAACAATCGAATCACGCTTTGCTGAATGAATAAGTTAATGTTTCTTTCATAATTTTAAGCTTTCGTGTTTTGGACTTTTGTTTTATTTATGTTCCCAACACGCTACCAACTCTATTAAGAACTGCAGCACTTACTACCATTAAAACTAAGGCCGCTTAGGCTCGTTGGGCCTGCGTCGACCTTTTTATGGCGTGAACTTAATAAAATATGAAAAACCATACAGAAAAAAAAGAAATGTAGCAGATAGAAAAAAAATGAAGAAGAAGGAAAAAATCATACAGCAAGGCCCCGGCACTTGGCAAGTTTATGGAAGAGCTTAGCAAACAAAATTATATTCAATTTCCTTTAATGGCTACCATAAAATAGCAGTCAGCAGAAGTAAAGCCAGCAAAAATCCGTCCCCCTCCGAAATAAATATGAAGGCGTTGCGGCGCAAACTTGCGAGAAATGCCAGATATATGCTGCTGCAGTCCGTATTCTTCGTTCGGTTTTTGTCGGGTAGGTAAGCAAATTGTTTGAAGTATTGTTAGTACTTCACATTGGCTTATGTTTAGATGTATGTTTATAGCCCTTCGCTTTCGTTTCGGCTTAAGGCCATAAGCTCAATTAGCCATGCCAGCCATAGCAGTATAGGCTAATGAAATGGCAACATCATGTTGCAAAACAATTTGCAACTGGTAGTGTTAAAGTGTATCGAGGGGGCGGGTGTGTGAGTGAGAAAAATAAAAGTGATTTGCATATTTGTTATAACCAAAACTGCAAAGAGCTTAACTTTCACCTAATTGCCATTTCCGGCCTAATATGTGTAATAACAGAAATTAATATGCCATTTGCTGGCCATTTGCTAACCATTTACTGGGCACCCAAGCCCAAGCCCAAGCTGTGTAACAGATTATTAGTAATTAAAGCCATTGATCAACTAAACTCTAAAGCTAAACACATTGTATAGTGTTGCTAGTTAACGCTACTTAAGAGCAATTTAGTTGGCAATTGAATTATGTAATGGGATTATGCTAAATTGAGTTCTATTGGTATTAAATATATCAAAATATTGTTTATAACACTGGTAAGGGTCAATAATATTCATAAACGAAATCATTTTTATCAGATCTTTGTATTTGATTGTTTTAGCAATTAAACTTTCTTCGTCAAACTTTAGCTTACTCAAAAATTTCAACATACAAGAGTTTACTTTTAAGCCACTTAAAAAAAAGACTTATCCAGTTAAGGCAATCAAAAATACCTCTTCTGTTGGTTTCTTCTTTTTGAAAAGTACACATAAAATCTTTAAAAATATTAATAAATAAATAAAGATGTCGAAACTTTTTTTCCGCCCGCACAGACAAAATAAAGTCTCAGACAAATGTCTGTGCATATATATATTTAGCACATTCCTATTATTTTCGCGTAATCTTGTAAGCAACACTGATAAAGTCATCCTATAAAAAAGAAGAAGAAGAAGCATGGACTATCAAGTTAATCAGCACTTAACCTGCCACTCGATTCTTTTTTTACGCACACACATCAGAAGCACCCAATTTAGTGGCAACAATTTATGCGTCTAGAGTTGCCACACACACACACAGACATAGTCTAAATCTGTCCATCATGAAGCTTAAAGTGTCGACAATTTTTTTTTTTTTTTTTTGGGTTTCTCTATGCTAAGGAGCCAGGACAATGAGAGCCAGAGGCAAACAGTTAATACATCAAATTCAAGCGTCTTGACAACGACATCTTTTTGGTTTAATGCAAGAGGCGGTGAACGGACAAAAGAAGGTGGGGGGGGGGGTGTAAGGTAAGTGAAGAAAGTCATTGACAAGCCGTTTGACATGAAATGAATTGTGAAATTAAACAGACAAGAACCAAAAAGAAGCAGAAAATCTATTGAACGGATCTTACCAAAAAAGCATTCTGTGCTACAAATTAGGTACGGTGCTCAATAGTGCTCAAGTGTCTACACTCAAAAAAAATAGGTTGACATTTAAGAAATTTTGATTCCAAAACAGTTAAGCATACGTATACATTTTTCTGAGTGTACAGCACCACTTCAAAGTCAGCAACCACTCAGACAACAATACTCTTTTCCTTACTTGCCTAAAAAACACTTAACAACTTTTGCATGCATGCAAAAAAGCACAATTATTGCGGCTCAATTCACTTACCAGCTTAGAGCAATTAATTGCCACACTCACACGCTGAAGAAAGAACAAAAAGGAGCAGCAATATGCCTGTCAATTATCTGATTGCACACAGAAAACTATTCACAAAACTATTCACGCGCGCGCTTTAATCAAAACTGGCACACACACACGCGTGTTTAGAAACACACACACAGACACAATCAAATATCAATCAACAATTGAGCCGGCTAATAGCATAAAACACAATTTTTTTGCTTTCGGAGCTCTGCGCTGTTTATGAGAGTAATCAATTATACAGTTAGTTTTGGTAAAGAACAAACAGTTTAATACGCGCTTTTACAGTTATTTGAAATACCGTTAGTTCGTAAAGAGAGCGACGCGCTCCAACGTTTCGTTCGTTTTGCCAGCCGACGTCGTACTAAATCGAATTTTGTGTGCGACAAGTGCTTAAGCATTGAAGCCGTTGAATGCATTCCACATGCATATGCGCCGGCGCCGTGGGCCGTGTGGATGCCATTTGGAAAACAACCGTTGTACGTTGCTGTTCGTTTTTGTTTTCTGTTTTCTGTTTTGTTTTGAATGGCCAAGCGCTTAAAAAACTTTGTTGCACAAATATCATTTGATTTTTGGGTCCTTCACATTTGCCAGCCGGAATACGAGGTTTCAATTATGTGCCACAGCTGTGCCAACGGCAAACGAGGTGGCACCAGCATGAGGAATAGGTGGTTAAAGCTTGTCTTTGTCGTTGGCATGTTGAATGCGTCTTAAGCTGAAAGCTGCTTCATTTGCTTCGCCTTCTTCCATTACTACTTTTTGCTCCTGCTTGCTGTGCAACTCCTCTGTTTTGTGCAGTTGTGTCCATTTTCATGGCAGGGATTTAGTTGCATGCAAACAAAGTGCTTGTAGCTGCAGCTTTCCAGATGTGTCTGTCACACACACACACTCCATATTCCATATTCGTGTATTATTGTGGGTTTTTGGGAAACAAATTTGCTTCAGGCACTTGTTTTTGCAAGTGTTGTCAAACACTCTATTAAGATTTTTGTACAATTTAAAATAATAGAAATTGAGAGAGTTCGGATAGTTCGGACTTATCTTTAAGCTCTTCAGAACGGTGTTTGTGATCACTTAAAAAAATATTTTAAGAAATTAAGCTTTAATAATTTGTGTACGTTCCTAAAACCCAACTTTTGCTTGTGCGGAATTATTCTAATATTCTGCATACCTTCCAAATTCAATAAAAAAAATCTTTAAATGTTCCTTGGCATCCAATATCTTCAATCTGTCGCACCGTATCTTAATTTAACTGCTAAACAACAACTGCAAGTTTGCACACAGCTTGCTTGGAACACCCCTCCCCTTGCCCACCTTTGGCTGCTCTCATTTTAAACCCTCGGCATGGCTATAGCAATTTTCAGAAGTTGCACAAAACGCGTTTTTACAGTTGCAACGGTTACCTAAATGCAATTTCAATTCAGCCACCGCTCACCCCCCAAAAACCATTCTAAATATACATAAATATATACATATATATACATAAGTATGTATATGTATTGGGAACCGTGCGGCAGTAATAGTCAACGGGAAGTAATTGAATTTTGTGCAAACGAGTTAAAAGAACGATTACCGGCAAATGCTGGCTCAGTGCTCGATTGAGTTGTTGTAACATTGTTGTGGCATTGAAGCAAAACGATTTAACGTCTAAAACGGCTTCAAATGTTGCGTTTGATGTTGCAGGACTTAAGGCAGCAACTTATCAAACTCTCATCAACCATAAATCGCTGGCATGCCCAATTGTCACGCTCAGTCAAGGAGCTGCTCGAGCGCCACTAATTGGCCAGGACACAAACATGGACACTCACTCACAGCCGGACAGAAGGACAGAAAGGAGACAGGTAAGTTAACCATGGCACTATTGATGATGACACTATCACCTATCTACACAATATGCTTGTAGGCTGCCCCCTTGCAACAAGAATATTTGGTTTTTGTCTTTGGGTTTAATGAATGAAGCTTTCGACATTCAATAGACGCATAAATCAACAGCTTACAAATCAGCAACAGACCCAAAAGCTATATAAATCGTTATACAAACGATTATTTGCTGCTGCAGGCTCATTGTGTGTCCTTGATTTACATTTAATGTGTTTAAGTCAACTTGGTAAGTAAAGTGAGTTGGTCAAATAAAATGGTGTTGTGTTTAAAGCGCAAGTTGCACGTTTTGGACAACACATAGCAAAAGTTCTTCCTTGTTATCCTTGTGCCTGACATATGTCTCACGATACGCGCCAATAACGCTGTGAAGTTAACGCCATTCATAGCATTGAATCCATTTGTCTATTGGCTTTTGCTCTAGACATGTCCAGCTAACAATTACAACGCATTTTGTTAGACGCATTTTTTCTCTCCTCTGATCCTTTTGCATACACGCGCCGCCTCCCTTGTAAGGCTCCATTGAGCTCGTGCTCGTGGCTAATAGCGGCCGCGTGACAAAATGTTTTTGAAATTGGCCCTCAAATGCCCAACGGCTATGCTTTCCAACCACGGCTGTCAGTTTGAAAAGTTTTTTTTTTTTGCCAAATGTAATCGCATTTGTGGCAATATACACTCTTAATTGCACACACATGAAAGCATTAAAGTTGTTTTAATCGTAACGCCGTTGGGTTGTTTTTTTGAGATTAACATGTAACAGGGTTGTTCTGGGTAACAGAAATGGCAAGAAAACTATGTGAACGAGTTTTGGAAACATGAAGAAAACGCATTCAAAAATAGTTTAATGTTCAATGAGAAATAAGTACATATATATATATTTGTAGATGCTCTATTAAAGCGTTTTCCGTGTTAGATTATCTCAACTTAGCAAACAATTTCTTATAATAATGAACTTAAAACTTTAAACACGACTATTTGTGGAATACATGCGTGTGCTTTAAATGTCCCTGCGCCCCGGTTATCGGCTATCAAAGGTTCGCCCTCTCGAAACTACAACTAACATGGCCCTAACGCTGCCTGCACGCCATTTTGTATGCGGTCGCACGGGCAAAGCTGTGCGCATGTTTAAACATGATTAATTCGTGTTGATAAACAGTTATTTTAATTAATCGCCAGGTGTCGTTGCCATCGCTCGCTTGCGTGATTTTTTTTCCATTCCTTTCCTTTCTTCCCTGTGCACACATCGCTCAGCTTAACAACATTTAAATTTAAATCAACTTATTTTTGTTTTTACGTTGCGCGACAGGCGCCTAACTAATTGCTATGACATTTAGTCGAGCCGCATAAATTTCCGAATACATTCTTAGATTGCCAATGCATTTATCATTTGAGCACTAAAACGAGGCCAAGTTGGTCCAAAGCAAAGCAGCCAGGACAGCCAAGGACAGGTGTAATCAAGAGCCAAGATGCAAACTTTATCTAAAATTAAAAATCGCTTTTACATAAATTTTGTCAGCACTTTACCAATACGACGCATACATATACATATACACATACATATACACATACACATACATTTTCATTTACGGTTTGCAGGTATTAAGTTCACATTTTCTGCATTATATTTGAGCTGAGAAAGTTTGGAATGGGTGAAAAAGTCAGTTGCAGCTAACAACACATCAAATTTGACCATAATTAAAAGCTCAAACAACTTTTGGTCACTGAAATGTTAACAACATGTTTGTTGTATAACTTTAAACAAAGTAGTTTAGTTTATTGTATAGATTTTCGAAAACTTTTTTTTGCATCTTTTGTTCGAAAGTTTTGCATACCTGAACTTTATTTTCAAACATTTTGTTGAACACAAGCGCATGTTCAGGTAATAAGCTTTCTGAACTCCTCAATTTGTACATGTTAGTAATTATAGTATTAGTATTTTATAAAGCTTTGATTATCACTAGTTTTAAACACAAATTTCTTGTTTAGTCTGATATTCATTTCTCTTCTTATTCACAATTTAGTTAAGACTCAACTGACCTTTTTGCCTTTTTGCAATGCAGTTTACGGTCTTCATTTCATTTATTTACGATGTTCATCATTCATTAGAACTGCCGTTACTCTTTTTACGATAATTATCATTCATTACGAAATTTAGCTAAGACTCATCGAACTTCACTTGTGTCACCCTGTTTAACGCTAGCGTCATCTGATACTCATGCTATGAACTAGAGCTTATTATAGCTTTTTTTTGCTTAGCACAGACACAAACCAATGCGATACAAGTTTTTCTGAAAGTTAATTAATTTTAAAACTTTTTTACTTTTAAGCTTATTGTTTGATTATTTGAAGTAATTGTTAACACACATTTCGTCTACATAATAAAAACACATTTGTTTGTAATTTATTGTGCAAAAGTTAAAAGTACTTAATCATACATTTCTACATAAAACAGAATATTTATATATATTTATATAATTATACTTATTAAAAGCATAGCTCAGTATTAATTTCATTCAATTATATAATAAAAAAAATATATATATATGTATTAAATGCTTCAAAGTAACAAATTCGTATCAAAACATAAGTGTTATTGCTATTGTTTGTTTGTTCTTGTTTTTTTTTTTGTTGTTGGTGTAAAAAAGTGCACAAAATTCGCAAAAAAAATTATTTATCAAAAGCTGCTTTGCAAAAATAAGGGATATACATATAGGAAATCCAAAAATACATAGAGTGTATATTATCAATCAATATATCTGATATATATATTATATAGCAATCACATTACTGGCACTTGTTACATTGAAGCAAAATTTTCTCTTTCATTTTTTCTTAATAATTTTTTTTTTTTGTTTTTCAATACACACAGATGAAATTATTTAAATTTTGATTTTACTTCTTCTTGTTTTTTAAAAGGGAAAGGGATATTTTTGGGTATGTAGGATTAGAGTTTTTTTTTCTTTTACTTCTGTCCCAGATGCAATTTGCCCATCAAATTTGTGGCCTGCTGTCCAGCGCTATCCTGTGCCTGCGTTGCCAACTCTTGGACATTCTTTTCGAGTCCGTCACGCTTTTGGTCCACATATTTGTTGGCCTCGTGCAGCTTCTGGTCGACAGCTTGGCTCGTCTGTTTCATGGCACCATCGATGGCACCCTCGGCCTCCTTGAGCTTTTGATCGGCAACAGATTCGGCTGCCTTGACGCTCTTGTTGATGGCCTCATTGGCCGCCTTTTTGGTCTGATCGACGGCATTGGCAGCGGCACGTTGCGATGCTTCTGCCACATTGGCAGCCACTTGCTTTGAGTTTTGCACAGCTGTGGCAGCCTGACTAACAGTATGATCGACAGCCTGTTTGGTCTGGTTGACAGCGCCGGCAGCACGATTAACGCCCTGATCAATAGCCTGGCCAGCCTTCTGTGCCTCGGCAGCAGCCAAAGCAGCAGCGTCCTTAGCTGCAAACGTAAGAAGAAGAAGAAAAGTTCGTTAACGAACTGAATTCCACTTCTAAATATCTTTTCGAAATGCATTTACCTGTGCTTGTTGCCAAATGTTCGGCTTCGCCACGGGTCTGCTGAACAGCTTGTCCCACCTTGGTGGCCTGCTCCTCGGCTAGCTTTTGTGCCTCGACAGCTTTGTCGTTGGCCAACTTCTCGGCCTCATCCTTCTTCTTGCTGAACAGATTGGCCGTCTTGTCGCCAAAGCTCTTCAGTGACGCTGTTTATACAAATAGAAAATTAAGATATAAATTAATACCAATTATTGACACATAATCGAATAAAGTTCTTGACTTTTTGGCTGATGATGGCTGGGTAACATTATTATTGCTAAGCTTTACAAAATAAACTGAATAATGTGGCCAGGCACCGATCATAATTTATAGCTTGATTTTAATCAAAACGGAGCTTAGCTTATCGCAATCTCAAAATATAATGTAAAGAAAGTTCAGATTTCAAAGACTTTGATTAATTACCGTAACATAAACAAATTGCATCCAACGAGCATGAACTAATCAGATCGTAATTACTAAGCCATGCCATGACGGATTTTTTTCACGGGTGACAGTTACACTCGGAGATCGTTGTAATAATACTATACTATATAAACGTAGAGAATCATATAATACTGCGCAGTTTGTGGGCGCCCAATTTGTAGGCGGCAATAACAAATTTAAAACGCATTAAATACTGTATATACTGTATATTGTAAAAGTTTGAACAAGTAAATGTGATCGAAACACAGGTGCTTAACTATTAGAATACCCTGGTATTAAGGTATATCATGCAAAAATAAAAGAAAAAGATTTGAGCTACGTATAAAATGCATATAAATTACATTCAAAAGTGTTTTAAGAGAACTACATACCAAAATTTCGTTTCGTTTGAAAAAATCTGTAGATCTCTGAGTTCAATGAGGTTAGTGCATATAACTTTGCAGCTTTGTCTATAAACCAGTTGTGCATATGACGTTAAACATATCAAAGAGCTTTCATGACAAATTTCCTTTATCTAGCTCTTACACTTTCTGAGTTCATTGAGGTCATTTTCATTAAGAGACACTCAAAGCAATCTACACACCTACACTATGTATAATACTAATTAAGAAAATGCACTCATCTATCGTTCCAATGCGACATCCCTTTTGAGACACTTTTTAAATATAGTAGAGTATAACAAATACAAAAAATTATAGACATCATAATCTAATAAAAAATTATGAATGTCGGAAGCACACACACACACTGTACACACTGTACACATTGTACACACTTAATGTGTGTGCTACACATACAGACACACTAGTATACATAGTCGTAGTGCTCAGCTGCTGCTGCTGCTGCTGCATTCCCATAAAATGACGTGTGCGTTCACTCAAATAGAAACATTGTGCCATTAAATTGTGCCGCAGCAGCACAGATCGGCTCGATCCGGCTACAATATATAGCACTATATTCTAAATGGCATACCAAAACATGTGTATGTGTGTGTGTGTGTGTGTGTGTTGCCTTTATGCATATAAAGTAAACAATTCGAAAATATTTGAATAATTTACAGTATGTGATGTCATTATGGCATTTCACCATACACTTTACGCTTTCTTGTTGCCGCCGCTGCTGCTACTGTTGGAAAGCAACTAAAATTAATGGCATATTTTTATTTTAGAACTGAACTAACCAAAACCAAATATAATCGTTAAAAAGCATAAAACAAAAATGTTTATTTTTTCACGCCAAAAAATGTTTAATTTGCATATTGATTAGCCCACGCTATCAAACGTGAATTTTAAGGCATTTTTTAAAAGACGCAAAAACAACATGATAATGTACTTCAAAGTGTTAACAAATGATTAACACATGTTTAGAATTTTGGCTGCTAAAATATGCATATGAGCAGTCCTACAATTTACAAATATTTGTCGAGATTTGTTATCTATGTTTTTAGCTTTCTTAACTTAATAAAGAAAAAGCTAACAACTCAAAATATTATCAGACAATTAAATGATTCATTAGCATAAAGATTCCCTTATTTCGCAGAAAACTAAACCAAATCCTATGTTTCAAATAAATAAACAAAAAACTGTTGGTGCTGTTGGTGCTGTTGGCAAAACAGATTACCAGTTGGCATGCATTTAAGTGAAAAATGGAATGGAAACCATGTGGTGAACACAGAATTAAGATAGAAAACTTAACCCTATACCCATTAAAATACCAAATACACGAATCATATATTCATGCACAGAGGAAATCAAGTGGCTTTCTTAACATTTGCGTAATAGTTTGTACGACGCAGATTGTCTCAGTTGTGTTTGAATGCTGTGGCATGCTGTGGTCAATAAAGAAAACCAAAAACAAAAAACAAACAGAACAACGCAAAACAACAAAAATCAAAACCGGCTAGAATGCGAGAATATGGCCATAAAGTAACATAATAAGCCATACGGCTAGAGCAGAAAATCAGAGAAATCGACTCACAGCTGTTGAATGTTGTTTTTTTTTTTTTCTTTAGACGCTCATCTAAACCTACTGTATATGTATATATATATATAGATAATGCGCAGAAGCGCTTAACACAAAACACAAAAAACAGCCAACAGAATAATAAATAAAACCTGTACTCAAGACCAACTGAACTCAAGCGCAACAAACGAGTATGTGTATAGAGATACAGCTACACAGATACATTTGTATCTTTTAGTCAATACGTATTGGTATAGGTGTTTCGTTGCGTTTCGTTTCGTTTCGTTTTTATGTCGTTCTATGAGTAAGCCGCAATCCAGTTTGAGTTCAAAACAACAAACTTACGTTCCACAAGTTTCAGAACCCTAAAAACAAACACTCACAGAAAAGCCGGCTTTTTAGGGCATTTTCAACATTCGATTTTAGCTAGTGCTACGAATCGATGAACCGCTTCAGATGCTGTCGCTATTGCTGATGATGTCATAATTGTATGTACATATATATATGTATATATATATATATGTAGATAGTATAGTTGAGTAGCCATCGGCATAAAGAATCGTGCTGAGAGAAATTCGCACGCCCAAGTAATTTGTTTAGCTGAAAGTTAACTCATTGTCGAAGGTCAATACCAGACAAATTGCGACTGACGATTGTTGACTGTAGTTTGTAGTACAACTTGGCAACAAGCCCAAAAAGCTGTTGTTGTATGTACTATGTCCTTAAAAAAAAAAAAGGGCACCGATGATGTCATGTGCAACAAACGGTGTAAGCTAAATCAATAATATAACCAGTCCTGACAAGGGCAAGTCTTTTATATACTTAAAATATGGAGTCGGGGTTTTCAATCGGAACACAACTTTTCTGAGCGAATGACATAACTAAAGGAGATTGGAATCTAAATCTACAAACGCTGTAAGAGATTCGTAAAATTCTTTAAGTTGCTTTGCTTTCCAAATTGAATCAGACTAAAGAAGATACTTCTCTCTAGTTATGTGCTTAATTTCTTCAAGTGTAGCCCTTACGGAAAACACACGAACGAACAGGCGCACAATCAAGTGTTCAATTAAATACATAACCCCAAACCTGACCCACAAACCCACCGAGCGATGCCATCAGACTGACTGACTGACCAAATTAAATAAAAGCGTCAGCGCCTCAAGTGTTGTTCCGCAATCTTCCGGAACGCTTGTTTGCTCTTCTGGTTGGAGTCATGATGGGGCGGCAAAGCTAATTGAATTAAGCATGGTGGTCATTTGGGAATGACTACAATGTGTGATAAGGTGCGCATGGTCATGGTTAATGGATTTGGCATAAGATTGCACGCTAACAGAGGATATAAGTACAGAAGCGAGCAGCACCGAACCACACAATGCTGCATTGATCATTTCAAGAAAGAGAGAGAGAGAAGAAGCAAGATGAAGCATTTCATAATTGCAGTCATTGCAGTGCTGAGTGTCCTGGCCAGGGAGCAGCTTTTTACCAATGCTACCAAAGGCTGCCCACGTCGCTATTTGAGACGAATCAATGGCAAGTGCTATTACTTTTCTGTTAAAAAGGTAAACCAAGTTGAACGTGTCTCAAACAAATGAACAAAATCCCATCTAACACTGTTTTCCCCCTCCATTTTTCTGACATGAAAGTTGAACTGGTTTGGTGCTCTTAACAATTGCCTGCGCAAAGGCCTCACATTGGCTGATCTTGGCGATCCACGAGATTTTTATGGACCCATTGGCTTTCTTGCCTCCAAGGGCAACACAGAGGACTTCTGGTTCGGTGGTAATGATCTACAGACCGAGGGACGTTTTCAATACATCAGCAACGGGCGTTTGGTTCGATACTTTAGCAACTTTAGCATTGTAGAGCCAGCGGAGCATTCGGAATGTGATGATTGTATGGAGGTGCGCATACGCAACAATATGACCGCTGTAGGCATTGACAATTGCCTGGAGCAGCAGTATTTCATCTGTTCGGAGAGATACTGTGATCTCGTTCCCAGTAGTAAGCCACGTCATCACAGTCACGAGCATCTGCATCACTTCCATCACGACATTGGGGAGCCCAGCGAGGAATTAGTAATAGAGCAGACGCCATCACCAGATGTGCAAGGCGATAGCACTTTAATAAGACCATTAACAGAACCAGATTATAAGTCTACCACTGTGATGGCACCATGGAACACAAATTGGAAGCCTACCATTTACCCTACCACACATTCGAACCCAAATTTGAAGTCTATCAAACAATGGGACCCACATACTACCATATTTAATCCCCATTTAACCGATCCACCAAACTAAATCATGGAACCCAAATTTTAAGCCTACCATTTACCCTACCAAACCATGGAACCCAAATTTTATACCTACCACATACCCTCCCTCCTAGATGGAAGAACCTTTAGACCAAACCAAATCATGGAACCCAAATTTTAAGCCTACCATTTACCCTACCAAACCATGGAACCCAAATTTTAAGCCTACCATTTACCCTACCACTAAGATATAAGAACCTATGACCAAAATCACAACCGATTTAATAGAACCATGGACCACAACTAGTAAACCCAGTATACAATAAAAACATCTAGATCGCATAGTAACTTATAATAAACATAATTTACTCATCTGTAAATTGTTAAAAAGACGAGAGATTGTATATAATTAATGTCAAGCCACGTTGTCTAGTCTACAGGAAAATCAAAAAAAGGTTGAAGATGAAATTAACGCGTAGAAAATGTAATTTCTTACTTTATGGAAAACTTTAAAATATATTTATAGATCTTCGTGAGAGATTTTATTCGCATAGTAACTTATATTAAACATTGTTTACTCATCGGTATATTGTTAAAAAGACGAGAGATTGTATATACTTAATGTCCAGGCAAAGAGTCTAGTCTATAAGAAAATCAAAATATAAGACCTTAAAAACAAACATATTCACACTTAAGAGAAAGGTTCTAGTTTTCAATTTTAAGGAAATTCATTCAAATTATTTTATTAACTGAAACGCAAACTTATTCAGAAAACGTGAATGGACCGCAACTAATGCAAATTAATTGATTGGTTTACAACCGAACCGAAATCAGAACATAAAACTCATATCAGCATCTATAAAGATAAAACATAATGTTTGTTTTCACGGCGAACAGAATGTATATATGGAAGGTAAATGGTAAATGTGCACAGTTATTGTAGGAAGTTGCCTGCAGACATGAGGTTCCTGCAAATTGTGATATTTACCGTTATTGCAGTATATCCAAATGATGTGCTCTCAAAAGGTTCCAAACGTAACAAAAAAGATCCACACTTGGGTCCATGTGGCAAGAAGTATTTAAAACAGCTTAACGGAAAATGCTATTACTTTGGAGGCAAAAAGGTGGTTCGAAAAACTTACACAATCGTTGAGAATTAGGAATAACTGTTCCCCATTTTAGATGAGCTGGTTTGGGGCGCAGAATAATTGCCTACGCAAGAGTCTAAATCTGGCTGACCTTGCCACTGAGGAGGATTATAATGCAGTTGTTAAATACCTTAAATTACGTGGCACAAGTGAGGACTATTGGTTCGGAGGCAATGATCTTGAGGAGGAGGGTCACTTCAACTATATAAGCACAGGAAGTCCTGTAAACTTTGTAGGAGGAATCAGTGTCATTGAATTGACGCATCGTTCCAATTTAGATGATTGCCTGGACTTACGAATACGACCCAATTCTACGACCGTTACGGATGATAATTGCAGCGAGCAGCAGTACTTTGTGTGCCAAAAGAATGAGACTAAGTGCGCTCAGCCAACGTCAGATGACAAGGATAAATTGAATCATAGTCACGAGCATTTGCATCATTTCCATCATAATACGGACGACGATAAAAAGGGGGAAGAAGACAATTCGGAAAGTGTGGAAAGTGATTCACGGCCGGCTGATGATCCAAATTCAACGGAAGTTGGGAAGTCGGAAGAAGAAGTAGAAGAAACACCATCAGACGGCTCAACTAGTGAAGCACCAACAGTTGATGGGGGTAATACCACTATACCGGCCGAAGGAGGTGAACCCCCTATACCGGCCGAAGGAGGTGAACCCCCCATACCGGCCGAAGGAGGTGAACCCCCTATACCGGCCGAAGGAGGTGAACCCGCTATACCGGCCGAAGGAGGTGAACCCCCTATACCGGCCGAAGGAGGTGAACCCCCTATACCGGCCGAAGGAGGTGAACCCCCTATACCGGCCGAAGGAGGTGAACCCCCTGTACCGGCCGAAGGAGGTGAACCCCCTATACCGGCCGAAGGAGGTGAAGTCCCTGTACCGGCCGAAGGAGGTGAAGCCCCTGTACCGGCCGAAGGAGGTGAACCCCCTATA
Organism: Scaptomyza tumidula; assembly: GCA_035044465.1. Taxonomy (NCBI): domain Eukaryota; kingdom Metazoa; phylum Arthropoda; class Insecta; order Diptera; family Drosophilidae; genus Scaptomyza; species Scaptomyza tumidula. The sequence continues at coordinate 16,346,208 of JAWNNW010000444.1, forward strand.
CCGGCCGAAGGAGGTGAGCCCCCTGTACCGGCCGAAGGAGGTGAACCCCCTGTACCGGCCGAAGGAGGTGAAGCCCCTGTACCGGCCGAAGGAGGTGAACCCCCTATACCGGCCGAAGGAGGTGATAACGCTATGAAACCATGGGACCCAGATACTACCACTATTCCTCCATTTTAACCCATTTAACCCATACACCAAACTAAATCATGGAACCCAAATTTTAAGCCTACCATTTACCCTACCAAACCATGGAACCCAAATTTTATACCTACCACATACCCTCCCTACTAGATGGAAGAACCTTTAGACCAAACCAAATCATGGAACCCAAATTTTAAGCCTACCATTTACCCTACCACTAAGATATAAGAACCTATGACCAAAATCACAACCGATTTAATAGAACCATGGACCACAACTAGTAAACCCAGTATACAATAAAAACATCTAGGTCGCATAGGTGATAACGCTATACCGGCCGTAGAAGGTGAAACCTAATACGACCGAAATTGGAGCCCAGTAAAAAATAAAAACATCTAGATCGCATAGTAACTTATAATAAACATAATTTACTTTAATACCACTACACCAGCTGAACCTACTGATTCCAGTACTTCAGACTACTCGGCTGGAAGTAGTGAAGGGCTAAATGTTTAACCTTATAATAAAACGAACCATTAAAACGCCACAGATCACATTTGGCATGCGTATAAATAAGTCAATTTTATAATGTCAAATTACTATTGGGGTGTTGCTTTTGTTGTTGTTGTTGTTGTTGAGGGCATAGGGAAATGTTTTGTGTACTGAACTGCTGATAGTGTGAATGCATGCTATTTATAGTGTTGTAGTATATACATGTATAAGTATAAAAAAAATTTTTACTACACTAAAAAAAAAATTAGTGCAATATAAATTTGAAGAAAACTTATCAGTACTACGAGAGTTTGATTTAAGTTATTTCGATGACACATGATTGGAGCTGCATTTGTGAAATTTCTACAAGACATTGCAAAATTTTTGCTTATATTAACAATAAACAACGATTTTACTTACATTTCGAAGCATCTGTTTGCATTAAGTTGAAACAGAGAACATATGTAAATTTTAGATATATATGTATATGTATATACTTCATTATACAGCAGTCTAAAGAATATATGCTACAAAAAATTTCGTTGCAATCGTTTTCACGGCAGGAAAAGAAACAAAAACTGACAGTGAAGAATTTTAAGTAACGGAAATAGAGTCATTTATTTTTAGGGGCAAGGGTGAGTGTACGTAAAATGTACGCATACGCACTCTAAAATACATCAAAGATCGCATTAATTTTAAATTTAAATACACAAAAAAAAAAAAAATTCGCATTAATAATTTTTTCAGATTGTTTCAGTGAACAAACAACACAAAACAAAAATGACAAAAAAAAAAAAATGAAAGAAACATAAATATATGTATAAGAGTATTAAAGTGTGTATAGAATTTATACTAGATATATAAATGCGATACATTATATACGTATACATTGTGTGTAGGTATGTATGTATGTATGTATAGTCATCGCATCATCTTAGGTGTGGGTTGTATCAAGAGAAGAACAACTGTTAGTTCTGTACATATATATATATGTATGTATAGAAGAAGGCGAGTACTGCGCCATAATTGGCTGACGCTGATGTATCATCATCATCATCTGTATATGCTTATCATCGTCATCGCCACCATCGTCAAGCAGCTTTATAAGTTATTGTAACAGTAACTGACAATTAACTTTGTCTACTTAATGCTACAACTCCTTTTATTTGTGTGCTACCGCTTTTGACGATGATGTAATTCCATTATAATCCTGCAATGCGGTCATAGGTTGTATTAAGAAACCCTCAAGGTCCGTCCTCACAGTTTATTTATTTCTTCGATTTTTAGTTTTCGTTGTTGTTGTTGGTATTTGAAATGCCATGCCACATTGCCACATACCACACTTTGCATATTAATAAGTCAATACCAAACATATAGTATCAGAAATGTCTCTTAATTTTCTAATTCGAGCGAAACTTTCACAAAACAGCTGGAACTACTTTTTTTTTACCTGTAAGTGAGCTGAACATGTTGGTTAAATTGGTTGTTGTTTGAGTTGTTATTAAAAATTTAACACGAATTCGTTCGATTTAACTTCGAATAAGATTTGTAGTTTTAGAGTTTGATTTATTTGTAGTGAGCTAATTTTGTACGTAGCGCGTTTATTTTTAAAACGTTCCGACAGCGTCAACGGCACAAAAACGAATAAAGTCCAAACGAAAGACTCTTGTTGGAAAAATTTTGTTGTTTGTTGTGTGCTGCTGCTTCTGCTGCTGCTACTGATTCTGCTTCTGCTTCTTGATTTTGTGGAACGAGTTACTTGCACTCAATTTGGGCAGGTGGATGCTATTTGTAGCGGTGTGCGTAGAGCGTTGCCAGACACACAGAAATTGATTGTGAGCGCCATACGGTTTAAATGTGGATGCTAAGCTACATAGAGCTGCCAGATCAACGTATTTAAATTGTTTCCAAAGAGCGCACAAATTTATTAAATTAACAGCATAGAAAATGCAATCAATGTGTTGATGTGTTGGTGTTGATGAACGATATTACGCAATTGAAACGGGAAATTTTGCAAATATACGCATAAACTTTAATTGTTTAAAGTTATTCGGACTATTTCACACAATAATCTTTGCGTTGTTGTCGAATAACTGCATTTAGTTTGAGGCACTGTTGTCGCAGCTGATCGTTGTCAGCCTTTAGTACCTCAATGGTCTCCTCCTGACGCTGTATAGTCTGATGAACCCTATATGTAAAACATTCATGAATTGTAATTGTATAAATGTTATTATAAATGACTAGTATAGCGCTTACCGCTTTTGTAGCTGTTCCATTTCCTGTTTATGCCGCTCATTCAATAGCCCCAATTCATTTTGAATATCCGAATTGAGATTATCGCGCAGCTTATCGCGTTCATTGATAAAATCACCGCACATCTTTTTGCTGTGATTGAGCTCCAGTTGGAGTTGTTGCACCTCGGCTTCTCCATTACGCACCTGGGCATCTGCCTCAGCCAATTTGCCACGTATTTCTGCATATTTTTCTCGCAACGACTTTTCCACATTCTCTGTAACAGCCAAATCCTTTTCGTATTTTTCCTTAACGCGGCTGTAGGGAGTTTTGAACAGGTCAAAACAGATACATAGCTTATGTATTTTCATCATTCCCTATACTTACATCATCTTCTGTTCGTGCTCCTCGCTGCTTTGCAGTGCATCTGCCTCCATGCGTAACACAAGTTCATCCAGCTGACGATCTCTCTCCATGCGATAATGCTGCCTGATGGCATTCTCTTTCTCTGCTTGGGCGAGCTTACACTTGTTCTCGTACTCCGTTTTCCATAGCTCAAAATCGGCCAGATATTGCTGTTCAATTGTGTTGATACGGTTCTGATATTTTTCCTCCTGTTTTGCAATTTTCTCCTGCATCTCGAATTTCGCTTGCTCCAATTCGTTTTCCTGCTCCCGTTGCACATCCTGTCGTTTGGCCTGATACTCGCTTTCCTTTTGACGCAGCTCCGACTGTAGTCTCTCTCGCTCTGCGGCAAAGTCGTCAGCTAGTTTCTGACGAAGTTCAGCCTGGGTTTTCTGCTCCTCTTCCAATTGTCGTTCGAGACGCTCTCGGATCGCTGTGCGTTCCTTCTCAATAATTGCCTCACGGTCCTGTGCACAGCTTTCACGTATTCCGTTCTCAATCTGCTCGTGCTTGATACGAGCCTCCTCCAAGGCATCCAACAGCTGCATTTGATGTGAACGCTTCAGTTCCGTTATCTCACGCTGATGATCGCAGGTCATTTTGTTGATCTCTGCTTCAAGACCCTTGACAGTGAGCTCCTGTTTTGGAAACGCATACAAAAGCGCGTTAGGTGAGAGCTATAAGATATTTTCCGTTCACTCACTCACCTTAATTTTCTTAGTATTCTCGCGTACCCAACGCTCCCTACGAATTTTCTCGCCAGCCATTGTTGTCTCCTTGGTGCGTGTTAGTTCTGTTTCCAAACGATGCTCCCAAGCCTGAGTCTGGCTTTCCAAGCGACGTGTCAGCGCCGCTACCTTCTCACACAGTGCACTCTTGTCCTTCAGCAGTTGCTCAATGAAACCCTGATGTCGTGTGACAACCTGCTCGTAGTGTTTCTTCTGATCACGCATTTTACTTTGACTATTGGATTTCTCGGCACGCAGAGATTTCTGTTTCTCGCTGCGAAGCTGCAGCACATGCTCCTTAGATAGGTGAATGGCATTGGCCAACTCATTGGCCCGTAGACTTAAAGCTATGACGCGACGGGCTAGCTGATGATTGGGCAGCATCAGCAGCTCCGAGAGTCTAGAAGGAATGTGAGACTGTATCAGTTATCTTTAAGGATAAAAGATAAACTTACTTGGGCACCTCATCGATCAAATCTGGTTCCACAACAAACTCGACCTCGGAACGATTGCTGTCTGGCATAGAACGTCGTGTTTCCATCAGCGTTTTGTCACAGCTGCTCTCCACATTATTCAGATAAGCCAATATGTCTCTGGCAAATGAGTATGGCGTAAAAGTCAGGATTAGGAAAAATCATATAAATTTACTTCAACTCCAACCTACTTGTACTTATCACCACTTTCTGTTACTCTATCTTCATTTTGGCTAGTTGTTTCTGCTGTCTCGGAACGTGAATCCAATTTCAAATTCAACTCGCTAGGCAAACGCTCCGCAAAGTTATCTAAAAAAGAGAATTGATTTATAGGCTATATAAAAATGGGAGTACTTGATTTTTTCCCACCTCGCTTCTTATCCTCCTCGATTTCCTTAATGACAGACACAATCTCATCGTAGGTAGAACCTCTCGAGTCGGACAACTGCGAAGCGCTATCATTCCCTTCATCCAGATCATCTAATCCCTGTTTGTGAAGCTCCTCAAACTGTGCCAGCGCCTCCTTCTGCTCCTGCATGCTCATCCAGCTATCAACTTTATCCAGATTATATTCACTTAGTTTACGCTCCTCTCGCAAACTGCCCACGCTCATGGCTTTCTTAAGTTTCCCACCCACAATTGTTGTTGTGGTCTTGCCGAGAAATTTTGATTTGTTTGGATATCTGCTGGAAGGTTCTGCACTTGCGGGTTTTACATTCTCCTTCTTCTTTACCACAAAAGGAGGCGTGGCAGCTATTTTTAAATAGTTACTGATCACTGCATCCGAGCTGTTATTGTTATAATTTCTACTGCGTTCATCTTGAACAACGGGCAAAAAGTTATTTTCTCCACCAAAATTACGTTGTGCCGCTGTGCGATAGGTGGCGCCAGTATTGCTCTGAACAGCGCTGTTGTTATTATTGTTGGCTGTACTTAGATTCTTTTCGGATAGATTATTTTGTTTCTCCTTAGCTTGTGCACCATATTTATCTAGATAATTGGGCAACTCCATGTTATTCAAGGGTTCCTTCGGTATTTTATCCACAGCCTGTTTGTACTCCCGAATGACGTTTAGTTCGGGTGTCGGCGAAGGAAGTTCCAACTTGGATTTGGATTCGGCAAAGCGACAACTTGGTGCATCGCAGGCACACTTGGGATCTGTAGCCGGCTCAGTGGTGCTGGCCGTAGACGAAGATCTTGTGCTGCACGTGCAATTCTCCGATGGACACTTGGGGTACTCATATGTCTCAGCCAGAACCTCAACGCTTCCAGGTGCTGATGACCCGAAGTGAACTGATTTCTTCTGTGCATTTGCGTCGCTGGTATCTACTTTATGTCCATTACTATAAGCAAAGATGGGCAGCGTTAGTGGTCCCGGTGCAGAGATGCTGCTTCTCATCTCCTGTTTGTCATTGTCACAATCACTGGAATCCGCATCGGGAACACCCAGCATTGTGCTCGGTTTGCTAAAGGACACACGTCCTGGCAGATCCGGCTTGGCAGTCTTCTGTAGCAATGCCGCATTGCTTAGTCCGGCCTGGCCACCATTGGGCCAGTTGGAGGACGCATACGACTTGGCTTTATCTCCACTGTTTGGCATCTTGACCAGAAAGCGTTCCAGTTGCTCGCCCTCGCTGCTGTGTGGAGACTTTTGTGAAGAGTCCGACTGATCGTCGGTGGAAGAATTGCCGGCGCTGCGACACAACCAGCTACGCTTAATTGGCTCCTCTAGCAACGACTTTAATAGATCTGTGGAAGATACTTGACGCTGCAAAGAAAACCATTATAAGACCTTTATCTCAGTTAACTTATAATTTTTTCTTGCACTTTCAGTTGCTCATAAACCACCATTTTGTGATTTATATAGGTAATATATATTATTCCTTTCCTTTGTGCAACCTCAGAATGATTGTTGTTGTATAATCTACTTACGGTTTTGCTATGCCGAAGTTCTTTGTCACCCAAATAGACGTTAAGTTTGCGTCCGAACTTCGGATCCGCCGACTGTGGTCGCCCCAAAAAGGGCGAGGAGCGACTGCGTTGCTGCAGAAAGTTGGCGGAACGTGGACGAAAATGCGGCGAATAATTATGTAGTGTGGTCAACGAGCGACTCGTACACTTGGGCTTCGTTTTCTGTCGTGTAGCAAGGTTTATCTAAGGAAAGCAGAGAGCTGCTAGTCAAATAGATAACTCTCCGCAAAAGAGAGAGGACTCTAGGTTCCCTTTACTTACCTGCGAGCCCCTAAGACATAAATCCATAATAAAAGCAAAAAATTATAGACGCTCACTTTTCACTTTTGATGTACATTGAAAGAGAGAGAGTTTTCATTTTAGTAGCCCTCACTGACAACTGCAGCACAGCCAACTGATTTTTTCAAATGTGAACTATTATTTGACACATGGTCGACTCGTTTGTTCGGGTTTGTTTTGGCCAAAAACGAAAAACCTCCCCTTGGCTATAATATCGATTAAACGCACGTTTCGTCCAGCCACAGCAGATGTATGTGTTTACAATGTTGGTCAGCAAGTGCAACCCTCCTAAAAATATAACCTGGACACAGTTGGTTACCATGGCTAACGTCACGCTATTCCAAGCACCCTTCAACCACTTTATAACCTACCTGCACAGGTGTTTTCTTGCGGCACGTGTTCAATTTCCGATTCAAGCAATACTTTGAGAACTATTATTTGATATTTCTAATTATTAAGATATGCAAACACCACAACTTTGCAATCAATCAAACATGGCTAACAAGCCAAAGGCAATCATCATTCATAATAACTGAACTCAAGGGTAGCAACAAGACAAATTTCAAAGTTCACCATAGAAAATACCTTTTTATTGAGTCATGATTGCAAATATTTATTTAAGATCGATCTTCTAGCCTTCCTTTTTCAATGTCAAGTGTGAATAAAATAATATTCCTTGGTTTTAGAGAGTAAAAAATAATTTCAAAAATGTGAAAAATTTTAGTTTCAGTTTGACAGAGCTATGGAAAAAAGGATTTAAACAACTTTGGCTTGTTTTAATAATAATTTATTTAAATAAAGCAAATTTGTTTGAAGTAAACATAGTTAAGTGCAGCTGGTCGCCGAAACAATACAAACTTTAAGTCTGGCGACCGCCTCAACAGTTGGCGCATACTGTGTGTAGGTGTGTGTGTGTGTTGGTGTGTGTGCGTGTGTGTGTGTATACTGACTGATTGCGCAAAGCATAAAATTAAATTTGGCAACATTTCTCATAGTGAACTTAGTGGCTAACACAAAATACACGATACAAAGTTGAATGTTAATTTTATTATTTTTTTTTTCTTGTCCTTTTGATTAATAACAAATTGCACTATAAAACGCCCCCTTGCGGACAGTGGCAGCAAGCGCTTATTCCGATCGCAGCACTGGAGTCACACTGACCTCACCATTCTGCACATCATTCTGTATGTCAAACTTGAGTTTAGTCAACTCCTGCAGCTGTGCATCGGCTGGTGACGCTGGCGCTGTATCCTTCACAACCTGCACCTTGTCGGGATAATTATTCTCACCACTGCCAAGTTCCTGTGCGAAACTGACAACGGTTTTGGGTTCATAGTTGACGCCCAGGGCACCGCTGGGATCGGGCGTGGGCAGGCTGGGTGCATCACTGCTATGTCCGTTGGTATGGGAGATGGTTATCGATTCTTCTGGCTGGATGGGAGAAACTACCTCTACTTGAGCTTCTACTGAGGCGGGCGTAACTTTGACTTCCTCCTCAACGTGCTCTGGTTCCGGCTTGCTTTCGTCATCCTCCTCACCGGCGACGGCTTTATTGACCTCTTCGATGGCACTGGCGACATCCTCAGGTGCTACATCCTGTTCGTGCTCCTCGTGGGCGTGGGCATGGCCATTGGTTAGGAGTTGCTCCTGCTTCTCCTCTTGATGTTCCTCCTGATGTTGTTGATGATGCTCTTGTGCCTTCTCTTCGTGCTGCTCCACTTGTTGCTCCTGCGCCTCTTCTTGCTTTGGCTCTATCTCCTTCTCATGCTCAATGTGACCATTGGTTACCACCGCACGCGATTCCTGCACCTCCTCCACATTGTGTCCATTCTGCACCACAGACGGTTGCTGCAGCTCCTCCTCCTCAATCTTGGCTGGCAGCGGCATCTCCAACGCAGGCACGATAGCCGGACTGGCCATTGTCTCCACGAAGCTGGTCCGATTGGGTGAATCCGGTGAGATCATGACATGCGTAAAGTAACCACTACGACGATTCTCAAAGTCCAGCACATTCTCTTTGGCCAAACGCTCCTGAATGCGTCGCTGCCGAAGTATAAACTCAGGCACATTACTTTCCTCACTTGAATTGGTTTTCAGCGCTTCCAATGGCTCCACTGGCTTGGCACGTCGCAGCACCACCTTGGCAGCTTCATTAGACTCCGAGCTGGCGGCATTACCGTTACCATTCGCAAGTTCAGTTGAGGGCTTGAAGACGCCATTGAACTTGGTGCCGACCACAAATTTATTAATGTTGTTGTTGTTGTTGTTGTTGTTGTTGGTCGCGCACTTGTAGGGATTGTAATTGTTGTTGGCTGTCGCTTGTGGCGACAATGGATTCACATTATCTTCTTCTTTGGGTGAACGTGGAATCGTAAAGTTGGGCTTGCCATGGCTGATCAACAGTTTGGTTGCCGGCGAGGGACTCTTATCGCTCAGAGGGGAGGGCAGACCGCTGCGGATTTGTATGCTTGGCTTGTTGATCGTATCGGCCATGTTAACAGCTATTTATGTGTGTGTGTGTGTGTGTTGGAGTTTGGGAGATTGAATCTTTAGCGGCTTTTGTATATGAAACGCGCTTTTACTTTCCGTCTTCTTCGTCGTCGTCACTAACGGTGCTTCTTTGCCTCTGTTTAACTGTAAATAAAATGTTGCCAAAAAGACACAAAAAAAAAAGACACTAAAATTAGTTAAATGCAAACTTTTTGTTAGGCAAAATCATAATCATAATCATACTCAATTTGTGGTGAAAACCCGGCACAAGAAATCAAATTGTTTAAATTCAAATTGGTCAAACGGAAATTATTATTGATTTTGATTGCAAATTTCTTTGATTATATAGAGCTTCAGAATTGCTTTGAACTGCTTTCTTTAAACTATTTTACTTTTATGGCAGCTCACAAGCATTTAAACTTGATTTTACTATCGCTCCAGGCAACATTTTAATATGTGACTCATACAAAAAACAAAATAAGTTTGATTTACTTTTGATTTGAAGCAACAATTACTCATTATTTGTAGATAAGTGTCTGCTTTTCGGTTTTGAAAAATAAGTGACGTGTCAGCACTTGAAGTAAATTCCCAATTGTTTGCGCTTTTTTTTTGTATTGATAATCCCAAGTTTTTTGTTTTCTTTTGAAGCATTATCAACTCATAAAGAGGCCAATTAAAGCTTTTCCTAGTAGCAATAGCTAATTTATAACTGATTTATAAGACGCTTTGAAATTGTTAATCAAACAAAACAAAGTCCACTTTTTGGCCAATTATTAGCTCTCTAAAAGGGGGTTACCAATCTATCAAAATTGATTGCATTAAAGTAAGATTTTAAAGCTAGTTTAAAAGTATAGAAAACTTTAGGGATTATAAAATCATTTTCCAGTTATTCCAGTTAAAATCCCTGACGTGCGCTTAGTAAAAATAATAATCGACTTTTATATTCAATCTTAAACTTGTTTGCCTTAATATCGTCTTATGATTTAAAGATTAGACTATCTTTTCTAGAGAACTTTGTTTAGAATTAACTTTTAACGCTGTGACAACATATCTTTATAAATGAACGTATATTTTGTACGTCAGTTACTTATCAACCGGGTTATATAACAGCAGTAATAATAATTGGGTTTTTTTTTTTTTGTTTTGCAGCCAGCTTATTAAACTTTATCTACAAGCTTCAAGCGCCACGTGCTATCAATCACATGCCTCAAAAAATCGCACACACATGTTTTTTTATTTTTTTGCATTCATTTTACTTTCGCTACCAAATAGTAACATGTTTCACACGGCGTATGCGTAATTACGTAATGAGAAGGCAGACAATGCACGGCCAGGGTCATCAAGTGGTCATTGTCAAAAACAAAACAAATGCCATTGATTGTTTATAGAGCTAGGCTATATAGTATGCGTGTGTGTGTTGCTTAAATATCAATTAGTGTGGAAGCTAACAACGACGTGAAAATTGTTGTATATATCGGCCTAGTCTAATTGGGCAGGCGACAAGCTCACAGCGACACAGATCGATCAATTGCATGTGACCAACTCTAAACGAACTAAACGGACGGAATGTTTGACCAACTGTGCTTATCAATATGCCAACACACGTACACACGATCACAACACTGATATATATTAGTTTCATTTTCATTGCCGCTCTTTGTGTTATCAGTTTACAATATCTGTGTGTGTGGGTAATTTAATTAAACGCTGCAATTTATGGACCTGCATTGCAGTCCAATCATAAATTCTATGTGCATTCAATTACTTAGCCAAAGGTCGAGGCGAGGCGAAGTTTCATTTGATTTTACTTTTTATTGTTCCACTTGTAATTGAACTCATTGTTGTTTTGTTTTGTTTGTTGGTTTTTGTTGTTTGTTTTATGGCCGTCTGGCAATTGCGACGCATCTAAATGAGCTGATAAATTCCAAAAATAAATTATGGTTCGAGCAACTTGTTCAGACAGCTAATGGGTCTAAAGGAGTTGCCTCAGACAACAAAGTCGTAATGATGTGCTTGAGCAAGGTATTAGCTTTTTTATAGCTTGGAAAAAATCTTTCTAGCATAAGTTTGTATTATTGTTAACGTTTTTAACTTAGAAAAACACCTGAACTAATAAAAAAATATAATATGATTTTCTTTCTTGACACTTCAACTTATTTAACGAAGTGGAACACATAAACAAATATTCACTGTACTTAAGAACCTTAAGAAAACTTAAACTGTCGACTGCTTTGTGACTAAGACAGTATCAGACAGAGCTCTAAATTGACACAGTGACTTAAATATGCATGACACAAAGGCTAAACGAACGTGCCGCAACAAGCAGTTTCATTATTTTTATCTTAGCCCAAAAACCCATGACAAACAATTAAATAATGTGAAACAAAATAACAAAATAATTTCAATTACAGCAAAAACAAATAAAACGATATATAAAATCTTTGCAAGTTATTTCTTTTTTGTACTTTGCCGATTTTTTGCAAATATTTTTGTTGCGCAACTGTTGGTTGTTGATTGGTGGTGGGTGTAAGAGGGGGTGTGGAAGAGGTAGAAGTGTGGTGTTAACTCGCTAATTAAACACAAATATGCAAGCGCAATTCAACGACAACTGTTTAAGCTGTTTTGCACACAATTTGTGTGTAGATATTTGTTGTATTTTTGCTGTTGTTGTTTTTCTAATTTACTTAAAAATAATATTTGCCGATGTTATGATCTGTTTATTGCCTGCGGCCACAAACAGAAGTTGCACTTGGCTATACAAATTGACCTTGAAATTGGCAAAAATAACTACGAATAAAGCCAGTTTAAACTTGACTTTGTGATACCCTGTATATTTTGGACAAGTGTGGAAGAGTTTCTTAACAAAACACTCAAAAAAACAACTATCTAGTTTTAGAAAGAAAACGTTAACGTATGGATTTAGCATTCCCCCCTTCATATATGTATCTTACACTTAAAAAACAATTTGCTTAAGGTGAGCAAGAACATTGCTTAATTTAAACATTACTCGATTGAGTACAACAAATTGCACTTAAGCAAAGAATAAAAAAAACAAATCACTCTCAAGAACAGTTGTTGAACAATTTCCAAGTTTATAAATAGGCATTGATTAATTGGTGAATATACATATATATATGCATGCATAACTTAAAACAAACAGCATGTGGTATGATCATACAAATGTATCTATAAAAGTTTCCGCTTCAATTTTAGCTATTGAGCCAAACAACAACAACAGCAGCAGAAAAAACCGGCTATTGGCCTAAGACCTTGTCTGCGACCCAAAGGAAAAGCGAAAGCAATCGCATTGTAACCAGATTTACAGATAAATAACAAACAGCTGCAAAATATATGCAAAAAAAACTTCATAAATTTATAGATTGTCAACTTTCTTATATCATAAAATCTTTCGCTCAACTTCATTTAGCAAAACTTTTAGTGATTTGTGAGCCAGAAAAAAAAGGGTTTTATTTGATTTTCTAGCGTAACGAAGTTCTGTTTCAAAAATTTAAGGTGTGAATTGGTAGTGTGACAAATGCCGCGAAACACAATCAACATTTTCTACCCTACTCACCATTATAGCCATGGCTATAAAAGCGACCCAGCCCAGCTCTCAGAACTCAAACGGCCATTCACATTTGTTCAAGATGTGTTTTTGGGTTATTTCTCTCGAACTTTTGTTGATGTCTTATGTTATGGGTGTTGTTGCGTGAGTTTGGTGCGTCTATCATTGGTAAATCAACTTGGTTACTTGGCCCCCTTTTTGACTTGGGTGTGTGTGCGTGTGTGTGTGTGTGTGTTGTTTGTCTGGCTGTCTGGCTGTGTGAACTTAAGTCTTCGAGTTGAAAATATTGCCACAACAATTGCACTGAATTTATTATTGTTATGAGCATCTCAACTAATTTGCGAATTTTGCAAAACTTGAAGTTGTAATCAGTGAATTTTCATTACATTCCTGATTTGTGGAAAGTTTTCTGTTGTTCTTTATCTTTGGCAACCTTTGAGTACAAAGACCAGCATGTTTTTTTTTCAGTGTACAATGAACTCTAGCAACTGAAGTTATTCGCTTCGCTATATTGCCAACAGACGCTAATCTTATCAAGCCAACTCATAAAGCGACAAGAACCTTTTTGTTTTTTATTTTTGCCAAACAGCAACAACAACAACAATAGCTGATAAACAGCATAATCCAACAACAATGGTATAACTCAAGAATGTAATGTAATTTATTATCTAATCATGCTATATGATTAACGGCCTCGACGGCCAACCAAAAGAAAGTGAAAACTCAACTTGCATAAAAAAAATAATATAAATAAACGCAAAGCCGTAAAGAAAACCAAAAAAAAACCAAACATTTTAAGCTGGGTTCAAGGCACGAACCCATTGCACATAGCGGTAAATACAAAGTGTTTTTTGTTTTTTTTTGTGTTGTTTTGCATGCAATCAAGCTGCAAAAATAAAAGTGAAAACCAAAGCATTTGGCGTTTAAATGCAGCCCAACAAACATTCAAATAGCGTGTAAATGCTATATAAATATACTATATAATATGATTTAGTAGAACAAGCAAGTCCAGATGTTCAACAAAACAATTTACAGATACACGACAATTGGCCACACTTTGGCAATTTAACGGCCAAAAATGTATATATATTAATTTTTTTAAAGTCACGCACAGCACAGCTAAGCGGCTTTGATTTTCTTTTGCCTTTTTCTCTTTTGATTAAGTTTTTTATATATTTTTTGTTGCGGACAACGCGACGTATGCGCAATTGTAATCGCATATAGAATGCTCTTAGTTATGATTTACACGTTAGCAGTATTATTATTATTATTATTATTATTATTATCAAGCACAAACACACGCACCTTTCGTACTCTAACTGTTTGTCGTATGTGTGATATTAATTTTTGGTTATTTTACTTGTTATTGTTGTTGGGTTGTTTGGTCGTTTGGTCCGCTGCGTTACCGTAAAACGCCAAAACGTAACTGAAACTGAACCTGAACCAAACTTCAACACTGACGAGCACCTCTCTAAAGTCGTTGTCAGGCTGTCGGCGTCGACGTTGTCGTTACTATTTAACTGTTTGTTATTGTTGTTGTTCGGTTATCGCGCAAAGTGCTCGTGCGCATAGCTGGCGCAAAATACAAACAAACAAACACACATGTGTGTGTGTGTGTGTGTGTGTGTAGTAAAAGAAAGAAAAATATATAAAATACCTGAGCAAAGTTGACGCTTAATAACTAAACAAATGCCCTACAGTGTGAAAGGCAGAAGACGTTAAATTGTGTATGTAACTAAAACATTTCTTCCCTCTCTCTTTGCCTTTTAGCAAGTTGTTTAGTTTAATTGTTGCACAAATTATGCATAATTTAACCAAAAAATGAAGTAAATGAATGGCATATCCGACGCGACGCACTTGACGGTTTGTTTAGCTAACAAAAAGCTCAAGAACCTGACGTTAATGGTTTGCTCAAGTATATTATGTTTAACAAACTTGGCCCAAAGTGCTTACGTTTACACGTGCTCATTGCACGTGATCAACTTAGATCACTTAGATCGTATGCAAAATGGTTCAAAGGTTCAACAAGTTGTTTACACAACGTTGAGTCAGTAAGCTTATGACCCTCAATTCAATAAGCTAGCAATAACTAAGCCAAGTGGTATAATTATATATTGAGCGTAATATAGGTCAGAGATTGCGGTTGTTAATTACTTTCAAAGTTTGCAAATATTATTTATTTGTGCTTGTATCATTTTTATCAGCCAAACTTGTTAAGAACCTAAAGAGTTTTGCAAATAAACAATGATAGTTGGGCATCAAAAGTTTATCAGCCGACAAAGGCGATGCAAAGAACGTGTCAACATTAGCTAAAGATAGCCCAATTAAGACATTAAAAAGTTTCGCGAAAGACAACTTAGCCAAAATAAAAGAAATATAAACATTCAATCGTCATTCTCAGTTGCCAGTTTAAACAAATTACACAAGAAATTTATACTTATGGCAACAGCTACTACTATTACCGCATGGAATTTCCCATATTTGCTTGCTGTTGGCAACGCTCTAAGTACGTTGCTAATCCGGTATTTCTTACTCAACAGGAATAATAGTTTCATCACGTTTAGTATGCCCGCATAAACATTCCAGCAATTGGCGCACGCAACGAAAAAAAGCGAAAAACTAAAAATTGTTAACAGACGCTTCGCGTATCGATTTGATAACTATTTCTTCTTGTTGGTAGCAGCAATTTTGGGCCGTGTTAAGTTCTTGCTAAGATTGCTTGAAATGATATGGAGGCCCACCCAAAAATAAACTTTTACACGGCGCAAAGTAAATGCGAGCGAACGAGCTTCTTCGCAACAATTATAATTATTATTTATAAACAAACTTAAAGCGTTTTATGTGGCCATGAAAAGTCGTTTGACTTGTGTGTAGCAGGAGAAGTGGGAGAAGGTGTTAAAGGCGTGGTAGAGTTAAAACGGTAAATGGTATCGCTTCGTAAACTGTTAGAATGTATTTGTAAGGTTTTTGTTTGCTTCATTAACTTACTTAAGCAAGCCAGTTTTATGTAGCAAATAAGGCCCAATCAATGGTGTTACAATAACTGAATGTAGAAGAAGTCTTTGCTGCAATATTTGCACATCATAACAATTAACGAATGTTAATAACTGTAACTGGTTGTGAGTGTGTCGTGTGTGCATGTTAAGTCGCTATTATTTTTGTAACTTTTTTGTAACGATCTACTATTTGTATATTTGTCCAGTTGAATAACACTAATTGACATACAAATACAGAGCAAAAGAGAGATCGAGAAAGAGAGAGAGAGGCGCTGAGACGAATGTTCACTTAAGCCGGCGTCGCTTATATTTAACCTTGACAAAGAAAATCTACTCAATTAACAGGCAAAACTAATTTGCGTACAAAGTGCAACAACAACAAGTAGACTGTAGCGCAACAACACTAGAATGCATTTATGCTTTACACTTCTCATAACTGGAAACTAATTTCATCAGCTGGCAACGATCGTGCCAATTTATGGCAAACCAAACCAAAATACGCAAACACGCAATTCTTTGAAATTCATTCTACATATATGTACATACATACATACATATGTGTATGTATGAAAAGAGAAGCCGACAACACTTCACATTTTGATTGGCTTAATTATGCACAATAAATACAGTTTGTCCATATGTGTATGATAAGTTGTTGTCCATAGTTTGGTTTTTTTTTTTTTTTGTTTGCAGCTTTCTTTTCTCATATGGTAAATTGTTGGGCGCTGCCAATTAAAATAGAAATTGTTTTGACCTACCAAAAATGTGCTTTATAGCTCGCTAACTGCATTTGCATAATAAATTACAAATTGTTTTTAGCACAGCAAAAATGTATCACATACAAAATTTGTCGGTCGGTTGTTATTGCGCTGTTGTTGTTCTTTTTGTTTATGGCAAATCACACGCGTTTTGTGGGGTGTACAAATATTAAACTTTCGAAACTCACGGCTTGGCGTTGTAAATTGGTTAAGCGCAAAAACGCTCTGCACAGGCGCATAACGTGTTTTGAACTGAGCGTTAAGTCGAGTGTCGATCGGTCAACAGCGCGCGCATACCGACTACAGCTACAGCTTTAGCAACAAAACAAAACAACAGGCCTACAAAGCAGCAACAACAATAGGCAGCTTTAATGAATGAAAGTGTAATTTTTTGCCTCAGCTGTCTCCATTATTGTAACAATGACAATGTGCACTTTTTTTTGTGCATGGCTTTGGGGGGCCACTACAAAGACTGTCCTTTACATTCCCACAATAGACGAAAAAACAATGCTCAAAAGCATGACTAACATCTAATACAATAATGCGATGCGACAGCAGATCATATAAATAATTTCAAGTCAAGCGCGCAATTCACATACATACTTATCGATATAAACTAATGGCTATTTTGCAACACTTATGTTGTTGAATGTATCGATATAATCGAAAGTGGCCGCACGCACAGCTGTTCAGGTCTGCCGTTGAAGAAGCAGCATCGTTTTGCAAGAAAGTTATTTTTTGCTCGAAATTCTCAAAAACATGGCTGGACGTGAAGCCGTCAAACGTGCCGTGCAACAGGTACGTCCCATCTTGTCCGTGGATCGCGATGAGGCGCGCAAACGTGCTCTAAATCTGTACAAGGCATGGTATCGTCAGATTCCTTATATTGGTAAGTTCATTGGTTATGTCATCAAACCTTTGGCTTTGGCGGAAAATGTAAACAAATATATCCATTAACAGTCATGGACTACGATATACCAATGAATGTGGAGCAATGCCGATCGAAATTGCGCGAGGAGTTTGTGAAAAACCGTAGTGTGACCGATATCCGCGTCATTGATATGCTCGTCATAAAGGTAAGTTTTAGGTTCCAGAAGTTCCAGTTGCAGAAGTAATCTAATCTTGTTTGTAGGGCCAAATGGAGTTGAAGGAATCGGTTGAGATCTGGAAGCAGAAAGGTCACATAATGCGCTATTGGAAGGAATCACAGGAACCCAAACCCACAGATTTCCTCTCCAAGTTCATCCAGGGCGTTAATTAGCTTTAAACAATTGCAAATGCTTTACAAATTTAAATAGTTTAAATTCAAATACAAATTTGTTTCGCATATGAAAACAAAAATATTCTTTCGGGTGCGCTTTCGAAGCGCCTAATTTGTTTATTCAGTAGAAACTATTCATTTTTGTATGCCCGATATAAATTTGATATACTTTTGGTGTTTTTTTTGTGTATGACGAAAAAAAAAAGGAAAAACAATTTAAAATCGAGACAAAATATGTGTTAGATGTGTTGTGGATGCTATGGATTGTTAACTGGTTGATTAATTATTCTATTGATTGATAAGTGCAGACAGTCTTCAAGCTCTCGTAAGCTATTCATCAGGTTTACTTAAATTTCTATTCAGGTTGCAATGTTCAGGGTACCAATTCAAGCAAATTGTCCAGTGAACTCGAAAAGAGATCGGTTGTTATGTCATCATAGTCCAGGCCAAGGCTTTTTAGCTCCGTAAAGCAATCATCACTGAAGCCCGGTATCTCCAGCGTGGTGTTTGTCTTGCTGAATGCATCATGTCGATTAGTATAACCAATACGTTGCCTGAACATTTCCGCAAGCTGCTCATCGCTCAACTCCACTCCATGCGCCTTCTTGGAATGTTGACGTATTCTGCAAACAAATACAATGTTATATTATTATGGAACTTAAGCTTTTCAGGTAACTACTTTTTTACTTACTTTCCGCGATCGGCAAACTCCTCGGGGCAATGCTTGCACTTGTATGGATAGTCCATGTGCTCATATTGATGCTGGCGCAGGCGCGCTCTGGAGTTTGTCTCAAAATTGCAGTTATCGCAGCGCCAGATCTTCAGCTTTTGATGCGTACGCTGCTCGTGCTCGCGCAGTAAGGCATAATTTTGAAATGTGCTGTCACAGCTGCGACAGCTGACTCCGTCTTCCTCCTGGACATGAGCACGCTCATAGTGAACACGAAGCTCAGCCGCATTGATATAGTTTAACGAACATTTGTCACAATGGAAATGCCGCTCCGAGTGTCTCTTTCGATGCACTGACAATGAATCACTGTTCTTGAAACTCTTCAGGCATATTTCGCATTCGTGCAGCGTATCCACAGCATGCTGTTGCTGCAAATGCAACTCATATTTGCGCATGCTGCTAAACTGTTGCTTGCAGAAGGTGCAGTGAACGGGCTGTTTAACCTGGCAGAAGCGCTGATGTGCTTGCAGACTGCCTTTTAAATTGAATACCTTATCGCAAGCGGTGCACACATATTGCTGCTGCTGCTGCTCAACAGGATTGCCTGTCTGCAGCTGTTGTTGTTGCTGCTGCTGATGCTGATTTTGTAGTATTTGCAGTAGTTGCTGTGGTTGCGGTGTATGCATGCGTGTGTAGTGTGTGCGAGCCGATCGCTGATCTTTAAAGATGCGTCCACAAGCAGGACAATTCTGCTGCACATAACAATACATTTCTGCAAGAAGTCAACCATTTATATATGTCGGTGTACTATAAAGAAAATATCTAGTTTTAATGCTTACCAAAATCGCCATCAATTTTATGATGTTCAATTAGATGCTTTTGCATATCAGTGCGACTATTTGTCACATATTCATTGCAAGGACGACATTTAAAACTTTGATCTGCAAGAATCAAATATTAGATTAACTAAAACAATTAAGTCAAGCCTCAATTACTTTTGGTCAGGCCAATAATATCATCTTCAGGCACATCACAGTTATGCACACGCATATAGTGTGCTCTCATCTGTTTGGCCTCGGTGTGCGTATGTTTGCACATGCTGCAACTGAGCAGCGGTATATTGACAATCATTTCCCTGTTGGGCGTTGACTTGTTCGGCAAAGTGGCCTTAAAGCTAGCGCTAGTCCCAGCCAGTTCCTCCGTGGCTAAAATAATACATTAAACATAAAGTATTTATACAATTATAAGTGCTCTTGCTTACATTTCAATAATGTAGCTTTGATAGATTCAATGGACTGCAGTTCCTCAGTTGTTTGGCTGCTGTTTGTATCATCGTTAAGCGTCATGAAGAGAGCACGCTGAATGAGATCGCCCTCAATATCCGGTCGTCCGGAAAAGACCCCATTTTTGTTATTGAAATTATAATTGTTATTGTTGTTCTCGCTGCTGTTGATGGTGTTGTGGCTGTTGTTGTCATTGACAATACTATTATCATAGAAGGTTTCACTGTTCTTTGCATCGGAACCATCGTTCTCATCCTCCTGGTCCTGATCATTGCTATCATACTTCACATCAAATAAGATGACTGCAAGAAAAGAAATAAAGTTTGTAACTTTATTGTGTTAATGCCATCTTGGGCTTACCATCGTCCTCAGCTGGTGGCTCTTTATTAAGCGCTATATCGGCATCGAGGCGTGGAACCTTGGCACCGCGCATATATAGCACATTCTCCTCTATGGGCGCTGTGACACCATCATAGCTCTCCACAAATTGCTCAAACTCCTGACTAAATTGATTCCAGTGCAGCAGCTCACTACTTGCCTTACGCTTTAGCTCACCCGACGTTGTCGTTTGCGGCGACTGCGTCCATTTAAGATTTTGTGACTCGGCGAATAGCTTGCGATTGGAATCAAGTGTTAGTTCCACAAAATGCATGGCAACCTCCAGGGCGCGACAACAACGCATGCAGATCTGCATGGGCCACCTGTAGCCGCCGGGAGAGCGGGTTGTGAGCGGAATATTAGTGCACTGCCGCAAACCCTGACCATAGGTGCGAACGTTCTTCAGATCCGGTATTTTTGCATCCAATTTAACGGTCTGACGACCCACTGCGAGGCACGCGCGGCATTTTGTGTTGTTCGCTTTGTTCGTAGCGAGCAGCGCGTTTGATTTTGCAGCATCCGCTGCGGCGGCCATTCGGAACACAATTTAAACTGTCTTTCTGTGTGTGTGTATATGTGCGTGCCCCCGTAAAATTTTAATTATTCAAGTTTAGTTTGTAATGTGTAAGTAATGGTGATTTACAGATTTAACAAATCGCTTTTTGCATATTCTGCTTCTTACTCGCAAAATGTTATTAGAGAATTTTTTCTTAGAGAGTTGCCAGACAGTTTAATAAAAAAGTTCCGCACAAGTTCCATTGAACGAAGCAGTTAATAATATGCCATATAATGATATGTACTGAAGATGATATTTATATTACCTTATAATTTATTATAAAAAATCGAACGCCAAAATAACTAAACTGGTTGTGACCATATCACTCAGTCATTACTAGTTATCGATAGGCGCTGCGATAAGAGATGACTGCTTAAGACCCGGGAACATTTTAAATCACCCACAAATAAAAACAGTAACTTTGAACATTATCAAATTGATTTATGCTTTAACATTGTATTGTTTTAAATTATAAATTGGTCAAGGAAAATAGAATTTTTGGTCGTTACAAACATGTTTAAGATTTAATTAACGGTTTCTTTGACTCATTTAACAACTACTGGTGTTAAAAAAAATTCAATAAGATTCTTAAATTTTGTTTTTTTAAGGGAATTCCACAGTGCTTTGCGTTTATATATACAGCAGTAGCAATATGAAAGATAGTCAATGCTCTGATAGTTTTTTTTAGATATTCATTTTGTTAAAGCCATACATATCTACTTTAACATTACATAAATTTAAGTAATTAGTCACTTAACTAAAAATCTTAAAGACTATATGAGCTAAAATAAACATAATTTAATGATTCAGTAGTCGCTTTGTAAACAAACAAATTTGAAAACCATTTTTAAAATGTAAAAACAAACAAAACCAATTGTGCAACAATATTGCAACATGTGTACTTAATGATATACATATTCATATGTGCGGTTTTAAATAACTCTATAATGATACGTTCTGGATAAGTGGTAAACAATTTGTTTAAATAAAAATATCTTTGTACATTTCATAATTCTCTTAACTTCTTGACAAATGATACGACGTCAGATACGCTAGTCTGACTGATTGACACTCTCAACATTTTTTGTCGGTGATTCATTAATGCAATATATTTTTTCAAGTTCGGCATCCGTCAATACCCAATCGTGTTCACGTAGCGCATGTCGACGAAATCTGAAAAATACAAAAACGTAAATTGAATTAAATCGTTATGTGTGTGTTCTGTACAATAATATCTTTCGATTTACTTACGGATTTTTGCGCAAATAGGTACGCACGCACTTGGGACACTTGTACGAGTGTGTGCCCCTGTGCATGGACATGTGATTCCTTAGATACAAACTGGTTAACATATCTCGACCGCACTCGGGACATATATATTTAACCGACATATGCGATGCTGTCTGATGTCGCTTCAAATGATGTTTGTAATTAAAGGTCTTCTTGCAGCCATCAATGCCGCACTTAAGGGGCACATTAAGTCGACTACCCTTCCTTTTTTTCACGTCCACGATTGGCTGATGCGACTCCTTGGGCTCCTGCTTAATGCTCTGCAATTTATCTGTCGCATGTCGTTTCATATGATAATTAAGAAGCGTCACGGTGCGGTAGGAGGTATTACAGATATTGCATTGATGATCGTAATTGCTGCGTGGCGATACACTGCCGCTGGAATGTTGCAACTGCTCGTGCTGCAACAGCTTACCAAGCTCATCAAACGTCTGATTGCACTGCTTGCAAACATATATTGGCGTACGGGGCAGGCGCGAGCGTAAGTCTCTCATAGGCAATGGCTCTAACGCGACTGGCAATAGTTTATCGCTGCCATTTAACAGCATACTGGGAAGGGAGGCGTCATTGAAGTCATCGTCGTTGTTGTTCTTAAGAGACGTGGCGTCGTGCGCATCATTGCCAATGAAATCAAGATCAAAGTCAAATGGTGTTGGAGTTGGAAAGAGCGTTGAGCCTGCAGATGTTGTTGCGGCAGCTCTGGCCTCTGCTTTTTTATCTCGTGTTTCGCTCGCAACTAATGATGTTGTTGTTGCGGCTTTTATTTCCATATCTGTATCTGAATTTTCTGTTTCCGATCCTATATGCTTTTCCACCGTCTGCTCTGCTGCACAGGACAATAATTAGAGATCATTGAGCATCGACGTTATTAAAATACAGTTGTAGGTTTGAATTAGTTAGGTGTTTTTGCGGTTGTTGTTGGTGTTTTTGGGGCGGCATGTGCGGGGCATATTTGGAATTTGGGTTTAAGTTCATTGTGGCAAGGTTATTGAGCCGCTTACCGCATTTCTCATCCACCTCGCCAAGATCCACATTGCTCTCCTCGTTATATCCAGCACCAATCGGCATTATGTTGCCTTCGCTGGCATTGTTCGGATATGTTGTTGTTGCCGTCGAAGTAGTACCGGTTGCAGCTGTACTTGTCAATTGAGGCGCCTGCATCTCAATGATCGTATCCACCAAGTGGCTACGTTGCAAGTGCCGTGTTAGCGTTCGCTTAGCAGCAAATGATCGGATGCAGCGTGGACACTCGTATGGCAGTTCTGTTAGGAAATAGATTAAATAGGAATTCTGTTAAGGCAACATTTAAAACCTTTCAAAACTATAAGCTCAACTTACTGCGATAGAAAAACGTATCATTGGCTGAATTAGGTCCTGTTTTATGAAATTTAAGAAAATCTTTTAATGCATTTAATGATTAAATTGAAATCAAGTTTCGCTTACCGCCATCGTTGATGCCATGATGCGATATTAAATGATCGCGAATCTCACACTCCAGCTCACATTCATAGGGACACTTGGCACACAAAAAGAAAGGAGCTGCATATACAGAAAATTGATGCACAACTTTAAACGTGAGCTAAAAATACCGTATTATATTTTAAACTTACTTTTGTCAGGCTGAACATTTATCTTTTCGATGGCTGATGATGGTACGGAAACCTTTTCTCCCTTGGCTTGCACCATGTCACGAGTGGGCATTTTTTTATGAACCGTCTTATAGTGTTTGATGAGCAGACGTTTCTTATTGTACAGATTGGTGCATAACTCACATCGATAGGGTGCCAAGCCTGAACGATAACAAGGAAATCAACATTATAATATTTGTATATATATTCTTATTCCAAATGAATAATTAACACTTACCGCGATGTAAGAACATATGATTCTCGAATTTATATTGGCTGGTGTACTTTTTGTTGCAAAGCAGGCACAAAGGTTTCTGAAGATGTTCAGGTTGTTCGTCATCAAAGTCATCGAAATCGTCATCGTCGCTGGTGAGTAATAGATTTTGATCGGCAGCCGCTTCATTATTATCATTCTCATCATCATTTTCGGCATCATCCTCCTCATCTTCGTCTTCTTCATCTTCGTCTTCATCATCATCGCCTCCTTCGCCAACATCAAATTCCTCAAATAGTTTCTCTGCATCAAATTCCAAACTTATATTATTGTTATCAATAACAATGTCGTCGCCATCAACTACGGGCATATCGTCAGCAGGTATTGTGCATATGGCTGCCACATCGGTGTTATCTATAAACTCCTGCATATCACCAAACATGCTAGTATTGGGTGTTGTTGTTGACACTGACGCAGATTGGGGAAGACTGTTTATTGTTGTTGCTGCTGCCGCTGTTGGTGTTTTTGTTTTTGTCATGTTATTGGCAAAGGAGGGCTCAGGAAAAAGTTCAAATGTGTTGGAGTCCGTTACTGTTGATTCTACTGCTGTTGTTGTTGTGTCCATTGTTGTATTCTCGGCAGTAGTTGCATAAAATAATGAACTCGCATTCTCCACAATATTTATGCCATCTGCAGTCACTTCGGTTGTGGATGTTGCCTGCGGCTGCTGCTCAATTGTTGTTGTCGAATTCGTGGTTACCACTGTTGTCATCGTGGAAGCTGGTTCAGATTGTGTTGTTATTGGTGGATCTATAAATTAATTTAAAAGTTAATGATTGCAAAAGTTGATCAGGTTGTAAAAATAAATACATTTAATGCCCAACGGAATATCAAGCTGTTTGTCGCTATTAGAGCTGCTTGGCGTCGTTTTGCTTTCACGCTCCTTGACCCAGCTGGGCCGCAACTGTATCTCATTGGGCACTATCATATGCTTATCGCTGTAGTGCAAACGGAGCTGGCCGCAGCTTGGCGTTTCAAACAGACACATATCGCAGGAGAAGATGCGATTCCTATCTGTCAGCATCGTTGTTGTCGACGTCGCAAACTGACTAGCTTTAGTATCGCCAACGCAAACATTATGCTCGCTCGTATAGTGCTGGATGAGATCGATGCTGCGCAGCGAATAGAAGGTGCACTGGTCGCAAAAGAATTTAGGCAAATCTAAACGGAAATAAGATTGATACAAAAAAGATGTTTTATTGTATATGAGTAAAACTTACGGCTATGTGTAAGCTGATGAGATTTGAGGCGTGCCACCGTCGGAAATGCTTTGGGGCACAGTTTGCATTTATGCTTTAAGGCGCCAATTGATGCCGGCGCTGGTCGTGGCTTGGGTTTGACTGTAAAAGAAGAAATAAATATATATTAATAGCTGAACAATTATATTTAGTCGGTGTTCAGTTTACCTGTTATCTGTGGCAGAGCATGATCAACAACCATATCACTTGCATCAATATCCATCGCATCGTAAGTTAAATCTGTTTTCGAGTCACTCAATAAGCTTTGTAAAGTCATATTGGTTGTGGTGCCGGTATTCTTGCTATCATCAATATATTCGAAAACCACACCGGCATCATTTACTTGTTGCAACGTGCCATCTGGCATTACAATAAACTCGGCTCCGATGCTTACTTTAGAACTACTACTATTCGGTTTTATCGCCGGTTCAAATGGTGGGCCAGATGATTTAGCAAACGGCATCGACCGTAGCAACTGCTGGTCTGTATCACGAAAGTGATTCACATTCAGTTGTGGATGCGAGAAATCCTCGGGCGTCAGCACTGTTGGTATTAGTAGCTCCATATCCTCCAGTGTGCAAACTTTTACCTGACCATCATCTGCAGAAGTGTCTGCGAAAGTCGCTCTAGTTGTCCTTGTGGCACTACCAGACGCCTGCAGCGACGTTCGCATTTTGACCTGATGCTCAATTTGAGCGGCGGTCAGGCCATGCGACTTGCGATAGTGATCGTGCAACTGACGATCTTTGAAAGTCACAAAATTACACATTTTACACTGATGACGTGACGACTCTGTGTGAAAGGTGAGAAGCAGAAAAGAGAAAACCCGATAAGTTTTAGCAAAAAAATAAAATAGAGAAACAAAGACATATTGAACCACTGCCACGTTTATTCAAGATACTTTCTGGATCGAAAAGATTCTTTGCATAAGAACAAATATAATGATTCTTACTTTACACAATCTGTTCCAATCTTTGCGACAAAATTAAATCACATTTAGTAAGTGTTTTTTTCTTACCTGCATGCATGCGTAAATGTTGCCTGAGCTCTAAACGACTGGTAATAATAGCACCGCATATTTTGCATTCATGTCGCAAGGTGGACTTTAGTGGAATCTGCTCCCCGAGCGTGTTTACCAGCATCGCGTCACCTCTTGCCTATCAATCAAAACAAACTTAATAAGCATACCATTTACACACTACACTGCACACACGCACACTGACCTCCAACCTTGACGGTAACTGTTGTCCATTGAACCGCGTTTTGGGTTTCAGCTTTTCGGGGCATAGCTTGCGACACAATATTTCATGTGCACGCAAGCTATTCTGTATGAAGTAATAAGAAATTTGTAAACTTGTCCTGCATTCAACACATATATATTGCGGCAACTCGGGAACATTTTCGGCGCGCATGCAAAATAACAGTAAGCGCAACAGTGGTAATTTTGTGGTGGACGCGTCATTATCTCCTTGTCCACAGTCGATGAGGGAGTCCAGCTTGAAAAATTCCGCCTCGGATTTGAGGCAACAGCGACATGAAAATTTGTAATTGACTTCCATGTCCTCTGTTTTCACCCGCTTGTACGCCATGTTGGCACATTTAAGGCGACTTTATTTCTTTGATTTTTGACAGAAATGAAACAAATCGTTGTTTATCTTGTCGCGCACTAAATTTTTGTGCCTGTAGCCGTTCTAGAAGCGCAGACATTAAAATTGGCATTAACAATGTGACGCCGTCGCGTCGCTGCAGGGTTGCATGTGCTCGCATTCGGTGTGAATGGCAACCTTTACCAACAAAAACTAAAAACAAAGGCAATTCATTGTTTTCTTTATGAATGAGTTCTTAAAATATGTATTTATGTGTAGCGAATGGCTGCTTTGAGTATTAGGCACTGAATTGATATTAGTCAATGTCTTGTTCCAGGTCTTCTGCGTGCATTCTATTTATGTGGCATTTGAGAGGATACTTTTCACGAAATCCCTTCGAACAATAAGGACAATTTATTTTCACATTCGAATGTGTACGACGATGAACGGCTAAAGCAGAACTGGACTTGGTGGTAACACCACACTGCTCACATGTATACTTCCGCTCCCCACTGTGTAATGGGAGATGCACTTGTAAATCCCATTTGTTAGGCGCACAGTAGCTGCATAATTTGCACTGCCAGCGGGTGGATCTCTCATGAAATCGGGTTTTATGCATACGCAGCTTACATGCATGCAAAAAGCCCAAATTGCATATTTCGCACACGTAAGGATGACTACCACAGTGTACACGGTATTTGTGACGCCTTAGTTGTTCCTCATTGTAAAAGCGTCGCTCGCACTCATCACAATCTAGCCTGTGGATGTTTTCAGTTGGTACAAATGCCAGCAGGTTCTCAAAATACTCCTGGTAGCCTGAGCGAAAACTTGGATTATTTTTTGACATAGCAAATTGTTTTTTAAACCATTTTAGCAATGTGCAGACACTGTAGCACACAACCTTTGGCATTACGGAGACGTTAAATCGGTTTAACAGCTCCTGGCTAATCTGCTGGGCACTTTCAGAGCGCTCCTCTTTAAAGTCCGTATTTCTGTACTCCTCATTCCAGAGATATTCGTGTTGACGTAGCAGTTCAATAAATGAAAGCATTAAGTCGGGACTAGTATGCAGCAGACTATAGAAGGGTCGATTAGGCTTATTAATCACATAGTGCTAGAAAATAAAATCAACTTGTCATTTTAATTCAGTTTGAATAACTTTGTTTATACTTCTTCTGCTTGATCCTTGCTGTCATCATCTGTTTTCGCATCGTCATAAGTTTCAACAGCTTCATCATCTATGTCCTCTTCTACTTCCGAATTTTCACTGAGTTTATCTTCACAAATTTTGCTTAGATTTTGTTGTTCCAGCTCGACTTCAGCTTGAATTTCGTCATCCAAATCTCTTTGCTGATTGGCCAAGAATTTGCCAACTGCATGACGATCTGCCAAATGCCGACGAAATGACACCCAATCTGTTAGGTCAGCTGAGGTGCAAAGACGGCATTTTATTAAGAGTGTACTAGGCTCAGCTAGGCTTAAATATACGCGAGCGCTTTCTATATAATTATTGTTTATATGGTTTGTGGTCATTGTTTATCTTTATCAGTCGTGCCAACTTTCGGTAGTGGTTGTAATGTTGGCCATTCACACGGTAACGCATAACGCATACTGTCAATTTTAGTGAATTTTACAGCCGGTACACAAATTGTGTACACACCAATTATACTATTAAAGCCTTCAAAATTTATTACGTGTTTTATAAATTTTGTGCTGCTTGAATGGCAAATATCTATGATATACCCAGTTGGGCTGGCAAACCGCCAACTGGGCTACACTTGGATGTTCTTAAGGATGACAAATTGGTGCAAAAGCTGATGGTGGATGAAAAGCGCTGCTATCTCTTTGGGCGCAATAGCCAAATGAACGACTTTTGCATAGATCACGCCTCCTGTTCCCGAGTACATTCTGCATTTGTTTACCACAAACATCTTAATATTGTTTACCTCGTCGATCTTGGCTCAAGTAAGTCTTCATACATCACTTTCCTCCGATTTTAATAAATAATTTTGTGTACAGCGCATGGCACATATATTGGCACACTGCGTCTGGAGGCGCATAAGCCCACACAGCTCCAGGTCAACAGCACATTTCACTTTGGAGCTTCTACAAGAAATTATATACTGCGTGAGCGACCCTCTGGGGGAGGTCCGCGTAGCAATATAATGGAAGATTTGCCATTGAGTGAGACCAGTGACGGCGCCTTGTTGGGGCTGCCAGAGAGTCAAACCGAATTGGATGTGAGTAACTTTAGGTAGGAAAGAGAATCTTATCTAATGTAATTATATATTTTACAGAACTTAACAGAGTATAACACAGCGCATAATCGTCGCATCTCCATGCTGGGCATTGTCGATGACAAAAATTCGCGAAAACAGAATGCGTTAAAACAGGGACGCAAGCGACGCAATGTTACTTTTAACGATGAGGAGATTATAATTAACCCTGAGGATGTGGATCCTAATGTTGGACGTTTTCGCAACTTGGTGCAAACGACTGTGGTGCCAGCGAAGCGTTCACGTTACGAACCCAATCATATGGGACTTCATACGGGTGGGAGCACGATTAATGCTAATGGTGTTAGTGCGCTTTCCGCGAGTCATCAGATGTTCCAGCAGACCATCGTAGAGATTAAACAACAACAGCAGCAGCAGCAACAACAACAACAACAGCTGCCAACAACACCTCAAGCGACTGCCCATTCACCGGTTAATTCATTATATCAAGGATTGCCAGCAAGTGCTCACGATGGTTCGCAGCACAAGGCAAACAGCAGTGAATTTGAGCCCAAATCACCAATGGGCATTGGCTCCAAGTTGGGCATAATGTTGCCCAATCCAGCGCCAGATGTGACGCCCACCTTTGAAGAGCCGCTGCTTTCCAGCTCGACCATAGCAGAAAAGTTGGCTATGGCCAATGCAAATGGTACGTTTGAAACTCATATTCAAATAAAAATTGTTTCTTATTACTCTTCATTTTGCAGTCCGTCGCTTTGTGGATGAGCTGCATGTTGCAAATGGTGAGGGCGACTCTATGTGTCCACAAAAGAAGAAATACGCCAAGGAAGCATGGCCCGGACGCAAACCCATGTTGGGACAGTTATAAACCGCAAGATTTAATTCTCCAGCATATTCGTTTTGCTGATGTCTTAAATAGTTAACACACCACACAAGCTGGGAAAGATTGGCTTCTTAAATGGAATCTCCCCCATATACTCAGCTTGGACATTCATATAACTTTTTAGTAGCTCGCATTTTACAAAATAACAAAACTTATACATCGAAATCCAATCATATTTTTAGTTACATTTTACAACTGTGTGGATAACGGGGAAAGGGTATAACATCTCGGATATTCTTAACGCCAGTCACCAGCTGTAAATAACGCTCGAAGCCCATGCCAAATCCTCCAGTTGGCAAGCCACCATATTTACGTAGCTCCACATACCAAGACAAATCCTTGGGCAGCTGTGGATGCGCCTTAAGCACATCCGCATCGCACTCGCGAAGACTGCCGCCACACAGTTCACCCACTGAAGGCATTAGCAGATCAAGAGCATGCACACGTTGCGGATCGCTGCGTGAGAGCTTCATATAAAAGGGCTTCTGTTGCGTGGGCCAATTAAGCACAAAAACGGGCGCACCACAGTGTCCAACGAGAAACAGCTCCTGTTCTTTGCTGAAACCCTCATCGGCGCTAACAGTGCTTTTAAACTTGTCCTTGTTTGCCACAACAATTTCCATGGCCTCATCATAGCTAAGCATTTTCCAAGGTAACTGCAACCATGCAAGATCCGAGCTGGCATTAGCACTGTTCTGGCAAAAATGCAAATCAGATGAACTGCTGTTAAGCAGTCGTTGGGTAACGTCTTTCAGCATACGCTCTATAAATGCCGCCAGTGTTTCTAGATGTTCCATGTGTACCAGCTCCGCTTCGAACATGTAGAATTCAGCTAAATGTAGCGGAGATTTGGAATTTTCTGCGCGAAAAGCAGGCGCAAAAGTGTACGTGTTGCCCAATCCATAGGACATGGCTTCCAAATGCAGTTGACCAGAGACGCTCAGAAATACCTTCTGATCAAAATAGCTCTCCTCTGTGGGCACATTCGGGCGTGCCATTTTCTTAAGAAGTGGCTTGGAATCCGGTTGCACTCTAAAGACCTAAAATGTGGACAATAAAGATGATGTTTTGTTTTATAGAAATTTTTGCTACAAACCTCGCCTGCACCTTCACAGTCATTGGTGGTAAGAATAGGTGTGTTAATCTGCACAAAGGCCAGCTCATCCATGTAGTCGTGTATGGCCTTTTGTGCCCTGTGCCGAACCCGCATCTGAGCGGCAACGTAATCAATGCGGGAACGCAAATGCAGATGCTCTCGCACATACTCCGGTGCATGTTTCTGCTTTGGCGAGAAAGGGTACCCATCCTGTATATGCCCCTCAGCTGAAAGAACCTAAGTTCAAATTCAAAAGCGTTATGTAAGCTGCGCATATACTTACCCAAAGACTGCACTTCATCCGCATGTAATTCGTAGTGTCCATTGGGCGCCAATTGAACTTTTCCCACAGCGCTGACTACACTGCCCGATGCCAGTTGTTGTGTCGCTGCATTTCGTGGCACAACCAGCTGGAATTTTTCACTTGTGGAGCCATCGTTAATGTCCAAGAATATGTTGTTCTTTAAGCGGCGCACATTTTTTATCCAGCCCTATATGTAACCTTTATAACGACTATAGCCTTGACTAATGCACGATGTTTTCCTTACCTGTACTTGCAGCGTTTCACCCGGTTTGCTGTCATTAGCTATTTTAGCAATTCGCTGGACACTGCTATAATATCTTCTAATAAATAACATTGGCTTTGTGTTCCTTCTACTTGACCGGCAAAAACAGCTGTTTTGCACACTGGCTAATATGCTGATCACCAACAAACCTTAATAAAGTTGCCAATGTCGTGATATTTTCATTGCTCATATTAAATATTTATTTTCGAAGCTAAGCATATTGAAAATACATGAAATGAAACCACTTTAATATATATATGTACATTTTATAACATTAATATTCTGTGCTGCATACCAATTTTCAGTAATTATTTGCAAAGCCAACAAGTATCGATTCTGCTTCGATACCGATAGCCACAAGTGAACTTTCTTTTAAATAGTTTTATAGTTTTGTTCAAAGTTTTGTTGCATCCACTCATTTGCGAGCTTAAGTAGGTTGGGATTTTCCATAAATTCTTTTTGATCATTCTGCTTGACAGCAGTTTCTTTGCCGCCGCTACGCACAAAGCCAGCCTCGCCTTGTTTCAGGACACCAACGGCTGCCATTTCATGCATATTAACCGATTTATTTTCCCGAAAGTTTTTAATACTCAAATGATCAAGCAACTTTTCTAAACCCTCTTCATTGGGCATGCAATCCAAAAAACTACCGATTTTCATAACTGTTCCTGCCAAATCAGCCAAAATGTCTTCATAGTTTAGATACAGAACGTTTGGTAGTTCGCTTTGCTGCTTTGCCTCCATTACATGACTATAATAAGGCAGCCAGGGATCTGTATTTAAAGTAAGTTTGAGTTTAGTATATTGTGAAACAATTGTACTTACTTAATCCTCGTTGAAAGTATCGCCAATAGCGCTCAAAGTCGCCTGTGTATCCTTGTGTTCGGAATAAACGATTTAAATGATAGTAAGAGACAGCAACATCCTTGGGATTGCGTGCCACATAAATTATCTGAAAAGTTCAGTTTCAAATAATTACTTTTATTTTATTTAGAAATTCACTTGCCTTGCATTTTTTCTCTTGAACGCTGGGTGGCATAAGAGAGAAAGGAAAATGTGTTTTAATAAATCGCCTCTTATTGCGCGGAAGCTCTCCAAGTGTCTCATAGCCCGGACGTGAAATAAGCTCAATAAACTCAATAGCCGCTGGCGAATCCCTATTCTCAGCTAACAGTTCGGCTTTGATAGCATCATGAACAAACACGGGAAATCTATTAAGAGAAGCTTTGTTAATTAACCAAATTCTAACCAAAATCAAAAGAACTTACTCAAGAAAGGGAAAACGTTCGGTTAATGGACGTTCTTTGGCCTGATCAAAGTCCAATTGATTGGCAAGTAGCCAGATGAGCTCCTGCGTCCAAGTGGTGCCCGATCGCGGCACAGTTGCTATCCAAATATCATCGGATCTCGCTTCAAAGTTATAATAACGCTCCGCCTCCGTTTTATACTTGTGCGGAAAAAAGTATCCCTCGGGTCCAACCTGAACAAAACCCGTTCGCTCACCTGTTCAACGCAGGGTTTTTAATTGTAATCCAAAGCCAAATCGTTCGACATACAAACCTGTAAAGTATTTCAGCAGCTCTGCATTTGTGGCAGCATCCACATCGCGTATCTCAAATGGAAACTTGTAATCCATTGCTCTGCGAGACGCACTCGACAAGTTGTTAACCCTAACTAAACTCGACACTGCTCAACTGGTTGGAAATATTTGGCCCGGTAACCAGCCAGCGACTCTTTTTACGCAATGCATTTATGTATATTTATGTATTTGATAGCTGCAGCATTTTTAGCGCAGAGAAAGTGCCCTCTGCGCATTCCTCTCTGGTCAATGTTCGTCAGCCGGTTGGCAGGTGTGTGTTCAATTGTAACTGTAATTGCTTGGCTAAGCGGAAAAATAATAGCGTTTACGTATGTAAGTTGCAATTGAAGACCCTGAACAATCATCGACGTGGCAGATACCCCTTACTTAATGCTAAATGGTGTCATCAAGCGAGCTTCCAGTTTTTAACTAAAAAGTATTGTGTTAATGTGACTCTAAGTTATATTTTTGTCCAAGATTCCACTTTAAAAACCAATATACCCAACGAAGTATATGTGCAAAAAAACATAAGCCTAGTTACATTTTATAGTATTAACAAGTTTTGTAAGATCATAAAAATTATTTGAGACAATAAACAAGTTTAATGTTTTCTGCCTCGTTAAATTTAGTACTTGTTGAGTAATGTTTTAAGTTTAAATGGAATTATGCAAAAAACTGGATTTAGCATGCTGGCATTGTGCAACGACGCTGCTTGGAGAGACGCTTGGGGCAGGATTGGCCGCCACGTTGTGGCTCGTTGATTACAAAGCGATAACCCTCTGAATAACCGACGCCACAGCTAACGCTGCATGGTGACCAATTGGACCATTCGGACATAACGCAGCCCTTGGGCAACTGTTGGCCCTCCTCACGACCCACTGGACTGGTTGGGGCTGACGATATCTTGCTGCAGGTTTGCATGCAATCGGCATCGGTTAGGAAATTGTTGCGATTACCACGGCAACCACCATAGGTGAAGGATTCACAGCGATTGGATTTGGAGTTGTAGGCATAGCGTTGATAGTTGCCACGGCAGGGACCCGCCTCTGGTTCCTGCACACAAATATCCTTGGCCATCTCCATGTTGATTTGGCATTCCACAGCGTGGTGGCATTCCCGCTGCTGGTGCAGTTCCATGCGCTTCGTGCAGTTTTCTTTCATCGGTCCATCCTCCAGCAGCACTAGGCGCTTGCGAATGGAACTTCCAATCCCGCAAGAGCCAGTGCAAGGACTCCAGTCACTCCACTGTGTGGTGGGGCAATCGGGATCGGGCAACTCCACCTGCTCATAGGTGCAATCCGGTCGCATGCACTTGTTCTTCTCCACAATGGTAATGTGTGGACAACGTTTACGTCCCAGAGGATTAGTGAAAGTTCGTGTGCGCATTGTGATTCCAATGCCACAGCTGGCGGAGCACTCAGACCACACGCTCCAGGGCGTCGTTTTGCACATGCCAGCACCCTCGCCATTATCGTTGACCAGAGACTGTGAGTTGGCCAAATTTTCGCCCTCATCCTCATCGCGATCCTGACCAGCCGAGCCGTTGGCACACTCTGGCACCGGTGCAACACACATCTCTTTGGACACCAGTTGGCGCGAGCATTTGCCCTGCTGCGCCAGCTCAGCATTTAGATATTGGCGACTACGCATCCGGATGCCCTTGCCACAGCTGACGGAACACGGACTCCAGGCATTATAATTGCTCACACGGCACTCGGCTGTAAAAAGATCAAATGATAAAAAGAATTCTTAGTTCGATTGCTTTTACAGTTTATATTATAGCTTACCACGCGTATCCTGCTCGTCGGCATCATCGGATACTTCTACCTGAAGCGCCTGGAGGAAATCATCATCACAATTGCGTGAGATAATCTTCTCGCGACGCAGATAGAGCTTGGCGAGCGGTGTCATCTGTTGGCTTTGAGGATCATAAAATGGCGCACGTGGATCCTCGGGATACATTGTTGTAATCTTGTACATGCGCTCGCGGGGTTGTGTCTCAGAGTTTGGTGACTAAAACGGAAAAAGAGTTAGTTGGAGTATGTTTTAAATTATTGCCAGCAACACTTACCATATAGGTGATGCCGCTATCTGTGCCGGCATCCCAAGGATAGAGATCAAAGTCCATGGACTCCTTCCAGCTGCAGTCAGAAGTGCAAAGGTCAACTCCACTGATGCCAACCATCCAATCGGGTGAGGGTCCAAACATGGAAGCAAGGGACACCTTTGGATGCTTACGATCCACACGGAACTTGGACGAAGTGTTTTGATTGACATTTGGATACCACAAACCAGCAGCTTTAATAAGAGTACGTAGTTTAGGACCTTGAGCACGCAGCTCCGTCTCCAGAGCCGTTGGTGAGCCCCATTCGGCCAATGAGCGGAAGCCATCAGTAGCAATATGGTGTTCGCCCCAAAACGAAAAGTTTGCCTCATGTGAAGCGCCAATAACATCAGAGAAATGAGTTAGCCAGATGGCAAATGGATAATCCTTGGGATGCGTCTCATTCGACCAGATGCCCTCAAACACAAACTGATAAGAGCATTAGAAGACAACAGATTATTTTCAAAAGCAACAACTTACACTGTACTTGGCTTCATCACAGGCGCAGCATTCCTTTTGGGTCGCTGCTCCACTTGGCTTGTGCTCACATATAACCTGGGTAAGCTGCCCATCGTCGGAGAACCAGGCGCGAGAGCCCTCATAAACCATTGCGGATAGAGAAACGCAGCCCGAGCCGGTCTCGGGTGCCACCCACATGACCTGTATCTCAGTCTTGGGTAAATCATCAGCCTCCGAAACTGTATTTACACAGCGGTCGTTGAATTTGGTGAGAGAATCGCTGAAGAGCTGAAAGCGACCAACACGACGTGGACTAGCTGGACTAGCCTGGCGTCGTTTGCCAGTATGCGCTTCTGCAGCAATTGTAAAATGTGTAAAGTGTTGGATTTTCGTATGAGTACGTGAGCCAAGCAGTAGCACTAGAAAAAATATACAGTTATTAAATTCAAATATGCATTTTCGATTGATAGCTGCTACAAGTACTCGATACTTTGAGTTTCGATAAACAGTACATGCATAATGCAACACTGAATACGGCCGACTGTCAAATTGACTTAACAAACTGCTCATTGTATTTGATCGCGTCAGGCGGGTTATTGAGTTCGTCTATTTGTATTGAAGTAAATTTTGTAGCGTGTGTAAAATGAGCTCTGTAAACATGTCGGATAGCTGTATTAATTACGAGAAGTGCGGCGATGTGATCGTTTCGTCCAAGGATAATATAATTAAAATGTATTGTTATTTTTGCGGTGGGATTTATGACAATGCTTTGGAATTTCTGCATCATTTGCATTTGATGCATGACGATGTGCTTGGTTTTACCAAACCCCTTAGTGTCTACAACATCGAGGAACTTCTATCACAAACAGAAGAACTGGAAATCAGCACTAGCAACGATTCTAAATCTATCACTAGCGGCGGATCTAACACTAGCGGTGAAATTGAACTGAAAGCAAAGACAGGCATATTCAACGCCACGGCCGTAAACGATGCAAAGGAAACGACAAAAAGGAATGTTGTTGCAGAAGTGGAAGCTTTGTTGTTTGAGGATGAGGACAACGTTGAGACATCCCAACCACTTGGAGAAGATGTAAAAGTTCAAATAGAAGATACTACAAACCAAGGCTTAGAGCTGCGACAACTGCTGCAAAACGCTGGATTACACAGTACACAAGAGCAGCCTCAATCCATGACAACATCCGATACACAATTGAAAAACACGATTGCTGCAAAGCAACAAAAAGAAGACCACAACTCAATGCGGTCAAAAATGAAAACCGTAAAGCCTCGATCTACTTGTGATTTAAAAAGCTATGCGATTGCACGCTCTGCCCGTCAGCGGGAGCAGAAACAGAGCATGCGTAACATCAAACGCCGCATATTCCGTTGTCTAGAAAACGAGCCGGATTTAATCATACCAAAGATGCAAGTTGGGTCAAAACAGAAACAATCCACTGCTTTTAAAGCTGTTGCGAACGAAATTGATGCCAAGCAGAATTTAAATGATGAAAATAACAGAATTGTGAATCGTTATCCCAGATCGCCACTCATTATAAACAAAATAGAGATTCTACCCAGACTTAACTTAGATTTTAAAAACGCAAACAACAATGCGGAAACGAAAATCGTAAAGCGTAGATCTTCTCTCACAGTCGTTAACAGTCCACCAATGGTGAGCAAGAGTCCAAAGAGGCGTCCATCGTTTTTAGCACACACCACACCAAAGTGTGATCAACAGATTGTTGAAGGAAAGTCAATAAATCTGGAATCACGCAAGCAAGTTATAGCCAATAATTCGAATTCTGCGGACACTGAGCGGACAAAAACCGATTCAAAACCAACAGGCTCACCGAATTTTATTCTATCCGAAAAAGTATTGGCGCTTCTAAAGGTAATGCTTGTTATGCAAGTTTTGCAAAACAGATTAATCAATTTATTAATTTTTTTAGAATGAATGGGACACTACTGGCCTTAATGAAGATAGTTTGCTGGAATTGGCTGAGCCCTCCATGAATGATTCCTTTGATACAATACTCAATCGAGTTGAGGGCGAAATTAAAGTGCAGCAACAGAGGTCAGCTCCAATAGCTACGAAAAACGCAATTGAAGTTAATACAGCACCAAAAGATGTTCTACGCTCTAATTTAAGTCTGCTTCAAATAGTCGGCGTAAGTATATTATACCCAATATATATAACAAATAAATACTAATTGTTATTTTTTTTCCACCGACAGTTGCCTATTATTATGGATCCATCTTGCGAAGATCATAAGCCCATTGAATATTCAGAAATGTTGCGCAAAAAAGCAGCTAAATTTTGCAAAATGATTTATTCCTGCCACGCAGTTTGGTATTGCAAAAGATTTAATCCACAATGCAACCAAAAGACACTCAAAGCGCTTTCGATGCTGACAGAAGAGGCTAACAGAAAATTTAAAGGAAACTTGAGCGTCAGTGAAATGAAGCGCATTTTAACTTTACTTATTGTCTGGTATGTGCATAATAACTATCTAAAGGTCATCAAGAAAGCCAAGCTCTCGACTGCCATCAACCATTATATGCAGCTATTTGGCTTTCTGCCAAAGTGGCAAGTGTTGGGCAACCAGTCAAACTATGGGATAGCGAGTCATCGCTAGAGACATCTTGGAGACTAAGCCAGTCCGCCTTACCGATGCCAAATTACATTAAGACTATTGCACTCTAATCAGTGTCAGAACAAATGTTAACTATTCAACCTATTTTGTTGTAAGCTTACTTAAAATATTGTTACTTTCAATCAATTGAAGAAAAAAAACGCAAGACCAAAAGATTTCATTCGAATACAAAAGCAAGTGCTATTTATGCTGTTAATTCTTATCGCAAGTGCTTTGTGTTGTTTGTGTTTTAGGGGTCGCGAGGCCGTGACCCAAGTGCTGATTATGAAACCGTTTTGTTTTAATCTGAAGCGGCCAACTTAACCACAAAACTTACAATTGTATGCCTTGCCGGGCACATAGCCATTGGGTCCATCAGCCACAATTAATTTGTATCCATTGTCACCGCGTGTACGTCGTCCATGGGGCAAGTGTGTGGGCGCCCGAGGGCAGCCCGCCGCTGTACTAATTGCGCCTGCCGTAAGACAGACGACAACAATCACAGCGATGCTGCTGGCAAGTGATTGCCGCATTATAATCTTGTTTTTGTTTTAGATTCCACTTCGGGCAGCTGCGAAGAAATATTTAATACGCGACCGTTTCCGACAGTGCACACAAACAGACTGAATGAAGCCCCTCTTTTGAGTTATTATCAGCTGAGCGCCGATTGCTGAATGCTCATTGTCCGTGTATAACAAATGTATAATCAGAAATGTTATATATAGTATGTGGTTAGCATAAAGTCGTATTGATATGGATTTGCATGTGCACTTTGCTACTTGAGATTATACTCAGACTCAGCGGGATTTGCTTCGAGAAAGGAGAGAGCTAAACACATGTAATATTTCCCTTTTTTGAAGCGCTAATTCTGATAACAGCACGCAATTAGGCACAATTAATTTAACTGATAAGGGAGCCTCAAATTATTTCATAGGTGGTCTATACTAGCTGAGGGCTTTAACCCGTTGGGTATTATAAGCTCACCTTTGTAACCAATCGGCTAAAGAATCATTTGATTGTTGCTTTCACATATTATTAAAAAGTTTGATTAAATAATAATTATATATGGAACTTTTTGTTCGCTTTTCTTTATTATTATTTCGATTCTGCTGTTTTGCTCTTTTGTAATAAATATATATATGTATATGGTATAAATGTTGCCATATATAATTTACAAATGTTGTTATTGTATACATACATATATATTTTTGTATCATTTTGTTAACAATTCATTAATATAACCACAAAATGCAGGTTCATAGTCTGTTAAGATGTATATAAGTATTTGTTTTTTATATAAATTTGTTGGTTTGCTTAGCGCTGCAATTACTTATACAAACAAAATACACACACACGCATATATAGTATAGTATAGTTTGTGTATCTAATATTGCCCTAAACAAACAAGATTCAATTGTAGCTTAGGAAACTTATGTCAGTTGCGGTCTAGTAAAAATTACATTGGCGTTGGTCAAGGTAAACCAAATAACTGATAAAAGTTATGGAGCTGCTATTTATATAAAGCTGCTACCTGAGATATATATGTATATATTGAAATTCGTAACACAGGATCACATGATTTGCCAGTTAATGAGAACATAAAAAAACTTAAAATAAAGCATAACAAATTGAGAAGTTTTTAAAATTATAACAAACATTTCGGCTTACAATTAAGAGATATTTATAAATTGATATTCTTTAAAACGTATAACAAAACTTGATAAAATAAAAGTACATCTTTAAATAATACTTTTAAAGCATAGTTAAGCAGCAAATCACAAGCATGAAGCAACAACTAATACTAGAATGTCAGTATAGGCGTCTCCCGATGATCCAGCAGATCTGCAAAAGCAACAAAATAACATTTAAATATTGTAGTCAATAATAGTAATTCTTGGGCTTTACCCTTGGCAATGCTCCACCAGGGCAGTGTGACATAGGTAAGGAATGCATTGAGTGGCGTTGACTGTTGCCTTCGATTCTCCTTCCAGAAGTGAAAGGATTGTGTAAAGCCACGACTGGTCCACAAGGGATTATAGGCGCCATCATCCAGTTCTGAAAGCACACAAATAAAATCAAAGTTTATTTAAAGATTAAGACTGGGGATGAGGATGAGTGTATTGACTAAAGGTGCATGCACGGTTAGGAAAAAAAAGTATACAATTGTGAAAAATGACCTTTGAGCGCCTTCTTGGGCAGATCGCACCAGTAGTATATATTGGTGCCGTCCGGTGTACGACGCTTTGGCACCAAATGCAGCACTCTATTGTAATAGGATTGCTTGGCGGTACGCGGCAATGTGGCACTGCTTGATGCTGGCAATTGATTGCCATTGGCCAAATCCGCATCACCGTTGAGCAAAGGTTGCTGCTCCTGTGGCACCTCCTCCTCCTCCTCTTCCACATTATTATCGTTGGTTGCGCTGACGTTTGACTTCGTCTCCAGCTGCATTGGATGGCTCTCTGATTTCACAGGTACAATTAAACATTTTTCAAATAGTTTCGTTGGTGGCGTTGTTGCCGACGCTTGCTCCACCACAGGCAGCTCCTCGCGCCCGCGCACACTTATCATAAGCTGGCTGTCGGTTTCACTGAGAATCGCAATCTTGGCGGCGCCAGCACAATCGCCAGCATCCAAGGATTCCCCGTTGAGAGAGGTAGCATCATCTGCCAGTTCGTACTCCTCTGTTTTGGGCGGCGTTTTAGCATTGTTATTGTTATTGCTAACTGTCTTGGTTTTTACAGCGATTTTGGATTTATCTTTCGACTTGTCCTTATCTTTATCGAGCTCCTTTTTGGTTTTCTCTTTTTCCTTTTCACTGGGTTTGGCACTGCGCAGCCTTTTGGGCGACATTTTGGAAAACAAATTTGATTTTTGATTTGTTGACTTTTTATCATTCTCCTTATCCTTGTCCTTGTCTTTGTCCTTGCCCTTTTCAAGCTCCTTGGGCTTGACCAGGCGCACTCTTGCTGGCACCGCCGCCCTTTTGGGCATGGGCAAGCTCGTCCTGCGATCGGCAGCGCTTAACGATACGCTCCGTGTTATATTGTTGGCCTTGCGCTTTGTATCCGTGCCCAATCGCAGATTACTCCGTTTGGTTACCACCAGCTCGCTCTCCACACACAGTATACTAGGTGGTTTTGGCTTCAAGCGCGTTTGTCGCTTATCAGGCATTTTGCTCAAACAGGCAGGCGTCTCATTCGACGCATCCTCACAGCTGGGACAGTACACCTCCGACATCTCCGGTGTATCGGTAGCATTTTTGGACGCTGTCCAGCGTTTCTTGCCCTTCATGCTGCCAAAGCAATTGCAGCCGGTTGTTTTGTTGCTGTTGTTGCCGCTATTAACCATTACCTCAACGGCAACACTGAGTGGCGGCGGTGTAACGGCTGTCTCAGCACTAGCTGACGCAGGATCAGGTTCAGGGTTGTCTGTGGCAACTGGCGTTTCGCCAGCTGCTGATTTGAGCGTTTCACAATTCAGATTTGGGTACAATTTTGCCACGGAGGCCGAGAAAGCAGGACGCTGTTGATCTACAAGTAGATATAGATCGGTTTGTTTGCGTTTTTTATAAAGCATATACAACGACATACACACACACACACAAACATACAAGAAGACCAAATGAAACACTCGGTCTTCAAGCAACTTAAAAATCAATTTTTTGGCCAAATTAAAAGTAAACAGTTAAGCAGCAAAATTATAAAAAGATCATCAAATTATACAATAACTGGGGAATAATGGGAGAAGCAGCTATAAGCGGGACTGTACTAGTTTGTGGTATGCAGATAAACAGGAGTTTTTTTTTTTTTTTTTAATATATAGTGTTTAAAAGGATAGAGTCTGAGGTTGTGTAAAATTGGTTCAGGAGACCAGAAGGAAGATATGTACAATGATTATTATGATTATTCGG
This sequence comes from Scaptomyza tumidula, assembly GCA_035044465.1. Classification (NCBI taxonomy): domain Eukaryota; kingdom Metazoa; phylum Arthropoda; class Insecta; order Diptera; family Drosophilidae; genus Scaptomyza; species Scaptomyza tumidula. Next base: position 16,388,372 of record JAWNNW010000444.1, read on the forward strand.
AATATCCCCAATTTAAACACCATACACTTTAAAAAAGCAAGACTCTAACTTTCAATCGAACTCGAAAGTTCTTGAAGGTTTTTAAGAACATTTCTTATCTAAACTATATAATTACACTCCTAAATATCTATATCCCATTTTATTGTTAACAGATTTGACATTTTTAAACGCAAAAGCAAATGAAAAATTTTTAACAAAAAAATATTGGAATACTCTGTAGTTTTAGTTGTCCTGCTTTCTCGGCAATATTTGATATATATATATATACTCGTTAGTCCTTTTTTGGAATTTATATATATATAGTATATACATATGTACGTACACACAGATTAATGTTGGTTAATTTGAATTTGAAAAGTTTGTTAATTTATAAGGAAAATTTGTAGGAACCACAACATGTTTACAAGGAAAGAAAAAAATGAAAATATTGTTAAAGCAGAGCAAAGCAAGCAGGAAAAAAAGGCGCAAAAGATCGAAGCAAGTACTTGATACTAAATAGTATATACTACATATAACTAATTTTAGATCAATTTACAATTTTAAATTTTTTACAAATCAGCTGACAAAAACATGCAAAATAAAAGTTTAAATGAAATAGGAAAAGTTTACCATCTCTTAAATCGCCAGCTTCGATTTCGGATACTTCGCTGGCAAGGGAGTCGAGTCCTTCGTTCTCGGAGCGCGCCTTGGTGCCAGCTGTTGAGCTTGTGCCACTGCTCACCATGTCCTGGTTGTTGGTGTTCTTGGTGCGCCAGCCATAGCGCGAGAAATTATTTAGATTGGCGCTGGGATCGCTGAGACGACGCTGATGTCGATACGTGCAATAGTCATCGTTTTCCTCCTCCCACTCATCCCACATGTCTGTGGCACAGAAACCCGGTTCGCTGGTTGGTGTCTCTACACCAGAACCTTTCGGTTTCGTCACAGCCATCTCGGCATGTCCCTTGCCCTGGGGTCCCTTCATGCGAACGAATTCGCAGCGCGTCTGAACGCCGGCACCGCTGCTAAACAGGCCAAAGGACATGCGTTGCGCCACCTTAGAACTCAGACTCGATTGCTGTGAACAGAAAATGAGTATTAAAGCAGGAGAAGATGATAAGCACCCAAAGATCGACTTACTCTAGCATCGTAGACCTTTTTAAGCGCATCATAGCGTATAGAGCCGAGAAAAATTACACCTTGAACTGCGCCATCTTTGTCATTGGCAACCAGTTCGACGCAAACCATTTCGCCATCGCGAACCAGAATATCGCTAAACACCTCATCGAAGTTGTCGACCATGAAGCAAATGTGTGGATAGGTGATCTCCTCGCCCTCGCCCTTCGTATCCATTTTCCTGCGACTGGGACTTGCGTAGACACGCTGTGAATGCCGACGCAGTACTTGCAGCTCCTTGGGCGACGTTCTTGTGCAGATGGCCAGAGTGAGTGTGTAGTCGAACTGATGTATGACCATGTTTAGATAGACAGTCTCCTCCCAGTCCACATCCGGATCACCGATGGGCAACTTGCGCGAATCTTTGCGAAATACCTCAACTTCAGTCTGTAAATGAAATATGTTGAAATTAGCCAAATCACTGATCAGTAAATTAATGACTCACTTACCTCATATTTTGGCATGTGTCGCGATGAGCTTTTAACGTGCTTCTTGCGCACAAAGAAGAGCAAATCATCCGAGTCGATGCTGTGCACGGGCTCCGTTTGGAATAGAAAATGACGAACAAACAGATCCGTCCAGTAAGTGGTGCCCTGTAGCACAACAAAGCCGCCATCTGAGAAATGAGTAAGATGATTTGTTTGCTCATTAAAAATTTAATTACTAAAATATATAAATAACTAATTTCTTGGAATCAAAACAGCATAGGTCAATAGCCTGGAATCGTAAATTTGTTTTTCTTTGTAAGATAAGGACATAATTTCTAAGAATTGAAAAACAATTATAAAATTGTATATATTAAAATTGCATAAAAAACCCAAATAATCAGTTTTTGTTATTAAGAAACAAGTAAGAAGGCTTTAGTCGAGAAATCCCGACTAGACGATACCCTCAACCCTATACTTTACGCGTACAGTCAGTGCTTGCAAGTATGTGTGTGTGTGTGTGTACCCGCATACTGCATACTCAACTTCAATGTTCCATATCTCCGGTGTTTCTCAACCGATTTATTTTCCAAATCTTGAGTCTCTAGTTCTTACGGACGGACGAACATGGCTATGTCGACTCGGCTGTTGATGCTGATCAAAAATATAGATACTTAATGGGGTCGGAGATGCTTCCTTCTGCCTTTTACATACTTTTGGACAAAACCATTATACCCATTTTTAATGGGTTCAGGGTAACAAAATCATTTATAAGCTCAGTCTCAAAAGTGAAGAGCGCAGTTTGTAAACAACCAACGAATCACAAAGTAAACATAAAATGAACTTCAAGCTGTTCTTCTTCATTGGATTGATATTTGTGCTAATGCAACAAGCACTTTCCTATCCACAACATCATCCACAGCAATCATTCGATAAGATACAAATAAAAGCACAGACTACGTAAGTTAAATAACAAAAAAAAAATAAAAATGCGAAACTACTAAGAAACTTTACGCTTTTGACAGTTTTGGACGTCAGGATCGTATTGGACGTATATTTAAAACGAATTGTACTAGAGAATAAAAACTGTATGTGTCGAAAGTGCCGCTTTGTTCTTTTTTGCCATAAGATTAGGATATCATTTATTAGTAATGGTAAATATGTAATCGTTCAAAATGCGTAGAAAAGGACAGATTGTACAAGTGCAATAAACTTAAAAAGTTTTGTCGATACAAACACACATTTAAATTCATATACACATTGTGTATGCATAAGTACACATGTACTAGGACAGCACTGCTACTCAATTGTTATCGGGCAAGCCTTGCCAATAGAGAGAGAAAATCACACAAAACAAAAAAAAGGAATAGCTGCCTTCGCGAGCCTTAAATTTGCATTGTAAACAAGAACGAAAACAGACAAGCGGATTACCGCTTACGATTACCAATACAGATAAACTAATTTGCATATAACGGCACTTGTGTATCTATGCAAGGAATCGGAGCACACTCACAAAAAAAAAACAGCTGTATGCGTTAGAGCGAGACTGGGAAAGGAATTGCCGGATGGGGCGTTTGACAAATCGATATTGTGCAAATGTAGACAAATTTTCCAACAAACAGTTATTATTATAATGATGTGTGGGCAAAAAATTACCATCTTTGAGCAGCTGTCGCATCTCTTTGGTGCGTTGGAAATTGATGTCCTCGAGCAGCTGCTGAAGCGGCGTCTGTGGTTTGAGCAAAACGCCCGCTGCGTTGGCCAAAGCCATTATTGCTACTATGACGTCGTTGGCGTAGGGGGATTTTTTTCGTTTCGCAAGTATACAAAGCGCTTTAATAATTTCACAACTTCCAATTAGTCGGCAGCATGAGCTTTTTTCACTTTATGTTTTGCACTAATAATTTCATGTTGTTTTTGTTAACTCCAACTATTTTGTTTAATTTACAACTAAGCGACGTGAGTGTTTAGCAACTGAGCAGCTAGTTCTTAGTGAAGAGCGCAACGTAAGAAAAATCACTCAAATTGTAACTGAGCGTCGGCGGCGTCGATGTCAGCTGCAGCTTTTCACTCTAACTAACAGACAGTGGACTGTCCACCTTTGTTTTTTGTCATCCCCTTTCAAGCTTGGGGTTGTGTTGTTTTACAGCTGTTGCCGCCAGTTGCATTGCCTCCACTTTTATCAATCGCCCTTTATTTTGTGCGCTCGGTCAGCTGTTTCAAGTTACAATGCCAATCGACGCTTGTGCTTCTTAATAAAAATAACAACAATTGAAAAATGGCACAATGTCAAGCTTTTTATAATTGAACAATAGCAATAGCTTTTAATACTACCAACACACTACGTATACAATAGTTAAATTATCGACTACTGCCACAGCTGAGTTCCGATAACAATGAACCCAACTTTGTGCGCCGATTTTCGATGTATTTTTAAAATCATTTAACAATTTGTATTGATTGTCATTTGTGTGGTGTAACAATTTGTATTAATGAGCTGCGTCTTCATTTGGCTGCTCCAGCATTTTCATATCGTTTTGCAGCTCCTTAAGGTCTTTAAGCATATTGCGCGCCAATTGCCCCTCCGGTGTGGAAATTGGTTCATACAGTAACATACGAAGAGATTCCCTGATCATCACCTCGGTTTGTCGCAACTCAACCTGAAGATTTAATATAAAATTTTAAAAGTATACCAGCAATATTCAATTCGTTCTTTACCAGCAAATCCTGTGCATCCTGTTCCTGTTCGCTAAACAACTTTCGGCCAAGTTCTGCCTGTGTGTTAGCCAGCTCATATAAAGCGATAGCCTTAAGGCGGGATATGCCTGGTGCCAGGACTTTGAGCACCAACAAAATCTCCTGGCACAAACGTATCTTACGCTCGTAAACCTTGCGATTGGGACGATGTGCCATATTTTGTAAAATCTGCCTAAGTATGGAGGCAATATTCTGCTTTAAATCAAACATAATATAATGATTGCCATGAAGCAGTCGTGATAGCTTGGCCAACAACAATTCCAGCCTATAAATATCATCGCGTGCATGAAACACCTCCTCCTTGGCACGTTCCAAAACATTGGCAACAAACTCCGGTTTCAGCGTATGCTCCGGATTAATTAGACACTGCCAAATGCCAGTTTCCAACTGACGGACTATATAGCCGCCCTTGCAGGTCTTGCAAACGAAGCTGCTGAGATGTGTGCCCAGCTCCGTGGGATCCTGGCAGCGAGTACATTGGCAATCAAAGCACTTACCCTGCTTAAGGATTTGACGCCTTTCATCGGTGCCCAACAGTATATTGGTATAGCAATTGTAGAGTATCTCACCAGCGGATATATTACGATTCGCATAGAGCTTAATGCGTCGCTGCTCATCGATGGATGTCACTAGATTGGGTGTGCAGCTATGTGCAAAAATCGCAGCACGCAGATAAAGTCCACGCATAGCGCCACCTGATTCTGGAGCACGAATCTCAAAGGCATTGATGTCGGCAATACCAAGCATATGCTGCAGCAGTTCCTCATCAATCTCTGTGCCATTGCGCAACTGCAGCAGGACACCAGTCGACTGTAGTGGCAACATAACCTGCTCACGATAAGTGCGCCAAACCTCTGTGTCCTTGCGTAATGCCAGCTGTGACTCCATTTGAACCAGATCCTCGTAATGTGACTGAGTTTCCTTATGCTCCCGCAGCAGCAAGAACTTAAGGGCATTGCTCAATTCCGGTTGTGCCTGCAACTGCTCCACTTGCTCCTGCTGCAGCTGTAGCTCCGCAAGCCGACGGCAATCGCTTTCGTTATGTTGCTCACATTCGCCACAAAGCTGCAGGAGCCGACACTTTCTGGCAATTGGATATGAATTATTGATGACTCAGTTTATTCCATGTACTTACCCGCAAAAGGAACTAGTTAGCTTAAAGCAATTGCTGCAGCGCCTATCCGCGCTATTGGATAGCAGCAAAACGGGCTCCTCGAACAGCAACGTTTCACCCTCACGTATATTGCTGGAGGCAATCACATATCTGGAAATCCAACTGGATTAGTTTATTTCACTTTATTATCTACTTCTCCTGTACAACCTGCCCAACGTTTCATTACGCTTGATTTCACACTTCTTGGCAAAATCTTCGGATACCGTAGCCATTTTAAAAGTGTTTCAAAATAATTTCTTTATCTTGGCTATAATTGCATCTGCTGTCGCCAATTATCACAAACGAACTGAGCACCCAATAGATATATATGTATATATATATAATTACAATATTGCCTCTCTTGATACGACTGAATGCAATTTATTTTTATTTAAATGCAATTCTTTATTTATTTCATTCGATTTTCATTGTCTTTCCTACTCTTTGCAACTCTCTGGCTATTGAACTTTCATCTCTGAGTACGTTAAGGGCCATTGCGTTAGAAACTTTTAAAGTTTCGATTTTGGTACAGAAAACGATACTCTTGTAGAATTTTGGAACGGTAATATAGTAGAACTATGTGATATTGTTTATTTTCGATATTCGGGTTTGTAATCTATTAAAACTTGAAATAAAATAAAATCATTGCTTTAAAGTTTTCCATATTTCATTAGATCCGATTCAATGCGCTCGAGCTCCATGCTTATGCGTTCGGTTAGAAAACCTTCGGCCGAATTTTCCGGTTCAAATTGCAGCAAGTCCAATGCCTCCTTGGCCACCGAACGTGCACGCGAAAGCTGTGCCTGTTAATGGCAGGAATTCATTAAGATATCAGCAATCACTTCATGCAATTGGATCTACTTACCGCATATTCCTTTTTGTTTACATCGCCCTCAGCAAATTGCAGCTCAGTGAGTTCTACAAAGCCCAGCAAATACTCGAACAAAGCAATGGCATAAAGCTTTGAGATGCCAGGCACAACGGCACGGCAAACTGGCAACAATTCTCCACAGAGTTCGACGCGTCGTGCTAATAGCTTTTTGCATGGATCGTTCATGGAATTCATCAATGCAGCGGCACGTAAAATGCTTGCAATATTCTGCTTGATATCGAGCAGAAGGAAATGATTTGGATGAAGTTGTTGCTGGTGCTGCGAGAGCAACGATTCATAGGTGTTTAGTTCACCCTTCGCCTCCACCATGGCGCCACCTACTTCAGCAAGCAGTTCGTGCACATCGGCCGCGGTAAGAGTTCCACCACAATCCTCTTTCATGCAACGCCAATCTCCGGAGCCACTTAGGTCACACACAGCATAGCCATCGCTGCATTCCCGGCACTTCATGCTGCTCATATGGGTGTTGAGTTCGGTCGGATCTAGACAGCGTGTACAGGCACATTCCATGTGCCGGCTGAGACGCAACTGATGCTGTCGCTGGCTTGTGCCCATCAGGGGATTCGTATAGGACGCGTAGACTATATCGCCACTTGCCAGCGGTACAGCAGCATATAGCTTCATATTGAATTGTTCATCCAGAGCCACAACCGTGTTGGGCACACAATGATGCGGCAGACCAGCTCCGCACACATAGACACCCTTAAGCTGCTCTCCATCGCGTCCAGTCACCTCGAAGGAGTTGCTATCGATGCGTATGCAATGAGCATGTAGCAAATCTGATGTTAAGTGTTGTTCGGGCAGCACCTGCACTAAGCCACTTGCCAGTATGGGACGCACTACCTGCTCCTCATGCTCTTGCCACATGCCATCCTCGTTGCGATAATCCTCCAGCTGTATGGGTCGACTTATCAGCAGCTGACATTGTGCCTGCTGTTCCGGTTGTTCCAGCAACAACAACAGCTTTAACAGCGCACAAATGCTATAGTTTTTGACAAGCAGATCCCTGCTGATGCGACTTCCAGCACCGGTGGCAAAAAACTCACATTCAAACGCATCGTGATCGTTACAATCCATGCACAAGGGATACACCTGACACTTTCGGCACATCACATACGATTCCTGAAAGCACTGTGCACATTTTAGATTTCCGCATTCCCAGTGTGGCGCCACGAGCAATGGTCGCTCCTCCAGCAGCGTTTCGCCGGTCTCAACACTCAAACTAACCACCAAATGCCTTAAAACCAAAACAACAGAAATCATACATATTTCTGGAAAGAATTTTACTCCTTACCTGCCCAACTTTTCATCGAAGACATCATGCAACTTTTCGCTGTAATCTTGCATTGCCTTCGATTACGTCTACGCACTGACTATAGAAGAAAAAATATTTTCAAATTTGCGTTTTTGTTTCTCACGTTGCGCTCGTTGCTTACCCAAAGCGACTGCCAGACGCGTTTGTATTGTTGGAGTCGGCAATTATAAATATACCAGATCATCTCATTTGCTCTCCCTCTCTCGAAAAAGAATTTCCCTTCGATCGGCCGGCCGGTTGATCTTTCGGTTAGTTCTAAGTACTTTGGCTAATTGCGTGCGTCGATTATTTTTAGTTAGTTGCCTTCTGTCTCTTTTTGGCACACATATTTCCATGGCTTCTTTTGTGTTTTCGATAATTAACTGCTCATTTGCCCCCGAAAACAATAAGTTATCGACTAAGTGGACAGGGTTGTTAATTTGCATTTGATTTTGTATGCGTTTAAAGTTTTATTTAAAATATTTTTTGCCATTTCTTTCGTTTTTGTTTTCACACTTGCCTTAATTTGTTGTGTTTGTGTGTGTCTCTACTAGTAATTAAAATTATGTTGCTTTTAAATTATTATTATCGGTATCTTGCTCGCCAAGCTACTTACAAGTTTCGTGTGGATTTTTAAGTTTTTTCATGTGTTGTGTTTGAAAAGTGATTTTTATTTGCGGCTGCATTTTGTTTGTGTGTGTTTCATTTCTTTGTCAAAGAACATACAGATACATTTTGTAAATGGTAATAATAATAATAATATTGATAATCAGAACGCCTAATGCACTCCAATGTACGTAAAAGATATATGTATGTATTTTTTTTGTATATATTTAATTTGATTCCTGTTTTTTTTTTGTTAACACTACAGCGCGCACACACACACACACTGAAGAGCTTCCGTTAACTCTCCGCGTGTGTGTGTGTGCGTCTTTTATATGTAAATATATATATATATATGTGTATGTATATGTATAATTAGTAAAAAAATGTAATTTTTTTGTGTATAAATGGATTTTTTTTCTCTTTTGCTTATTTACTGCGTTTGCCCTGTGCATTCAAGCATCTATTGGCCTTTTGTACTCTACGTGCTTTCTTCGATTCCACCTGCTCCACAACGTTTGTGGAGTCAGTTGCTCCCACAGCCGGCAAAGATACTCCAATGTTTGGCTGTACGACTGGCGATATTCCATTGTTATTAGAAATCACCGCCAGTTTAATGGACACTGGACTGACAATAACGCCACTGCGCTGATGATTGCCATAAAAAAGTTTTGTGGAATAGCCGAAGCCGGTGGAGGCACCTGCCTCCACTTTAGAATTAGACGGTGTCACATTGGACGCAATTGCATTGGACGTTTCGGCCGGTTCAATGTCCACCGTTGCCGCATATTTGCGTTTCTGATTCTTGGCGGCCGTATTGACGGCCAACAGCTTTGCTGTGGTGGATTCATCCGGAGAAGCGAACGGTTTGTCTACAGGGACCGTCAGCTCAAAGCCGCTTGCATCGCTTTCGACATCCCCACTGGTATCTGCATCCGCATCCGTATCGATCTCATCGTTACTGATTATTATATTATCCGGATCGACACCCTGATTAACAAGTGCCTGCAGATCCTCGGGTGGCAAGACTGGAGCAACTTTTTGATTGCACGTACTGCACACTGATGGTATGGCGGGGCTCTTGGAGCGCCAGAATTGTAGCTCAGTCTTGCACTTGTTGAGTTCCTGTAAACAGGAAGGAGTATTTAATTATTTGATGCAGTTAAATCGAATCTCGAACTAACGTACCTGCAACAATGTGGAGAATTTGCGTGACATTTCCTCATTCTTCTTATCATTCTCGTCCAGACGATTTGCATATTCAAGCGTTTGCTTCTGATGCTCAGCCAGAAGATTCTGTTGCTCCGCCAACTGCTTACTCTGCTCGCCAGCTTTGCGCTTGCAAGTTCGAAGTTCGGTACGCAGCATCGATAATTGATTACTGTACATCTTCATGCCTTGCTTGATCTTGCGTATGCCTTTACGCAAAACCATATGATTTTGAGGTGGCGAGCTACTTGTGCTATCCGAGAGATCTGGGCTAGTTGCCAATGTGGCTGCAAGAAATACCAGATTACTTAAGGATTGACAAGATCAAAAATTATGTACAACTTACGCCGCTTTGCTATTGCGGACATTAAGTAGTTCTTATTGAAATACGCCAAGCCCGGCAGCGTGGGCTCAATGCGATCCTTAAAGTACTCCATGGCCATGGTGGAGAGATCAAAGAGTTCATCCGTAACGCGATATGGACGCTGCAATCGCGGCGTAATACTGATATAATTCAAAATCGAATGCACCTCATCAAGTATCTGCAAAATGTTTGAAAGTATTAGACGAAGTTAAAGTGAATGATAGCAATAATGTATGAAGTACTTACGGCACCCGGAAAGAAACAGCAATGACCGCGTTCAATGTGCTTGCCCATGGACATCTGGAGCAGTGAGAGGCGCATATAGCACGTCTCAATGATATCGCATTCACAGGACAACGGATGATGGCGACGTGCCGATTCACGGCGTGGCATACTCGACTTGATCGAATGGAAGCGCTTAAACGTTGTCTTAATCTGTCTCGCAAACGTTGCATTTAGCATATTCATGCAAATGTCGTTCATGCGATGTGACACCTGCAAAATTTTCATTGTTTTTTTTTATTGAGTTTTAAATACACATTAAAAGAAAAAAAAAAGAAACGGAGGCTCCCGCATCCCAAATTTCGAGAGCATCTTATAAATATATATCAGATTACGTTTAGCTACCTACTTCACCCAGGCACAACACACACTCATAAAACTGTACACTAACACACACTCAGGCAAAAAGACACGACCTAAACACGAAATCAAATGCATGACAAACAACCAAGCAAAAAAAAAGAATACATAGAGATGGTAGCAGTTCGCTTCTGTGGCACGAAAATTTCAAGTTTTAATAAGTTTAATATAACGAAAGAATCAATTTTTTTATATTTTCACATTGTTATTGTTTCCTATTTTCAAATTCCAATTGGATTTGGCTGATATAAAAAATCTCTGCACAGACATTACAATTACTTTCCATCGTTATTGTTTCTTGTATCTTTTTAACACAACAACTTATCGTGTCACGACACGCTCTCAACTCATAAACGGCATCGACTTTTGAGTGGAAAAAATAATACAAATAAAGCAAAAACAACAAGTGCAAGTGCATGCAGGTAGTTGAATAACGTTGCCCCGCCATCTCCGCTGTCAACATCTTGGCTAAACACGACCCACGCGCATTCTACTTACATACAAATTGCTTTTTATTGATTTAATAATGTGTAGCAGCCAAACTTACCAATCTGAGATTGCTGATTTTCTTATAATCCAAATAGCCAAGCGTTTTAATGATCAGCTCCGTGGGCAAGTCGAGAAAGTTCAAGGGGGGTGACGCGGTTGCTGCAGTTGTAATCGCATTCGTAGAGGTGCTGGCAACCTGCTCCTGCTGCTGAGCTTGGTGATGTTGTTGGTACTGTGTTGTAGTGCGACGCACAACACTAGCACGGGAGGAGGTTGGCATCTCCTCGAAGCCACTGGTGCCACCAGCACTGCCACTACCACACATTTGCCGTGTTGAGACCATTCTAGATGCAACAGTCGAAATGTCCAAAGAAATATGATTGCAGCTCTTGAAGGTGATCGCGAATGCTGCCAATTACAATTATAGGAAGGGGGGTAATGCTTGTTAATGGCGGGTTTTGTTGGATTTCGATTATTGAATAATTTGACAATCGACCGATGAACAAGCACTATACAACTACTCGTTCTGAGCGAGTGTGTGTACTGAGCTGGAGTGGAAACTCTCGTAGAGTAATTTGCTACGCACTTCAATGGCACAGCCCATTTTCTTACCCGTTTTTTTCAATGGAATTATTGTGTGCGCATTCTTTTCCGTAGCGTTATTAGCGTGCTTAAGCGTTTAGTGCACAGCACAACACTTTTTTTGTGTTTTTGATACGTTTTCATGGACTTTTTACCCAATTTTTCTCTAGCACAATTAAAACTACGTACACGCAAAAAAAATGGTCAAAGACGTAGGAAACTGCTACCAAACCTATCGATTGTAAACGTCTATCGAGCTAGTTCTGAGCGATTGGGCTGCCAGACACACGGGTGACCGCCAAATGCATTAACAAATTGTAACTTTCTGGCAGCGCTGCTTATGCTGTTAACGTTCGAGTTGTCTGTTAAATGGGCAGTCAGTTCTGTTAAGTCGTTCAGCATGCAGGCTGAAAAAATAGCAATCGTGCTCACTTTAAATAATTGAACACAATTTGTACATAAATAATAATAACAAAATTAAATGGTAATTAGCACAATATACGATGCGGCAAATACACAACAATGTATAAAGCAGGAAAACTTTAAAGACAGTGAAAGTAGGCAGAACAAAATGACATGTTTTTGTGTGCGTGCGTTCGTGTGTGCGTGTGTATGTTGAGTGCGTGTATGTATGTGAGTGAGTGAGCTGTTGACAAAAATAAAACAAATAAAATCGCAGCCAAATCAAAACAGGAAGTGTTTGCAAGATAAAATAAAAGGCGTATAAATAAATATAAACAAATATTTTGTGCAAGTGCTACTTAAATTCACACATGCATTGCGGTAAGCAGCAACAACAATCGCTAGTTATGGGGGCGTTTTTTTTGGGTAACTTTCTGTGTTGTTGATGCCGCTTCAGGGACGCGTTTAAATATTATTGAATATCACGTCATTTGGCCACGCTGCTACCGCTGAGTTTCTCTCACTCACTCTCCCTGTGTTATTGTTGTTGCTGCATATTTAATGAGCAAAAAAATACACACACACACACACATATATGCAGTAAACTTTTTTTTTTATGCAGTGAAATCGAAGACTTGCATTCTTATTGCTGTGTATCGCGTGCAAGAGTATGTGTAACACACATATGTATGTAAATCTGAGTTCGTTTTCATATGTTAATGCTTTTGTTTTCTCGCTTTTATCTTAACAAAAAAAAAAAAAAAAAGTTTCGCGCTATCGCCGACCAGCAGCAACCGCTCCCATTCAACATTCTTGCCCAGAAGCAAAAACTCACACAGCAAAAGACGAAAAATAGAAAGAACAAAAGCAACAAAAGGAACAGTAACAGTGAAAGCGGCAGTTGGATGCAGATTGTCTGCCGTCTAGCGCCACGCCCACAATGACAGCCGCTCCGCCCGCCCATAATAATGGCGAACAACAGCAGCAGCAGCAACAACAACACGCATTAGTTAAACGTGCCGAGGATGAACGAGAAGATATATTTAAGCGCTATGAGCTCGGTCTCGATCCTAATAATGTGGTCGACTCCTGGGAGAATCCCACATTTGAGATTTATCACATAACCGACAAGTAAGTTGTTCTAATATATATAACATGATGTCACAATATTTTTGCGAACAGCTGTTATTTGTCTTATGGCAACTCTGCATAATTGATAAATAACTGTTTATAAACTCTCTTGAACGTTGCCAGACACAAATAAAGGGCGTATTGCGTAAATTGATACGAGTGCAATGCACACACTCATTACAATAAAACGCAATTTCTCTGGAAATGTGCTAAATGTGCCAGCATTATTTTAAGACTTAAGCACTCATTAACCTTGTTCTAAGCAGGTTATCTTGCACATAGAACATAACTATGCAGAATGTAAACAATAAGTTTCTAGGTATTTTGTACACCTAGTTAAACATATTTGATATCTAATCAGTTTTCTGATGACTTTGGAAAATTGTTAACTAACTGTTGTTGTTTGCAGATACGGCTTTATGCACGATTCCCGCCTGCCATCGTCACGCGACTCACAAGAAGTGCAGCGCACCAAGATCGAATTGGAACGCGATAAAAAATGGGTGAAAATGCTAAACCATTGGCCGCCGCCACAAGAGAAGCTGCACAAGCGCGTCTATAAGGGTATACCGGATCGAATGCGTTGGCCGGCCTGGAAGCAGTTGCTCAACGTGCAGCACTCAATGGAGAACAATGTGGGCGTGTATATGCGCATGTTGCAAATGGCCAAAGAGAATGCAACGGAGACGCGTCAAATCGATGCGGATGTTAATCGTCAGTTTCGTGATAATCTCGCCTATCGGGAACGCTACAGTGTCAAGCAATGCTCACTTTTCAATGTACTAAATGCGTATAGCATCTATAACTCGGAACTGGGCTACTGTCAGGGCATGGCGTGTGTGGCGGGCGTCTTGCTGCTCTACATGCAGGAGGAGGAGGCATTCTGGGCGCTCAATACATTGATTGCGGATCGTAAATATGGCATGCATGGACTGTTCATTGAGGGTTTCCCCAAACTGACACGCTTCATCGAGCATCACGATCGCATTCTGTCCAAGATAATGCGTAAGTTGCACAAGCATTTTATAAAACACAATGTGGATGCGCTGCTCTATGCCATCAAATGGTTCTTTGTCGTCTTTGTGGAGCGTGTAAGTACATCAAACATAAATCTGTACTTTTATTCCTTGAAATATATATTAAATTCAACACTCTTCAATTACAGGTACCTTTTAGTCTGAGTTTACGTGTATGGGATGTTTTTCTGCTGGACGGTGATCGTGTCATTTTGGCCATGGCTGTTACCATACTCTATCTGCACAAGGATGAGCTATTGCGTCTCAAAGATATGGACGCCATTATAGAATATCTGCAGGTTAAGCTGCACAAGAATTTTGGCTACAGTGACGACGATGCCGTTCAGGCATTGGAGCGTGTCATGAAAAAGTTAAAGGATCTAAAACTCGATATGCCGCCACCAGCTAAATCCAATGAATTTCCAACACGACCGCTGGGCGTATTTGTTGAAGCGGATCGTGAGAAGAAGACCGGACGACGACGTGACTATACCGATACGGAAAAGCAAGTCTTAACCGATGTGATATCAAGGTTGACAAACAAATTTTTGATATATTAAAATGTATTACATTTATTAATGCTTTGATTGTTGTTCGCCTTTTAGACAAGAACAAAATGCAATTGAGGTACAATCGACGGTATCCTATGAGACATCCGAGTGCGCAACGGGTGAGTTCGATTCCAATTTAGTATACTCTAATCTTTTGCACAATTACTAACCACTTTACTATCTTTACATACATACGTCCATTAATATTGCTTGCTTTAATACTAATCAGCCAAATCTTATCAAATTTATGTAAGCAGCACTTGATAATAACTTTAGTGTGTGGTGCAAGCTTCAAAGTCTTATTATGTATATTTTTATTAAGTTAAATGATAAAAAAATAGTCTTTACGTACTGTTTAGTCTTATATATTCTATGTACAAAATCCTTTTGTTTATATTGTTATGAGCTTTTGGCATAATTATTGTTTAACGTTCCCATTATGTATAGTTTATTTTGTTTGGTTTGTTGTGATCTAGCTTTATGTTCAATCAAAACAGCGTCGTCATCATCAAATTTTACACTTATCAATATATATATTTCATACCACTTATTGATAAAAAAACGAGTCGTTTCGGGCATAAGAAGAGACGGACGTCATTCTAAACAAAACGTGTATAAATTTCATTTGTTTTCAATCAATTTGTTTTCATTGAACTTTACCACAACGAATTGCTGCATGCGTCAGCGTCGCGGCGTTTTTCATGACCCAATTTTTATGGCTTTCAATGGATAAATGTTAATAAAATATAGTTTGTGCGGGTATTCGGGGTGATGTATATATATATATATATGCAGTGGTTAAAGTTTAGAGTTGTGGTTATTGTTGTGGGCACTAAACTAAAATGAATAAAACAACAACAAAAATAATTGTAAATATTTATTAATGGATAACACGCAACTGATATGTATAACCCGCCGTGTCACGCCTATAAACTATGTATTAAATAAATGCGTCAAGTCATAATGTCACAAATGTCATTTTGAAGATGTTATTCATACACACACAAACACACATATTGTAATTATGATGCGTTATTTTCACACATACAAACATATTGTCTAACATTGTCTGCTCATAAATGCTTAACGCTAAATGTCTCTGCGCGGGATCTCTTTTATATATATACTATATGGAATTATGTTATAACTTGTCTGTGTGTGTGTGTGTCGTCTTCAAAATGCGAAAAACTAAAAAACTTGAAACTAAACAACGTCAAATTGACTCTCATTGTGTTCGTAGGTGATGCGTATTCAATGAAAACCTATCAGAGTATGACTAGTTTAGCCACCTCGCCGGCAATAAGCAGCTACTCATTGTATAGCAACGGCTTTGTGATCACCGGCCCCGAAGACAATCGCAGCCAAAGCGTCAACAATCTCAACTATAACTGGCAGCAACAGCACCAGTATATGCAACACGATAGATTATCCAATCCGAGGCACAGTTATAGCAGCGAGAGCGATAGTCGCAATCGTCTCGATCTGGATAGAGCGCTGGAGGCACTACAGAGCCAACAGTTGCAGTTGCAACATGAGAATCATCAAACCAAACAACCAGCTCATAGCATACGCATCATTGTACAGAATGGAGAAGCTGGTAAAACAGTTGTTAACAAGGAACACAAACATAAAGTTAATCATAAAATTGATAATGGTGTTGTTGTTGTTAATGATGATAATGATAATGATGATGATGATGCGCTGAGCGTGGAAAATACGCGTCTTTAGTCTGTTTTCTAAATAGCATTTAAGTTCAATTTTGTACTTGAATCATTAATAATTATTATTACAAACCTGTTTTTGATTTGCCGTTGCTCAACTTAATTGTTATGCCAATTAATTAATTAGTTAACAAACGAACATGTACTAGCTTTAATTTTATTGGATTATCATCATTTCTTTCGTCTTTTAGTCAACGTTTTCGATGTACTTTTTTAGTGTTACACATTGCAAAAATTTCTCACACACACACACTTTGATATTACTTAGTCACGTCTTGGAACAACTATATATATGCATATATATATATATATATTCCACAAAGATATAAAAACAAACTGATAATTCCTAAGAAACCAACGATTCCAGCAACTCGTACAACGATTTTCCAATGCACAACCAGCTATAAACTATAACTTAAGCTCACTTATATACAAAATATATATGTATACTATATGTTTTAGTTATATGCCCACAAATTAACAACTGATATACTTACTTAAATAATGTTGTATGTAACTGCATATATATAAATATATTTGCCTAAGTTGAGAATTGCATTTAACTTTATATATGTATAGTTTTTGCTTAACTGAACTAAAAAAACTTTAGTTTATTGATTTTTCTTTTCAACTTGAAGCCAAATTCAAATTGTAGCTCTAGCAAAGACCATTAAAATATTTAACATGTATTAGTTAATGCCACACAAAAATAAAATATAATATTTTGTACTGAAATCATAATTTGTTGCTAGTTTTTGTTTATGTTTCTTTCTACATATTGCATGTTCGAATTCTAGATAGAAAAGCTAGCGTATCTTTGAACTCTATGCAGCTCATGTTTAAATAATAAAAAGTCTAAAACAAAAAAACCTATTTTACTATGCACACAACACCAACTACAAAAACACACGTACACTAACATTTCTAACCAAAATTCGTTTACGCAAACTAAATGTAAATTCTTTTAAAACCAAAAAAAAATAAAAATTTCTACAACGCATTGGCCTAATGGACAAAACGAAACCAAATTCGGAACCACAACGATAAACTCTACACAAAAAATAAAACATTGGCAAAATCTATGTTTAAACGTCTATCTATGTATAACTACAAACAAAAAACAAAAAATATTAGTTACGCTAACTGTTCCCGAGGATTCGCACTCAATACGAAGTTCGCTTGCAGGTACATCAGTTGCCTCGCACGGCTCATCGGAGACCATGTCACTGGAGGACAATAAGTAAGTTATAAACTGCATATAACTTTTTTAACTTTGTGGAAGCTAATGGCTTTTTGCTTGTTTTTTTACAGTATTCATTTGAAAACAGCCAATTTGCTGCAGAATGCGCCACAGCGCGAGATGCTTTTGGGCACCTGACGTCAGCTGCCGCCGTCGTCGAGTAGGACGCTTACAGCGGCAGCCAATAGCAAGAATACAGCAACAATAGCAACACTAACAGTAACAACAGCAACAATCACAGCCACATCGTCCACACCGCCACCGGTGCCGCCACGATCACCGCTGGCGCTTGGATGATTAACCAGGACGACGACGACTAACAAAGCATAGAACTAAAGTAAGGAGCAGCTTTGAAGTCATCGTCGTCCTAAGCATAATTTTAAGCTTTGTCACACAAAAACAGACAACTTTCGTAAATTCCAAGTTTCTTGTTCTTCGAAAAATCAATCAATATATTCGACAAATCATTTTTGTTGTCCCTTGTACATAGAAAAACAACTTGACAAAGTTCAACTTTGAGCATTGAAAAACAGCGCCAAAAAAAAAAATTAAATGACGAAGGGCCAATTTATTAAGGACCTTAAACATAAAACATTACATTTAAAGAAACACAAAGAAAAGCAATCGAGAATTAAACGCAAAGTGCTAAAATAAATATTGTAGCAAGAGCAACTCGTATTTAATACAACAAACATATTTAAAAGGTAAACGACTAAATTGCATATTGAATTATAGAAGCAAAACACTTATAAGTTATAGCTATAATAGACATGTTGTAAATTGTACTTGTATATATATACGTATCGAACAAAATACAAAGCAACTTTAAAAAACAAAAAAGTTACGTCCATGAAGTATAATAATAACAACAACAAAATGCTACCAAATATTTAAAAAAAAAAAACGCAACCAGAAGCATAATAAATCATTATGATTACGATATTGTATATATAGTTATGTATGCTATATATATTAAACAAATATTTTAAGTAATTTATAATTTACATTATAAACAGAAAACTATATATGTATATGAATAATTTTAAGTTTAGCAAGCACATGTAGATCCGTCATCATTCTGTTCGTATTATAATCTTTGCTTTCTCAAAAGAATCAATTTGTTTTTCATTTTGTTTATATTTTACACATTGAATGTAAACTTATTTTTCAAGCGTGTTTCTTAATAAACTGTAAATTTAATTTTTTGTAACATTTCTTTTATTAGACTCTTCAACAAAGTTTACGTATCTGGATCTAATTTAATTTTGCCACCCTTCTCGAAGATTGTGCCTAGATCCTTGAGCGATACTTCGGCCGTGCCGCGTGGCAAAGGCTGTGGCTGATTAGGACCTGGCTTCCAGCCGACTAGGTAGATTATTTGAAATGTGGCCGGAACGCCCTGCTCATTGGGTTTGCCATAGAGCTCCTTATAAATGGCACTCGCAGCTAGTAGAGTCTCACGACTAAGATGCGCTGGTCTATTGAACGCTGCATTATTCTCAGCCATGCCCTTGAGATCCCACATTAGCTCGAACATGCTTGGATAGCCAATGACCACTTCATCCGTATCGATTGTTAGCATTGTGAAGCCCGCACGATTCAGCAGCGATCCAATGTCACGGATCTGTGTAAACGGCGAAACGTGTGGAGCAATGCCTCCTTTGCGCTCCAGCTCCGCCAGTTGAAGGGAGGAACGCAGCTCGAACAATGTGTCGCCGCCAAAGAGCGAGGCTATAAAGACGCCATCTGGCTTTAAGCTACGCTTAATACGCGCAAAGCAACCAGGCAAATCATTGACCCAGTGCAAGCTTAGACTAGAGATGATTAGGTCTAGAGAATTCTCCTCGAACTGCGAATATAGAGATTTATTTAGCTTTTCAATTAAAAAACTATTTTTTGTCATGTTTACCCACATCCAATTGTTCCTCATCCTGCAGCATCTTGTGCATGTTTAGGCCAGGCGTACCCTGTGCCTGTTCCAACATTGTTGCGCTCGTATCCGTCAAGGTCAGATGCTCGACGCATTCAGCGAGTATATGTCTGGATATAAAGCCACGATTACAACCAACATCGGCGGCTGTTTTAAACTCGCGCTTAATGTCAAAAACACGATCTGCCAGTCGAAAGCCAACTTCCTCCTTTAGGTAATCGTATAAAGCCACATCTGCGCTGTAAAAGATTTTAAGTATTTAATAGAAAAAAATAAAAGTTTTAACTAACTCACCTAAGTGCTGCTCGTTCTTTTTGCAGCCGTTTTGCATTTCTGTCGAATATGTTCATATGCGTTGGTTGCGTTGTCATGCAACGCCTGGCTGCACAATTTTGTGTTAAACGTTTCGCACACGTTTTAAACATCATTAAAGAATTAAATAATAATTATCAATGCCGTAATGCCGGCAACAGCTACGAAAACAATAATACAAAGCACAGCTGTTTTGCCATTAGTATGCTGTTAACAGCAGTGAGTACTATTTTTTATCAACCCCTTTTCGATAACAATTAAGTGCTGCAAAATGTTCTCTTATTGCACATTGGCCAACACTGGTAAGTTTTGTTTTGGCGCGAAACGCTGCAAAAGTGAAAAGTGGCTCGTTTTGTTTATTAAAATAAAAATGAATTTCTCGCGCAGCTCGCTGCGCTATGCGCATACCAATGGCTACACGGGACTGTTGTACACACCAAAAGGTGATTATATTATCACATGTGGCACTGATGGCGACATACGTCACTGGACCTGCATCAGCGACGATGATCCTCGTTCCACCTGCTTGGGTGAATTTGTTATGTGCATTGCGCACACGGGCAGCCGATTGCTCGCCTCCACAGATCGAAATACGGTTCATGCATATATATTCCCGGATATGGACAGCGATGGCATATTGATGAGATTTACAGCACCTGCAACCTGCCTTCGAGTTTGTGGAGAGTTTACTGCGGCGGGCAGTGAGGATACCACCATTAAAGTTCTGCGCGGTGATAATGCCGGTCAGGAAACTATGCTGGAGGGTCACAAGGGACCCATTCTAGCGCTGGATGTGCACGCCGAGCGTCAACTGTTGGCATCGATTTCCGGCGATGGTCAACTAAAGATTTGGAATTTTGCAACGGGTTCGGAGTTGAAGAGCGTGTCGGGACTGCCGCGAGTGAATAGCTTTGAGAGCGCAAGTCTCTTTGGCACGCCCAGCTTCGAACCGCAGCGTGGTGAGCAATTGGCCTATGCGCTGGACAAGGAGATCTTGGTATTAAATACGTCCAACTGGGAGTTGGCCTACAAGCTGGTAGATGACCGCGTCTCCAGTAACTATAGCTGCTGTCAGTTCTCGCCGAATGGTGAGCGTCTAGCAGCCGGCACAACCAGCGGCGAGATAAGCATCTTTGATATGCAACGTCGACGGGCGCTTCAAGTGGAGTCGCCTCCAAGCGACTGCAAGGCAATCACGTGCCTTGCCTGGAATCCCGCCAATGTAGATGAGTTGGCTTACTGTGATGCCACCGGTCAGCTGGGCACCATATTTCAAGGCGATGAGGAGCCACAGGATGGTCCGGATCTGGAGGGCGAACAGGATGAGCTACTGGCTGGCACTGATTATGAATTCGAGCAGGGTGATGACAATCTCGATGATATGAACGACGGTGATGGTGTCAGTTTGGAGCAGCTAAAGCGCAAGGTAATGAGTAATGCCAACTATGCACAGCCCGATGACCACGATGAGGAGCACTCGCGCCACTCTATGTCGAGCAGCAATCATGCGCCCTCAGCTCCACAGATAAAGCTCTTCAAGCAACAATCGGCCTTCCAGCCGGGCTCAACGCCAAGTGATCTGGAGCATCGGTATTTGGCATGGAATGATGTGGGCATTGTGACAGCACATGCAGAACCCAATGGCGATGGTGCCATCGATGTGGAATTCCATGATGCAAGTGTGCATCATGCGCTCCATTTAAGCAACAACTATAATCAACACAATCTGGCGAGTTTAAGTCGAAGCGCTTTGGCTCTGGCCACCACAGAGAGCAGCAAGCTGGTCGTGATTGCTTTGGCAGCAGCTGGCAATAAGGAATGGTCGCTCAGCATGCCAGATTGTGAAGGCGTTGAGGCGCTGGTGGCCACCAGTCACCTTATTGCTGTCGCCACAAGCACTCACTTTCTGCGCCTCTTCAGCGTCATGGGCACTCAAAGGGAAGTCTTAAGTGTACCAGGACCTGTGCTAGCGCTGGCTGGACACGAGAACAGTGTATTGTGTGTTTACCATTCGGCTGGATGCAGTCAAAAACAACAGCATCTTGCCGGCATGTTGATTAATGTCAGTGGATTGAGTTTGCGTGTGGAACATGTACCGATTCCATTGACGCCTGGACGACAGCTTAACTGGCTGGGATTTTCGGATGTGGGATCCGCCTGCTTTGCGGATAATATGGGACTTGTTCAGCTTTATAGGCGTGCCAGTAATGCCTGGTTTCCCATATGCGATACAATGAAACAGAGCTCCAGTGTTTCCAATAACTATTTCATTGTTTCTCTCTCGGAGCCAAGGCAGATAATTCAAGCTGTGTTGTGCCGCGCCAGCTCTTATCCGATGACAAATCCACGTCCCATGCTGCATGAACTGCGCATGCAGCTGCCACTCTGCGATATTGAGATAGAAAAGACCGAACTGGAGGATACACTACTTCGTGCTAGCATTATGCAAATGGAGGGTGCCGATAAGCTGCAAAAGGAGATGGCCATCAAGCTGTTTGCTTTGGCCTGCAGCTCCGAGTGCGAGACACGGGCCAGGGAACTGGTGGAAAATATTGCGTGCACCGAGCTGCTGCAGCTGGCTGTCAAGTATGCCTCAAAGCGTGGACGCATTCATCTTTCCGATAGACTATGTGAACTACTTCCTCAACTGGAGGCGGTGCAGGAGGCGCGCAAACAGCAGCAACTTCTTGGTGCCAATGGCATTGCGGCGACAATTGTGTTGCCCATGATGGCTCCAGCATCGGCCACGACCCCAAAATTGGCACCTAAAGCTATGGAGTTGAGTGCATCGAAACGAGGCGCTCTCAAACGTTTTAGCAATTCACCAAATCTTTTTAAGGCAGCAGCCGCATCTCGTCCACCTGCATCAGATGCCATGACGCCTTTGGATACACAAGAGAATCTGTTTGGTGAGTCCGAAACACAGCCCAGCGACTCCAAATCAGCAGCTGAGGGAGATCAGCGATCGCCTCTTAATTCTGTCAATCCATTTGCAATGAAACGTAAACTGGTTGATACGGGCGTTATTTTTGGTTCGGAGAAACTTAAATTGGCCAAGAAATAAAACAGCTCATATTTTGTATATTAAGTTATGTTATAAGTTGTAAGAATTCCATTGATTTGTTTTATGTTTTAATAATAGATAAAATGCTCTAATTGCATATTACTTAATCCATAAAGTTTTGTTTTACTTCATTAATTTTTTCACCTTAGTTTGGATTTAAACATAAAGTTTAACATCGATTAAATACCAAAACAGCAGGTCACACTGCAACAAGCCACACTGTAACAAAGAACTTTGTAACAGGTGCCGAAAGTCTGGTCACACGCGCATCGATTTGTTATTATATCTTTCGCTGCAGGAGAAAGTCAGTAGAAGATTCGGTCTTCCCCGGTATAGAAGTGCAAGCTCTTCAGGTGTATTATTTACAATATTCGCTTACAAGTACGTGTCATTTAATGATTTCACAACACGAACGCATTTTAAGTCACACATAAATTTAATTCAGTTTAATTGTTAATCGTGTTACACGCTTTATTTTCATACAAACATACACAACAAATATACACAAAAATCACAAACAATACAGTTTAAGAGAGCGTTGCTAGTTTTTATCGCAAACCAAAAATTCACAGTGGTAAGTAAGAGAAGTCTATGTACATATGTATGTAGTCATACATATTGATGCGTTTAAGTGCATGGCAACGATGGCAAAATTGCAGCGCAATTACATGCATACATGTACGGTCATCTAGTCTACTCACGCATACATAGGCGACTTAAAATAATAACTGTTAAGCATCGACAGTTCTCTTTAGTCATGTAAGCGACGCCGGCGACATTCATTGTTTAACCGTTACGCTGTGTAGTTGATTTGCAATAAAGACTCTGTTTGCACTTTGCATTTGTGTGTGAGAATTAAAATAAGAAGAACAAATATTTTGTATTGCTTTTTAGAAACCAGAGTGCGATCGTCTTTCTTTTTGTGCCCATATATTCATAGTTTATGTGCTTAGGTGTGTGTGTGTGTTTGTGTGTTGCTTTTCCATATTTTCGTATTGCACATATTAAACATGACAAAAAATAAGAATAAAAAGAGTGACAACGGTCAGGTCACGGCAACACCGGCATATATCATCAGACAATTTGTAACAAACACAGCAACAATGCCACCTTCCATATTGACGCCGCCAACGACGCCGCCGCCTCAAGCAAATTTTAATAAAAACTTCAACAACAAAAACAACAATACCAACAATACCAACAATGCAGATGTGAATAGTGTAACCCAACGTAAGCAATGGGGTAAGTGTATTGAACTTTATCTTATCGTATACACACCTTAATGTCGCCCTTTTGTGCTGCCATCCTTAAGAACGTGAACTGATTGGCTCCTTTCTGCTCACGATGGCCGACCAACAAGTGATCAGCGCCAAAAGCGGTTGGTATGTGGATAAGCGTGTCCTTCGACGCGAATTCGAACGGCATATTCGTTGCGATCTTCAAGGTGATGAATTGCGGACCAAGCTAAACGTTAATGGTCCCTACAATGTAAGTATGTACTTCTAATATAAAACAATGTTATCATAACTACAGTAAGCGCTCGATATACATAATTTAGAAGAAGTTTGAGTATAACAGATGAACAATGCAATAGTATTATATTCGCTCGCTACATTCGTTGTTTATCTAAAATGCATTTGTTCTGCCAATTGCCATTCAACACACTTTTTAAGCTGGTTTCTACCCTTCGCACTACCTGCCGTTGTGCGTCCGAACGAAATCTGTTAGTCATATGTTTGAAGCAACTGTGGGTTTTGCCAGATTACAAAGCGTCGACTAATTAAAAACTAAATTTAGTTAAATCTGCTTTTGTATTGTTTCTTCTGGTTCCCCTTTTTATTGCAAATTTTTTCTTTATGTTATAACGTTGGGCGATAACAAAGTAAGTACGAGATAGTTAAAATATAATTTATGGAAGTTTCGTTACTAGTCGGTAAAGCATTCGCCTTATCTAAAGTAATATAAATTTTATTTTTTTTTCTTCTTCTTTTGTATTACAATTTATATATATTTTGTTTCGTTGGGAGTTAACAGAGAAAGTACTAGATAACGAAAATATAATTTCTGGAAGTTTCGTTACTAATCGGTAAAGCAATTGACTTATCTGAAGCAAATTTAATCTGCTTTTTTTATTGTTTAGTGTGATTCCCCTTTGTATTGAAAACTTTATCTATATGTTATTACGTTTGGCCATAACAAAGAAGATACTAGAATGTCATTCGATTGATAGCAATTGTTTAAATCTGTATTCCATTACAATAATATAAACAATTGCGGTCATCTATTTACAGATCGGTTCACTGTTACAACGCACAAACTTCTTGATGAACACGCCGCGCGGTGACTTGAATTATCGCATCAAGAGCGTCGCTTTGATGGATTATCGTAGGGAGAAGTATAACGCCATGGACGAGTTACAGCAACGGCAAAACGATTTTGCTGCCGTTAGCATTGTGACGGATAAAGATAATGACTCAATAACGCAGAGTAAGCCCCTATTTAATTTTTTTTCAATTCAGCATAAATATTATTTGTTTATTGTTGCAATAGAATACAAACTGGATGAGGCAGCCGAATCGGTATTATTAAAGTATCAAAAGACCCAAGAGCAAGAAAACAACGCGAACTTTGAGTTAAGTTCATTGGGCTGCTACATTTGTCAATGCAATTTTGATAGCATTGAAAAGTACGAGGAACACATCGAATACCATAGCGATGATTCGGACTTTCAATCGTTGGAAAAAATGGAAAAATTGTACGTACTAAACACTTATATTAACTTGTTTCGATCACAAGCTATAAAACTTATCTAATGGGTTTTTCTCAGGTTCATCAAGTTATCAGTTAACTCGGGTTTCTTTACTGCTCGTTTCAAGTGTGTTCTTTTATTACCCAATGTCATATGATATATGAATTTTTCAAAAGTACAAAGTTTTTGTTTAACTTAAGACTGCTTTGAAAGATTCATGAGATAGATATCGAAATGAACCACATAATATAAACATAAATATCTAAACTCTTGTATATTTTCAATACCTTTCAGACCGCAGCCCATGTTACAACTATCGTATCAAACATGTGTGGATAGCCATTATTTTGGATTTACGCTCGCAACGCCGTTGAAGGATATTGTGATCGAAAAGTTTATTATTGTGCAGTTGCGTCAGTTCTACTATGTCTATAATAATCGACTGCCGCTGGAGGTAACCGACGATGGGCAACTGGTCTTCTTTGTGGACTCGCATGTATTTATGTTATTGCGAGAGCAACCCATTGTTATTGGTTATAGTCAGCTTGTGAATGGAAAACGTCAGCATTATGTAGAACAGCATCATTTTATGCGCACCGATGAGCTGCCCAAGGCCACATTCAATGTGAATCCGTACCGACTCTCCAAGGGTAAGACATTTCGTGGTGGACGTTTGGAAATAGCCGTACCGCCGGAGGAGGTCTTGGCGGCAGTGAAACGTGATGGCTATGATGTTCAGGTGCGACTAGCGGCACACAATTCAGACTATCGCAACTATTGCGAGCAAGGACGCGATCTTACGCAACAGAATTTTTACGGCGCGCTTGGCACACTAGTTCAGTTGGAGGATATTGAGCAACTTCAATGCTATGTGTCCCTTAAACAGTCCAAAATGGATCTACATCAGTTTGGCAGGGAGTTGTCAGTTAAACTACATCACAATGGAAGGAATTCGAGTTTCGAGGAAGTTCTCTCACCTGGAGATAGTGTGCTGATCATTAATGAGGGCAAAACTGATGGTGTGCGCCAGTTGCTGGATGACAGTAATATGATTTTAAAGTTGACCCTAATGGAGTTCGATGAACTTATACGTTGGGGTCGTAAGATAGACGATCAGTTTGGTGCGCCCGAGAAGGATCGCAAGGAGCTGCGTGTTAACTTTGCACGTATCTTGGCCGTTTCGACCCATCGCGTTAACATTACCTGCGATCGAAGGCTGCCCGACAACGCGACATTTTCGCTGATATTTCGTCCCATGCGGTACGTCTTCCGCTATCAGTATCGTGCACTGGAGCAGCTTAAGTTAACGACTGGGGAGAATGTGCAGCGTCTACTCTTTCCAAGTACAATCGACAAGCAGCCGTTGGCCAAAGGCATGCTACACTTCCATAATGAAGACATTGGTCGCAATCCCGAGCAGCAACAGGCGGTGCAACAAATTGCCCTATCCACAACGTTACCAGCACCGTATATTGTTTTTGGACCACCCGGAACGGGTAAAACGGCCACGATTTGTGAGGCCATCTATCAGTTGTATGTACGACGACCGGAGACACATATCCTGGTGCTCGCTAGCTCCAATACGGCCTGCGATGAGGTTGCGTTGCGTCTCTTGCGATCCATTTCGAAGGTGCCATGTCAAGCTCGTCCGCTGGCGCGTATTTTTTCTGCCAGCTGCGATCGTCGTATCGATAATATTGATGATCTTCTGCTGGAGTATTCGAATATGTATGGTTTGCACTTTTATCCGGATGTGCAGTCAGTGCACGAGTATCGAATTGTTGTCTGTACGCTCAGTCTAGCTGGCAAACTGTCAACGGGTGGCTTTGGACGCGGCGAGGATCGCCAAAACGTTTTTTCGCATGTATTTGTGGACGAGGCGGCTGCCTCAACTGAAGCGGAAGTACTAATGGGCATCACCTGCACCATTTCACCAACAACAAATCTGATTTTGTCTGGCGATCATAAGCAACTGGGTCCAGTGCTGCAGTCGCAGCGTGCTCTGGATTGGGGATTGGGTGTATCATTGTTTGAGCGTCTGCTGCAGCGCAAGTGTTATCATTTGGACGAGAATGGTGATTACAATGCAGCCGTACAGACGAGACTGCTACGTAACTATCGTTCTCATCCTCAAATTGTTTCGCTTTACAATAATCTCTTCTATAACGGCAAACTTATATCGGAGGCGTCATTGGGTGCGTATATCAGCAATCTTATTTGTCTACATTTTTTTATAACATTGGTTTTTTGTAGAAAATGTGCGCCTAGCTACAAACTGGTTTCATACAACCAATGAACATTTCCCCATAATGTTTCATTCGGTTTTTGGCACAACTATGAAAAATTCGCAGAGGTTAGCTTTATAAAATTAAGTGTTTTTAAAGCCTTCTAACATTTGTTGGGTTTTTTTCTGCAGCCTATGCAACAATAAAGAGATCGATGCGGTTATGGATTATGTTAAGGATCTAATGTATTTTGGTATCGATGGTAAGAAATTGGCTCAAACAGACATTGGCATAATATCGCCATATAAGAATCAATACCAACGCATCCAGGAGCAGCTCAACATGCGTAGCTGGCAACAAATCGATTGTGGCTCCGTTGAGCTGTTTCAGGGAAAGGAAAAGCAAGTTATAATCGTTTCTTTTGTGCGCTCATTTACCGAAAATCTGGGATTTCTCAACAATGATCGAGTAAGTGTGTGTGCTGTGCTCGTTAAACCATTATCTTAATCCCATGCATTATCGTTGCAGCGTTTGAATGTATTGCTATCGCGTCCAATGTCTTTGCTAATCTTAATTGGTAATCCCCGCACGCTTAGCAAGAATGATGAATTTCGACATATTATCGACACATGCCGGGATCGTAAAACGCTCGTCGGTTCGCCTTATTATCCTGATAATGATAAATCGAACGAGACGAACAATCATAAAAATGCGAATCGACAGGCGACATCAGTAAACACATCGGATGCGCAGTTATTGGGACAGAAATTCAAGCGAAGTTATGATCGTTGCCATAATTATCAATACCATTACCAAAGAAACCAAAGAAATTGTGAATACGATCAAAACAGCCTGTACACAAATGCCTATGCAGCAAATTTTGCAATTCGAATGAATTTTCATAGAGGATAAACAAATTCAATTCAAGTTCTACTATTATATTTGAGAAGCTTTCAATGTACTCTGCACATATTCACAAATCTTTATAATTTGCCCAATATAAATCTTGACATGCTTATTTTTTTAAATTCCAAATATATTTTTGGTATTTTGTACCGCAAGTCAGTCATTTTTTTTTTTGATCGTGCATTGTGGTAATTGGCAATTTGATTAGCTAATAGCTTTGGTGTCTTTAAAAATGATATTGTACATATGTGTATCTAATAATTTTGGTTTTATTTATGTTTAGGCACAATACGCAACAAGACGCCAATTTCAGCAGCCACTAAGATCGTCTACAAACGGGATGACCTGTTGAAATTGGGCACCAAAATGCAGGAGCCGGCCAAAAAATCGGAACTGGAGCAACTGTTCGATGATCTGCCTAGTGTGCCGAGCTCTGAGAACGATTCCGATGCAAAACCATCCATTCAAAACAATATGCAGAACTTAGCAATTAATAGGGATAAGCCGTTCAGAAAGCTGCCCAGTGTGCCGCTTGGTAACCATTATTCCGATCCACTACGCTCAATTCAAAACAATATGCAGAACTTAACAATTAATGGGGTGATCGAGGAGCGGCCCAGTTTTCCAACGTATGTTTGGGATGGGGGATATACTCAGGGCCCATCAAGAATTGTCCCGAATATTGTCCCTCGCGCACCCCCCATTCCAAATCCGCCGAAGAAGAAGAGCACTTGTGTTATATCATAAGTGCATCTTAATGTAGTTACCAACTACAAAACTATGAGGACTACACTGGAATTTTCTCATGTGTTTCAGTGTTTTCCTCTTTTGATCTTTACTGTTCTACCAGTAAATTATAAAACCTAACTAATTCACATTGCTGGATTATTACAAGCGACAATTAAAACTCGTTTTAATCCATCAACTGTGAGTTTTGAATGAAATATTTTAAATTCAACACAATGTACAAATGCGTATGGGTGTGTGAGTGTGTAATCACTTGAATAAGATTCGCTCACATCACATGTCACATTTGTATATGTATATTAATTACGCAAACCCATGATTTTTTTATAGTTTGATTTTTTAATTTTCATAATTTTTCGAAGAAAGAATGTTTAATCAAGTTTTGAAACTATGTAATAGCCTGTGTTATACGCGATGGTTGAATTTTAGGTTTTGTATTCATGAAAAAAGAAATGTGCCTTTTATAATGTCAAGCACTTATTTGAAAAAATATTCATATCTATTTCCATATGTTAACCAACAAAAAAATATTAAAACTTATTGCTTATTGGACAACAAATTTATGTTATATAAGTGTGCTTTATTATGCCCACTAATAATAAATGTAAAATGTTTGTTCTCAGTGCTCATTGCCAAAGGGTTCATTCATTCATTATTTACAGTCAACAAAGTTGGCATTTGAAAATTTAAAATAAATAAAATAAATAGAGCACTAAAAATCGACACATTTTTATTTCGTTACACACAGCTCAAATAATAAGTCAACAAATTATTCAAGAACTTTTTACAATTTATATATACATATATATAAATATTTTTTTTTTTATAAATTATAGTAAAGTGAAGCAGGTTATTTCCGTAATTTGCAAAAATTTTTCGCCTAACGATCGATATTCACGTTCTCAATATGAGTACGCGGAACAGACTGGCCACACGTACGCCCACTAGCATACAAACGGCCACTTGGAATCGTAGGGTAATAGAAGCACCACGAGGTGCTACCAGATTGGCGGCGCCGCAATCATCACACTGGACCGAAACACTACGACGCAGCACCGGCGGCGATGGCGATGGTGGCTCCTCTACCTGGAAGAGAGCTGTTCCATTGTCTACCAGTATGAACACGTCATTGCGGAGTGTGGAGAAGCCTACCATTGCCTCGACCCTGCGAGCGGCAACCAATCGCATCAAGGTAACAGAAGCAAAGGCGGCCAATCCTCGCAAAGAGAAATCACCGTTTTGCGACCAGAGATTTACACCAGCTGAAATGTTACTGCACTTAAAACCTCTACGCAGAGCAGCTGGCCGCGATTTAATCCATAAGAAAGACAACCCAACTGAAGAACAGAGTACCAGCTTAGAGAAGCAGCTATCCGTAGAGACGGGCATACAGACAAATGAGAGAGAAATTCTTAATCCTGATTTGCTAATCGGAGATATCAAGATATTGAAGCCGTCTCCGGAACTGGCGAAGCAAATTGATAATGCTCGTTTGGAGATTGCGAAACAATTGAATTGTCCAAAGATGCGTAAATTTTCGAAACACGAACAAGAAGAGGAAAAGCATTTAGATGAGCTAAAGGAGTTCATGGATCGCAATTGTGTGACAAAACGTGCACCAAATAAACCATCGCATCTGGCAGCTTTGGCCAACTACGAATCAAATCAATGTGGTAGCATTTTTAAATCCATGGATGAGTTCTTTAAACACGACATACCCAAGGCCGAGTCCATTACGGACATCAAGGAGCGCATCAAGCGAAAGGAAGTGGAACTTATGAGCATGTTTGATAATGTTGCCTTAAGTGAAAAGTTCCAATCAGGGTCGGGAGGCGACTAGTTAAGATATAAGATTGTTGAATATAAATAAAAATTGTATGTCATGTATTTCTTGTATAATTCTCATTGACAAGAAAAAATAGTGCATCTGGTGCAAAAAGTTCGCGTTTCTTAAAAGCGCGCCAAGAATGCATCTCGAACTATTGTTATCGATATACATACTGTGAACAGCGTGTGACCAGACATTTGACACATTCAGCTGATTATTGTGTGCATACACTGTTTTGCTTCTTGGCTTGCAGCATTTTGGCAGGATATAATAACTTATTTTAATTTTATAACCCACTAGTCAGACTGTTAAATGTCAAACTAAAGCAAGGGGGTTAGCACACGTCTCCCATGTCGCACAAAAACAAACAAATACTAGCACAATATATTACTGCTGTGTTCCCAGCTTAGAAATACACTATCGACTTTACAACTACAACAACAACTACAACAACAAATAAAAAATTTGGTGAGTAAGTGGAACAAATTGTAAATAACTTGAATCACATGATTACGCATCCACCCAACAGATAATGACACTGAAAGTAACTAAACTGGCGCTGACCAGTCGCCTCATTATACTGGCCGTACAACTGATAGCCAACTGGCTTCTGCCCGATCATAAACCCGACGTATTTCGCATGCCCATGGAGGAGCACAATGAAACACATCCTGAACATATTCTGGACAAGATGGTAGTACGCGCATTGGGTGGCTTGCGACACTGGGATGGTGAATACTTTTTGCACATAGCCAACTATTTGTATACGTACGAAAATACGCTCGCATTTTATCCACTTTTTCCGGTTCTGGTGCGAAACGTGGCTGATGCTTGTAAAGCCTTTAACGTTCCGCTTTCCATGCAATCTTTGACGTTGCTTGTGGCAATTATCTTAAATTTATGGCTCTTTTGCGAGGCAGCCAACCATCTGTATCAGCTGACGCAGCGCATCTTTAATGATGCTCACAAGAGTTGGAATGCAGCCCTCGTCTTTTGCTTGAATCCCGCAAGCATTTTCTTCAGTGCCGCATACTCGGAATCCCTGTTTACCTACTGTAGCTTCATACTGATGCTGGAATGTGTGCGACCGAATCAAGAGTTTAGTTTTTTGCCCATTTGCGCCAGTCTAACTGCGTGCATTATGTGCCGCTCCAATGGATTGATTACTCTCGGCTTTCCTATATACTTCTTTGCGCGACATCTCATCCTACACTCCAATGTGAAGCGCTGCCAGGAGTTTTTCAAGATGTTGCTAACGGTGCTGGTGCCATTGTGCATATTGCATGCCTTTTACTTTTATATTTATCGACTCTATTGCATTTCGGGCATCAAAGTTAATCATCCCCAGCAGGTCCTCGATTTGGCAAGTGAACGCAATTATCTTGTTTCGGGTCAAGGACCAGATAAATCACCCTGGTGCAAGTATACCCTACCATTTCCGTACAACTATGTACAATCCACCTATTGGAATGTGGGCTTCATGCGGTACTATGAATGGAAACAGTTGCCCAACTTTTTTTTGGCTTTGCCAATGGTGCTCTTTATGCACTGGCATTGCTGTGACTATTTTTGGTTTTTGCCAAATGTCAATTGGCGAGTGTTGCTAAAGGAATTCAGGTCACTTCCATTTGTGCTCCACGGTTCATTTCTTACCGTGTTCTGTCTTCTGTTTGTGCACATTCAAGTCTCAACGCGTCTGTTGGCTTCTGCTTCACCTATTTTCTATTGGTTTGCTGCCGAGCATATGCCCAAGTCACTGTCACAGCTTTCGTTGCGCTCGAAGGCAGGTGTTTTGTTGGTCTGGTGCGCTGCGTATTCTGCCTGTGGAACAGTCCTTTTCTCTAACAATTATCCCTGGACTTAAACTAAATGGAGCTGGATAAGTGGAAGCGCGTAAGAATTGATTGCCAAAGAAAGATTGTATAAGCATTGAATTAGTTTGTAATATTTAAAAACGCGTTGTACGCGGTGATGTTGACCACCAAAAAAAAAAAGGAAAAGCAATTACAAATTGCTTAATAAGTATGTTAAATAAATGTTTTAAACTTAGTTTTCGATCTCACATACACTTGTCGATAAATTGCTTTATGATGGAATGGTTTTCAACTCGCGACGCTCATATCGATAATTTAGTAAATCGCCATTCACATTGATTGTGTGATTTGCAGCGGATAGAAACAGCAACACAAAAGGATTTAACAAAGTTTTGAGGAAAAACAAGCTTAAAAATGGAACAGCTTTCGGGTGTAATGATAATTATTATCATTGGCGGCGGCGTCCTAACCTGTGTAATGCTTTTCATCTTCGCCAAACGCCAGATAATGCGTTTTACGATACGCAGTCGTCGGGGCCCACACGTCCCCGTAGGTAACGATGCGAAAAAAGCACTGCGTCGTGAAATCGAACGCAGATTGGATTGTATACAAAAGATTGCCCAGGAACCAAAGCTGTTGTGGACCGATGCTGACAAGTATATTGTACAGCCAGAGCCGGCTTCAGATCAAGAACTACCGCCCTACTATTATCGCATGCGTGCCGTCGACGATGTAAAGTTGCTAGAGTCTGAGATAGCTCGAGCAGATGGCAGCACACGCCATGCACACGAAAGTCTGCGAGCGTTTCTGCTTACCACACTATCTGTTACACTAAACGGCACTGGTCAGCGCATAATACACCAGTTCTGCGACACCTACGAGCATGCACGTCACGACCCCAATGAGTTTGCCAAGGATGAGTATGATGCTTATCATCATATGCTGCTCAAGCTAATGGAAGCGTAAGTGTGTTGCCAAAGACAGTTCAATAAGTCTTGACATGGTGTTCTTATCCCTTACAGTGCCAAGCAGCTAAAGAACTTTAATTCAAGGAAAGCATCTCCAGCTCGCACGCCACGGAAACAAAAAATGCACTCGCTACTGGATCCAGCGCGACTGCGTCCACCACCAGTTGTTGAGCCAACTAGCAATGAGCTTGCAGCAGGTCAGCATGCCAAGGTGAATATGACGCTGGGTCTGCAGGGCGATGAGTTAGTGGCCGCTGAGTTAGCTACCAATCCGTTGCATTTGCAAGCGCCCGCCGAGCGCGATTTAATCATAAGGAATCGTATCAAGACGCCCACGCTGGACGACATTGTCGTTGAGGCGGCAGCGACCGCAACGGAGGACCAACAAAATATCGATGCGGACAACGAAATAATGAGCATCTCGTCGGTTCAGTTTCAGCGCAATCCGAGCGTCGTTTAAGGGTAAGCTTAAAAAACAATTTTTTATCGTAGCCGTTAATTATGGCTTAAGCTTTATTTGTGGTTAAAATTATATTCGACACATTTCCTACTACTTTTTTCCGCACTTCTTTTTTTCTTCATCTTCTGCACATTTATCCATCATTTGGGAGTAAATAACGAGATCCAAAAGGCGATTCGAGTATCCAGTTTCGTTGTCATACCAAGAGATTAGTTTAACGAAATTATCGTTTAGAGCTATGCAGGCCTTGGCATCAAATACGGATGCAAAATGTGAACCATTAAAATCGGTGGACACCACATCATCTTCAGTGTATCCCAGAATACCTTTTAATTTGCATTGGGATGCTTCTTTGAGAGCCCCTTTGATTACGTCCAATTTGGCAGCGCTGCCTAAACGGCAAGTCAAATCCACAACTGAAACATTTGGAGTTGGCACACGGAATGCCATTCCCGTAAGCTTCCCATTAAGATCTGGAATAACTTTACCCACAGCTTTGGCAGCTCCGGTGCTTGCTGGAATAATGTTAGACATGCCACTGCGCCCATCTCGCCAGACTTTTTTAGAGGAACCATCTAGGATCATCTGTGTGGAAGTACTAGCATGAACCGTTGTCATCAATCCCTCTACAATATTAAACTCATCATGCACCACTTTTGCCACTGGTGCTAGGCAGTTGGTGGTGCACGAGGCATTTGATATGATCTTCATCTTTGGCTTATATTTGTCCAAGTTAACGCCACACACAAACATTGGCGCATCCGCTGATGGTGCCGATATAATAACCTTCTTGGCACCTGCATCCAAATGTGCTTGGGCCGTTTTGAGAGTTGTAAATCTTCCCGTGCATTCGACTACCGTAGTTACGCCCTTATCCTTCCAGCAAATCTTCTTGGGATCCGTTTCAGTCGATATCTGTATCTTTTGGCCAGCAATGACCAAATTGTTTCCATCGATTTTAATCTTTTTGTTGAATCTTCCATGCGTGGAATCAAAACCCAACATGTAGGCCATATATTTCGGATCCATAGAGGGATCATTGATAGCTACGACCTTAACATCTTCGCGCCTAAAAGCTTCTCGTAAAAATACACGCCCGATGCGCCCAAATCCATTAATACCAATTCCCGACATTTTTCAAATGATTTTTAAACACAAACAGAATAATTTTACACAATTCCTCCTTTCTCTACACAAAAATACTAGAACTATTTCAAGATTTGAACGTGTTACAGATTTTTCCTTTTATATTTGACATCTGTTGGTTTGAACAACACATCTCATTCATTCATTGACATTGTTTTAAAAGCTTATAAGTATATCGTTCAAGTGTTTTTTTTTTGTTTTTTTGTTTTAGGAATGCCGCTGGACATGTCGATCTCTAAGAGTTTTGGTCTTCACCAAACACAGAACTTTAAGAATAATATAAATCATTTCTTGATTTACTCGATAATATAGTTAGTTATTAAATATTATTATTCATATTGATAAATAAACAAAAGAGCCATATTAATGTTAAGCATGTTCCCAACAAGTTATCGAATTATTGGATAGAAACAGGTTTGTGCGGATGTCGTTTAAAATCTATTTAACTTGGTTTATTTGTTGGTACAATGAAATTTGAAGGTTTTTTATTTTTTGCTTCCGTTTTGACTTTAACCATCCTTTTTGCTTTCACTTCTTTTTTGTTCATCTTCTACACATTTATCCACCATTTGAGAGTATAGAACGAGATCTAATAAGCGGCAAGCGAATCCAGTTTCGTTGTCATACCAAGAGAGTAGTTTAACGAAATTATCGTTAAGTGCTAGACATGCACCAGCATCAAATATCGTACTATAGCGCGAACCTCTTAAATCGGTGGACACCACTTCATCTTCAGTGTATCCCATTATACCTTTTAATTCGCCTTCGGATGCTTCTTTGATAACCGATTTGATCACATCCAATTTGGCAGGGCAGCCGAAACGGCAAGTCAAATCCACAATCGAAACATTTGGAGTTGGCACACGATATGCCATTCCCGTTAGCTTCCCAGCGAGTTCTGGTAGAATTTTACTTATTGGCGCGGCAACTGACATGGTCACCGGAATAATATTACTCATGCCAGAGCGTCCATTGACCCGCTGCGTTTTAACGGCTCCATCTAGCATCAGTTGTGACTGGGTGACCGAATGAACCGTTGACATCAATCCCTCCTCAATTTCAAAATTTTCATGCAATACCTTTGCCAATGGTGCCAGAGCGTTGATCGTGCACGAGGCATTCGATATGACCTTCATATTTGACTGATATTTTTCCAAATTAGCGCCGCATACAAACATAGGCGCATCCTCTGAAGCTGCCGATATGACAACCTTCTTGGCACCTGCATCCAAATGTGCCTGAGCCTTCTCAAGGGTTATGTATTTTCCCGTACAATCCACTACCGTATTTACACCCATCTCTCCCCAGCCGATTTCTTTGGGTTCCAACTTCTGCGTTAGCTGTATCTCTTGCCCACCTACAATCATATTATCACCATCTAGTTTTATTTTCTTTTTGAATACTCCATGTGTCGAATCATAGCGCAGCAAATAGGCCATGTATTTAGGTTCCATAGCGGGGTCATTGATAGCCACAATTTGTACATTTCCCCGCCTTATTGCTTCGCGCAGAAAGTTCCTACCGATGCGCCCGAAACCATTAATACCAATCGCCATATTTGAAACGAAATTTTGTTTTTGAAATTTTAATGCACAAAAAAGTGCGTCTTGCCAAAGTTTTTAAAAAAAAAAAATTCACTTCATTTTTAACACGGATCTGTTGTTTTTATTTTTTTTATGACAACTTTTGCTTTTTCAAAATGTATAATCTTGAAAGCATTATTTTCCAAAGTTTTAATAACCTACACAAGCAGGTTAGCGTAAGATTTATATAGTAGTATGATCCTTATAGATGAATATGTAACTAATATAAGCTTTTCGAGTTGGTTCAATGCTGTTTTTAACCCAATTACCAAACAAAAACGATAAAAAGTTTTGTGGCAGTAGTTGATATCTTTTGGGAATTCCCCTCGGCAGTATGGTTGAAATTTATAAATGTGTGATTATGGTAACAGGCTGGCTTTATTTAAGGCAGGCACTGCACAACTCAACAAATCAAGCTTGCGGGTCGTAAAAATTTCAGATACCGCCTTCCAACAATATTTTTGTGGATGCTGATGCAGGCTACGCAGACGGCGCATAATTAACTGGCCAAGGCAATAAAGAAAGCTAAATGCAAAAATGGTCCAAAGAATGTGTGCAAAAATAGCCTAAAGGCAAACTTGCAAAGATGTACTTGTGTGTGTGTGTGTGTGGAGTATGGCGAAAATGCCAGGCACGAATGTTGCTTTAAATGAATTGTAAAAACAGTTTTTTCGGTGCTTTTTGCTCTACAGAGTCGAGGTAAAAAAAAGCTTCAAAGCTTTTTAAAGAAGGCAGTTAGAGTATTTTTTTAGTCGTTTTAAAGTCATTTCGAATGCTGAGCTACATTTTACTTGTTTCGACACACAATTTGCTTATAAATCAATCGTGGCCAGCTGCCGAGGGCCAATCTCCTGCAGGGCCCTCATAAGGTGTTGCCACACACACACACACTCACACCCGCACACACGCACACAAAATGCAAATTCGTATCGCTACCAAGCACAAAATCAGCAAAGCGCCATTACTCACCTTTGTCTGTTTGTTGGCATTCCCCTCGCCCTGGCTTTTTACTAAAATACCTTTCTCTTGCATATTTGATGCCAAAGTAAGTCCTTGGGGAGTGGTTTGGGTTTGGGGCAAGAAACACTTTGTATGACGACTTGCTCTTAAGCATATAAATTGAAAGTTTGCCATTTCGCACTTTATGGGTGTGTGTGGGCTTGTTTGTTTGGGCAAATGCATATTGCGAGAAAATGAAAACCGTTACTTTAGCAACATTTGGGTTTAGCCTAGAAACATTTGTTTATTTGTTAACTTAAACAACATTTCAGTTTGGCCCTGAAATATTACTGCGCTAGCAACATGTTTGGCTTGTCAACTTAACTTCGTTAGGCTAGCAACATGCTGCCAGCTTAGCTTTGTTTGGCTTTCTTAGCAACATGCTGCTCTTCAGCATGTTGCATAACAATCGGCTTTAAACGAACAAAGCTAACGCCCACACCAATAAACCTTGCGCTCTCTTTCTCTCTCTCTCGCAATATTGTTGCTCTCCAGGCATTGGGTCCTGGCCAAGTTATGGTGAGTTGTGTCCCCGCACCAAAACTGGGGCCGCTGATTACGAAATTGTTGAACAGCAACAGCAGCAAAAGTGAAGTTCTTGCATATTATATTCATATTTTGTACATTGGCAACCGCACATTCTTTTCGGTCTGATCATAAACTCTGCCTAAATGGAAATTGAAACCCAGGCAAACAGATGGCATCGGCAAAGATGGCTAAAAAGCCTTCGATTCCACACTTTCAAAACGGAAACGGAAAGCATTGTGTTGCTGTTGCTGTCTGTTGCTGTTTTGCTGTTGACAATATTTATGAGAAAAACTTTAAAATTGAAACTGTTTTCCCAACTGCAGCGACACCAGCAAAGTTTTGACATTAAAAAAAAGAAAACAAACCACAAAACTTTATTTCAAGGTTATTATTTTAAATTATTTATGCATTTTTCTATTGTTCGATGGATTTTCAAGGTTGCATTCAGCTTTTCTGTTTTCTATTTATAATTGGAGGAGGGTCAAAGCATCGGTAATTTTTGAAGCCTCTTAATTTGCATACGAAAGTAAGTGTATTTATTGTAGCTTAAGCTTTTCTGTTTTGTCATCCAAAGCTCAAGTTTAAAATAACAAATTTAATGCTCAAAGTTTTGGGATTGGGTGGATTAAAAGTTTTGTGCTAAAAACTAATACTGAAAAAAGAAAATCTCATCTATTTAATAAAAACCAAGCTTGGTTAACATGCAAACTTATGTAGAATTAGTTGGTCTGTGAATTTGAATACAAAAAATTGTACTTGACATTATCATTTATTCATTTGCAATGAAATTTGCTTGTTTATTCATAAAATGTAGTTGCATAAAGCAATTTTCCAGGAAAAGCCGTAAAATTTCTCTTGACAGAATTTACTAGCGAAGTTGGCAAATAAAATAAGTGGAATAGATTTATTTCTAAGAACAAAGATTCCCATCAAAAAATAAAAAGCTCAACGCTCAACACAAATACATCCAATTTGAAACTGAACCCACAATACAAAGAAAAAGTTTCGTTCATCAAATTCTTAATAATTTTGGGTTTGATTGTAAACGCGTCTCAGGGGTATCTTTATAAATGTATATTTATGGGCCACTTGTTGTTGGAGTCAACGTTGGCAGAGCTTATAAATAAGCAACAAAAATAAATAGTGGCACTTTAAAAGCCAATAACAATAAAGCTAAAGCCAATAGCAATAAACTTAAACGTCGAAAGCGAAAATTGAAAAAAAAAATTGAGTGAAGAACAAAGTTTAAGCT
This sequence comes from Scaptomyza tumidula, assembly GCA_035044465.1. NCBI lineage: Eukaryota > Metazoa > Arthropoda > Insecta > Diptera > Drosophilidae > Scaptomyza > Scaptomyza tumidula. The sequence goes on from JAWNNW010000444.1 coordinate 16,428,509, forward strand.
GTCAACATTTGGGTCAAAATAGTTTTTGGCAACCATGAAACAAAAGCGAAAATAAAAGCTATGGCCAATTTTAAGTTGGCTAAAATAGTTACTGATGATGCAACGATGCTGCAATGAACTTTTTCCTTGTGCCCAAAAATCAGCTGGCACACAAATAATTCAAAATGCAAAAATGCAATCGTAACTGCAAATGAAATTGAGATTCGAGATTCTCTTGACTACAAATTGAATTGTCAAATACACAAGTGTACTCTACTTGTATATCCTGCTGCTGCGCTATTCAACGAACAATGCAACGAACAAAGAATATTTTTTTTTTGGAGAACTAAACTGACATCTAATTGTTCGTTGAAGTGTGCTTGGGGTAGGAAATTAAAATATAAAAAAGGTCTATGCGGGCGGTGCACACTTCTTAACAGCAATGCTGCTCAATTCTTTTTATTCCTTTTGGGCCAACATAGAAAGATTTTTGGCTTCGCATTTGGTTGAGTTATTGCATTGGAACATAAGAAACAGAAACACGAGGCATTCCGCTCAAAAATAGTACAAAGAAACCGACAGTGAACTAGGAAATGAAATATAAGTTGAAAAATGAGCAGGTAAACGACTTTTAGATACTCTGTAAGTATTTAGTTTGGTATTGGGAAATTTCCTATTTTTTTATATTTTTTTGGAGATAGAGCAAGAGAGAGAGAGAGAGAGAGAGAGAGCAAGAGAGCAAGAGAGAGAGAGAGAGCAAGAGAGAGAGAGAGCAAGAGAGAGAGAGAGCGTGAAAGAGAGAGAGCGTGAAAGAGACAGAGCGAGAAAGAGAGAGAGAGAGGGAGAAAGAGAGAGAGAGCGAGAAAGAGAGAGAGAGAAAGAGAGAGAGAGAAAGAGAGGGAGAGAGAAAGGCAGAGAGAGAGAGAAAGGGAGAGAGAGAGAGAGAGACTGAGAGCGAGATACGAAAAGAGAACTTTGAGGAAGATCGAAAACAGTCACACACACAACAAACCATTGCAAACTTAGCTAATAAGATCAAATTCCTTCATGACTTACTTGAATTTTTGAGAATCGAGTAGAAGGGCGATTTTCATGTATTAAGTAAAATTATTATTTTTTGTGCATATTTTTATTGTTTCAACCCATACACAGCCCATACACACATACACACACATTAACACACACTCACACATACACAGACACACCAAAACACTCACACGTACACACCTAATAACAAAAATAGATTGTCATTACTTTGTCTAATGTTTTGCCGTCTCAAAGTATTCCAAATTTAAGATTTTGTTGTTATCGATCACATGTGTATATCGGAAGCGGGAAGAGTTATCGAAAATCGAAAACAAACTTGTTCTGCCAAGGGACTAGGCAAGCTTATGTTCCATCTGGAGTCTCTGGCTCTTATAGTCTCTGAGATCGACGCGTCCATACATACGGACGGACAGACATGGCTATATCGACTTGGCTGTTGATGCTGATCACGAATATATATGCTTTATGGGATCGGACATACTTCCTACTGCCTGTTACAGACTCTTGCACAAAACCATTATACCCTTTTTCCCATTTTTATTGGGATCAGGGTATAAAAAAGCAAAGACAAGTTTTAATGTCTGCAGCAGCTTCTTAGCTACCCGTCTTCCTCCCGCCTACCCCTTTTAGCGACAAGCAATTGCAAAATAAATGTTTTAGAATTTGATGGCCATGATATAAGAGCCAATTGCAAGGCAATTTTGCTTTTAGAAACTTTGCCAATTTGTGTCAGCTTATGGAATGTGTTTTTGGTTTTTTTTTCCCTTCAACTTTCTTTCATTTAAGTTTTTTTTCCTTTTGCTTGCAGCAGCAAACAAATTTGCAGCTGCTTCTACAAGACATTTGAGTCAGGTCAGCTTAGCGTGAGTTAGTAAGGCACTTAACAGGTAGATGGACTTCCAACACACACACACACGACATACATGTATGCTTCCTTTCTTACTTCGTTATTTACGAGCTGCATACATGAAAAATTGCACTCAAATTGAATTGCAATAAGGAAAGAGCAATTAATTTAAAGCAACCGCAGCAATTACATTGATAAATCGTTGTAAGTAGAGTATAGAGCAGAGTACTATTTGGTCTTCTCGATGTCAATTTGTTTTTAATGTGCACTGCAGTGTAACATCAGCGTATAACGCGACGTATACGTAATATCATAAGAGCCAAAATGTCATGAAATTTCATTACGATTCGAGTGCAGAAGTCAACAAAATTCTTGTCGTTGTTGTTGTTGAACAGTGAACAGTTAAACTGCCAACTAAACCAATTCCATTTGCACGCCACTGACAACAACAACAAGAACAACAATGAGGACAAATAATGTCAACAGCAGCAGCAACAACAATAAGGCAACAAAAGTTTTGTAGAAGGAAAACAGAAACCGCAGCAACAGCAGCGTTTGAAAAATGGCCACATTGAGGAAATGACGTTGAAAAACTGTGAAAGAAAACACAAAGCAGAGACAGCGAATGAGTGAAAGAGATAGCTAATGCTTGTAATGAGCTGCAACTGAGAAGTTTAAGTGATTTATTCAATTCCATGCAAGACCAAATAAACAAGGCCGTAAAAAATGGTAGGGACGGGACCTTCGTTTCCAGTGATTGACCCAAACAAATCCCCAACTGTTGCCCGGCTGTCAAAAACTCATTTATTATTTAAATATTATAAGGCCAACAAGAACAGAGAACAACTTAAAAAAAAAAACAAGAAAAAGAGACCAGACAGCCTGCTGCTCATTTTCTGAAAAGTTTTTTTTTATTGTTGGGCAGCTGTCAACTTCAATGTGGCATAAAGGACGCTACAAGGTGCCAAAGCCGCGGACACTTGACGCAATTCCCTCTGTATTGTGCGTGTAAAATTACAATCGAAGCAGACACAAAGAAATATACAAAAAAAAAGGAAAAGTTTGGATCACAAAAAAGTTTTATTTTCTTTCGATTTTCCTTCGTTTTTTTCCAATTTATTGTTAAAAACTTGTGTACAATAATGAATAGCTGACAAAGTGCATGAATTATGGCTGCAAAATTTATGTTCTTTAGACTTTAAATTAGCATTATTTTGCTATATTTGGTTTTTGATTGAAAATCTTTGTGTTAAGTTGAAAAAGTTATATGATTGGCTAGGCAATGATATAAGATTGGTTATAAATTCTTTTTCTAGTTGATTTTTGAAGTATTTGACACTAATTAAGTTTTATAAACAATCTTCTTTTGTTAACATAACTACAAAATATATAAATGTAGGCATCAAGTTAGCGTTGACACAACAAATTGTGGCAACAATACAAAACATTTGTTATGTGGCATTTGTTGTGACAACTGCAACTGCAACAATAAAAAATTGGTTGTTCACTCTACAACTTATGCCATGACATTTTCAGTGCCTTACCATTGTCAAACAATGCGCTACGCCCGCAGCAAACCACCAAAACAATATATATATATATATCTTAACGTTTTAAGTTTGTTGTGTGCATAAATATTTGTTTATGAGCACGTACATCAGTGCCAGAGAGAGAGGGAAAGGCAAGAAATAAACAATGGCCGAGCACATGCAAGGCGAAGTCAAGTGGCAGGCAAGTAAGGGTATTTGGGGAGCACTTGTAACTGGGTTAGCCGGCGACATGACACAACTTGCTGGCTGCTGACTAGCGTGACCAAAAATGCACAAGGTGATAAATAGTATAAAAGTATAAAATGTAGACATAACATCTGCTACAACTATGAAGCTAACACCCAACTAAGAACAACCTCACAACCCTAAGAAACGTGCTTGCTAAGCAAACAAAGTTGTTGCAAGTTAGTGTCGTATAGTTTATAAAGTTGCAACAGTAATTTATGAGTCAACTAGCCAAGGCTAAATAGCATTTAATGCACTTTCACACTTCAATGGCTTATCACTAGCATTAAAAAAGTACAAAATGCAATTTTCTTCTATCTCTCTTTAATCTTGCCTTGGAAAACATTGTAACCTTCCACATGTGTAGTATGACACAGCGTAGAGATATCTACACATCTCTACATTGCCAGCGGGTGGTGGCGTTAGGGTTTTGGTCCCTTTTCTTTGTCTTTGTATTGTTGTGCAACGTGGTCTAAAAATATTTATATACATATCTACATTAATGTAAATATGCAGATGCTTCAAAAGCAGAACGAGACAACAAAGCATTTGTACGAATGCTCAATGTGAGTGTGTGTGTACAGGGTGTGTGTATTAAGGTTATACCCTGCACACGTTACAAAGCCACGTGCCTTAAGCTCTTATCAACATTTAATTTTCAACTTCAAAGTTACTTTACTGATTGCCTTTCATAAATATAGTATGTCTGCCGAATCTACACAAAACTATCACAATTCTATGTTAAATTTCTCACTGTGTATAACACTTACAAGCCAGCTAACAGATACGAGTACAAAGCAAATTATGTGTAAATATGAATACAAAATGCGCATATGAATTGTGCTTTGTTCTTCACCTTGGCTACGTCCCTCTTCCTCTCTGTCTGCCAGGACTAACTGTTAGCCTTGCACTTAGTCACATTAAGCCATGTTTGACAAGTTAATTGAGCGCCCAAGCTGAAGTTGTCACGGACAACAACACACACACACACATTCTCATCACATGAATTATGAATGCAATTCGATTTTAATAACATTTCTTGCTGCTTGTGGCAAGGGGCAAAAAGCAGGTTGATAATATCACTAGCTCTTTTCGAATGAAATGAACATTTTCCATATCATTTAACAATAATCGAAGAACTTTTCCATTTAATTAAAATCATTTTCCAATGAAAAGTCATTTGCTGAAATGCGTATATCAAAAGCCAACATAGTTTAACTTATAACGTATACGTGATCTGAAATAACTCTTAAGCTATCAAGCTAACAAAGTTAATTCTTATTTGTTTGTTCAAATGTTGATAATGTTTATGGCAACAAAAAGCTTCCAATTTATGTTTGTTAAATATGATTTAACACCGGTTTCAAATAATATGCCAAAGCCATTTTGCTGGCAAATTAAAATATTTTGATGCAAAATTGTGGCTTTAGCTCCAAAAGTTGTTGCACATAATCTAATTGAAAAAGACAAAGTTGCGGCAAGTGCTTTTTCAAATTCAATTAAAATTACTTTGTTAATTGTCAGGTGAAAATTCATAGAATTTGCATTATGTATTTATGTGCGTGTGTGTGTGTGTGTGTTCTTATTAAAAAGGCATGAAAACTGCGTGAAAATTGTTGTGGCATAAAATTTTCAACAATGATGTTTCGCATGGCTTCTGGTGTGTTGCAGCAAATCTCTTGTGAGCCAACAAAATGGAAAACTTAACTAAAAGAAGCAACAAAAATGATGCTATATAATCCACAAACAGTGGCAGCAGGCAGCATCATGCCAAAGGAATCATGCATATAAGGCCAAACACAAAAGCTCAAGAATTTTGCGTTGTGGACATTAGCAGAAAACACAAGAGAACTGTGCCAGATGCTTTTGTTGCTGCTGCTGCTGCTGCTGTTTGAGCATATTTTATCTTCTGTATCTTGTTTTGTTGTTGGCAGTGGAATGGGGCACACTAAGCTCTTAATTGGCTATTGAAAGCGAGTCGGAAAACAAAGCTGCAAAACTTTCGACTGTGGCTTTAAATAACGAAATGCCTTCAAATGAATAATGAGTTTCTACTGCTTCGCTGAGTAAAATATATATATATATATATACAGTTACTTTTCAGCGATTTGATTAGTCAGCAAGCGTATTTAATCTCCATAAAAAACCAAAAAGTAATTTACGGATTTCATCTGTTTTCAGCTATGAGAAAGTTTATTAAATCTTCTAACATTTTGATGGTCTCATTCACCTTGACGTCACTTGATTTATAAAAATATATATGAGGTCTATTAAAATATATAAACAAATTGTAATTATTTATGCGCAATAAACAATTGTAAATTTAATGCGCAAAAAATCGTACCCGTATATATATATATATATATATATATGTATATATAAATAAATATTAACACACATTCGTTTTTTCAATATTTATATTAAGTACATATCGATCAGTTTAATGTTCGATTACTCATATGCGCCGTGTGTTTTGTTTGCTCATCGATGATGATGTTGATGATGACTTCATGGTGGCATTTACTGTTATGTTTATGTTTCTTATACTTATTGCTGCCCATCGTTCTCGTTTTGTGTGTGCTCTAATGCATATAAAATATAATAACGTCGGCTATTAACCAAACACACACACACAGACGACAGGGGCGTTACGGATGGGCGTACCAAATGTCCCTTACGTTTGTTTACACACTGGCACGTATTTACATATACATTTTTTTATAAGGTTAACGTGGAAAAGTCGACAAAAATATTTACATTTATTTACAATTCGAAACTATTATATTTTATGTTGCGACCTTTTCAAAATGTCTTGAAAGCGATTTAGTTTGTGTGTTTTCCAGCCATTTCTTTAAAACAAAACTTCTTTCCACATACTTTCAACTGTTTACAGAGTATCACGCAGTCGACTACCTACAACAGCCAACATTCCTACACGCGTTTTTTTTCATTGCTGTTATTGTTGTTGTTGGCCCAACTCTTGTAATTACGCGAAGCGCGCAAAAACAATTTAGGGAAAATGCGCGTGAAATTGTTGTGTCCACCCTGCCCTGCCTTCCCTCTTCCCGTGCCTACTAGGCAGGTGTTGTGGGGTCGTTGAGTGTGTACGAGTATATTGCTATTTGAGCTACGCTTTAAACTCATGTTGCTCCACAGTTGATTGCACTTGTGACTCCCCTAGGAGACGCCACACAAAGCTAATTATTGGTACACACGTTAGTTGACAGTGTCGATTGTTCGTTCTATCGATTGGAAATACGTGTGTTGATGTGATTGGGCGTGACAGTGGGCGTTACAATATACGCGACTGTCTTTTCCCGCTTTCATCTCTCCTGGGGTGTGTGTGCAATCATTGAAGCGCATTCGAAACTTAACTCTGCACTTAACTGCAGCTGCAAAACTATGCAATACATCTATATGCATGGCTTTCATCTATATGCATGGCTATGCATGTATTTATGTATAACTATAGCCTTAACTATAGCTTATCAACTGAACTGAGTCCTGTGCTATAACTTAATGCACAGCTAAAAAGTTGCAAAGGTAAAGAAAAATGATCTGTGGGTAACAAAAAGCAAAAAAAAAGTTTACAGATATTACTGGTATTATGATACCCAAAACTTGCACTTTATATATTTACTAACTTTTTTTCTTTCAAAAAACTTTTATCTTTGAAGTAGTTCTTTACGACTAGTGTAGGTTTCATGACTACGCACTAGTTTACTGCTGTTAACATGTCCAAGAGTTGACGAGTTGAATGAAATGGGTGCTCAAGAATCAACCAACATTCGTTACATGCACCTTTTGTTTCCTATTCTCTTTGTGAACCTTTTTTTTTTGCATATATTGAAATGCGTGCCACAAGTGAATGTCAATGAGTTGCAGTACTCTGTGGGCATTGTCTCTAGACAATTTCAAGAGCCATTCGCAGTCCGGAACTTTTATTGTCGCATCCTTAAAGTTACGCTCTCATCAGATTTGCCATTGAGCAAACAAAAAAAGAAAAAAGTAAATCGCTATAAAATTGCAAAAAGTTTTCAAATGAAAAGTTCACATTTTATGCAACACCAACTCTTGCTTTAAAACTTTATTTAAATGCAATTTGCTTGCTTTCATGGCAACGCGTTGCATAAATAATATAATTTTCAAACGAATTGCAAATATTTCGTGTGCAAGTTGCCGCTAAAAATTAAGCGCATTTTACGCATACGTTGCGTTAGCCTGAGTGTTAAGTTTAGCCGTGGTTCGGTATATGTGGCTTATGTTGACACACCCACACACACACACATTCAAATGCAGAGGTGTTTGACTAAAAATAAATATTTACACGTGTGGCTTGTGAGTAGCTTGCAAATTGGCAAAGCTACTCTCCAGGTCGGCAACCAACACCTCTTCTGCGTTTATTTTGAATGAAGCTCATTAACGGGTGCTAAATTGGTTGCACGTAGCTTGTTGGCTTTCGATACCCTTTAACCGAAAGTTGGAGCAAATGATGTTTGAACTAGAAAGCTATAGAATGTCTTTTGATTATGGATTATTTATTAGTCTCGTTGTGAAATCTTTAGAAAAGGTTTGTACATATGAAGCAGGCCACCACTAACACTTAGTACACTAAGTTATAATTTTAGACTCGATAAGGTCTGTAAGTGAGAAACCACGATACATATTAAGACTGACGAGGTCGAAGTACTCCAGTCTTCGCATGATCGTGAGAGTGAGTGAACGTTACAAATAAAAGATTATACAAATAACTTATAAGCTTTTGTATTAAATCAACGGTATTCAATTCTTGCCTACTACAAAATCTATCTAAATATATCTCAACTTATTACAGCGTAACTCTAAGTGAAAACCAGTCAAAATTCAAGCCACTTCTTTTCATATTCAGCTAGCAAAATGACTGCTGAGCTTGATTTTGATGGCGAGCTGTCAAAATGTATGCAAATTGAATCAATTAAAAGCGCTGCGTCAGCTGTTTCTGTAGTCTTTTTTTTATGGTAAACTGTTGCGCTTTTTACTGCTGTTGTTATATTTATCCCTTTTAAGCAGCGCTAATGTTACGCCATTTGTTAAGTGTTGCATGCAACGGGGCGTTGCCCAAACAATGAATTTGTCAGCACCACTTGCTGCGCTAATGAGCTGCAGTTAGTCTTCAAAAAGTGGCGTGTGTGTTTTGTTTTATGGGGGCGTGGCAGTAACAGTTTATATATATAATAATACTTATTGTGCTGTGAAGTGGCGTTTAAGTCTTAGGCTTCGGTCTCAAAACTTAATAATGGGCCATAAACAAGGCAATAAGCTGCACGACAACAACTTAACGTCTTAGGCCAGGCACATAAAAACCAGCCAACCAGCAACAGCAACTTATCCTTTTGCACACAACTGCTTCGACTAAACTCTGACAGCCAATAGTTGTACATTGTTCATTTATAGAGTGTGGCTTAAGCTAAGCTCATGTAGCTTCACTTTTGGTCAAAATTCTAACAAGAAACAGCTGATCGATGTTGTTAGTTTGTGTGCTCGTAAGTATTTATCTATGTGGCTTTGATGTTTGTTATTTTCTTGGTTATTGTTTATTGTTAAACACACATTGACACAGGTTTTTTTGGCATTTGACATGTTGGTATTTGTCTGCTTGTGGCACAAACAGAACAGAAAATTTGGGTATCAAAGTTTTCAATAATAATAATATGGCTATTTTAAAGCCTTGTTAATGTCTGTTGCAGATTTTTGGTTATGTTTGTGTCATTGCAGCTGCCAACTGGCAATTAAAAGTGACAGTTAAACAAAACTCTGAGCCAAAATGCTTATTTAAATAACCCCAAGGCACACACACACACACATTCAAGCAAAACAAACACACATACATTAAACTAATTTGCATGGACGTTGCGACGTGTCTGTAAACTCCCCAAAGTGATAAAGACATAAAGACCTGCCGACAGTGAGAGAACTTCGAGCTCCCTCTTTGCTTTGTGAAAAACTTGGCATGCCCAACTATTTTGTAACATAAATCAACGACTGGACAGGCCCACAAGCTGTTTTGCGTTGCTTTCTGCTCTGTTTCTCACGACTCCTGTTGCTGTTGCTCTTTGAGCTCGCATTTTGCGCTATCTGAGCAATTAAAACATTTTCTTTCTTTCTTTTTATACACTTTCACCCCTAAAGGCATTGGCGCTACATTTGTTTGTTTATCGGCAGCCCCTTAGTTACTCCCCCCCGGAAATGCTCAGTGACATGAAAATTTGTCAACATTTGTCGGCAGCCAAAAGCGATAAAAAAAGGTTTTCTTTCTCTTTAAGGTTTCAGTTTCACATTTCACACAAAATGTTAAATAGAAATGGCATTATAAACCCCTCCCTCCCCCCAACAAGAACGTAGGTCATTAGAGTAGGGAAAATTTGACATGCGTGTCAAATCAGTGCGTCTGTTTCGCCTTGTTTGTGGCATGTGTAATGTGGCATTAAACTGGAAAATAATTTGAATAAATGACGCTCTCGACGCACTCGTCGATAATTATTTTAATGGCACACTATAACCTTTGTATTATTAATTCAAGCTGCGGGCTCTTACATCTTTTTTTTTCGTTTTGTTCATGCGTGATGAACATGAATTTTTAATGCTCAAACACTTACGCATACAATTAAGTATACGACACATATGTGTCACGGCGTATATATGTAAGCAGTATATGTTACTGTTAAGCAGCCACACACAAGCGCTATACGCTGCGGTATTCTGAAATTTAATATTCGAAGTGCTTGCGGGCGCAAGGTCGAATAAAACTAAATGGCAAATAGACATATTTGTGTGTCTGCCGCAATGAATATAAAAGTCATCACATAAAAAGCTATCTACAGTTTGGAACAAAAATTTAAATACTCTTGCAAGAGATAGTTTTGTATTTGTTGGAAATAGTTAATACGTTATGAATTTGTAATGCAAATGTGTTTGTGAAGCAAACATATGTGAATTTGAGCTAAAGGATGAAAATTCTATTTCAAAATCCAATTAAGTTAGGCTTTTTCAAGACTCAACTAATCAATGCTTTGCTACACAGTTACTTTCAAAACCTTAACTACCTTTCGACAGTTAAATAAAGAAAAGGTTCAAAAGTCTTGCTAATAATATATGTAGTATATAAAATAACCATGCCAAAAAAAAGGGCCTGAAAGTAAACTTAAAAAAAATACAACAAAGACACGAACTAAATAAATATTGGCCATGGTTTGGGCCAAATTAACTTCACTTGGCAGCTGCAATATCAAGTATACGTATGCCATGTGTTTGCCTTTGGGGTGTGCGAAGGCCACAAAAAATAAAATCGCATAGCATACTTTTGTGCGCAAGCACAACAAATGAAATTTAAGCACACAAAAAGCAATTGTCGGCCGCAACGACTATATCTGACAAATTCACAGTTCAACGGCTGTGTGAGATCAACAAAAAACCCTCAAAAAAAACAACCAGTTTTATTGTGAAATCTGTGAAAATTTCCGTTCGCCGGAAATGTAGCCACAAAAACTTGCTAATCATCAAAACGGCTTTGTGCACGATAGAAAATTGAAGAAAATGCACAAATGCAAGATAAACCAAAAACTGTGCAACTGTGGCAACGTTGCAAGTTGTTTTGCCACTTTTGGCAGCACATTCAAAGTAAAAACCTGCATAGCATTCAGACTGACAAACCGGAAATGAAGCAAGGCAACGCAAACGGCAATGGAAAATGACAGCTGCAGCCAACATATAACCAAGTGGGTTAAGCTTGCCTTGTCTAGAACTTGAAATTATTTTCGGTACAATAAAATCAATATTCACAGTTCAAGGCTTAATGGTTTATTTTTTGGGAATATGGAAAAATCAAAATAAAATTTAGTTGTGTTTATGTTAAACCTCTTGAACAGTAATTACTGCAATTATATTAATAAATATCGATCTTTTTAACATTTAATCAAGAACAAAACGCCCATCTTATATAATCAACTATAATAACATCTTGCTTGAAGGCTAAATGAAGTCTTATAAGCTTGTTTAACCCCTTTTTTCACATAACTTGCGTGCTGGCAGCAAATTAGAAAGAGAGAGGCGCCATATAATGATGGGGTTAAATGTTAGTTGCCGTCATAATTAAAGACTAGCTACAGCTTTAAATATACGCTATCACATAATATAGTGTGGGTTATAATATAAAGCTAGATAATGAGCTGGGCGATAAAAACTCCCTTGATAAAAGCGCACCCCACCAATTGCGAAAATCCACTGCACCCCTATGTTGACAGCAGCAACCCCATTCAAAACACAAAGCTGTTTAAGAACACAACTTAAAGAAATATCTTTGCAAGCAATAACAATGTTAAAGTTAATCGCATTAACTTAACTTTGATACTTATTGAATGGGCAGCTTTAAGCGTTAAACCCAATTGAATTGTAGATAAATCATGCTATGAACACGCCCTTTTAGCCTTCAGGGTAGGGTCAAGATAACTTAATAATTGCTGCATGCCGCATGCAAATTTTCACTCTCTCTTACCAAACAGCTGCAAGCTTAAAATCACGCCAACTAAAACTTGAGCACAATACAATGTTATACAAACGAAAGGAAACACGAGTTAAGCGAAAGACGAAGGACGAGGTTGAGCTGCAGTAATTAGAAATGCAAATGATGCGTCAAATCAGAGCAGCCAAGACTTTTCACCGGGAAGGAGGTCGAAATGGACACGAGAGCGCATATTAATTGAGCGCGCGAGATTTGCCTCGAGGGAGCGAAGAGAAGAAATGTAGAAGGGAAAAGAAAACACTTCAAAGCAGCTTGTTAAAGCCTAAGCAGTAGCTGCGTGTTTTTCAAAAAAAAAAAAAAAGATAAAAAAAATCACGAAATACACGCAGTTCTCTCGTCGTCGTTCTGCTGCACTTGAAGTGTATTTAATTAAAATTCAAAATTGCGTAATGTCCCTGAGAAAATGAAGGAACTCAAAAGGGAGGTCACGTTTTGGAACATGAGTTTATTTTTATGTAACCTTTAAGTGCGGCCAAATCGCACATTTAATCGTGTGCAAACATTTAAATGTGTCTGAGGACAAAGTTATTGAGTTGTTGAACTTGAGTTGCAAGATATTTCACATTTTAGTTAAAGAAAAGGATCATAGAATGAATAATTAAAAGAATCAACTTGAAGATGAGTCAGAAAGTTCCGAAGTAAATGCAATACCTTTAAAATCATGGCTTGGCATATCGATTATTTCTGCATTTCTAGTTTGAAACATAATTTTCACTCAAAATTCATGAAAAATTCTTTCCACAAAAATCAACTTGAAGATAGATACACTAAAGAATACTTCAATGACTTTTACGTCTCTCTAACAAATCTTTGACATTTTTCTGCTGGAGATGCCAGCAAAATAGACTGAAAGAGTTGATGCAAAAGCTGGTCAACATTCGACAAATCGAATTTGCAATATACAAACATTTACTTCTTACAGTTAGTTGAGTAGCATAAACAGTGCGTCAGGCAATGCGACAGGCGCAATAACAACTCTATCTAGAAGATAAATAAAATCCAATTGGAAAAGTGCTAGAAAAGTGGTCGTTATAGACTAAACACACAAGATGCAGATGCTGTCACACCAAAAGTGTCATAGAGAAAAGCAAAGCCACAAGATACAAATGCACACACACACACACACATATATATATATCTTCAGACACTGAGTGGAATCAGCAGCAGGCAATGAACAACATGCTGAGTGTATTTTGCATACAAAGCAGCTTAACTCTATGCACAGTGGAACAAAATTGCAAAGTATTGCATAAAGTGATGCAGTCTATTTGCCTTTATAAGACTTACCGACCCACTGTGCCAAATACTAAGGGAGAGAGAGAGAAGCAGATAATCAAGGAAAGTAGATAAAGTTCTCTTTCAGTTTTCTGCTGCAACTGCATAAATTGTTGCAAATTGTTATTAATATTTGAGAATTTGAATACTTCGTAGCTTACAATAATAATATTTGCATACCATTTGGTATGACTCGTCTACAATCGTTATGCAAATATTGTAATGCATTCAATCAGCTCACTCTCAATGAAAATCAAATCAATAAACTGGCTGACAAAGTAACATTTGTAACTCATAGTATTCTTTTTTTGTTGCTGCTGCGGTTTGTAATTGAAAGCATGTTCAACGAGTGTGTGTGAGTGTGCTGTTGCATGTAGCGTTAAATGGTGGCCCGCAGCTGCAATCGTTGCCAGTTGTCAACACAAAATGGCGCCCGTATGCTACGAAATCAACAACAACGAATTGAACATGCAAAGGGTAGCCGGCAATGCATTGAATGATGGACCCAACAGTTAACCTGCAGTTAAAGTTTATCGTTTTCTTTCCTTAAAGGGTTCTACTTAGTTTATCTTCTGCTTTAACTTATCTTATAGTTCTTCTGACCATACTTTTCACTTTCTGATAGTTTCCTCGTTACTCTTCCTTAGTTTCCTCTATAACTTTTGCATTGGGTATTTAACTGCTGGTTAAACCTCTACAAAATGCAACTTTGAGTTGGTTCTTGCCGCCCAAATCATGTCAGTTTCCCAGTTTGTGCAAAGAGGCCCCAAAGCATACACGTTTGTCAATAGGCAAGCTCTCTCAAACAACCAGCACCAAATACTGATTTATGCATATGTGCATTTACTTACGGCAGACATTCAGAGTTTCCAGGTAGTTAATGTTTGATGGTCAGTGTTGAGTTTTGACGACAGCTGTCAACACTTGAAAGCTGTTTCAATATTGGTTTTGAGAACGTGATTTACACATTGTCATTGCGTTAAAAACAAGGAACGTAAATTTTTGTTTCCTCTGCAAAACGATTTTGGTTGCATTGCGGATTTCATTATATTTAGAGTGAGGCCATTCAATATGCGACTAATTAATGCAAAGCATTTAACTTAATTTATAAGGATTGTACCTTGTGCCAAGACCACGTACACCTCTCCCCAGTTCAACTGTGCCTCAGCAATTCCCATGACCAATTATACAACAATGGAGACTAGGAGCAGAAGCAGTTGGGGTTAACTAATCCAATCGATGGGCGCCGCCACTTTCATTAAGCAATTCAAGTAAATCACTTCAATTTAACGCTGGTTGTATTCAATATGCTTTTGCGCATTGTTATGCCCTATAATCAGTTAGAAAAGGGTATGCTTAAGCTGTGTGAATAAGTACCAAAGGCTATAAGCCTTGAAGCCTTCTTCTTAAGCTGCTTTACAGGGTATCTACTACTTCTCTACACACAACAACAACCACATTCGCTTTCGTTTTATGTGTTTTAGCCTTTGAGTTTGAGTGGCAAACATTTATTTGCCGTATTGTGTGTTTGCATATTAATTAATTAGCTTTGCTTGATTTCACTTTGAGTTGTCTTTAATTTTTGCCCTCAAGACAATGTCAACCCATTTAAAGCAAGACGTTTTTATTGCTGTGTAAACACCAATAAGTTATGCTTTCAGGCTTAGACAAAAAGCAGCTTTAAAGCAGATAATCGCATTGTATACGAATATTGATGGCTGGTTTCTATTTAAATGTGCAAACTCCAAAGAAAATTAATTACCTTGAAGATTTTAACTGTATTCAACATATAAAAGATTGATTTATAAATTTTCAAAAATATTTAGGAGGGTCTTAAAATAAAATTGTATTTTTACTGATGTCTGAAAACGACTTTCTGCACTTAAAAGAACGAGAACATTTAACAAACTTTTCACTTTTCGTCGTGTCTGGTAAATATTTGAGCCTCTAAATATGCAGTATTATTTTCTTGCTGGGCTGATTGCTGCTTTCTTCGCTTTTTTGTGTGTGTGTGTGTGAGACAGTCAAACTCAATAAATTCTCAGAATTCATTTTGTGGTGTTTGTTTGTGTGTGTGCAAAAGTTACACCTCTTCTCTTTCTGACTCTCTTTCTATTGAACTTTATTTACATCCATTTTATTTGGATTTAACATTTGAATGTTTTATTCATGCGAAAGCAATGGCGACGACCCTTAAGAAATTTCATTACCATATTTACACATTTAAATGTTTTAATACACCTAAAACAAAAACAAAGAACAACATTGAAAAATTTCAAAAATTGCTTTCAGTGGAAATGCAGAAAACAAAATAAAAACAAAAACAAATATATTTAAAACAGCTCGTGAAATTTTTATTTTTTTTGCTGGTTCACAACATAAACAAGATTGTAGCTCTTGAAAAAAACTTGCCATGTTGAAATAGTATAAACAAGTATTATTATGAACTGTCTACAGTTAGAGAAATAAATTGAATTATAGCTTTAGGTAACCCTTCGTACTTTAACTGCAAATAACTTTATCAAAGTTGAAATTTATGATGTTTACGAACAGATTTTTTTGATTTCTTTATTTTAAGTAGGAAGTACTAGTTTTTCTGAGTGTATGCTATGTTGTTGCCATTTAATTGGTATTTAATTATTTTAATTTAACAACATTTTCGTATACAAACGATTTCCGTTTCGTTGCTTTTGTTTATCCCCCTCAAAACAACATGTGAACAACCGAATAGGACCCGACCCATAGGCGGTGTGTAGGGGGGGGGGGGGGGGGGTGACAACGTGAAAAGCTGCTTAGTCTGCGCCAATTGAGCGATAAGCGGCGCATTAACAACGGAAATTTATTGCCAGATTTCATAGTTGAGATGAGCAACCAAATGCTCAAAAATCCCAGCTGTTGTTGCCTTTATAATTTGTTATTTCCGCTTCAACGTCCCTCTCTCTCTCTCTTCCTTTTCCGTCTCTCTTGGGTGCTTTTTTAAAGGATTTAATGGTAGCACAAGTTTCGTTTAACTATGCTCAATGTCAAAGCAATTATATCTTGTGTACTCGCATAAACGTATATTTACGCAGTTTGAAAAGTAACTCATGGTCATTGTATTGTACTGAATGAAACCTTAGCGCAGTAACAATTAACTTTAAAGGCTTAGACATAAATCCTCCCAGCACGTAAAAGGTTACCAAAAATGTATATTTGTATCACATATGAAGGGAACACGTTGTAAAAACGCCAAAGCTGGATGAAAAATGAATGAGCCACACGCTATGACGACATATACAACAAAACAAAGTTGATTATAGCTAGCTTAAGAGATACCCTGTAATAATATGTTGCAGCTATCTCAAGTTTTCAGTTAGAGAGAGTTTCCTTACCACTTTGGTAGAAAAGCGGCTATAATATTTGTTTTTAATACATTTCTAGGGGAATAACGCCAATTTTCCACAAAAACTCATTAAATTTGGTCTAAAAATAATTCATTTACCAACTTTAGTGCCTCTTACTTTAATAGTTCCTGAGTTCGTTGAGGTAAACCAAACATTTAGAGACTATTTAAGTTTGTGTTTACCACAATTTGCATTCTTTCACAGCATAATATACACAAAAGGCAGAATACTATTTTAAGAATGATGCTGTTTGATTTGATCTATTTATATAAAAATTCAGTGCTGTGGTATACCCTTAATAAGTAATTAATTCAACTTTTGTTGAACATAAAATATTCATCGAACATTCATTTTAATCATGTGCCTACTTTTTTGTGTGCAGGGTATGCAAAACAACAACAGTTGCTCAAGTGTTTGCCATGGCATGAGCCGCACTTGACATTGCCTGGAAAACACACACGCACACACACATGCACTAACAGAAGTACACAAACTTTGAACTAAGGCCTAAAGGCCAAATGCCATAAAACAGCCAAAAACACAAAGAAAAAGCAGAGCAAACAAAAACCCGTGCTGCCTTGCTGTAGAATTATAATATTGCATGCTGATAAAACATTGAAAGCCAAAGCCCCCAAGGGGATTACAATTAAAAAAAAAAAACACACACCCATACACACACACGCACACACATGTGATACGTATATAGAGACATTGTAGAAAGTTGAACTGGCGGAAATCATTTTGCGCATTATGTTCATTTGTATTTTTACACTTCTGCCATGGCAGATAAAGAAGCACACAAAAATAACGCGCCAGCCACTTGCTAACATGCTCCAAACAACCCCTCTCCCCGCCTTTCAACCACTTCACCACACTCAAGGCTCACTTGGAGAACATTCTCAATATCACTCACACATAGGCACAATAACAACAAAAAGAAGAAGAAAAGTTTGGCCTTTGTTTTACGTTTGTGTTATGTTTATGGAATGCCTGGAAACCGCAACCGAGGCGTTGAGCAACAAATTCAACAGTTTGTTGCTAGCAACATGTTGCCAGCAGCGCAACCAATGTTGCCAGCTCACGTACACCATTCGTATTTGTTGCATGTGGCGCCTACGCTCACAAGCTCCCGGAAAAGTCGTTGGCGTATAAGCAAGCACTCTCTCTCTCTCTTTCGCTCTCTCACATTTTCTCTCTCGCTGGCTTTTCGGCCCCAAGGTGTGTTGAGTTTTTGGCTTTGATAAACCATTCGCCAGGCAACATTTGAAGCAGTCTGCAAAGGATTCTAGACATTAACGGTTCTTCTTCAATACCCTCACAGCTCGATAACAAATTTCGTTGCGTGCGTTCTAACAGTTTTTGATTGTTTAAATCGAACACACAATAAGTCTTCTGCTAAAAAGTGATAACAACAAAAAGACGTTAACTAAAAACAATTGTTCAAAAATCATTGCTGAGAAAAACTTGTGGAAATTTTTCTGCATTTCTTTAAGTAAATATAATAAATTTTTTATTCTACTTCAGTTTGATGAAACGTTTATAAGAACATGAAATGTGCAATTTTCTATTTTTGGATATTTTTTTAATATATATGTGGAAAACTTTGTAGTTTTTTTAATTTTGAATATAGTTTATTTAACTTTTGTGGAGGTCTAACATTTTGGTATTTTAATGCAGTTAATTACAGTTTAAAAACTGTGATGGTTTTTTTTCGAGGTTTT
The DNA here is from genome assembly GCA_035044465.1 of Scaptomyza tumidula. NCBI lineage: Eukaryota > Metazoa > Arthropoda > Insecta > Diptera > Drosophilidae > Scaptomyza > Scaptomyza tumidula. The sequence continues at coordinate 16,447,093 of JAWNNW010000444.1, forward strand.
TAACTTTTGATATTTCTATAATATAATATCTTCAATCTTTGTGGGTACTTGTGTTAAAATTTTACTTCCTGTCCCTGGCTTATCATTTAATAGTTTAAGTTAACGATATTCCAAGCTATAAAAGTTTCATTGGCAAAGTTTTCGCATTAAAAAGTGTTGTAAAATCGTTAAAAACTAAGACAAAGTATGACCAAGTCGTAAATCGTAATTGAGGACATTTACAAAGCGATTACAAAAATTAAGAATTAAACACTTTTAAAAATGCATTAAAAATCAAACTTTGATAAAATCATTCTTTATTAAGGTTTATTATTTCTCAATCAGGTCAAAAACTAATAAAACTTAAATCAATAAAGTTTATTTCGTCACAGAACTGAATCACACTCAAAAATCACAATCTGCTTATTGTACTACATTTGAATTTTTTTTCCCTTGACTCTCTTTGCCAATTGTCTGTCATTTTTATGGTCAACACACAAGCAAAAGACAATGTATGCAATTATTTATGATCAAATTTATGATTTTGTGAGCCAAATCTTTCGCCAAAATGAAGAAGAATGATGCTCTACAGCCAGCAAGGTTGAGGGGAGGCACACGGTCAGCTGTCAAAGTATTTGGTCACACTAATTCAATGTGCAGTTGGGCAAATAATTTGTGCTGTGTTGTTCGTGCCACGGTCGACAAAAGGTGGACACAAACGTAAATTGAATGCAAATATTTGTTGCGCCAATTGTTGAAACTTCAATATTGCTCCGACCTTTTATGCAAATTCTTGGTAAATACAACAAAAATTGTACAGAGAGCGCTCCAAAAAAAAAAACAATATGAAAGAAAACCACAAAGGTAGCGGCATTAGAATGCTTGAATTTCAATTAAAAGGGGTCCGAGCAAAATAAGTGCGAACAAAACAAAAATATAAATAAGAGTAATTTATATTCATATTACGTATACGCAGCGGGCACCAAAACTTGCACTTATTTAATGACACACACATTCATACACTAAATTGCTTTCCCCCAAAAATGTTTGCTGTTGCTGCTGCTGCTTTCTGTTTGTTCTCTTGCGCAAAATTTAACATAATGTGCCCCCAAGATTGTCTGTCTGTCCTCAGTTTCTCGTCTGATGGCGTCTTTGTCACTGGTTTATGACAGGTCCCAAAGTCACGTTAATTTATGCTCATTCATAAATATAATCATGCCGCACAGACACAAACACACATACATAAACCACACAGAGTCCTTTGTCCACAAGACACATTTGCATTTGCACGTGCCTTCTCGTATGCAACCCATTTTTCGCTCTCATTTTTTCTGCTGGTTATAGTATATTTCATCCTCAAAAGTTGTCGATTTAAGTGACAGAAATTAAGTTATTTAAGTCAGATTTATTGTCCGCAAATTTGCCTTTCGCCTTTCAACGTACATTAAGAATCGATCAACGAAAGATTCGATTAAGTTTTAACTTTTGCAGAAAGAATAAATTATATTAAAAGTCTGTTTTATTTATCCTCATTTATCGAATTTAAAACCTTTACTTTTATATATTGCTACATTTGTTATTTTGTTTTTATATATGTGTGTACTTGTGTGTGTATTGGTGTGTGTGTGTGTTAATGTATGTATGTGTATGTATGGGCTGTGTATGGGTTGAAACAATAAAAATATACACAAAAAATAATAATTTTACTGAATACATGAAAATCGTCCTTCTCCGCGATTCTCAAAAATTCAAGTAAGTCATGAAGGAATTTGATCTTATTAGCTAAGTTTGCAATGGTTTGTTGTGTGTGTGTGTGTGACTGTTTTCGATCTTCCTCAAAGTTCTCTTTTCGTATCTCTATCTCTCACTCCCTCTCTCTCTCTCTCTATCTTCTCTCTCTCTCAATCTTCTCTCTCTCTCTCTATCTTCTCTCTCTCTCAATCTTCTCTCTCTCTCTCTATCTTCTCTCTCTCTCTCTATCTTCTCTCTGTCTCAATCTTCTCTCTCTATCTCTATCTTCTCTCTCTCTCTCTCTCTATCTTCTCTCTCTCTCTCTCTATCTTCTCTCTCTCTATCTTCTCTCTCTCTCTCTCTATCTCTCTCTCTCTCTCTCTATCTTCTCTCTCTCTCTATCTTCTCTCTCTCTCTCTCTCTATCTTCTCTCTCTCTCTATCTTCTCTCTCTCTCTCTCTCTCTCTCTCTCTCTCTCTCTCTCTCTATCTTCTCTCTCTCTCTCTCTATCTTCTCTCTCTCTCTCTCTCTCTATCTTCTCTCTCTCTCTATCTTCTCTCTCTCTCTCTCTCTCTCTCTCTCTCTCTCTCTCTCTATCTTCTCTCTCTCTCTCTCTCGCTCTCTCTCCCTATCTCTCTCGCTCTCTCTCCCCCTCTCTCACTCTCAAAAAAAAGGTAGTAAATTAAAAACATTTTTTATTTTCTCCTCAAAGAAGTACTTTTTACTTCCAAACATTTCATTTCTACCCCATTTGTGGTAATTTACCCCAGTTCCCCGACCGCTGGTAAAGGGTATACCAAAAAATATGCTTTTGCTTCTTGTAATTATAATAAATAACATAAATGAAATAAAATGCAAATTCATTTTCGTTATTCAATTAAATATACAATTAAATCTATTTGCTGTTGTTACAATAAATTGAACATAATTCCCTAATTAAATTAAAGTATTGATTTTATTTTTAATACGATTATGTGCTAAAATTATTGAGAGAATAATATTGAGAGAACGCAATCGAACGTTTCAGGGCAAATTAAATTTTATTAATTTGTATAACTGATTAAAATGGTTAAATCTATATAGTATATTACTCAACATGCTTGTGAATTGACAAATGTTTTTCTGTGCAAGCATAAATCATTAACTTATCGGTTCAACGAGGCGCATGCAACTTTTTGGCTATACATGCCTCATTGCCTTAAACTATTTGTGGTTGCGCACATTAACGCTTAATTAGTTGTGTCAAGTGACATGTAAAATGTGCATTTCATACGAAATATAAACACAATTAAATCACATTAATTGCCTGCCAATTAACATGCTCAAACGCAATCAAAAAACGTTCAACATTGTTTGTCACTTCGTCAGGCCAGAATTTATAACGTTTAACTCGCAAAACAACACAAAAAACACATGCCAACAATTCAATTTAATATTTTATTTAACATTTGACTGCATATGTATTATGCACACGCGAGCGCAGACATAAAGTCAACGCAGCGAAAATAATTAAAATGCATTTCCTTTGCCGGTGCAAATGAAATAATTAAAATAACACAAATGCTCGAGTATATACATTCTGTTCATTTTTTTGTTGTTACGAATTATTGTTGTTGTTTTTGTTGCATGTTTTCTTAATTTAAGCAAAGCGCCTGCTCATTCTGCACGCGCAATGTGGCAAGAACAAAAGCAGCAGCAACAGAATCAACAACAAATGCAACACTGAATTATCACAATAAATATAGCGAACAAAATTGGTCCAAACGACTGACAGACGCCAGGAAATCAATGGGCCGTTGCTTATTTACTAAAAGTTTATGGCTTTTATGACCATGAAAAGGATGTGCTAATGGAAAATATCTCAATCTGTTCGAATACATATGTTGCAAGTGTGTGCAAAAGATTTAGATAAATGAATTTGGCAAATATTTGCTTGCACCTACAACATTTCATTTCAAAGGGATTAAAATCAAGTGCTCAAATATATTTGGTAAAGTCATAAATCTCATATTTGTTGAGTAGATGATGTGGGTTTTTCTTTGGCTAACACTTAAGCACATTTAGCAAAGTCTGAAAGCAATAAAACTTATAGTTTTCGTGGATGAGGATGAGTATGATGTTGATGATGATGCCTGGAAAGCGTTTAGTGAACGTGCGTATGAGATGAGTTATGTGCTGTAGGGCAAGAAAGAAAAATATGAAAAATGAGCTAAAGTGCCATGAAATAATAATCATGCAGTGCTTTTCCGGTTGTTTTTTTTACTTCTTTTTTTATGACCAATTCCCTTGGCTGTAATCAGCATATTTCGTTCATAATTCCCACGTGATTTGGGTAAAGCAAGAAAATATCACAAACTTTATGTGTTTGGGCCTTAAAAAAAAGCTTAAAGTAAACTTAGTAAGGGATGAAAAACCTTTTCTCATACAGACCCAATTACAGTTACATTTCATTCAACCTTGTTTCATAATAAAGTCCTGGCATTAACCCAAAAATAGTTATTTTAGGTAACCACTGTAGTAGCTGTCATTAGGCAAACATTGTTATGCTCTTCAATTGCTGCCACTTGAAAAAGAAAACTTTCAAGCATTAATTCAAGCAGGCAAGCCCACACACACACAAACACACATGCGAACACACTCGGTATACAAGGCCGCAAGGAATTTTCCCAAAAATTATCTTTACATAATTTGAGAGGAGGTCGTAGGAAAAAGTAAAAGTGCCATTAAGTAACTTTCACGCCTAACAATAATAATTCGAATAATTACACTCTAACCACAAAGAGGGAGAGGGAGGTGGCGAAGACGCAGCAGAAAGTGTTGCCGTTTTGCCACAGGCGCAACCAAATATTTGCCTAGAAATATTTGAAGAGCTTGTAACAGAGGCAATCAGCATTAATTGCCATACCCTGTAGCCTAGAAAAAGTTACATAATGTCCTCAGTAAACTCAGGAAGTATGAAAGCAAGAGAGTTATGAAACTTGGTATAAGGAATGTTTTAGATAAAAAAAAACGAACACATATAGCAACTGTTTTCATAAAAGCTTTTCGTTGACTCTAAAATCATTAGACACAAACATTGCCCCATCGATAAACACAGGGTAACTCTATAGTCGCAGACATACACACACACACCGTTTTAGCCTGTGTACTTGTTATTTATTGTTGTTTTTTTTGTGTGTACGTTCTTTGTTCTTTGAGGGGGTTGGGGTTGAAAAACGAGAAATCTTTCAACACAACCATTGCACTTGCCAGCCAGACTTCCAGCTGTTTAATTATGTTGGCTGGGTCCATTATTATTTATTATTATTATTACTGCTTGATTATTATTTATGCAAAGGCAAACAGCACATAAAAAACGCACCGAACGACTCTGTAAATATTTACAACATTTGCGCGTGTCTCAGCTTTATGATAGGGCATTAGTAGGGTCAATATATCAAACTGAAGATTTTCTCCCAACTTGTAGGTGAACGGCGGGATGAGGTTAATCAAGCTGTCGGCGTGGCGTCATAAAAATTGGCATTAGCAATAGGCGTTAATGTATTTAATGCGCCAGTTTTTATATTTTTTTTTTACCGACAAACAATTAAAAACTTCTTTGAAATGTTTGTGGGTTGGGTAGGGTAAATAATATTAAATTTATGTTATAAAATTGTAAATATTTTTTGTCGGCAAAAGAAAAGTAATGTTCTTTTTAGCTTAGCGTTTATCCGGCGCTCTATTGCTTCTTGGTATTATTATTATTTTTCTTTTTTTATTTTCCTGCCCAAAAGCAGCTGCAAAATGGCCGATGACGCAGCAGACGGCCAGAAATTTCTGTTTGTGTTGGGATTATTCTTTTTTGTGTTTATCTAAGCTGGCCAAGCAGCAACACTTTGTTATTTGTTTAGCACAAATACTACGAAATTGGCATTCCCATTAATTGAGTAATTATTCGCAATGTCTGTATGTGTATGTGTATGTATCTGTGTGTGGCTGCGGTTTTACTTATTTAATATTGGTATTTAAGTATACGTTGCATGTGATTCTCTCTCTGTGTGTGCTACGCACACTGACCACACCCCCTAACAGTAACTGCTACTGACTGCTGACGTGTCCTTGCTGTGTGTGTGTGTGCAATGATTGTGACAATTTTAAAATGAATGACTGACATTTCCATTTGCAAATTGACAAAAAAAAAACACCCGCGAGCTTACCTCAGAATATAAAATCAAAGCAACAACAACAAATATATACAAAACTTGTCACAGCATTCAGCGAACAGAAACAATAGGGTATGTTAGTGACAGGTGAATAAGACTTGGCTTAAAGATATCCTGTAAAAAGTTTTTCGATATTCACAAGCATTTCCTTGGCTTACTTTATCAACAAACTTCAAGGCTTTAACACCCTTTACTATTGTTGTTTATTTACAGGGTATTACTGTATGTAACCTATGCGTCATATTGTTAAGCTGCCTGTGAATGTGAAAAAACTGCAAACAAGGCGGAATTTACGCAGAAATTTCAATTGCTCTCAAACGAAAATCTTTCTCATATATATTTTACGCACTTGTTCTCGAATAACAATTGTCAAAAAATAAAAACAATAACAAAATGCTGAGCATATTAAAAATGTATACTGCACAAATCTATCCGTCTTTCAAGGCTTACAAACAAAGTGCGTGTGTGTGTGTGTGTGCTTGTATGTATAAAAATAACACTCTGCATGTTTTATTAACATGTTTGGACATTTAAATAAATTGAACCCTACTCTTGGCCTTTTGTGTTTGGTAGCATGACTCTTTGAAAAGGGTAGGAAAATCAACTTTTTTTTTTCTTCTTATTAATGCCCTGTCATTATAGTCAGTCAGTCACGTCAGCCTGAACATTTACCCTCTTAAATATTTTTGCTCATTTTATGCTTAATTGAACTTTTGTCATAGGGCTGACAAGTTGTTTACAATGTGTCTCTGATGAGAACTTGTACTTGACTTTGGCATAGAAATGGTGTGAGAAAAATTGTATAAAAAAACAAAACAAAGCAATAACTTTGCGCCCTAGTTTCATAAACAGTTTTCAAGAGCAAGGTTGCACCTCTACCAAAAAAGATAGCGAAGAAAATATTTAATTAAATCACAGCTTGAGTTTTGCTTCGCTTCTTTACAAACTGTTTCAATTAGTTTCATACGGCGCTTAAGTTTTATTCTTTATTATATTTAGCTGCACGGCCTGCCATTGTGTCTGTCAAATTGAATGCATTAAAGTAAATGATCTACTTGTTGTAAAAGCATATGGTGCATGCAACGTAACGCAACGCAATGACACGAGCTCCGACAACTACAACAGTTTTTAATTAAATTTTTATAGCTACTCCAACGTGATAGGTGGACAGCGGGGTGCTGAACGGAACGTAAGCTCTGTGTGTGGCCACAAATACAAACACAGTGGTTACTAATTAGAGTCGACGCCAACGGCTTACAACCTTAATTTTCAATGGTTTCTGGCTATTGTGTTGCTGGTCAATGGTGCGTATGCGTCATTTTGGATGTATGTATTGTGTTGCACTCCATGCGTGATTAAACAGAAGCGACGTCCATCAACGCTGTCATGTTAACTGATTCCGATTATGTTCAGTATAAAGTCATTTGTATTTGTTGGTGTTTCATGTTAACTTTTGGTTGAGATAAGTAACCGGATGTCAATTATATGTATGCAATTGGTTTATAAACTCAGTTGCAATTGCTAACTTGTCATGTCTCTTAATATAACGATGACAGACAGTTGGAAAAACTTGTATTTTGCACACTTTGCTGACATAATAAAACTGATTGTTTATTTGGGCAATTTGTTGTTTATCAATCAGATAGATGCTCGTTTTCCTTAACTTATTTATAGAGCAATATGTTGTTGAGTATATGTGCTGGTACATTCTTTTGTAGATGACGCAACAGCATCCACTTTGACCTCTGATTATAAAACTAGAACGTGAGCAAACCGCTGACCTACTTATATATATATGTATGTAGTGTATCATAAAATTCAACCAATAATAAAACTAATAATTATTTCTGCATGTTTTCCTTCACATGTCAGTGTTTGCCAAAAATAATTCTTGAAGTTTCATTCACGCCATCAGCCTTGTCAGATCGTCTTCTATATATAAATATCTATATCGACCAATTGTTATACAATACACCACATCTGCAGTCAGACAATTTACCCAATTAGCGTATGTGAATATCATTGAACTTGAATGAGGAGACGATGATGCGCCATTTGCCAGCTAATTGAGTTTACACAGAGATCGTGAAACCAAAAGAGATTCAAAGAATGTATGCATGTGTGTTTAGTGTATTCAAAATAGTTTTTCTACTCGAATTTAATTTATGGTTCATTTTTACACATCTTACATATGCACTTGGGTCCAATGCTCGTATGAAATCGTTCAGCACCAAACGAAATCAAATGAAAAGAATAATAAATATTGAGATTTATTAAAATCCTCATGCCCATAAACAATTCGATAAGATTCAACTTTGTATGTCTCTTCCTTTAAGGTCTGATTTATGCTATTTAAATTGCCATAAATTTAATAGTGTTTTGCAAAACGTTTGCTTAATTTAAATTTATGCACAACACGATTTTGAAATTATTTTTAGTATGTGTGTGTGTGTGTGTGTGTGGCCATGTGTCCGAGCAAAAGGCGCACCTGCATAAATACTCGTAAATAAAGCGCCAATTTAATTTTCTATTGATTAACTATGCTGTACACTAAATAAGTGCAAATATTTGGTATATTTTGAACTCTTTGTGTACAACTTAAATTTAAATATTGAAGAGGAATAAATGTTCAATTTATTTTAACTTTATTAAACTTGCCTAAAGAAAAAAAAATCCATACTTATTCAAATCTCGTTTTCTAGCTTTCAAGACATTTTTCCCATCAAACACTCTCTCAAGTGGGACTTCACGATTGAGATTCCCATTTGAAAGCTTAACAGATTGGCATTCAAAATTTAACTGCATGTTTTATTAGGCTTCCAATTTGCGTACCCCGGCCTACGGACCACAAAAAAAAGCAGCATAAGCCAAATTGCAATAAATAAAATGGTTAGAAATGTCAAAGTGTTTTGATAAATTGTCTGCCTCAGCTCGACTTGGCCATAAATTATATAATACCCTTACACATGCTTTTCTCAAACCTTTTATTGGCTAAGCCTTTTGGGTTACAGATTGATCGGATCAAAGATATTGTTGCGGCTGTTGCTGCTACCCCAGAAACCAAAAAGAACTTCGGATTCAACTCTGAACTTCGCACATGCAAATCAACAATGTGCGGTTTGGACGCATCCTTCGATGTTTTGGTTGTGGGTCTTGATTTGCTGATTTAGGCCTGATTTTGAAGTCGCTTTGTCCGTTTGGCTTTAAACTTATTATAAAATATTCAAATGTCAATGTCAAGATGTACGACTCTCTCTATTTCGTATTTTTACGGCTGAAGTGTTTTTGACTTTGAGCTAAGCCAAGGCTAACTTTATTATGCCCGCTTGCATACACACACAGCCAAGTGGATGAGCTGCCTGCCTTCACATTTTGCCGTGTCCTAATGAAAGTGGAATACAGCTGGGCGTAAAAAAAAGTAAGACAACGTGTATTCATAGAACTCAACACAGAAAACACGACAGAAGTGGTTTATCGGTTAGTTGAAGATAGGTGTTAAACTACGAGATGCTCTGTAGTTTGAGACAAGAAATTATTATACATCTAATCCTTAACACAATATAATTATGTCAGCTGTAGCGTGAATCAAAGTTTGACTTTGTTGTTAACATTCTTTATGTTCGTGCAAATCTTTTGTCTTTAACTTTTATATACCCTGCGCCATTCTATTTTTAGTTATAGAGCGCATAAAGACAGACAGACAATGTCTGCTCTATAATTCAAAAGCTAAGCAGCAGGCACAATATTCAAGAGCGCACGTCAGTCAAACGCAGTCAGTTGGTCAGGTTAGTCAGACAGTCAGTCAGACAGTCTGTCAGTCGTTTCGTCAGTTAGTAACTGAAACATGCTGTCTGTCAGTGCTTTGTGCAGCTTTTAGTTGTGTATGTGTTTCTGGGTTTGGTTTCCAACTTCCGCTTGCACTTGCATAAATTATACCTACCTACATACATACATATGAAAGCGTGACAGTGCCCTGTATGTGAGTGAGTGTGTGTGTGTGTTTGTCTTTCTATATGTCTTCATATATTATTATTTATGAATACGACTTTAGCTGACACATTGCAAAAGCAAAAGCTTCAAAGTTTTTACTTTTTTATATACACAAACCCGAGAGCTCTTAGATGTCGTCTGTTTATATGTTCGCTTGTTAAATCCACAATAGCTTTACTTTAGCTAGCCTGGCTTTTTACAGCTCTTTAACTCATTTCTACGATGCGGCTTTAGCTCTTGGACACAAACTGGAATGACAGCCAGGATTGACCATAAAAAATCCCGGAATGTTGTTCTTGTTAAGGCTGCATAGTGAAAATGAAAATAAAGACAAAAAACAAAAGAGTAAAAGTAAAAGTGTGCTCTGCATCAGAATTTATAGGCCAATAGACAAATGGGAGTACCTTTAGCAGCTACACACATCACAAACAGGAAGTTTTTAGTATGATAACGAGAATTCCAATAACTCAGTTAGGTGCAGCAATATGCAAATTAAAATGGTAAGGACGTTGTGATTTATCCCTGATCTAAATTATAATGAACTTTATATTATACTTTTATCTGTGCAATATACAATTCTTGGACATATTCTAAGCCAATGGCCAGTTTAACTTTTCCATTTCCATAAAATGCAATTGAAAATAAATCCCACACTTCAATTCGATAAGCAAACTTTTCAAACACAAACGAAAGAGAGAAAAAACTTAATGGTGTCAACTGTCTGACTATTTCTCGCACAGTTTTTTAATCAAAATAGTTTTAAAAGACTTTTTCTTGTTAAATTTTTAAGTTTTTTCACCAAACTATCTTGGACACAAACAATTTAGACAGAATAATTAAGTTATGCGTGGGAAATACAACCATATTCTTAAAGTTTGTCAAGTTTTCCTTATTACCAAACTTCGTTCAAGCTAAGAACACCATATAATAATGTTATATATTATTAAGCATACGCCTTGCCACGGCAATTGGCTGCCAAAACGGAGGTTAATAACAAAATAACCTTATTGAAAATCAATATATATCCGTTAAACGTAATAACATCAACTATAATCGGAAGGCCAAACAAAAACAAAAAACAACCAAACTGTTGTTGTCAGTTGTTGCTGCTACTGTTAATTCCTACTACAGTTGTCGTTCGTGGTCCGTTATTAAAGCTATAAATATAACTCTACCAAAAGCGTCATGACTATATTACACAGTAAGAAAAAGAGCTGTTATTGAATGGGATCAAAATTATCGAATAAAACTGTACTTCTGACATAAAATGTAAATAATGTTTAAGTTTACTTAGAGTGTTTTTAGATTAATGAAAGAAATCTTAATTAAAATATCACCTGGAATTAAAATTTGTTCACTGTGTGGACAGACTTTAAGTAAGTTAAATAGACACGCCAGCTTGAAATGAAGGCCAATGGCAAAGCATTGTAATTGAAATAGAAAAAAAAACAGACAAAACCACTTTAGGTAAATGCAAACCAAGAGCTTAATGCACTTACAGTCGGCTATGCAATGACAGGTAGAAGAGAGAAGAGAAGAGAGAAAGAGAGTGGGTTATCATTGTTAATGCTGGACGGCATAAAGAAAAAAGTAAAAGAAGGACACAAAATACGTAGCAGTCAGTGCTGTTGCGTGCCGCTCCTTCGCTTTCGGACTGTGTGGCACTTTAACACGCGCCATGGACTTGACTTATGCAATAGCAAAACGTCGTCGACAATGCCGTTGACAATTGTTTTAACCAACCCAAACCACCCCACTTTCAACTATAAATATATTCTACCACCTGCTGGCTGGCATGTAAAACGCCCATTAAGGCGTCCAGAACGTCTCGCCTAAAAATAAAGTGTCACAACGAAAAATTATTGCACTATTTCTGTTTCAACGTTTCCGTTTCCGGTTGTTGATGTTGTTGTTGCTGCGCGCTTGTCGCTGACAGCTGGCAACAAGCGCGACATTCGGCACAATTTAATTTTGCCAATTGCAATTATTTTGTATTGTCATACGGATTTTATCTGGCCAGTTTTTCATGTGTGATGTGCGTATACTTAATATTTGTATGGCAAATTAAACATGTGTATTTTGCGTGTTGTTTGTTTTTATGAACATTGACACACCCACTCTGCACGTTATTTGTGAAGTGCGTGTGCGAAACGACAGGAATTATTTATGTTTTTTTTTTGTTCAGAAGCTTCTTTTGACTTATTATGTCAACGTCATACAGCACGACATTCAAGGTTGTGAAATTTGTTTGTTGTGTTTTATGAAAATGAATAAGTAATAAGGTTAAGGTTAAAGTTAAATAATAAAGTAAGGCATTTTTCAACCTTCCTTTCTTTTTTTTATCTCTAAGATCATAATGGTGTTAGAGACACGTAAACCTTAAACCCTTGCTTAGGCATTTGGTCTATAAGTTTTTTATTTTGATTCAAACTTAGTTGATTAAAAGCCAATAACTTCATTTTATAGTTATTTCAATGTTTTAACTGTTCCTTTATTCATTTTTGATTCATTTCTGTTCAACGGCATTTTTTCATAAATTATTTTTTGTAATTTATAATCAATATGCTATTTTAGGGCTAGGCGAAAATTTATGTGGCTGAACAAACCAAATATTTAGCTTTCTATGCACATTTTCAAGGCTATCTCCGATTTCTTCCTATATATATATATATTTTTTTTTTTTGGCAATTTTGCAACTGTCGTCGACAGAAAAGCAGTGTAAATTATACGTTGCAATATAATAGAATATCACACAACGGACTAATCTGGCACATAACTTAGAGCTTAGAGCCAACGGGGCAGAACTTGTGCCCGCAGATATGAAATGCTGGGCAAACATTAGCACAACGCATTTTGCCCTTCTATGAAAGAAATAAATGCTTGCAATACCATTGCAATATATAGCCCGTTTTCAAGTGTCGTGGATAAAAGTTTTCACATATCCTAAATAAGTAGAAAGATATTTGCTGCCCCATATATATATATATATATATTTATACTATATGTGTTGCAATTTCCGCAGGCTGCTGGTGCTGCTACTGCTGTTTCTGAACGCAACTCGTATTTGTATTCCGTTATGCGTTTTGTAATAACAAACGGCTCGTGCGCCAAACAATGTGAAGGTCCTTCTAATGAGCCTGACCCAGAATGCTCCACCAACAACAACAACAACAACAGTAATAGGAATTGCTATCTTCTTGCCTAGCTTTCAATGCAATTCGCCCTTTGGGGCCATAAAATGCCCGCACCCACAACACAGCTCTCTGGCTTAAAGTCTTTAGATTGCAGTTGTTCATATTGCTGTTGCAGTTGCAGTTTGCAGTTGCAGTTAATGCAATCAAGTTCCTCAGTTAGAGGAAGTTGGAAGTTAGTTAAAGCTCACACTTTGTACTATGATGCTGGCAGGTAGTGCTAAAAGTTTAACAAGTGCTGTTTGCCGGCAGTTGATCCTTTTGTTTTTATTTGACTTTGGCATTGTTCTTCTTGTTTCTGTTGTTTTTTTTACTGTTTGTGAACAATGTAAAAAAGTTATGCAACATGCAGGCGCCAATACGATTTGAAGAGGGTTGAAATGTTGAAAGGCGAATTTTAGATACTCTTGATGACTTAAGATAGTTCGAATGATTCAATTGATTTGGTTTCTTGACCATTTTTTCAACTTTCCTTAATCCAATTACCTACTAGGTATCCAAACCCAGCTTGATCTATTTTTATTACCACTTACCTTAAGCAAAATATAAATCAACAAGCAGCAATTGCTATGAATCTCAAGCTGAGAGATCTACTTATCCAGACATGACACTATAAATCGAACATGACAACATACATATATATATATATATACTATACAAACTTTGAAATCGTCAACTGCTGTGCGTGACACATTTTGTAACATAATTAAAATACCCCAAGCGCAACAAGTGTATATTAAAAAGAGCAAGAGCTAAAAAACAGCATGACAGGACGAACAACAGAGAACAACAGGCAACAAGTTGTGCCCTTATTGCCCCCGCATTGGTGATTGTTGTGTGTGTGTGTGGCAGCCGGGCAACTCATTAAGCAGCTGCTTCAAATTTATACATGTCCAAGGTGGCAGGAGAGAGAACGCTCCTCGTCTTATCCCGTATATGCCACAAGAGCCGCAGAAACACCGCCCGCAACTTCCGAGCTGGAGGACAAACGTTTAGCTCGCATCCTGTCAAACTGCGGCGGTGTTGGTGGTGGCTGCAATACAGCTCATCCTCATCCCAACTGAGATTGTGTTGTTTTCTATTTTTTTCGTGTTGCTGCTGCTGCGGATTGTTGCTTTGTTGCTTTGATGCTTTGTTTTGAGCGCCCGCAGCGACCACAACAACAACACCACCACCACCACCAGAGATGCAACTACAACAACAGCAACATAAAAAAAAAACAATAATTTATGCTTGTTATTTTACTTTGTAAAGCAATATATTTCGCAATCCCCTTTGTGTTATATAAGTACATATTTAACTCCCACGGACGTTGATGCGATTGAAACTGTGTGGAGTCCTGGTTGCACACAGAGGGGTTGGTTGGGGATGTTTAATGCCCCAGGAGTTTATATTGTACTAGTTTAGCTCAGTTTAAGTGTCGACTTTCACTGCAAGTTGCAGTTTATATGACAGCGCTACACGCTGGTATAAAAATATATAGTCTTATTGACAGGAAATCAATTTTTAAAAAGCTAATCATTTTTAATAATCCTATGGCTACAAATTGAAATTGGCTCAAGGTAAAACTGAAATGGATACTTGTTATAGGTATAACAAAAACTAAAAGTTGTTAGCATAAATCATAATTGAAAAAGAGTTTGAAGTTTTCCACGCTGTAATACTTCATTTAAGGTCTAAAACGAATCAATAAAACGAAGTTTGAGCGAAATTTAAGGAATTCTTTTAAAACCTATCGTTAAATTAGCTTTATTGCAGTGATTATTGCACTCAGTTGAATGTGGTTAAAGCAGTAAACAAGCTGCACTTTATTGCGGCTTATAAAACTACAGTACTCAAACACACACAAGCACACACATACATATACACAATTGCTCTTGCTGCGTGTTTTGCTCTAATCCTGTTAGTTGTGCTTTGTTTTTTATTAGTTCTCAAAATAGTTTGCGGAGACGACGTCCTGTGGATAGCGCTATATATACACACTATATTCTTGTGTGTGCGTTGAGTATCTTGTTTTATGTTACCAGGAGCCCCCCCCCCCCTCCTCCCGCACACAGCGCAGAAAACGAAGGCAATAATGTGCTTGCTGCCAAACTAATTAATTAAATTTATTTTTCCCCACAATGTTCAACAGCTAATTGAAAATTCTTCAACCAGAGCTTGCATTCGTATTGGTTTACGTTGCAGCATTTATATTTATTATTATTTTGCTGGGTAGTTCTTCAGGATGAGTGTTTTTTGATTGCAGCTACGTGACTGCACCACAATTTAAAATACCTTTTCCAACACCACTTCATTTGATTTGCAGATTAGAGAGGAAGAAAGAGCGAGCGAGCGAGGAAGCAAGCAAGTGTGATATATATTCACACAACATATAAATCTAATAAATAAATACAAAAGGAAAGAAGTTTGAAATGGATTCCGCTGCAGCAGCTGCCGCCAAGCGCGTACAAATCGAGAAGGCGCACAACTTTATGCGCCAATATCGTGATCCAGAATCGCGCGAACTCAAGAAACTATCAGCCAATCAATTTATGGACGTGTGGGCACACTACGATAAAGATGGTACGTAAAGGCGGAACAAAACTATGGCATTGAGTTTAGAAAGTCCTAAAGAGACAAACTTTCTATGCCACATGTTTTTGTCAATTGTATGTTAACTCCTCCCACCCCCAAGACCCTTGTTAAATGACAGTTTGTCTTGTTTTTGTTTCGGCCTGCAGGCAATGGTTATATTGAGGGCACCGAGCTGGATGGCTTTCTGCGTGAATTTGTGTCCAGCGCGAATGCCACGGACATAAGTCCCGAGGTAAGTGCAAAGTGCAAGCTCATCAGAGTCGCCTCAAAAAATGTTGTTGTTGCTACACAACAACTCCAAAACTTTACACATTCTTGTGCCCCTTAGGCTGTCACCGACACAATGCTGGAGGAACTCAAGTCTTGTTTCATGGAGGCCTACGATGACAATCAGGATGGCAAAATCGATATCCGAGAGGTTTGTATAGTCCAAATAAAACACACACGCACACACACACACGAATTGGATTTTATACTAAACGGATGTTTAACATGTTTTGGGTGGAATTTATTTTTGACATTTTCAGCGTTTTTTCCAGTTTATTTGCTACACGTGCACGCGTGTCGTATGCGCAATATGTCTGTCTGTACGTGCACAATTCCAACATCACACACGTAGTTCGGGGATTAGAGTGGAGCGCGAAATGGGTTCGAACCCACATATAGTGTTGAGTAAATTACGCCACAGTTCATGACTGAAAGCAACGAGCGAGGGCTTAAAATGGTTTATAACGACTTAAAACACGGATCAAAAAGTATTTAGCTCCCCATAAGTATGTGAAAGACAAGAAAACATTGAATGAAAACTGAATGGAAAATCCACTCGCATTGAGAAAATATTTTCTCACAACATTTTCACATTGTGCCATTTTCTGATTTTGCTGTTGCATTTGGGAAATTGCTTTTTAAATGATGCTATCGTTCTACTCCCCACGAAACATCCCCCGTTTCGCACCACTTGGCTGTGGTTCAATAATTTATTTCGCCACCAAACCAAAGTTTGAAGCCAAGCTGCTGGGAAAAGTTTCTTTCACCTACCTCTTTAAATGAGTTTTTAATTGAGGGCTAACAGCAGCAGCTTCTATTTATGTGTGTGTGTGTGTGACTTTGAAATTGAATGAATGAAATAAAAATGGCTTGACTACTTTTTGAAGGTGCTGTCACATGATAAATGATCCGGAAACTTTGTCAAGCAAAGCAACAAAAAAAAAAGATGAATAGAAAATACTTCGTAGTTACAATAGTTGTTGTTGTTGTGCGACAAACCCTTTGTGACTTCAAAAAGCACTCAACTATCCATATCATTCATCATTTATTCATTCGTTAAGCAAAGAATGTTGCGTATACGCCATGTGACAGCTGTAAATTTCAACACGTTAACTTTTTGACCAGCGTCCAGAACTGTGATTCAGTTTTGTCTTCCTTGATCACAGCTAACACTAATTAGCTTGAGTGCTAGCTACCAAAGGCAACCAAATTTTGTTGTGTAATAAAATTAAGAGCCGAAAAACTTTTTGTACTAAACTAAGTAGTGGTGTATGTGGAGTTAGCTTGTCTGTCTGCTCAAAGTTCTCAACATAAACGAAAAATTCAAATCGACACTTAAATTATGTGGCTAAAAGTTTTCGCAATGCAATTTCCAACCTAGACTTTGGCAACTGTTGTGAAAATCGCAGACTTTGCTTACACCACGAAAATATTTTCAACTAACCAAAAACTTACAGCGCAATCGCTATCAAAATAACGCCCAAAAAAAACCCCACTTCGCGTTCTTCCATTTCATAAAAGCGGCTTAAGTTTGCAGCTGCAATTTGTTTGTCATGTTGTGAAAGAAGCTTTTGCCGTAAATTTTCCTTTGCCAGCATTGGCGCAGAGCTTAAAGTTTGAGCTAGACGCTTGTGGAACGATGAAAAATGTGAATAAAATTTAAGTTGAAAACTTGAAACAGTGCAGATAAGCAAATCGAATGTAAAATTGGATTAAAATAGACAAAAAAAAAACATTCGACTATTGATTTAAGAGCTTAATAGGAATTTTTTCTATTATTTTCTTTTGAAACAATAGTTTACTTTTGGTTTACTGGCTTAACGCAAACATACATATACTATATATACTTTAAGAACTTAATCATTTGAATAATGCTTTGAAAAGCTATCCACCTTTACCTCTCCACTTACGACGAAAATATTTCTTTATACTTTATTTTCTTTTTATAATAAGAAAGTCACGTCAACTCTCAAAGATTTCTTAACTTTCACTTCAGTTTTTCTTACGCTCTATTGATAAAATCAGGTTTTCATTTCAAATAAATATATTTACAGCTTGCGCAACTTTTGCCCATGGAAGAGAATTTCCTTTTGCTCTTCCGCTTCGATAACCCCTTGGAATCGAGCGTTGAATTCATGAAGGTAAGTGGTTTTTGGTGCCAACGAAGCAGAAAACAAGAGGCATCCACTGACTAAAGCCTGACTTTTATGCGCCGTGCTAATTAATTTGATATGTTCTGATGTTTCTCATCGATTAGATCTGGCGTGAATACGACACTGATAATTCTGGTTACATTGAGGCGGATGAGCTTAAGAATTTCTTGCGTGACTTGCTCAAAGAGGCCAAAAAGATCAATGATGTTTCCGAGGATAAGCTCATTGAATACACCGACACCATGGTGCGTATACATGATATTTCTACTAAAAATAAACTGTAGGTCAGAAGAACAACAACAAAATTCGCTGACCTGTACAATCAATGTCAATGTTATGTTGTGTTCGCCTTCTCATTGCTTGTTGGCCAACTCAAGCGTAAAATATTGCAATTAATTTTTTGGCGTGCCGAGAATTATGTGAATTTATGACACAATTTATATGCAGTCCAAAGTTTTCTTTTGTTAATTAAAAAGTTTATAATGGAAAAAAGCGCGCAAGGCACATGTGTGTGTACTACACACATTTTGTTGTTCCTTATGCAACTCTTTTGCTGCTGCTTTTTCGGTTCTGGTTTCTGTCTCGGTTAGTTGCTCTTCGCCAGCTTGTGCTCCATCTTATTTAAACATTATCTTTTGGCGCACGTATCACAATAAATGATGAAAAAATAAAATAAAAATGCTGCTGCTTGCTGGCAAAACTCGAAACTCATTTGCAATTTAAATTACCAGCAACAAAGTTGTTGTCAAAGATTAAATGCACTTGTAAAAATGTTCCAACAAATTGCTTTCATAAAATATAGCTTAACTTCTTTGTTATGCTTGGCTTAGATCATTTGTATATCTTGAAGAAATGAGAAAAAGTTTCTTATGCGGCAACTCGAATGCATTAACTTAATTGCGTAAAACATTTTTTATTTTTAAGCTAAATTTAGATTTTGTTGGAGTTAAAATAACCTTGCTCAAAGCTAATAAACTCGAATAATGCGCATTTATGAATTCCAAGTAACTAATAACAAATGTTGCTAACAGTTACCACAACAAAAGTCATGAGAAAAGAGCATTTTGGGGCACTTGCTTAAGTCGATTTAGGAGAGTGTCTGTCTGTTTATTATTATTATTGGGGCTGTGCCACACGGAAGCTTCTCAGGAGACACATATAGCTAACAATTTATGTATCATTAATTAAGTATAAAAGTTCTGTCATTGAGCTCATTAAGTTTTCTCTTTCTTGTTTTCTTTCTTTTGTACGTTCTACACCCAACACACACACACACACATACATACACACAGCTACAAGTTTTCGATGCCAATAAGGATGGTCGTTTGCAGCTCTCGGAAATGGCTAAGTAAGTACAACTCAATGCGAATATTGTATTCGTTGTGGTTGGTTGTTGTTATCCGAAACAAACACGCCCAAAAACTTATTTATTACAGACTGCTTCCGGTTAAAGAGAATTTCCTTTGCCGTCAGGTATTCAAGGTAAGTGCTTGAATGCTTTTTATTACAACTACAACAACGAGGAAATTACAAAAGACATTATAGTTGAGCAAAACTCAACTCAATTGAATATTCTACATACTATATATATATAACTGGTTAGAGCCAGTCTTCTTACACTTATCTAGCACATAGGTCTTAGCTTCTAGCTTTATTTATATATATATGTATATTTAACTGGCTGCCGCAGCCAATCTAAACTAATACTATTCTTGCAAGCGCCTGATCTAATTTTCCGTTTATTTTGTTATGTTTAACTTATGGTTCTGTGTCTGCTTGAATAGATTTTTAGCTGTCTAAAAGTCAGCTTACAAATTTGCAATGCGCAGCAAAAAATATAAAAACAGTCAGCTAGCATAATACGCGTCGTATGCGTGATAAAAAAATTGAATCAAACACCTGCTTGCGCTGTTTGCCGCTTGATGCTTGCTTCTTCTTGCCGGTACTTGCCCCAAATCAATTTTAGCTCAACCAAACGTGCAAACCCAAAAAACCCCAAACCCAACGTACAAATTTATCCTGCGTCAGCTGCTTTTGTGCTACTTTCGAGTGGGTAGCAATGAAAAAAAAAGGAAAAGTTTTTTATTTTTGGTTTGAAAAAAGGCAAAAACGAATCACATTCTCTTTTCTGAGAACTGTGCTATCTGTTCTTTTTGTGGAAAAAAAAAACTTTTGACTTTCTAATTAGACATAAAACACACAAGTACACCTTGCCACAGGAGCAGCTGCTGCTGGTGGCAAGAAAATTGTGACATTAAGTGACAATGGTGCTTTGTGCTTGCTTAAGGGAGTTTTTTTTTTCTTTGGCTTCATTTTTGGGGAATTTATTTTGACATTTAATATCCAAGCAGCAACCGCAGCAGCAGCAGCAGCCGGCTGCAGGCTGCTCAAAATGCGCCCATTGGGAGTTAAATGGAGCGCGCAGCGTCCACTCTTCTTTCTGGCTTTCCTATTCTATTGTTGTTGAATTGGCCGAAACGTAATTGGTCATCAAACCACAGAGAAACAAAACCAAGTAACTTGGCCATAACTTGGCCACGGTTGCGCTAGCATATATACCACTTTCTATGGCTGCTCAAACTTTGACTGCCACATTTGGCCGGAACATGGTACGTCTTTTGGCTTTCAGCAAGCCAAGTTGCAGAACAAAAGGCTTGAAGCCATTAGGGATAGTCATGTTATTCAAGGGAATAGTAGAATAGTAGAATAGTAAATTCAATGCAAGAAAGATGTTTTTAAAGGTTTTTCACATATCTATATTAGTAAATTCCTACAACAATCTTTGAACTTCAGCAATGACTTAAGTAATTATACAAGAAATTACTTAAAACTTAAATCATGCAAACTAAAACTTTAATACTCGTGTAATTTAGCCAATTACTGATGTAATGACCGTAAATACTTATAAAATTAGTTAAATTACTTATGTTATTGCACTAATTTCTTATATAACTTAGGCAACTAACCCGTCCTTGTCTTTCATCATTTTTTTTTTGACAACCCCTCTCACATGACACAGTTTAGACTTTTTGTATGCGCATTTTTTTCGTCTTGGTCAACTTGAACAAACTCTTTTTTTACGGTTATTTTAGCACAAGTATGTGAATGAAAGCAAGCAGATGTCCAACAATGTTCATGACCAGCTTAGTATGTACAATGTGAGATTTTTGGCTATTCTTTTCGTTTCGTGCTATTGTTGGCAATCAACTGACTTCGACATATGAAACGAATCGTTGCGAAATGGAACGATATATGTGTGGAAGTTGCAAGGTTAACCACTACTAGTGCTACTTATTGTTATTTGCTGCAGATGTACGTGCTTCAAATGCATTCATGCTGCTTAAACAGCATACACAAGTGCTCGAGTGCATTCTACAGACTGTTGAGAAACCACAAGTTGTGCAACTTTTAATTAGACTTCCGAACAACGACAAGCTAAAATCGGCTTGCCTTAAGCAGCTGTGTCACATTTTTGATTTGCATAAAACGAAAGAGATCACAATGACAGCAATTCCAAGGAACTTTGTGGCAACAACTGTGCAACACAGCGTATGAGCAATGTGCAGTCTGATGTTGCAACCGCAGTCGACACATCAACCTTAGCCGCAACGTCGTCGACCACGTACAGTCAAATTTACAGTTTACAGCCATCACACACAGACACACACACACTAACACAGTAACAGTTATTGCATGCCAACTACTATTTGCCGATTGTTACAGCTGGCAGCACAACGACATTTTATTTGGCTTTTATTGACAACGCTCTCTTACCGCTGTTTGAACATGTCGCAAATCTTGTAAATTTACACACATTGTAAAACCAAAATGCGTTACAAGTTGAAGTTAACATTTGTGAACCAAAATACAAACAGTAATACAATGAAATGATATGTACTTGGCAAAAGTTTTCGACTTTCTTAGGTATATTGCTAAGTTTTTGTCTTAAGAAGATTATCATATTGGAATTTATTGTCTTGAGATCACTTTCAAACCCAAATCAACCTAGCTTACAAGGCTATATAGTATATTTATCGAATGTTGTCACTGTTGGCACACTTTTTCCTTCTTTTGACCTTTAATGTCAGCTCTCCCACTGTGCTCCTCACTCTCTATTAATATTCCGCATCAGCATTCAATTATAATGCATCATTCATCTGGTCATATGAATCAGTCATTAAAGTCATAACTAAGGTCCTGCGCACAGTGCCGCAATGCAGCAGTTTCGATAAGATTCAACCCCACCTGAATGGACCGTCATCGTCACATTGTTGTAGGTAGCATTGCTTTTTTACGCCCGAAAGTATGCAATAAAAACGCTACAAGTTTAAGCAGCCATCAAATTGGCATTTCCAGTCCATTTGGCCATTACATAAAATTACGCATTAAGGTGGTGGAGACGATGCGTGCTCACACCGCGGTATTGCAATAAAAAAAAGTAAGAAAATAAACGTGCATCAAAATTTTTACAGCCAGGCAGGCAGACTTATATAAGTTATATGAGCATGCACACAATTCTGCAGCTAAGAGCCAAGAGTACAGAAGACAGCAAATACCAAGCAGCATGTACCAACTAACAGGCAGCAAATGGCAGCCAGCACCAGGTAATTTGCACAGGCACAAGTACACTGCACAACAAAAGGTTGCACAGCATTTGTTCGCAACGAGTAAAATTACATAATAATACAGCAAAATGTGCTCTTGATGTGACAAAAGTCATTAAAACAACTGAAACAGTCCAAGAAGATGCACATTTAATACCCTGCTTATAATGTTAATTTCATATTTGAAATTTTGTTTCAAGAACTTAAACTTTAAAATTATTTAAAACAAATTGCATAAGCTTCAAAAATATGTATTCACAATCATGTTTTCAAACACCAGTTCACATTTATAGCTCGGGAAAAATAGCTTTTAGATTTTGCAGAGCTTAATGTGGGCGCCATTTAAACATTTTGATGCAGTCGTGATTTTAAATTTAATTGCTGCAGAATAGTGTTTAGACGGCCGTTTTGGCGTGATGCCAGCAATGCCGGAACGGCTTATGCTAATGCACATCACGTATACGACGCGTATGCACAAGAGCTGCGGATGCAGCTGAGTTTTAAACATTTCGCATTTGGGAAGAGTATGTTTGTGTATGGGATAAACTTTTTGCACTAAAGTAGTAGTAGTAGTGTTTTTTATTTAAAAAATTGTGCTGTAGGTGTATTTTGGATGGTGCTGCTGATGCTGCTGCTGATGCTGGCAGGTTGGTTTTTGGTGTTGCAATTTGGTGGCTTGCCCGTTTTCACTTAACTTTTGCAGCTTGTTACCCGTTGTGGGAACCACTTAAGCGTGTATATATATTTTTGTTGATGCCATTATGGTGTTGTCTCCGCAGTGCCTCGCTTTTAATGCAGGCAGCTTACCTGTGGAAAATGTGGCCAAAATGCAAGAGAGCAGCGGTAGCCACTACAACAACCACTATAAGCTGACACAGAAAATCCTCCTTTTTGATTTTTTTTGGATTTATTTTTGTTTTTCGTTTTAAGTTTTAAGTTTTTTGCTCTTTTGCACCTTTAAGCGGCAGCTAGTTTTTAATGAGGCTGATGAAACCATGAGATGCAACTTAAAATCGTCATGTCCTATGGTTAGCTTTCGTTTACTAGATACGTATACTTAATATATAAAAAAAAAGAAAATATTTTCAGTTTGCTGCATTTCTAGCTGAAACTTTTTAGCTTATTTAACTAACAACAACTAATATTCTAGACTTAAACTAAAACTTGCACACAAGCTGGCAAATAAGTTAGTTTGTAATTTAGTTAATTGCAACTCGTAAGCAAAACAAATAACAATTTAGCTAAACTAATTTTGTGCTTAACAATCTTTAACAATCAACAACAACAACTTTTTCTGATTATTAATTTTTTATTCCATTTCCCTTCGCCTCTAACCTTTTCTCTTGCAACTCAACTTATATGCCTTAAAATCAACTGCAATTACCTAATTAACAACAAAAACAACAACAACTGTATTTATATACATATTTATGTATAACTGCATATATACTATTTTTTTCTCTATAACAAATCCAACAATCAACACTTGAACAATTTTTTTTCATTTCCAACATAAAAAAAATACCAAAAACTTAAACAATAATCTAAAAATAAATTCCAAACTGAAAAAACCAAAAAATGTAATTACTCTGCACGTGATGTTAATTTTGGCTGCCCACAAATATTTATTTTCCACACATTTCGCAATAAAAAATAAATAAAAAAAATACCTTAAACAAAATCGTTTAAAAAAACTCGAACATAAAATACCTGCAAAAATATTAAACAAAAATCAAATTTTATAATAATAAACAAACATGCTGTATATAAAATCGACAATTAATACATCTACAACAACAACAACCCAATTGCACTGCCTACAACAACAACAACTAAACAACAATATACACGAAACTACTTGCAATATTCGTATTCCAGGAGGGCATTGATGTAAGTATTTACCATCCAAGCCGAACCAAAAAAAAAAGACAAACGAAAACTTAACGTTGTTACCCAAAAAAACAAATGGAATACAATACAACTCAAAAGCAACAAAAAAAAAATTCAACCAACCAAAAATCTAATCGAAAATTACAAAAGAACATTCAGCCTTGGCTTCGGCCGAAGCTTGAATACCCTTGCAAAAAAAAAACGATAAAAACTTCAAAATTAAACATTGAAATTTTACTTTTCACAATCTGCAGTGAAAAATCAATCATAGTTGAAATAGAAAATATTAATTAGATTTTTCTCCTCAACCAACTTCAACTGTTTACTTTTGTTTCTCGTTAAACAAGTTAAATATTCAACTATTTTTTTTGCAATCAAATAAACAAAAGTCAAAAACAATGAAACAATTTGCAAGGGTATTAAAAAATAAACCACAAATAACACTTTTTTTTATATTCGTATTTATTTATGACAAAACAAAAGGAATTTACATTCCTAACAACTTTGTCCCCCCGCCCCCAATCTTGCAGCCAGGCTCTCCCCCCCTCAAACAGCTTTCAGTTGAATGGCAAAAATATTTCTGATTTCAAATGCTTTTGTTCTGAACGCAAAAGAAAACAACGAATGAAATTTTTATTGACTTTAGCATATTTCTATTTCGATTCGTTTCGTTTCGTTTACTTGTGACTGCTTCAACCCTTTTTTTTCTGACTTAAGTCTATATAAAAATAAAATATATACAACAAGTCCTTAAATATTTTCTGCATTTCTAAAAGTTACTTTGTAGTATAAACTATATACATACATATACATTCATAGAAATATCCATAGATTTACATTTTAAGTGCATGCTGTGTGGGAATGCTCTGTTTGCGTTTGCTTTTGCTTTGTTCGAATACCATTTGGTTGCCTGTTTTTGTCTTTTTTTTGGCATGTAACGTAGTAAACAAAAATAGTTTGTGCGAGATTGTGCATGTGTGTGTATATGTGTGTGAGTTAAACTCTAAATAATTGAGATCTGTTTGAAAGCCCACAAAGTTTGGTTTACATGAATGTTGATTAAAGCAGTATTTAAACTATATCAGTTGAAGAAACTTAAAGTTTCCAATGGATTTAAAAAAACTCATCATACACATTGGAATAATAAATTCAAAGTTTTCTATCTTAAAACTTTCTTCACACTTGTTAGAAACAAAACTAAAAAAAGTTCAGGCATTAAAATCAAAAGATATTCTAGTATAAAATCTTACCAAATCAACACAGAAGTTCGTAAGAGACTCGAAATAGTATTTTTAATGGAATCTTCAAGCCAAACTATCTTTAAAGTTCAAATATTGAACACCAAACACCTTCAACTTGGTATGTTAAACAATGTAGTAATATATGTATGGTAACCTCAATGGGTGCTTAAGTTCTGACCAAATGACAACAACTAGTATGTGTTACTAATTAGATATTTGCTTCATGACCATGCCCAAGCATACACAAACACACACCCAAAACCCCCTTCGATATATTTGTGTATACCTAGTAAGATGGGTGATAAGTGCATGTACGTGCGCTGCTTAAATCTAATGAAGGTCCACAGATACGACCCTCGGATGCGACCCTTTTGCATAATTTACACACAAATATATATGCGTGTGTGTGTGTGTGTGAGTTTGTGTGTGTAGCGGAACGAAAGTTGTACACCCTTTTAACCTATATGGGACATATGGATAATGGCAGCCGCAGACAAACGCCGCCGCCGTAGCCATCGCCATCGCCATTGCCGTAAAATGCTTTTTCAAAAAGTGTTGAAGTATAAAATAATTACTTCATTTTATCAAGGATGTTGAATGCTGTACGGGTTGTATGTTAACTAAACGTGACGCTCCAAATTCGAGCGGCTTAAGTGCGCAATTTGTCAGTTAGAGCGTGTGAGAGAGAGAAACAGAGACAGAGGCAGAGGATGAGCGCGCAGCAGTAAAGAACATCAATAAATTCCTTCTAATTCGCTGTAAAAGTGTTGTGTGCAGCAAATTAAACACTAAGGCTCACACATAAAGCCCATCTTTCAAGTACTTTCACTTTTTTTTCGTTTCGTTTCTCAAACAAAACGATGAACAATGCTGCGGTGGTGACAGGGCTTTAAGTGCGAGCTTTTAATGGATTTCCAATCCCCAAAACGCAAACAGAAACGAAAATGAAAAATTTGCTGGAAAAAAAGGTTTAAGTTGATGCGTGTTCAGCCCTAAGATATCCTACAAGGGGTTTTTATTCAGAGAAGTTATTGCAAATATTATCAAAGTAGTTTACAATAGCTTTCATAATCCCTAGCAAGTTGACTGAATTAAAAAAAAACCCTGCTCTACACCCTTTTCAAAGTTTTATGCCAACCAATTTCCATACTCTTCTAATCAATGGGTATTGTGAAAAAGTAGAAAATGCGTCTGGACGTACGCGTCGTTTATAAAGCAGCTTACAAGTCTAAATAAAATAAATGTTATCAGTCCTTAGGGAAACCACATACGCACATACACACACACACCCACATACTTCCAAACCAACATAACAAATTGTTAGCTAGCTAAAACTTTAGTCGTTTCAATTTGGTCTTCGGTTTTTCGTTAACCGTACAGCACCTGGCTTTGTGCGCTTGTAGGGATGCCCAGCTATGGCTGTAGCTGATTTCCTTGGCCTGGTGGTGCATGTGCTCGCTTGCATAACCACAAGCAGCCAAAACAAGGTGCAGTCGTGTTGCTGCCAGCAAAGGAAGTCGAATCAATAAATCTAACTGGCGCTCGTGTGGCATACAACACGTACAAATACAACTACATGTATAAATACTTACGTACATATGAGTGCTGAAATGTATGCTACATTACATTAGGCACCAGAGCCAATGAGAAAGAGGGTGAGAAGAGAAAATACGCAATTTACCTTAATGCATATTAATTACCGAACGTCAAGCGCACAAAACCCAAATAGCTAAAATGCTTCAATTTGTTTGTGACGTTGGAAAGAGGAATGCGAAGTTGTAGTCCAATCCAAAGCGGCTTAATTAAGTCATTCGTTATAATACGCATAAGTATGCAATTTCTGGCGATATTACCATGCTTTAAGCATTAGAGATGTGTATTTTGGAAACGCTTCGTGCTTGAAACGAAAACCAAATTATGTTTATATATTTTTCAAATTTAATCCTTAATGTGCTCTTCCCCGTGTTCCAAGTTCTTATTTGATTTTTTTAAAGAACCAATCGATTAAAACGTACATCTCTTGTTAAAGCCAAGTAGCAGCTGCGTTGTTGGGGCCATGTCATGTATGCCTTTTGGGATTTTTCTACGCTTTCTGCTATCGCTTTTTCGGTTTTTGGTTTTGCGCAAATAATTGTGCACAAATTGGCTATAATGCGGATGAAGGGACTAAACGAGAGAGATTGAGTCAAATGCAAACATGAACACAAAAATGTAAATGAAAATTGATTTGCATGCAGGCGGGCGTGTCTCTGATGTGAATGTATATGTGTGCGTGTGTGTGTGTGCATGTGTATGTGTGTTCCCATAGGCAAACACTGGCTTGCCAGCATGGATTGCATAATAACAACAAGTTAAAAGCAAAAAATAAATATATATATGAATTTCTTTTGGCATGAGATGTAAATATTAACATGATATTAGTAAGCACACACACACACAATTTAACGAACACACACACACAATAACACGTAGTGTTGACTATTAAAAAAAAACCTCCCTCAAATGACAGTTGACATTCGTAACAGTCTATATATATAAGAGACTGAAGTGTGTACTTTATAAAATATGGATTGAAAATCGCAAATTTAAATGCAACATTTATATGCTTTTTTTTTATTGGCCAACTTAGGGCGCAGCCAAACTGACCAAAGATGATATTGAGAAAGTTTTCTCGCTCTACGATCGCGTAAGTATTGAATAATATTAATATAATATTAAAGATTGTTAATAGTGATAAGTTTAATACTAAAACAGGATAACAGCGGCACCATTGAGAATGAGGAGCTTAAAGGTTTTCTCAAGGATCTGTTAGAGCTGGTCAAGAAGGTAAGTTTCAACTGCTTATTAAACCAAAGATCTGTTCTATAAGTTTCCCTGGTTATTAGGACGATTATGATGCCCAGGATCTGGCTGCTTTTGAGGAGACAATTATGCGCGGCGTTGGACATGATAAACATGGCAAAATCTCACGCAAGGAGCTAACCATGATACTGTTAACCCTGGCCAAAATTTCGCCAGAGGATGATCAGTAAATTGTATTTTGTATTGGCCAAATAAGCATAAGAGCTAAAGATTTCTTCTTAGCCAACCAAAAAAGCACACCTACACACACACATATATATATATTTTTGTTACCAATTTGGGTAAAAACAATGCAAATGCGGCGGAGTTGTTCTTTGGCCACGAGCCAAAATTGATTACTTTAATGAAACAAGAAAATACAAATCCAAAAAGCAAAAAGCAAACTGCCCGCAGCAAGGAGCAGCACGAGGACATAACCTCAAATAAAACAAGGCGAGGCCTCTACAACATAAATTATTGATGAAGCGCAAAAATTTCTCAAAAATAAAAATAAAATACTAAAGCAAATTTAAACTAAATGTTTCAAACTAATTAAATGTTTATGCATGTTAAGCTTTTGAAAGTCTATTTCCTAAAACGGAGAGAAAACAAAAACAAACAAAAAACAAAAAACAACAACAACAAAGATATTATGTATGTGTATTCGTAAAACAAGAACAACAACTAAGAAAACTTAAAGCAAAAAAAATCCAACCAAATATAAACAATTACTTTTTGACAATGCAACTCGAAACCAGCCATAAAAAATATATAATAAAAGAAGAAGAACATCGATGAAAAATTTTGGAATAGAAATTTAATAATCGTAATGTTTATATTTTCTATTTCCAATATATTGCATATTCATTTACAAAAAAAAATTATATATATATTTAAAAAAATGAACTAATTTAATTTTTTCGACTTAATTAAAAGTTACCTAAATGTAAGAGCAGACACTCAACCAAAAATTTATTACAAATACAAAAAAAATTAAAAATAAAAAAATTAAAAAAAATTACAATGAAAATGAAATTATTCTATATGTATGTATTATTATTATGTAGCGCGAAATTTTTTAGATAATTGTTGTTAATAATTGTGTGTACTTATAATAAATTATTATATATATATTATATAAATGTACTTATATGTGTATATTTGACA
Organism: Scaptomyza tumidula; assembly: GCA_035044465.1. NCBI lineage: Eukaryota > Metazoa > Arthropoda > Insecta > Diptera > Drosophilidae > Scaptomyza > Scaptomyza tumidula. The sequence goes on from JAWNNW010000444.1 coordinate 16,476,926, forward strand.
ATTATATATATGCATACAAACGTATATATATATATAAATATATGTATATTTTGATGCGTGTGATTTTTCTGCTTAGTTTTTTTTAATTTTTTGAGTGTACAACTATAATAAAAGAAATACGAAAATATTGCACACACAATTTACCAAAATAACGCAAAATGAAGTCATTTAACGTTTTAACTTGATCATTTTTTTTAGTGCATAAGTTTTACCAAACCATTACGAATACTTAAAAAAAAGAAAAAAAAATAATGGGCGCCCAGCCAGTATTAATCAAGGCCCACACTCGAAGCCAAGCTGCCAATTGGCACTCGAACACGGCGACCCGGTCCAGCCAGGTAGTAAAAAAACCAACAAAAAAAAACACCAATGATCGAATAAACCAAAACTTAAGTCTCTGTCTCTCTCTCTTTGCCGAAAGCATGATTTGAACACATGTCTCAATTGTTCTCGACCTCGTTCTGGTCATTGATTTGCTCCACAAGAGCAGAGGCGGGTGAAGAGGGAATTTTAAGCAGGGACTTGTAAATTGTTAGAAAACCAAAAAAAAAACCATTACGAATCAGAAACCTTTAACTTATGCCGCAATAGTTTAACTCGAAACTTATAATGCTAAACATTCTAAAAAACAAAAAAGAAAAGCTTTCTAAAATCTCCTCAAGGTGCTATCTTTATTATAAATACTTGTAAACCAACTAATGGTATATATCTTTTTTTCGAATTTATTTGCCCATAGCCAAAACCCAATTTGAAAAAAAAAAAACTTATCCTGTTGCTAGGAAATTTTAACACAACCAAAGCTCTGCATAAAAAACAATTTCGTATGTAAATCTATTGAAAACTCCAAAAGCAGTATATAGTAAAAATATATATACATGTGTTATAGAGAACTGTACGATTGAACAAAATGCCAAGTAAATGAAAAAAAAATAAAAACAAAACGTGAAAAAATGTCGTATGTACTTATTATATATATTATATCTTACTTATGCTATGTTTAAGATGAATAAAAAAGAAAACAATTACGAAATATCAAGAAAAATGCATATAAAGAAGCTTCAAGGACTTTCAATATACAAAACAGAGAAGAACGAAAGAAAAGTTTAAACATATACTTTAAAAACCGAATACATATTAAACTATACTTATAACTACAACTAACTATATATACAAAAATTATATATCTAATATATATATATAAACTACCTACATAAATGCATACTATATATATATGTCAAGCAAAAAATTCTATGAAATGAAAATGTGTATGTTTTAATAAACTATCGATAGATTACATCTCAAGACACAAACAAATTGCCACATATCGATTTAATCAACACTTTGACTTCTGTTTTGTTTTTCCAACAGGGAATTCAAGTTCTTAAGACATACATTGAGATTTTGAATATCTGTATTGATATCAGGATTGCAATTGATATTTGCTAATTTTGTTTTGGACCTTAATTTTGACTTTGATTTCGATTTCGAACTCGATCGCTCCTTTTCTTCAATCGGCTGTTCTTCGATAGGTTCAGCACTTTTAATAAGCTTCTCTACATTTTCCATAGTGATTCTTATCTCTTGACAGTAGCTGTTACAAAAAGATATACATATTATGTTAGAGTTTGATGGCAGAGGAATATTATTAACTCTTACCACTTGGCTTTCTCCAATACGCTTACGTTGAGATCTTTCCATTTACAGGAATACAGATGCCACGGTAAGGATATTTCCTTCAAATGTGCCGTAGGACGTTCACATATTGTGGCACGTTTTGATTCAGGCAAAAGCGACTCTACCACATCGTAAGTATATATCAGCTTTGGTTGCTTTTGCTTTAAATCCTCAGTCTCATCAGCTTCATATTCCTTAATTGGGGACCTTGCAAGGAAATCGCGCATTGATCGCGTCTGCCGGAGACTGCCATTCTTTCCAAAATGGCGTTGTAGAAACTTTTTCGCCTGGTTGGCAGCATCGCCAGAATCGGAACAAACTCCAGCTATGCTTGTTTTGCCAAAAACATGTCCCGACGGATTGTTGACTATAACACGAGTTGACCTATTGGCATATGAAATATTCGTTTGCCTGTGAAGAATGCATTGACAATATGAGCAACAGGCTTAGGAACTATAAGGCTAAATACTCTCCACACAGCTTACCCCCTTGCAATATTAACATTCAATTTAGTAATGTGTCCGCCGGACATTTTGGTTTTTACCAAGAATTTTTATTACTTTCTTTAAACAAGCAAAAATTTCATCAAGTATAGAGAATACAATGAAATTTTTCCCAAACTACAAGTTTGAAGGAGACCGGCCTACTTCAAACTGAAAACTGGAATCTTTGTTTTTACCAAACTTTATTACCAATTACCAAATTTTGCTCATTCAAAGAAGAATGCCTGAATATCCAAACGCTGCTGATAGGCCAAACGCTGCAGGATTGTCGGATGTGTATGATGCCAGCGGGCATACCAGTTATCATAGATAGGAAAACTCATATGATCCGCATAGATCTTGATGAGAGCAGATCTTAGAAGTAGGGAGTAGCCCAAGCGATGAGCAAATCGATCAGCAGCATATTCAAAACGCCTCAAGTTCCACAGCATCACAAAGTTGGCCAACGTTAGATATGGCGTCATGGCAAATCGCAGCACAATAATGAAACCAACAATTATAGGGCACAAACCGGGAACAAATCCAACTGCCTCATACAGTTGTGCACAGTGAAACAAAAATCCAAAGATCACCGTGGTGAATAGAAAATGTAGCTTCATTATGATTGTGGCCTTGTAGAAATGTCCATGCTTCCAGTGTCCCAGTTCATGAGCGACAACAGCAACCACCTGTAGATTGGTCAGACCGCGACCCACCTCAAACGGTAGAATTTCATGCGGTTGCAATCCCTTATTCAACAGTAGCGTATCAAAGATTACAATCCTCTTCATACAGCAGCTGCCATAGAAGTACGCATTGCTATGTTGCGGCGATTTCGTCCTGATAATGAACACTCTTTTAATGGGAAACTTAACTGTATCACAAAGGTTTTTAATGTCCTCATAGAGTTGGGTACCTTCGGCCAATCGTTTCTGCCGGCCAAAACAGGGTGCGCACACGTATGGCAGGAAAAATACCAAAAATAGCGTTAGGAACGCCCACAATGCCCAGAAGTATAAAAAGAACCAATAGCCCAATTGCTGTACACTAAAAATGATCAACAATGTTAGCGGTGCCAGAACAGCCTGTGCCAGCACAATCGCCATTATACCTATGATACAATATAGATAACATGGAAAACGCTTCTGTGTCCCATACCGCAACTCCAATATACACTTGTCGTATATAAAGACTGGCAAACAACGTATCGTTATATAGATTGTCAAATATAAGACAAACAGCAAACTGATCCACATCTCATTCGTTGTCATTGTCAGTGTCATGGCTGCCCAACTCCATATCAATGGATACAGACCAAACCATAGTTCCAAAAAGCTGAGAATCAAATCTATAGAATGCTTCCATATAAATAGCTCCATTTTATGTAGTTCATAGATTCGAGCCCGATGAAAGATTTCTAGCGGTATTATGCTACGCAACTCCGGCGGCACCTCCACCGTACCCAAGCATGTAAGTTGCTACTAGACAAATATTGAGAAGCGTTAGTTACAGTGAGTTACATACAATCGATAACTGCTCCTGTCTACCTGTCTCTTGGCCAATATAATTTCCCATATGTGATCGAGGACCAAGATCGCTAGCAGAACATAGAGCAGGTGGCGAGGGTCTAGCTTCCCCCAAGTGTCGTAAGTAACCATCGCTCACGATAAAATCATGTTCAACAATAATTAATAAAATTTATAAATGTATTTATGGGTATTCTTTGTGATAGTATTTATAAACTTAGTTTAAATTTGATTCCGAAGCAACTGTGATTAGGCTCGGCGCGTTTCCAGCTGCTCCAATCTATTCAAGCGATCCAGCATTGTGGGATGTGTATGATTCCAAATGGAATAGCAGCTATCCGATATTGGAAATGATAGATTATCAGCATATAACTTTAGCAGAGCCAATCTCAAGTTGTCGGCGTATCCCAACTTAAAAGCAAATTTATCCGCTTGATATTCAAATTGTCGCGTCACGCTCAGCATCGTCACATTGGACAGGGTAAAGTATGGTGTAAGCACGAAGCCAAAGATGATTAGGAAACCCACTATGATGGGCTCCACGCCCTCTTGAAAGCCCACAGCCTGATAGATGGGACCATGGGAAAAGCAGAGAGAGAAGAGGAAAAGCGTTAAAAACAGATGGATCTGAAACATGATAATGGCTTTGTAGAAATGACCATTCCACCAGTGACCCAACTCGTGGGCAACCACTGCCACCACCAGTGCATCACGCAGTCCCTTGCCCTGATCCTCTGGCCGCAATTCGGAAGCATCTCGCATTCCCCGATTCAAGAGCAGTGTATCAAAGATAACGATACGTTTTAAACAACAGCAGCCATAGAAGAAGGCATTGCTGCCCGTATTTGGATCACGGACACGTAAAATGTGCACCTGGCTCATAGGAAAACCGACACGATGTGTGAGCTCCTCCAAACTGGCCAACAGAACTGTATTCCCGAGATACACACGTTTTCCAATCATAGGATCAATGGCCCAGGGTAAGATTAAAAAAATCAACGTATTTAGCAGAACGCAAATTGCGTATAATCCAAGGCAAAAGAATTTTCCAAGAGCATGTACCATAAGTATCACAGTTGATATTATCAAAGCCATTAATGCCAGCGAGACTATCGTATCCACGATGTGCCTTACAATTCGAACAAGACAACTTGTTTGTTCTTGATAGTGTAGACTTTTGATGCAGCACTTCTCATAGATACGACCAGGCAAGGATTTAAGAGTTAGATATATGCTTAGCAGAATGACATAGATGAAAGACAAGCAAATCTCATGTTGCATCCACTTCAAGGGGGCACACATTCCAGCTAGCTGCCAAACTAAAGGAAAGAAGCCAAAGTATAATTCCAAGCAGCCACATACGATCACCACAAAGAATGTATTAATTATGATGAACCAACTCTTTTGCAACTTATAGACGCGCATTCTGTCAAATAGAGCCTGTGGAAGATAGGCTCGCAGCACTTCTGGCACTCGCTCAACACGATAAACCATAAGGATCTGCAAGAGAGTGTGAGGAAACACGTAAGACGCACCTTAGATTAAGTTAATTCACAATGGATTACCTCGCGCAGCAACAAATAAAGTGACCAGATATTATCCACTACTAGGATGACTAGGAGAATATAGAGTATAATGGCGGGATCGTTCCAAAAACCGCCAAACATGATAAATTTTGCATTTTAGATCAAATTTTAAAATAAGAAATTTTGTTAATTTTCAATAAGAATTTATTGAAAATCAAACATTAAACACAAGGTAAACTACAATACGGAACGTAGCTAGAAAATGCTTTGGTCTAGACAATGTTATTGTTTAATTTACTTCAACTTCTTTGACTGTCCCAACTCCTTCAGTCTGGCGAGGCGCTGCAACAGCGTTGGATGCGAATGATTCCAGGTGGAGTACAACCAATCGTAGACAGGAAAACCCAAATTATCCAAATTCAGTTTAATCAAGGCGCGTCCCAGCTGCTCCTCAAATCCTAGCTTGTGAGCAAACTCATCCGCTTGATACTCAAAACAACGGGACAGCAAAGTCATGACGAAGTTTATAATCGCATTATAGGGCGCCATTACGTACGTAAACACAATCAGTAGTCCCACAAGAATGGGACGGATGCCGGGCTGGAAGCCCATTGCCTCATAGAACGGTGCGTACTTAAAGAAATATCCAAAGGCGACGAACATGAGCAACAGATGCACCTCCATAATGACAATGTTCTTTGTCACATGTCCTAGTTTCCAGTGGCCAAGTTCATGACCCAGTACAGCAAGCACCTCTTCATCGGTGCAGCCCTTGCCCTTCTCATCATCAGTCAGTTCGGAATCATCGGCTTTACCTTTGTTCAAGAGCAAGGTGTCGAATAGGACAATCCTCTTTGAGTTCCACAAACCATAGAAATAGGCATTGCTGTGCGAAGAGCGTTTGGAGCCCTCAACCACATACAGCTTAGTCAGTGGGAAACTCAATGTGGCAGCCAAGTCCTCAATAGATTTGCGCAGTGGTCCTTGTTCTAGTGGGGTGTACTTGTCGAAAAGTGGTGCAATGAAGATGGGATAAATGGTTAGAAGCACCAGTGAAATGACTCCAGTGAAGATCCACAGCCAGAGGAAGAAATTATCGCCGCCACGTTGCACAATGAAGATAATCGCTGCGGTGATGGGTAGCATAATGACCTGCATGACCAAAAAGCCCTTCACCTGATCCCAGGCAAAGAATCCAGCCGTTTGCTTGTTAAATCCATGCTTCTCTTCAAGAACAAAGATCTTGTAGATCTTAAATGGCAGCGATTTAAAAGTCGATAGCACATTTGATATTAGCACAAAGACGCAGCTAACAAGTATCTCATTTTTGGTATCCCAATCCAGTTGCTTTACCACATCCAGCGATAGATTCCAGATCAGTGCAATCAAACCAATATAGAGCTCAAAGCACAACAGCGCCACATCCACTAGAAGTGCCTTGAAGATGCCAAAAGTCTCCTGATCCAAGTTATATTTGCGTGCCTTGTGGAATGTCTCATCGCTCATATGCCCCTTAAGTTCATTTGGGACTGTCAACGCCGTGCGATAGACTTTTACCTGCGGGCGGAGAGGGTTAGAAAAAATGGGGGTTGTGAATTAATATCAATTTGCTATTGTGGCGGCAATCAACGAACTTAGTTAAAATTTTCCGTGCTACAAAACACACTGATATGCATACATACATACGTTTACTATATATAACTCACAAAAAAGTACACTCGTAACTTTAATTGCATTTTTTGCACCGGCACGTGCCGGCTTTTTTGCTATATTGACTCACCTGGCGTAGCGCTATATAAATTTCCAATGCATTTTCGAAGATGACTAATCCCAATATGCTATAAAGCACTGTGTCCGCGTCTATTGTCGACATTTCAACCTAAATTTTATGAAACTATTCAAGACGTACACTTTTAACAATGCCGCAGTCGACGGCTTGCGCGTAAAGTGTTGCTAAGCGTCCTAAGTATCGTATATCGATTAAACAAACAGCAAAAGCATCGATTGCTGCGCGCAAACGCCACTTTGATTTTATATATTTGTGGAGGGTAAGGGTTCTAAGTCATGTATTAAATTGTACATACATAATAATGAAATGAATAATTACTAAGGACCAGTCTTATTTTTTGGGTTTTTTTTTTTAATTCGTTTTGGGAAAAACAACTTAATGACTAGATCTAGCGTATTTGCACGTTAAAATTCTCCACACTGGCATCTGCAATGTGCTTGTGGATTTCATTGACCTCCGCCTGGGTCAATGTGCGCTCCATATGGCGATAAACGATGCGGAAACAGACGCTCGATTTGCCCGACTTTGGATGCTTGAACTTGTCCACTAAGCTGATCTAAAAAGTAATAATACAGAACGTTATATACATTGTTTAATTTTCAAAGTGGGCTCACCTGCTCAACAACATCGCCAGCCACAGAGCGTACTAGATCATAGAAATCATTGGGTGAGAAGCCGGCATCCACTTCCACATTTGCTGGCAGCCAAAAGGACAAATCATTCGTGCATTGCGGATAATGTGAGATGGCTTTGTATTTTGGCAGATTCTGTAGATCCTGTTCGCTAAACTGTGATAAAAATCCACTGTCATTTGACCAAAAGAGACGAATATCTGGTATATCGAAGAGAATCATGGCCAAGCGTTCCAGTCCCACGCCAAAAGCATAGCCAATCGATTGATGAACTCCTGCATGCTGTAGAATCTCGTGACGCATAATTCCACAGCCGAGCACCTCCAACCAGTTGTCCTTAAAGTAGATTTCTAGCTCCCACGAAGGTTGGGTGAACGGAAAATATGTGTCCACCCAGCGATACTTGATGCGTGGACCGAAGAGCTCCTTTGTAAGACCTACAAGCACATGTTTCATCTCGTGCTCCATCAGTTTGACGGCTTCTAGAGTGTGGCAGGGCTGTTTGGTTTGATCCATGCACTTGGACGAGGGCAGAATGCGCTTGGGATCTGCCAGCGAACCCGTCCACGTCTCTTCAAACAGCTCCAAGCCGGGATTACGCTCGAAAAGCTTATCTTTTGTTACCAGACGCACTGCATCTGCCTGATGGAACACTGGATAATGTGTGCTATCGATTTCATCCCTGCGATACACCTCTCCGACGACCAAAAAGTTGTCCAATCCACCAGAGATAAGCTCCACTTGATGTGCTGTCGTATGGGCACGTAGCAGATGCTCCCGATTAATATAATAACAGTCCGATTTCTGGCGACTCACATGATCGCTTGGTATTAGCAGGTTATCAAAATTCTGCTGCACTGTAACTACAGGATTCAGTCGATCATAAACAGAAAATAGTGGATTACCACCTTGATTGCGATAGGCGCCATAGAAATAGTTGACAATACGCTTGCGTATTATCGCTAATGGATGATCACGCTGCAGATGCTTATGTAGGCCCAAGTGTGATAATATCTTTGGTGTCACATTCGTATAGTTGTCTGTGGCATACGTGCCTCCATTGATTTCCAATTGCTGCGGTGTCGATGTCGTCGATTTCTTGGCCTCTTCGGCCACACTGGTGGCTAGCAGACGGCGGCTCAAGCACAGTCTTGAGCCCTGCACTCGTAACGTTAATAGCATTGTTTATTTTTTTTTATGGAATGACAAATTATTGCATTCCATGTATTACAAAACAACAGCTGCTTGGCGTTATCGATGCGCATGCGATACAATAAGTATCGATTAATAGAGGACCACCACAGTTGACCAGGGCTACGATCAACCAAGCGCCGATAACAATTCTTTAATTTTAAAATTGAAATTTAATTTGCTTACAAAAATTATGAAAAACGGCAAACCGGCAATCCTCAAGGCTTGAATTAAGTAAATTGCAATCATAAATCAAATACTCGATTTTAAAATTAAGGTTTTTTATTTTATACAAAACATCAACATTGTAGTATGCCTAATTCGTATCAACTTTAAATGGCAAATCATATATCAAAAATGTGATGAGTTTTACCGATAGTTTTTGTATATATGCCCACTATAGGGTATAATGTTTACTGTTCGAGATGCTAGCATTGGAATATTGGTGTAGGTTTTTGTTTAAATATATGAGGTTGCTGTTGTGTATGTTGTTGCTGCTTTAGACCAGAGGATAACTGGCTGCAGTGGCAATGCCGCACTGGTTGTCGTCATTACGGGTCATCTTGATGAAGCCCTTGTTGCCCCAAGTGGTGCCCCATGAGTTCTTGACCAGCCAGAAGTCCTTGCCACTCTCATCGGTGCCATAGCCAACGGCAAGCACACCATGATCGAGATTCTGAGGATCGCACTGGGGTTCGTTGTAGACACCCTCGGAATAGAACTGGAAAGACTCGTGGGAGGCATCAATGGCAACGGCAACGGGTCCAACGGTGGCAACAGCCTCCATCAACTTCTTCTCATTGCCCTGGGGAATATCCGTAGAACCACGATCCGTAGCACCAATGGTCGCCTTGTTGAAGTGGCACGAATCATCGATGCCCTCATACGGATACGATTTCTCAGTGTCAACACCACCATTGTCCTTGATATAACGGAAGGCATTGTCCATAAGACCACCGTTGCAGCCATTGTTGCCATACCTGGTGGAGCAATCGACAAGATTCTGCTCAGACAGTGAGACCAATGTGCCCGATTTGCGGAAATGTTGTCCCTCCAAAGCGCCCGTGCTGGAGAATGCCCAACAGCTGCCACAATGTCCCTGATCCTTGACCTCAGTAACAGCGCCCTTGGTGCGCCAATCCACAGATTGTGGCAACTTCACATGCTCCGGCGAGATAAATGTAACACCAGTGAAACTGACATCCGCAGCGCTGCAAAAAAATCAATTGAAATTAATATGGGAAGAATACAAAGTTTATTCAACAATTTACCGCAGTTCCTTGTGCAGCGTATAGTTGAAGCCATTCATTATCTGGTGGAATTCATGATGCAACATATCGGCATATTTGTTGACAGCCATCTTGTAGCTAACTTCACCGGCAGCATAACGTTGATTGTGCTTGGCAATCTTGTGCTTGTTCTCATTGAAGATCTTGAGACGGAAACGTTCTTCAGTGTCATCCTGATAGACCTTGCGATGTTCCAGCTGCAATTCAAACAGAGTGTGTGTATGTTTTAAAACTTGTTCTTACATGTGTGTGTGTGTGTTATCAACAAGTGTTTTTCTGTTATCACGACTTGTTAGCATTGTAGGTACTCTTACATTCAAATAGCGATTAGATAGCTGCTGCCGCCAACTACAGTTTGTTGCTGTTAGCTAATGCACACATGCCGAAGTTCAGATTTGCCTTAAGCATCGATTCAGATTTATAGCTCTTCAAAAATCAAACGGCAGATAAGCCACCTGACACAATGACACAGCTACATGGCTAAAATACAAAACCAGTCAAACAAAACAAACCATAACCATAAACATAAAACTAATTTTACGACCCTGTTAACACATTTCGGCTAGAAGTTGTAAACTGAGTTTGTCAAGGGTAATAAAAATGATGAATATTAGGTAGCCAAAATTAAACAAGTTTTCGAACCATAAGAATCAGATACAAGAGCATAGCGATTGTTTTAATTATATACATTTCTAATCTTAGCATTTTTATAGACCAATTAAATAATGTTTTTGAATATAGTATAAACAAACTATATTAAATTATGTGTGTGTTCAAAAATAAACACTGTTAATATAGGAATAGTTAATGCTGCATTTTTGTATAGTTAATAATTCCAAAAAAAAGTCTGTGGTCAAGCAGCCGAAGCAGAACCCACGCACAACTTAAGTATAATTACAATCGACAACAAAGCAACAATTGTCGCCCTGAAATGACCGGATGGACAATGATGAATATTGTTCTTGTTGTTCGCTCCAATAAGTCGCTGCCAAACATGGCGTGGCATTCGTGACTTGTGTTGCATATGATTGATATGATTGTTATGAATTAGTTGAGCGTCTGGGAATTTAAAAAAACGGCCCGCCCCTAATATATATGCACCCTTATTGATTTTTCGTATTCACAAACCTTGTTTTTGTTTGTTTTTTTTTATTTAAAACATGTTTACACATAAATTTACGTATTTAAAAAGATAATAAAACGGAGCTTAGGAACAGTAATTAAATGCACTTGCTTATTTGTAGTTAGATACAAATATATATATATATATAATAAGATAAATGTATATTTGTTTTCTATATATAGTATTGATTCGATGGCTGGTGAACTACGTTTCGTTGCATTATACAATTTATTGCTTTGCACTTTTAACATCATCGTTTATATCCGTGAATAGAAAAAAATGTCAACGCTGCGAGCTGAGTATCGAAAAAACCTATATACTACATGGACTTCTATGGACTAAACAGTACTATGTTAATATTTTAGCTATAGCTAAGGCAAACACGGCAACACTGGCGCGGCAGTGCCGTTAGAGTCGTTCCATTTCTATGGAGCAGCTGTCATCTGTTTCGGCATGCACGACCTCAACTCCAGCTGCAACTACAACCGCTGCTGCCTGTGCTGACGTTGTGGGTTCAGGTTCATCAAATGCTGCTGCTCCCTTTTGTTCCGGCAAGTCCTCGTATTCTTTTCGCTTACGCATGATGAAGCGCAGCACAAAAACATTGATAACGCATAGTGCAATTATAAATACGACGGGCACAATGACATCCACAACAATATTTAAATCACTGGAGCCAGCCATTATCTTAAGTGTTTTTTAGTTTTTTGGGGGTTGTATAATAATATACGTATTTAAGTTTTGAGTTAGCACTTTGTGTGGTTGGCTTTAGCACGTTTTTCTTAACGACGCTCGTGCTTTCTTTCCTTTAATGTGTGATACGGTTTCCTCACTCTATTTTTTTGTACTCGGTTTTTTGATTTCGGCGCGCGCGCTTCGGTTCTCTCTCTCTCAGTTAAAGCGCTCTCTCACTATCGCATTGGTCGTTCGCTCTGACAGTGTATTTGCGTCTGTTTGCGTTCAGCGTCGGGTGGGTAATATCAAAAATAGCAGACTGCCACTTTAGGTGTAGTAGCGCTGTTATGCACGCAATCATACACACACACACATATATAAACATTTATTCATTCACAGACGCACATACGTACATCAAATGCTATTTGTGTACATGTGTAGATGTATATGCAGGAATCAAAAAAACGGTTCCGCGCTAAACAGAACAGGTAAACGAACCAGTTTTATAATTCGCTTTCGTATAAGAGAGAGAGCGAGAGCAAGTACTGATTTATTAGGGATATGCATACATATTGAGTATATATTAACCGGTTTTGCATAGCACATAGCAACAAATTGTATATCGAAATCCAAGTTTGCTTACTTTCGCACACAAAAATTCGCCCACTTGTTGATTTGTTTGTCTTCTTTATGGCTTTATTTCGTGCAGTTTCGAATGTCAACAACAACAAACTGGCGTGAGCGTAAGCTTTTTTTTTTAGCATACGCAGCATAATACAAAAACAAATATTGAACAAGTCACACGCCACATAATTCAACACATTTCAAATCATTCTTCTGACGTTGATAATGTTCTTAGAATTGCGCCTAAATTGCAAAAGCTCAATGGAAAAAAATCATAAGGAACACAACAAAACACAAAAGAAATGATAACGAAAAGCAAAGAGTAACTGAACTAAGCAAAATATGATGATTTGCCAGTGTTTGGGGTGCCGCATTTCACACGCTTATCAAACTGACAAACAGCAGTTTCAGTTCAAAGGCCAATTGAGTTATTCTACAGTTACATACATATATATACAAAAATACGTAAACAAATTTAACGGCTTGCAGCAAGCTTGCTTTTATTGACAGCGTTGCCAATCGAGTTGAATTGTACGCGAAAAAGTCGTTTCAAGTTCCTTTTCAAAAGCGCCTGTTGCTTATGCTACACTTTTTGATGCTAAGAAATTTTGTTCGCCGCACAAAAGTAGGCAACAGTTTTGTTCCAAAAGTGAGTTTTAATTTGAAATAGCTTAACTGCAAAATGAAATATCAATAGTTTATAAATCAAAAGATAATTCAAGCTAGTTAATTAGTGCCTGTAAAGTCATTACAATCTGATAAATTACATACTTAAATGATGCTCATATATAATATTATGCAATTGAATTGCTTTACATTTGTATAATGCATTTATAATTGTTATTTTGCAACTAGTTGACCATGTTCTAGTCTAACCGGACAAAAACCTTTTAATTGCCAACAACTGCTGATAAGATAATACAATAAAAATGGGCACATACTATTTTAATTGCACATACAAATACTGATAAGACTGATTATTATTATTATTAACACAAAGCACGCAAATCTGAAGAGTTCAAAGCGCTCAAAGTTGTGCAAAAGACAAAGAACTGAAGCACAAAATAATAAACCACCAATAAACCACAATGAAAAAAACAAAAAACACATATTAAATGAAGTGAGTCACAAACAAAAAGTTCGGAGCTAATCGTTTTTAGAAATTAAATTTTTGCTGAATGGGATTTTGATGTTGAGCTGCTTATCAGGAAGTCAAAATGCCGCCGCCAGTCACAAGCTGGAACCGCGGCGCTGGAGCTTATCAATTAAAACAAAACTGAATTGAACCAAGCTAAACCCCTCGAGTGCAGTTTATTTCTATCAGCATCTCTTAGATGGACTCGAGTAGCATGTGACAAACTGTTCCATATTTGTTCAACTTGCAACAACAATAACAATTGTTGCACTCACATGACTCGCAATGCAATACGATCCAAAAAAACAATGGCTCAAAACTACGCCACAGATAATTCAAAAGGCATTAATCATACATTTCATTCATTTAAATCGCAAACACCTGCAACATACAAAAATAAAACTCCTCGTATTACTCACCTTGAAAGTTTGCCATTCCTCTTTAATAACATCGGCAAAGGAAACCGCTTGGGCCACAGCCACCAGGGCAAATAGGGCGAAGATTATAGAGCGCATTTTAGCTGAAAATGGTAAAGAGATCAATTAAAGAGCTTTTCGATACTTTAATATGCTTAATAATTAGTTTTTATTGCTTGCACTTTCGATTAAAACTTCAAACCCCGTTAAGCTAACATTTCGAATTGAGCTTTGTACAGTTTGAAGCTTTGCCATCAATCATCACATGATGAGCTTTGGCACACACACAACTCGCAACAACAAAACTCAAAACCGCCAATTCTGATGAAATTCATGAACAACAACAACAAAGTTAAATAAAACCCCCAAAAATGCTTAGTTTGCAGCTTTAACATATGAAGATAACATGAGCTATGTGTAAAATGACCAGATGCTTTACAAAGTAGGCGGATATATGCCAACAAAGCAGATTCATCAAAAATACCAAATGCAGTTTGACATTCGTCAATACGATAAACACACATACATATGCACAGTTGTTTAGTGTTTTGCTCTTGTTCGAAATCGAAGAAAAAAAAACAGTTGCCGTTATCTTATCGGGCATTCGCCTTGTGTTTGTTGTTTTGACGTATGCCTCTTTAGTTTGTGATGGCAACACTGTTAAAGTTAAGCCCTTTACGTGTGTATTAGTATTGGTAAGTGTTTGGAAATATATATTTGTTGCTGCAATAGAGAAACAACAATATTTATGCCAAGTTCGTGGCTACAAAAAAACAGGTTTTACAATTGATTTGAAGGTGAATCAGCAGCAACAACATCAGACAGGTACTTATACACTCATAAATAAAGCACAAAGTGTAAAGGGGGAGAGCAAAAAAAATAACAATTGATAAGACAACAGACGAAAAATAGGCCACAGCAAAGTGTTAAGGCAACAGCTGAAAACGAAATGCGCAAAAGCAGCGCAGAAAGAAATGGCGGCCAGCGCAATAAACAAAGACGCCAAAACGAACGAACAAGCAAATAGAATAGAATAGAAATAGCTGAATAAGAAGCTGCTGGAAAGTGCGGGTCGCAAAAACAGGGAAACAACAAAATCGACAGACAATGGCGACTTTCGTTTATTACATGCATGACGCACTCACAATTTAAGTATTTCAGTGAGTATTTGTTGAATTGTGTTGCATATGTAATGAAAATAGAAATTTAACTATTTTGCGGAAGTATAAACTTACCACTTGGAAATACACTCGAAGAGAATGACAAACACTTTTCAGTCTTATTGCGCTTTAACAATAACTTGTATTAACAATGCTTGCTTTAAAATGCAATTAAATTAGGTTTTTACTAATTGTTAGCTGTAATTGTGCACCACACTCGAACACTTTTCGTTTTGAAATAAATTCAGCTGGCAATTGTTGTTGCGAAGAAATCTTAAGTGCATATAATTACTACTGCTTTGGTCACACTGAAACTACCATATGAGCTTAACAGTATGTCAACTTTACATACTGTAATGCTCAAATGAACTGTTCGAAACGACCCTGCTCATAATATGTTATGCTAACGCAGTGTTAACGCATTAAAGAGTGACAATGGCAGCACCATAAATCGATTTATCGTATTACTACCATCACTAACTAAAGTTGTCAAAAATTGCTCGTCATCCGCAAAGCAAGCGATTTTTGTTAAAGGATTCCCAAATTGTTTATATTTTCCACATTATATATCCAGTAAGTTTGTGTGTACATTTCCAAACAAAGAGCACGAACTCAAAATAATTATTACAGCTCTCGAGAAGCTCTCGCATCATGTTTGGCAGACAGAGCGGACTGGGTAGTTCGATTAGCTCGAATTTGGTGGAGTTTCGAGCAGGACGCATGAATATGGTCGGCAAAATGGTGCATCCAGATTCGCGCAAAGGTCTTGTCTACATGACCCAAAGCGAAGACGGTCTGATGCACTTTTGCTGGAAGGATCGCACCAGCGGCAAGGTCGAAGACGATCTAATTGTCTTTCCCGATGATTTTGAATACAAACGCGTCGATCAATGCAAATCCGGACGTGTATATGTACTCAAGTTCAAGTCGAGTTCACGTCGCATGTTCTTCTGGATGCAGGAGCCCAAGACCGATAAGGACGAAGAGCATTGCCGTCGCATCAACGAGCTCCTCAACAATCCACCCTCGGCCCATCAGCGCGGCGGCGGTGGCAGCGGCAGCGAGGGAACCGATTTGCAATATATGCTTAATAATATGTCGCAGCAGCAGTTAATGCAGCTATTCGGCGGCGTTGGCCAAATGGGTGGCCTCAGTTCGCTGCTGGGACAAATGAAGTATGACACAGCAAAAATCTGAATTATAACCTTAAATCATAAATCCTTTATAAACTCTTGTGTTGTAGCTCCCGGACGCCGTCGTCACGAAACACAACGTCATCGGGCGGTGGTGGAGGCAGCGGCAGTGCTGCATTGTCAACACCAGAGAATGTTACCGTACCACGCACCCCCTCCGCCCCAACGAAGGGTTCATCGAAGTCGGGCAGCAATCGGAGCAGCAGCAATTTGCAGAGCGATGCCGCTGGCGGCACATCCAATGCAGCTAGTATTGATGCGGATGCCTCCGGTAAGAAAACGACAAGTTCGACAAATACAAAAAACGATGCAGCGACTAGCAGCGGAACATATGCAAATCCATTCCAAGCCTATTTATCCAATCTCTCCCCTGAACTTGGCGCAGGTCGTTCACTCAATATCGACCTATCGACAGCATTAACCGGCGCTGATGCGATCAATCAACTCATTTCGGATCCGGAGCGTGTCAAGTCACTTATTGTACACTTGCCCGAGTCTGAGGATGCTGACGAGGATCGCAAGCAACAGATCAAGGATCACATCAGTTCGCCGCAGTTCCAGCAGGCGCTTGCCCAATTCTCCAATGCCCTGCAATCGGCTCAGCTTGGTCCGGTCGTCAAGCAGTTTGAGCTGTCCGTTGATGCTGTTGCCGCTGCCTATTCGGGCAATCTGGAGGATTTTGTGCGTGCCCTTGAGAAAAGCTTGCCCGCTGGCGCCTCCATGGCAGTCGATGAAGTTGCCACCGGCAAGGACGCCGCTGCCGATAAGAAAAGCGATGCGGAGCCCGTTAAAGAGGAGACGGCTGCTGCAGCTGGCGAGAAAAAATCGTCGGAGGAGAAGCAGAAATAGCGCGCCTTATTACCGATGACCCCTCCCTCCCCCCAACAAGCATATAATCCTGTTCCCAATTTAAGCTGATTAATTTAACTTGTTTGCACATTTAAACTATATATATTCGATTCAAAAATAAATTGGCCATGAACAAGAATATAGTTATGTACATGAATCTATAATAGTATTAATATATATATTATAATAATTGTCAGTTAAAAAATAACCTCAAAGACAGACGAGCATCCAAACACACACATATGTATGGTATGTATGTAAATGTGTATGAAAAAAGCGACAAGTGATGCCAGGCTGTTGCTAGTGGAAAGAAAGAAAAATCGTCAAATCGTTCGTTGCATGAAAGTTGCCCTTGACTCTTGTGTGTGTTATGATTTTGGTCTGTCAAAAGTTGCGCATATACGCATACAATTAGTACGCAGTGTTTTGGTTCGAACGCTCTCTCTCGCATGCTCGCTATATGCCCATCTCTTTCTGTCGCTGGCTGTCTGGATTTGTGCGCTCACGCGCCGTCGCCGCGATGCTGCTGCTCTCTTTTTCTCTGCGAATTGCACACACAGATACACACGAACACAAACAAGAGTGCATGGTTTGCGAATACTTGGAGCAGATATGTGTATTTATTCAACTTCAAACGGGCAAACCGCGCGTTCGCTATTTCGCTTGATTTTGATTTCGTATTTGATCTCGAAAATATCACAAAACAATAATCATTCATACATACCACACACAGCCTAAAGATATAATCGACGTTCTCTTTAACGTGTGTGTGCGTGAAATTTCTTATTATAATAAAAAAAAAGGGGGGGAGTTTCATTTCTGTTTGCTGTGTTTTGCGTCGTAAGTTGAATTGTTTTTGTTGGTGCTTTCATTTTGCAGCAAGCTGCTGCTGCTGCTGTCTTACATACATACACAGATACGAGCATGTGTGTGTGTGTGTGTTTACTGCTATGTGTATGGTTTTTGTATTTTTTTCAATGCATGACTGCGCGCCGCATTGTTGAGAAAAGCTTTTTCCTCAACTGTATGGACATAAAAGTTAGCGCGTCAAAGCAATAACAACAAATACAGCAACCACACAAATACAAAACAAAAAAAAACGAGAAAAAATAACAACAATTAGTTGTAGCGGCAGAGCGGTTAGCCAGCTGCGTTGGTATTGGTGAGCAGCAGTGCGCCAATATCGTCGTCTCGCTCGCACACACCACACATAAAAGCTTGCAAAAAAAGAAAAAAATATACACACGAGCATATATCAGAATGTGTGTATGTATGAAAAACGTCAGCCGCTGCAAAAAATTGTTGTTAAGACACATAAACAAAATAAAGTAAAAAGAAAATTCGCAAGTTTGTTGCTTAGTGGGTGTGAGAGAAGGCAGAGAGCAGTGGATATCCACTTGCAGAGAGAGAGAGAGAGAGAGAGAGAGAGCAAAGGTAACTTTTATCCCGGCAACGATCTGGCAACACCAACAACAAAAACATCAGCAAGCAGCAGAAGCAGTAGCAAAAGAAATTGCGTTGCGGCAATGGCAACAATTTGCAGCAGCAATAAGCTCTCGAATTATCGGTTTACAAATTGTCATTCGATACAGCAAATAAACAAATGAAATAACGTGTACGACAATTATATTATTAAAGAAACGTAAACGTTTTTAATTGAAGGCAACAACCTTTAGTGAAGTTCACAACCAAAACGGAGCGGAAATAATATATAATAAAAAAAACCTATCTTAATGTGTAATAATTTTGGAATAAGCATTCAACCAACAACATACAACAATATCATAACGGAAGAAAATATATATAACGATAAAACACCAGCAAAAACGACCACAACAACAACAGCGAACGACTTGTCGCTGATAGGCAAGGCAAATCCATAAAGCGCCGCATCAGCTGCAATTGTGCGATAAGGTAAGCAAACATTGCCAGCCTTCAACAGTATATACTATATGTGTGTGTGTGTGCTTAAGGAGTGTGAGTGGTATTGAGGGGGGGTTTGGCCGGGAGAGCTCGTCTTGCGCCAGTATTGTTCGAGAACAGCTGCAGAAATTTCTGCACGCCCACGCGCCCAATGCTCGCGCGCCATTTTAGCTCGAAAAGTTATCTCAAGAAAGTTTTGGAGCCATTGTAAAACATGCACAACTACTATATGTATGAAATGCAATGTATGTGTGTGTGTGTGCTTTTGCAATTATGCTGTAATGGCGCCTTGGCATATGCTATGACAATTTCAAGAACGATAGAGAGAGAGCGGTGCAAGCGAGACAGCTCTACAGAGCTGGGTTGCTAGGTGAGAGAGATTAAGGGGAAGTGAGTGAGCTTCTTTCTGTTTATGTTTTGGTAGAAAGGTCATACAGGCAATTTTATTTACCCCCCCCTCCCTCTTGCTAAACCGCTTCACAGGCATGTGCAAGTGCATTACTGCATCTATAAATGTGTGTGTGTGTTTGTGTTTCGTATATTCCAATAAAATTGATTGAAGGACTTTTGGCAAACAAAATGTGCCTGTATGGGTTTCATACATTATATATATTTTGAGCAGGGTTGCCACATTGAGCACTTTCACTCAACGCCCACCCACAACACTGGCGCTATATCGTCAGGTTATGCAAACAGATACTCAGACTCTAATTGAATGAATGGGACGAACAATTTCCAATATGGCCGACGTGGCCCACGCATTTTCGAACATAAAATGAGGCAAAGCGGAAACGTAGTGAGGAGCTTTCATCTTCTTCTAGTCTGACATTGAACTTGAATGACAAACGTTATGTACATACATACATACATATTTACAAACAAACACGACAGCCACAAAGTTCGTTTAACAGTGTAATATTGCAACAGCTTTTTAATGCTGCTGCTACTTTCACCAATTTTGCAGACTGCATCTCAACAGTTTGTTGTTTTGTACAGCAAACTTTGAATCGATATGCATCGCTATTGTTGTCACACACACACACAGACAGAGATTCAAAACATTCGCTCGCCATTTTAAAAAGTTTGACTCAAAGCTTTAGCTTTTGCATACGCGAGCAGCAACAACTGCATTTTTTTTCTTCTTCTGGTGTGCAAATTTTTGCAGTTTGTCCACTCACACTATTATCTGTGTGTGTGTAGGTGTAGGTAAAAGAAAAGGCAATAGCTGAAGTGAAAGTGAATTTTTTTGTGTGTTTTTCTGCTTCGTCGTGTTCTTTGTCTTCTTCTTTGTGCATTGTGTGCAGAAAACACCTGTTTAACCCTTAAGCAGTGCCACAACTATCACACATACACACATGCCTTACATACTGTTAAACGATTTATCAACAAAATAAAAGCTTCATGTTGGCAGTGTGACCAGTTTTGGGTGCAGTTTGACCTCCTTCTCCCAATGCCCAATTATATGCGTGGCTTCCAATTACATTCAATGCGTATTCACTGCAATTATATGGCTACCCACACCTCCCCCTTAAAACCCTTTACCATAATTTTCTGGTCCTGTCATCCTCCCCACGTCATCCCAGCCACTGAGTCAGCCTTTTTTTCGGTCGAAAACAGCTAACCAAAGCAGATGATTTTCCGGTTTGCCAATGCGAAAAAAGTAGAAAACAAAACACGTTATATTTAAAGCGTCGAAGTTTGAATACCCTTTTAAGGTTTGCCAATATAATATAACGACAATAAAGTGTATATAGCTCAATCGATCTTTCGTATAATAGTTAGGAGATATTGTTTTAGAGTTTGTTTCAGTTTTAGTTTTACTTTTTTTTTCGATGGCTTATCAGTAAAGCTTTTAAACTTGCTTAGACAAAAAGCAACAGATTTCCAACAGATCTAGAATGTATAATATATATATATACTTCTACATATACTTTCCATGATGCGTTACATATTTCATGAACAAACTCACATACCCTCCACAAGTGTATAAAATCAGCCCATAACTGGTTTTTTTGGCCACAGTCTCAGGCCCAAACTCCAGAGCCAAATGCGCTGCCCTTTTGCGTTGTCGCAGCACAGTCGTGCAGAATGAATAAAACAATGTGGAGTGTTTGTGTTGTTTTGTTTTTTACATGTTTAAAGCTTAAGTTTTAATGTTGCTGGTTCACAGATTGGCTCATTAATCGACTGGCTTGAGGGTGATAAAGCGTGAAAGGATAAATGCCACCAAAACGGTGGCACAAACAAAACAAAAGGCGAACATATAAAAGGACTCCTCCGTAAAGATATCGGTGAAAGCGGGTATGTCCTGATAGATCTGCTCAATGACAGCCAATGTGCCCTTGTGTTTCCTCACCATGATGACGAGTCGGATAACGGATTGGATTTACGAGTTTATTGGATGACTATTTCTTTTTGGGCGCTTTTTTGCCACCGGCACCGCCTCCAAGTTTCTGTTTCTCAGCTTTGGTTAGAACCTTATTGGTAACCTCCTCAGGTGGTGCTAGTGTTGAAACGTGTTTATTGCACAACTGCAGCAGTTCCAAAGTATTAAGGTTCCCACTATTAAAGCGAATCTCCTTTACTTGAGCTTTTTCTGTACCAAATGAAATAAGTTAGTAAGAGTTAGGGATTTCCTTGATAGAGATAGAGACCTTGTGCTGAATCGATGAGTGCAAATTTAATAAACGCTGGTGAACGATCGCAAACAACATCCGATTTGACAACACACTTGGGATTTGATAGCGATACCTTGGGCGTAGATAGCAGGAAGAGAAATTCGCTGTGAAAAGTGAAAGAGATAAAAGAAAACAGCTATAGCTTTATTTGGTATATATATATAGATTTAAAATGATTTTCTTTGTTTCTTTTAGCTGTCTTTTGCCGTGGCTATAGTGGACGAAACGCCTCAAGCTGACGCCGACACCGACTAAGATGTCAACGGAGCGGGAGCTGGCGGGGGGACCAGCTCAGCTCCATACGCTGCCGTTGACATTTCCACCCGATTTGGGCACTGCACTTCAATTAAACTCAGCAGTGGGCATTATTGGCAAAGTTTATGGTAAGTTAAATGCATAAAAGTTAAGCCATTCATTTAAATCATTATCAATTCGGTTATACGTGTAATAATCTTCTGCACTTTAATATTTTGGTTCTATTGTATTTGTCATAATTCGAGAACGCACTTTTGTTTCGTGAAAAATCTTTTTTACCATATGCGTCGCATTGCGCATGTTTCATAATCGATAAAAACTGTTTTTGGGGCGCTGGGAAAGCGCTTTTCCAACCCTATATACCATTCCATTTTCACCCATCCCCCTGCCCAAAACATTTACCGTGTGGATTTTACATTTTCCGCAAACGGATCGAACTGCACTGTGATGCGCTTGACGCCTTTAAGATTAACACTTTTAAGCTGTTTGCCTATGGCCGACACAATGCCGCCTGAACGGCGTAATGTGCCGCTAAATGGTATCGACATGTTAAATGTAGAACAATTTGGGAAAACAATTCGCAATTGGTTTTATAACAACACACAAGCACAGCATATGCCGATAGACATCAGTGTTGCCATCTGTACAGAATGGTAAATGTGGCTACACTTCGGTGGTAGCATTGCTCAACACTAGAATTATGTGTTAGCAGCACTAGTGCTGCCAATTTGAGCTTAACAGTGCCAATTTGAGTCAGCGTGAGCGTTGCGTACTAAATAAATAAATGGGTAAAGTGTCTAAATAGTGAGGAATCAGTTATCAATGAGTTCAATTCATTAAAAACAAATCATACACATTAATTGATCAACATTAAATGCGTCACGCTCACACGTCGCGAGACAGGCAAACATGTTGTTATCACGCTCGCACGCATCAACCCCCAGTCAAAGTGCTTTGCCCTCATTTAAGTGTGGTTAGCGTACCAATATGCGTCTCACTCACACACGTCGCGAGTAAAAATTTTGTGTTTGCTGCGGGACGTCCAGAGTGTGAAAAACTGAAGAAAATTGCATATTTTGCATAATGCGCGACGTGAAAAGCTAACAAAAGTTGTTAAAAACCAAAATTTAATAGTCTGGCTAACGTCTGTGTATAGTTTCGGCAGCTCAAACGTGTTCGGGTGCACAAAAACGACGTCTCGAAAAAAACACAAAACATACGTGCACACATTTTTTTGCTGCCCAAATCTAAAACGCATACAAAAGCATTTTCTTGCTGTCGTTTGTCCAGCGGAGCACCCAGCAATTTTCACACACACAAATACAAATTAAAACACCCACACACATATAAACATACAGCCAAACAAAGATAAAGAGAAGCATAAAGAATAAATTTGTTCATAGTTGTATTACAAAAAACAAAAAAATACAATAAAAAAATATAAGAGCATTAAATATATACATATACATACATGCATAAATGTATATCGATATGTACATACAAACATACATATAAAACGAAAGCTGTGCCTACATTTGTGTTCTTTTCCAATATTACAATAAACAACAATAAGAATAATATTAAAATTATTAATAATAGCAATAAATATAATAATAATTAACGAGACTCGAGACACCACGATAATTCAACGTTAATTCCAATTTTACATTAAAAATACGCCCGCAACAACAACAACAAAAACAAATGCGAAAATCAACCAAACGAATACAACTACTTTAAAGTGTGATAAGCAAAAGGCTGAAATCAAAAAAAAAAAAACAAAAAATAAAGTATAATAATTAGTAGGAACGAAAAGCAAAAATCAAGAAATATCCAACAACTACAAGAACAATCAATTACATTTAAAAAAAACAACTACAAAGATACACCAACACAAACACAATCTTTCTAATACATTCATACATTTCTTAAAACAAATACTAGTGCAAAATGTATCCAGTTGGACAACGTAAGTGGATTGCAAATGCAGCAGACAAAAAAAAAGAAAAAGAAAAGACTACAACAAATCTGCCACACATAGACAGACCCCACCCACCTTTTGCCTCCCTCGTTTAACGTTCTACTTATTGCAAATGCAAACGTAAAGTCAAACTCGTCGTGTGTCTTTGCAAACACAATTCTGCAATTCTGTTGAGATGCGAATGAATGAATGCGTAAAATGGCTGAGGGCAAAAACACTCGAGACAGACGTATGGATGGTTGAGTAACTTTGAAAGATAAATAAGGCCTAAAGGGCCAATAATGCTGCATACGAAGGCTGCATACGAAGTAAACAAACAGACAGACAGAATTTTATAGCTGGCGCATTAAAATTGAGTTATGCTTACAAAACAAAAAACAAAAAAAGAGCGGGATGAGCGAAAAAAAAAGAGACAGGAATATTGAAAGCCTGACAAACATGTGCGCATAAAATTGGGTCAACGACCGCAACGCAATAGTTGAGCTTTGGTTGCAGCAGCGGGGCGGGGGGTAAAGTGAAGTGTAGTGTAGTGAAGTATTTTTGTTTGTCTTCTGTCCGTTCGTTCGTTTTGGATTTGTCTCCTTCGTTTCAAGCATCGCTTAAATTGCGTCGCATATATTTGTTGTAGCTTTTTATTTTGCGTATCAGACTGGAGATGCGCATCTGTCTACCCTGTGTGTGTGTGTGTGTGAGAAGACTTTCGTTAAGTTTGCCCAATAGTTTTCTCATAACAGTGGCACAAAATCGAACAATAATTTTAAGTGTGCAGTTTTGTTTGTAACTCCACAAACAAAAACTTGTGGCAGACAGATCTTATTTATTATAATAATAATAAATTGATTAATATTGATTGATGATGATGATGATGAAGCTGGAAGAAGCTGTTACTAAAATATTAATCGCACTCCAAATAATAAATATATATAATATTCAAACATTTTTTTTCATATCGCCTTTCTCTGTTTTCGTTTTCGTTTTTCATTTCATTTCATTCATTTGATTTATTTTTTGAACCAAAACATAATTGGCTATTTGATTTGATTTTTCATTTACACACATATATTTTGATTTACATTTTTATAACTTTTGATTTATATTTTTGTTTTCGTTTTCCGTTTAATTTTGTGATTTTTGATTACACTTTTTTCTGTTTATAGAGTCACAGTGGACAACCCCCTCGCCCACGAGGCCTCAGAGCCCCTCTCAGGCGCAGACTAGCTTCGACACGCTCACATGTAAATTTCTCTCCAAACAAAATCAATTTACTAAAAAACTACTAAACCACCAAAAACCAAAAAATCTAAATTGATAGCAAAAACTGTTTATGTTCTTAAGTTAATGTTAACAACAAAAAAAAAAAAACCAAATACTAACTAACACTAAATTCTATACCTTACTAATCCTTAAAAAAAAACAAAGTCTACACACTAATTTTCCATAAGTAATGTGCAAAATTTTTAACTAACAAAACGTTTTTTTGTGTTTTCTTTTTGTAATGTTTGTTTTTTGATTTGATTTACGTTGAATGCAAACTAAATGCACTTTTCTACTAACTTATCACACTAACTAATATAAACTTTACACAACGCGTTACCGTTATACTTGATCACGTGTAGAATTGCAACTTTGCTGCATGCTGCCAGTGTTGCCAACCTAACCCTTTTTGCTTTCTCTATCTTAATACTACTCTTGCAGGAGGTATTTTGGTCGGTCCGTTTAGCAGTTATGTTAGGTTAACATGACTCCGAATAATGTTACAGTTATGTTAAAGTATTGCAACACCCTGCAAGTGTATTGAAAAGTTCGGCAATGTCGAGTTTTACTTTTTAAACTTGTTTTTTCTTAGTACAGTAATTTTAGTATGCAAGTGCGTCGCATAGTTGTTATATATATATTGAAATATTGATTTTTCAAGGTGGAGACTAATCGTTAATTTGACTTACAGCACCACCAACGCCCGGTTCATCGGTTAATCCCACCGCTGTTACCAGTCCAAGTGCTCAGAATGTTGCTGCCGGCGGTGCCACTGTTGGTGGCGCAGCAGCCGCCGCAGCGGCTCAAGTTGCCTCCGCATTGGGCTCCACGGGCAGTGTGACAGGCGCAGTTACGGCCGCAGCAGCATCGCCCACCACGCAACCGGATATGCCCGTCTTTACATGCCCCCGACGACCAAATCTTGGTCGTGAAGGTAGACCGATTGTGCTGCGTGCAAATCACTTTCAGGTGACCATGCCAAGAGGTTTCGTGCATCATTACGACATCAATATTCAGCCGGATAAGTGTCCGAGGAAGGTGAATCGCGAGATTATTGAGACCATGGTGCATGCTTATAGCAAGATCTTTGGAGTGCTCAAGCCCGTCTTTGATGGTCGTAATAATTTGTATACTCGTGACCCGTTGCCCATTGGTAATGAGAGGTTAGAGCTGGAGGTAACACTGCCCGGCGAGGGCAAGGATCGCATCTTTAGGGTAACTATCAAGTGGCAGGCTCAAGTCTCTTTGTTCAATCTGGAGGAGGCGCTAGAGGGACGCACACGCCAAATACCCTACGATGCCATATTAGCTCTTGACGTCGTTATGCGTCATCTGCCAAGCATGACTTATACGCCGGTTGGACGCAGTTTCTTCAGCTCACCCGATGGCTATTATCATCCTTTGGGTGGTGGTCGTGAGGTCTGGTTTGGTTTCCATCAGAGTGTAAGGCCCTCGCAATGGAAAATGATGCTCAATATTGATGGTAAGTGAACCGAACTGAACTGAAAGTATTTTCTATCGAACTGTTAACTAATTAATTTTCCTCTTCAAACAGTTTCGGCAACGGCCTTTTACAAGGCACAGCCCGTCATTGATTTTATGTGCGAGGTGCTGGACATTCGTGATATCAACGAACAGCGAAAACCACTCACCGATTCGCAGCGCGTCAAGTTCACCAAGGAGATCAAGGGACTCAAGATCGAGATTACACACTGTGGCCAAATGCGACGCAAGTATCGTGTTTGCAATGTCACAAGGCGACCAGCTCAAATGCAATCGTAAGTGTATCGAAATAATCCTTGTTAAGAATTGCTTACTTAAAACTATTTTCAACTCATTTCACAGCTTCCCGCTGCAGCTGGAGAACGGACAAACTGTGGAGTGTACTGTGGCGAAGTACTTCTTGGATAAGTATCGCATGAAGTTGCGTTATCCACATCTTCCCTGTCTGCAGGTGGGCCAGGAGCACAAGCACACCTATCTTCCACTCGAGGTGTGCAACATTGTTGCCGGCCAACGGTGCATCAAGAAGCTCACCGATATGCAAACCTCGACAATGATTAAGGCCACCGCACGTTCTGCTCCGGATCGCGAGCGCGAGATTAACAATCTGGTGAAGCGTGCCGATTTCAACAATGATTCCTACGTGCAGGAATTCGGTTTGACCATCTCAAATTCCATGATGGAGGTGCGTGGACGAGTGCTGCCACCACCCAAGCTTCAGTATGGGGGACGTGTGTCATCGGGCATAACGGGACAACAGCTCTTCCCGCCACAAAACAAAGTCTCGTTGGCCTCACCCAATCAGGGTGTTTGGGATATGCGTGGCAAGCAATTCTTCACCGGTGTCGAGATACGCATTTGGGCCATTGCCTGCTTTGCCCCACAGCGCACGGTCCGCGAGGATGCATTACGCAATTTCACACAACAGCTGCAAAAGATCTCTAACGATGCTGGTATGCCGATTATTGGTCAGCCATGCTTCTGTAAATATGCCACTGGACCGGATCAGGTGGAGCCAATGTTTCGTTATCTTAAAATAACCTTCCCTGGACTGCAGCTTGTGGTTGTTGTGCTGCCTGGCAAGACGCCCGTTTATGCGGAAGTGAAGCGTGTGGGCGACACGGTGCTCGGCATGGCCACACAATGTGTTCAGGCCAAGAATGTGAACAAGACATCGCCACAGACGCTCTCCAATCTATGCCTGAAGATCAATGTTAAACTGGGAGGCATTAATTCCATACTAGTGCCATCAATCAGACCCAAAGTCTTCAATGAACCTGTCATCTTCTTGGGCGCTGATGTCACACACCCACCAGCTGGCGACAATAAGAAGCCATCGATTGCCGCTGTTGTTGGTTCGATGGATGCTCATCCATCGAGGTATGCGGCCACGGTGCGAGTGCAACAGCATCGCCAGGAAATCATTCAGGAGCTAAGCAGCATGGTGCGTGAATTGCTCATTATGTTCTACAAATCCACCGGTGGCTATAAGCCTCATCGCATCATACTCTATCGTGACGGTGTCTCCGAGGGTCAATTCCCGCACGTGCTGCAACACGAGCTGACTGCCATTCGTGAGGCTTGCATCAAACTGGAGCCAGAGTATCGGCCAGGCATTACATTCATCGTTGTCCAGAAGCGCCATCATACGCGTCTCTTCTGTGCCGAGAAGAAGGAACAGAGCGGCAAATCGGGCAATATTCCAGCTGGCACCACAGTCGATGTGGGCATCACACATCCCACTGAATTTGATTTCTATTTGTGCAGTCATCAGGGCATTCAAGGCACCAGTCGGCCCTCACACTATCATGTTCTCTGGGATGACAATCATTTCGATTCGGATGAGCTGCAATGCCTAACCTATCAATTGTGCCACACTTATGTTAGATGTACACGATCTGTGAGCATCCCAGCGCCAGCTTATTATGCACATTTGGTTGCCTTCCGTGCCAGGTGAGTACTAAATAAATTTGATAGCTAACTGTTAACTGTTTGATCAAATTATTAATTGTTGATTCTTTGCTTTGCCGCAGATATCATCTGGTTGAGAAGGAGCATGATTCCGGCGAGGGATCTCATCAGAGCGGCTCTTCTGAGGATCGAACGCCCGGAGCAATGGCGCGCGCCATAACAGTTCATGCCGACACCAAAAAGGTCATGTACTTTGCCTAAAAAGTATCCAAAAGCAACACCAAAAAACCAAAACACACACAAAATACACACAGCAATAAACAAACAAATAAGAACACTTAATTTTCGAAACAAAAAAAAAACAAAATAGGTATTCGAATAATATGCTCGCTCAGAATAATGAAAGGAAGGAAGGAAGAATGCCAAGTTAGGGGGAATCATTAGTGTATAAGTTGAAAAGCGATGATTATATTTAAGTTTAAAAGTTAGGTTGCGAGTTAAAATCAAAGAAAAGAAAAGAAGAAGAAACGCCAGAACAGCTCTTATTGAACAGATTTATGCATAAGCATTTAGGCCAATTAATAAGACATAACACAAATACACACAACCACCCAAACACACACACACACATACACACAAACAAACACAAGAAACCCACACGCCAAAATCTTAGGAATTTAGAAAAGAAAAACAAAGGGAATCGAATGTTTTTTAAAGCACAAGCAAGCGCAAAACAAATATGAAGGAGAATTCTCAAAAAGCGTAGCGAAACAAAAACAAAGAAAAAGAAAAAAACTAAAGGGAACAAAACGAAAGTCAAGTAATAACAACAACAACAACAACTGATGAAAAATGCAACACATACGATGAACTTTTTGTAATAGAATAAATTATATTTTTACACAAAACAAAAGAAAAAAAAACAAGGGTATAAAAAACAAAGTGAAGACAAGAAATGCAAACAACCAAAGGTTTTTTAGTATATCAAAAAATGAAAAGAAAAATTTTGCTGATTCTAACTAACACAAACACAAACACACACATAACAACAACAACTCGGAATTCTCTTGTACTGTGAACGAAGACCACCACCAAAAGCTTAAACAAAACCATTTATAACAGCAACAACAATACGACAAGCATTAAAGATTGTAATTATTATTATTAGCCATCATAAACTTCAATACTACAACTCAAATGTCCAGAATTGTGTAAAAAAAGGCAAACTTTTTTAGTAGACTTAAGAATTGGTAATTACCAAAAAAAAAAAACAAACAAATAGCAAAAAAAACGAAAAACTCCAATTTCAACAAGGGACAAACTTTTGGTCATAACGATTGCAAGTTATATATTTATGTATATTTATATACATATATTATGTAAGATTAAGGCAACTCTCTATATATATATATAGTATATTATACTAAACGCTAGATATGGCTTTTATGCATAAGCAATAAAAACAAATACTTACAAGTTTTTGATCAGTGTAAAAAAACGTAATGCTTAAAAAGTCAATAATGTCATGGTAAATCAACAACAAAAAAACAATGAGTTATAGTTATAGTTAAATATTTGTTATAATTTGTATAAAACACACACACACAAACACACAATACACACAACACGGCATATCAAAATCCAATGTCCAATTAATTTATGTACCTCTATAATTAATTAGCTTCAAACTTAAGTTTCTTAATTTTAACACACACACAAACAAAATACAAAAAAAAAAAACAAAACGCTGTTAATCGTATTAATGAAGTCTTAACAAATTATGTGGTGTACGGGTAAAAAAGTAATATAATATATATTAATTATTCTGTTGTTTATTATTATTTTTTATAAACAAGCAGCTCTTAATTTTAGTTTAGTTTTCTTTCGTTTTGCCAAACTTACAAAAAAAACAAACAAACAAACAAAACAAATCAAGAAACAAAAAATACCATTAATAATTATAATGATACTACTACATACATACATACATACATAACATATATACATACATATTATGTACTTTTTATCAAGGACACAGTTCAAGTTAACATTATGCTGATTTGTTCTATTATAGAACCAAAAAACAACAAAAGAGAAAGAGAATGAGACGAGAAAGCCCAAATTATTTATAACTATTTCCCACTAAGACGATTCATAAACTTAAGTTTTTATTCAATATTTTTTCTCTATGCCTGTTGAAAAGTAAACATTAAACGTGTCGTCTACACACACATACACACACACACATACATACACAATACATGTGAGCATTATGAAATACATAAATTATAAAAACATTTTCAATTACAAATTAGTTGTTAAAAAGAGTAAAAAAATAAAAATAAAATGAAAACCAAGCAAGATTCAAAAGTTTGTGTGGCTTTGAAAAACTTGTTAATGGTTTTTCTTTTGTTTTTCTTTTTTAATAATTGTATTTTTTATTATTGTAAAACAAAATGCATACACTTATACGTATGTGATAAACAAACAAACAAAAAAAAAACATTAATTATGTAGCATGTTTTAACACAAGGGATTTAAATAGTATATTTTGTGGCTTTGAAATATTTTGATTAAATAAACAACATTAAGCAAAAAAAGAAAAAAAGCCACAATACTAATTTTAAGCATATCCAAAAACAAAGCAAACAAAAGCAACAATGTAAACGAATCAATGCAAAAAACAAAAAATAATCATGCGGGGTCTCTTAAATTTAGTATCTACTCTTACATAGTGCCCGGGTCATGAACTGTAGCCCCCTCCCTTCCCCCATTTTGATGTACTTTTAAGCTTAAACTTTAAATTGGAATTATGTGCCGACAATGAATGTATATCCTTGTAATAACCTATAACAACTTACATATATATATATATATATATATAAAGAGCAAAGTCTAAAAGCTTTAAACAACTCGCAAAAAAGATATCAGATAAAATATTATATATATATATATATGTATATGTAATATACCCTTCATACAGTTTGCATCTTGTGATTAAGACATTAAAATGGGGGCATACCTTAACTACCATATATATATATATATATATATAAACCATTAACAATATGTCTTACATAACTGATGAACTGCAATAAAATATAATACTTGTATTTTCAACAAACAAACAAAACAAAAACAAAAAAATAAGAAAAACAACAAAGAAAATTTCAAGGTTTCTTCAAAAAAAAAAACTAAAAACTTAAAAACTGTCGGCTGCTATTAAACGAACGAAAGGACATCGTATATATATATAACACAATATCTCGTATATATAGTACTTATATGGATAGCAGAGAGTGAGATTTGCAAAAGATAATATAGTTGATTCGTTGCTATATTATCTATTGGCTGAAAAGGCTTTAAAACAAGAAAAAAAAAGCCGAAACGAAAAAATCTAAATTGGCAAATGCTACTGATTAGAATACGAAACGATAATTATTAAACTATCAAATGCTACTGAAATCAAATAAAATACATTTTTTCGGAGAGCCGTCTAAACTATATATATACTATATACGATATTTAGTGCTTCTTCCACTTTCTATGTGTCGAAATTAAATTGAGCTTTAAACAACATTAAAACATATTCTTGTTGTTTCCAAAAAAACACAAAAACAATTAACAATTATTACTTATAAATAAATGTGCCGTTTATTGCAAAACTCAATGAATATAAGTAAAAAAATAACAATATTAGCATATAAGTACACAAAATATAAATGTCTACAATAATATATATATATATATTATACAAAACATTAGAGAGATCGAAAAAAAAGCATTGCACAACTCTTCCTAAAGGAAATAAAAAGAAAAGAATTATGCCACAATTAACAAGAACAACAACAAAAAGCAAATGACAAAGAACTAACTCCAAGCAATTATCTACGTTATATAACAATACTGATATATATATATATATGATTAATAAATATATAGATGTATATTTGTGTACTCAACTCTTCCAATTAGTCGTCCCACACAAAAAAAAAACAAAAACTACAACACCCAACTTTTGTAGTGTTCCAACATTTCAAAGACAAACAAAAATTAATAATAAATAATTAATATAAAAACAAAACTTAGCTGAAATTGAAAATCTTGAACAGAATGTACTCGTTAAATGTCAACAAAAAGAAAGAGAAATGGTATCGAAAAGTGAAAATATCAGAGAAGCTTAAAACAATTACTTAATATACTATATACTATATATATATATACAAACAAACAAACAAACATATATCTGATTAAAACTGATTTGTCGAACGAATAACAAATGCAACACACCTTACTTTAACGATTTAAAAAACCAAAATGCCGGGTAATTAATCAATAAAATGCATTAATTATTAAATTATGATTTAAGCAAAACGATAAAAATAATAAATAAATAAATAAGCAACGTATGCAACGTAAATATGGGAAATCTGTAACTTTGGTGATCTTTTTAAATGTTATTAGTAAAAAAAATAAAAATAAAAATAATTAAACACTAAAGAAACAACAACAAATAAGAATCAAATCAAGTTCTAAATGTGACTTAAAAAAAAACAATTTCTCCGCATTAATTCTTAAATTGTATGTAGCGTATGAGAGAATCATCAACAGAAACAATTAATTTAATTCAATTGAACATTTTGTAATGATCTTTTTGAGATCACCTTTAAAAAAACAAAAATCTGCTGTCTAACAATTAGTTTTTTAAGGCGCTTCAATACAAACTAGTTTATATGTACATGTCTTCAAAAGTAGTTGGAATTAAGTTACATTTTATACAGAAATCATACCTTAAACATTTCACATTTGTTTGCAATTAGTTTTTGCGGTTTTACAAAAATGTTTTAACTTTTTTATTTATTTTTTTTGACAACAATCTTGACATATTGGCAATCTACAGATTATGTAAGTAGAACCAAACAATAAAACATATTCGATTGCATTACAATACAAAATACACCTAATTTTTGTTCAATAAAATACCTATATATTTAACTAAACACTAAGGCGTTGTATTACTTCAATAGAACATTTTTATCAGTACCATTTGAACTAAAAGTCACCACAACAGTTTACAAAATCCAATTCGCCTCAGTTCATAAACTTTTTGTAGCTGGCAACAATATCACATACGATTACAAACGGGCTGCAACAATCGATATGTTCGCCATACTACGCTGGCCACTTCGATTGCTATCGCTGGGCAGAGGAGGACAAGAAAACATTGTTACCAATCTGCCAAGGTTATATGCAGATACCAAAATGACGAAGAGTGCATTGATTATCCTAGCTCCCGGTGCCGAGGAAATGGAGTTTACCATTGCGGCAGATGTACTGCGACGTGCGGGCGTAAGTAAAGAAAATTAAACCCCCCTGACCAACTGCTATTTATAGTAACAAATCTTTTCGTCTGCCAGATAACTGTAACTGTAGCTGGTCTTGATGGCTGCGAACCGGTTAAGGGATCTCGTGATATTTACATTGTGCCTGACATATCGCTGGAGAAGGCCGTCGAAGAGCAGGCTTACGATGTTGTTGTCTTGCCCGGCGGCTTGGGAGGCTCCAATGCAATGTGCGATTCAAAGGCAGTCGGAGAACTGCTGCGCACCCAGGAATCGGCAGGCCGCCTTATTGCTGCGATTTGTGCAGCGCCCACAGCATTGGCCAAACATGGCATTGCCACTGGCAAGGCATTGACTTCATATCCGGCCATGAAGGCACAACTAGTCGATAAATATTGGTAAGCACACAAGTTTATTATTGAATATTGTAGAAACTAATCTTTTTCTATTTTTACAGCTATGTGGAGGATAAGAATGTTGTGCAAGATGGAAATTTGATTACAAGTCGTGGACCAGGAACCGCTTTTGAGTTTGCATTAAAAATATCCGAACAATTGGCGGGCGCTGAGAAGGCAAGGGAGGTTGCTAAGGGAATGCTGTTGACCTTTAATGAATCCACATAAATAATCTCAATACACAACATACACACAGTAAAGTGATAATAAAATGTAGTGCACAAAAAAAAATGTTCAAAAGAAATAAATCGATTAACAAACATTCGCAGCTGTTTTGCATTTCGATAGCAACATTCGATTATTAGTTTTCTGTCCTTTAAACAACCCTCAGAAGTATGAAAAAATACGCTTAAAATAAACATGATATAATAATGTTTAATATATTTTATGTAATTGAATTTCAAATGTGGCGCAAATGAAAACACATGCTCTGTGACGTCACACGCGCACATCACCCCGCTCTCGAAATGACAAAAAATACGTACAACCTTATACACGCAGTAAGCATGCACAGAATGGACCTGTTTCTCAACAGTGCATTTACTCTCTCGCTCTCTGGGTGTTATCGGCGCCGCAAAGAATATTTTATTCCACTTGCTCAATCGATAGGCGATTTTAGTTTCAATTCGTAAGTCAAAGCGGGTGGACGTGTGCGCGCTTCATTGTTGCCGCCTTGCCGTTACTCGCATTGCATTTTCGGTAGAATTAAATTTCGCTTGTCTTGGGGTTATTCTCTATACATATATGTGTGTGTGTGTGTGTTTGTGAGTTGAGGGCACGTGAATTATAATTATTTGTTTGTTGTCACCGTCGTTGCGCCCAATGCACTAAGTACGTCCCGTGTACGTTATATGTGACTGTGTGAGTGTGTGCATTCGTGTAAGTGTTGTCTGTGTAGACGCCGTCTTTTGATGCATTGCACAAGTGTAACGGTATCTACATATATCTAGAAGTGCATCAAGCACAACAACAACAACAACACCAACTAACACAACTCTATTGTAACCAGCATAGTGTAAAGTGTGTGTGTGTGTAAACGAAGTGAAAAAGCAAAGAGTAACACAGAAATGAAAAATTGTGCAGTTCATTCAAACTGCACGCGTGTAAAAAAGCGCAAAGAGATAGCAACAACAATAAAAGAGTAACTGCAACACTAACAACAACAGCAACAACAACAACAATTGGAACGATCCGCTTGCTTAAATTGCCATAAATTATTTTATAATTTTTACGTTCAAACACTGTAACAAGCATACAAAAGCATTTATATATTTACATGTATGTATGTATGAGTGTTCACATTGCACTTTCAAGCCAATTGTTTGCTTGTAAATGTAAAAATTAACATAAGCATCTGAGAAAGAAAAGAGGTTGCCAAAACGAAGAAAAACACAAAAAATAGTATAGTGGAATCAACAACAACAACAAAAGCAGTATTACCCTTCTTGCCTGCACAGCTCAGCCGCTCCTTGTGCGCTCGCTCTATCTTTCTCTCACCATATCCAGCTCTTTTGCTGTAAGTTCTGCGCTCCCTCTCGTGCTGCTGCTGCTGCTCCTTATGACTCAGCGGCAGCGCTGCTTGCGTTGCAGCACGATTTGAGGGCAATGTATGAGAGCAAACCAAATACAAGGAAAAAAAAAATGAAGAAAACCACAACGTGCAAAACAAATTGTGCAAAATGCAAAAAGCTCCAACGTGTTTTGCAGCATTTGATGCGATTGCTGCTGTGACAAATGCAAAAGTGTGAAGCAGCAACAACATCAACAATAAAGAGAAAACTGCAGCAGCATTTTTAAATTGGCTCGAAAGTTAAAAAAGGTTACAAACAATCAACGGTATTTGTTCTCAGTTGAATTTTTTTTAGTTTCAATTGCTTGACAGCAGCCACCATTTGTTGCTCTTCTTAAGTATGCGTGTGTGTATGCGTGTGTTTGTGTTAAATAAACAACTATTTGTTTTGTTTATAAACTTTTATTTACACTACAGAGCAAACGCAAATGAGTTCGTATATAAGAATGTTACTGTGTGTGTTAGTGTGTGTGTGTGTTTAAGAATTGTGTCAGCCGCATGACCCGTTCCCTCTGCTCGCGTCGCTGCCGGCCGCTAAGGCCGGTTCAATTGCAAAAACAGCGCTGCTTTCCAGATGCAGCAGCTCTTCTTCTTACAGTTTGAGAGCTCTCTGCTCATCAAAGTTCGCATTGTTGTTCTAATTAGCAACAGCTTGAGTTTTTTTTTTCTAATCTATTCTTTATTTTGTTGTTCTTGGTATTATCTATACGCAGCGCGTTGTTGAAAAATCGATAGCACAACAGGGAGTAAGGGTGGGCAGGGCGCAAAAGTGTGGGTGCGGAAGGGGGCAGTGCTTTCAAGTGCTTGTGATGATGGGTGACACACTCACTCATATTTCACATGTTCCGTTTTTTTTGATCATTCACACGGCGCACGCATTACTCATACACAGGCACATTCAACCTGCTTGCCAATGGTAGCCCTGACACTGACCACAACAACATTCACACACACGACAGACAGCGTCTGCAGAGAGAAGAAGAAGTGTGTGTTTGTGTACGTGTGTGTTAGTGTTAGTGTGTGTGAGAGAGTGCAAGACTTCCGCTCTCAGCGTGGTTCACCTTTTGCTTAT
This sequence comes from Scaptomyza tumidula, assembly GCA_035044465.1. Taxonomy (NCBI): domain Eukaryota; kingdom Metazoa; phylum Arthropoda; class Insecta; order Diptera; family Drosophilidae; genus Scaptomyza; species Scaptomyza tumidula. The sequence goes on from JAWNNW010000444.1 coordinate 16,514,154, forward strand.
GCCGGGCGCTCTGTTTACAATTCAATTTTCTTTTTTCTTCTTTCTTTTTCATGTTCTTTTTCATTTTGCTTGTTCTGTTGTTGTTTTTTTTCACAACAGCAAAGTTCAGTGGCTGCTAAAAATGCACGCATTCAACCCCCAAACCATACATAAACACGATTTATCGTTTGCCCATTTGGCAGCTGGCCTAATACCAACAGTCTAACAGTTCTTGCTGTCTTAGCCATAATAAAGATGTTCGAAAAAATAATTAAAATTTGAATTAACATAAAATTTGTTTAAAATAGTAAAACATTTTTATGTTTTTAAGTATTCTTCTTGCCAGTTACCACTGTTAGTTGCTTTGCTCTCGCTCTCTCTCTTTCTCGTTATCTTGCCATCTCGCTCATACTCTTTACAACTTGTAACATCATCAAATTGATTTGCTGCCCTAGACTAGACTAGAAAAAAATACTCAAGGGTTGCTCTTGTTATTGTTGTTGCTGTTGCAGTTGTTGTCGTTGTTTCTGCTTGTTTTTAGCCCCGGAAAATGCACTCAAGCGTTGAGACTGTATATGTTTTAGCTGTTTTACTGCTTCTTCCTTTTCTTCAAGCTGCTGCCGCTATTCTTCTTCGTTGCCGTCTGACAAGTTTCTGCGTTTTTTCCACTGCAATTGGTTCTTGGCCCTAACTGCTGGGTGTGTATATATGTGTGTGTGTGTGTGTGAACTCGTGCCAGAAGTTCAAGTGCTCGCTTTGCATGCGATTTGAGGGCGTGACGCACCTCGCCTCGCCTCGCCTTGCCTTGCCCCTTCCTTACAAAAAGGTGTCTAGAGATGTGCTTTTTATATTTATTAGCCACGGCCGATTAGCCTAATTGAAGCCACACTTGGTGGTTAACAAAGTTATCAACTAAAAAGCCAAGTGAAAATGAAGTTAATATATACCCCCCCCCCCCCCCCCCCTCCATCAAACGAAGGAAACTTCTATATAACAAAGCATTTTCTGTCCCCTGAGTTTCCCCTATATGAAGCTTGACTGTATGTCAAGTGTGTCTCTCGAAAAGAGTAAAAGCAAACGCTTATCATGTTTTGTTTTTGTTGCATCATCTTTTGGGTCGCATGTCTAAACATTATCTATCATGTGGCATCTGTGATAACGAAACGCAAACAACAAAACTCAAATTTCAACTGAAATTTTTTGGTTATTAATAAAAAGTCAGTTTTTCAAACTTTAAAACTAATTAAAGTTCGGCAAATGGGCAACGCCTACAAAAGAAAACAGAAGAGAAGAGAACAAAATTTCGTTGTGTGTGAAAGGAAAGCCCCAATTAGTCCAAGCAAAGCCAAGCCAAGCCAACTGACGCTCGTAAACATAAAACTTAAGTGTTTTAAAACACTGAGTGGGCTCAACCCCCCAAACTCCCTTCCACCTCTCCGTTTGACTAGTCTTCACTCATTTTAACAATTAGCGGTTAGACAACCGACAAGATGAAAGAGAAACTGATGATTGCTTAGAAATGCTGAGTTATGGCTCAAGAAAGAGTAGGCGTTTGGGAAGAAATAAGGGAATAATTGGGAATGGGAATAGTTCAGGAATCAGGAGTTGGATGGTTAATGAACGTTTGAGTGTTGTGAAATCTGAAAAGTGCAAGAAATTAAGATTAATGATAGCAAGAGAACTTTTCGGCACATTCGGGAATAAGAATGCATCAAGAATCGAGCGGAATAAGTGCTTGGGTTGGTTGATCAAGGAATTAGTGTTGTAAAGTCTCATAAAGGAATTCAAATAAGTGTTTATGATCGCAAGAAAACTATTCTTTGAACTAAAATCAATCAATCAATCATATAATTGTTTCGAAGTTAATGTTAACTAACAAATCATCATAAATAAGTGCTGTAAAATGTAATAAAAAAATTCAGACTGCAAGAAATTAAGGTTTAAAGATATCAGGAAAACTTTTCAATCAATCAATCAATCATATAATCTATTGGAAGTCAATCTTAGCTAACAAATCAACCCAAAAATAGGGTTGTAAAATGTGTTAAAGGAATTCAAAGTGCGAGAAATTAAGGTTTATTAAAGCAGAAAAAATTTCCCTTCAAACATTCTATAATATAATCTATTCTAAGTCAATCTTAGTTAACAAATCATCAAAAATTAATGTTGTGAAATAAATTAGTGGAAGAAATTAATGTTTATAAAAGCAGAAAAACTTTTCTTGGAAGAAAAATCAATGTTAGCTTTTAAATAATCAATGTAATGTCAACCTTAACTAACAAATTATCACAAAAACGTATCAATTTATTTGTAAAAACTAATAAACTTGGTTATGAAGCAAGTTTTGCATATTTAATTTCAACTTTTAGCCTCTTAATAGCTTAATCGGGCATGGGAATACATCAAGAATCGACAGGAATATGTGCTTGGGTTGGTTAATGAAGTAATAAGTGTTGTAAAATGTTATAAAGGAACTCAAAATGCAAGTAAATTAAGGTTCAGGATACCAAAGAAAACTTTTTTAAGAAGAAATATTAATCAATCAATCATATAAGTCAACCCTTATGAACAAATAATGTAACCTTCTAATGTTCACACCCAAAAGTTAGTTATCAATTGATCTTCAAAAATTATTAAACTAGATTATGACGCAACTTTTGGATATTAAAAATTCAACTTTTAGCCTCTTAATAACAGTTCGTCAATGCAAACTAGATTGGAATTTTTTTTCATTCTTATGGAATATGTTTTGAATTGAACTCGTTTTCAACTGATATGCAAATTGCTGTTGTTGTCTAATTGTAATTGAACGAACCGCCTTCAGGGTCAGATCTGATAACTAATAGCTTTAATGTCAAGCCCCCCATTATTTAACGTGCATGACATAATCATCGTTAGATATAGAAAACTTCAAGTAAATGATCTAATGGAGTCATTTATTCAATCAATGCATTTACAAAATATGATTTCATTTCCATTTCGAACTTGGTTCTAGTTTATTTTCTTGTTCGTGTTGTTGTTGTTGTTGATATTTATTATTAATGCCTGTCAGCTTTTGGCGAGACAATTAACAATAAAGAATTGTTCCCATGCTTTGGGGTTTATCTACTTCAACACTTTACACCCCCCATACCCTTCTCCTTCCCATTCTCCCTTTTTATATCGTTTCATATTTTCCTTCTGTTTGTGTGTTTGTGTGTACAAAATATTGTTTTCTAAGCGATGACGTTGTCAAACTTGTTTTTTTTTCTCTGTACTTTTTTTTTTTTATCAGCGTTTATTATTTTGTGACGGTTCTTTATTGTTGTTGTTGTACACCCTTTATTGCTGTTATTGTCCGTTTCAAATGTCGCTTAATTGACTTTGTCTCTCCTCAATATTCTCTTCTCACTTGTTTTTGCTTGGTTTCGTGTTTTTACCCTTTTGTTGCACGTGCAACCAACTTTGGCGTCCATTGACCATTGTCCATTGTACGCAGGAAATAAACTTGCTTCAAGTGTTTTGTTTCTTTTTTTTTTATGGTCTCTCCTCACATAAAACATACATAAAAACATATAAATTATGGTTCGCAATGCTTCTAAAACTGTCGGTTGGGGTGATAAGAAAAGTGTTAAAAATAGTAAGAAATATTCAAGTTAAAGATTAAACTGTGAACTTGAAGAATTCCTTGAAATATATGTACATATAATATAAGAATATAAATGATGCAAAAAGAAAAATAATAAGAATAAATATATTAAATGTTAGCTCAAAAGTACTCGTAGTAAAGTCAAAGACATATTTTAAGTAATTAAAAGAATATTAAAGCGAAAAATTATGATATGTATAGGAAATCTTTCCTTTTAAAGGCATTTTAGGTATAGAAAAGGGTTAAAAAAAAATTCTAGGAAATTCAAAATACCTTTTTATTAAAGCAAAGTAACATATTTTTCAAATTTGTTAAACAAACATAATTTATATATAAAGTTTACTATCCTAAAAAGATTAAAAAAAATTTTTTGTGTAGGATAAATGTTTTTTTAAAGGCAGAAAACACTTTTAAAAGGGCAAACCTTTAAAATAAATAAAATATATCTTTAAAAGACCTGAAATTAAAGTTATTATTAGAAAAGTTAATAACAAAAATTCTAGAAACCTTGCAATACCTTTTTCCTTAAAGCAAAATAACAAGTTTTTCAATTTTGTAAAGAAAATAATTTTTTAATGTTTGCCATCTATCTACATGCATATTACGAATCAAAGCAATTTAACATTTCAGCACACTATAAATATATTAAGTAGCTTTTTTTGTGGTATTTAAGTATATTTACTTAAAGCCACTTTGTTTTTTGTTTGCTTATGCTAAGAGCTCGCAAATGGTTTCAAGGCAAAAAGTTTCCAGCAAAACAAAAAGAAGAAATAATGTATTTTTAGAATACAATTTTAGCGCAGTGTAAATATCCAGCTCCTCACAGTTTTGCTCAGCTCCTCCTTAAGCTTTTAATTAATACTTTATATATAGTTTGTATATATATATATATATAGTATGAAGTTGGCACTGTTGGAAAAGATTTCTGTCGACCGTTGACAGCTTGTTCGCAGCTGGAGGGCAAATAAGCAAAGTCGGAGGAGGAGAATCTTGTTTCATTTTCATTTCGAACTGTGTGCGGCTGATTTTTTTTAATTTGCAATTAAAATGCGTGCGACTCGATTCGGATGTGTTCCCTATTAAATCTATCTAAAATGTAAATTTTAGCGTAGCTTCTGTCTTTATAAAGAGTGAATGAGGCAAAATAATAGTTAAGCGTAAATCAAAGTCAAACTTAACCTTTGTTAGATTTCGAGCAGCGATTAGATCAGCTTTTTTTTCGAACTTCTCTTTTCATTGTTTCTTTCTTTCAGTTTTTTTTTGTCGGCAGGTACAAAAGTTAAGGCCGTACAGTTTGAGTTTTTAAGTGTGCAAGTTATCAGTCAACAATTAAATTCATTATTCGCTTATCTGCTTGATAAGCACACACACACACACTCACACACATACAGTTACAAAATATTCACTTTTTTTGAGCTATTTTCAACGATAAGTTTGTTTGATTTGAGAGCGTTTGACAGTCTTCTGTGACAGTTTGACAGCTACTTGAGCATTGCAGCACCATTACCGTGCAGTTTGACAAGCACAAGCACAAGTGTCCAACTGTGATTTGTTGCTGCTTAAGCTTGCTTATCACGTCTGCTTAGCTATCCCTTCATCCTCCTTCTCTTCTTTGTACAGTTAGTATTCGTTGTGTTTGTTGTGTGTGTGTGTGATTGCCTAAAAGTGTTCGCATTGATAAAAAGTCATAAAATGCTAGCGGGGGCAAAAACAAAATGCACGTCACGACAATTCCCATAAATCGCACACACACACACACCATACAAACATACGTTTACGTTTACAGTTTGAATGCCAAAAGAACATTCAATAATAATACAATTTAGCAGCGATAATTGGCCATTGAGCCGCCGTTCGACAGATAGCGAGCAAGTAAAAGAAAGAATGACAGCGAGAGAGAGAGGGAGAGAGAGAGAAGGAGCGGAATCGGTAGCTTTAACTGGAAGCTTGCCGTTAGCTAATAAAAATTTAGTTTTCCTGTTCGCTTGCTACTTTTTTTCATTAGTTGCTTATTTTGGCCAAAGTTGCGTCTGCTGTCTGCCTGCCTGGTTTTTGTTGTGTTGTGTTGTTTTCTCTTTTACTCTCTCTTGCACATTGCATGCTGCTTCGTATTGTTTGCAGCGCTGCTGCTGCCGAAGTGTCGTCTATCTATTTCCGGTAATGCATTGCGCCAGCGCAAATGCTCTCTCGTCGTTTTGTTCTCTCTCTCTGTGAAATAAACCGGTCTCACACTACGCTCTCGCGCTCTCTCTCTCTCTCTCTCTTATTGCCCGTCTTGATTATGTTGACACTTTGTTGCACTTACACGTACACGTATTCGCAGTCAACCGCAAGCACACGCACACGTGCACCGTAATATATATATATGTATGTTGTTTTTTTTTTTTATGAGCAAAACGTAGTTTCCGTTGTTTGTTCGAATTTCATTGATTGTAAATTGCGCGACCGTTTTTCGACATCGAATGCGGCTGCTTTGCATGCACGCTGTTGTTCTCGCTTTTATCCACGACACAATTACTGTCAAACTATATGTGAGAATTATCGCCGAACGTTGCCTTCCGTTAGTTTGTTTTAATTTAATAATGTTGTTGTTGGCTGGCATTGACCCACTGGCAAACAAGAGCGACGCGAGCTCGTGATAACACCAGAGTTGTTGTTGTTGTTATTGTTGTTGCACACTTTATATACATACACATACATATACGCCAGTTGTTAGACAGAGGCAGCTGCTGATATTTAACGCGCTGCCTGAAAGTATGCAGCGCAAAATGTTTGCAAACGAAAAATGTCAAACTGTACATTAAATATCTCGCACATTTTTATATGAAACATAAATTTATTCAACTTTTATTTGTTTTTCTCTTTTATTTGCTTACAGCCAAGTATTAAAAAAACAGAACAACCAACATGTTAGCCAAATTTTAGTACAATTTCAACTAGTTCTTAAGTAAAAAAAGTGAAAGAAAAAAAAAACTTAGCTTTGCAAAGCGAAAGAGACAGCAATCAACTGCAGCCATCTTCGTCTTCGCTCAAAACCCAACACACAGTCCTTTGGGGCCAAAACGCAAAAACGGCGTCCCCTCGTAATTACGCTCGTTCTCGCTCCACACCGCAATCGCCACATTCGCCACAACTGTTGGCGGTCGGGGTCGGTCGGGGGGAGGCGATAAGTAACGGTTATACAACAACAACAAGAACACCACCAGCATCAGGATCGGGATTAGGTTCGGCTTCGTGCCCCTTGTTGCAGCCACGGCATCATCAATCGGAACAGCAATTGAGCAAACGGCGACGCATCTATGCATCAACGGGGAGCGCTGCCAATATCATGATGGATCGCGAATCCCTTAGCGAATGGGCTAAGGATAAGCCGCTTAGCATACTACAGCTAGATCCGGCTGATCGCGCGGTCTTGCGAATAGCAGGTAAGTTTTAAATGATTATTTTGTCGATTTTTAGGTTGTTAAACGATATGATATGAGATCTAGACAAGGCTTGACGAATTGGAACAGAAACTACAGAAATTACACTCCCAAATCGGGTTTGCTATAAAAATTGATTAGTAAAGAATCTTTGCATTAAAAACTTCTTCAATTTTGAGTTAAACTTCTTAATAACTAGTATTAAATATTAACATTAAGCACTTTAAATGACATTTTCCATCCACCCTAACCCAAACCAATTCCGTGCCAATTCTTTGGCCAAATATTCACTCAGAAAACGTTTCCCACACTGCTCCAACCAACTGGTTCAATGGACCTTAGTTTTATTCAATGCTTATCAAACTGTGCTGCAGTTTTGCAAACTACAAACTCAATCCATTATGCGAACGACATTTTTCCAATACACAATTGTACACTGCATCGTACTCCTCTAACCCCCCCCCCCCCCCCCTTCCTCCGCCCCCCTCTACTGCTACTTTATATGGCGCTCCCAATCCGTTCGCATATTATGCGCTAATTCCACGCCTAACGGTACAGCCTCCGCCGCCTGTCGCTATTATTCTATTTCTGTAACGCCAAACAGAGTCAGCCACAAAACTTGTGTGCGAGTGCGACAGAGAGAGAGAGAGGTATAAAGAGTCTCCAACAACAACTCTGTTTAATGTTTTGTATCTACATAGCTCGAGTTCTTTTCTGTCTTTTTGCAATTGCAATAGAAAAAAAATTGAAATTTATGTCGCTGTGATTTTGTTGCCTGCGTTTTGTTGTTGTTGTTGTTGTTGAGGGTTCATTGTTCGGTTAACAAACAAATATTGTTGGCAGCCGGATTCTTTTTACTCCCATTTTTTTGCGTATTGAATCTATTGAATTTGCCTGACAAAAGCTTCTCGCTGGAAGCGATTTGTGTCTTCTCTTTCCATGGAGTGGAAAGTATTTAATTGTAATGGAAATCCAATATATCGATATGTAATATATAAATCGATATGTATTTGATTTGATTTAATCAAATTAAAAGCAATTCAAAATCAAATGACTAACAAATTAGTTCACAAAAAATGTGTTAAAAGTTGATTTTTTGAATCGTTTGAATCTAATTTGCATTTGTTGTGGGAAGAATTCGCTTGAAAATGAGTTAATCGAAGATGATTTCAATCCGATTCAAACGCTTGGCGACATTTCAAGATCTCAACAATGTTGTCAGCTAATCCAAATCAAACTAACCTTGAATTCATATTGAAATTGAAATTGTTGTTTGAATTCATTTGTTTACTCTTTTCACTTTCTGTAAACGCCCACAAAACTTGGTTATTGAGCCACGCCCACAAGCATGTAATTATATTCAATTGCAATCCAGACTTGAGACAAGACTTGAGACAAGATCTGCAGAAAAAACCAGCTTTGTTGATTGTGATTGACAGCTGATGCAATTGCTGGTGGCAGCAACAAGAGCGGGGTGGCATGTACACTCAGACTGATGAAACACCCACACACCAACGACTGTCTAACGGGCCAGTTGTCTGTGTGTGCGTGTGTGTGTGTGCGTAGGTTCCGAATCGAAACTTTGTTACGTGGCGTTTTAAACAACTTTTTTTTTTCAGGTTGCAAACTTTGCTTTTTTTTTGCATTTGATTTGCGTTTTAATTAGCCCTGAACTCGTTTACCCACACATTCCCAACAAAACGCAGGAAAAACTTGGCCAACACCAACAACAACAACAAATCTGAGTCAACAATCATAACAAAAACTCTATTTTCGCATACAGCTAATGAAGTTAAGTTTTGGGGCACAAAACGAACCAAAACGCCGCCCCCACAGCAAACATTTGTGATTCGTTTTACTCAATTTGAGTTTCATTCAATCATATTTAAAATTATTTGTCTTGATTTTTTTGTGGCACGTTTCGTTTAGTGCTGCTAATAATTTGTTTAAACATCAATACTATTTTTTACCTAAAAGCTCTTTAATTTATGCCTATTTTTAATGCAGTTCACGCTATTTCTTTATTTAACTTTAGCTGTCTCTTTTTTTTTTCTATTCAATATTTATTTGCTTGCGACGCCTGCGCGATTTTTTCCTATTTTGGTAGCATAAGTTTGTCATTTTTGCCGGCTCGAAACAGTTGGTAGATTTTGGTATCTTTTTTTTAAAGGTTTGTGGGTGGATTTTCTCAACACCTTTTTAGAAATTTAACGATTATTTTGATGCTCTAGCTTTTGTTGACTTGAAAATTAAGTTTCCGATCTCTAAAAACTTTTCAAAGAGTATTTATAATTCTGATTTTAAAAGATTTTCAACATTTCTTTTTGTTATTTATAATTTCATTAATCAAAATGAATCATTTTTGGTTTTTCCTTAAAAATTTGTTTTGACTTTAGCAAAAGTTTTTATTTTTAGCTTTTCTGCATCACTTTTCTTCTTGTAATCGTTAACAATCGCAGCAACTATCGATTTATAAAGCTGCCCTGCCAATCCCCTGGTTTGTTTTCGATTCAGGTTATTTTTCTACCTCCAAAAGTTTTCTTTCGCTTTTGCATAAGTTTTTATTGATAGCTTTTCTTCTTGTTATCGGTAACTCTCGCAGCAGCTATCGATTAATGATTAACATGCAAGCTGGCCAATCCCCTTATATTTATTCGATTTAGATTTTTATTTTATAATATTTCATTAATAAATTTTCATGACTTGCCCTTTCGCGTTGGATTAATCTATTGAAGCTTGATATGTATTAAATATGCAGCTCACAAACGCATCGTATGCAATGTTTTAATTGGCTAAATGGCTTGGCAACAAAACCGGAAGTGGCACAGTGGAACCTCTGTCGCAAGAACATGTAAAATCTGTTGTTTAAGAGTTCTTTTTCTTTTGTCGGTTTTTGTTTTTTCGGCATTGCGCTTTTTGTTTTGTATCTTATAAAGATAACGCGATTCGCCTACTGCGCGAAACATAACACGATGTTGTTAATTGAAAACTGATAACTGTTTTCAGCTTCCCTCAACATCTGCCCCAACCACGATCCCCCACGATCCCCCCTCGATTCGTTTTGTTCTTGCAGTTGGGAATCTGCTTCTGTTTCTGTTTTTAGGCAGAATTGTGGGCACGTAGATAAAGTTTGCTTTGCTATTTTTATATCGTGTTGGTTTCTGATTTCGTTTCGTTTTGTGTTCTTTTTGGTTTTTAATTGTCATTATGTATGCGTGTCGTTTCGACCATATATCGATTGGGGCGTGTTTCTTGATATCTCTAATTAGTTTTCAATTTAATTTGCATTTTTTTCATTTTTGCTGTTTGCTTTTTATCGTATTCCTATCTCTGACTGTTGCGTTATTAACCGTTTGAAATTTTGACAAATTTTTTAAGTGCTTGTCTAAAAATTTAATTTGAATCTTAACGATCTAGTCGAGCGGTCGGCGAACTTTTTTTTAATCATTACCCCACATATTTTTGTGTAAGTTGACATTACCCACGGTTATTTTGTTATTTTGTCTTTATATATGTGTGTGTATGTGTGTGTGTATGTGTGTGTGTATGTGTGTGTATATTTGTATATGTATGTATGGGTTGTGGATGGGTTAAAACAATAAAAATATGCACAAAAACAAATAATTTTACTTAATACATGAAAAAATCGCCCTTCTCCTCGATTCTCAAAAATTCAAGTAAGTCATGAAGGAATTTGATCTTATTAGCTAAGTTTGCAATGGTTTTGTGTGTGTTTGTGACTGTTTTCGAGCTTTCTCAAAGTTCTCTTATCGTATCTCTCTCTCTCTCTCTCTCTCTCTCTATCTCTATCTCTCTCTATCTCTATCTCTATCTCTATCTCTATCTCTATCTCTATCTCTCTCTCTCTCTCTCTCTCTCTCTATCTCTATCTCTATCTCTATCTCTATCTCTCTCTCTCTCTCTATCTCTATCTCTCTCTCTCTCTCTCTATCTCTATCTCTATCTCTATCTCTATCTCTATCTCTATCTCTATCTCTATCTCTCTCTCTCTCTCTCTCTCTCTGTCTCTCCCTCTCTCTATCTTCTCTATCTTCTCTCTCTCTCTATCTTCTCTATCTTCTCTCTCTCTCTATCTCTCTCTCTCTCTCTATCTTCTCTCTCTTCTCTCTCTCTCTCTATCTTCTCTCTCTCTCTCTCTCTCTATCTTCTCTCTCTCTCTCTCTCATCTATCTTCTCTCTCTCTCTCTCTCTATCTTCTCTCTCTCTCTCTCAATTACTCTCTCTCTCTCTATCACTCTCTCTCTCCCTCTCTCTCTCTCCCCCTCTCCCTCTCATTGATTTTGGAACAACCTTGCAGTAGGGAGTTTACAAACCATAGCTTAGATATGAGAAACCCCGGTTTCCCGACCCCTGATATAGTCGAAAGAATTGTAGAACTATTAGTCGATAACATTAATGATCTTTCTTGCTTGTTCAACTTGTTGTCGGGTTTTCGAAACGTTCTGAAGGTCAACTTACTTCGATTTCCCATTTTCAGTTTGCATAGTTTGTGTTTCATCAATGTTTACAATATTTACTATATCTTTCATATCTCGTGTTTTGCTGGTTTTTTTTTTGGTTTTTATCTGTTCTAACTTGCGCCTCAAGGCTATATGACAAGAGACCATATGGAAGAGCTCCCAAGCTGTTTCTCGTTTCTCTCGACTCTGTCTCTGACTCATTAAGATAAGCAATTTTGTATGTCAATTTGTCAACTCCAAAATACAAACACACTCGCATCAATATCTACTCTTAACGGAATACCAACAATGTGTCAATGGGATATGCCAAAAAAAATAAGCGTTGATCAAAAGACAATTGCCGCCTTTTGCGGCATCAAATACATCCAAGCTGTACTCTCAAGGTGGGGTGGAGTGTACTTGGCTGAAAGTTAATCTGTAATTGATACTCGCAGTTTTCGTATATACTTAAAGTGTTCTTTTTGTATTTATTAATAGATACTTGATAAACTTTTAGTAAACACAATTGAAATATCAAACATTACGTTCAGAAGTTAAGATCTTAACATTTTCAAATTTTTCTCACACATATATATATATATGTTAGGAAGTTAGAATTTCATTAGTTTGTTATCAAAACTTTTACCAAACAGACTTGAAATATCAAAGTTCATGTTCAGAAGTTAAGATCTTAATCATCTTGAATTATCTTGAAGTTGGGATCTCATTAGTTTTCATAGATTATTATCAATTTCTAGACAAATTTTCAGAATGCGAAGATCAAATATTAAAACTTAAATGTTTAAATTGTCAAGGCTGTATGTTTGTTAAAAGGCTGCTTTTAAACTGTTAAAACCTTTGCTAGTTCCAAGAAAAATAAAAGATTTTTAATTAAATTCAATTGAAATTGTTTGCAAAAACTTTTTCTAACAAATTTAGCTAACGTTTATGCGTTTCGAGTTCAATGAGAACATTTTGTTGAAAAGTAGTTAGAAAACAGAAATCATTTCCCCTAAAAACCTTCTACTTGAATTCGTTGCCTATCGAAGGTTCTTCCTCACTTTTCTTAGCTCTCTCTTACAGGGTATACAAATAAATACCAAAAATTCATAGAAATATCTTAAAAAAATTGCCATTATAATCAATCAAAGATGTTTTATTTGCATGGCTTAAAAAAAATGTTTTTAAATTTGTACAAAAATATTTAATTACGCTACTAATTGCCCGTATATATAATGTGAATGCCGACAATAATTACAATACACTTTACTACTTCACCCACGACGAGGTCAAGATACAATAAGATTTATAACTTCCCCCCTCCATCCTACCACCCCTCCTCCCCTCTATGGTACTTCTTTACCCTCAATGGCATATAAGCAGATGTTGTGCAATGCGTTTTTCGGTTTTTGGGTCTGTCAAGTGTCACAATAAAAACATATATACATATATATATATATATATATGTACAACAATTCCACCTAGCACAACAACATTTATACGCCCACAACTTCAAATGGCGAGACTTTCACACAAACACACTCACACACTGAAAGCGAATTGCAATGAGATCAGCGCTCGGGATTCGCTCAATGATCAAACAATTCCTTTATTGTTTCACAGAATGCAACAACAACAACAATCAACAAGCAACAACAACAACAACACTCAATAAGCGATTATAATATCAATTTTTATGTTGTCTTTTTGTTTTGTTTTTGGTTATTGTGCGTTATTTATGGCCTGTTATACATATCACAACTGTCCTCCATACCATATATATACCATATATTCAGACGGTTCGTTCGTTGTTTTGTTGTGGGAGTTGGTTCATGTTCATGTTGTCTCTGTTCTCCATGTGTGTCCATGACGTCACTGCTCAAAAACAAAAAACTGGCTTGCAAAACAAGTTGGCCTTTTCATACAGCAACACAGCCAACAACAACAACAAGAATCGCGCAAATCATTTAAATGACATTACACGCAAATAAAAAAACATAAACAAGTGAGTATTGTCAGCGTATAACGTTAAAAGGGGGGGAGGGAACGTTTTAAGGATACCCTAGGAATCAAAAGGGAGCAATAAGCAGGAAGGTCAGGAAGCGGAGAAGGAAAGCAGATTAAAGAGCAAAACTTCGGTATAAGGAAGTTAAAGGGAAAGTAGAACAAGGCAAGAAAATGAAAGAGATATAATGAAGAACGAAAGAATGAAATCTAAGTTGTGAGTATTAACTAAGTAAACCTAATCAAAGAAAGCATCTGGCAAGGAATTAGCATTACCAAAACTGAATAGTTTAAAAGGGTCTGAATATTCCATATGGTAGAATCAAAGCATCCAAAAGACACACAAAGAACCGATGCAAGAGTAAAATAATATTCCTAAAGCTTAACCGTTACAACTCTTTTGTTAACCTTCCCAGTGAATCAAAGTTTTAATAGCTTATGTAGAAACAGAGTCCAAATCACGTCCTACCCCGAAAGACATCAACATTTAATCAATCAGTCTTTTTATACCCTGATCCCATTAAAAATGGGAAAAAAGGGTATAATGAAGTTGTGCAAAAGTATGTAACAGGTAGAAGGAAGCATCTCCGACCCTATAAAGTATATATATTCATTATCAGCATCAACAGTCGAGTCGATATAGCCATGTCCGTCTGTCCGTCTGTCCGTCTGTCCGTCTGTCCGTCTGTCTGTCTGTCTGTCCGTATGTATGAACGCGTCGATCTCAGAGACTATAAGAGCTAGAGACTCCAGATTTGGAACTTAAGCTCGCCTAATCCCTAGGCAGTACAAGTTTCTTTCCGATTTTCGATAACTCTTCCCGTTTCCGATATACACATGCGATCGATAACAAAAAAATCTTGAATTTTGAAAACTTTGAGATGCAATTTGAATTATAAAACAGAATAATGAAAATCTGTGAAATTTTTATCGAAATCGGATAATAAACACCGGAGATATGGGACATTGAAGTTTTGTATGCACTATGCTGTATGCGCGTACACACACACACACATACTTGCAAGCACTGACTGTACGCGGAAAGTATAGGGATCAGGGTATCGTCTAGTCGGGATATCTCGACTAGAGCCTTCTTACTTGTTTTTATTTTATAAATTCACTCACGCTATATTCAATCTGTACGCTCACGTAGAAACGAATACTTGATTTTCATAACACTTACAGAATGTAATACACCCTATTCTCAATTCCTACGTACGTATTTCTTTAACTTGCGATGCGACGCCTACAACAACGACAAACAACGACAAACCTGTCTAAAGGCGCGGGGCTTAGGGTTTTGGGGAAGGTCTGTCTGTTCCACTGGGTCACTTTTGATTATGATGGGGGCCCTTTGTCCCATTAGCAAAAAAAACTGTTCAGTTACATGAAAATTCCATTGTTTTGTGTTTCGTTTCCCTCTCTCTCTCTGCTCTCTCTCTCTGTTGCTTGCCACAGTGCCACATTGACATATTTTTGGCGAATAACTCGAAATACTTTCATTGCATATTGAACAATAACAATTTGAAGCACATGACGAATAACTGAATGACTCTGAGCCGAGCCGAGTTGAGTATCTGAATATCTGAGTAAGAGATAATTACTTTGGTTATATTTGCTTTACGGTTGACGCCCCGCAACATAACCGGCATTTTTTTGCAGCACGGCAAAATAGTCTGGCTTGAGTCTTATTTCTATTTCTATTTTTGCTTGCTTGCTTGCTGTGAAACGGATGTTGGCTTGGTGACAGGCGGAATTCTGTTGCTGTAGTCTACTACTAGGTTTGGGCGTTAGCGTGGGCCGTTTTGTAATAGGCGGCAATGAATAATAGTTTGGATTAACTGTTTGCTGTTGTTCGTTAATCGGATATTGCCTAACCAATGTTTCAGTCAAAGAACACTCATGAGTGTTTTCTTTACGAATGCACTCAATAAAAAGCTGAAGTTTGAGCATGAAAGTTTGAATATCACGATTGTTCATAAATTAACATCATTTAAGCTCTGTTTATAAAAGATAATATTTAACTCTTTAGTCAAAGAACACTCATGAGTGTTTTCTTTACGAATGCACTCAATACTTTAATTGCAAATGGAAGTTTGAGTATCACGAATCTTTATTTATTAACATCATCAAAGCCTTGTTTATAAAAGATAATGATAAACTCTATAGTCAAAGAACACTCATGAGTGTTTTTTTTCATGAATGCACTCAATACTTTGAAATTGCAAATGGAAGTTTGAGTAACATTAGTTTTCATTAGTTATCATCATCGAAGCCTTATTTGTGAGTATTGTGGGATCATTCATTATGTCAAATAACACTCATGAGTGTTTTATTCATGAATGCACTCAATACTTAAATATGCATTGAAATTGCAAAGCTGGAAGTTCGAGTAACATGAATAAAGGATAAGTTTTCATTACTTATCCTCATCGAAGCCTCATTTGTGAGTATTTTTGGAGCATGGTTAGTCAAAAAACACTCATGAATGCACTCAGTACTTATATTTGTATAAAAGAACTGAAAAGAAAAGTAAAAGTATTAAAAACTAAGTATGCAGCTTTATTTGTGAATATTGATAGTAAATATTTAGTCAAAATTCTACACATGGGTATTTTTATGGGTGTTTCGAGTGCAACATGCACTCACTACTAAAATATTTATGAAATTTAACAAAGTAGGTCAAATATTAAGAATTTAGTAGTACACATGGTAAAAGCTAATAAAAAAGTTTTCGCTCGTATTATTCATTAATTATTCTATACTTATGTGGAACTCTTAACAAATTTCTTTTGCCAACACTAGTAAAATATTGAAAATTTGTTGAACAACTTTTCCCATTTCGAGAACAAGCAAACTTGCATGAGTTGAAGTCATAAATATTAAAAGTGCTTCAAACGAGATTCAGTTGAATGAAAATGCTTTAAATAATTTATCATGCGTTCATCCTTGCCACGTTAGCCTTGCATTGAATAAATATACACACAACTTGGCTTTAATCCGCAGCGAAAAAAAAAAACTTTGAATAATTTGCACATTGGGTTAAAACTTTGTGGCTTTAGCCTAACTGTTGTTGTTGTTCTACACCTCCGCAACTGGGCCTGGAAACTTGCCTTGATTTGCTTATTGGTCGTCGTGAAGTGTTTGGGCCCTCTTTTGGCGTGCCTGAAGGCAATAAGCAATCAGCTGGCAATTAAGGTTGGCCAATTGCAAATCAGCTCGAACGATTTGCTTCTGAGCAATAACTAATTAAAAACAAAACGTATCGAAATTTGCGTAAGCGCGCGTCAAACACCCACACACACACGCACACAAGCACACACGCCCCGAGAGTGCAGCTCGCAATCTGAATATCGCACTTGTATTGATTGAGGCCGGCCACTCGAGTAGGAGAACTCGAAAGAGCAGGCAGGCAAGCAAGCACAAGTGGGAGATACAGAGCGCGAGAGGGAGAGAGAGAGGGAAAGGAACGAGGTGTTTATCTAGCAACAAGAATCACTCGACTGCGACCAAAGGCATGCAAATGAATGAATAGCATAAGACAATCACACACTCACACACATACACACTCACTCAGTTAAGCTACGGCATTAAGCCTACTCATTTGCACTCGTATTTGGAGTGGCTTAGTCACGAGTCCCAAGGCTTTGGCCCGAACTGCGACTCTGACTCATTCATCAATTCGGCAATATTGGGCAGTGACAATGTTTATTTATTCTTATTTGTACAATTTTGGCATCATCACTTGCCATGCATTTCCGTTAATTAGAACACAGCTGTGTCACACAACAACTAAAACTCAACTCGAGCTCAACTTTCCATTTTTAATGCGATTGCACTCAATAAGCACTTGCATTTAAGCAAGCGTCGTCGACGCTGGGCAAAGTGCTTTACGCACACGCAATGTGACGGATTTCCAGTTCGCTCAGCTGTTTTTATGCCAGCAGCCAGCCAGCCAGCCTCTCAAACTCAAACTCAACTCTCTCTCTCTCGCTCTCTTCAGCTCTCAAACTTAGACGTTCTGCGCTCGTTCACTCATTGCTTCTATGTCTTTTTGGTTTGGCTCTGTTGATGACTTGTTAATCTTTGCATTTCAACATTTTTATGGATTCCTTAACTATTTTTATGCCTCGCTCTTGTTGTTGTTGCTGTTCATTGTTTTATCTGCTTATGTTTATAAACGCAAAGAGCGCCAAATAGTTCTTTCAACCGCATTATAATTTGTTTTTGGTCAGCAAGCAAAACACATAAACACACATTCACACTAACACACACACAAATCTTGTAGCGTTCCAGTTATCGGCACCCGCATGTTGTTGTTGGTGTGTTTACATTTGTTCGCAGTTAATTTCGAGTCTATTTTTGTGCACTTGCAATAAGGAAATAGTGTGTGTAAAAAGAGCACCGCACCTCTCTTGCCCTGATGTGAAACTCTTTCTTTTTTAACGCAGCTGTCAAAAGTTCTGCTCTGTGTCAGAAAGTTGAGCGCATCAGTTCGTTTTTTGTTGTTGTTGTTGTTAGCTATTAGCTGTGTCTCGGCCAGCGTTCGAGCCAAATTAGGGCTTTTTGTTTATTAACGGCCATGACCATTAGCGGTTTATTTTCTTTTTCTATATATTTCTAACATATTTTTTTCTCCGGTTTTTTTTTTGCTTTTTGCAAGCCCACATTCTTGAGCGCAGCTTTTTAGCTATAAGCGGCTTCCTCTCGCGCCCGCAGTTGTCGCAATTAAAGACCCGCAGATAAAAAAACAGAAAAAAACGGCGCACAGCGAATTTCTTGACCAAATATGTGGCATTTTTTTTTTGCTTGAGTGAGATGGCTGAGTCTCTTTTGCTTTGGGTCGGTCATTCATACTTACTTAGCTCACACTCGCACTCGTACTCGCAGTGTTGCTCACGCACTCAAATGAGTTAAGCTCTGCTGGCGCTCCCACGATCGTGCTCAGCCTACTCACACACACATGTACGCGCGTTCATCACTGAGAGAGTGAAAGAGTGAGAGAGCGAGCGCTACACCTGCCCAGGCTCACGCATACAAGCATACAAGCAGTCGCAATCACACACTACACAGGCAGACACACACACTTGTGCATGCTTGCACTGAGACACGGGCACCCATTCAAAATCGTTGCTTGTGCTCTGGCCGTGTTCTCAGTCCAATTTGAACAACGATACCGAGCGGTTGGCGTTCTCCTCTGCAAGCAAAAATTTGTTATTTCGTTTTTTGTGTGTGCCTAAAACAGCAGTAAACCAGCAACAACAACAACGAACACAGCAATACTTTTTGTAAATTTCTGCTGCCAACGCGCAGTCGATTTTCTAACTTCGCCCTAAGCAGTAGCAGCAGCAGCAACAACAACGAGAACGCGGATAGAAAAAAAAATAGTTGTCGTGTGTGAGTGAAAAATAAAAAATGGTGCAAAAATATTTGCAGAAATAGAAGCAATTATAAAAAAGCGTAATAATTCCAACAAAAAAATAGTCAAACAAAAAAAATAAGTGTGTTTATCTTTAGTGCGTTTAAAAGAATACAAACAACAATAAAGAACAATAAGTGACTCAAAATTATTGATTAAATGACCAAATTGACTTAAATCAAATGAAACCATAAAATTTCTGTCGCCTGTTGCTTATCAGTTACGAAAAAAAAGGGACTGGAAATTCCCCCACGGGAATACTTGTTGCAGCTGTATTTGTTCCTGCCATGTCTGTGTGTGTGTGCGTCTGTGTGTTTGTGCATTTTTCAAATATTTGCAACACTCAAGAAACTGCTTTACCTTTGCTTATGCTTTTCGGTGTGTGTGTGTGTCTGTTATTTTTTGCCATTTTTGTTGTTTTGTCTTAAGATCTGCCTGCCTGCTTGCCTGCCTGGCTTTTCATTCAATAACCAGTTTTGGTGTTTTTTTCTTCTTTTTCGTGTGTGTGCGCTCTTATATTTCTTTTATTTTCTTTACATACATATATATATATTTTGGGCGCTGCTTTTGAAGCTACCTTCGTTTCAATTGTCGATTCTTATGCGCCAGCATGCACGCACATTTTGTAGTAGTTGTTGTTGTTGTCGTTGTCGTTGTATTACTTTACAACTCATTTGTTTTCCAATGATGGAATTGCCCCGCAAATTAGTCATGCCAGCAGACAGCAAAAAAATGTGTCTCGACATACAACTCTACCTGTGTGTGTGTGTGCACTTTTCACATTTCTTGTTGGGCTCCTTCCACATGCCAGGCATAGTTTTGCTTACGAGAGAGAGAGAGAGATCATGTTGGTCTGGCGCTCACTAGAACTATGCAGCAAAAAGATGAGCGCGTAGAATAACAGTTTTTGTTGTTGTTGTTGTCTGATATCGAATGCAATTTGTGCGCTCTCACAAAAACAAAGAGTTAAGCTTAAGACTAGGTTTGGGAAAAAAGCATCACACACACACACAGACACACACAAACACACACGTGATACATTTAAATAACTGTGCCACACTGAGTGTTTGGAAAAAGTGCGACAAGAAATGAGTGATGTGAAAATTAGTAAAACAAGCAACAATATTTTTCTTTTTTAATATGAATTATTGTGTGAATTTTTGCATGTGAACAGAAAACTAAACAAACAAAAGCAACAAAAAAATAAAGAAAAATGTAACAAGTGAAAACGCGAACAAAATGCAGTGAAGAAAGCTGCAAATTTAAACAACACACATTTTAGCATTGAAAAACCAAAGAAAAACCAAGCAAATTATGCAAATCGAATTGGCCAAAACCAAAAAAAAAATGCAAAGCAAACAAGCAAACCAATTAATTAATAATAATCAAATGCAAGACGTAAAAAATAAAGAAAAAACATATTTGTTTAATAGACGCCCCTCACTTTAAACTATTTTGTCGTGTGAAAAAAAAAACTATGCACATAAACAAATTGACACGAGAGAGATAAAGATAAAGAGAGAGAGGGAGAGAAATTTAACAAAGCAACAAAGATATATATTTGTACACAAGTATCTGTATCTTTTGTTGGCTCGTCGTCGTATCTAATCAGCGCGACAGCCTGTCTCATTGGCCAGCTGTGCTGGGTTGCGTGTTTCGACTATTATTTATGTTAGTTATTTATATACATTTATTATATGTACGTACGTACGTACGTATGTATGTATGGAAGTTGTTGCAGGGGAAGTTGAAAGAAAGCTCAAACAACTCGAACAACACTGCTGACCTCATGCAATTGAGAATGCAAACCTAAAGAAATTCCATTCGTTATTCAACTTGAATAAGCACCCAAAAATAACAAAGTGAGATACTCAATTCAACTCGACTCGTCGCAAATGAAAGTACAATTTCTTATATTGTCATTGTCAGAGTTTAAAAATATGCAAAAAAAATGAAATAAAAGAAGCATTTCGAGTCAGGAGACAAAGAATTTAGAGCATTGCTTTTGCTTGCTTTTACTTGAGCTTTTGTATCTGTGTATGTTTTGTATCTTTGTACCTCAATCTTGTCAGTGGCAGCTGCCTCTGTCTTGATTTCAATTTATCTTTATAATTCTCAATTTGCGCCCTGACTCAGCCCAGCCGCACCCTTGGATAAACATTTAAGCTATAAATTGCGCCCTTTACATAACCTTAAAAGGGACGAACAAAGCAAAGAAATGATCGTGAATGATCTTAGAGTTCTAATAAGATGACCAGAAATGATTTAAATAAACGATAAACTTATTTTTATATGCAAATATATATAAAGCTATAAATATATATAAGCATAATACTATGTTTTATGATAATGAAACTCTTTAAAGTATCACAGAATGGTTTAAAAACATTAAAGATCCTGAAGATCTTCAAAGAAATTCATGAAAAGTTTCGTTTTTCAAGTGTATTCAAACTTCGTGTCTGCTATCTTTTCTTGATTATTTATTTTTGGTCAATTGTCTGTAGTTTGTCGGGCGACAGTTCAAGAGCCGAACGACAAAATGCAGAAAACAGCAAGTCGTCTGTCACTTGCAGAAAAAACCACTCAAAGTTACAGATACACAGATTCAGATACAAATACACACTCTCAAAAAAAAGATATACACAAATGATACGCAAAGGCAACTCAGTTTGTTTGGCTTTCAGCCAATTGGAACAAAATGCCGGCAACAACACAACACAACACAGACTGAAAGAGAAATAGTTTTGAGAGCGCGAGATTCTGTTTCGCAAATAGACTTCCTCCTCAAGCGAGCGGGCAACAAACTTTTGTACAATTTTCTATTATAATTGCACTTGGTTTTTGGTTTTCTTGCAATTCGATTCGTTCGAATTCACGTTCAAGAACGTACGCTGACTCATGCAGCTAATTTGCATTGGTTTTTTCTTTGAGTGTAGTTCGAAATTGTTAGCCTTACTTATTTGTTGTGCATTTTATCTTCATTTTGTCAATCAGTCAGTCAGCAGAGCAATAAAAATAAAATCACCAAGTGCCATCCACAAAACAAAATAAAAATACGTTAAATAAACTTCAACCTTAAAACGTGCTAAAAATAATAATAAAAAAGTATCGCGCGAAAGCGAAAGTATTTCCAAAGTGCCAGAGAGTTGTTTAGTCGCGTGGTGGTTAATGACAACGCAACAAGATGACATCGCATTCCTATTATAAGGATCGTCTCGGCTTCGATCCCAATGAGCTGCAACATGAGCAGGCAGCCAACAGCAGCAGCAGTAGTCAACATCTACAACAGCAACAGCAGCAACAACAACACACCAACACGAATTCAATGAAACGTAGCAGCTCAAGGCAAACGCATCATCATCATCAGAGCTATCATCATGCCACAACAACGAGCAGCTCAGCCGCATCGCCGGCACGAATCTCTGTCTCGCCGGGTGGCGTTAGCGTTGGCGTTGGCGTTGGCGGTAACGGCACCCTCGACTATCATCAAGTGCAACGAGAGCAACGTGATCGGGAGCTATATGCAAATGGTCATAGCCATAGCAGTAGTCCCCATCATCATCATCAGCAGCATCATCATCAGACAGCACAGCGTCATGGATCGCATGGTTTGATCGAGGCTAGTCCGGCGGCCAAAAAGGCCAAACACTCGTCGACGCAGGCGCAACCGCAGGGCGGTTACGAGGATGCGTTGACGCAGTTTAAAGGTAGCATGTCCATTTGGGATCATTTTATTGAAGATTGGGATATTATGCGTAAGTCGGCAATGGTTCAGTTATCAACTATCGTTCGTTGTTCGTCGTTACTCGTTACTCGTTACTTCTACTCGTTGCCTGAATTTGCGAGTGGCTATGTTCCAGTTTCCGCAAGATGTTAAACTAACTAACTCCCTACAACGAGATTACTCGTTACTTTTTACTCGTTACCTTATGAATCCTTACGCCTCACTCGTTACTTATTAATCGCTGAACTCGTGAGAAACTAGTTGTGAATTAATAATAATAACTTTATGCTTGTTATGCCAACTTAACAAAACGCCATTAGAAAATGCCGCTTGCGGAAATGATTTGCATTTTGGCAAAAAAGCTTCTCAATATCTCGATTCTAATTCTCATTATGATATAATCTCTGGCTTTTAAATGCCGTACAGATCAGAGTTCAAGGTATCCCAGCTTAGTCATAAAGTTTAGTATGCATATTTGTCATATAAAATAGAAGAAGAGGGGAAACCATGACAATTTGACACCTTTCTGTTTATGAAAGCACTTTGATTGAGTGACCCTGACCATGAAAATTGATGGACATTTAACATGCGCTCACCAAAAAGGGTGAGTGGATTTTTTGAAACCTAGCCCATGTTTACTGTAAACATTTCACCCAACTAAAGTTTATGGGAAGTCTTTTGATATTTTTTGCGTCATATTTTAGGTGTTGTCCACTGTATGCAAAGTTATGTCAATATTTATTTAACGCTGCTTCAGCACCACACAAATATTTTTCTTGGTTCGCTAAAGATTAGAAAACTGGTTACTAAACGACGTTTCTTTGAGTTTGAGTTGGGTTTTGTACGTTCTTTCATGTTGCCACAACTACAAAACTGTGGCAATTAGCTCACTTGGCTCAAACAAATTAGTCGTTATTCCTCAGAATTCCTCGAATTTCGTTTCGAGTATTTAATATTTTGTGTGTACTATATACATATATATATATATAAGCAACTAATTCAACATAAACCAGTTTATGATTTTCGAAATCATTTTTATGTGATTCTTATGTTGATTTGTTTATTAATTTGTGCTTTTGTTCAAAGCTGACACAAATCTGTTGTTGTTGATTTTTTTTTAATGTGAAAAACTGTTAAATATGGAAATTTGATACACATATTTGATTTTGAGCCATTTTGGCTAATGTCTTGATGGGGGCGCTTACCTGTATGATAAATGCCTTTAAAATTCCTTTGTTGTTCAACCGAACTTTGAGCTCATCAAGTACTATATATTTGTGTGTTTATAGGCTATATATATGTATAAAAATACATTTGACCGAATCGTTATGCTATTTTATCAATATCTAAATCACTTTAATCAATAACAATTTGTCATCAGAAGCGTTTGCAAAAGCAAGATACCATTTGGTAAAGGTGTTTTAGGTAGTTAAACAAGACTTTTAGATATAAGATAGATTTCTATATAACTAGTAGAGCAGTCCGTATCCGTAAACTACAACTTACAAAATACCCTTTCTTTGAACTATTCTCACTGTTCATGCGACTTATTTATAGGCACTTGCATAATGAACTAACCGGGCCGAAACGCTTATCAATATTCACGTAGAAAGCTCAGCAATTACGATTACTTGCCAAATTGTTGTTGTCACCATTATAAATAATAATATTATTATTGAACTTGTTGTTGTGGTCAATCAACGTCCTTCGCTTACTATTTGCTGGTGCTGCTTCTGCTTCTGCTTCTGTTATTGCTGCTGACATTGAAGTGCGCTAATCAAAAAAGAAAAAAGAGCGACGACACAATGCAAAAATAAACATTAACGAACTACAAATATATGAGCGCTGTAGCAGCTGAAAGTCGGCTAACAACAAATAAAAAATAACGTTAACAGCAAAATACGTTAACAAACATTTAATCGTGGAAACGAATTCAACTTAGAACGTGACATCATCACGCGCTCACCAATACCAGCAGCAAAAGCAGCAACAGCAACAACAATAAGAATACGAGTATCAGATAGCAATTTTTACCTGTATGTGTGTGTTAGAGATATACACACACTCACACACATGCATGCTCATTTCTACACCTTTTACGTCTTGCCAAATTGAAGTGAACTTTATAAATTTATGAACTATGATATGTTGAATGTTGTCGCTGTGTGGGCTTCGTTTATTAATTGATCAACTTCTTGTACCCTGTATGCGAGTGACGAAAAATAAACTCCATCAAAAAGGTGTAAAAATACTCTCCAACTACTAAAAGTTTTGGTTTAACATACCTTAAAAACAACTAAATCAAGTCACAACCGCCAAAGCGCCTAAGTTATAAAAACATTTATGAAATTTGATACTTTTAAGCAGCTTATCTAAAGCTATTCTCTAATTATCATAACAATCTCGTAAATTTAATCAGAGTTAAACCAAAAACTAGTTCATTCAGTGCTTATTTGTGTTAAGTGATTAAGGCAGTATGTTAATTGAAATATTGGAATGTGGGAAAAGTTAGGAATAGCCTAACCAATCGATAAATATCGATAAGTTGCCTTTTGAGTGGTCAGTGGAAGTTGTATGCATTTTATAGATAAGAACTTACTAGCTTCCTACAACGCAAAACCTCAAGTGTTACCTTACTTCCTTTGTAAAAGTTAAGTACACTTTAGACAACTTAATTCTTATCGATAACAATCAAGGGTATCATTTTACTTACTGAGTAGAGAAGCATTTACTCGTTTCGGATAACAAACTTGACTCAACTGCAAGCACAGGCAATTAGACAGAAATAACACTGAATGGATTTAGCATGAATGAATGTTCAGAGGGGGGGCATTGTATCCAACAAGGAGGGGGAGTGGGGGACAAGCTAAGATTTGCACATTTATATCTTTTGTGAGTCATTTGGCGATTTATGTAGAACTTCAGCTTAGTCTCTGACTGTTATTTTTAGTCAGCAGTAATTAATACAAACACAAAACACAATTAATAATACGTTAACAGCCTTCACACAAACCTATACACACATATGCATAGAGCGAGAGAGCAGAGGGAGAGAGCAGAGGGAGAGAGCAGAGGGAGAGAGCAGAGTGAGAGATGTAGATGGAGAGAGTGTAAAGTTTCTGTTTGACTCTCTTTCTTCTGAGTTTCTTTGTGTACTTTAACTCACACTCTGTCGTTCTTTATCGAGAGTTGTTTTCTTTGTTTTTTTGCACATTTTGTTTTGGTTTTGTATTTCTGGTTCTTTAGCACTGTTTGTTTGCTGGCCTCCTGGCATTGTTTTTATTTACCCTGCACCACAGTTTATCGGGTTTATTAACCGTAAAACTTCATTTACAACTATTAGTTTATGTACCCTTAACACTTGACTTGATATCAGTCAACTGCGCTGCGCTGAACTTTGTTTTCATCATATCGAAGATATTTTTTACCTGCTTCGTTTTATGAATTTACAGCGTGTTTTGTTGTTCCAGAATATTGTTATTTGATTAGATTTCGAGTAGGAATAATTAGCTTTTATATATGATTAATGTGATATTGAAAAGTTTTTCGAAATAAACAAAGATTTGATTCCAAGTTTATTTTATTTTTGTATTATGAGTCATTTAAAGTGCGTAAAATATGAAATTAAGATACCCCTACTCAAAACACGATTAGATTCGTATACTTGGGAAAACAAATACGATTTTATTGACGTCCGATCTGGGCTGTAGATATATATTTGACACTAATTGCACTCCTCTTTGAAACGCTTAACATGTGTAAAACTAATCAATGCGAGTTTATAAACTAGCCCTGCTAACGGGTTTTTCTGTTTTGTAGCTTATCTATATCTATGTATTGATAGGGCGCCTGCTATAACTTTTCGCTACCCTTTCTCTCTCTTGCTTGGTCAACTGCAAACTTGTTTATAGGCCGACAAATCAAGTTATAAATTATCTGATTGCTAGCCTTATCGGACTTTGGCCAAAGTCAATGCTTGAGGCCCTGAGATTTATACATAGACAATTGACATAATGTACATAGACTGCTTGAGACTAATTACGTAGCCTCAACTTTAATGAATTGTTCAATTAAAATAATATTTTATTTGTACAAAAACAAGCTCATTAAAAGTTTAGGTCATAATTCAGACGCCTACGCGTTCAAATACTTGCATATCATTAAGATATAGACACCAATTTGATATTGATTCTGATAGATTTCCAAAGTAGGCGTCAAATTTAGCATAAATAATTCATTTTTCAAGCTAGCAGCAGCAACAATTTTTGGATGATGTCGTCAGCGCCTGCAGTTTAGATCATATCATATCACAAGCTTAGCTTATGATTTATTTATTTGTTTGTTGAAGTGTTTTGTTTTTTCCCCTCTTACTCTGTTACATGAATGACTTAACACGAATGAGTTGCAGTTGCATGAATCTTAACCGACAAAAAAACAAAAAGAAGAAAAACAAAAGCAAAATTAATTTGTATAACGGCTTAGAGATGTAATATGTATAATAAACATTTTCTCGTTTTACGTTTCTCTCTCTCCATCTCTCTCTCTCTCTTAGATGAACGCGATGCCATTCAAAAGAAGACTTTCACAAAATGGGTTAACAAACATCTTAAAAAGGTGAGTGCATAACAAAGCCAAAAGATATCATCATCATCATCATCGTCAAACAATATCATCATCTTAAGTGCGCCTTAACTGGTTCAGGTTATGCAAAAACCCCAAACCAAATACCTGCCCACATTGTTTAGGATTTTCTGTCTCTCTCTACTTTTGTGTACCTTTTTGACTTAAATCAAACTTCTTTTATATTCTTAACTGCAAGCAGCATTGGAAGTATGCTAAGGTATAGTTTCTATATATAGTACAACTATGTACTTTCTTTGATCTATCTAACTTCAACTTCTTTCAACTTTTTTAAAAACACCTTTATTCAATTTACAGACTTATACCATGCTACATGTTTGTGTTACCACAAATGGTATACCCTGTTGTTCACAGTCTGTAAGTTTTCTCAATTTTTGCTATATGCAAATATTCACAGTGTGTATATAAATGTTGTCAAAAATTTATTTCTTTTCTTTTATAATTATTTCTTTTAATATTTTTATTTTTCGCAATATTAATATTGCATATTTTGAGGCGATATTTCTTTTCTTTTGCTTCGTTGTGTTACTATTGTTGTTGTTGCTGTTTGTTTACTTCACTAAATGCACTCGCCCACTCAAAAAAAAATAATGAAAAACTATAAACATTGTAAAACACCTAACCACCTAACACCCCTGCATGCCATAACCTTGCAACTTTTACTTTTGATCTGTTGTCTAACTTGTTTTTCTTTTTACCCATCACACACATACAAACACACAAACAAAACACAGGCCAATCGTCGAGTTGTGGATTTATTTGAGGATTTGCGCGATGGTCACAATTTGCTTTCACTCTTGGAGGTGCTATCTGGCGAACACCTGGTAAGTAGTGTTGTTCGTTGTTTGTTGTCTCTTGTTGTTCATTCAACTTGAAACTCAAACTTGGTATATTCATAATTGACATCCTGTCAAACTTGATTTGTTTCCTTAGCCACGAGAGAAGGGTAAAATGCGTTTCCACATGCTTCAGAACGCACAAATGGCGCTCGATTTTCTGCGTTATAAGAAAATCAAATTGGTCAACATACGCGCTGAGGATATTGTGGATGGTAATCCCAAGCTGACACTCGGTCTGATCTGGACAATTATTTTACATTTCCAGGTAAGTGAAAGAAGTTTTTCTTACTCTTTGTAATTGTTTTAATAGATAAACGTAAATGGAGCAAGACTTAATCAAGAGTGAGCAATAATAAGTTTCGTTTTATAACAGCTATATCTTTACAACTAGTAATTCTTAAGAATTCTTGTTATTGATTGTTTACTGATTCGGTTACTCGTTATAAACAAAAGACTTTTTTATGACAAAGTTTACAGTTTCAATTGTCAATACAAGCTTGATACTCAATTGTAAATCGTCACTTCATTGTTCTCGTTACTTTATATACTCGCTATAGCTACTTGCAAAGTATTGTTCTAAGACAGAAAGACACTCTTATCGAAGAAACATAAACCAGCTAAGTCGTTACAGATATCAGTAAAGAACTCTCGTTACTTTACTTATTCTACTTGGTACAAAACTCTCGTTAGTTTACTTACTCGTTACAACTGTTTCTTTATTGTGTAAATAGAGCAAATAGAGCAAGTAGGTAGTGCCACAAAATGTTACCCAAAATGGGGCAACGCATCGCCCACACACACAGAATCAAAACAATTGGGCAAACCATTGAGTTGGAGTCCAAGTCTGAATGAAGGTGACCCTCAAATTGGCCGCCCAATTCGTGAGATCGTTAACCAAAATGTTCACACACAACTAAACAAACATTGTACGACGTTTTCATTTGGGCGTTTTGGCTGATTTTTTTTTTGTGTGTTATAGTTTCGCCATCGATTCGATTCGATTCATTGAGCCCCCAAAATAACAACTGCAGCTCGTATTTGAGTTGAGTTAAGTCGAGTTGAGTTTAGTTTGTGTTCAGCCCACACACAAGTTTCATTTAGTGTATGTTTCATTTCATTTCATTTAACGTAGCAATCTCTGTTGGAGCTATACTCCTACCCAGCAGCAGCTGCTATTTTTACAGGCTCTGTTGCTGTTGTTGTTATTGACTTATTTTGGCGAACGCGGCGCTGCCTTTTATGGTAGCCAGTTTACCTTCTCTTCAACCACCACCACCACCACCATCGACGTCGCAAAACGTTGACTGACACACATAACCAAGTCCAAGTGGCTGCTACAGTTCGTCAACTGATTGTTGTTGTTGTTGTCTACAAGGCCGCCACAGATCAGCCACTTGGCCACTTGACTGCGGGCCACCTACACAGTCAAGCAACAAGTCAAA
The DNA here is from genome assembly GCA_035044465.1 of Scaptomyza tumidula. Taxonomy (NCBI): domain Eukaryota; kingdom Metazoa; phylum Arthropoda; class Insecta; order Diptera; family Drosophilidae; genus Scaptomyza; species Scaptomyza tumidula. The sequence continues at coordinate 16,543,712 of JAWNNW010000444.1, forward strand.
AAAAAACAGCTAAAAAGGTTCCCGATTGGAAAAATAACAAACAGCCTGTTATTGTGCGACACTTGGCATAATGAAGTTGTTAAAAGAATAACATTGAGCATAGATTTATAGGCAAGTTTTTTTTTTCTTATTCAATGAAATATTTTTAACAGATTGAATCGTTATAAAACAGCGTAGAATAATCGATTTAAATCGGATAGTCTCATATATTAGCTATGTGTATAGTTAATTATTGCCCCTGAGCTCTGGAACAGATTGATGTGAATTCCATAATTATCAATCAACTATATTGAAAAGTTGTATATCTATTGAAAAGTGTTTGTTAGATTTGCTTTTAGTTGTTAATAGCTTTATAAACTTGGCTTACATAGGTTAAAAAGAGCTTATTGGAGTTTGTATCTCAAACTAAAACTTTTTCCTTCAACTTTGTGTAATTTCTTTATCAACTTATATATTAAAGTTAAACATTTTACACTTTCTTTCATATATTATTCCCATTGCACGCATGTTTAGCTGTTTAAAAATGAAACGCCCGTATTGGATTTGTCATTAGTTTTGTTATTATCATCAACTCCCCAACTTAAAGTTTCAACTCACAGAGTTTCGTTCGCTTAGTCATCGATTGTCATTTCCGCACGGCGTTCGTCTCCAAGTCTGGCTGCCAGTCTCAATCTCAATCTCAATGTGTGTCAACAGCAACTGAAACTAGATGCAATTTAAAACTCGTGTATTTCGTAATTTGTGACGGCGCATGCCGATCAACGACGTTGCTGCTGCTGTTGCTGCTGCAACAACGTTGCAAGCTCGATGCGTTCGTTTGTGGCGGCTTTGGATTGATCGATGGCGCGCATAAATGCTCAATGATGCTGCCAGTCAGCCGCAATCGCAAGCAACAACAACGACCATGAGTGGCAACAACAACAGCAACAACAAATGTTGCTGCTGCTGCAAAACGGCGGCTGAATTCAATTGAGGCAAAACGAATTGTAAATCACTTGACAATGTGAAACTCAATCGCGCGTCATTTACTGCTTATGTTATTTATTATTTCTTTGCTGTCTCGCACCCCCCCTCCTGCTACACTCTTCTCTCCCCCTCTCCCCTCTCCTCTTCTCCTCTTCATCTGTGGCAATTGTCGTGATCCAAGGATTTATGTATATATTGCGTGCGCCTGCATTTTGTTGCGGGTGTCTCTCTCACTTCGAGTATATTTGTTGCTGATGTCATTTGTTTGTTCATTTTTCGGTATGCAATGCAAATTTATGTGAACGAGACTTAAAAGGATATTTCTTCTTGTTTTGTGTATATATATATACATAACCTATATAGCACCAAAAATGGTTAAAAAACAAAAAAGAAGGGTATAATCAAGTTTTGTGCCAGTAAGGAGTTAAGTTTAACTTTAAGGCAATGTTAACCAAAAGACAAATATACATATGGTCATGTATTTTGTGTCTTTCTTCGAGAGAAACTAAAGCGGTTAAATGTTAAGTATTTGGTTTGTTTTTTTTTAATAATCAAATTAGTTATAGAAAGATCTCGGATCTTCCTTTAAGGAACTTATATTTATCTATCTAAAACACTTCAAGAACTTCAATATCTATCTTAACTTCATATCTATCAGAAGATCACTTTTTGTCTCTACGTACCTTTTTATGTTATAATTATCTAAAACTCTTCACGTTCGTCACTATCTACCTTCACTTCAAATCTGTCATAAGTTTTTCTGTATTTCTGATATTCGAAACATGATTTTAGTTTGAAATCCCATTAAGAATTCATCTCAACAAGCAACAATTGAAATCAATCAGCGAAAATAAACAACACATTATTCGCAAATTAAGAACACTTTTTAGCATTTGATACTAATCTTTAAGCTTGTGCTATTTTGCATATGAAATGGGCGACGTTTCGTTCGAATCAATTTTAAATTATGACATAATGCCTATTTATATGGCAATTGCATATAAATCTCTGAGTTTTGTGTTTTAAATTCAATTAAATGGCGCATTTTGTAGGTCAACGTCAACGTTAACAAAACAAAAAAACCAGCTAAATTATTTAATTCCCAATTGGAGGCGATGCCAATAAATTGCCAGTAATTTGCCAACAACAAAAAAACTGCCGCCGGCTGCTGCTGTTTTGTTTTGTTGTTGTTGTAAGTTAGGCTATAATTAAGTTATAAATTTGTGCTGTACAACTAATCGCTCAGATCTATGAAACACCCACAAAAAAACTGTTAGTTTGTGGGAGTGGTGTTAAGGGGAGGAGGAGGTGTACGAACTTTACTTTATTGTTTTGTCTTGGCCAATTTGTGAGTGTTTGCCTTGACTTTTAGCGTTGAAGCTCGTTGACTTCCGTCAGTTGAAAATCTTTAGTTATTGTTGTTAAGCTGTGCGCTCAAATGTTAAAAAATCATAAATTTATGATTTAAGCTGACAGTTGACAGTTGTTTGATTTAAAGTTACCCTGTAAACTGATTGGGAGTAAGCTCAAAGCCATAAACTTGAAGACTAATAAGGTAATAAAGTTTCGAAAAGGTTAAAGTAGTTAGCCAAAAGTTGTTCTCGGTCTTAACCCGTGTTTGTGCAGGGTATTCAAGAGTGCTGCTGTTCATATATGTAAATGAAATCTATGTTAAATTATGTCTGACAAACGTTTTTATTATTAAGTTACGGCTAATTTTCTACAAGCAATGTTTTGGCTGAGATGTTTCTTCTGTGTAGCCGACAGATACAGATGCGGCTGCTATATTTAGCCAGATTACCATAAAAAAGAGGCAGCAACTAATATTTATCCAAGTCGACCAGGCGTTAAGTAATGCCCCCAAATCTCTCTCTCTCTCTCTTTCCACCTCTACTTTCAAGCAAAGAAAGTATCTGACAAAGTATCTGACAGATACGTTTTTGCACATACCTACAGCTATAAGCTACAGCACAGATTCTCACGTCATCAGTTTGGCAGTTAGTAATACCATTTGGTATTTTGATTTATTATAAGACGCTGCGGTATGTGTTCCAATAAAGTTAATGACGAGACAATTCAAACCTTCAAGGCGTCAGGTGGAAATAATGAACAAAATACAAAAGAGTATTATTTCTCGAACAAAGAGAACAAAAAAAGAAAAAAAAAACTGTTTATGTTTTTGCCCTCATGTTCATGACATCAGCATTGCTTATAGCCTGACCCAACTCGTCAAAACAAAAAAACAAAAAATCCAAAAATTGTCACGTACTAAAAATCGAAAGACTTCAACGCAAGCAACGAACCTGCTAGAGAACCAAAAAAATGCACTTATATGTCTCAATTTTATGATATTGATGACGGAATTTTCGTTTTGTTAAGCGTGGGTGCACTTGTTCAAAAAGTCGAAAAATCAAAAATCTATAATTATATAAATATAGATTTTTTTTTTTTGTAAAATGTTTGCCATTTCGTTTCATTCAAAGCTGCTTTTGCACAAATATGGCTCGAATGCCTGCAAACAAGTTAATGGCATGAACACATTCACATATATATATATTCATTCATTCAATCATTAACTTTGGCTTTGGCTCTGTGGCCAGTTTAGACAGCGAGGCGCAACCACGCAAATAAACAAATACAACAACAACAACACGAAAATTCCGCATTTTCGTATGCAAATGCTTAAAGCTAGCCATATAAGCAAAGATCAGTTCAAAATCAATACATAGCTAACATGCGGCTTGAACGTGTTTCAATTCAGTTATATGTACATATAATTAATATGAATGAACAGCAAAGCTCAATAATACATCTCAAGTACACACATATATATTTGTATATCTGTATATCTGTTTTTTAATAACAGCTTCAGTCACATTCTAAAACAAAATCGTTATAGTATTTTGCACTGTTGGGTGAGACGAGCCCACACGGCTTGACAGTAAAAGCGGCCAGGAATGTTACATATTTGGCGAGACAAATCAAATGACGACGTGCCCACACATTAACTATAGATAGATAGATAGATCACATAACACGTCGTTTCGATCGGCTAAGTAACTGAGTTATTAATTCAGTTTTAACAGCCGTTTTCAAAAAGACATTGCAATATTATAATTTCTGCATGTTTAACTTGAAGAAAAGTTCGTTCAAATGTTAGTATTCCCTCCACTTGGTATTGCCTCCATTTGTTTTTTACTTCCCTAAACGATAATCACAACAGATTTGTTTTCATATTGAATTACAAAATTAGGTTCGTAGGTAATTGTGTGGAGCTTAGTTTGGGATCTAATTGCAGTCACATTGAATGCTACTGTTTAAAAATTGTCATAGAACATTCAACACTCCCGTTGTGTGTGTGTGTTTGTGTGTGTATGAGTGTTGTTTAGCCACCACAAACAGTAGGTTTCAAGTGCGAAACGTTACTCAAATTACCACAAATTACAAATTATATAGATAGATGAACAATTGTTTACAACTGGGCTTGCATCATATGTATTATTAATAAGCCAACTCGTTCGTTAATTAGATTTGCAATCCCTGGCTGTTTTGTTGTGTATTGACTTGTGTTGAATGCACAGCCAATAATGATATATGTTTACCCGATCAATACATATATATGTATATACGGAACAGCTGTAGTTAGTGCCTTTTAGCCATGTAGGGGCTTGTAACATGTAACATGCTAATTAGCTCCATGCTTGGCAACACGTACTATCTGACTCCCAAACTGTCTTTCTCTCTCTCTCTCTCTGTCTGTCTGTTTGTTTGTTGGTGTGGTTGTACCTTCCCAACCACATAAATCAATCGTTGCGGCATTTCCCGTCTCCCATGGTGCATTGAATGCATAAGTATTAGTGCTTCATTTATATAGAATGATTTCCACCCACTCACTCTTATCGCATCAATTACACTTTCTAGACGCCATATTCGTATGATGTTGCAAACTGCGGTGACAGTTTGTTTGTGTGTGTGTGTGTGTGTGTTACCATATTGGGTGGTTTTGCATGTAAAACGTTTAGAATATGCCGCGAACGCGTTTTAATTGCTGCCTTCACTTTGCACTTTGCTTATTTTGATCGATTGTAAAACAAGTTTTTAGTTATAATTCCGGCACGTTTAACATCACAAATGTCATTTATGTCACTTTGACTGGTCTCTAGCATTAATTCATTTGAATACAGACTTGAAATATGTTAAACTTATCTTTTGTTATAAATTTTATAGATTAAACGATTTTAATGCAGGTTTTCGTTAGGTTTCACTAATAAAGTCATTTTCGGAAACTTAATCTGAGTTTATCTACAAGTAAAAATCATCAACTTGGCATCAAAAACTCTTTTAGCTTGTAGCCATTGTTGCCATTTTTAGTTTCCCAGCGATTTTTGTTGTTGATTTTGTTTGCGGTTTGTGTTACCTGTAAAAGTAATGATCGCCTTTGTTGTTGTGCTCGATCTGACTATCATCAGACTTTTCTTTTGGCCTTTTTTGGGTCACCCCATGGTTTTTGGCCTGTCCAGCTGTGTAATGACTTGGTCGTGATATGTTATGAGCTACAAAAAAATTCAAATTACTTGCCTAATTTAGTTTTTTTTTTTGTGTTTTTTCGCAATTTTGCGATGCTCAGTTACAGATAGAAAAAATGTCGTGGGGTCAGGCAACTCCATTGAGTTTTGATGTCGCTTCTAATTAACAGTTTCATATACAGATGGTCTCCGATTACAAACAACTTGACCCACTGTGCGTTAACTTTTAATCACAACAAACTAGTTGCTTGCTGTGCTATTCTTTCTGGTTTCTTTCTTGCTTGGCTATTTCTTTTTGTTATTATGAGCATTCTGTGGCTTTTGGCTTTTGGTTGTGTTTTGTTGGGTGTTTATTTCTGGCAACAATGTACAAAACTTAAGAAAATAACATCGACTACCTCTACCTGATGGCGTTTCGGAGATGACGTATGCTTCTCTTGTATTGTGTCTTTGTAAAAAAAAAGGTGAAGAGAAGCCAAACACATTGGTAGCAACTTGTTAAATCAAAGCTAACACACACAATAACAACAACAACAACAACATCAAATGACAACAGCAGCAACTTTGAAGTTAAGGCGCCACAAAACTTGTGTAACGCTTTTTGTTTTTTGTTTTTCGATACCCTGTAAACGTTAGATGGTTGACGAAGCGGTTTGGTTTAACAAAAGGAAGTTAACTTTAATTTTTTGTATATTTCAAATTGGTTTTCAATCGAACAAATGCTAATTATAATCTTTTTTTTGTTAATGAACATTTAAATGCTGAGCTCTTTTTAATTCATGCATAAATTTATTTCTTTGAACGCTATACAAAAGCTAAGCAATTAGTGTCTTGAATGTTCAATATTTTAAATTTTTATGATTTTTGTTGACAAATTCCAAAAACTGTTTGTAGAAAATGCAAATAGATTCAATGCAAATGCAAATATATTCAATTTTCAACTTTATGATATGGAATCTAAATAAACTTAATATCTTAATAAAATCATGGAATATATTAGAACTTAAAACTAATAACTTAAATCATACATAATATCAATAGTGCTAGTGAAGAGTATCTGTTAGTTGATCATTCTTAAAGCAACATATGTTCTTGTTCATTACATTTTATTTTGCTACTTTTGCAACCTTCAATTTGTAGTATGTAAGCTGCTGTTTGTTGTTGTTGTTGTACTGCGTTGGCAGCTGTTGTTGTTCTTGCGGCGCTGCGTTGGCGTAGGCGTTGGTTGCCATGGTTGTCACACACACACGCACACACACACAGGTGTTGTTGTTGCCTGTAAAAATATATGTACAAATACGTCATGCGGTAGGAGCGCAGAGCTCGAAGTCAGCAATCCATAACGGGGTTGGCTGCTGGCAGCGACGTCAACGTCGGCGTTAACGTTAACAGCAGCAGAAAACACACACACACATACGCACACACACTTACACACACGCACCGCTCTGGCTGTCAGCACGATCGCAATTTCAATTCCAAAATATTTAAAGCTTTGCTTTTGGTTTTTGTTGTTGTTTTTTTTTTTACGTACGCCAACGCCGGTTCGTGTTTTGTGCCAATTCCATTTTGTTTCAATGTTATAATTGTTGTTGTTGGTAAATTTTTTTTGCTGCTGCTGCTTTTCTATTCTCGCCACCTGACGCTGGCAGCGCTGTCGTAAACACACCTGGCCAAAGCCAACACTTTAAGCGTTTTAACTTGGCCCGATCGCGTTTAGTCGTTGTCGAGTCGCCGCACACGTTTGTTGTTAGTGCCCCTCCGTCGCATGTATCTTTTATCTCTATATATATATACATATATATTTGTAAATATATACATTTACAGATGTATCTATAAGTCGTATTAATATCGAGTTGTGTTTAAAGCCCAAAAGGGTTAAATTGTTAGAACTCAGAACTCTTCTTAAAAGAAAAGAACAGAAAAATTGATTTACGCGCAAAAGAACAAACAATATTAATTTGTAAACAAAAAATGCACAAAACAAATATTTTTACATGTGAAAAATAATTGAAAAAATCAATAAAAAATAAATCAACAAAAGGAAAATAAATACCATATTAATTAAAAAATTCCTTGCACACACGAATAATTAAAAATAACATCAATGTGTGCAATACAAAATCAATAAAACATTGTGTGTATAAAAACCCATTAACAACAATCTAAAGAGAACAATCAAACTCTTTTTTGCATGATGTCACAATATGCTTTAATTTGGAATACTCTTTCAAAGTCTGGGATTTATATCTCTCAGAATAAATAAATAAATGCGTCTGTTATGTGCAGTATCGTTATTTTTGATTTATTTAATGGTGCCGCCAAATATATCAATTGATTTCAATCTGAAATGCAATTGAATTCAATTTTGTTTCAATTAAGAATTTTTTTTCGTGCTTCTTATATGACGAATTCATTTTCTCAAGTGTTGTTTGTGTGTTGTGTCTGTGTAACTGTAATAAAGTGTTGCTGTAATAGCCACATAAAATATAATGACGTGCATATAGCAACAGATATATGTTTTACCCCCCATCTCAGCACTTTGTTTGTTTCTGGTTCAGCGATCTGTAGCAAAAATATATATATAAATATGTAAAAAGAAGAGCAGAAACCTTTTTTGTTATTCCTTGTCAGCTTCAGTTTTAGAGTGCTTTTTCCGTTCGTTCGTCGAGTTCGCTTATTCGATTTTAATTTATGTGTTGTCATTGCACAAAAACAATGCAAATTTAACGTCTAAACAGCTCTTAACTCTGTCGTCGACTTCAAACAGTAGCCAAGGCATCCAAAAATAGGCAACAGCTGCTGTTGTTGCTGTTGTTGTTGTTCGCTTTTAAAGCCATTCAAAATGTCAAACTATTAACGCCTCTTAGTGTCGCCTCCGCAGACACTTAAAACAAAAATCTCAAGCCAAAATGTCTGTGCAGCTTTTTAATAATGTTGCAATTAGCATTTAATGTGTGTGTGTGTGGGGAGTTGCCTGTATGTATGAATGTATGTATGTGACCGCCAAGTCACGCATCTGCGCAGGCGTCACCTTTCAATGATATGAATGTATCTAACGGGTGGGCGCACAATTTGGCCAAAACAACTAGCCGTGTTGTTAGCTTGATCTTGAGCTATAAAGATTAGATTTTTGGTAAGCACAAAAAACTTTTCATTGAAAGCTGTCTTTTGATAACCTCGCTTATCACGTCTTGTCCCGATAATGTGGAAATCCAATATTTAATAAATTTGACTCTTAAACCTATCTTGATTGTCATGTCAAGTTTTTTTTTTTCTTTTTTTTAGACATTTTCTTAAGTGAACAAATGACATTTCTATTTAAGAATTTGATCGACACTCCAAAAGTGTTGTGTTTCATTCCATAACGTTTCCATGCTGAAGCAAATTAGTTGGCTACACAATTAGCGTTGCTGCTGTGATTGTTGTTGTTGTTGTCTTTGTCGTGGTATGTGCCCCGCGGCGTCTTTGTTGGGCCATGTACATGAACTTTTAGTTATGGTTGTTTTTCTGTGCAAAAAAATAATAAATATAAATGGAGAAACATGAAAGAAAAGTTAACTTGAGCTTGACGAATATAATTTACCCTAGTACTAGGATTATTTTTATAAGGTATATCAGTGTTTTATCATACAAATCACTGGGAATGTAAAGATAGGTTGATGTGAAAGATAGTTTCTTAAAGAAAATCATACTAAACATTACTTGAACTTAATGTAATACTTTTAAACCCTACAAGTTCATACTACCCACCGTGAGGGTATAAAAGCCTAAAGGACAAGCTAGACAAACTTGACTCTTTGGCTAGTTAAATAATCATAATCATGTGAACGAGTTGAGCTTTAATAAACCTTTTTTTTCGTTCATTAACTACCTTATTCAAATTGTTACACTTTGCAAAGCAAACTTCTAATACAAACATTGTAAGAGTATAGCAAAAATAAATCCCAAAGACCGCTAGACAATTGGACAGACTCGTCGTTCTCTATAGTTCGTTTACTTGGATAATTATGTGTACATACAAGCCATAAATAATTCGCTCATCAGTCTCCGCAACAAACAACAGCAACAACAATCAGCACTGTGGGTGCCTTTTTAGCTTGGATAGTGGCAGGGAGTAGCAAGAACAAGACATCCGGTAAAGTTTCTGTTGGCGGTGGTGTTTGCCGCCGGTTTTCGGCCGGTCTTTGACTTAATTAAACGCAAATTGCGATGCCGGCAAAACTCAATTGTCTGTAAGCACGTCAAGTGACGCAAGAGGCAAGCGCGGATTGCGATTTAAACAATTAAAATGATTTTTTTTTTTTAAATCACGCACAAAAATAGCATATACAAAATTACGAATATAAACTCGAACAAGAAACGAAACGAACAATAAAAAGTAAAACTTAAGTGAATTAAAAATAATTAAAAAAAACGAAACGATAACACAACGATAACGATAACAGGCTGGCGCCTAAATAGCAGCAACCATGCACTCCAGCACCAGCTCGCAGTCGACTCTGAAGCGCACTCAGCAGCTGGTACGGCAACAGAACGGCTCACAACCCTACGTCACTGGCGGCACTGAAATAGTGCATACCACTCGGGGACCGGCTATAACAACGAACATCGATGATTCTAGTCTGCGCTACCGGCATGAAACGAAGCGGGAGCGTACCGTTGAGGCTGTCATCACGGATTATCCAGGCGTAGCGCCACCGGGTACCGTGCCACACGAACGTAGCCATATCGAGCGCACTGTAACCTTTCAAGATGGCATCGGTAGTGGCGGTAGACGACCCTCGGATAGTCGCGCTTTGATACCCTCAACGGGTAGCGCCAGTTCTAGCTATCAGCAGGTGACGCGTAATAAACGCATCTCCACCGAAGTGCTTGGTTCCAGTGTGGAGAGCACTAAGACATCGCAACGTGCCCCAAACGGACATCGTCGTGTCACGACGCACATTGTGCGCAAGGTTACAACGTTGAGTCGCGCCGAGGAGAATGCACAGCCGGCTGAGGATCTGTTGCCACCAGCTAAAATGATACGCAGCTCCGAGTTGGAGTATCGACGCGCTTTACCGCCGGCCATTGAGTCGTCCAGTATGCAGCGCAGAGAGGTAAAATGATGGGTGCTGAACCAGTGTCAAAGGGAACTACTAAAAAAGGGATTCTTAAGGGATTCCGCTAAGAAATAATAAGAAAGAAATGATTAAGGAAAAACTTGCTCCATTTACGTTAAACTTGAACATTTATAGAAATATATTTTTGGTTTAATATGTTATTTAACCTTATCTCTCTTTTTTCCTACCCCTATCCAGATCTCCGATATTGTTGTTGGCAAAGAGGACAACGTATCCGCACGTGAGGCATTGCTGCGCTGGGCACGCCGCTCGACAGCTCGGTATCCGGGTGTGCGTGTTAATGATTTTACATCATCATGGAGGGATGGTTTGGCCTTCTCGGCATTGGTGCATCGCAACCGACCGGACTTGCTTGACTGGCGAAAGGCAAGGAACGATCGGCCGTTGGATCGTCTCGAGACGGCATTCCACATTGTTGAGAAGGAGTATGGTGTGACGCGTCTATTGGACCCTGAGGGTAAGACCCAAACTCTCATTTAGAGTGATATAAAGTTTACTTATTCAAACTTTCCTTTTTAGATGTGGACACAAATGAACCGGATGAGAAATCACTGATTACGTACATTTCATCGCTGTACGATGTTTTCCCGGAGCCACCATCCATTCATCCACTGTTTGACATGGAGTCACAACGTCGCGTCCATGAGTATCGCGATCTGGCACAGCAGTTTATCTACTGGTGTCGGGAGAAGACCGCTTACTTGCAGGAGCGCTCGTTCCCACCCACACTAATCGAAATGAAGCGTCTGTTGAGCGATCTGCAGCGTTTCCGCAGCGAGGAGGTGAGCGCACGCAAACGTGAGAAGTCCAAGCTCATTCAGATCTACCAGGAGCTTGAGCGTTACTTCGAAACAGTGGGTGAAGTGGATGTGGAGGCCGATTTGCGACCAGATGCGATTGAGAAGGCATGGTATCGCATGAATACAGCGTTGCAGGATCGTGAGGTCATTCTACAGCAGGAGATTGAACGCTTGGAGCGTCTACAGCGATTGGCTGATAAGGTTCAACGCGAGATTAAGCATGTGGATCACAAGCTAACGGATCTGGAGACACGTGTCAGTGAGGAGGGTAGACGTATTGAGCGTCTACATCCCGTGGATGCCAAGAGTATTGTTGAGGCACTCGAGACCGAGATTCGGCATCTAGAGGAGCCTATACAGGATATGAATCAGGATTGCCATGTGCTCAACGAGGGCCGTTATCCACATGTGAGCGAACTGCACAAGAAGGTGAACAAGTTGCATCAACGCTGGGCTCAGCTGCGCACCAATTTCCACACGAACCTGGTACAGAAACTGTCCGGTTTGAAATTCCCCGTCCATGAGACGACTGTGACGCGTCAAACGCGCATGGTCGTTGAGTCCCGACAGATCGATACCAATCCCCATTTCCGTGATCTGCAGGAGCACATTGAATGGTGCCAAAACAAATTGGTGAGTTTGAAGAATCGAGCATTATATTCAAAACCAGCTAACAATATTTCTTCTTGCAGAAACAATTGCTTGCCGCTGACTATGGCAGTGATCTGCCATCGGTCAAGGAGGAACTGGATCGTCAACAGCATGAGCATAAGATCATCGATCAGTTCCATTCCAAAATACTCAACGATGAGCGAAACCAGAGCAAATTCTCCGGTGATGAATTGAACCTCTATCAGCAGCGACTTAATCAGCTGCAAAAGGTCTACGATGAGCTGCATAGCACCTCGACAAAGCGTTTAACCGATCTGGACTCATTGCAACACTTCTTGGCCCAAGCCTCTGCTGAGCTACAATGGCTCAACGAGAAGGAGCAAGTGGAGATAACGCGCGACTGGGCGGACAAACAACTCGATTTGCCCTCCGTGCACAGATACTATGAGGTAGGTTGACAAGTTATCAGGTTAGGTTCTCTGCTAGTTTTCTAGAGCTAGTTCTAGGTATGCCCGTTGCATGAGAGATACTACAGAATCAGACATGTGTGTACATTTTACCTTAATAATGCACCTAATTAGTTGTTATTGCCTGTTGTTTATATCTATGTTGTACTTTATCTAATTCCAAGCGTGCATTTGGTAATGGCGACGAGGTAAGAATCGGTTTTAAATTCCCTAGGGAATACTTTCAAATTTGTAAACAACCAACCAAGTGCACCTTCCCCACGGAACATTTATTAATCCGTACTTATTGACTCTTATCTCTTAATTCCCGCACAGAACTTAATGTCCGAACTGGAGAAGCGTGAGATGCACTTTGCAACGATCCTGGATCGTGGTGAGTCATTGCTCAATCAACAACATCCGGCCTCAAAATGCGTTGAAGCGCATTTAACGGCATTGCAACAACAATGGGCCTGGCTGCTACAGTTAACCCTATGTCTGGAGGTGCATTTGAAGCATGCTACCGAATATCATCAGTTCTTTGCCGAGATCAAGGATGCGGAACAGTGGCTTACAAAACGTGATGAGATACTTAACAGCAAGTACTCGCAGTCCGATTTTGGTTTGGATCAGGGTGAGGCCTTATTGCGTGGCATGCAGGATCTGCGTGAGGAACTGAATTCATTCGGAGAGACGGTAGCTACTCTACAACGTCGCGCTCAGACAATTGTACCCTTGAATAAGCGACGTCAGCCCGTCAACCGTCAAGGTCCAGTTCAGGCCATCTGTGCCTACAAGCAACAGGGTCAACTACAGATCGAAAAGGGTGAAACAGTCACACTGTTGGATAATTCGGGACGAGTGAAGTGGCGTGTGCGCACTACCAAGGGACAGGAGGGTTCAATACCCGGTGCCTGTCTACTCCTTCCCCCACCCGATCAGGAGGCCATCGATGCTGCTGAGCGTCTAAAGCGTCTCTTCGATCGTTCCGTTGCTCTCTGGCAGAAGAAACATTTGCGTCTGCGTCAGAATATGATCTTCGCGACGATTCGTGTGGTCAAGGGCTGGGATTTCGATCAGTTCCTGGCCATGGGACCCGAACAGCGTACGGCAATTAGACGTGCCTTGAACGACGATGCGGACAAGCTGCTCAGCGAGGGCGATCCCAATGATCCGCAGCTGCGACGCTTGCGACGCGAAATGGACGAGGTTAATCGATTGTTCGATGAGTTCGAGAAGCGCGCCCGAGCTGAAGGTGAGTGTGTGTGCCTGTCTGTCTGTGTGTGTATGGGCGTAGTAGTTACTATAAGAACAAAAATGGGCGTGGGCGTCAAAATTTTGCTCGCTTTTCAATTGACGGCGCTTGGCCAGCTGTCAACGTTTGCCAATTAAGCTCTAACTTAATTGAATTGAATTTAATGGTCGCTTGATTTGAAGTCGACGTCGTAGACTAGGAAGCAAAATTTTAGTCTCAAGCCACAAATCAAACGCGACACAAGTTGAAAGACGAAAGCAAAAATATGAAAAAACTATTTGCGGGTGCTAAAAAGCGCGGTAATCCTATAAAATTAGTTAAACAATCTAAAAATACAAACGTATCCGGTTCTAAACATCCTTATCTTTCCTTACAGAGGAGAGCAAACAGGCGAGTCGCATCTTTACCGAGGAATGCATTGCAATCAAGAGCAAACTGGAGGATATGGCACGTGAGTTGGATCAGATAATATTGGCGCCATTGCCACGTGATCTGGACTCGCTGGAGCATGTCCTCGAGATCCATTCGGACTATGAGCGCCGCTTGCATCTGCTCGAACCAGAGCTGAAGCATTTGCAGGAGACTTTCCGCACGATTGCGCTCAAGACCCCAGTACTCAAGAAATCGCTCGACAATCTAATGGAGCTGTGGAAGGAACTGAACACCCAGAGTGGTCTGCACAAGGATCGCTTGAAGTTGTTGGAAGCTTCGTTGGCTGGTCTTGAGGATAACGAGCATGTCATCTCCGAGCTCGAGAATGAGTTGGCCAAGCATCAAGATTTGCCCTCGACAGCGGAAGGTTTGCAGCACGTGTTCAAGCAGTTGACACACATGCAGGATATAATTACACAACAGCAACCTCAAATGGATAAAATGAATGATGCTGCCGATCAACTGGGACGCATGGGCGTACCCACCAAGGTTCTGGGTGATCTTAAACGCCTACACTCGAACGTGGAGCGTCTAAATACGCGCTGGAGTGCAGTCTGCAATCAATTGGGCGAAAGGTACAAGACTGTCTTTAAGTGAGGACACCTGTTCCATAGCAATAATCAACACCTTACCCTCAGTCTTAACGCTTCATTAACCTAACCCATATATGTCTCAATACACGAACCTGTTAATATAACACCTTAATTCTCCTATTTGTAGAATGCGCTCATGCGAAACGGCAATTGGATTAATGAAGAATCTCCAATCGAGCGTGCAAGTCGAGGAATCATGGGTTGATGGCACCACCGAACGTCTGTCTGCAATGCCCACAGCGACTTCAGCTTACGAACTAGACGTGAGTACCGTTCCTATCATTTATTATCATTTCTTTGATAGTTTATTATTTATGATCAGTTCCTTTATAGAATTTAGCTATACATATATATATATATATATATATAAATATTTATTACAATTCCTTGTATAGAGTTCTTCACTCAGTTTTTTTAGTGAGCCTTATCAAAAATATATTCCCCCTTAAGCAACACAAAGTATATATATATTTTATCTATATATTTATTTTTATAATGTACAATATATCAAAATCGAAAGCGTAGTCAATTCTTATTGCTTAACAAGTGCCCTGTCCCTCCTCTTTTGCCCAAAAAGTAGTTTTGCTTAAAAATATAAAATACCTTGGGTCAAAAACTTTGGTGTTGGACATGTTATAAATGTCTGTAATGTGTGTTAAGCTTATTCATATGTTAACTGTCCCGAACTATATACATAAACGTATATATATCCTGTATATTGTAACTTTTATTCAAAACCTATATATATATACATATATATAGTCGTAGTTCTTGTCTAATCCAAACAACAAGTTTTGTAGCTGGCTGCCAGTTGTCAGGCAGCTAAACACACCATACCATTTTGTGCAAAATGTATATATATATACATTATATGTTCCAAAAACACAAACTTTGTGCCGTTCTCACCACACACAAAATTACACCCCAACAACACACCCTGTAAAATTTCAAAAAATATATATATGTATTTGTGTTTCAGTAGTCATTTTGTATTTATTATTATTACAATTATGTTTTTGTAGTTTTGTTTTCTAGTTCTTTAAGCTGCACCATCCTATATATATATATATAAATTCATGTTTCACCTATACCATATATATATATATTGTCATATTGTAGTAGTCTTATTTGTATTTGTAGTTGAAAAACTAATTGTATATGTATTTTTGTCTAATTTCTTGTATTTTCACCCCCAACAAAAAAAAATATATCAATATCACACTCTATAAAAAATCACTACACAATGAACAAACAAAAAAAAACTCAATCAATCAATTTATAAAAAATATCAAATACCAAAAACAAAACAACATTTGTTATCCCAAAAAACCCCCCTCGCAATATGTCTATATATAAAAAAAAAAACAAAACAATGCATATATAGAAACTACTCGGAGCTGCTATCGAACGAAAACCAAAAATCGAAAATGTCAACGTGGCTGGAGGACGTCTAATACGAGAAGCTAAGGTAAAAATTTTGTATGCCTGTCCTTATGTATGGCTGAACTTTTCCTATAGATATATTGACGTAAGGCAAAGGATTTCAGTTGATAAACTGAGATTATTTTTACATCTATACTATAGTGAAAACTTTAAGAAGATCTTTGTTTTATGAATCTTACTTAAGAAAAGGTTCTTTAAAGTAATCTTTTCCAATATATTTTATCCAAAGATCTCTTAAAAATCAGCTCCTTTGCCTAACGTCTGCTCCTTCTTCTAAGTATGTATGTTTGTGAGTGTGATTGTGAAAATTTTCGATATGAAAAAAATACTACTACACATATCTTGAACATTTCTTATGTTTTAAAAGATATATAGTACACTCTACTTCTTAGCTGTTTCTATGTTTCTCCACCCACACTTTATTATTTATACTTGTCTTTGCTATCTCTGTCCACAAAACCTTTACAATATTTAATGCTTTTTACACTCACACACACACACATATATGTGTGTGGTTAATTAAAAACCAAATAAATATGTCGCGGCTCCATTTGGAGGCATTTTTTTTGAGAGTAGTTTAAAAACTGCGGGTACAAGGTGCGTCAATAACACTTTGGGTACAACAACAACAACCAACAACCAAAACAAAACCAACAACAAAATTCTTACCAAAAATATTAACCAACACAACAACAAAAACAACAACAAACAAATACTTACATATAAACAAACAAACAATTAAGAAGCAATTGTAATCAACGTAATTTTTGGTATTCGTATTGATTAATCAATGAAATAAAAAGCACTAAATATATCAATGCCTACAAACAATATTACACCCCTCTAAAAAACAATACTATTTTGTTTAACACGAGAATATTACTAACATTTAACCGCAAAAATTAACACGATTCCTGTGGAAAACAACAACAACATCATCAACTTGGAACATGGATGGATGGACATTAGATTTACGATAGTAAATGTCTGCGCTTTGTGGATTGGCTGCTTGAGGCACGTCCATCATTTTCACCACCACGACGCGATCTGCGTCCGGCGGATAGCGATCCGGGTGCCACACAGTATTACAGTCAACGTTTGGATAATTTAAATACGAAATACGACAGATTGCTTGAACAATTGTCGCAGAGGCTAAAAACTGCAATCGAGGTGAATGGCAGCGATGGTCTGGTGAGTATCTCAACAACAAAATCAAAAAAAACCTCCCAAAGAGAGCGGGAGTAAGAGAGAGAGCGAGGTGTACTACAACTCCCTGACGCTGCATGCTAATTTTAGATACAAACGTCAATTATCTAGCAATGACTCGAACAGAAACAAACAGAGAAAAACGTATCTATGGCAAACGACAAGAACAGCTTCTCAGGTTCAAGTTCATTAAAGAGCTTTCGTTTTCTTTGAGTACGCGAATAGTTCTAGCCTATCTTTGTATCTTGTTTTGTTATGCACTGTTATTATTAAATTAACCTTCAAACACACACACACAAACACACACACACGCTGTCAAATAATAATGACATCAGAGCGAACAACGCTTGAAATGTTGCCTCATAAATCACCAACTTGATTAATTTATAAAAATTTCAAACTACATTTTTTTTCGTACTTATTTTATACGCTTCTCGTGACAATCGTTTGTCTTATGTGCAAATTGCATTTGTTTTTCTGTGTATTTTTAAAATAAACGAGTTTAATCTTAAATTGAAAACTCTATACATCATTTTATCTTCGTTGTTTGTTGTTATTCATTTGGCAATTAGGCAAATGACGGCAACTTTCCAATTAAGAATTACGTGTTTAATAATCTCATGATGACAATATGCATATATTATAAACATATTTCGCATACCAAAATAGCTTAAGTTCTCTAGGAAATTCAATGCCAAGCAAACGTCATCAAGCCAACAGCTCTTTGTTGATTTTTTGTCGCTATAATTATTTCATCTGTCAACTCTTTAGATTTTATTTTTGGTTAGTTTCGCCTTTTTTTGGCAACTGGTTTTTTTTTTGTATGTTTGTCAAGAAATTCAATTAATGATTTGATTAGACAACTTGTTTTTGGCTGTCTTTTTCCCCCTTTCTGTACTTCAATATTGCATACGCTTACAGAATTGTGTAAATATTTACTAAGTAATTAACGCGTAATGAGTAATAAATAGAGAAAGGATTGTTTCTTCAACTGCTGCTGCTGCTGATGTTGGTTGGGTCACTAAACCTTGGAGTGTCGTACTCTATCAATATTTATTTGCTGGTGTCATCACTTTTCTTAACTCTACCTGAATTGAATACCTTTTGCTGCCCTTAAACATAATTAGCACATGCGATATTTAGAATATATTTTACATGTGTACCTTTCGGTTTTAAGAGGTGTTGCTCTTGGGGCTGAGTGACATCATGAAATTCTGCTACCTCATACATATTATTATAGAACAACAACTTCATTGCCAGCTTTATGTCTAAAGGCTTAACTTGATATGCATAACATGGGCGGCCAAGCTTGGCATTAAGTGGAGTGAATGAGCATATATTTTGTTATTTAGAAGGTTATCTCCAACATTTGACTAAAGTAAACTGGTTTTCTTGTTTGTTTTTCGCTAACATACCACGTAGCTATAAAATAGAATGGAAGAGATGTTTCTGTCTATGAAATGCATCTTTATCTATACGCAGTTCTTTTGATCGAGTCTTTGAAGTTCTTAGGCTACGCGATCTGATCAAATAATGTTCCTTATTCAATCTGAAAACAGTTCTTATGTGTACGAAACTTTTATACTTCACACTTAAAGCTGACCACAGGGTATTTTCTATTATATCACTCTTCTATTCAGCATTAATTCTTGTTTGTTAAAAAACGAAAACAAACCAAATCTCCAGCTTCATCAAATTGTCAGAACCCTGAACAACAACAACTGCGAACAGAAGACAAAACAACGTTGTTTTGGAACACGAACTAATTCGCTCTTTCTTATTTTTTTTTTTTGCTAACTTCCGCGTATTGTTTTCAACATTTTTGACAGCATAACGAATCTGAGTAGCCAATTGTAAATGGATTGCGGATTCAAAATACGTTCATGATTCTAATCATTATCACATGGAGAAGCAACAGCTGAGCAGAGCGAATAGTATAGCCGGCATTTTTGTGGGTTGCAGCTTTGTGCGCTCTGAAAGCTTGCGAGTAACCAAAAACAAAAAAACAAAACCATGCGCTCATCGGCATTTGGTTGGTCGGAAAGCTTACGCTCTCATTCTCTCTCTCCCTGTGTGTGTCATTACGGACTCAACGATTGGCAATTCCGTTGCTTTGAATTAGTACTGAATACGACGTGGTTGTATAACGACGTAAAAACTGAACGCGTGCGGAAACTTTGTAGTTTTCTAGCTTGCGTGTGTGTATGTGCGAGTCGCGTGTGTGTTTTGTTGTGTGTTTGAAACGGTTGAACAAAGGCTAAAACCTTAAAAAAAAACCCTGCACAAAGGTTGCAAAATTCATGTGTTTTTGAATTTTGTTTATGATATTGTTTTTATTTTTTTAAAGAATTTTTTGCAATTTTTTCAAAACGTGTAAGCATGCAAAAAGAACAAAACGTATACCCTATACATTAATTTTACTATATCACGTATAGGGCCGGTGTAATACTCATACGCCGCGTTGTCACCATTTCAATGAATAGAAAGTGCGATTGTATCTGTGTGCGTGCGTGTTCTACTTGCATTTATATATGTATGTGTGTGCCTTCAATTGAATACGAAATTCATTTTGTCTGTGGCCCGCTTTTATTTGTCTAATACGAATTTAAATATTTTATGCACAATCCTAAGAGAAGCCCACACAAACAATCCAAATATGTACAAAAATGAAGTCACTCAAAAGAGCCGAAAAAAAACAACTACAAAAATTAGAATAGAAGAGTGCCTCACATTGTATGTTTGGAAGTGTGAAAACGAAAATAAAAGGCCGACAAGCAAATATCATGCAATATTCATATAGCCTTGAACATGTCGCAAGAGTCCATATGCTATTTCTTTCTAGTTATTTTTTGTTGTCTATATATTTATTTGGGTGCTAATGGAAGCAGACAAACGAAAGCAAATTGAAAAATGTTGAGAAACTACAAACAATATTGGGAGTTTGCACATGTTGTATGAGTTAATAAGCTTGTTAAGCCATTAAGCTACTAAGCTACGGTTAACTATTTAGTATTACCAACTGACCTACACACGCATAGAGATTTAAAATCATCTACCGAAAGTAAAATATGACAGGCGACTATCATCAAATGCGATCAGCCGCTGTCATCAGGCGAGTCAAGGTCTAAACTGGCTGCAGCTAATCTAATCTTGAAACACTTAGAAATACTAATTACTCTTTTACAATGTTCGCAAACGGAATTAAATAAATTGATTTTAGATAATTGAAAGTATTCTTTTCCGAGAAACCAAAAAGGCAATCTAATTTATGATAGCGCACTAATGAACATCTTAATTAACAATGCCAAGTTAAGGTTTTGCCAACGCCCACTTCGGACTGTGGCATAATTAATAGCTTTAAAAACTCCCACAGATGTTCGTCCAAAGACTCCAAAAAAAACTTGTTTAGACAGTCAAAAGAATAAAAGTGAAAACAATAAAATGGTTATTACAATTTTAGAAAGGTTATTTTCATACCTTCAATAAAAGAAGGTCCACCATCACCACAAAAAATTCTTGATAAAATTAGAGTATCAAACAGTTATCAAACTTAATATTTTTCACTTGATTTCATATATTTGTAGGCCGTGCATTTTGTCACTTTGTGTTTTATATGTGGTTTTACTGTTTTGTTTTGTTTGCTTTTTGCTTTTATTCACATGTCATTGCGCTTTGCCATTATTTTATTATTTTTTTTTTATTTTGCTTTCTGCATTTCTCATGCTTGCAACGCGTTGCTTCTATTTTATCGATCTAACGCGGCAAGCACAAATTTGGACGCCGCCTTAAACACACACACACACACACAAGTATTTTTAGTTATAATTTATGTGACGGTGTGAGTTGTATAAATTAGTAGCAGAAAAAGTAGAAGAAGAACCGAAATGAAATGAAAGCGAATTCCGGCGCCACGTTAGACATCGTTCAAAGCAGCAGCAGCAGCGTCGCCTATTTTTATTGAGGCGCGACAGATTGTGTGCGGCATGCAGCATGCTGCAGTTACAGTTACAGTTGTTCCCTAACAACAAAAACAACAAAAAAAGCTCAACCATTAGCCGGCAGAGAGCACAAAGCTTCCTTAGAACTTGCCAAACCGCAAGCATGTCAAGCGCAATCGTTACAGGAGCGGAGTGTGAGGGTGGTTTCAAGGCGCCCAAAATGGCAAATGTATAAAAATAAACCGATTTGCAGGCTTCAATTTCATTTCAGTGTTCTTAATGTTTTACTGTGGGCGCACGGCAAAAAACTTGTTTTAGATTATATTCAAATCGCTGATGACATCATTATTTGTGCCCATTTCAATGTGTGTGTGTTTGTGGCTGTGCGCTGCTCTTAATGTGTTTGTGTTTCATACTTGCGCATTTATTGTTTTTGTATTTTTGTTAATTATAATTTATATTGTTGCTTCTACTACTAACTCTAGGGTGACCTTCGACAGCTGCTACTTTTTTGAATAATAAGTTATAAAAGTGATTTACGCAGCATTAATTGAGAATTTAATGCCGATGCAAACTTAAATTAAAGTACAGCAACAACTCCATCAACAATTTTTGTGCTATATCAAATCAGAAATTTTTGTTGTAAGTTCAGTCTGGCAGTCAATTGAGTTAATACATTAAACTCTCTTGTGTCTATATGCCAGATGTTCAGATAGCAGATAAACAACAAGATATGCCACAATAAAAAAGCACTCCATCATGAATCAATGCCGGCCTTGTTGTATTTGCTTCGAGTAAACAGTAACAAAAAGATAAAACTTAATTACACTGCTTGTGCAGATTGAAACCGTTTTCCTACGTTAAATCATCCATTTTGAAAGTTGACTCAACTGTTCATATCAACTCAACTGTTTATATATATATATATAAAGTAAAGCACTCGAAGAGTTGTGGATCAATCCATCGACATTTATGTTCCTTGCACTCTCTTTATTATTGTTTTCCGGACGCATATGGAGCACATTCTTAAACTATAATATGTCTTTGTGGCCCTCAACAATAGCGTCATTTCTATTTTTATAAAGGCTTGCTGGCTTTCTGTGTGTGTATGTGTGTAGGTGTTTTGGTATGGGTAGTTGATAAACACAATACTTAATGTTTAAAGTGAGCGCTGATAAGTCCAAGTGCCGGCATTTTAAATGTTTTGTGTGGATTTTTTTTTGGTGAATGAAAACACATTTCACGCAAAATGTTTGGTTTTTAATTGAGTATTTTTTGGGCAGACATAAGGGCTCCAAATTTGTACTTAGACTGTCAACTTTTTGGCAAACTTAAGATTAAATATCTATTTCTAATCAACTATCAAAAGATTAAGTTTGTGACAACACTTATTTATATTTAGCTTGTTATCAGTTTATATTTCGACAAAACATTCCTTGCCAAATTCCACAGTTAAACTTTTATTTGAATGTTTTTTTCTTTGACGATGTTCGTTATCTCTAAACAAAATCTCTTTAAAGTTTCAAAACACCGACAGACTATAAACCAACCCAAGCTAAAATCTCTTAGAAGAGATCATTTTTTTTTTGGTAGTAGTTTATTTTTACAGGTATATAAAAAGTGAAGCTCGTTAGTTCTCAGGTTCTTATCGAAACCCATTAATATAAGTCATAAAACATTGCAAGTCACACACACTGATACTGATACAATCAAATGCAAAAGTAACAAGTTTTGAAAGCGAAAATATATGCGCGTAAAAGAAAAAAAATATTCGTTATCTAATTTGTTGTAAATCTCGCAGTGCATTGAAGAAGCATCAAACTTAAAACAAGTGCCTAAACCGACAACTAACAAAATTGCTGACTATGACAATGTCAAATTGAATGAAACGCAAGATTTAGACATGCCTCAGCATAGATCGGGTCGCAAAGCGACACAAACGAAAACCAAAACCCAAACGCAAACCCAAACCACAACTGTCCAAGTGGCAGAGGAAAGTGACTATGACTTCGCGTTCGAGTTTCAGGTAATGCAACCAATCCCCCCACCCACCAAACTCTCTCTCTCTTTCCCGATCTTTTGAAAAATTGAAATAAATAAATCTCTTTTGGAACGCTTTGTCTAATGTTTAATGTTTTTCTCCAACAATGTTTAGCAATACGCTGAAAGTCTACAGAAACCGCTCAAGACCTTTAGAGTTGACTTCAGTGCGGGCAGCGTGCCAACTGGCGATGGTTACGCTGCACGTCCGGATGATCTCTATACCACAACATATAGCACAACACAGTAAGTTAACGTTTTTGTACTTTCTCAATCTAGAGAATTCTAATGTGTTCCTCTGTCGCTTTAGATTCAGCTCAACGAAGACAACGAAAAGCTCATCGAAGAGCATTTATAGCAGCGATGGCATCGATGCCACAACTAGTCAGGAGTCGAATGTTACAACACCACAGTCGCAAATACAATTCAACGAGATACGCAGCCTGAAGCGTATGCAGCAGCTAGGAGGTAATGGCACCTCCGTCCTGGACATTGCCGGCATTCGTGATCCTCGCACAGGTCGCATTTTAACTATCGGTGAGGCGATACAGTTGCGTATTTTGGACGTGCGCACCGGTGAAATGTTGGTGGGCGATAAACGGATAACGCTGGAACAAGCTGCCAATCACGGATTAATCGATGCACAGCTGGCGCTACAGCTACTGCAGCCGGGCGCTGGACGAGATGCAGCTGGCAGGGAGCTGTCCCTGCTGGAGGTGATACAGCGCGAGATAACAGAAGCGGAGTCCGGCTATGAGACGGCCGAGAAACGCATCAAGGTAAACACAACAGTCACAGTAGAGCAGCCGCTAACACAATCGGATGTGGCAACATCTCCCGAGAAACCTAGAAATATTGTCGATGCCATTTGTGCGGGCAGTGTGGATGCCAAGACGGGCCTCTATCGCGTCAAATCGGGCCAAACCATTAGCCTGGCTGAGGCCTATGAGCGTGGCTATCTGATACGCCACGAATCGGTGACAATCAAATCGAATGCGCTGTGTTTGAGTGATGCCATTGCACATGGCTTGGTGGATAGTTCTGGCTGGATAATTGATCGAAATTCGGGTGATAAGTTCCGTTTGGATTCGGCCATTGCCAATCAGCTGATCGATGCGAGCTTGCGCGAAGTAGTCGATGCGAAACGCGACGTGAAAATAACCCTGCAAGACGCATTGCAGTCGGGCGTGTTAAATGCAAAAACCGGTCGCTACCTAAACGAGGTGACCAAAGAGAAGCTCAGCTTCTTGGAGGCGCGTAATCGTCAATTGATCGTTAAACCGTATACGCTTAAAGACATATGTGATTTAAATCTGCTCGACAAGCAGTCGCTTATCACATCGCCTATGCGTCGCGAGAAGCTGAGCATTATGCAAGCGATTGAGGCAGGAGTTTTGGATGGTAATCTACTAAAGTGCATTACAAAGCGCAAGGGTGAGTTGATCACATTGCAGGAGGCAATTGCCGATGGCATTGTCCTTCCGGCCGAGTGTAAATATCGTGATTTTATGACAGGGGAATTGATAAGCATACCCGAGGCGGTAGAAAGGGGCTTGATTAGCTCGGTAGCGCAACGTTCCATATTCGATATCGATGGTTTCAAGGATTTGCGTAGTAATGATTATGTTAGCTTTAATGTGGCCCTCTCGCGCGATCTTTTACGTCGCAAGAGCACGGGCTTTGCCTTAGAAACGGGTAGAGATAGTCATGTACCGCTAGAAGTAGCTGTTAGCGAGGGTCTAGTACGGCAGGAGGTCTATGAGATGTTCAATCGCGGCATTGGTGTACAAAATGCCAGCGGCAAGGAGTTAAGTGTCTTTGATTTGGTCTATCACAATCTGATTGACCCGAAGACGGGCTATTTGCTCGATCCAAAGACGGGGGAAACAGTGCCTTTAGACACTGCCATTGAGCGAAAGTTCATAACACCGGAGGGTGCATTGTTGCTCAGCAGCTTGCTCAACATTACACTGACCACAGAGACTGTGACGAGGACGATTAATCGTTATGTGACTATACGTGCCGGCTCCCAGGAGCCAGGTGATACAGTTCTATTGACTTTCACTGAGGCTGTGCGTCAAGGTTTCATTGATGAAGATAGGCAGCTATTTAAGGATCCCAAAACGGGAAATGTTTATTCTGTGCAGCAAGCTCTAAACTACGGCCTACTTGTGCCGGATAGCAATCAAACTGTGCCGGAACCAACAAATCGCAAAAAGACAAAGTCCACAATTACAATAGTGACAAAACAAATAATGCCCGAAGCGGAACCCATTAAACTAAATACACAACACACAAAATATGTGGAAAAGTCGGTGGAAATACCAATTTCTCAGGAACTCATTAAACCGCAACGTGTCGTTTCGGAGTTTATTAATCTAGAAAAGAGCAGCTATATGGAACAAAATGTGACGGAGCGTCAAATACTGGAACTGCCACCAGGAGGTTGGCGTCTTAAGGATGCCATTGAACAGGGTCTGCTTAATCCAGACACTGGTGTATTCCATGTCCAGGGCACCGATCGTCTGGTCAACTTTGAGGAGTGCATTGACAAGCAGATTATAAACAATTTATCGGTGGCTGTTATTGAACCCAACACTGGCGATAAGCTTTCTGTCAAGTCAGCCTTTGAGCGTGATATCCTAGACAGCTATGGCAACTATACAAACAACAGGCAGCAGGTTCTAGGAATGCGTAGTGCCATCTCCGAAGGTAAAATTCTGCTTGAGACAGTGCCGGCAACGCGTGGTGCAAGTCAAAAGACAATATTGCGCATTACGCACGTAAACAACATGCCTGATGTTCTCGAAGTGTCAACACCGCAAAAGGATGCGCCACCACGTTTCGTGGAGGTCAACACCTGTCAACGTGAGATGGCCTCTCCCGAGCCACTACAAATAGCTCCAGGTGCCATTTACGATCCATCGACAGCACTCGTCATATTCACACAGACCGGAGAGACAGAGAACATTTTTGATGCAGCGCGTCAGGGCCTAATCGATGAGCAGCTAATCAAGATTGTGGATCCGACAACAAAGCAAACGATTTCGGTTACAGAGGCGATTGCCAGATCTATCTACGATCCACGTACGGCAACTATACTGAATGCTGAAGGTCAAGCGGTGGATTTGATTACAGCCACAAAGCTGGGTCTACTGAGTGTAGTAGGTGCACCGCTTGTAGCTGCAGAAGGTGCTTTACGTACCGTTCGCTTTGTGGTTGATCCACGCACTGGTGAGCAGATACCCGTTGAGGTTGCCTATGAGCGTGGTATTGTCTCACGTGATCAACTACAGCGTGGTCGCTCCTTTGACAGCGAACACACCACAGAAGAGAAGGTTGTGGTGCTGCAGAAGATGCGCAAGATTATTCTAAAGCCGCGTGATGCTTTACGCAAGGGCATACTCGATGAGGAGACCTGTGAAATACTGGAGAATACAAGCAACTTTACAAATCCCCAGGGAGAAGTCGTCAACATAAGCGAGGCTCTTAACACGGGCTTAATAGATGGTCGTCGTGGTCAAGTTACGGATCCACAACGTAATCGTGTGTTGAACTTGCGACAAGCTGTAGAACAAAAAATCATCGATCCAGAGCAAACAAACCATATACTCATGCCTCTGGCGAAGAGTCTATCCATTCCGAGGCTGGAATCACAGGGTCTGATTGATACCAAAACGCAAACTATTGTTCACCCAGAGAGTGGATATCCCTTGAGCATTCAGGAGGCCTTGGTTTGTGAGGTGCTCGATCCACATTCCAAACTGCAGAAGCCCACAAAGTGCACCATTGAGGAAGCTATTGAAAAAGGCATTATCAATCCTGATGAATCCACATTCAGCTACAAAGATAAGAAGCTAAACATTTCGGAAGCCATTGAGGCAAAGCTCTTCGATTCGAGCTATGATAAGCAGAAGTTGAGAGTAGAAATTCCGCCTGTAGGCATGATATTCCCCGTGGCTGTGGAGAAGAGTCTTGTGGAGCCCACAAAGCGTGTTGTTGTGCATCCAAGCACCAAGAAGTCACTGCCTATTAAGCAAGCAATTGAGGATAATTATATCATGTCCATACCCTATGCTCCCAAACCTGATGCCACAGAAGTCGTGGCGGCGCTGGAACGCAATCTTATTGATGTCACTGCTCAAACATTCACACATCCCACTAGTGGCGAGCGATTCTCGCTGCGCCAAGCATTGGAAAATGGAGAACTGGTTGTAAAACACCTATCCGATTTTGTTGTTAACCAGAAACCCATAGCCAAAACTGAGATTATGGAGACACTGCGAGCTGTACACACAGTGACAACAAAAACAATTGAACTGATGCAGGGTTACGTACTCATCTCTAACAATGAAGTTCAAAATGTCAACACGGGTGAGGTGGTCAGCCTAGAACAGGCCAAGGAACTAGGCATCCTGCGCGAGGAGGAAATAACACGTGAAACTAAAGCCACCGCTGGAGAGAATGTTGATCAGGTTACTCCACAAACGGTACCCAGTTCTAGTGATAAAACGGTGGTCGTTGAGGAGCGAACACAAACCGTTGTGGTAAGCTCCGACACTAGAAAGCAGGAGATGCAAGTGGTCAGCACCACACAATCCACAAAGGAACTACCGGAGATAGATACAAGTTCCAGCAAAGAGCCAAACAAGACGTTACAGAATGTCAAAGATGCAGCAAAACTGGGTGCCTTGGGTATTATAGCAGCGCCAGTTCTCGCTGGTGGAGCAATTGTCAGCGGGGTTAAGAGCTTACTCAAAACAACAAAATCGCCTGCTGAAACAACAACTACAACAACCACAATCATCAGTAGTTCTAAGGAGCCAGAGAAACCACAGAAACCTCACGTTAGTTTTATTGATGAGGAGCGCAAGGCAGCTCATCCTCAAGTTCAACCTCAATTACAACCACAACAAGTGCCAAGTGAAGTAGATAACCTACTGCAGGATACGGAGAAATTCATTAACAGTACTACTGCAAACTTCATAGCCAGTGAACAGCAGCAGCATTTGCCAAAAGATCAGCCACAGACAGTTGTTTCCCAGGCAGAAACAACAGCGTTAACAACAACAACAACAGTCACAACCGTAACTACCTCAAAGACAACATCAGAAGCAAGTGAAGCGCAACCAGATATTAAAGAAACTGTTAAGGAACATCCAGAGTATACTCAAGTACCCGAAAAGACAGAACCCAAACTGGAAGTTACACAATCTATTGAAACCGTCCAAACTGTGATCAGCAAGGAGCCAACTCCCGTTTCAGCTGAGCCACAAGAATCACAACAAGCGGAACAGCCGAAAGAGACTTCAGATGTTAAGGAAATTCCAGATGACAAGCAGGAAGTTACACAAATCATTGAAACCGTCCAAAGTGTAACTAGGGAAGAACCAATTCCAGCCCAAACGAAACCACAAAAGGAAGCGCCAAAGCCTGCACAACGCGAGTCCACGCCGGAACCAGCTGCAAAGCCCGAACCTGCACCAAGGTCCACTGTTAAGGAAGAAAATACAGAATTTGAGCCACCCTACACAGCACCACTGGCACCTTTCCAAGAAACGGTCACAAAGGTCACCGAAACTCTAACAGAAGAGCCTCTTACCACTGAAACAGAACAGACTGTCACAATTACCACAACTCAGGTAACCACCACAAAAACTACTGAGGAACCAACTGTTGTAGAAGTTTCAGAAACAATTGTCACAAGTGAAGAGAAACCAGAAAAGCCGGAGAAGATTGTGGAACTGCCAAGTAAAATTGAGGATCAAACGCAAACAACTGATTCCGAAACTCCTAGCCATGTTTTAGTTGAGGAAAGAGTTGTTACTGTCGAGGAACCCACGACAACTGAGTCTACAATCACAAAAACTACAATAACTACAACAACTATCACTAGTGAAGAGCAGACACCACAGCAAGTTGTAACTGTTACAGAAGAAACAACGGAGAAGCCCCAGAATGAACAGCCTCCACTTAAAGAAACAACTGTGACCGTTACAGAGGAGACAAGTACGAAGTCCACAGAAGAGAAGTCTCCATCACCGGAAGTTGTTGTGGCTGTCAAAGAAGACATCAAGGAGAAATCCACAGTGGCCATCCCAGAAGAATCTACAGCAGTAACAAGCACTACAGAGACAGTAACATCAACAACCTATGTAACAAAAGAAGAGCCTCAGATAATTGCTGGTGCCCTGGAACAAATTACTCAACCAGAATCAGCCACAGACAAACATCAAACAGTTGTTGATTTTATTCAAAACGAGAAAACTCCTCAGAGCTCAACAGGCAGCAATATTATGCAGAATGTCAAGGATGCTGCTAAATTGGGTGCTTTAGCTATAGTTGGGGCACCTGTTCTAGCAGGCAAAGCTCTGGTGGATGCTCTGACCGCAGATAAAACAGCCAAAACAACACAGAAGGTTACGGAATTTGTCACAGAAACAGCACAGGAACCAACGTTGGTCGAACCTGGAACCTCAAGTAGCACCACAATTCTAACAAAAATAACAACAACTACCACAACGACAATAAGCAGCAGCAGCAGCACAGACATTACGCCTGATGACGAGGCACGCGATACAGTAGAGATACAAGTTAGTACACTGGAGCACACGGGTAAACGTGAGGTGCCACTGACTCTGGCTATTGGCGATGCCATATCACAAAATCTTATTAGCCCCGAGGAATGTCAAGTTATTGTTGATGGTGAAGCACAATCGCAAAGTGTGGCCACTCTACTCAAAGAGGAGCAACTAAGTCCATTGGATGAGGTGCAGATCATAGACGATAAGTTGATTGTACTTCAACAGATAAGCTACCTAGTGGACATAGATACTGAACTGACGCCCGAAAAACTGAGTGAACTAAACATTTACGATGAGAAACATCAGTACTTCATAGATCCCTCGACTGGACAAAAGATATCCTTCCAAACGCTGGTCTTTGACATGAACATCTTCAACCCCGAATCAATTTTGGTTAAGAATTTCAGTACAGGCAAATATGAGACACTGACAGTTGCTCTAGAGCGTCCATTGTTAGATAAGCATACCGGTCACATGGTCGATCCAAAAACAGGCAAGAAAATACCATTCTTTGAGTGCATCGAACGTCAGTGGATAATCCGTGGCAATCCCGAAGAGCAGCGACCCGCTTTGATTGAGAACGTATGCATAGATTCCCAGACAGGTAAAGTTGTCCTAGACGATGGTCAAGTTTGCTCTATTGTTGATGCCATCAACAGTGGCAAACTGGACATTCAGTCGATATCGGTGCGCGACCCAGTTAGCGGTGAGGTTATCCCACTGCGTATGGCAATTGAGTTGGGTGTGGTTGATATGCAGGCTGGTACGGTCATTGATATACAAACTTTAAAAGAAATACCCATGGAGGTTGCCTTCCAGTTGGGCTTCCTTGTGCCTGGTGCACGCAAACCTATTTCTCTTGAGGCTGCTGTACGTAAGGGTCTCTACGACCCTGAGACAGGCAAGCTCTATGACTCAGAATCGCAAAATCAAGTTGATGTGCAAAAGTCGATAGAAATTGGTCTGGTTGATCCCAAGATTTCGCTGATTGTGGATACAGTTACTAAGAAGGAGCATAAACTAGATTGCGCCATTGAGGATGAGCTTGTTGTGTCCGCCACCGGACAGATCAAGGATAATAAGAATAATACACTTGTACCGTTCGATGTAGGCGTTCAACAGCGTCTGGTGAAGACCGACAGCGTTACTTGGAGCCTGCCCGAAGTACTGCAGCGTGAATTTTACACGCCCAGCACTGGTAAGGTACTGAACCCTGTTACGGGTGAAGATATTCTTCTCCAGCAGGCAATTGAAATGGGTTTCGTTGAGCTTGACTCAACTCTGGTTAAAGATACCGAGCATGACAAAATTGTGCCAGCCAAGGAAGCTGCTAAAGTAGGTCTACTTGATACAGTTCGGGGCACACTAAGCTCGCCCAACCTTAGCCTTGATGAGGCCTTCTATAAGGGTTATCTAATCAGCACCAAGAAACCATGGTCCCTAGTCGATTGTCTGCTGCGTGGTCTTTACGATCCTTTGACAGCCAAGTTCAACATCGACGGTAAACACCTGGATTTAAAGTCAGCTATAGCACAAAAGCTCATTAATCCTGAAGAGCTGGTGCTACTGGATCCCAAGACAGAGTCTATTATTTCTCTTAACGAGGCCATTGCCAAGGGTTACCTAGATCCAGTTGGCGGTTTTGTAATTAATCCTTATGCTTCGACGAAGCTTTCACTTCACGAAGCCCTTGAGAATCGCATTCTCATACCGCCAAAACGCAAGCGCAGCTTGCCTGACGCTGTTTATCGTGGACTATATGATCCAAAGACTGGCCAATTCAGCAATACGATCACGCGCGAGAAACTAACAACTGAACGTGCCATTCGTAGGGGTATACTCGATCCCGATTCGACGGTCGTCAATTTAAGTGGTCAAGTCATACCATTCGGTATCGCCACTGAGACGGGCATTATTGATAGTCAACACGGTAGGGTGCGAGATGAGGATGATCAGCAAATTGATTTCAAGGAAGCTTTTGACAAGGGTGTTCTCGTTGAGGCCAAAAAACCGTTGCGTCTTATTGAGGCGGTCGTTAAGAATATCTACGACGAGACTGATGGACACTTCATAGATCCTAAGTCTGGTGAGAAACTGAACTTTGCCGAAGCACTTGAAACTGATCTTCTTGATGAGCACAGCGTACAGATTAGAGATTTCAAGAGTGGTTTATACAAACAGCTCAATTTGACGGATGCTAAGGACACAGGACTAATTGACGGACAGAATGCCAAGTTGCTCTACAACAACCAATCGATGACAATTAAGCATGCATTTAACATTGGCATCTTAATGGATGTGAATGCGCCAATTAGCGTACAGCGTGCAATACATCAGGGTCTCTTTGATGACAAGACAGGTAAATTGAGCGATCCAAAGACGGGTCGCAAGATTACATTGTTAGAGGGCATGCGCAGCTTTGTCATAAATCCCAATCTGCCTTGCTATTTCGATGAGCAAACCGAACAAATGTTAAGCCTCAGCGAAACCTGTCGTAATGGCATCATTAATAGACGAGAGGGTGTCTTTAAAGAACCCGGTAGTTCCAGTTTTGTGTCGTTAGGCGAAGCTTTGAGTTTGGGTTTGATGGTTGATATTGAAAATGCAGGCTTTGGACTTTACGAACTTTTGGCCATGGGCTTTTATGAGGTGACCACCCGAAAGGTTTTACATCCGGTAACAAATCGCAAGCTTAATCTTAATGAAGCTTGTGTTGAGGATGTTGTAAGTCTTTCATCTAGTTTGATCAAGCAACATGAAACAGGCAAGTATATGCGCTTAGCAAATGCCATTAAAGAACAGATAATAGATGATACCAAGGGTTGTTATAATCTGGGCAGTGAGCAATTGGATCTGCAGACAGCTAGGGCACGTGGCTTGATTGTCTCAAACCGTCGTCTCTTGAGTCTAGAAATGGTGCTGCGCATGCAGCTTTACAGACCCGAGACAGGCAAATTCTGTGATCCAACAACGGGCGAGTATCTAGACCTAATAGAAGCTATACATTCGGGTTTCATAGATCCCGCGAGCACTGTTTTTAAGAATCAAGTAACAGGCAAAGAGTTTCCACTTACTGAGGCCATAGAAAATAGTGACATTGATGTGACAAAGGGACGCGTTCTTGATCCGAAATCAAAATCTACGTACAACTATGATGTTGCCTTCGCGCGTGGCATACTCGTAACCATCGTTCGTCCTCTAACCGATCGTGAGGAAGTCGTGCGTCGTCAAGATAGCGTTGAGCTCCTAAGTCAAACGCCCGTGACCGTTGTCATTAGCAAGCCGCGCGAAATGTCTCTGGAGGAAGCCATCAGATATAACATAATCGATCCAAAAACAGCACTTGTTCGCGATTTCGATAGCTTTAAATTTTTGCCATATAGCTTAGCTGAGGAACGCGGTCTCGTTGATGTCTCAAAGCGCACGCTCGTCGATCCAAAAGCTCTCTATTTTGCATTTGATCCTACGTTATTGATCTATGTTCGCGAACCGATCACATTTGATCAGGCGGCCGAATCCAAGAGTCTGGATCTGCAAACCGGTATGTTGACCCATCAGCCAGTTATCTCTACCAGCAACAGCGATGACAGCGCAAACGATTCACTGACTGTCATCGAGACTACGCCTAAGATATACACGCTCAAAGATGCCGCCGGAGCTGGCATCATTGATCCCGATTCGGCGCTGGTCAAAGATTTGGCCAAGGCGAAACTCGTGCGTTTGCCAGAGGCCTTCCGCAAGGGCCTTATGGATGCCAACAAAGCGAATGTATTAAATACCCAAACCTCAAAGCTATGCTCACTGCAAGAGGCCTACGAGAGTGGCCTGATCTGTACACCCAAACGTTCATTTGGTTTGCTAGAGGCCATCACCTTCAACCTGTACAATCCCACAAATGGCTGCCTAGTTGATCCCTTCCAAATGCATCCCGACATCATCAAGCGTAAGAAGTTCACATTGGCTGAGGCCATAAGTTCCGGTTTAATCGATCCCTCCTCGACGGTGGTGCGTGATCCCAGCACTGGGGTCATCCTTCCACTCGCTGCTGCCATTAGCAGCGGGCTTATCGATGCCACAGCGGGTCGTTTGAACGATGCCAATGAGCCTAAGAATAATATCGATTTGGTAAAGGCCGCCGAGAAGGGTCTACTGCTGCCAGCCGAACAGAGGGTAAGTTTCACAGACCTGTCTATGGTGTATATCAGGTTTAAATACCACTTTCCAAAATTTCCATTCGCAATCGAAACTCGGAAAACCAAAAACAAAAAACAAATTGTTGCTACCAAAATTCGCTTCGTGGCATGTTCTTTTTTGGTATACTCAATATTAATAATTATCTTTTTAAATTTTTGTTACGAACTTTTTTGGATCAGCGCGCTCTCAACTTTACACTCTACTCTCTTTCATCAGACTAACCCACAAAGCTCTGTCTGCTTATCTAAAACAATTTCGAATATCTTTTTCATTTTTAATTTGCAAATCATATTTATGATTATTATTATTTCATTTTGCGTGTCCTGAAAAATGGGCAGCATATTTCTTATATTGCAGCGCATGGCATTGAGTTTTATATGTTCTCGTTCACAAGAAAATACTACATCAAATATATATATCTATATCGTATAATTTTTCAAACTGAGCCAAACTATGTTGCTGAACTTGCTTTAAAGTTTTTCCAATAAAGAATGCAGCAAGTCCAAATCCTATCAGCAAGTGTACTACATATAATACATATAAAATCACAACCACAGATCGATCGTATCTCATACATCCTACTACATATCAATATCATCAAGTTGCTTGATCTGGCAAAACGCAAACGCGAGTCTCCATACTCTCCATACTCTACTCGGCACGAATGACGTCGGCAATAATTAATTTTAATCTCTCTTCTTCATATACATACTTATCTATCGATAACACAAAACATATACATACATACACATATATACTCGTTCACACATACATTTATGATAACTATACCTCATACCCTATACTTTCTATAAACGTTATATTCCTTATAGGCAGCATTCTCTTTAGGACCTTTTCTAACCAAAATCAAACTGTAACGTTGTAGAGTTCCATTTGTATATCAATACTTTATACTATACTCCTTTGAGATCTACTTATTAAAACCTATGGAGTCCTTTAAGCACCTACTACTTCCGCATTTTGCCATACTAAGGATATCTATATATAACATAATCTCTCTCAAATATAAAATCCTTTAGTTTTCCTACGTTACAGTTTGGACCAGAATACAGTTTGCTCATAACATGATCTGAGTTAGTTTATCTAGTTTTTAGTTTTACATATACACATATTTTAAATTCCAATTTTCTACCTATTTTCAGCATATTTTTTTATACAAACAATTATTCTTTTTTTATTATATTATTTCGTTTGCAGTTTTAATTTTTTGAGCATGCTCAGACCAAAAACAATAAAAAAAAACCTTAAATTAACACTAATCCAAACAAAACAATAAACCTCAACAAAAAAAAAACAACCAAACCATTAAAACGTAGTTAGTTGCCCATATTAAAAGTATAAAACAATGTAGTTTCCTTTGAACAATGTAGTGCTTGTTAATTTGAGTAGTGCCTAGTAGTAAACCTTGGTGTTTTTGTTTGTGCGTTCTTAAATTATAATTAATAAATTGTGTTTATTTTGTTATTAAAATGCTTAAACGCCTAACCTAACCTTACTTTGCCTGTCCTATTAAATGCTTTAAAAAAGAAAACTATGCTTATACTTTCGCCGCCGCTTAAGTTTATTTTAAATATTTCAGCTATTGTATGTTTGTGTGCTCTATATATATTTTGTGTTCCATATCTTATACCTTTTGATTATATATTATTTATGAACATTTCATATGCCCTTCTCTATATAAAAATATATATATTTTAATTCCCCAAATATCAAGTTTATAAGTATAAAAATGTAACTGGCTAAGCTAAGCTTCTTTTTTTTAAACTGTTTTACTAATTGTTATCTTGTTTCTACGATCATTATCAATCATTAATTTTGGCAAATAGCAAGCAGTATTCGAGAAGTTCAACATGTGCGAGGAGAATGTCAACGATCTTCTCAAATGGGTCACATCCGTCGAACAGAAAATCTCAAACGTTGGTGGACCACGTGTTAAAATTGATGAGCTGCGTAATCAAATCAATGCACTTAAGGTATGTACAATGTTTTTCACAGCGATTACTTACGTTAAATATAAATTTGTCACTTGCAGCAAATCAAGGATGAAATCGAATCCCAGCAGCGTCCAGTAGCCACCTGCCTGGAGCAAATCCGTCAAATTGTTTTGACCGGTGGCGATGTGCTCTCCGCACCGGAGGTCACAACCCTGGAGAACTCTGGTCGTGAGCTGCGTTCGCGCGTGGATCGTGTTAACGATCGCACTGTGCGTCTGCTTCGTCGTCTCGAAGCTGGTCGCGATGAGCTGACCAAGCTGCGCAGTGAACTGGATGTCTTCTCTGACTGGCTGCAGCAAGCCCGACGCACTCTGGAAGATAAGGAGCGTTCGCTCTCGGACCTGACGCGTCTCTCATCGCAGGCGGATACCATTCGTGAGTTTGTTAGCGATGTGATTGGTCATCAGGCCGATTTACGTTTCATCACAATGGCCGCTCAGAAGTTTGTCGATGAGAGTAAGGAGTTCTTGGCGCTGCTCAATGATTTCCGTACCTCATTGCCCGAACGTTTGCCGCATGTGGAGCCACTTGCAAGTGCCGAGAGTCCCGTACGCCAGGAGGTTTCATTGGTGACGGCACAGTACAAGGATCTGCTTAATCGCGTCAATGCATTGCAAGATCGTGTTTCCGGCTTGGGTGGCAGACAACGCGAATACCAAGATGCCTTGGACAAGGCCAACGAGTGGTTGCGCAGCATGCAGCCCCGTGTTTCACGTGTCATCTCCGAACCCGTTGCTGGAGATCCCAAGGGCGTGCAGGATCAGATGAATGAAGCGAAGGCCTTGCACAATGAGCTCCTGTCTAGTGGTCGATTGGTGGACAATGCCCAACAGGCATTGGATAATCTACTGCGCAGTTTGGGTGGTCAACTTAGCCCGATGGAAATCAACCAGCTGGAGCTGCCCATTGCAGATTTGAAGAACAACTATCAACAGCTGCTTGATACGCTCGGAGAGCATTGCAAAACCCTTGACAAAACCTTGGTACAATCTCAGGGTGTGCAGGATGCACTCGATAGCCTTGTCAGTTGGGTCAACCAGGCCGAGGATAAGTTCAAGCTGAATTTGCGTCCCGCTTCGCTGATCAAGGAACGCCTTCAGGAACAAATACGCGAGCATAAGGTGCTCCTGGCCGATTTGCAATCACATCAGGCGAGCATTGATAGCGTTCAAATCTCTGCCAAACATTTGTTGGCCAGCGCATCCAATGCGCGCATCGCCAAGAAGGTTGAATCGAACTTGAACGATGTCACTGGTAAATTTGAGAAACTCTACGAGAAGGTTAACAAACGTGGAGAATTCCTCGACGATGTTTACGGACGCCTGTCCAAGTACCTGGATGACATCAGCACTGTGGAGCAGCGAATGGGAAGCCTGCAGGAGGCTCTCGATAGCCGCGAGACCAGTTTGCTCTCAACAGAGGAGCTGGCGCGTCGCATGCTAGACTTGGCGCGCGAGAAGGATCAGTTGGCGCCACAGTTTGAGGATTGTGTGCGTAATGGCAAGGATCTGATTGGATTGCGTGATGTGACCGATACGGGCGCATTGCGTGATCGCATCAAAGCGCTCGAATCTCAATGGCGCAACATCAACATCAGCATCGATGAGCGCGCCAAGCTGTCCAAGCAAAAGGCCGAACGTCAACTGGCCTACGAGAGTCTCAAGGATGATGTACTTTCATGGCTCACGAAAACTGAGGGTCGCGTCAATGGACTCGCACCGGTAGCCATTGATCTGGATAAGATACGTCAACAGAACGATGAACTAAAACCCATCTGCAAGGATTATCGTGACTATGCACCAACTATTGATAAGATCAACGATATTGGTTCTCAATATGATGCACTTGTGCGGCCCGAGAGTCCAGCACGCAAACGATCTACCTATAGTCCAATTAAGAGGACTAGCCCGCTGCGTCGCATGTCTGGAGACGCCAGAAGCCCCAGCCCGACCAAGGGAGGTATACTGTCGCCACTATCGACTGGTTCCAGTGGATTCGGTAGCCGCAGATCCTCTCAGGATGGCTTCCAGCTCTCTGAGTTGTCTCCAGTGCAGCAGCAGCTGAGCGAGATTAACAATCGCTATGGTCT
The DNA here is from genome assembly GCA_035044465.1 of Scaptomyza tumidula. Taxonomy (NCBI): domain Eukaryota; kingdom Metazoa; phylum Arthropoda; class Insecta; order Diptera; family Drosophilidae; genus Scaptomyza; species Scaptomyza tumidula. Next base: position 16,581,971 of record JAWNNW010000444.1, read on the forward strand.
AATAGGTGTGCGTCTTAACGATCGCCAGCATGAGCTAGACAATCTTAACGAGGAACTGCGCAAGCAGTACGAGAACTTGAAGGGCTTAGCCCAGTTCCTCGAGCGTATTCAGCGCCAGGTACCCAAGGAGTCCGTGTCCAATAAGGAGGAAGCGGATCGTTGCATTAAGCAGGCGCGCAAGATTCTCGAAGATATGTATGAGAAGCAGAGCTTGCTAGACACGACCAAGGCGCAAGTTAAAGACATCCTAAAACGTAAGTCGGATGTGCCAGGTGCCGATCAGCTTCGTCTGGAGAACGACAACATTCAAGAGAAGTGGAAGAATCTCAATGATATTTGCAAGAATCGCATTGCCTTCGCAGAGAAGCTGCGCGATTTCCTTGATACCCATGGCAATCTCAAGAGCTGGTTGGACAGCAAGGAACGCATGTTCACCGTACTGGGTCCCATTTCCTCGGATCCTCGCATGGTCCAGAGCCAGGTGCAGCAGGTGCAAGTGTTGCGTGAGGAGTTCCGCACACAGCAGCCGCAGCTGAAGCACTTCCAGGAGCTGGGACACGACGTTGTCGATCATTTGGCCGGTACACCCGATGCCCAGGCTGTTGAACTGAAGCTTAAGGATGTACTGACCAAGTGGGATGATCTGATGGGCAAACTAGATGATCGAGCCAATAGTTTGGGTGGCGCTGCTGATAGCTCTAAGGAGTTTGATGCGGCGGTAAATCGTCTACGTGAAGCGCTGCAGAACATCAGTGACAATCTGGATACACTGCCTTTGGATGGTGATCACCAGGAGAATCTGCGCAAGATCGAGAACCTTGAACGCCAGTTGGAGGGTCAACGTCCACTCTTGGCGGATGTCGAGCAATCGGCAGCAACATTGTGCAATATTCTCGGAGATCCCGCTTCACGCGCTGACGTCAACTCGCGTGTTGCTGCTCTCGAGAAACAATATCTGGCGCTGCAGAAGAAACTGGACACAAAGAAGGCAGAGACGGAAGCCTCCCTGCGTGATGGTCGTCAATTTGCCGAGAACTGCTCCAAGACTCTCGGCTGGCTATCCGGCGAGTTGTCCAATCTTACCGATCGTCTTCTCGTTTCGGCTCACAAGCCAACGTTGCAGCATCAGATCGACACACACGAGCCCATCTATCGTGAAGTTATGGCTCGTGAACACGAGGTGATTATGCTTATCAACAAGGGCAAGGATCTAACCGATCGTCAGCAGGATCGTGGCGTTAAGCGTGATCTCGATCGCATTCAACAGCAGTGGGAAAAACTGCGTCGTGAAGCCGTCGATCGTCATACGCGTCTGCAGACATGCATGGAACACTGCAAGAAGTACTCACAGACTTCGGAGACATTCCTTGCCTGGCTGCGCACTGCTGAAGATAAGCTAGCCGATTTAACACCTGGCGTTCTGTCCAAAGCCAAGTTGGAGACACGCCTGCGCGATCTACAGACATTCCGCAGTGAGGTGTGGAAGCACTCGGGCGAATTTGAGAATACCAAGGGTCTGGGCGACACCTTCCTCACCAGCTGCGACATCGACAAGGAGCCGATCAAGGCAGAGCTGCAGGACATTCGTGATCGTTGGGAACGTCTCAATAATGATTTGATTGCTCGCGCTCATGAGATTGAGAACTGCTCGCGTCGTTTGGGCGACTTTAGTGATGAGCTGCGTAATCTGGATCACTCATTGGGTCGTTGCGAGGATCGTCTGGCCGCACACGATGCGCTGGGCGGTGCTGCCAAGGATCCCAAGTTGCTGGAACGTGTTAAGGCCATACGAGAGGAGCTGACCAAGCTGGGCAAGCCACTGCAATCGCTGAAGGGTCTGGCGAAGGACATAAGCGCCGAGGCTCGTGCTGCAGGCGGTGATGCTGATCATTTGAACAGCGAAGTTGATGGCTTGGCCGATCGTATGGCTGAGCTACAGGGTCGCCTGGATGATCGCTGTGGTGAGCTTCAATCAGCAGCAACTGCAGTTTCTCAGTTCAACGAACAGATGAAGAGTCTGGGAATTGATCTGAATGATCTGGAGTCAGAGATTGAGAAGCTATCGCCGCCAGCGCGTGAGATTAAGATTGTGCAACAACAACTTGATGATACGGGCAAGCTGCAAAATAAACTGGAGCGTCTTGTCGGTCGCCTGGAGGATGCCGAACGTGCCGCTGATGTTCTGGTCGATGCTGGCTTCTCTGCCGACACCAGCCAGACCCGGGAACAAATCGCCACGCTGCGTAAGACCCTCGGACGGCTCGATAATCGTGTGCGTGATCATGACGATAAGCTGCAGAGCACACTGAAGGCACTCAGGGAATTCTATGACATGCAGTCGCAAACTTTGGATGACATCCAGGATGTCAGTGAAGAGTTTAAGCGCATGAAGCCTGTGGGCTCCGAACTGGATCAGATTAGACGTCAGCAGGAGGACTTCCGCAACTTCCGTGAGCGCAAGGTCGAACCACTAGCTCACAACGTGGACAAGGTCAACATGTCTGGACGTGATCTCGTGCGCTCCGCGGGCAGCGGTGTCTCTACGAACGTCATTGAGAAGGATTTGGAGAAGTTGAATGACCGCTGGAACGACTTAAAGGAGCGCATGAACGAACGTGATCGGCGCCTCGATGTTGCATTGTTGCAGTCCGGCAAGTTCCAGGAAGCCCTAGCTGGCCTTTCCAAATGGCTCAGTGATACGGAGGAGATGGTCGCTAATCAGAAGCCGCCAAGTTGCGATTACAAGGTGGTCAAGGCGCAGCTGCAGGAGCAAAAGTTCCTCAAGAAAATGCTCTTGGATCGCCAAAACTCAATGGGATCACTGGCCAATCTGGGCAAAGAGGTTGCCAATCATTGTGAGCCTGCTGAACGCGCCTCTATTGAGAAGCAATTGAATGACCTGATGAAGCGTTTCGATGCCTTGACCGATGGCGCCGAGCAGCGTGAACAGGATCTAGAGGAGGCCATGGAGGTGGCTAAGCGTTTCCACGATAAGATCAGTCCACTTGAATTGTGGTTGGACAGTACGGAACGTGCCGTTAAATCCATGGAGTTGATTCCCACCGATGAGGAGAAGATTCAGCAGCGTATTCGCGAACATGACCGCCTCCACGATGAGATTCTTGGCAAACAGCCTGATTTTACCGATCTTGCTGATGTGGCCGGACAGCTGATGCATCTGGTCAGCGATGAGGAGGCCGTCAATCTAGGCGAGAAGGTGCGCAGTGTAACTGAACGCTACACAGGATTGGTTGATGCCAGCGATAATATTGGCGCACTGCTGGCCGAATCTCGTCAAGGTTTGAGACATCTGGTGCTTAGTTATCAGGATCTTGTGGCCTGGATGGAGAGCATGGAGAATGAGCTTAAACGCTTTAAATCTGTGCCCGTCCATGCAGAGAAGCTGTTGGAGCAAATGGATCATCTGCTGGAGCTAAATGAGAACATCGCAGGTCATGCTAACAACGTGGAGTCTACTGTTGAATCTGGCGCAGAGCTAATGAAACATATCTCCAACGATGAGGCTATACAGCTGAAGGATAAGTTGGACTCTCTACAACGTCGCTACGGTGATTTGACCAATCGTGGTGGTGATTTGCTCAAGAATGCCCAAAATGCTCTGCCACTGGTTCAGCAGTTCCATGAGGCACACAATCGTCTGATTGAATGGATGCAAAGCGCCGAGACTGCCTTGGCACCCAGTGAGCCACGCCAAGCGGATGTACTCCGCCTGGAGAGTGAACTATCCGAAATGCGTCCCATACTTGACACCATTAATCTGGTCGGACCCCAGCTGTGTCAGCTCTCCCCTGGGGAAGGTGCAGCTACCATTGAAACCATTGTCACCCGTGACAATCGTCGCTTTGATGCGATTGTGGAGCAAATTCAACGCAAGGCGGAACGACTGCATCTAAGCAATCAGCGAGCCAAGGAAGTCACCGGCGATATTGACGAGCTGCTGGAGTGGTTCCGCGAAATGGACACCACATTACGTGAAGCTGATCTGCCCGCCATGGAGCCGAAATTGGTGCGCGCTCAATTGCAGGAGCATCGATCAATTAACGATGACATCTCCAGTCAAAAGGGACGTGTTCGTGATGTGACTGCTGCCTCTAAGAAAGTGTTGCGTGAGTCGCCACAAAGCGAAAATACCTCTACGTTGCGTGAGAAACTGGATGACCTCAAGGAGATTGTGGACACCGTTGCACAGTTGTGTAGCGAACGCTTGGGCATCTTGGAGCAGGCATTGCCATTGTCTGAGCACTTTGCCGACTCGCACCAAGGCCTGACCACCTGGCTAGATGATATGGAACAGCAAATCTCTAGGTTGAGCATGCCTGCCCTGCGCCCCGATCAAATCACTTTGCAGCAGGACAAGAACGAGCGATTGCTGCACTCGATTGCAGAGCACAAACCTTTGTTGGATAAACTAAACAAGACGGGTGAAGCTCTCGTTGCTCTCGTTGCCGACGATGATGGCGCCAAGATTAATGAGATCTTGGATACGGACAACTCACGCTATGCTGCACTTCGTCTGGAGTTGCGCGAACGTCAACAGGCACTGGAGAGCGCTCTGCAGGAGTCCAGTCAGTTCTCTGACAAGCTGGAAGGCATGCTTCGCGCTCTGGCTAACACTGTCGATCAGGTGAATCAATTGGATCCACTCTCAGCACTGCCCCAGAAGATCCGTGAGCAGATCGAAGACAATGATGCTCTGATGGATGATTTGGATAAGAGACAGGATGCATTTAGTGCTGTGCAGCGAGCGGCGAACGATGTCATTGCTAAGGCTGGCAACAAGGCTGATCCTGCTGTGCGCGATATCAAGGCCAAGCTGGAGAAGCTCAATACTCTGTGGAACGATGTGCAGAAGGCCACTAAGAAACGTGGTAGCTCTCTGGATGACATACTCAGTGTGGCCGAACCATTCTGGAAGCAACTTAATAGCGTAATGAAGACGCTTAAGGAACTGGAGGAGACATTGTCCTGCCAAGAGCCACCAGCAGCGCAGCCACAAGACATCAAGAAGCAGCAAGTGGCACTTCAGGAGATACGCCACGAAATCGATCAGACCAAGCCCGAGGTGGAGCAGGTGCGTCGCCATGGCAGCAATCTGATGAACATGTGTGGTGAGCCCGACAAGCCAGAGGTCAAGAAACACATTGAGGATCTGGATAATGCCTGGGACAACATCACTGCGCTGTATGCCAAGCGTGAGGAGAACCTCATCGATGCCATGGAGAAGGCAATGGAGTTCCATGAGACTTTGCAAAACCTGCTCAAGTTCCTCACCAAAGCAGAGGATAAGTTTGCCCACTTGGGAGCTGTTGGTTCCGATATTGATGCCGTCAAGCGACAGATTGAACAGCTTAAGGCGTTCAAGGACGAAGTCGATCCGCATATGGTCGAAGTAGAAGCATTAAACAGGTAAGCTTGTAAATTATTTAAATCCGATATAAATGACAGTTCTCATATCTATTAATCTGTTGAATCGCCGTATTTAAATGTGTGGTCTTCCATTCAACAATTGGCAGAGGTCTAGAAAGGCAAGATACTAGTTTCAAAATTTCGTACGTTGCTCTATCGTTCGCTGATTTAATGTTGTTGTGTACTTTTAAATGCCTGCCATTGCAAGCTGTGTGATCTATAATCTTTGATAAAAGATCTCTGATTTATGATTTCTGATATATCTTTAATCACTGTGATCTGTTCTGCGCATGTTTTCTTTATGATTTGTGCTGTTAGCCACTGGGGAAACTACAGTTCCTTCAAAATTAATGCATGTGCACCAGCCATCAGCTATTATTGTTGTTATTGTTGAGTTTTGCCTGCATTATTAAAAACCATTTCTAAACATTGCATACTAATCGTTTTCCTGGCAACTTACAGACAAGCTGTGGAATTGACGGAACGCACTTCGCCGGAGCAGGCGGCATCAATTAGGGAACCACTGACGGTGGTCAATCGTAGATGGGAGGCGTTGCTGCGTGGCATGGTCGATCGCCAGAAGCAGCTGGAGCATGCACTGCTCCACTTGGGTCAGTTCCAACATGCTCTTAACGAGCTGTTGGTCTGGATCAACAGGACAGACAGCACTTTGGATCAACTGAAACCGGTACGATAGCAAGAAAATAATTCCTTGGAGAGCCAACTCTAACTAACTGACTTTTTTACAGATACCTGGAGATCCGCAACTGCTCGAAGTTGAGTTGGCCAAGCTTAAGGTTCTCGCCAACGATATTCAGGCGCATCAGAACTCTGTGGACACACTCAATGATGCGGGACGCCAACTCATCGAAACGGAGAAGGGCTCTGTGGAGGCTTCCCAGACTCAAGAGAAGTTGCGCAAGCTTAACAACGAATGGAAGTTGTTGCTCCAAAAGGCCAGCGATCGCCAACATGAATTGGAGGAGTCGCTACGCGAAGCCCAGGGCTATATAGCCGAAGTCCAGGATATTCTAGGCTGGTTGGGCGATGTGGATGCTGTGATTGGCGCCAGCAAACCAGTTGGTGGTCTGCCAGAGACAGCAACTGAGCAGCTGGAGCGCTTCATGGAAGTCTACAACGAGCTGGATGAGAACAGGCCCAAGGTGGAAACGATACAGGCTCAGGGACAGGAGTACATCAAGCGTCAGAACCAGATGAAGGTTCCCTCAAGCAATTTGCAACACACGTTGCGCACACTGAAGCAACGCTGGGATGCGGTTGTATCACGTGCATCTGACAAGAAGATTAAGCTAGAGATTGCTCTTAAAGAGGCAACCGAATTCCATGACACACTTCAGGCCTTTGTTGAGTGGTTAACCCAGGCCGAAAAGCAACTCTCAAACGCTGAGCCCGTCTCACGCGTTTTGGAGACCATTCAGGCACAGATGGAGGAGCATAAGGTGCTGCAGAAGGATGTGAGCACACATCGCGAAGCCATGCTGTTGCTGGACAAGAAGGGCACACATCTGAAATATTTCAGCCAGAAACAGGATGTTATTCTCATCAAGAACCTGCTCGTGTCCGTCCAGCATCGCTGGGAACGTGTTGTCAGCAAGGCAGCAGAGCGCACACGTGCTCTAGATCATGGCTACAAAGAGGCACGTGAGTTCAATGATGCCTGGAATGGCATGATGCAGTATCTGCAGGAAACAGAACAGGTGCTGGATCAGATCATTGAGGAGGCCACTGCTTCCAAAGAGCCGCAAAAGATCAAGAAGTACATTGCCAAGCTGAAGGAGACGCATCGTAATCTGGCCGTCAAGCAGTCCGTCTATGATGCCACCATGCGCACCGGCAAGAACCTTATGGAACGTGCACCCAAGGGTGATCGTCCCGTGCTAGACAAGATGCTGCTGGAGCTCAAGGAGCAATGGACACGCGTCTGGTCGAAGAGCATCGAGCGACAGCGCAAGTTGGAGGAGGCTTTACTGCTGTCCGGCCAATTTAGCGATGCGCTCGGTGAGCTGCTCGAGTGGCTGAAGAAGGCCAAGAGTCGCCTCAACGAGAACGGTCCAGTTCATGGTGATCTCGAGACGGTTCAGGGTCTGTGCGAGCATCACAAGCATATTGAACAGGATCTGCAAAAGCGTGCTGCACAAATGCAGGGCGTCCTCAAAACAGGACGCGATCTGGAGCGTTCGGGAAATAATCCCGAAGTGGGTGCTAAGCTCGATGAGCTGCAATCCACTTGGGAGGAAGTCCAGAATGCGGTAGGCAAACGTGGCGAGCGACTCGAAGTTGCTCTCACGGATGCTGAGAAGCTAAATGCTCGAGTTCAAGCCCTGTTCGATTGGTTGGATCATGCAGAGCACAAGTTGCGCTATGCCAAGAATGCACCCGATGATGAGAAGGTCTCGCGTGAGATGATGGACATTCACATGGAGTTCATGAAGGATCTGCGTGTCCGTGAGCGTGAGAAGACCGAAACGTTTGATTATGCCGAAGAGATTATTGGCAAGGCATATCCCGACGCCATTCCCATCATAAAGAATTGGCTGTCGATCATTCAGCAACGCTGGGAAGAGGTGCGCCAATGGGCCATCAATCGTGAGTCCAAGCTGGGTCTACATTTGCAATCGCTCAAGGATCTGGATGATACCATTGAAGAGCTGCTCGCTTGGCTCAGCGGTCTCGAAGGCACCCTGTTGAGTAAGTAACCGAAAATGAAGATTGGTGAGCTATTAATAATTTACCTTATTTGTTTTAGATCTTAAGCACGAACGACTGCCAGATGAGATACCACCCGTTGAGAAACTGATCGAGGATCACAAAGAGTTCATGGAGAATACCGCACGCCGCCAGAATGAGGTGGATCGCGCCTGCAAACCGCGACAGCTGCCACCAGGTGCTCGCAAACCATCACGTAGCGGCAAGACGCCAGTGTGAGTATTAACAGAGTTGCCAATGCGGCTATAAACAGAAATCTATTGTATATATGGTTATTTTATTATTATTATTTTTTATTTCCTCTTTTTTTTTTTGCTATATTTTCACCAAATTTTATTGCTACAACAAATCAAATCAAATATTTTCCCCCTGCAACGTTTTTGCACCCACAAACTTTTGCCTATCCAACAAAAAAAATATATATACAAAAACCAAACTATACGACACCAACTACAACTCTATCAATATATACAACTATATAGTCGTGGCTCCAGTCACGATCTGCGCGAACAGTCGCCCGATGGCCAGCTGCGACGTCAAAGGTTTGACAGCTCTACCTTTTATACTCTCTACTCTTAAAAACTACTGCAAGCCACATAAAACCACAATAAACCACAGTGCGCTTACCAACACTTTTACACTGAAACACACACACACAGAGCAACATACACATAAGCATTAAACATTACCAACTGGTTAAAGTCACACATAAAAAATACAAATTCTTTTAAACTGATATTTCTTAACTGAATGTCTAATGAAGATCTATAAGGTTGACAGTTTCCTAACTTAAACCTTAAGTTATTTGAAAAATAACAATACTCCATATAGCACTAAAAAGAGCTAACATATCGTGTTTGCCTAGCGTACCTATCTTATAGATAGTACCTAAACCATCTACCATATCACGTAGTCCTTCCAATCCATGCACCCGGCTTAATCACTGCTGCTATAACTGTTGCTTAATAATGTTTTATTCAACACTCTATTTTAACAATATCTAATTGTAATTGCTTTTCTATTTCACAGCTTCAAGGGCTCACGTGATCAAGGACTCAACGCACGCAAGGGCAGGTGAGTTATCGACCTTGTTACCGATGGATTCCATCTATTTTTGTTCCAAAAATAATAGTGCATGCACTTTCTAAATTCTCAAATATTTTTGTTTCTTGACTCTGTTTTTTTTCGGCTCTATGCAACACTATTTTTGGAAATGCTGCGATATGTTATTTCTTTTGTGTATAAATTATAAATATATATGAAAACCTTTTTGTATTGCTCTTTTGTGTGTATATTGTTTCGTTATTTGATCGTTCTTGTTTTTGTCTTTTCTCTCTTTTTTGTCTCTTTTTTTGTGAAACTCTTTTTCATCACGCTACCGTAAACGTTTGCCTCATATCAAACATCTATGCATCTTGCTGCTTAAATATTTGCTCTGCATAATCATATATATATACATAATGTATATATATTTATATATATCAGTCGTGTTACGCCTACGCGTGATACGCCCGACAGAGATCGCCTGCCGCATTATGGCCCACGTTTCTCGCCAAGGTAAGTTGTTGCCCGCTCCTGCTAACCATAACATTCAGTGCAGCTCAAACTGTACGTCTATGCTAATTACTTCTCTGTTAAGTACAACTATTATATGTATGTTAAGCATTTTGTAGTTTTGTTTTTGTTAATGTTTTCAACTTTATTAGCTTTTATTATGTAGTTTTGTGTTTTATACACTAGCTAATACTATTTTCCTCACACCCCTTAATAGTTCAACTGGTCCCGAACTCGAATTCCGTTCGCCACGCGCTAAACTGCTGTGGAACAAGTGGCGTGATGTGTGGATGCTGTCATGGGAGCGTCAACGTTTGCTCCATGAGCATCTCATGTATCTAAAGGATGTAGAGCGTGCTCGCAACTTCAGCTGGGATGATTGGCGCAAGCGCGTAAGTATTTAAACACTTTTTACAGTTACAAGAAAGAATAACAAAACATCTCTTTTCTCCCTGACAGTTCCTGAAGCACATGAACCACAAGAAATCGCGTTTGACTGATCTGTTCCGTAAGATGGACAAGGATAACAATGGCATGGTGCCACGCGATGTCTTCATTGATGGCATACTCAATACGAGTAAGTACTTAAATACATTATTATCATTCAATACTCACTCTATCTTTCCTTTACAGAATTCGATACATCGGGTCTGGAAATGAAGGCTGTTGCTGATCTGTTTGATCGCAATGGCGAGGGTCTGATTGACTGGCAGGAATTCATTGCCGCTCTGCGACCCGATTGGCAGGAACGTAAACCCGCTACAGATAATGACAAAATACACGATGAAGTCAAACGTTTGGTTATGCTCTGCACATGTCGTCAAAAGTTCCGTGTGTTCCAAGTTGGCGAAGGCAAATACAGAGTGAGTCTTGCAGTCTCTTGATGGATTCTTAACAGCTGCTAACTGTTCTGTTATCCCTTACAGTTTGGTGATTCCCAGAAGTTGCGCCTGGTACGCATTCTGCGCAGCACTGTTATGGTGCGCGTTGGAGGTGGCTGGGTTGCTCTGGATGAATTCCTGCAGAAGAACGATCCTTGTCGCGGTAAGTTCAAACATACAAACTCTATATATAAATATTTTATATTTAGTTGTACACGTACACACACTATGAAATTATCGATAAATCTTGTTTGGACTTCATATCATATTTATCGCATATCTAGTGTAACTTTTTTGTAGTCCACACCACACATACAAAAAAAAATATATATATACCATTCCCATCAGATCATGCATTTTGTCTATACCTTAGATAACATATGCATCATAATTTTTTATAAACCATTTTTGATCATATCACAAATCTCACATAAATCCATATATAATACATTTAGGTACAGTTGTGCTTAACAACTAATTATCATAATTTTTTTTACAAGCTAAACATTTTTTCTTACAACATACCAAAATATCATATTAATATAATACCAAACGGATATGGTCATTTAACCAACAAAATAAAAATCAAAACTTTTGTGCCTAAAAATTATAACTAGCATATGAAAACCCAAAAAGAAATGTTAAACAATATAACCTAAAAACAATTTTTGAAAACCTCATTAATTTGTTTGGTCGAAAAGTTGCTTAAAAAAATACCAAAAATTAACAGCGCGCTTTCTTTTTTTTTTTTGAAGATATAATATTTTTGACATTTAGCCAGCGCTCGTTTTGATGCCTATCTCATACACACAATAACCAAGCGAAATCAAGAATCCAAATCCAAAAACCTATCCCATAAAATAAACCCTAAAACTGCAAAGCTCACAGTTTAAGGTTACCATATTTAAAAATCATGCTCATTTTTGTTGTTGCTTTTTATGTTAACTCTGCGTTTTAAATTTGTTTCTACACATTGTATTAATATTATTTAACTGGTTTAACAAACACTTAACCTATACGCCCAGAACCTAAACTAACCCAAACCTAAAATATATATTAAATATCTTGCTTAGTACTTTTATTAGTGCATGCTTTTCATTTCCTTTGCTGCTGTATTTTCTCTTGCTTAACAGAACTGTAACTTTTTTCATGTCATGCTTCGTAAAACCGTTAATTTCTATTTGTTGTACGTCCAAAAAACAAGTTGATTTTTTGTTATTAATAATTTTGTATACCGTTTTTTGTTATTTTTACTAATCAAATTTTATGTTTTCCCCCTTTTTTCTTTTCAAATGTTATAATTTTGTTTACTGTACTTTAAAATGAAACCGATAACGCAATGTGCCCGATAAATCCAATTTATATATATACATATATATATAAAAATCCACAATTAAATCCGCTTGCGCTGCCCGCTCGCTCGCCCGCCCACGCCCAACATGCACTTCGCCTGCGCCCAAAAACAAATACCACAAAAATACCAACAAAAAAAAAATACTGTGACAAATACTATGCGGTAACAAAATTTCGTTGTTATTGTTGTTGTTATATGTTCGAAAAAAAAATACCGAAATTGCAAAAAAAAAATATAAAACAATTACACGCTCATGCAATTGTATATATATATATATAAATATATGTATATCACATGCCTTATATATATATATATGTATATGTGTGTATATATCGGCAATTGATCGGAGCAGCCAAGGGACGCACTAACATTGAGCTACGCGAGCAATTCATATTGGCCGATGGCGTCTCACAGAGCATGGCTGCATTCACGTCCAGACGTTCCACACCCAATGCTGCCCAAACTGCCAACAGTTCGCAAAATGGCGGCGCCGGTAGTCCCAACTTGCCGCCATATATGAGTGGACAGGGTCCCATCATAAAGGTAAATCAACAAAAACACAAACACAAACGAGTTCTGGGTTAACAAAAAAAAAGCAAAAAATGAATTCCTTATCCTATCACCATCCCACCAAATCAAAATATCCCATGGTAGGGTTTTGAAAATAAATAAATTGAGGTAAGTTTTGAGCTTTCGTTTTGGGTTCATTGTGTGTGTTGTTGACAAAAGCTCGCTGCTGCCGCCGATTCTTGATTTTTGTGCATGAGAAATTTTTAATATTCTATATAAAAATATGTTTATTGTATTGAACGTATTGTTGTTGCTATACTACATGTACAAACATATCTCGTATATATATTTCGTTATAATTTGGTAATTTCTTGTTTTATGTTTTGCCGTGCCAATATATCTATTTTTTTAACGCTAGTTTCAAATTTCACAATCAAGCGCTTTAGTGAGGTTAGGTAAGAGTTTATAAAAGTAGGATTTTTTTTAGGTTATTATTGTGTTGAGTTTTGATTGGTCGTCAGTCGCTTAAATGATCATATACCGTTGCATCAGCCTTTAAGAATTGAATTGAGCAACAACAAAAAACAAATCAATCTGTTGTACTTCTATATATATATATACATGCATATAGCCGATGAGCACTTGGCCGAGTTAATGCCAATATTTGAGAAAATCCGTGCACAAGACCAAGTACCATGCGCCTTTCCCATACACATGGGCGCCGGCGGCACAGTATTCGTGCGCTGCAATACCAGCCGCTCGGTACCGTTGAGTCCACACGTTCTCCATTGTCATCCAACAACACACTGGGTAAGTCGAAAACTCAACAACAACATGAACAACAAGCAAGGATCAGGAAGGAACAAAAAATAAACAAATGGGGCACTACCTTAGTGAACTACCTCGTGTAACACCCTACTAATTGTATACATTTTATACCCGAAACAGGTACGAGAACGTTCCGTACGTTCTATACCGATGTCGCGACCATCGCGCTCTTCACTTTCGGCTAGCACTCCGGATTCGCTAAGCGATAACGAGGGTAGCCATGGTGGACCCTCGGGTCGTTATACGCCGCGCAAGGTAACCTATACGAGCACACGCACCGGCCTAACGCCAGGAGGCTCGCGTGCCGGCTCCAAGCCCAATTCACGCCCGCTCAGCAGACAAGGCTCCAAGCCGCCCTCACGTCAAGGCTCCACGCTCTCGCTGGATAGCACAGGTGAGTTTGAGATGGCGGTACCTCACGACACGACATTACTTAATATGCTTCTTTGAACAGACGATCATACGCCATCGCGCATACCACAGCGCAAGGCTTCCGGAGCGAGCACAATTAGTGCAACGGGAACCACACCACGTCCGGCACGTCTGTCTGTGACGACAACAGCGACTCCGGGCGGTAGCCGACTGAATGGTGCCGGTACCACCAGTACCATCACACGCAAAACCGCATCCGGTTCGGCAAGTCCAGCGCCTACAAGGTAAACATTTTTGTGCCTTTCAACTAGTTTTAAGTTTAGGGTTTGAGTTAATACGAAACCAACATATCAACTTTATTAATTTATTTATTTTTTTGAATATTATTTTCGGTTACCGCATTAACTTTTGACAACTCACAAAACAACAAAAAAAAAAAATACTCATTTGAAATTGCTACTTACAAAAACGAATTGGCTTTTATGAAACATAAAACATATCAAACAAAAACAAAATACATATTTACATCATTGAAATGATTAATTACAAAACCGATTTGGCTTGATTGAAACATATATCATATGTATCGAAATTGAATGCTTGAATGCAACAACTAACTGCAACATCAATAATACAAAAAACACCCAAAAAAAAAATACCAACTTGTGCCTGACAAACCAAAAAAAAAATAAAATACTGCAAATACAGCAATGGAGGCATGAGTAGATCATCCAGTATACCAGCACTAACCGGCTTCGGCTACAAACCCTATAGGTAAAAAAATACAAAAATACTAAACATTACATTATTTTATATTATGATTTTCTAAAACAAACAAAACTAAGTTAGTTTTAAGATATCTAGTTTTTATCTATGGACATATTTGGTTATGGTTGAACTTATTGCTAACTATATATTCATAAACCTATATAACATGTACTAAAGCCGCCCATCACGGATACCGGTTAAGATACCTCTCAACGATTCCAAAACCTCATCGCCCACCAGCTCGTCTGCAAATCCAAGCAGCTTGGGGTAATGTTTTAACTATAAGTAACAACAAGAGCAGTAGACACTCAATTTCAGCTCTAACCACTTTTTAGCAAGTAATAATTATTATTATTATATTTTTAAATAATTATTATGTTTTGTTTAAAGTTATGTTTTGTTTAAGTTATGTATTGTAAAGCCAGTGCATGTCAAACTGCATATGCCTGGCATGTTTTTGATTATTACTTAATTCGACTAATGCTTAAAGGCTTCAAAAATATTAAAACTAATATAGTTAGCTATTATAAATTACTTTTAATTTAAATGTTCATTTGTTATATGGTTTTTCTGTTTCATTTTAATATTCATAAAGGATTTTATTAATATTATTTTAAATATCCCTTTAACAGGCGCAATATCAGCGGCAGTTCAACGCCGTCGGGAATGCAAACTCCAAGAAAGAGCTCTGCAGAACCGACATTCAGCTCAACAATGCGACGCACATCGCGTGGAACCACGCCCACTGAGAAACGCGAGCCATTCCGGCTATAGGGCGGAAAAAAGCACCCAGTTGCCAATTATCAATTAAAAATTACAAAAAACACAAATCTAAAACAACTAACCACGCACTGAAGTTCTTTCAACTAATCAACCAAAATTGTGAATTCCCCAACTCTACATTAATATGAAAAATGTAGCAAAAACAAAAGAAACAGGAAATAATCGCTGAGAATTTATAAATATATTATAAAGGAACAGCAAACAAAACTTTTGTAAAGCATAAAAGACACACGTAAAAATGAGATGTAGAAATGCTAAAGTTTAAAAAACAAAATGAAAGCTATTCACACACACATACATACACACAAAGTTGAAAAACTACTTACGAGAAGAGTACTACTAACTAATTGCAAACACCTTTTGCTACTACTAATATTTAATGCCTATACTATTTTACTAGTTATACTTCTAAATATGGATTTCCAAATTTATAATTTGTATATACTTATATAAATGCAAAATACACTCCAAGTGCTTTAAGGCAATTAAAATGAAATGAAAAATACAAAATTAACGAAAAATTATACAAAAAAAAAACAACAAAAAGGAAAAACATTCGAATTAAAAGTCGCCGCATAAAGCAACCATTCAATCAGTCTTGGATTTGTCTACAAAATCGCCAGTTTGTGGGCTCTTTCAGTCTGTGGGCGTGGCTGTTTTATGTGGGCGACCAAAAAAATGAAAAAAGTAACCCCGTTAAGAAAATTTTGATTTTGTTCTGTTAAAACTAATAGTTAAAAGTAAAAGTGAATCATGTAAGCCGCAACAAAAAAAAAAGATGAAAAAATAAAAAAATAAATATTTAATTATATACTAAAAGTCATTACTATAAGTTTAATTAATATTTAGTTAATAAGCGACAAAACCGACAACAACAACAACCACAAACACACAATTTGTAATGCATAATTATTTTTGTTTTGAATATGCATGTGGAACATTTAAACTAATAATATAATAGAAAGAAATGCAAAACGTTTATATAAATATTGTATAATACTAATACTAAATTATTTTGTTATACGAGAAAATGAGATAAATGCATTCAACGTTTTTTGTAATTCTATTAAATTAAAACAATTCAAACGAGAAATAAACATTTACAAAAAAAAAAATTAATAACAAAATATAATGCACGTATTTATTACAACAAAAAATAGAAGCTGCTTTTCTGTGCAGTACGTTAAATAGTTTAATTAACATGCCTAAAAGTAGGCAGTAGTACCAGATTAAAAGTAGGCAGTTGAAAAGTGCATCAAAAGTATGCAGTGCTTTTTTATTACGATAGAAAACTAACCACCTGCTGCTGATTTCTGTTCGCCTGGTACATTGACTCGGAAAACAACAGAAAGACGATATGTGGCCGAGAACGTTATAATAAAAATTATGCCCCATAATGTAAAAAGAAATTTTAAATAATTTATATTAAATTTTTTTTTTCATTTTTAATTCATTGATTTAATATATAAAAATAGTGTTAAATAAATATTGATTTCTGAAATTGCTCAAATTTGGACCAACGTTTTCCGATCTTCGGCCACATTTCAGTCGTATTTCTGTTTGCTGTACCAGGCGACCAGAATAAGCAGCTCAATGCTATTGCACTTTGTTCTCACTCAATTCACTGATCGGCGAATTCACTCCCACTCACAACGAACGTTGAGTGAAAAGTTTGAGCTTTTGAGCGTAGCTTTCAGCTCTCTTTTCTTTTAGGCATTTCGCTCAGCATTTAAATCAAAGCACCCAGCAGTAGTTTCTGTTCGCCTGGTATTTATTGCAGTTTGCCGTCGGCATTTGGAAAGAAAAAACGAAATAAATTAAGTTTGTTTGCTGATGAAGAACAAATGTTTTTGTTATTTATTAAGGTTTTCAGTTGCTTTGTTTTTTGACACATTGAAATTTGGTATTCGTGGTTATTATTTTTTGCAGATTCTAACGAATTGCTGGAGTTGTTTTGTTTATTTTAGCTACACAAACATTCAATTAGTAAGACATTTAAATATGTGAATGTATGCATTATATATGTTTTTTTTGTATGTAATATCGGTTCTGTCATCTGAAACTGACTAGAATGGCGTACGTACTACAAACTAGTATTGTGCCTAAGGGATGTCTTTTATTATTATTGTTTCTTCGTAGAATTATATGTTTTTGTGCAAATTGCTGACACGAAAGAAGGGAAGATAGAGCAGGAGAGTTAAAGAGTGTAATGGGGTACATAAAGATAGGTTTGAAACATTTATGCTAAAGTTACAACTGCGAATTGCAGATTATGCGTTATAGTTCATATTTTTTATATATATGTGTGTGTGTGTTTGTGTGTGTGTACGTCAACGCCAGCGCTGCCAAATTTAGTTGGTGCTGCTACATATACAATCTAGTTTTTCTCTATATTCGTCGTACTGCCTACTACTGCTTACCAATAATATCGTTGGCATAATAATGCCACAAGTCTTTTGTATGCCATTACAAATACAAAAATAGTTACATCGTTACACAATAAAAATAGTAATAAACATAAACATAAAACTAACATACATACATTATTCTTATACACATACACAATGCAGTTTATAAACGGAAAGCACAGAAAGTGTCATCCTTTGCTGTTACAGTCGAATGCCTTTCAAACTGTACCTGATTCCCTTTATTAACCGCACTGTGTTCGTTGAAAATTTGCTAAAAACCCGTCTCGCTCTAAAGCTAAAACTAAATATCAATCGAATCACAAGTCACAGAAATCGAGTGTTGCACAATAAAAAATTAACTAACTTATAAGTTGAGGAGCGGGTTTTTCCCAGTTGGAGTTGAGTCTGTATTGTTTGTTTGTTGTTGTATATTAGCAGCAGGGCAGCAGGAGTAGCTGGAGCGGGAGTAGCATTGGCGGAAGCTTAGGCATTGGCATTGTTAGCGTCAGGGCTGCGTTTTTATTGAAGTTGTTATAAGTGTTGTTGAGTGGAAGTGTTAGCCGCAGCAGCCTGGTGCTGCGCCAGTGTCACCTGGCATGATTGCTATTGGCAGTTTGTGCCTTTGGCTGTTTGCCTGCACCAGATCCGGCTGAACCACTGCCAGCAGCAGCTGTTGTTCCTCCTCCTCCGGCTCCTCCGCCACCACCAGCTGGTGCACCAGTGCCATGAGTTTCGGCTCCTCGATCGCCACGCTGATGGTGATGATGATGCTGATGATGATGATGACGTCTGCCGCCACGATAATGCCTTCGATTGTGATGCTGATAGTTGTTGTTGGTGGGCTCCGGCATAATCCGTTGCGTCTCCTGCACAACGGGCGCAAATGTGCTCACGGGCTTGACCAGTGTTGAACTGCTGCCTCCTGGCTCCTGTTTTTTGGCTGCATCGGCTTCCTCGCGACGTCGCACATCCTCCTCGGTCTCAATGGCAATCACGGTGCCTGCTTCGGCCTCTGCATCGATAATGGCGCCACGACTCTTCTGCTGCAGATACAGCTCTGACATCCTTTGCTGCATTTGTCGCAGCTCAAGTGTGACCTGGAAGTCCGGAGCATTCTCCAACTCCGATGGCGGCATGGCGCATTTAAGACTATCGGATTCATCGTGTATATGCTCGCGACACACGGGACACAGGGCTTGAAAGGGATCCGCTGATTTCTGTAGCCAGCCGGGCAGCTTCTCATACTCCTCCTGGTACGTGCGACGCAGAGCGTTCAAATGCCGTGCCAGACAATAGCTGTGCAAATAGTGATAGCACTCTGTGCGCGTAAATTCATCTCCCTCACTAAAGCCATACAGACAGATGACACACTGTCCACTTGGCAGATTACTGCCAGTTAAATGCTCTCGCACCACTTCAATCAGATCAAAGACGACGGGCAGTCCGATAGATTCCTTGATCTTGCCATTGCACGCACTGCGTATGGCCTCTAGGCGAGCATCATCCAAGCCACGTGGACGCAGCAGCTTGAAAGTGGGACTCACATCGGGATATCCGGGCGGGGGAAGCACCTGCAGCGTTACACAAATATATTGCTGCTCGTCCTCCTCGCCGGTCAGCGGCAGCACCGTTGTCTCAATAACATCCACAGCGCCGCTAACAAGTCAACACATTATAGAACACAAATATATTTAAGTCTTCTTTGATAATCTCACCTGTCGCTGCGTTTTATTCGCACATCGTCCATAAGAATCGCTTCCAGCGAGTCTAGTTCTTCGTCTAGCAAACTGCAGCAGGAAGGGCTTGTAAATGAGTAAAAGACAAGGAACACATGCTTTTAATGTACTTACGTCTCCATTTTTGTTGTTGGCTTGTCTAGTTTCGATTATTTGATATTGTTAAATGCTTTTAATTCCTTAAATATATAAAAAATCGATTGAGACAAAAATTTTGCGCCTGACAACAACAACTCGAATGTGACAGTCGCAACGGAGCGCGGTACTATGGCACTCACAGCAAGCGGACACGTTGTTAGACGCCACCTATCGATATAAAGCTGAAGCAATAGAACAGCAGTCTGTTAGGTTTATGGGCGCGCGAAACTCAAATTTAAATTCAATGCAAACTTTCGATGGGCATTACCTTAACGTAGCTTAATCATTTTTTTAAGGTGCACATGTTTTATTAAAGATAAAATCTTTTGTATATTTCAATCATATTTTTTCTTTTATTATTGTTAATGTGCTTTAAATGTTACGAAAAGTAAAGAGTCTTTAAAGTTCTTTCTAATCCGACTCTGAACAGATATTTATGAATGTATCTACTATTGCTTTCACTCTCTTTTACACTCTCTTTGACGGCATTCCATGAGCCTTGCCACCCCCTTTTCGTCCTGTAAGTCCTTGGGGTTGCGCACACATTTTTCTGGGCCTAAAAAACTGTGTTATTCTACCCGAAATATTTCACTCGCATGTTATTCGGGGAGCTACAAAATTGCCATGCGAGTCCTGTCGCCGCCTATTTGCGTCAGTTGTATGCTTGTAGTAGTGGTGGTGGTGGTGTGTTAGTATTGGTGGTGGTTATCTTGTACGCTTTTCACCACAGCGCGCCGTCGCAAGCTGTTCGCCGCGTTTGGGCAATCGAATGCAAAGGAAATCGAATGCAGAAAGCCATCGCTATTGGGTAAAATAGCATTAGAAGCATTTTCGGTGCGCTCGGCGCCAAGCGACAAAATCAGTTTACAACGGAAAGCACAAAGCAACGGTCGTGAAAACTGAGCAAAGCTCCGCGTAAAATACAAAATAGAATTAATAAAAAAAAAAGCAAACAAAATTGAACGCAAGTTTTTACGTTCAATAAAAGTATTGCGATTTTGTGTGTGAGTTTTGTGTAGTGCTGGAAATTCCACAAGTTAAACCCAAGCGTTTGCCGCGAAAAAGGATAATAATAGAAACGGCGGGGCTGTGTGATAAAATCCGCCCTTAAATTATAAGAAGCTAAGCCAACAGAAATTTTGGTACGGCAAAAAATGAAGAAAAAAAAACCGAAAGATGGAATAGAATAGCGCAAAGAACTTTTATCCTGACGTGTCCTGCGCACGCAGCACATGCGAGGAAACTCACACTTACAAACACACACACACACATACACTCACACTCACACTTAAGCAATAAGGATGCACGTGCTTTTGCTTTTAGCCGAATGTTCTTTTAAATCAATTTGTCATTCTCAAGCATTTTTGCGCGTTCTAAAAAATCTAAACAAATGAAACTCGAAAATTGACACCAACAAAACGCAAATATTTAGACAATAATTTTATTTGCGCAGTTTGCACATTTTGTCATTGTTTTTTTGTTGTAAAACATTCAGCACGTGGTTTTGTTACAACAAAAACATGGGCTAAACAATATTTATAAATATTGCATTTGCGTTTTTGTTTAATATTGAGAAAATTATGTGATTGATTTTTGCATAACCGGAAAAAATAAACATTTTTCAAGCATTATTTATCAAATATTCTTGAGAGCAATTTTGCGTTTAATTTTTATACAAGCTTTTCACGCCTGCTCTCACTCACTATCTCCCTGTCTCTATCTTTCATACTGTCTCTCTCTCTCTTGCTCTAACGCTCTCATCATTCTTTCGTGGTGAAGGGAAATTGCATTGAGGCTGGCAATGGCATTGGCTGGGGGTTGTTCTGGCCAAAATTGGGAAAAAACATACCCAAAAGCTCACACCACAAAGCAGCCCCTCACCCCAACCCCTCACCCACTACTTGTACTTAGATACATATTCGAAACCACAGCAGCCCAACAACCTAACAGTTGATGCGTTGCCAAAAAATACAAGAAGGAAACTTTGATCTTTGCCATGTCGAAGTTTAAATACCCTTTCAATTTTATTATGCCCTAAAATGTTAAGTCAAATCATAAATAAAGTTGTTATTGAGCTATAAAACCTTTGATTTAAATAAAAGTTGCTTTAAGATAAGATTGCGGATAAAGTTAATCGATTCAAACAACTTCTTAGAACTTTACTGTTATGTTCAAAGTTTTTTCATCACACCATTAAAAGGTATCTTTACAACAAATTGCGAATACTCTCTGCAAAAAGGGAAGTGAACTTTGCTCTGGCAAATGGCTATTTCCTTTTGCTTCTGACTCTCTTCCACTACCTTGACTAGAGTGAGAGCGAAAGTGTGTTACAATTTAGATATCCTATATAAGGCGCTTTCTTTCTTTCGTTTTCTACACTTTGTTATTTTTTTTTTGGCAGCATGACACAAGTGCAACTGTCAACTTGACAAATCGTTGTTATCCGTGCACATTGTGCACTTGCCCCTGACTAATGTCAAAGCTTATTAGTAACCGTTAAAAAAGGTATGTACGACGGAATGCCTTTAATATATCAGCTGCGCTTCCTAATGGCATATAATCATAGGTTTCCATAGAAACAAAGTCTAAACAGCTGAGTTATGTTCGGTTTTAGAGCGATTGAATAAGAAAAGAACTTAATGAAACTAAATAGCCTAATTTTAAGAATTTATTAACTTTCGAAACTTTCCATAACTCGAACAGCTGCTTGTTTACATAAATTGATTGCATTGTGTTTATTTTAAAATTCAGCTAAACTTAGTTTAGGCATTTATGTATATAAACAATATCAAAACAGATGTAATACAAAACCAACGTTAAATGGACTGAAAGCAGTTCCAAGTGGTTTCAACCAGTTCCAGTTCAGTTCAATTCAGTCCAAACCAAGGTACAAACTATTGACAGATTTCCAAGGAAGTAAAAATATTTGATGAGTATTTCTCATCACACACACACACACACATGAGTCGACAACGTATTGCAATCAAGATCAGTGAAAAACACAGAGAGAGGGTGGGGATGGGTGAAAGAGTTGGGAGGCGGAAACGTTTGATGCACTTGAATTTTATCCATTGAGTTGATTACATAGTTTTTCGGCGCCAAGACCAAATGAATTACTTTCATTGTTAGCCAAACCGAAGAAAAAAAGAAAAATTAGACAAAATACAACGAAAACTTTTTGGACAAGTAGTAGCAAAGGCCAAAATGTAATGCATGGGCGGCATTTGGCATTTTCGAACATTGCAAAACAAGCCAAAAAAAAAAATGTGTGTAACTAAAAATAGCGATGCAAAAAAGAAAATATTATACGCGTATTAAAAGTTTTGCTACCCATTTGGCATTATTAAAATGTTTACAAGTGCGGCAACTTTGTTCGAAATAATAATAAATTTTTCTCAAAACAGCAACAGCAACAACAACTATTAAACGTGCAAATCGATTGCATGAATTGAACTGAATGCATTTTATAGGCAATCAAACTGCATGATTTATGTAAAGTAGAAAAGCCAACCAGCACTACCCCCCTCTCTCTCTTATTCCTCCCCCGCAAAAAAAAAAACATGTCATTTCGTATATAGGTTCGCTTATCGATTTGGCCTGAAACAAACACGCCATGTCAAATGCTCTCACTCTCTGTTTGGCAAAGGTTGCCCCTCGGGTGCCTTATCTGACGACCCTTCCCATACCATATGTGTGTGTGTGTTTGTGCTTTAAACTTACAGAAGTTAGAGGCAGCAGCAGCTTTAAAGCAACCCCCCGCGGGCCTAGCGTCTGTCAGCCTGAAAGAGGGTTGAACCTGATATACCCTGTAGTCATAAGTTGCATTAAAATTAGGGTATTTGCATTTGGGTTAATTGTTTGTGTGATTTTTTTTAAGTATTTTTCTAAAATAAAATTAAAGTCCTTAAAGGTTTCGTTCTTTATTACAAAAATCAACTTTAAATCGGAAAAGCATTATAAAGCATATGAGAAGGAGATATACAACTCCTCTAAAGCGTATACAGGGCATCTACAAGCCGGGTATGCTTCTTCCTCTCGTTTGTTTTGCGTACAATTTTTGGCACGACGCAATTTCGTATTGTCCTTTATTCGTTGAATTTTAAGTTGAAGCACACCGAAAGCAAAAAAAACACAAACAGACACTAATACAAATGCAAATGCAACAACAAGAAGCTTTTTTTTATGGATGAAGGTATTCATGTATATAAAATAGCGTCGAACTGCTTTGTTTGAGAAGTTTTCGCTTGGTATATTTCCATTCATTAAAAATGTATTTTTGTGTCAGGTAAAGAAGAAATGGTTTTAACAGCGTTTTGCTTTGAAATGTAGTTATATTGTTTTGCGTTATGTAATTGAAAAAGCGGATAACGATATAGAAAGCTAACTATTGATATATGAAAGTGAGACAAATTGCCACGGGGTTATTATTATTAACGACAAGGCTGTCAAACAAACACAAAAATCCTCTTGGCCTTTTGTTAGACAGGCTGTTATTGAGTAATTTCCTATAAAAATGATTTAAGCATTGTGTTGCAGACCACTTAGCTAACAAACACACACACACACAAGCAAACACATACAAGGGGAAGGACGCTGACAGGGTCGCGGCCAGGGCCAGACGTGTCCTGTCCTGTCCACAGTACAAAAAAAGAAATAATAGAAACGTTGACAGCTTGATAGCAGAAAAGCCGGTTAGGATCAAGCATAGGTTAGGGGTTAATGTGAGTGGTGGGGAGAGGGGTAGGCGAAGTGGGGAGGCGTAGAAGCGTCATGGCACAGCTGCCAGGTGACTTTAACTAAATAACAAACTGCGACGCAGAAATCAGTGTTAAGCAACAACAACAACGATAGAAACAGCTTTGAGCTGAGGACGCAACTTTACGTAACACGAATGGTATTGTGTAACCAACGAAGAGTGAAAAGATAGAAATGGCAAAATGGCCAACAAGCGAATGAACAACGACTGCACGACTGGGTCAAGGGTGTTACTAACGGGGAACAGAATAAAACAGGACACAACTTACTTTTAATGCCTTTTATTGTCGTTGACTTTTGCTTCGTGTTTATTGCCGGCTTGTTTTTTCTTTGCTTCTCACAATAAATATTTACAATTATTGTCGATGGTGCCTTAATGATAAATACTAGTTTGTGAAGACCTCCTCCTCCTTCGGAAATTCCAATAAAGACGCAATTGCTGCTGGGCTGCCAACAGACGTCATAGCGCATTACGTATACGCAACGTACACACATGTGTATGTGTGTGTGTTTTTTTTATAGACTTGCAAGTGCCTAAGCGCATTTAGCCATCAATGAAGCGACTGCCACAGCAGGATGCCAAAAAGGCGGAAAGCTTTTCAATTTTCGGCCAGCTTTTACACTCTATCTCTCTCTCTCTCTGTCTCTCTCTATTTTTGGCTCTCTTTCTTGTGTGTGGTGAGTTTTGTGTGTCCGATTGCTGCTTCTTGCTACACAGCTGCTCACACACACACACACAAACACACACACACACACATACACCCACCCACTATTACAATCTCTGTTTGTCTGTCTCTGTTATTCGCCGTTGTTGCTTCCGTGTGGCGACACTTTTTACTACGTCAGCAGGCGAGACGAGCCTCCAAGTAAATAGCACACAATACATAGCCAACACAAGGCTATACATACATACATACATATATATACACACAAGTACATATGTATTTGTATGTTTTGTGTGTCTTTTGGCTACGTTTTGCAACGACCTTCTGCCATAGATATTTTTTGTCTTTTTTTTTGGGTTTACTCAACACTGTGAGCAACATGTTTGTTTTTGAGTGCAGTTTTTGGTGAAGGGTGGCACAAACTAAGTTAGACAATGACTGCAAAACTGTTTCAGGTGGTGGCAAACAAACATACGTGCATACTTGTAGATATATATTTAGCATTTCTCGCTTTGTATGCAGTTTAATTAGCAGTGACCTTTTCGCAATAAAAGCCATGGACACAAACTGTTGACATTTCGCTATACTATAGCTAAAAGAAGATCTTTAAGAGGGCACCTGAACTTTTGATAGCTGCTTTTAGCCTGGTTGTAAACTGCGTAGATTTTTGTGTGTTTCAGAAAAGATTTGGTTGTTCAGTACGTACTGAAACAAATTGAATTTTTTAATAATCGGAAGCTTATTCTTGATTTATGCACAGTAATAATTATATATTAAGGCGGTAGCTAGTACTTTATGTCAACAGCAACCCCTAACTAACTTAATAAACTTAAGTACACATTTCGAAATAAAAAGGGAAAGTTTCTTAATGGCCCGCAATTATGGCACAAATTGAGTTAAGAGAGACGTCAGAACGAAGGCTCCCACGCAAAACTACTTGAAAGCAACGACCAAGGACGCAAACCACAAAAATGGCAAACCATAACAGATTTACATATATATTGTTAAATCTCAGGGGTAATACACACACACACACCACAACACCACAACACAAAACACACACACGTACATAGCTTTAACAAACTTATTGATCAAACAGGCAGAGTGTCCTCAAAGAGTTGCATGCTGTAAGTGAGAGAGATGGGAGTAAGTAAGAGAGAAACAGGGTGAAATAGCTATAATACATAAAGAAAACAGTGATAAAAGTCCTTGACTAGATAATACCCTGTTAAAACATCTAAGAAACCTTTAATAAGACATTCTCATCTACAAAAATATGTTGCGAGTGTTCTTCTATATACTTTAATCTGGCTGTTACAAGTTCATACCAGCCCACCTTATAAGAGTACAGGGTATAATGACTATGTGCAACAGCGTATTAGCTTATTCGCCATATGTCATGTGGCGAACAAATTCTTGGGAGACTTTGTAGCAAATAAATTGTTCACTATTTCAGGCGAACGTAATAAACCAGTGGAAATTTACTGCATATGGTTAAACTTAATCCGATTTGTTTGGCTTTCAGAAAACGGCTCGTTGGAAAGAAAATTGTAGTCAGTTAACTCCCAGCGTTGATGGCAGCCACAAAAATTATTGATGCACCGCGTAACGGGCACGAGATGGCGCCCCTGAACACAAGAGCCAGGGGCGATGGCACCCATGGTGTGACCATCGTTCTGACCGCACCGCAACGCAACTCGGTGCAATCGTTGGATATACCAGGTGGTGAACCCGATCGTGCCGCCTGGAGTGGCAAGATGCAGTTCTTTCTCAGCATTATTGGCTACTCGGTTGGTCTGGGCAATATCTGGCGCTTTCCGTACCTGTGCCAACAGAATGGTGGCGGTGAGTATTACTTTTATGATTATCAGATTATCAGCCTACTCGTTTTACCCAGCACTTCTCCAGTAACAGTCGATGTTCGATCAAAAATGTGCAATATGTTGCAGTTTTTTATTGTTTGTCTGTGTGCGCGCGTGCGATAAATTATTAAGTCTGCTGCTTGGCAACCCGATGACAGCTCAATTATTCCTCATGGTTGCAATCCCTACTCCACTCCCAGTTGCAGACAATCGCCACCTGTCCGACATTGATAAAGCTAATTACTTTTGCAGTTCCTCGTATTGGGTGCAGTCTCGCAACAGGGCTGCATTAAGGCAGTAGAACACTGGGCGCAACTCAGTTGGGGCGCATTTAATAACTCAAACTTTCATAAGCCTATATCGAATGCAGTTCGTTACCAATTGTCTTAAGCTACTTTTATTTGGAACCCCTTTAGTCGTCGAATCCGCTCCTGTTTAGCTGTTCACAATGCATACAAACATAACCGATATCAAGTGTCTGTGCTGTAGCTAATCAAATGCGCTGCTTTGACAATAACATTATGAGATTTAATGCGAACTAATTGCAGAGCTTACGTTGGGTGAATGGGCCGCAGGGGTCGTTGAGGGGGCAACTGAATGGGCAAGGGGTTGTTTGCACATTACTTGTGTGCCTGCCGGAAGAGCTTAATTGGAGGGGCCTTATTTTTATGGGGCGGGGTTGGGTTCTATTGGGTTGTTGGGCGCCTCGTGCCCAAACGACGCATTTTTATTGAAAGACACATTCCAAGCTTAAATCCCACACGATTCTAATTCAATTACGAACGAGAGAGACAAACATAAAAAGAAACTACCCATAAATTGGACGAATTGTAAATACACTTGGATTTAATGGGAAATACCTTGACTTTTGTTGAATTTTTGATTATGATTATAGTAGAATCTCCTCTTTCAAACTTTAATTAACCATTTCTATTCTCGTTTTAGGCGCATTTCTCATACCCTTTATGATAATGTTGATACTGGAGGGCATACCGCTGTTTCTCATTGAGTTGGGAATGGGTCAGCGTATGCGTTTGGGTGCTTTAGGCGTGTGGAACACTATACATCCCTGGCTGGGTGGCATTGGTATCTCCTCGTGCATTGTGACATTATTTGTGGCACTCTACTACAATGTGATTATCACGTGGGTCTTCTTCTATCTCTTCAACAGTTTTCGGGTAAGTTGAAAGATATATAACTATATCGTTAATAATACTATCTATCTTTTGTAGTATCCGCTGCCCTGGTCTGCCTGTCCCACTAACAGTAGTGGCTTTGTGCTGGAGGAATGCGCCAAGTCTTCGGAAACGACATATTTCTGGTATCGCACCACTTTGGATGCCGCACCCTCAATGGATGAGCCAGGTGGCTTGAAATGGTGGATTGTGCTCTGCCTGCTGCTCTCGTGGACTATTGTCTTCTTCATTGTGATGAAGGGCATCCAGAGTTCGGGGAAGGTGGTCTACTTCACTTCACTCTTCCCGTACATTGTCCTGACCATCTTCTTCATACGGGGCATAACGCTGAGGGGTGCTGGCGCCGGTTTGATGCACATGTATACGCCGAAGGTGGAGAAACTGTTGGAGCCTACGGTCTGGCTAGATGCAGCCACACAGGTCTTTTATTCGTTTGGCCTTGCCTTTGGCTCGCTCATTGCCTTTGGCAGCTACAATACCCCAAAGAACAATTGCGTCCGGGATGTGTTGTTGGTGTCGGTGTGCAATGCCGTCACCGCCATCTATGCTAGTGTCGTCATCTTTGCTATACTCGGCTTTAAGGCCACTGTCAATGTGGATCGCTGTATCGCGAGGTGAGTTCGCTACCTATCCATGTTCCTTGGGTTATGTTGGATGACCTATTAGTATACTACTTCAAGTCCTTTAAGAGGTCACTCGCAGACATCGAACACAATCGTCTAGGCCACTTTTGGGGTTGGGTATTAGAGGTTCTGCGGGTCATTGCAAGTTCAGCCGCACACATCAGCGGGTCATCATTCAGTTAGTCTATCAGTTGGTCAGTCCATCAACCAGTTGTAACCGGCAATGGGCGGCGGCTTTTGTCTATCTATAGATTTGTTGTTTATTCATTGATAGGCAAATCGATACGCGTGCGTGTGTCTTTCTCTGTTTTCTGTCTGTCAATTTGTTTCAATTAATGTTCGCTGCACAGCTTTCTGCAATGACCGCCCCCCAAACCCACAACCCCTCTTGAGTTATTGACAATTGCTCTTGAACTAATTGTTTGGCCCATTGAGCCGTGGCTTTGACAAGGTATTGAGACTATTGTCCGGATAGAAAACTCTACTTGCAACCGATATAAGCTGCTTATTGATCGAAAAGGCTAAACTCATTTCATTTTTTGCTTGTAGTAATACGGATATACTTGTGAGGCATGCGTTACTGCCCTCCAAGAATGTCACCAGCGAGGAATACGATTTTGCCATGCATACGATCAATGGCACTGAATTTACAGCACTGCAGCTAAGTGAATGCAGTCTGTCCAAGGAACTGGATAATGTAAGTATAAGTATGAACAAGAACTTCTTACTTTATGTTCAAATGAAACTTCTTCATTTCATCTTTCTTCACTTCTCTAAACCTTCTTATAGGCTGCTGAGGGCACCGGTTTGGCATTCATTGTGTTCACCCAGGCCATAGTTGAGCTACCGGGCGCCCCTTTCTGGGCGGTGCTATTCTTTACCATGTTATTATCGCTGGGCTTGGGCTCACAGATTGGCATTCTGGAGGGAATGCTGTGCACATTGTTCGATATTGACATCATCAAGCGGGTTAAGAAACAACATGTCACTGGCGTGGTATGTCTATTCTGCTTTATTGTCGGTTTCATCTTCTGCACAGGTGCCGGTGAATATTGGCTCAAGATGTTTGATTCATTTGCCGGTACAATTGGTTTGGTTGTTGTTGCCCTAATGGAAATGATAGCGGTAATCTTTATCTATGGACATGAACGGTAAGTACTATCACATAATTTGAGGACTTGATGCTATAGCTTGTATTTTTTATTTCACAGCTTTACTGAGGATATCTATCAGATGACCGGTTATAGACCTGGCATCTACTGGCAATGGACTTGGCGTTATATTGGCCCAGTTATTATGGTGTGCATATTGATCTCCTCGATCGTTTTTATGATCATACGTAATCCAACATATGGCGCCTGGAATGCCGACTTGGTAGGTCTTATCCTTTAAATATTTCTTTTTATCACGACCTAATTTCTGTTTATACTTTAACAGGGTATCGTCGAGCAAAAGTCGTATCCCAATTGGGTTATGGGCGTTGCTTTGGCCATGATCATGGCTGGTGTGTTGCCCATGCCCATTGTATTCCTTATGCGTAGCTTCCAGTGCCTCAAGGTGGATCTGGATATACACCAGGGCTCGATTAGACGTAATGAGACGACTGCCTCAACCAAAGAAATGATTGACAATGATGATGATGTGAGTTTTGTTTGGATTCAAACTAAATGTTTTAAGTTTTTGTTTGTCTAGTACTTGTACCTTCAAGTATTTTGTTGTGTTTGTTATGAACGTTTCAAATATTATGATTCGTAATTTAAGCTAAGATTCTCTCTCTCTCTCTTTATAAATGTAACTAATTGTGTATTTCTTTCACCTAATGATTCATCCCACACATTTACGCTTGTTTCTCTATCTTGTTAATAATGCTTCAACAAAATACCAAATACCAAAAACCAATACTAAAAACAAAATACCGAAACATTCTTCACACACAATTTGCGCTCAATGTCGTTCAGAATATGAGTCCGGATATGCCACCGCAAGATTCATTGGCGACACGCTTCACAATTGGAGACTTTGAAGTAAGTTGTATGTTGTCCCAAAACCCAAAACCCCAAAACCCAGATACGTAACCCCAAACCCAACCCAATCCCGAAAAACACATACAAAACCCATTAACTAGCTGCTAATCACACAATTCTCTACTCTCTTCTCTTTCTTTCTTGTGTTGTACTCATTTAGAACTAGAAACTTAAGAGCTAAACACATTTTAAGCATCCAACCAACAAAAACATACCTTACCTAACCTTAACTAACTCAAAACGTAGCTTCCCCAAATATACAAAAACCAACAAAGTTGCAACACCTTAAACACACACGCTGTGAGGATGCCAAACAAACAAACTAAAATTCACGCGCCGTCTGCCTGACTAGAAAACAAAAAAAAACTCCCATCAAACGAAAGTATAGCTCACACATAACGTTACGTAACGATTCGAACCGATCCGAAATCGCCATTAAGTAATATACTATAACTATGTACTTTTAAAAAACGCACAGCAAACTAACTTAACTAGCAAAAACAATCGCAATGCCATTTAAATGTATCTCGTAACTCTCATAACTAGAGTTTGATAAACGAAGAACTTTGTTAGCGCCTTCTTTACAAGAACAAGAAAACAACATTAAATGTAACTACAATTATTTACCAGCAAAATTAGTTTAATGCAATGTTTATAAACAAAATGATAACCTAAAGTTTTAGACAAGTAACGTTCGACTAGAAAAACCAGCTCAATGTTTAGATTTAGGGACTATTTAGAACCTCGAACATTTAACACTTAATTCGGAAAATTGATGGTTCAGTAATGCACAACAAGAAGGTAATGTAAATTATTTGGTACTACAAATTAAATAACTCATTTACTTTATTTTTCTCTTGGTTCTTGTTTTATGTTTTTAATTGTGTTTGTTCCGAGTTTCTAGCTATTTTTGTTCAAATGTTTTGTTTTATGCCGCCGCAAGCGCTGCGTGCAGTGCCCTCTGTTGGCTGTTATATATTAAATGTCGCTTCTATAGAGCTTTAAGCTTTGTGTTAACAAGTATACGCCCTGCGTGTTCATATGTTTTGTGTTTATCAAACAAATAAATTAAGTTAAATATATATTTTAGTTTTAAAATATTTTAGTAATTACGTATAGTTTTTTGTGGTTTGTTAATTCAATCTAAAATCAGTTTAAAGCAGTTCAAACTAAAGTTTTTGCTTTACTATAATCATAGGAGGACGATGAGGATGATGAGAATGATTTCAGTGGACCTGCGTTGGGTGGTCATGTAAAGACCCAGAGCGATTTCTCCGACGATGATGAGGAGGATAAGCCCATGACCATGCGTATGATGATGATGCGACCAACAAATGGA
This sequence comes from Scaptomyza tumidula, assembly GCA_035044465.1. Taxonomy (NCBI): domain Eukaryota; kingdom Metazoa; phylum Arthropoda; class Insecta; order Diptera; family Drosophilidae; genus Scaptomyza; species Scaptomyza tumidula. The sequence goes on from JAWNNW010000444.1 coordinate 16,613,921, forward strand.
AGAACGACAACAACAGCAACAACGCCCCTTAAAAAACTGGGCGGCGGCAATCAGTTAAATGTGCCAACAAGCAGAAAGAAAAACTACAACAAAAAGGACACCTACGATGTGTAGAACACACTGCTTACATGCTGAAAGGGGTGCAAGGGGTAAGCAACCATTAGGGGAAAGAAAAAACTAACAAAATATATAAAAAAGAGAACAACATGATATGTAGAGAAATCGGATGCTGCGAATGAACAAGCGCAAAAACATATATACATATATATTTACAAATAAGTATTTTAACATAATTATATTTTAAACTTAAAGTTAAGTTGAGTAAATAACTGGAAAATTATAAAAACTTAAGAAAATGATAAATATGTACAACAAAAAATTGTTAAAATAACATTTCAACACACATTCTTTCAAACACACACACTCACACTCACTAAACAATGTACAATGAGCTACAATTGAAGTTAAACAAAAAATAACGGGTTATGATGATGAAAAGTTGATTAAAATTCTGTTGCTGTAGCATTTAGTTAAAAATGTTTTTTAGGCTTTAACTGTTAAGCACAATTAAAATGTATTTGTGTCTTTTAAAAAAACCCCATATATATATATATATATATACAGTACTTCTACTATTTATATATATACTTAAATACTATATAACCCAGTTGTAAACCCTGCCTAGCCATGAGAACTTTAATTGCAAAACGCTTTTGTAGTTTAAGCCCCTCACCCCCAGCCCCCCTAAAGAAACTTATTACCAAAAGCATTTCCAAAGAGTTTAACTCATTTATATTATTTACTTAATTAGTAGCATTCAGTTGAAGTCAAGTTGAACTTATCACACCCAAAAAAATATTTATTCAGTTTAGCTCTATAACACACAAAATATATAATATACTATATAGAAATTATGTTGCAATGCAAAAATGTATTGTAATAATGCTAAGAATTAATTCGAAAATTTAACCAGGAACAAAGTTTAAGAAAGTTGAAATATTAACTAAAGAAATTCTAGTTCAGTTGTTAACTGCAAAAACTAATTAAGAAAAACTTCAAATTTCTTAAGAAAGTAATTAAACAAACTTATTTTAAGATACACACACATACACTTACAAACAAAAGAAGCATGACATGTGTGATATTCTAAATAATATCCTCTTAAGTGAAAAAAATCATCAAAAATCAAAAACAAATGATTTCCTTTAAGTTTTTCAACACAGTTATTTTGTTAACATACAGCCACTTGCTTCTATATTACGAAATATATATTATTACAATTCTAGTATTTTCTGCCTACACACATCTAGTTGAGTTCCTCGTAACACTTTTTACACTCACAAAATAACACACACACACACACTAATAGTATTTTCTTATATTCAAAACGAAAACAAAAAACCAAAAACTGCTGTGAATAGTTTTAGTGGTTGTAAAGTTCTATTACAAAGAAGCTAATGATGAAGAATTACATACAAATTAAACCGTTATAAATAATTATAAAACAAAAATAGTTCTTAAGGCGGCACTAAACTCGAAATCTACCTAAACGAAAAACCACTCTCATCCATTTTGAGTAAGTTCACTTTGAGCAGGTTCTGAAACATAATCCTTATCCTATTTCTCAATTCGGTTTCCGCAAAAGCACTGCAACAGGTTTTTTATAAACTCAATCCACAGACACCAACAACAACAACACCACCACAAATAGTTAGTTAAAAATAAACTACTCAATGGAATTCGGAATTTCGAATAACTGTAATCAAAAAATGTATGGAATTTTCGATGAACTCGTAAACGGCAAACGTTGAAGACAATAAGACATAAAAATAGTAAACAAAAAATTTATAAAGAAATACTTATTAGAGCCTGGTCAAGACTTGGAAACGTAGGCCACCGACTTGACAAAATCCAATGAAGGCACATTAACTTTATGCAGAACAATTTTGTAATTATCATTTTTTTTTCTAAACGATTTTTTAAACAGTTACAAATTTCATTTCGATTTCTTATAAATAGTTAAAGTTCGATGAATGTACCTTGCGAATAAACAGGTCGTTGGTTAGTTGGGTTAGTTGATAAGCTTATAAAGGAAGAGCAAGAGCAAAAAGAAGAGGAAGTAGAAAGAGTTTAGAGAGTTAGAAAGCCAAACAATTGTTTTGTATATGATAGTTATAGCCAAGTACTTGTACTATATGAAATCTGTTGAACGAAGAAAACCGAACTCAAAGATTTTTTTTACAAGCGTACATAAATAAAACTACTCATAAGTGTTATAAACATAACGCTCCATAGAAAGAAGAGAAGAGAACCCTTCACATCATATCCTCGCAGAAACCCGTTAATCAAAACCAAATACAGTTAACAAATCTAATTGTATAGTTTATTCTCACAAAAAAAAAGAAATCAATCTAATCTGAAATCATACAAGAAAACCTATAAATATATTGTATTGTATATCAGTTAATATTGTCGTAGTGCTTAAGAGAACTAAGCGGTATATATATATAGAACATATAATAATTATATGCGAACAAAATGGACTCGTGTAAATTTGATTGTATTTTAAAAAAAAACGTAAACGTGAAATTACTTATGTGAAACATTATTATGATATACGCAGGTAAATTATTATTTAAAATAAATGATATATAATGAAATAGTGCGTTAAGTTCTAAGAAGAAGAGCAAACAACAAAAAGAGTTTTATTTATTCGTTATTCTCAAATGATCTTTGCCCAAAATTAGCCTTTATGATTCAAACAAACAAATTTTTATTGTAGATCCGCTCTCTAGCACTTTGTACTGAAAGTAAAAAAAAATCTAAAAATCATTATCCACAGATTAGGCTTATCGCTGGGTTCAAGTTTCGACTGGCTGAGTTTTGGTTTTGTGCAGCAGTGCAAAAGTACCATTTGATAAGTTCAAAATACTCTCTCTGTCTTTGATTATATAACTCTCTTTCATTTATTGACTCATTATGCAAGTGAAGATTGTTTGACCTTAGTTCAAGCAATAAGAGCTGATAAAGTGGTAAAAAGTTGATTAAAAAACACTATTATTAATGACATTGAAAGCACTGAAGAATGCCGCACTGCAAACGAGGTATAAACAAAAAGAAAACAATAGCAATAGTGGTAGATTGATAAGCGTAGCGTATGACAAAAATACGTCAAATTTTTGATACTATAAGCAATTGACGACTATCACATGGTCCCGACTTAATAAGAAATGAGTGACAGTCTCAGAAAGTTTAAATGATCTTTTGACAAAATTTCTTGTGATAACTATACTCTACTCTTTCAATAGTGATTAAGCTAGCAAGAAAGCTTAGTTGTTCTGTCTGTTCAATAGTCTGTTATGCCCATAACAGTCTTTGAGTACAGAATATACTGATGAACGTTGCTTTGAGTACAAAAATAACTTAAACATTTTCGGTATTGATCGATTGATATAAAAAACCGGTAAACATTTGAACTTTACAAAAGTGAACGACTAGCAGATACCCTACAAACAGTACTATAAAACACATCCAGAAGAGGTTAGGCAGTTCTTTGAGGCATATTTTAAAGAAGTACCGCATCAACAACGTAACCTATATAGCCTCTGCTAGTCATGTACTATAGAGAATCTTCCAAATCAAAGCCTAATACAACTGAACGATAAGAATGGACTTGTGATTCTGCTGATGTTGTTGTTTCAGATGATGGATGATGTCGTAATCGTAATTCGGGGCAGACGCAGACGTTCAGAAAGGCCAGCTGTGATAAGGAAGCTATTGAATGGACTTGGACTCAAAGAGACAAAAAAAGAAACAGAGACAGAGAGAGCGAGAGAGAGAGCGATTAAGAGAGTGTGTGGGTCAATAAAGTTGTAATACAGGCAAAACAAGTGTGTGGCATCAGCAGGGGGCGCGTTGTCTTCTGCTGCTGCTGCTGGTACTATAAAAGAGGCGCATGTGGGGGGCGACACGTAACCAAAACAGTAACTGGAGGGCATGGTTCTTATCTTATCAGCTGTGCATAAAAACAGAAACGGCATAAAGCGAAAATAAAGACAAAAATACTCTCGCACAATATAATTGTACTACATCTGTTACTTAAGCGCACATAAAGTTTCAGTTTCGATTGTTGGGTGAACGCAGCAACAAGTGCCACAGCCGCAACAGTTGCACCAGCTGTTTTATTCATTGAAGCAAAACAAGTGCCACGCTTAAGGCAAAGCGAGAGGGGAGGAGAGCGAGAGCGATAGCGATAGAGACAGAGTGTGTAAAAGAATTGTGCGCCACGTTCCAATTCAATTAGTTTGTTTCAGGCTAAAAAAGAGATATTTAAAAATATAAATTCGCATTAAGTCGCGTTGCAATTTGATCAAATTAAAAGAAATAAAACGACGACAGGCAACGCGAAAAACGAAATAAATTCATTAAACGACTGAAATTCAATTGGCAGCCAGCATAAACAGCTGAGCAGATTAAAAAAGAAGCAAAAAGTGAAAGGCCAAAGAAAAGTACCTAAAAAAAAAAACGAAAGGGGCAGGAAGATAAGAAGAAATGCTACTCAAAGGCGTTCAACTGCTGCGCAGCGGGTAAGTTGAAACATTTGTCGGTACATTCAAACATATATACATGAGTATTTATGTGGTGCACTAAGCGGGTCAGTGTTAGCTTGTGGTTGGGCTGGCAACCATTGGCGGTTAAGGTCAGAGCAACTGGCATTGGTTAACTTGGTTAACCAAAGTGCATTAGTTCACTAAATACTTAAGTAATTGCTGGGAAATTAAAAGGAAATCTCATTTCTTGTTGATTTCAAACAAACCTTAACATTCTGTCTGTCAAATGACAGCTTTACTCTGACTTTCTAATGTAATTCCTTATCTCACATTATAACCTACCTCAAGCGCCAGCTATTTGAATCAAAGCGACAGCGTTGAACTTACACTTGAGCTCTTTGATCTGAATGTGAGGAAATTTCCATGTTAAGTACACACTTAACAGCTTAAGCACACATATATTGGAAACATACACATGCACAGCATCCACAATGTTAATGTCGCAGATAGTAAACAGATCAATGCACTCGTCTGTGCCAACGACAATAACAACAACAACCGCAAAACGAGCAACACAATGCCAAACGACAACAGCTCTTAACTTTTCTCTTTCTATCTAGAACTGTCTCGCATTTTCCCTCTCTGTTTCGTAAAAGTTTACACACATTGTGTGTTTATAAACAATTTTTCACGCAAGCTTTCAACTCTAGCCCCACCGACCTTCTCTCTTGCCCATGTGTGTTTTATCAATGAATGAATTCGTAGAAGCTTTCAATTGATGACAGAACTTTTGCCCCTAGAAGTAGGCAACACTTTTAGCATGGCAGTTGCTATACGTAGTAAAACCAAAAATATTTATCATTATTATTGGGACTAGAAGAGAAAAAAATCTGTCTTAGTAGGCGAAGTAACTTTGTCGAGAATACATCGCTTTATTTTATACGCGATCATAAATCAGCACAGTAAGCTTAGCACCTGAAGCATAAAGTTTTGGTTATTAAAAATTCGTAGCACACTTTTAAGCATTCTCAAAAACATATTTATGCTTTTCAAATATTTTATTGCATTCTTTGTGTCCAGCAGGGTAAACGAAAAAGCTGCAAAAGCATTTTTGTTTGGTTTGTTTTGTGCCTCATTCTTGTGTTAGCTTTTGTAATCTACACAACACGCCTTCAACCTCAAAGCAAACGCCTACGCTTGTATATTGTTTTTGTGGTTTTGTTTTGGCTCCGGTTTGTGTGTGTGCGTGTGAGGGAGAGATCGGCAAGCGACGCTGCAGTTGACCGACTGGTTCTTTCTACCAGTGTGTGTTTGTGTGTGTCTTTTGTTATTTTTTTTTTGAGGGCGCTTAGCAACAGCGTCGGACACTGGAAACTGAGCAAAAACAAAAAATATACAAAATTAAATCTCTTTGGCTTTTGGTTGTGGACTTGTTTGGCTTGTTGTTGTTTGCCTTTTGTTTTGGTAGCCGCTTTTGGTCCGTGTGGCGTGTTTTTTGTTAACTGGTCTGCTTATTATAAATTCTTGGCATGGGTTTTCTTTCAGCAAGTACCAAATTTTGTCATGGACACAACAAAAACAGTTATAAAGTAGGTGTAAACATCGTTTACATACTTGTGCAATCTTTTGACAAACTAAATGCAGCAACAAAGTCTGTCTTAACTCTTTGTATGATAACCTTAGACAACCGGAACGAAACGGCAATAATAACAACAATCTTGTTATTAATGTTAATGTTGTTGTTGTTGTTGTTATTGACGCCTCGTCATTGGAATCTATTTTGCTGTATAGCCGAGCCCCCCAGCAGTGAACTCAGCGAAAAAAAAACAAAGAGAAAACAGAAATAGACATTCGACAATAATAATAATAAAACGTATTCAAATAAATACAATAATATTTGTATGACAAATCAACGTATGATTCGTATGCGTAATATCTGATTGTAATTACATTTCGATAATATTTGTTGCTAACTTAAAAAGGTCTTAAATTCCCATTAACTCAATTTCCTAAATTGTTTTGAGCTCTTATCGGCTAATTGTTTGTTTACGGTTTCATAGAAATTCTTTTTCATCGACAAGATAAGATAAGATAAGCAATATCATATGAATATTGTTAATTTCGATTTGTTTTTTTTTTTTTTTTGCGTAAACACATGTTCAATTGGAAGACAATATATATATTCAATGACGTGTTATATTGCTATACAAAATATAAAGCCGGATCTATGCATATTAACTACGCCATCTGAAACTTTGTGTCCCCGTTGTATCACCCGCATAGACAAAGGTTGTGATGTTACGACGTAGTTTCATACGTATTTCACCTTCCACATAATATATGTAATCTGAACGGACCTTTAGCCATTCGTACGCCTACGTTTATATAGAGTACGATGCTTATCAGTATGGTAAACACACACACACATATTTGTAGTTGATCGACTTGGACTTTGATATGGTCATGGAGCTCGTTGAAAAGCATTTCAAAAAACATATTTCCCTGTACTTACTACTACGTACCAGTGAGAACTGGTAGTAGGGCAGTTTTGTGGAGCAGCTCATTGACCTTGGCCTTGAGTTGGTGGCATATAAAATTTTGTTTAGTTTGCCCCAGACAAAATACTTTAAGTTAATCAGCTGTAAAATAAATATATAGCTTTATATATTCCCATAGAAATTTTGTTGTGAAAAAGTTTTTTTTATAACTTTGCAAAGCAATTACCAATTTTCATTGGAACTTTCAGCATGTGGCAACAACCTTAACTTGTGGCATATTCTGATATTTATAGCAGCTGAAAGACGGCTCATATAGTAATGGAATAATTGTTGTACTTATACCTTATAAATTAAGCAACTTCTCAAAAATCAAAGACTTTTAAAACTTTTTGAAACTTTACTTATTTTACTTCTTGTAAATTGTTTTGAAACTACTTTTACTACAGAAACAATTGTGGATCACGAAAGTTGATGATTTCGGATTTAATTGTTTGGAGATATCAGTTTATTTAATAGGTTGAAGTCTTCACTAAAGTGTCTAAGATGAAATATTAGCTTATTTTGTGAAGCAATTGACAAATCGATTCAGGAACTGTTGCTTATTGCTGATTGTGCAGTTGCATTCATTTTTTAGTATGACGCTGAAGGAAAAAATATTGCATCAGTGCAAAGCAAAAAATGATTACCTAAAGAAAACAAATTTTCCATCTGTACTTTTGCAAATGATTCAATTCTGAGTAAGTTAATAGTATAATAACAATTGGCGAATCCCAAGTGAATTAAAACGTCATAAGAGAAGCAACATGTAAACAATTATTCACACAATAAATCGTTGAAAATAACAAACAAATATATTTTTGAAACGATTTTTTTGAGACACGCGTCGTCATCGGTTTGTTGTTGTGCTTGGTACCAGTTGAGAACTGGTTCAAACTGGCGCTGTGCAAAACTCGTTTTAGTTTTGTTTTTTTTTTAATTGCTTGTCCGACGAATTCGATGGCCAGCTGATAAAACAAATTTGTTGGGAATGTGGGGGGCGGGGGGCTTCTTGTAATGTGTGTGATTAGGGATGCCCTTTAGCAGCATTTAACGACTGGCTGGTTCTGAAACTAAGGCCAAGGCTACGAGGCGGAGTTAATGAACTTGCTCAAAGTCAAAATTAAAGAGAGGAAATCAAATTAAATTTCATTTGAAAATTTTCTTGCTCATTTTCTTATCATCGGCTAAAAGAAACCATACCAATTTTCAGTTGCCAAGCATCCCAAAATAAATGTGCCACGTAAAAAAAATATATATATATAGAATATGCAGTTGTTGCCATAGCGCGATACATTTTCCATATATATAATATATATATACAAAAAACACGCGCCTGTTTATTTTCTGCGTATTCCTTTTCGCAACGCATGAAAATCTCAATAAAAAAAGAAAAATAAATATAAGCAAACACAATAAAAATAAATTTGACACAGCTATGGCAACAACGAAGCAAAAAAAAGAAAAAAACATTAAAAAGAAAAGATGGGCGTGTGCAGGGAATACCCAGAACTACTAGGAATACCAAGGATGAATAAGGCTAATAAGAGGAAAAGAATCATATTGATTCCGTTTCCCATTATGTCTTTCTAATCTTGGAATTTAAGTTTGTTTTGAGCGCGTGGCAGCCATCAAAACTTATTTGGAACACATTGTGCCGAATAATTAGCAACAAGTGTCAGAGCTGATAGTGAAAATCTTGAAAACAAACAGCAACAGCCAGACAAGCTGTACCCTCTTAAGCCTATAGCTGTGGTCAGTGCTTATCATATGCAAAGTCATGGCATATAAATAATGCAAAATACAAAAGTAAATACCGAAACTTAAACCAGCCTCACAACAGCAAATAGAAACAATAGAATACAGCAGCAGCAGCAAAATCTATAGTAAGTATTTTTTCTGGGGGTTGGGGTTTTATGGTCTAAAGTTGGAATGCAAATAAGCCAAAGAAGTTGGCAAAACAGCAAAGCTCAAAAAACAAACAATTTGCAAAAAATCCCAATAAATGCTGTCAATATGATAAAAACGAAACAGAAGCAGCAGCAACAACAAAATGAATTTAATAAACATATCATTCGATACGAATTAACCAGATAATTTAATTAACGCTTTGCGATCAACGTCAACAAATGTGGGCTAGTTTTGAACTTGAGCCCAACAGCGTGTAGGTTGAGAAAAAATTAAGATTTATTTTGATAATGAAATAACCAGACATGGATATGGTATACTATACTATACTATATACAGTGTTCTTATGCTTTCTTTGTTTAGACTAAGACTTTCTTCTTATTAAAAAGTAGATGAGTATTTTATTTGTTTATATTCTTGGAATTCGAAGCAATGATGATTGGGAAATTCTCGACGATTCAGTATAATCCTTATCTTCAACAGAAACCATCAAAGCAATAAACAATCTTTAAAAGCTTTATATTAAACATAGTCATGTTTCAGAGTCGAAGGTACAGTGCCTTATAAAATAAACATGGATCATCTTCGAAGTTAGGAATATCAACAAAATAATAATCATATATCTTACATTGATAACTTTATGATACTAAAGTTAGTTGCTCTATTCAGGCGCTCAATTTATCATACGACATCTCCAAAATGTATGTTCAAAACACCAACTAGGGCAGACACTCTAATATACAAACACGCACACACACACATTCAAATATGCATAGTGTATTTGAATAGCTAAACGCGCCAACTGAAAATGCGCAGTTCCAAAACAAAACAAAACAAAACAAAGGTGACGTCACCAATTGAAGCAGATCAAACTAACAAAACAAACGAAATAAACAAAACGATGGTGTGAACACAGTCCATGGACTTTGACCGTCTGTCAATGTAACAATTGTGAAGCTATCAAAACACACTAGTGCCCCAGATATTGGGATACGAGTGCTGATTAATAAACGTTAGTGGTATTACAGATAGAGACGCAGAGAGGGAATAAAAGCCTTTCCTGCTGTTACAGCTTTAAATCAGAACTTATTGTTAACCCTGATAAGCATTTGATTGCTATCTGTTTGCAGACAAACCAACCAGACCATAACAGAGAGCGCATAGTATATGAATAATATATTATATTAGTACCAGCATCAGATGCTGGGCTGATGAAACATTGCATCATTCAATTGAGAGTACAGCCGGTTCTCGACACGATCTGTCTTTGAACCAAAGTATAGTGACGCACTTAATGACGCCCTCATTTATCTCTGTCTCTCTTTCGATATGTTCATTCTTCTCACTGTGTCTTCGTTTAGAGACAATTGAAGGTTGTCTCTCTGTCGCTGCTTCGGTTCGAATTGGATTCCCCCAAAAAAAGCGAACATGCTGTGCAAAAGTCTGAGCAAGTTTTTTTAAGAAATCAAAAGCAGCAAACAAAAATAAATAAGGTAAACAAACGAATGAGGTAGTATAGACTATTAGATGCTCTAAGAAGAGTCTTTAAGAAAAGGTTTTGATAGTTTAAAACTTGTAAGTCCAAAGTAAGTTAATATCTGATTATAATAATCTATAATCTCGAAGCTAAAGACAGTCAACAAATATGTTTTACACACATCGTTCGCATCTAAGTCGATACTACCGTATTTTGTAGTGTATAGGCAGAAACCTGCGCAACCAGCTAACAGCTGATTAGCCAGTTTAAGTTTTACAATTGTGTGTTTGGGCAAAATACAACGGCGACGTCGACGCAACAACACTTTTTTCTTCCATCTGTATCAGCCGCATACTTAGAACGCTAATTGTGGTACAGTTGTGCACAAAAGCCGATTAGCTTAAGAGAATATTTGGTAGACTAAACGGTGCGTTTAGGTATGAATGTAAACCCTATCGGTGTTGGCCAAAGCTCAACAGGTAGCTAAAGAAAAAGGTATAACTGACAGAAAATCATCAGCATATAACGATAAATAATTCAATTTAACAACCTTCTCTCTTTGTAGGCTCGTTGCCCCTCCGAAGAGCTACAACTTTCGTCTGGTTTGTCGAGCTCTTTCCGTACAATATGGCGATGCTAAGTCGCTGACTCCAGCTGTTCGGGATTATGTGGATAAGTGCGTTAATCTTTGCCAGCCGGAGCGTGTTCACATCTGCGATGGCACTCAGGCGGAGAGTAAGCTCCTGCAGGGTCTGATGCTCAAACAGGGCACCATTCAACCCCTCTCCAAGTACGAGAACTGCTGGTTAGCTCGCACCAATCCTGCTGACGTTGCTCGCGTGGAGTCCAAGACTTTTATTTGCACAGATCGCAAGGAGCAGACGGTTCCTGTGACGCCCAATGCAACGCCTGGTACACTGGGCAACTGGATATCCGAGAAGGATCTGCAGGCGGCCATCGGGGAACGTTTTCCGGGCTGCATGAAGGGACGCACCATGTACGTGATACCCTTCAGCATGGGTCCAGTGGGTTCGCCGCTCTCCAAGATTGGTATTGAGATCACCGATTCTCCCTATGTCGTCGAGTCCATGAAGATAATGACACGTGCCGGCACTCCAGTGCTACAAGTACTCGAAAAGGGTGATGGACAGTTTGTCAAGTGCTTGCACTCCGTGGGTGCGCCTGCGAATGGTGTTCAGGCTCAGGAATCCTGGCCGTGCGACCCTGAGCGTACTATTATCCTGCATAAGCCGGCGGAGAATGAGATTGTCTCGTATGGGTCTGGTTATGGAGGCAACTCTCTGCTGGGCAAGAAATGCTTTGCTCTGAGAATCGGTAGCACCATTGCCAAGCGAGAAGGTTGGCTAGCGGAGCACATGCTCATCTTGGGCATCACCAATCCACAGGGCAAGAAGATCTATGTGGCAGCAGCTTTCCCATCTGCTTGTGGAAAAACCAATCTGGCCATGATGACTCCTAACCTTCCTGGTTATAAGGTGGAGTGTGTCGGAGATGATATTGCCTGGATGAAGTTTGACTCCCAGGGTGTCCTGCGTGCCATTAATCCAGAAAACGGCTTCTTCGGTGTTGCTCCCGGTACCTCACTGGAGACGAATCCAATTGCCATGAACACCATCTTTAGAAATACGGTCTTCACGAATGTGGCCTCTACATCCGATGGCGGTGTCTACTGGGAGGGCATGGACGCAACTCAGATCAAGGATGTCACAGTAACCGATTGGCTAGGCAAGTTGTGGTCCAAGGAATCAGGCAAGCCCGCTGCGCATCCCAACTCCCGCTTCTGCACTCCCGCTTCTCAGTGTCCCATTATTGATCCGGCGTGGGAGGATAGCGCTGGCGTTCCCATCTCTGCCATACTCTTTGGTGGGCGTCGTCCCGCCGGAGTTCCTCTAGTCTACGAGGCGCGTGATTGGGAACATGGTGTCTTCATTGGAGCTGCCATGAGAAGTGAGGCAACAGCTGCTGCAGAGCACAAAGCTAAAGTCATTATGCATGATCCCTTTGCCATGCGTCCCTTCTTCGGCTACAACTTTGGTGACTATCTAGCTCACTGGCTGAGCATGGAGCAGAAGGGTCAGGTACCAAAGATCTTCCATGTCAACTGGTTCCGCAAGAGTGCCGAAGGAAAATTCCTTTGGCCTGGATTTGGTGACAACTCCCGCGTCCTAGACTGGATTTTCCGACGTGTGCAGGGCGAGAACTGTTTCGAGGATTCACCCATTGGTCGTTTGCCCAGCAAGAATGCCCTGAACGTTACCGGACTCGAGGGTAACATTGATCTCAAGCAACTGTTCGAACTGCCCAAGGACTTTTGGCAACAGGAGGTCAACGAGATTGAACAGTACTTTGAGGCGCAAGTTGGCGACCATTTGCCACGCCCCGTTGCCAAGCAGCTGACTGAGCTGAAGCAGCGCGTGGCCAGCATGTGATGTGCGCCACTTGAGGTTCCATAGGTTATTATTAATCTTATGTTTTAATAGTTTAATAAAGTGTACAAAAAAATCAAGCAAAAAGATTTTTTTATGAAATTCCAATGTTAGTTTTTACCTACACTATCCGAGGGTCGTATGATTTTTGTCATGCGTAAAAGATTAAAGACATACTAATGTGAAAGGATCGGACTAGTCTCTCCGTTTTCCTAGAGACCTCAAGCGAACCACCAATAAGTTTTATCAACATCGAAAACCCATATCATTTAGCTGACATAGAAACAATCTGCAAATTTCGCCTACACTTCTCGAGTGTATTTAATCTTCGGCATGCTTAAGATATTTATTTTTCTTTATTCTTGCGTTTTTGTGGGGTGTGGCCAAAGCTTATCAAACGAGCAAGAGAGACGGAAAGATAGAGTAAGAGAGTCGAGAGGCCTGTCCATACAGTTGGCGAAAACAAGCATATAAATCCATAATCGTGTTAACCTTTCTGCACCGCCAACAATAATCAAGATCGCAGCGCAAAACAAGCAAATAAAATGCGACAATAACAAAGGAATAGCACAAAAACTTCGACAGCAATAACAAATACTATACTACTGGTACGTTGATCTTGAAGAATGGCACAAAGCAAAAAACAGGCCTCCGATGTTGCCAAGGTCTGATTAACGGCATTTCAATGGTCGTGGGGTGGTGTGATTCGATATGCAGCAAGTCAAAAAAGACCATCAACACTCAACAACTGATAAGGTAAAGAAAGGGGTTTCTGATCCCGTTAAATTCTTGTTCATAGAATGTGCCCATTAGATATAATGAGAGTAAAAACTACTTAAAAAAGGGTTTCAGATCCGGTTACTAACTACGGTTGATAAAAATGGTATTCTTGAAGATAAGTACCTCGTTATCGGAGAAAAATTTATCAGAACTTATATTGTTTTGTTTATTTTTAGCAAATTAGTGTTTATATACAGAACGATTGATTGAACTTTTATTTTAGGGTTTCTAGAACAAGGAAAAATACCTCATTAGCTTAATAAATTTTAGGTCCGGTTGACAGCTTTAGCTGTGAACTAAAATCAGTGCTCAGCTCTATAATTAGAAGGTATTTTCCACTGAATCCAGACGAATCTAGGGGCTCGTTTACACAGCTGATAAGTGACAATAACAAAACGATGCTATATTACAATATATATTTATATTTATTGATTTTCATTAGTTATTTATTGATCCGCCAAATCATTGACGTAAATTAAAAGTTTTAAGTCAAGTCATTCAACACGCTTTGCTATAGAAAGTCGATCTTTGTTCGTCGAGTGTTCGAGGAACAGGGAATTGAGGGCTCTAGACACGTAAGGGGGTTGGGTACGGCAGGGTATAGGGGTGTGTGTGTGTGTACCCAGACAGACAGTTGATGCTGCTGATGATGATGAAGCTGCTTATCAGGCTGAACTAGAAAAACAAGTCCATGATTTATAAATAAACACACACAAAAAATAAAATATTTCATCGTTTCTTTTTTGTGTTTTTGCCCGTTTTTCAAGAGGCGCGTGGAGTAAAACCTTTAAACTGTACAAATATAACCTTGTAAAAGGATTTCAGTTCTGTATGAAGTGAAAGGTCACTTGCTCGAGATACATTTACCCGCACTAAGAACCTTCATTTCTCCTTCTACACGCATGTTAGTATCCAAGCGTATATTCTTGGAAATAAAATGTCATGTGAATGCCATCAAATGACCAAACATACTGTCCTCAATCCATTCATGGCGTCCATGGCGTGTTTTTTGTCTGATGGCAGCATTATAATAGATATAGTAGCTAGATCATCACATTTTTTTCACATCATCAGTTTGGTATATAGGCAAAAAAAGAAAAGAGATAAATGATTCTGGCACGGTGACAACATATCGAAAATGCCATGTGATTAGGCGTAGGTGGAGGACGCGTGTGCCCGGGAATACCAGGGAAGGGGGGTACGTTGGTGTTACTACGCCGTTTTCCAGACACAAACGGGAGATTATCCATTTATATATACCATTTTGGAAGTGCAAAACCGGATAGACTCCTAGAAGTAAAGGGTTAAAAAGGGTGCTAATGTAGGGTCTGTTAAAGGTACTGCAAGTTAGAGGTAGGTAGATCCGTTCATAACTAGGTAGAGGTAGGAAGATCCCTTTCTAACTAGGTTGATCCTTCAGAGATTAGCCAGGATTCAAATAGGTAAGTATTTAAGGATTTCCCCTCTTCATATATACTTCAAAAGGAAAGGGTACAGTCAAAGCGGCAGAGGACCTAACTATTATTTACGGCGTAGTTCGATTTTGTGAGATAGTTACAACACAACCATTGGTGGGGCATTTACGCACTTGAACGGTATCGAGTGGTGAACATAAATAAACAAAATAATTAAATTAGCAGCGTGCGTGAAAAAATAGGAGAAAAGTACTCAATAAACAATCAACAAGTGTAACGCAAATAGCTAAAATACGATTCTTATCAATGCCAAATTCGCGCGCTATCACAAATCGTAATAACAAAAAAAAAATGAAACGAAGCGACCAAAACAAAAACACAAATATCTAAAAAAAAATCCCAAAACTAAAATAAATAAAAAAACGTAGCAAGAAAGTTGCCACAGTGACAGCAATATCAAACTGTTGCCAAGCACCATCAACTTCCCCACACCGTTCCCCGTCTGATCAACGGTGTGAGTGAAAAATCAAAACAATTGCCGAGCCTCCCAACGAACGGCCAATCAGCGGGTCCAAAGCTTGAACAGTGAAGTGCGCGCGCGACAAAAAACACAGAAATAACAAAACGAGTGCTGTTTTGCCGAAGCGAGCCGAACGTTAGCCGATCGAGATAATCATGTTCTAGTCGTATCGGGCAGGCACCAGCCGCGTCGAGCCGAGCTGTATAAAAGGCCGACTGCAGTGAGCAGTTGGCATCAGTTACTCGTGGACTGAGTAAATGGAAAGATCAAGTGAAACATTTAATTCCAGTGATCGTTTGATCAAATTGATTTTTGATAAAAAACTTTGGAGAAACATATGAAAACAAAGCAAAAAATAAACAGCAAAAACAAATACCAAAATTGAATAAAAAAAAAAATTCAAGTTGTGATAATTAAATTGTGATATTTACTCCAAAAGTCTTTGAAAGAAAAATATATTTTCAACTTCAAACAAAACACATAAAAAAAACTAACAAAATGCCTGAGCTCATTGAAAGCAAAATTATGTAAGTACAAGAAAAAGAATAAATACATTAAACATACGCCTCGAAGTATCTAGATTCCGAATTTTCGTTGCATGCCCCAAAAAGTATTTTTAACAAAGAATAAGAAAAGACAAAATTGTGCTTAAAATTTTTGAAAACTGCAAAACAAAGTGAAAAAAAGTATTCCTTTTGAAGTACTTCCTTTAATTCTCAACAACTTCAATCACTTTCTGAACCACAACAATCTGACCCAATTCCTTGTGTACCTAACTCTAACTAATAAGTTCCCTTCAATTGTTCTCCTTTCACTTACAGTTCCGCCAATGGTTGCGGTCTTCCCCAGCTGCACAAGCAGCGCCATGACAGCTGCGGTCTTTATAGCCATATTCGTGGCACACCCACCTCATTTGGCGATGTTAGCTCTCTGACTGCTGGTGTGCGCAGCTTTGTCGAGGAGGCAGTTACTCTCTGCCAGCCCGATCAGGTGCACATTTGCGATGGCTCCGAGCAGGAGAACAAGATGCTCATCAAGACTCTGCTTGAGTCCGGCACCATTGTACCTCTGCCCAAGTATGAGAACTGTTGGTTAGCTCGCACCAATCCCGCTGATGTGGCACGTGTGGAGTCCAAGACATTCATTTGCACTGAGGAGCGCGAGGAGACAATTCCCACACCCAAGGATGGCGTTAAGGGTGCCCTGGGCAACTGGATTTCGTCCATGGACATGGATGATGCCATTCAGCAACGTTTCCCTGGCTGCATGAAGGGACGCACCATGTATGTGGTGCCCTTCAGTATGGGTCCAGTGGGTTCTCCACTCTCCAAGATTGGCATTGAGCTTACCGACTCTGCATATGTCGTTGCCTCAATGCGCATCATGACCCGCATGGGTGCCGCAGTGCTACAGCAGCTGGCCAAGAAGGAGGAGTTTGTTCGTGCTCTCCACTGTGTGGGCACACCAGCCAGTGGTATTGTGGCACAGCCCTCCTGGCCCTGCGATCCCGAGCGCACCATTATTCTGCACAAACCTGCCGAGAATCTGATCGTCTCCTATGGCTCCGGTTATGGAGGAAACTCGTTGCTGGGCAAGAAGTGCTTTGCTCTGAGAATTGGCAGCACCATTGCCAAGCGTGAAGGTTGGCTAGCCGAGCATATGCTCATCCTGGGCATCACCGATCCCAAGGGCGTCAAGAAGTACATCACTGCTGCTTTCCCCTCGGCTTGTGGCAAAACCAACCTGGCCATGTTGAACCCCTCACTGTCCAACTACAAGGTGGAGTGTGTCGGAGATGATATTGCCTGGATGAAGTTCGATTCACAGGGTGTCCTGCGTGCCATTAATCCCGAAAATGGCTTCTTTGGTGTTGCACCCGGCACCTCCATGGAAACAAATCCCATTGCCATGAAAACGGTCTTCAGGAACACGATCTTTACCAATGTGGCCTCGACTTCCGATGGTGGTGTCTACTGGGAGGGCATGGAGAGCAGCCTGGCACCCAATGTACAGATCACCGATTGGTTGGGCAAGCCCTGGTCCAAGGATTCGGGCAAACCCGCCGCTCATCCCAACTCCCGCTTCTGCACTCCGGCTGCTCAGTGCCCCATTATTGATGGCGCCTGGGAGGATCAAGCTGGTGTTCCCATCTCTGCCATGCTTTTCGGTGGACGTCGTCCTGCTGGCGTTCCTCTGATCTATGAGGCACGCGATTGGACCCATGGTGTCTTCATTGGTGCTGCCATGAGGAGTGAGGCAACTGCTGCCGCGGAACACCAGGGCAAGATGATCATGCACGATCCCTTCGCCATGCGTCCCTTCTTTGGCTACAACTTCGGTGACTATGTGGCCCATTGGTTGAGCATGGAGAAGCGTGGACAGGTGCCAAAGATCTTCCATGTCAACTGGTTCCGCAAGAGCGATGAGGGCAAGTTCATGTGGCCCGGATATGGTGAAAACTCCCGTGTGCTCGAGTGGATACTGCGCCGTGTAAATGGTGAATCCTGCTACGAGGATTCGGCCATTGGTCGCATCCCAGCTGCTGGTGAACTGAACTTGGCTGGCATGAAGGAACAGATCGATCTGAAGCAACTGTTCTCACTGCCCAAGGAGTTCTGGACACAGGAAGTACAGGATATTCGCAACTACTTTGAGTCCCAAGTTGGAGCCGATCTGCCCGATAGCATCTACTCTGAGCTGGACAAGCTGAAAGCACGCGTTGCCAACTTGTAAATAAGTTGCGCTAATAGAGAATTTATCACAAAACGCCAATCCTACCCCACCCCCCCTTCAACATCTTTACCCGCCATGCACCACTTTTAAGCCTAAGCAAAACTATCCTCACAACCATCAACCCCACACATACTATATATATACTCTATATAACCTGAAGACTTTGCCTAACCATACAATATTTCACTTAGTCGTTTCTATAGCATTTAAGACAAAGACTTCCAAAACTATTTATTTTTTAAGCGTTTACTTTTAAGTTGATTTTTAAGAATTTGATATATTAAAAAAAAACAAGATATATGAAAAAAAAAAATTTTAATGTGTTTTTGCGCTCAAAAATATTTTTTTTTTTAGTTGAAAAGAAAACCAATTTAAATATAAGTAAAAATTGTTCTTTATTTTTACTGCAACATGCAAAAAACGAGCCAATTATACATGGATTTAACCATAAAGCAAAGAAGCAAAACGTACAATTTTGTGTTTGAAAAAACGGTGCTCTCAAGTGAAGGACTTCCAGGCTGGAAGAGCTTTTTGGTTCGAGCAAAAGCTTGTGTTGTCTGGCTAAAAATGCAGCTGAGGCCGCATTGCTGGCCACAGTTTAGCTCGAGCTGCGAGCTCGCTCGGTCGGCAGTTTATTGATTGTGCGGCAAAAAGTGGCAAGCAAAGCAGCAAGTGCAAGAGCGATAGAGAAAGTGTTGTTGCAGCTTGTGGCGCTTAAGTGAAACCGGAAGTGCAGCACCAGCAACAAAACTGTACAAACTGTTGCTTGGTTTGAACGCTTGTGTGTGTGCTGGATCTTCTTATTGTGCTTGTGTATGTGTGTTTGTGTGTATTTTTGGTAGTATGTCGTAACGCAATTAAGACAATTACCAAAGTTAATTTTACCCAATTAACAAACAAATTTGCAACAGCAAAATAACACAAATTCGACACGCAAAAAACCGAACTTGGGAAAAATGGTAAACATAAAATATGTGATTTTCCACACAGCTAGACAGATATTTGAGATCTGTGTGTGTGTGTGTGTGCGTGCATGTTAATGTGTGCGTGTATGTGTCTGCTGTTAAGCTGCGATTTGACATGTTGATTTATGCGCTACCTCTCACTCGTCCTTTCACGCTTTACATATCCCTCTCCTCGCCTAATCACACTCAGTCGGTTTGGTGAACTTTACGCTGGGAGCATTCATTGTGGTGCCTCTGTGTGTGCGTGTGGCACTTGTTGCGCTTTATCACTACTTATTCTTCTTCTACTCCTTCATCTTTATTCTGTTGTTCGCACAGGACACTCGCTTAATTGCTAATCCTCGCGCCACAAAACTTGCAACACCAGACGCGTTTAATTATACATCGTTTGGAAGGGGGCGAAGACACCCACACCTGTACATTTCACACTCCCTCTTCCCACTCCCCAAATGACTCATTTAAAAAGCAAATTGTAGGAGGAGGGTGAGAGTGAGGGTGATGGTGCCACGGCCACAAAAGGAACTGCTCCTTCACTTAATATGCCATCAACATGAGATTTGCGCAAACGGCGCGCGCCAAGAATTATGTGTTGCAATAAAAATCGATGTACAGCTCAGGGGACAGTAGATGGTCGGGGCGGGTGTGGTTGGTGATAGATGGTGAGGTGGATGGATGGATTGGTGCCAAGTGGCCAGAGGCCTGTCCTAATAACTAAGTTGCGAACGTGACTTTTGGCCCCACAATTCTAATTTCAAGCTGACCAGCGGCAATAGTGATGATGCTTTTAGTTCAATTTTAAGTGAGCTAGCTCATTTGAGTCTTAGTTTAAATGAATATTAAGTTAGCTGTTAGAAAATGTATAAGGTATTTAAAGAAGAAACTAATAAAGTTTGTTAAGAATTCCTAAGCAAGAAAAGTTAAGTGAAACCCAGTTATGCAAATATTGATCCTAAGTTTTACATGATTCAAGTGAATTTTTACTTGATTAAAGACGATTTTCACTTGCATTCTGACTATTTGTACTTGTTCTAAGTATTTTCGGCAAAACGATCTCTTTTTTTTGCTTAGGTTAACCTTTTCTTTAGTGCCATTAACTATTTACTCGCTCAAAAGGTTCAGTTGAACCCAATCGGAATCAATTTGGTCAACACCAACCGAATGTTCAGCACTTTAGTCTGCGCCACTAAATAGGCTACACTTTCTTGACGTTTCTGGTATATTGTTTGATCCTAAGTGTTTTATGGACTTTTCTTGTTTATGCTTTAGCCCTACACACACACAAAGACAGACACCAACACAAGCAGACTTACACATACATTGGGTCATAGACGCATTTATTTTTACAACAAACAATTCTGCCAGCCAAGTGCTGGTCAGAGGCGCAACTTTAAGGGGAGACCGCCACATTGTGTGGCGGCTGAGGCAATATTTATGTTTGCTTAATATATATATGCAAGTGCGCTCTGTGTGGCTATGTGGATGTTAAATATGTGCTTAACGGGTGCGGGCATGTAATTAAGCAAAGTTTACTTAAAAGGGTTGTACCACAAAGCCAGAAGGAAAAGTTCAAACTGTGTCGGACGGAGCTGGATCTACAAGCCACAAGTTAATGGCTCTGCAGCAATGCACTTTTGGGTTCATTATACCCCCATTAAATGTTCAAAAAGGACTCGAGGCGCTAAACCCAAACAACAACAACAACACACACAAAAGTTTACAGCTGCAGGTCAGCGGCATTTGAACTTTTTTTGTGATGAGGATAAGTGGTTAGCTGGTTGGCTGACTGTTAACTATTTCATTCACTACAACGCGTAATATGCATACAAATTACATTTGTCAGTTCGGTTCTGTTCAGTTCGGTTCAGTACGGAGTCGAAGTCCTTCAAATATGCAAATCCCTTCAACGAGCTCACTCCTTTCATTTTTCTGCTTGCTTGTGGCTCCATTGGCTTTGTCTGCACAGCAATCCGGCGCTAAATCAAATCAGTTTTAGTTGGTTTGTTCCCTCAGGCAATTTTTCTTCTTTTTTTTCAAATCTGTGTGCATAGCTTTGAAAAGGTTAAATGGATGACTCCTTTTAGATATTGGTTAAGTTCATCAGAACTTCAATGCGTAGGCAAATTTATCTTGATGCGTGCCAACATTTCTTGGTATCATGTCTTTTGTTTGTTTAGTTTCTCTTTATTTTATTTTTTTCGCTTAAAAAAAGGATCAAAGCGTGCAAAAAACCTTTAACTCTCATCAACCTAATGAAAATACGAATGTAACTATTTGCTTTTCATTTTGTGGTTATTTGCAACGAGGATTTTTAGAATTTTGACCTTACTCAGCTGTTAATTACTTTGTGCAACACCTTATTTGTGAAGTTTAACCTTTGATGCCTCAACGTTAATCCGATTGAGTGATTGACTGATTGTCCGATTGTCATAGCAAATTGATTTTTTACAGGAGCTAAAGCAACGGCTGAACATACGGCACAGAATATGTAGCAATTATATTTGCCAACATAAGCTGATTGTGCTTTAAAATCTATTCAGCTGTCTTTTCGAAACAAATTCTAACGAAATTCAATTCTGCAAACACAATGCCATAAGCCACAAAGCTTATGTGTTCTAGGGAGTGAGAGGAGGGTGGGAGTTGCTGGGTCGGTGCCCATATAACTTTCATGCACACATAACGGTAATAGAAACCCGAAACGAAGACCATTTGAATGAGAGATGACACATGGCTTCGACAGGTGGGGAAGCTGGCTGAAAAGAGTCTCGAGACCCGGGTTTTAGTTGGAATTGGTTTTTTCCATCCCCACCACCATTATTTATCTTCTCGTTATGGCTGTGATTTTCTAGAGAATTTTGCAAAAGCCAAACGAAAAAGAAAACTGTTGTTGTCCATGCATCTGACACTGGCCTTGTGAACTGTTTTCTATTCAAACATTTGTTTGATTATTCCATCCATGTCGCAATGTATTCTATTCCTCGACTCTTTATACTATCTCTGTATGATTGGTTGCGGCTGACAACGTGTTACCCAGGCAAAACCGAACCCTAACAAAGCAATCACTTTGACAAAGTGTCTAACTCTACGCTAAAGACAATTATGAGGCATAAGTAGCAAAGACATCCAAACGTAATTGTTAACAAAAATATTCAACTAGAAAACGGTTTTTCAAGCTTATAAGATGTTGCTGAAAGTCTGAATACCAAAAATATTTCTCATTTATTTTCCATGTTTCCAGCTGTCAAATAAAACTTAGCCATAATTCATGGTGAATAAGTTTGACTTCTGCCTGACAGATGGTAGAAAAAGTTAACAGAAGTTCTTAGTTGCTTGTTTTGAACTCTACTAATAGTTATTTGCTAAGACTAATCAACTGCTCCAATTCGTTTAGCTTCCGCGCATTAGACATGAATATATTCCCAGTGAGCGCAACGTTAAGGGTGTTTAAAGACCAACAGGTACCAGCATATAACTACTACGTATTTGGTATCTATCCATATTATTTGCTTAACAATATGAACACGATACCACGCTTTGCGTTCCATGGTTAACCTATGTATGCTCGCGTAACTGTATATGTGTGAGAGTGTGTTTGCTATATGTATGGAGAACAATATATATGGTAGATATAAATATATATATATCTGTATGTGTAGACAATAGATAACAATAACAAAAGCCATGCGAAAAGCAATGGCAACAGTTGGTAATCCAATTGCGAGTTGTGCGGACGGACAGAACAAAATTAAAGCCAGATACACAGCTGCTGAATAGATATTCTCTTCCTATCTACTCGACTATATAGAGAGCTGGACAATAAAATGAGAAATTAGATTTTCACATTGTACATGTAAGTGGCGTGACAATTATCGAAGGGGGCGAGGTGTCTATACCGCGCAACCCCGTAACTATTAAATTTGCGACAGCTTTCCTTTCCGTTTTTATTGTCATTGGGGCTTAAAAGAGCAGACAGTTATAAAACTACTGAACAAATAGTTTTCTCTATAGTTAAACAATCAAAACCAAATCAGTTAACACCTGGTCTGTAGAACTTTCTGCAGCTTTCTTCACTTTTGAACTGGAAATTGCTCAACACGTTTTCGACACATGACCAGCTGACAAGCTGAGCAATTTCCAACCAAGTGGATCAAGTTGAGCGTACTGCTGCAAAAGTGCCAGGCAAAAAGTTCTTGAACAAATCTTTTGTGGCCAATACAAAACAAAACTTATGAGACACATAGACTAACTATGTGTGTGTTTGTGTGAGACTAAGTGTGTGTTATGAGTTGGCAGTTTGTTAAACCAAAGCCAGGTGAAAGACAAACATTAACTTTTTAGACACGGTGGGGTAGGCAAAAAAATGTTGCATGCAACATAGCTAAGACAGAGAAGAAGCGTGCAACACAAAAATGCTTTGACAGCGTTGCCTCGAGCAACTGTTAGGTGTATAGAATGGGGATAGCGGGCCCTAACCACAGCATCAGCCTCTTGTGTTGCTCTCAACTTAAAGCGAGATGAACGCATATTTTACCAACATTTTGCTGACATATTAACATAAAATACAGTCAGAATATGAAAATTGTTAACATAACTGACTTGGCTATACTCTTTTTAAGACAAAATCATATAAATGTGTGTAGAATCTTTATATACATAGGTTCAATCCCTATCTAACAGTTTACATATCAAAGTCGGTTGAGTTTTGAAACTGTTATGAAAATATTAACTTTGCATACTTATTTTCCTTTCGAAAGCAGAGTATAGGCAGTTGCCTGCAAGGCATTTATGCTGAAATGTGGGCGTGGCACTCTTCGAAATTGCGCTGGAGCCATTTATGGGTTTATTCGCTTCTGGTTTTATTGTAGTTTTCATTATATTATTAAATAAAGATAAAACCATAAATTATATTTGCTCTGTTCGTGTGCGTGTGTGTATGTGTATATGTGTGTGTGCTTGGTGTTTTGTATGCTGAGTAATGACCCGTGATATTTACACATGAGTGACATTCAACTTTCCGCAGCGATAGCAAACGCAGCAGTAGCACTAAGGATATTCATACTCCAGAGTAACAGAGCCAGCAAAATTGGTAAATATGGCAAAGCAGCAGCACAGCTGGGATGGTGGCGATGCCTCTGGATATAGCGGACATGGACATCCACACACGCATGCACACTCGCAGGGAGGACACAAGACACCAGCGAGAGCAGTCAGCAATCCATTGCCATATAAAGGAGCCACACCTAAATCGCCCAGGTGAGTTAGATTAAGACATTAAATGTTGACACAATCATATGAATCTTCATTGCAAAGACGACAAAGCGTTATCTCCACTATTCTCGACTTTTTATTTAGAAGTTACCATCCAGCACCGCCTTCGGTGTACGCCACGCCCACACAATCGGGCTACAGCTATGGCTATGAAAGTTTTGAACCTCCACGAAGTCCAAAGATTACGACAACCTATGCAAATGATAGCTGCGATGATCCAAGCAGCTCCACGCCCTCCTCCTACTACCAGACACCCAATTCTACGGATGATTCCGCCTCTCTTCAAAGTGGTCACGGTACGGCACGAAGTCCCAAGTCGCCGTGCCAGTTTGTTTTTGATGCCGTAAGTCCGGGTGGTGGAGACATTGATCAGTCGGGAATGAGCAGGAAGTTTGAGTATTATGAACCCATCTCACCGGACGACGGCTCTTTGTATTATGAGCCGCAGAGCTCACCACGACGACAGGGTTCCAAGAAGTTGATGCGAACGGAGCAGCTGCCGCATGTGACTACCACCGGAGCGAATGGAAAGCGACGTCGCGATGAATGGGAACTACCAGTTATAACGAAGATCGAAGCACGTTGCCTTAACGCAGCGGCAGCAGGAAGTAATTATGGTAATTCAGTTAGCTCGGGTGGTACATCGAGTGGTTATTACAATCTTAAACGAGATTCTTGCGTCACGGAGTGCACACAGCTATCCATGGAGTCGAGTGAGACGCATACGCAACACACTACTACCACCACGACCAGTTTTAGTTACACGGATACGGATGCCGGTACAGTAACGACGAGTGAGCCACAGCAGCCTCATCGTCAGCGTCGGCATGCCATCAATATCACTTCGAATCCGGGCTATCAAGTATTGCACAGCTCACATTCCACACTAGATCGGACCTGTTCCGATAGTGTTGTCTCGCTGCGCTACCGGAAGTCAACGAGTGATCTTACCCAGGATGCCGATCATGAATTGAGCGGTTGTAAGCCTTGTAAGCCCAAAAGGGATCAGATTGAGTACAAGCCACGTCGACGGGGCAGCTCCAAGGGTGGATTGGCCTATTTGGCTAGTCGTCGGAGCTCGCGCGAGTCCATGAAGAGCGCCTGCTCCAATACATCAATTTTTTCCAACGATGACATCGGTCCGTTGGCCTTCCAGAGCTCAAATCGCGGACGTCAACGTCGCACTTCCAATTTTCTAGAGTTGCCAGGTGAGTAACAGTTGAAATCTTTATTTCAAACAAGTCGGATGGGTACCGATGGGTACCCCTTTAAGTATACGTAGAGGAATAACTTCAACCTCTATTCTAACAGTACCTGATCACATTCGACCCCGAGTATGCTCACTTCCAGAACGACCTTACAATCCACGTGTCAGCGATGATCTTTATCGGCTGCGACATTTTTCGATCAGCAAGGGCAATGTGGTCAATTGCGGGGACTCGATTATATCGAGACGTTCGCGTAGCAATACCAGCGTCAACTCAACCAATAGTCGGGCAAGTGAACGATCTCCCTTTGATGGTAGCTGCTGTGGCGGTGCCTATGCAAATGTGGACTCGTTGCCCGCCTCACCAGACGAATCGGACACTATGGATCCACCGCCGCCGGTAAGGTATCGTGTCGTCATGTTGGGCGATGCGGGTGTTGGCAAGACGGCCCTGGTTAATCAGTTTATGACATCGGAGTATATGCATACGTATGATGCAAGTCTAGGTAAGTTGATAAACCTGCATTGCACCCACCCCTCCACTCTGTTAAGTGGTGAGTAGTGTTTGCTACTGCAATTCTTAGAGTTGGAGCCTATGCGTGTCAAAATGATCCTATGCCGATCCCTTGCCGCCTAGTTTCCACTTGTGTCTATAGAATTTAATTCTGATCTGAGTTTTAGACGACGAGTTTGGCGAGAAGACGGTGAGCGTGCTCCTGGACGATGAGGAATCCGAGATGGTGTTCATTGATCATCCCAGTGTTGAGATGAGCGTGGAGAACTCTTTATCCACCTACGAGCCGCATGGCTGTGTTATCGTCTTCTCCGTTGTGGACAAGGGCTCCTTTCGCAATGCCGAGGAGATTATCAACTATTTGTGGCAGGAGAATTATACCAAGGATAAGGCCGTTATACTTGTAGGCAACAAAGCCGATTTGGCTCGTGCCAGGCTTATCACGTCACAGGGTGAGTAATCGCTTAAGGCAGAGAGTTGGGGAGTTGCACTAAGTGATGGGTTGGGTTTGTATCGTGTTTTTTCTGCGTGGTTAAGTCTAGTCGGTTTTACGTACTTCATTGAGTATGGAACCCTAACGCGCCCATCTCTAACTGGGCTGGTTGGTTATGGTTGGTTTGCCACGTCTTAATTATGATTTCTCATTTCTCAATTTCTCGTTTCATGTTTCATATTTCACTTTTGGCCGAACACAAACTCAGAGGGGAAAACATTAGCCGCCTCACGCGATGCGAAATTTATTGAGACGTCCAGCGGCATACAGCACAATGTCGATGAGCTGCTCGTTGGGATACTGAAGCAGGTAAGTAGGAAAGCGAAGGAGACGCCAAAACATGGTCGAGGTGACTATGGTGTCGTTAAGGGTGGATTGGCTTTGCGGTTATTTAGGTTTAGGTGCGAAATACACGCAACTCATTGATGCATGCGAAAATGGTGCAGGAAATAACTTAAATGGATTTGTGGCTAAACTGGGTTGATTTGGTTTTGGGGTGGTTGGGGTTTTTTTTCGCTTCGGCTCACTAATTAATGAAAATCAAGTCGACAAGGCTGGACTAGGCCGCAGTCTAGTTAATGTAATTAAAACTGAAACCGGAGCTGGGCTTTAACATTTTGCCAACAATTGCAGATGCGTTTGAAGGAGAAACGCGAACAGAAAGCGACTGCATCAAAGATGAAAACGTCGCGAACTCATATCTCGTTGCATCTGGCCAAGGAAATCCTACAGAAGATCTGCCTCAGCGATATTTCGAAATCGAAAAGCTGTGAAAATCTTCACGTGCTATAAACAAGCCGACCCAACAATAAATCAAAATAAAATCTAAGCCAAGGCAGAGCATAAAAAAAAACGCTACAAATCAAACAAAGCCAAAAAGCAAGGCGAAGTAAATAAAAACCCAGAGCTAAACAAACATTATTTTGCTAGCAATTTAAAAAGAAATATTTATATACATAAAGTACAGATGTACCTTCATATAAAGTCCCATATATTATATATGTATAGTATATATATATATAGCCAATGCTCAGCTTGCATTAAAACTGTTTTGATGTTCACTTTTTAAAGGCATTTTTACGAGTATTATAAACATATACAAATTATTATGAATGTTGAAACAAAATATACATATATATATATATGAAATATGTTACAGCCAATTTGTGTGCGATATATAGACCCATATAGTATGTTTATGCAGTATGTTTGTGAGTGTCTGTTTCCTTTTTCTTTTGGTGGCTTCAACAAAGTTGGGCGCAAAAACGCTTAACAAAATATGTTGTAAAAATTTTGGGGCTGTTAAATGCCGTTAAGGCTCCTTTTCGTGTCCTGTAAAAGTTAACAAGCACTTTGTCAACTTAAATTGTGTTTTTCGTATTAGCTGATTTGCCTGTCATAGGGCTGGCATAACTTTGACAGGCAAATGAGAAATATTTTATCAATCATATAACTTTTAAATAATTAAAAATTGAAAAGAAAAATGCTTTAAAGGTATTTTAATGGAAATATGTCTTACATTTTGTTGAAAAGCAAACATTTCTACTTAAGTTAAGTATTTCTGGATTTTACACAAGTTCTAGTACATCTAAAGTTTAACTCAAACCTAAGCTCTCCCAAACAAGTTCAAATGTTAATGACTTTTGGCTACTAACAGACTCCCAAGACTAATATCAAAAGTCACATTTGAGACAGTCAATGAATGATGGCATATGAATGATGCTATGGTGTTTTGGTCAAGCCCCTATTTAAAGATTGAGGGTCACAAATATTTTGATTATGGCGGATGTTTTGATTTGCCTTTGTGTGTTAATCGCAGACAAGCAGCTATCGACACGAGTCGAGTCTTTGGCCTTGGCATACCCATCTCTACTTTTTGCTGTCTCAGGCCGCGCTGATAAGGGTGAAAAGAGTATTTTTAGATGTTGCTTACACATACATGCCACATACCAATACGCATCAATAAATTTGTATAATTGCAAAAGCAAAATAAACTTTTTGAATTCAATAATATACTGTCAATTTTTTATTCGAAAATGCAAAAGCAAAGTAAATATGCTTATATCAATAAATAATCCAACAGAAATACATAAATAAATGTTTTAAAGATATTTTAAAGTTTTTTAAATGTGTGTATTGTAACTAGTAGCTATACATATATATATTTATGGTTAAAAAGCTCCTTTGAGTAACAAGCTTAAGATATATAAAAAACAAATATCAAAGCGCCAAATAGAATTTCTTCTTGAGACTTGG
The DNA here is from genome assembly GCA_035044465.1 of Scaptomyza tumidula. Lineage (NCBI taxonomy): Eukaryota > Metazoa > Arthropoda > Insecta > Diptera > Drosophilidae > Scaptomyza > Scaptomyza tumidula. The sequence continues at coordinate 16,642,985 of JAWNNW010000444.1, forward strand.
TACAAACAAAAGAAAACATACACACACACACACACGAAATGAAATCTCTTCCAAAACAAAAGAAACTTCAAAAGAAAATCATATCGGATTGACTGTTAAATGTTGACTGTTGTTTATATTAGCTAAGCCTAAAATGTTACTGAATTTAGAAATGGAAAAATTATATAACTCCATACTATATAGTTATATCTATACATACAATACAATATAAATATAAATATATATTTATGTAACTCTCTTTTAGAATATCGAAAATGCGAAATGTATAACAAAAATATTTACACTGCTCGTACTTAAGACAAAAACAACTCTATCGCTTATAAGTCTCTATTTAGTCACACATACATACGTATACACTGAGCGTAGCATTTTCATATGCAAAAGTGGAAACTTGAACGGAGAACCAGCATGGAACTTTGGCTTTTGTTTATCCTTCACTCAAAGCATTCTCAAGAGCACTTTATCATTTGGCTGACAATCACACAAACACATACACACACACACACATGCACATACAACACACACACTACAAACAACTGCAATGCCAAAACTCTTATGTTTATTGGACTGCAGCTGGAACACGTCAAAAAAAAGTTTTCGCCTCGCTCAACTTTTAGTTTGCAGCGCTTAACTTTTAACCACCATCTAAACAAAAACCAAAACTAAACATAAACAAAATAAAAAAAAAATCAACAAATATTTATATACAAATATACTTAATGTATGAAAATAAATAAGCAAAAGAGTAAATCAATATTTAAATATATATATATAAATGTGTGTAAGGCGTATACGCAATCTATATCGCGTCCCAAATGTTAGCTTAAAATTTGATTTACGCAACCAAAAAAAAACAAAAACAAATCTCTCGCTAAGCATAAATTCAAATCAAAGCAAACTCAATGCCCACCGAATTTATTGTGTACTCTAACAAATCCATACTATATGTATGTGTATTTATATATATATGTAAAACCAAAAACAAAATATTTAAAAAATTGTCTAAGAATTCAATTCAATTTACTAGAATTTATTGTGCTATCAAAAAGAGGTCTAGCAGCGAGCAGCATTAGAAAAAGTGTAAGAAAAAGATAAGTAAAATCGGTTTTAGTTTGTGCAACCAAAAACAGAAGGATTCAAGGATTGAATGCCTAACTAAAGGATTGTAGCATAACTCAAGAATATTTTTTTTTAATGAATTTGAGCTTCTTTTCGATTGCTGCTCGCTGACACTCTGGACTATTGAAATATTGGGCATAAACTGTATATAACTATAAATATAAATATATATATATATATTTTTCCACTATGAACTGTGCAAGAAGTGAAACATTGCATAAACTATCACTGAAACTGAACTATGTAAAACTTTCTATACGTATTTTTTTCGTAGCGCAGTTTTCTGTCAATTTTTTACTCAAATGCTTAAGCTACAAAAGAATTTCAACGATTTTTGTTACACAATATTTGATTAAATCAAACAAAAACAAAAAAACAACAAAAAAACTGAAAACTGAAAAGAGAGAAACAAAATGGCAGCTCCATTATAAATTAAATGAAAATGTGCTAACATCATGATGATGAGTCTGCAGAAAGACTAAATAAAGAACAAACACTATTTGAAGGGAAGGACAGGCAACAGACAACATTCGAGATAAAAATGCAATTTGTAATTGTTCTCTTACTCTATCCATCTCTCTCTCACTCTTTCGCTCTCTCTCTCTCTCTCTGTCACTGTCACACACTCTATCTCTCTCTCTTTCAAGTATAAAAGTATAATAAAGGACAAGGCCAACAAAAAAAAAACGCAACTCTGCAAAGTGGGTGTGTTCTTTATTTGGAGGATATGTGGGTGTATGAATGTGTGTGTGTGTGTGTTTGTGGGTGGGTTGGCAAATAAGGAAGCACGTGCAACATCCGGCCAACTCATGTGACTGCCGCTCAGCTGTTGCGCTCACTTGCGGCGGCGGCGGCGGCGGCTCATTAACAACGGCCGCAGGACGCCAAAAGCACAACAACAAGTGGTAAGTGTTTAGTTGTTGTTGTTGTTGTGTGGCAGTCTGTAGAGTCCACTTTGCTGGTGACACAAAAACGCGTTAAGTGCCTCTTGTCAATCACAGCCTGCCACAAAACAGCCAGCAGCACAATCAGCAGCGACATTGCCGGATTACATGCTTCACTGCATCAGCGTGCGAAAATTGCTCTCGCACTGATTTCCTTTCACTTCCACCCTCTTTATTCCACCATCATCTCTCTGACGCTCTGTATCTATCTTCTTTTTCGTTGTGTGCGTGAAATCAATCAAGCGCAAAACTTTCATAATTAACTTAAAGTTGACAATGCTCGCGAGAATGCCGCCAGGACTTCAGACCGTTTCAGCACTTGGCTGATTGATGTGGCAACGCGTCAAGCAGGAGGAGGACGGAGAGAGAGATGGCAAGTTTGACAAGCAGCCCAAATGACATGGCAACCAATATATAGAGTAAAGACATAGCCAATCTGTATTAGAGATGAGCCAGATGTGGAATTAAAAGGAAAGTGTCGGCAAGTAACCTTGTAGGTAATGGGTTTGGATCTAGTAAGTAAGCGAGAATATCAAGTATAGATATACTGAGTAATATGACTTTTTTCCGCTGTCCACGCAAGGATTTAACACATGTTTTCAGAACATTAAAATTCAAACATCATCAGTCATTAGGGAACAGGATTTTGGCTCTTTAAGGCTTTCATTCATTATACTAATCCATGTTAATTCCATCTTTTCAAACATATTAAGTCCCATTTCCCTTTCATACACATTTCATCAGAAACGAGTGTAAAAACAAACACCTTTTGGTTTGATAGATGTTATGCCTGCTCATCACTAAATCCTGGCAACGTTGTGTGTGTGCTTTGTGCTTTGTTTCTCTGATCTCTCTATCTTTCGCCACCTGTTTTTGGGCTTCAACTTTGCCGACGGCTTCCTGCCTGCCTGCCTGCCTGCCGCCTAGGTTCATCACCAAACTCTGGGGCTCATCATTTTAATGAGCTTATTTCATTATATTTAACGCGAAGCAAACCTCCTGGCCTGTCCTGGCCCGACCTGGTCTGGGCTTGACGGGGTGTTAGGGGGACGCAGGGACTTATTATACAAATTGCAGCGCCATTTTGTATCATTTTACTTGTTTGTTTGTTGTTCTTTGGTGTGTTTTAGCCTCATCTTATTTCGCTCTTATTTACAATTAAGTTTACAATGTGGCAGGACGCTGGATAGCCAAATTTACAAACTAATTTAAAGTTCAATAAAGAAGCAACAACAACAATATATAGCTATATATGTGTATATATATATCCAGTTTATCCAGTTCTCGCCTATTCTCGCGTCCTTTAATCAACGACCTTCGCATCGGAGCAAAAGAAATATTGGCATACTTGAAATAATTTATGAAAATATCGCAACGTCATTGGCATTGGCAGAAAACGAGAAGAAGAAACATTCAAGTTGCTCTTCCTCTTCCGTTTCGCTTTCTTTAACTCTCCTCGCTCTGTCGCGGTGTCGTTATCGTAATTGAGTAAGTACATCAAGTCTGCTTCGGGGGGAAAAAGAAGAGAAAAAGGCATACAAAGGCGCACCCTTAAACCTTACTCAAACACACACACACACAAATCGATTAAGAACTTAACAAGGATTATGCGAGGATAACACGGCCAGCTTAATGTGCCGCAAAAACACACACACACACACACACACAAAAGAAAAGCGCCCAATTAAAGCCAAATCACCTTAAGACGAGACATTGAGACAATGACAAGGTAATGTGAAATGAAGCAGGTGCTGCCAGTTAGTTTCGACTAGACCCTAGAAGATTAATAATGTTCCTGACATGACATCATTAAGGCAACGAAATAAAAGCTTATGAAAGTACTAAGTTTTATTTGTTAAGTGAATTTCTTACCCTGAAAGTATGCAACAGGTTTTTAGAGACTGCAACATACATGTAAATATTGAAAGGTCGAGATTAATTTAATTAAATAAGTGTATTTAAATTCAATTTATCTTTAATACATTGTAGATAGAAAATGCTTTGAAGCTTTTGTAGCAAAGCCAGATAACTGCATAAACAGCTGTCCTAAACCCCTCTAACGGACTAGTTTCCCCCGTCATCGTCACCCTACATCGAAAGGGTCAACAAAAAGGTTGCCAAGATATAAAATTTGATAGAGACCAAGATATTTACACAGACACTATGTAAGAGTGTGTGTGTGAAATAGCCCATAAGCGTGTGTGCCAATAACACCTGCTGCACAAATACACACATACACGTTAAGTGCGACAAAGTATTATGAAGAAATATATATGTATATATTTCGCGTTTGGGACTCATAACAAAATAAGCTCAAATTTTGTTATTAGAGCATATTTCTACATTTTCTAAAGTAGAAGAGGAGGAGGCAAGAGGCTTACAAAGTCATGAAACTGGAATTTGCAGAATAAAACTTTAAGCAATGTAAAAAAAAGGAAATTTAAATAACGATTTATAGCCTTTGAAGTATGATTATTTGTACAGACGACTACACCGCTACGGAGGCGGCAAAAATAAAACAACTGACGTCACAGGAGCGCGTTTACAAAAAACAAAGATGGCGACTTACGAATGCACTTATAAGAAAGACGGCTCACGGATTCACGATTAGAAAACGATCCGCAGATCCACTTAACACACACACTGTTCATTGCAGACTGAGCACTTCGCCTTAAGTCCCAAGAGCAAAGCAATATCATGTGTGTTTGCATGTTAAAAGCAACAGGTGGCGCTTGCATAACTGTTTAGTTTTTGGTTTTGTCCCTAAGTTGAGTGAGCATAAGAGCGAGACACACTTTTGTGTGTTCATGCTCGCTGCTAATTATATGTGAAGCTCAACTGCGAATAACAGAGACAGCAATGCAATTTTTTTTTTAAAATTTTTCAACTCTCCAGGAACCACTGTAAGGTAAATTAAAATATGTGTGTTCCAAGTGTTCTGACAAGTTGATGTGCCCCAATGGACGTCTTTTTTCTTGATTATGGCCAGCACGGACCAAATAAAGCCTAAATTTGTAATGCGTTCAAACAGACAAACAGGCGGTAGTCAGGCAAACCCAACGCAATAGTAACCAAACAGTTCTAGGAGAGAGGGTAAAAGAGATAGATGTTCGAGGACCGAGTGGATGAGCGGGCGGCTGCTTCTGACTATGTGTTTGTGTGTTTGTGTGTGTGTGTTGTCGAAATCAAATACGGTTAGGCCGCAGAGAGCAAGGAGATAGAGACGTGTGAGGCGGCCAATCAGACCTGAGGCCAGCCGCCTGGTTGCTGTCACTGTCGATGGCTCGTGCTTAAAAGCAATGCCATGAAATTGCTTTTGACCAAAAGGGAACGTTTACCAGCAACAAGTGAGATTGTGTGTGCGAGCGTATGTTTGTGTGTTTGTGTGTGTGTGTGTGTACAAAGGAAATGAGAAAAGGTTGTTGTTGGCTTCCTGTCGCCGCATTTGCTCTGCGTGCGCTTTTGTAAAATTTGCGTAGCAATAAGGAAACAGGAACTTTGGCGTAGCATTATTTGTTCTTTAGTGATGAAATAACAGCCGCAAAACGCAGCGCGTAAGTCAAAATAGGAACGATGGAAAACAGCCTCCATAAATTAAAAGAGGAATTTAGATTGTTACCTAGTGCAATGAATGTCCTTCAACCAAAATGCTACGAAACGAAACTAAAATGTTAAAGAAACGTTGACAAAATAATGTCTTAAATGTTAGCAAATACTTGTTGTTGGATGAAGGCAACGAAGAATATGGAGAAGAGCCGGAGAAGACAATAAACAGACGCTAAATGGACGCCATTTTTGATGTTGTTGTTGTTGTTTTTTGCTGTCTTACAGCTAAATGCCAAAACGCCATTTTCACAAAGTTTGCCCCGAAAGTAAACAGAAGATGAGGACTAAAAAGACGACGACGACGAGGGAAGGGGCAAAGTATAAAACGAAGCAGAGGCGCAGGCCAAAAGTATAAAAGTCAAAGGCAAGCCGAGCAGTAAAATGTCGAAATTTTGCTTTCGAAGCGTTACCTAACTGTATAGTTGTTGTTGTTTGTGTTGCTGCTTTATCAACGCCCTTCGCAGGCGAAGAACACACACTTGTTGAGCATTAGAGGGATGTGACGAAAAAAAAACGAAAACAACAACAACCATTGTGGAATGGGCAAACAGATGAGTAAGAACAGCAATAACAGCAATAGCTACAAAAACAACTTACTACAACAACAACAAACAACAACAAACGACAACAACTTGAGCGCTACAAAAGTGACAAAGAAATTGAAATTCTGTCAGTGTGCGGCTGTGTGTGGGGCCAGGGGAGATAACGTCTGTTATTGTATACCCTGTAAGTGCGTGCAATGCCCATTAAGGTATGCTTCAAAAAAGTTTTTAAGTTATAATTCAGGTAAAAATTTAAGTCAAGAAAATTCTTTTTAGAAAAAGTCCAACATCATTTTGTGAGCCCATTAAACAATTCTATTCGCAACAGTTGTAAAACGAGGTCATCCAGTAGTCGATCATGCCCTACAGCTTATGCGAATTTGCATGTGCGCGTGTGACCTTTATGGTAGTCGATTGTATTGCAAAAGAGTAGTAGGAGAGAGATGGAAAGGCAACGTAATAGAAAAACTTCGTTATCAAACGCACACAGCAGGCAGACAGAGACAGACAGACAGACAAATACAGTTATACTCTTGACAGTCGTCACACACACGCGCTTACATACACAATGCAGTTGACTAACAGAAAGAAGAAGACGATAACCAAAACGAAAATGCAACCGCATCGCTCAGCGATTATTTGCTTCAAACAGACAAGAGAGAGATAAATGGTGGAGCAGTTGAGCGGGGGGATGGCGCGCGTTGAAACGTGCCGATCCAATCTGGTTGACAGCTTATTTGCAACTGCACGAAAAAAAAACATATTTTGGCTCCACTAACACCCCACATGCCCTTCAACCCACATCCCCCACCCTTAAGCCACGCACATGCAACACTGTTGCAAGCAGCGGCTGACGCGTGTGCCGCAACCAATTTGCGCGCTATTTACTCTATTTTCCCTTACGTCGTTTTTTTTTTATGTTATGTTGATTATTCGCAGGTCACGTTTGTTGACGCATTGCAAATGCGGGACGACAGGTGGCGCTGTTGTCGCTACTTTGGGTGTTAATAACCATAAACTGTTTAACGGTGTGGGCAAAGTTGCGTGTGTGTGAATGCATAAAAGTGAGAGTATGTATGTGTGTGTGTTTGTGTGTATGCAACCTGACCTGGTCATTTGCGTCTCAATTATGCAAATTTTACAATATGCGCCGCCTCGGACACTGTTTTATGAAGTGCGTGAAATGACATAATGAATAATGAAAACAAAATTAATACGTAAACTATGCATGTATGTGTGAGTGCTTTTGGATTTAATATTCCAACGAATTGCTTTCCCTACTGATTTGAAATACCTTGCAAAATAAAGAAGTGTGATTGCAACTGTAAACGAAAAATTGATTTCAGATCATGAAAATATTTCAAATGTATAAAAAAAATTGTAAAAATGTTTAAATAGTTTTAGAAAAATATATTTGTATCCAATTGACTATAAAAAATATTACTAAAAAGGCTTCTGGTTTAAGCTTATTTATAATCCAGAAAAATAGGATAGAAAAATTGGCTTCTGGGGTTACGTTACGTAGACTTAACTAATACGTTACGTAAGCTATCAATTTGTACTTGAAACTTTTCCTCTCACCTAGAAACCTGCCTACAGGTCATCTCCTAGTCGGTTATACCCAACTCGAACTCGTTTATGAGTCGATTCTATGTGTATATTCTGCTTAATGATTGCAACTGGAGAGGACATTCTCCATTTGCATAATAAGCGAGTTTTTCCAGGAAAAATGATTTCTGTTTCCCAGAATTGTGTGCACGATTGTACAAATCAAACGGATTTTAATATTAAAGTTTCCCAAACACTTCAGTGTTATTAAATTGATGGAAAATTGATAAATAACCAATGAAACTTTCTTATTTATTCAAACAAAGAAGAATCAGAATTCTTATCCTTCGTCAAAAGTTGTCAGTCAAGGCGAAAATAATCCTTTGCGTCAATCAAATCAAGAGTTCAAAAGCTTTAAATGAATTCAACTTAAGGGAGGGAAATTTTGTTAAGTTTAAAGAAAAGACTTTAAACTTACATTTAAGATTGATTCAAGATAAAAATGGAGTTTAGCTAAAATCTGGATTAGTGAGATTCTTTAAGTAATATTGGGATTGAATAAAGAAAAAACTTTATTGAGTTAGGCAGATTGACTTGAAAGCGATCCTTAACATAATTATTTCAATCTAGATTGATTTAAAATTACTCGAAACAAGTACGTTTTCACTTAGTTCAAGAAAATGGAAGGAAAATGAAAGGCAAGTTCATTTTTGTAAATAAATCTGGCTTGATTAAAGTAAGAATTTCGTAGATTTCTTATGTAGTGTGTATATAAATAGCCCCATACATCATTAATAAATCGTAACTTGACCCCATTTTGTTACATTTCATTCGTGTTGCATTTTTGAGTAACTTTTTTGTTTGCCTGGTTGACGGCATTTTTGATAGATTGCGATGAAGAAAACTTGTTGCCTTGCCTGTTGGCATTTGGCCAAGTTTATTATGAATTGAGGCCACATTTGATTGCAACTATTTTTGAGTTAAGTAAAGTTCAGTTCAGTTCCCCAGTTGCAATCAGCAATCAACCAAACGCATAAAATTCACAGGAATTTTTTATTTATAAAAAGCGCAAAAAAAACACGATAGGGGAAAAACAATAACAACAACATTTGAGTCGCGTAGTAGTAGGGACAAGTAAGAACTTAAGCGACAGCAGTCCTTACCCTTGCACTTACCTGGCCTCCTCTGGCCGTTCACCTGGCGTCGCATCTATTGAGAAATGTTCCCCAAGGAGCATCAATGTTGTAGTTTCTACACTTTTTCTTTCCTTTCGTTTCGTTTCGTTGCTGTCCGCCTGGACATTAGTTTTATGTGCTGCTCAAGGACCAAAGCGGCGTCCCATTCCCCGCTCACACTCAAGGAAATGGCAAATGAAACTCAAGCTGCGAAGTCAACCAACACCCCACGAAACGCCTTCTCCCTCAGCCAACGCAGCGGAACCTCAACTTAAGAGAGCGACGGCGAGCTTTTGTTTGCTCTTTAGTTTCTTAAGCTTTCTCTTGTGATTCCATTGGAAAGTGTGCACAGTGGTGGAAGGGTTTTGGTACATTTGGTACGAGGGTATGTTTTTGGTACATTATGTGCCTGAAATTTATGAAATTAAAATTCTTTATAAAAGTTGATAAATTAAAAAAATTATTATTGAAAAATATAAAAAAAATTTAAAACCTTAAACAAATTCAATTCACTTGATACAAATGGTACATTATCATTATATGTGAATTTTTGGTACAAAATAAACTTTAGGGTGGTTACAGCCCCGCATTTAAAACAGGGTCAAACATGTGGGAACCATGGCAACCTGGGGCCAGGACTCGAGCAGGCAAATTGGCATTTTGTTTACAACCCGAAAAAAGCAAACGTGGCAAAAACTGTCAATCGGATTTAGCTTTAATCACAAAAAGCGATGAGCAGCATCACACAGGCGCCCGTTATAATGATCACAGATTTGGATCACAGCGAGCAGGAGCTGGAAGAGCAGCAGCAGCAGGAGAAGAAGGAGAAGGCACAACGACCCTCGACACAGCCCAAAAGGCAGAGGAAAGTGCTGCAAACATTGACGGGGAATTTTAGTCGTAGATCAAAAAGTGTGGAAGTAGTGAATCATCAGGATCTAAGTAATGGAAAGAAGAAGCAAGAGCGGACTCTAAACGGATTGGTGAGTGGAAAAGGAAAAGAAGGAAACTCCTACTTAAATAACTGCCTTTCCCTTTTCCAGTTGCAAGCCAAGGAACAGCAATTGGAGCAGTTACTGCAAAGACTCTCCACTGTCCACAAGTACAATGAACAGTTCGCGAGTGAAAATGAACAACTGCGTCAACAGACGGAACAACTGGAGCAGCGTCTGGCCAAGGCCGAGGAGCAGATCCATAGCTGCTCCCGCTGCCAGCAGCTGGAAAGGCAACTAACTGGCTATCAGGAGCACAATCAGGAGCTGGCCAACGATGTGGATATGCTGAAAACTTTGGTATTCCGGCTGAATGTGCAAATTGAGTGTTATCAGGATCAGCGTAGAAACGCGACGGGGGAAGTGCTTCCAGCGACGACCGCCTCCTCAAACCTACCCGCCTGGACGCAAAGTCTTCCCACACACACCCTAACACCCCTGCTCCAAGCGTACGATGAGTCCTTGCGGGACAAGGATGCACTCATCCAACAGTATGCCACCGAATTCGATGTGTTCGCCAATGAACTGAAACGTTCCTTGGAGGAGAATACGCGACTGCTGCAAACGCAGGAGCAACTGCGTCGCGATGTTGGCGGCTGGCAGGAGGAGAGAGTGCGGCTCCAGGCCCAACTGGGTGTCTGTCGCACCAAGGCGGAGACACAAACAAGGAAAACCGATTTGGTCAAGGAGAAACTGGTGGAAGTGATGCATTTCTATGAGCAACGCAATCAGACTCTGCTGCTGGACATGAATCATCTGCAGGATGCCTTCGCACGTTGCAAGGCGGAGCTGGTCACACTGAAGAGCACAACCAAACAGCAGGAGGCAACTGTACCTGAAGCCACAACGAGTCCCACTGAGGCGGAGGCAGTGCAGCAATGCAAGGCGCTCCTCGAGCAGCTCAAGCAGGTGCATGCCAAGGAACATAGTGCCTTGGAGGAGCAGCTCCTGGTGGCCAACAGTCGAGCTGCAACGCTGCTGCGCAGCGCGGAGAAAGCCAAACATGCCAAGGATCGGTTAAAAGCTCGCCTCCGCATGACGCTACAGTGGGCACAAAAGTTGGAAGCGGGTCAGGTGGAGATGCGGGAGACATATGATGCAGTGCAGCAACTTTCCACGCTACTCAAGCACAAGGAATCGCAGCTGCGTGGTTTGCATTTACGCAACGATGAAGAATTGGATAAGTTGCGCCACAAATTGCAGCAAAAGGATGAAACTATAAGGAATCTATTACGCAGCAAAATGGAACGCAGGCCAGCTGTGGATTAGGTGGCACAACCAACACCAGTTAAATAACTTATGTATATTTATAGCAATACTTAAGAAAGGAAACAAACTTTTTAAATACATACCAGCTAGTTCAATTAGTTCCTTTTGAATTTGTTTCTAGTTCATTCCAGTTCTTTGGAGTTCGATAGTTCGATTAATGCACGCGATTATTATTGTTCTGCTTACACTTTTGTGGCGGTTGTTTTAAAAATGATGAAAACACGTTCGTAATTAATTGATGCACTGCTATCGATTATGCACAGGTTCTTCAGATTCATTTTAACAATTAAAAATATATATATATAATTTCAATACAAAATACATTAATAACTTAGACGGTAGAAAGCTTTTCAAGCACAGCTTATTAACGGCGCCGAGCACTGGGGGGGCGAGGTGTGTATGCTAATAATGCCTATAAACACGCAACAAACACTTAGTCGATTGATGTTTGATTGCTCGCATCGGTCGCCTGCTGTTCGTTTTCGTCACTGCTGCCAGCGCAGACAACGCACGCCTTCGGCACCGTCTGCTCTATATACATGGTTATCTTTTCGAGAACCTCGGGGCAGACGGAGCGCATTATTTGCTCGTAGCGTGCGGCGCCGAGTTGCGTTTGTAGATGCTGCAGCTGCCATTTGAGGTATTCGGTTAGGGGTATTTTATAGACTGGATCCTTAAGCACCAGCTGGCGATGTCTGTCATCGTGATAGGTCTTGGAGTGGAAGTCATCGTATAGCTGCGGCTGAAACTCTTCCAGCTCGTGCTCGTCATGTATGACCAGAGAGTCATAGTAGCGTGGTGTTGTCTTATCCGCACCCTCATCACTTGCCGCATACTGCTTATCCATCACCTCGCCCAACGTCTCCTCCACCAGCTGCAGAATGTGGGGCAGGCGGGCAAGCAACAATTCATTGTTGCCAAAGATCGAGGCAAAGGCCAAACAGAAGAGCTTTCGCTTCTCTGCATGCGTATCGGCGACCATCGGGAACATATCAATCCATACATCCAAGATGCGTGAAAGTGCATCCGTTTGTGGCAACTCCTGTACCACAGACATAAACACCGTCTGATCGATGAGAAGTGTGCGCGCCAGAAGCGTCAGATACCAGCTCATTGTCATGGGATATTCCTGTTTGAGGCACACCTGCTGGAAGACAAAGGGCAGGGCGGGTCGCACTAGACGCAAACCCATTGTTGCGTCCGTTTTCAAGCATGTCTCAAAGATGCGCAGCATGGCAATAATACCCTCCGTGCGTATATCCTCAAAGGAGCGAACACAATACGCCACAAATCCCTCGCCATAACGACTCAGATATTGCTGAAATATCAGAGAAAGAATTAGTTCTATTCGAGTTAAAGTTTTATAAAGTATTTTGTTTCTTACATGCGCATCGAGCAGTATGTAGGCATGGATTAGTTGGAGCACGGTGCGCAGATTCTCGGAGGACATCTCAATGATGGGCAACAAATGATCACAGAGCTTGAGCAGCTCCGGTGTCAAAGCTGTCGAGTTGCCAATAACAGCTAGCCACAACATAATCCCATCCTCAATCAGATAAACATGGGAACGTTGCTAGAAGAAATCAATATTTGAATCGAAGTATATACAATCAAGATATTAGGTATAGATACCTGCAAATCGGTGCTCAGTTCAATGACGCTATAGAGAAATGGTTTCATGCTCTCGGGCACATCTCGGATGGTGCGCACCAGTTGTTCCAAGGTGCCAATGATGGCACATCTTAACATATTATATTCATGCTCTTCGCTCTCGCGCCAAAGCAACGGCAGATAGGCAATAAACTGCAAAGCTTGTGGCTCAATAAATTCACTCATCTTCTCCACGAGCAGCGTCATGGTGCCCAGGACAACAATCTTGGTGTCACAGGCGCCCGCCTCGCGCAACAACAAGAACAATGCCTCAAAGAGTGCGGTGAAGTAAGGATGAAATGCTTCCGGCATAAATTCAAAGTCATCGATGAGAAGATTCAATGTTCGCGCTGCTGCCAACCTAATGGGCATATCCTCCTCGGCGCGCAGCAGATGCAGACACGCCTCGTAGGCTAGGGGACGCAGTTCACGTGGCAGCTGTACGCCAACCCAATTGCCCACAAGCCAAATGATGCGACGACGCAAGATGCGAAAATTGGGCGCCTCAATGCGCAGCTCGGCGAGCAGCTGCGATGTCAACCAGGCGCCAAAATCCAGCTTATTGAAGAAGTGAAACGAAGCCTGACCAACCGCATTATAGATTGCATCCTTGAGAAGAATGGCGTTCAGTTCCGATTCAGCAGTCAACTGCATTTGCTGAGCACGACGCACAAATTTCAACACCTCTGTGATCATGACCTGGAAAGGAAGACTCAAGGATTAGTATGCAACCACAAGGAACTAAGGCGTTTCTTGATACCTGAGAGTGCTGTGTGAAGCAGGTGAAGTAGAGCGTCTCGACGCATGGACGCAGCTCATATTTCCAGGCATCACCACCACCATCGTCCTGGCCATAGCCCTCCGGATCTTGCTGCCATTCGGCCAGCTCTTCTTGACTTAGTAGGAAATAGTGTGTGACTATCTTTTCACACAAATACGTGACACGTTCCACACTGAAGAATTTGGTTTGCGCTTGGGATGACGTTGCGAAAAGTTCCTCCTCCACCGCATTGCCGTGTATATCTGGTGCAATGTTATCATTGCCACTCATCATGATGCCCTTGAGCATATTGATGGCCTGGATGACGAAGTTGCTGAAATTGATGCGATCGCCGGTGTCGAAGATTAGCGCTGTGCCCTCGTGGAACACATAATGAAAACTAAACTCCAAGGCGATCGAGACGAAGCGCGAGAAGGATAATGCATGCCGTTCCATAAACTCATTGAGGCACTTCATCATCTTCAGCACGAAACGTTCGAGATCGACAATCAATTGTGGATTTGCTGCACGCATCCGCAGCTCATAGCGTAGCTCCAGACACTGACGCAGTCGCTCAAAGAGCTGCTCAATGAAGTTCATGTGATCGTTGGATTTATATGGTTTGCTGCCACAACCAAAAACGAGAAGTTTCCTCAACGTACGCAACGATATGTAGGCGCGTTGCAGGCAACTAAGCGCCTGCTGCTGCTCCTCCTCAGTCTTGATCAGTTGAAGAAAACGTACGGTCAATGTGCCCCACATATCCCAGGCCATATAGCTAAACATTTGTCCGGCCAGCTCTTCAAAGGCTCGCTTCTCGGACATTAGACGGCGCGAGGCCAACGCCTTGACGACGTAGTGCAGCATCAAAAGTGTTCTCTGCTGCCGCTGCGCTGACTGCAATGTTGCTGCACTATCTGCCTGGCATTCTTGCAACTGTTTCATCAGCGTTGGCATCAAATCGGGCCAACAATCGATTCTCGCTATTTTACTCAACAGCACGGCGACCTGCAGCGCCACCTGTGGCACATCCTCGGCACTATAGTGCTGCAGCAGTACTTCACGAATTTGTTGCTTCTGCTCTGGCGCCAGTTCGAAACGTGAATTGTGTCGCCAATAGCGTTCAATGCCATTTTTGAGATACACAGCTGCCATCCAACGTGTTTTGACCGCATCCGTTAGCGTCGCTGCAGCGGATGCGACATCAGTGACTTCACCGGGAAGCTTCATACTCAGCCTGGCCAGTATGGGAAAGAATCCGGGCAGCTGTTCCCATTCGCTCAGCTGCGCTTCGGCATTTTGAACGATTTCATGATTTGGATTTGCGGCATTCCGTAGAGCTGCTGCAACGAGCTGCTCGGCAGTATCCATTACAACAAACACCGTAATACGCACACGCACACACGCAGGACACGCAGGCACACACGCACCGATGCACAAACAAATGATCAGCTGCCTCCAATTAGTGGCTTATATGTGTGAATGTTCGTTCAACAGTAAATTTGTAAAAATATATTTGCGAAAAATTACATCGCCATTCCGGCTGCAGCACTATTGAATTAGTGATGTCAGATATGAATATCGATGTTTGTTTGCACTGATGTAAATTACGATGTTTTAAACGTTTAAGGCAGCGCTAGCTGGGTTGCTGTTAAAAAAGCTCACACGGCAGAGAGCATTTATGAGTTTTACAAGAAGTAGACTCTTATTATTATTGCCTGCATTTCTGCTTAATAGTTTTGTGCCGCCTCAACGATTCTTACTAATAATCGACATGTAACAGTTTTGTGCCGCCTCAACGATTCTTACTAATAATCGATATGTAATAGCATGAAATGCCACTATCGCGTCCATAATCAAAGCAGTTGGCATCGCGAGTCTGCATCAGCTGATAGCACATTATCGATAATTATTTGCTGGCAACGTAAACACAAGTTGATATCAGTTTAATTGGATAGATAACAAACAAATTCTACGAAATACAAATTTTAGTCATAAGGTGCACAATCAACTGTTAACCTGAAACAATGCTAAAGGCGGTAATTTTAATTGGCGGCCCCCAAAAGGGCACGCGCTTTCGTCCCCTCTCCCTGGATACGCCCAAGCCGCTGTTTCCTGTTGCCGGCCGTCCTTTGATTGCCCATCATATCGAAGCCTGCGTCCAATTGAAGGAATTGCGAGAGATCCTCATCATTGGCTTCTATCCGCAAACGCAAATGGAGGGTTTTGTCAGCGATATGCAAGCGTTGTATAGCAGCAGCAGTATTAATATAAGGTAAATTGGTCTTTTCGAAAAAGCTGACGTGTTCTTATTTTATCTAATTGGCTGTCATTTTAGATATCTGCAGGAGTTCACTTCACTTGGCACCGCCGGTGGGATGTATCACTTTCGCGATCAGATACGCGCCGGCAATCCACGCGCCTTTTTTGTGCTCAACGGCGATGTTTGTGCCGATTTTCCGCTGCAGGAGCTCTATAGCTTTCACATGGAGCGTCCTGCAAGCGCTCTGGTCACGATTATGAGCACGGAGGCGACACGCCAGCAATCGCTGCATTATGGCTGTCTTGTATTCGATCGGGAAAGTGGTGCCGTCTCGCATTATGTGGAGAAGCCAAGCTCCTACGTTTCGACCTTCATCAATTGTGGCGTCTATGTGTGCTCCATGGACATATTCACAAAACTTGCCCAGATCTTTCATGCCAAGTGCGAGGAATACAATTGCATTAGCTACTGCGGCAATGGCAACGGCAATGGCAAGGATCAGGGTCACATCAAATGGGAACAGGAGGTGCTTACCCCTCTCGCTGGCACAGATAAACTCTATGCCATGCCTGTGCCCAATTGGTGGTCACAATTGAAGACAGCCGGTTCGGCCATCTATGCCAATCGTCATTATCTGGGACTCTACAAGCGAACACATCCCGAACGCTTGGCCAATGTGGGCAATAAACGTGGAGACGGGGATGGCAATTTAATATGTACCGTATATCCGGATGTTTATGTTCATCCCAGTGCCACGGTGCATCATTCAGCGGTGGTAAGAACAGTCTTCCCAAGACCTTATATATATTCTAATCTTCTTCTCTCTCACTCTTCCTGCAGCTTGGTCCCAATGTTGCCATTGGTCCGGGAGTAACAATTGGACCCGGCGTGCGTATACGTGAGTCCATTGTACTGGAGCAGGCACAGATCAAGGATCATACGCTCATCCTGCACTCGATAGTGGGACGTGGTTGCAGCATTGGTGCCTGGACACGTGTCGAAGGCACACCCAGTGATCCGGATCCCAATAAACCTTTTGCCAAAATGGAAAATCCACCGTTGTTCAACAACGAGGGCAAACTGAATCCGTCTATAACTATTTTGGGTACATTGCTTTGTTTACGATAATGTCAAAATTTTTACGATATTCTATTCAATTACGATATAGGTTGCTTTGTGCAAATTCCCGCCGAGAAGATATTGCTTAATAGCATTGTTCTGCCGCACAAGGAGCTCAGTCGCAGTTTCAAAAACGAAATCATATTGTGAACAAATCGCGCAAAACTTTATTTCTACTGTTATTTGTATTGTGCAATAATCTATAAAAAAAAATTCTGTCGCCATCTCAATAATTATTTTACATGTTTTACACAACCTTAACGATCTTTGGTATTTCTTGTATGTCATACAACTTACGGTTTTATTTTGATTTGTTACCACTGTATACGATATTCACCATAACTCACAATAACTCAGGTAGGCAGCCCACACTTACACAAACACGCATGCATTATATTATTCTCTTAACACCTCTCGCGCTCTCTCTTTGCCATACTCCCTACTCTCTCTCTCTCTCTCTCTCTGTCTCTCTCGTATTGCCTTTCGACCAAAACGCGTTTACGTTTTGCTGTTTGTCAGTCAGTTGCCGTCGCTTGTTGCTGTTAGAGTGAGAGAGAGCCGCCCAGCCAGCTCCATAAACGTTAAATAAACTTCGATAAGAAAGCAATACAATACGATAATTGTTTTTTAGCTGTAATTATCAAAAGTCATATTGTGCGCTAATGTTAACCCGCTCCAAATATAAATGATGAAACAATGGCTCGACTGGAATTGGAATTTTACCGCTTGAAAAATACAAACAGGTACGTAGGCAGTTCTGTTGGTAATTGAGCAAGAAGAAGAGGAAGAAGAAGCATAGACAGCAACACACACTCAAACATACATACAGACACACGTACACACACACTCACGCTGTACAGGTGTGCGTTGGTGCGGGGGCTGCGCGAGCGGCTTGCGCAGGTATGGAACAATAGAGAGAGAGAGAGTGAGAGAGAGAGACCAGCCATTGAGCGCGAGAGCGCAAGTCATGGCTGAGCGAGCGTAACTGTCTTGTGTTGTTGTATGCGCAGCGTGGGAAAACTGCAATAAGCCCAGTGGGCGCCCCCCTTGAAAATTTTCCTTGACTACATCACTGTTTTTTGTGCCTGTGTGTGTGTGTGTACCGCTTAACTGTAGTTGCTTAAGATATCATTTTAATACAGTGATCGCTCGCAAAGCGGGATTTCAGAAACTAGTAAATGTTATACAGTGAATAAAAAATTCAAAACCATTCAAAATTTCCTAATAAATATTTATAAATACAAGTATATTTAATGTGTCAAAAGTCAGAGGGAGATTTGCTTATAAGAAGATGTAATTCTGTTATCTGTTGATTTAAGTGTGTGCTGCATACCATAAAGGCGCCGTCGCGTTGCCAACCATGTGGTGTGATCAGCCTATTGGCAAACATACAAATCTAGCCTAAGTTTTGTATTTCTACACACATATATATACCTGCCATTAACTCTCATTGTTGTTGTGCGTTTGCGTGCTGGAATCTTGTTTGGCATAGGCATCCAGCTAGCCCGCCAGCCAGCCAGCTAGACAGTCAGCCAGCAGTTAAGTGGCCTATACACCTGAGCGCTGCCAACAAACGACGCTCTTTCAACAATCGCACCACTCTCGCACTCTTTTGCACTCTTGCCAGCACCAACTCTCGGCAAAGGTTTACATACACACACACACACACACAGACATACACATACGTATAGTTACACAGCACATACATACACACCTGCAAGCAAGCGCAGCTCACTTACCTTCGTGGCTGACTATGGCCCACGAAGTCGATCAGTTGCTGTTTTAACCTGGAGACAGACGCACGCGACCGTCGCTGAATCAGCAAGAAAAAAAACTTAATACACGAACACACACAGACACATAAACACACACCTTTTAGTCCAAAAACTAGAAAGAAAACAAAAACAACAGTTAAAACGACACACACAGTGGTAGAAGAAGCAGCCGCAGCAAAGAAGGCGAAAAAAGTGACTTGTTTTTTGTTTGCATGTGTATGCGCCGACGTTAACGTTGGCGCTGACGTCGGCGTCGCTGCTGTTGGTACGCTTTACGTACGTGTTAGTATTAAGATCGCGGCGTCGTGGTGTGTGAAAAGGCAAACGGACACCGTACACAGACACACACACATTAACTAACTAGTCAGTGTGACTAGCAGAAATAAAAAGAAGCTGAAGAAGAAGAAGCTAAAGTACACAGAAGCCCAGAAGTTTTAACATACCTGACAACAACAACATCAACAGAAAGCAAGTACGAAAGTACGTGTGTGTATGTACATATGTATGTAAGTGTTTGTGTGTGTGAAAAGAAAAGAAAGTGCAATAAAAATTTGTGAAAATCAGCCATCACAACAATAACATACAACCACAAAATCAACATCAATTAAGTGCAATGTGTTGAGTTAAACCACAAAAAAAAGAAACAAGGTGAAGAAACAGTTGCAGAGCAGAGAAAGAAGCAGAAGCAGAAGCAGGATAAAAGTCTGCAACCTGTTGCTTAAGAATAACTGTTTAAAAAGCTTGAAGCTGTAAGTTGTACAACTATTTGTCAAATGTGAAACAAATACATGTGTATCTACATATGTATCTGAATAAATGTGTGTGTGTTTGTTTGCAGTGTGAATGAACGAGTGAATGAGCAGCAACAACACTAACAACAACAACAACAACGACAACAATCACAATAACAGTAAGCAGGAGCGCCCAAAGACGGTACAAGTTAACAAAGCAGATGCGCAAACATAACAAAGTGAAAACATATTTACAGTTACACAGACAAGAAATATGCAAGAGCGAACCAACCGCGCAGCAGCAGAAGCTAAAGTGCGGCAACGTCGCTGCCGCCATCAGCCGACAGCGTTACAAAGCTTTAAAGTTAACCGCTGCTGCGCTTTGAGAGACTCGATGTTGTTGTTGTCGTTGTTGGTTTGTTTCTGCTTGTGCTTTTTATGCTAACTTTTTGATAGCGCGTTTGCAAACAGAATCACAAAAGCAGCAAACAACAACAATTGTTGATTGCACTTGTTGCTTGCGCAAGGCAGAGCGAGATACAGAGATAGAGATAGATAGAGATAGCAGGTGCATAACTTTGGCAATTGGCATTTCTTTCGCATGCAATTTGAGCTCAATCATAAGTTTCCTGTTGGCAAAATAACGGCACACGCCAATTCCAATTGCAATTTGAGGCACTTTTGGGTTTAAAACAATGTTAAACGCATTGCGCAACGCATTCAATTAATAAGCATTAATAATAAAATACAAATATTTCCTTATTGGCTGTTAACAACTTATTAAATTGCATAGATATGAGACTTAACGTAACAATGCCGTTCAATTTTTCTATTGTTGTCTCTTTCTCTCTCTCACTCAATTGATGCTGTTGCTTTGTTCCCAGTTCTAATTAGACTAAAAGAGGCCGCAATGCTCCGTTATTCATTAATGAGCAAAGAAACTCGGTCTGCAAATAAGATTTATTATATATGTTTGCGTGTTGTTGTTGTTGTCTGTCACGGCGCAACGCGTCGTCACCTTCAAACGCTTTTCCATTCGATGCTATTCAGTGAAAACTTCATAACGCTCTTTGAGTGTTGAGTGTTGAATGGACCTAGGCCTTGGTTTGCTCCGGTCAGGCTTCAG
The DNA here is from genome assembly GCA_035044465.1 of Scaptomyza tumidula. Lineage (NCBI taxonomy): Eukaryota > Metazoa > Arthropoda > Insecta > Diptera > Drosophilidae > Scaptomyza > Scaptomyza tumidula. The sequence goes on from JAWNNW010000444.1 coordinate 16,663,604, forward strand.
TGAGTTTTGAAGTGTGAAACGAAAGGGAAATTCGTTTCAACAACATCATTTATGAGCCGAGTTGCTAGCGGGCTATCTTCTTTTGTTGTTGTTGTTAGCTACTAATCAAATTAAGTAGCTTTACGTCCATTGTATTGCTCGCTTTGATTGTTTTACGTCGTTATGTATAATTATTTTTGCATCAAAAACTAATCAAGTCATCAGGTCTCAAAGTTGCTCATCAATATAAATATTAAATTAACCTTAAATAAATAATAACATCAGAATAATCTTTTGCAAATAGTTCGAGTGTCTCTTAAAGAAGTTAACATTGATAATGGAGTAGTTCCTTAAACTATTGTCAATAAGCGTCTTATGTACTTTCAAAAGTAAACTTAACACTTTGAAGTTTTAACACGTTTAATAACATTACGATTAGATAAAAATACACGCAAGATAGAAATAAAAGCAACAACAGCTCCCAACTCACTTAACCTTTATCATTTCCTAACACATAAAGACAATAAAATTAGCGCGCGGTAATATCATATTTCCGTATTACTAACCCAAAAGATCAAACGCGACATTGGAAAACCGTTTCAATACAATTTTCGATCATAAAGTTCTTAAAGCGCTTGGGAATATGAAAAATTCACACCAACAACTAACGGCAAATACTTGAGAGTAGGATAGATAGAGATTGAGAGAGAGAGAGAGAGAGCGAGCGAAAGTAAAAAATTCAAATACACTTAATAACATTACCACATGATGAAAAAAAAAACGCATTGACCATTTCCTGTAGCAAAAAAAAAGAGAAGTAGAAGGAGAAGAAGAAGAGCTATAACTTTATGAGTTATTAACTTAAAAGACGCAAAAAACATGCAACAAAACGAGCAAAAGTTAATAAAAATACTAAAAAACAAAAGAGTTAAGAAACTGTCGCAAACTGTTTAAAAAAAAATCTCGTCTTAATTACAAAAGCTTGAACTGCTTTATATTGTTTTTGCTCGTGTTTCTTTTCTTATTTTAAATTTAAATTACAACAAAAAAAGGCAACAACAACAACTCTCTGTGTGCGCTTGTGCACCCCGATTAACCCATGCGCGCCTGCAACCTTTGCCACTTTGCAGCTGTACGTCATTCATTTCAGTCAGTCAGTCAGTTAGTCAGTTAGTCAGTTAGTCAGTTGGACAGAGTTTGATGCTGGCTTGGCTTGGCTTGGCATGTGTGTGTGTGTGTGTGTGTTAGTGCTCGCTTTTGTTTTTGTGCTGCTTTTCATTAAAAGTAAAATTTTTCACATTAAAAATGCTCATAAAATTGCACTTTAATTTTGTTCATTGTCGCCCGAGCATTTGTTTCCCCATAACCATACTCACACATACCTATACACATACATATACCCTTTCATTCCATTCGCCTTTGGCTTGACTTTGCGGAGTGAGTTAGCGCGTTAAATGCGAGCGAGCGAGCAAAATTAAATTTCAAATCGTCGTGCAGGTTAATAATTTCAATTTGACCTCTTTGGCCATGTTTAAAGGTGTGCTTTGTGTGTGTTGTGTGTGTTTAAGTAGAAACTTACTACATTAAATGTCGTTCAAGTCGTTGTCTGTCTGTCTTGAATTAGCACATAAAGTAGCCAACTGAAAACTGGCAACGTTGCGGCGACTGAAAACTGGCAACGCTTGCAACGATTTGCTTAGAGAGCATTGCGCTTAAGCGCTTTGATTACAGAATTGCTGCATTAAAACATTAAAATTGGCAACAACGCCAAAAAGATTACCAAAATTGGCAACTTAAACTAATGCGTGTGCTGCCAATTCGCATTGCTTGACATCTTTTTCGTTGTTATTTGCATTTTGAAAAAGGGCAAAAAAACTGGTGTAAAATCTCTACTCTAACCTGCCTTTGCTCCCACTCATACACCTAACTCTAACCTTTTTTTACCTTTTATGTTTGCAGTCATAACCAATGGGTGATTAATAAAGTTCAGAGAATGCAGTGCCGTAAGCTGCGCAACGACACCAATAACAACAACAACAACAACAGTATCTGGAATTGATATCCAAATAGAAAGCAACCTAAGCTCTTCACTCGCCCACTTGCAACATATCTATTTAACTAACGGTATACAACAAATCAAAAGAGAGAGAGAGCAGAGGAGAGGAGAGAAAATCGTTGTGAAAAGACGAGAGAATATCATAAATATATCAATATGCAGGTACCGGAGCATATTGTCTCACTTTATATAGCCACCTGTGGCCAGAATGGGCCCGGTCTTGGCTCCGATGAAAAGGAAATCATTCTGCTGGTCTATGTTCTGCTTGATGTTGCAAAGGGACAGGTGAGTCGCAACTAATATAAATAAGATGCCACACGACCACACACACACACACAAATAAGGGGAGTGAGATTACTTAAGCGCCGCCCACTGACTGACGCCATTTTGTTTAGACGTTTGCGTTGTCTACGCTTAATTAATAAACACCACACATAAAAACTTACACACAAACACACACACACAGACTGTGTTGTATAAGCTGCACTTTCAACTGTGCGCGTTGATTATGTTACAACAACAACAACAACAACAACAACAGCAACACAGACGACGAAAGCAGCAGCTCGACTTTGATTCGTTTAAAAATAGCAAGTACTTAATGAGCTTCAAAGGCGTAGAGTACTTGACAAGTAAATACCCTGTAACCATTTCTGACAGAAGTTTGATACTCGAATTACTCGAATTGTTCGGATATTAAATGAGATATATGTCATGATAAGATTATAACCATAAAACCATTTTATGATACTTAATGCATATTTACCAAGTTTTGGATATGAAAGTTTTCAATAAAGGGGAAGCAACAGTTTATGACCATTACTTGGGTGTATAGTGTATAGGGCAGGAGGGTAGGGAGGTGTTCACCTTATCCGGCGACTATATAAATAAAAGTACTGCCCATTCTCGCATATTTGCATATTTTTTAGTTTGCCAAGCGATTGACACTAATGGTTTCAAAATGACTTAAACAACGTCAGAGTTAGGCATATATATATATATATATATGTTTATGGTATTGCGAAATCCCTTTCAAATAGCTTAGTATATATACTTGCATTATAACGAGATATAGTCGCACGTGTATTGACTTTTTTAAAAGCTTATTCCAAGTAATACTTCAATTGAAAATCTTTTATTTGTTATAACAAAGCCATTTTGTTTTTCCTACGAAAAATCAATCGCAAAGTTTTTCAAGTTTAGCTTGAATACTTAAAAAAAATCTTAAAAATCTATTGGATGTTCTTACAATTGAATTGAATTGTTTAAGGTTTCCCTAACTATATGAAGGTGGTGTTATTAAAGTAGTAATAATAGTGAACTTTGTTTGTATAATCGATTCATGATGATTGATTTTAATCATAGCTTCTAACATTGATTTTCCTTTCATAGTTTTTAATCGTAACTTCTGACTATAGCTTCCTAGTTGACGTTTGTAAAAATAATCTTATCAAAATATAATTCTTTAAACATTGAAGTTAAATATTTTAAACCCTTTCAATTCATTTCTACATTCAAAAATCCAATGCAAACTCTTTGAAAGATTTCATAATCAGTTTATGATTTGTTTTTGTTTTCTCAGCTTTTCAACTTTGCCATTTTTGCATAATACTATTTTTTCCAATGATGCTTTTCCATTTGACAGTTTTCATCGTTTATTTTCTTATATACATGTATATGTATATATATTTGTATTTGCATGCAAAAAACAATCTGAGTCTCGCATACATACATACGTGCATAGGTGCATATTGTGTGGTCAATAATTTCGAATATACGCAATATTATTTGCCAAATGCTTGACACAACCAAGTTGTTGCCTTGTTGAGAGCGTTACGTTGTGTCTTGTCAGCTCCCCCCCCCCCCACTTTACCTCCCTCATTGAATGTTTCGAAGATCTGTATACAGAGTTTTTGGATCTGCGTGTTTGGCTCAATGTTACGTTGATCCCGTGCCGTGTCTGAAACGAGTATATATATATATACACATATGCAGCTGCTTGTTGTTATTGCCGGACGAAGGAAATTACGAGGCATTATAGTACTCGAATGTATGTACAATTTAGAAACAAAGTATTTACAAGCATTTAAGCTGATGTGTTTGCCTGCTTTTGGGCTTCGAATCTAGTTAAAACCTTAGAAGCTTTTACAACGTTAGGATTCCATGCTTTTGTGTCTTGACTTGAACACGCAACGAATATTTTGTTTTGTTTTTTTTTTTGAGTGCATCTCAATGTGACATTAAGTGCTTTTTAATGGATAGGCTTGCTCTTAGGGCTTTTGAGGGGAGTGAGGGGGGGGAGCTTTAAACGGCAGGGAGTTAGTTGTCAGGGTCTTTTAGCTGATTCCATTTTTAGACACGCTTTTGGCTAAATAATGATTAATTTTTTACTAAATGGCGGCAAAGCGAATTCAAATTGAAATTTGGATTTTTTTTGTTTTGACTTTCGCGAAATCACAAGGTTTTCGACCATATTTTTGGTACTACAGCCGTTATTATGATAATCCCGGCAAAGTTGAGAGTTGGGAAAGCAGCCGAAAGAAAAAGAGAGACACAAAGTTCATTAGATTTAATTAAAAATGCTTTGCTATTTGGCTTTTAGACCATGTCGACAGTTCGCATAGGTCAAACACGTTAAGACTTGACCGTCTGTCTGTCTGACCTGCTGTCTGGCTATTTGGCTATCTGGCTTGGCTTTCGAAATTGATCATCTTTTGCAGGGGGGTTTTTTTCTTTTTTGTTGGGACAAACATACTATTATCATCCTAAACGGAACACTGTGCAGCAACCCCATTGTATAAGAGTTTACAAATTTATAACACATCTACTATATATATATATATATTTAAAATGTATTGTTTTTTTTGATTTTTGCAAATTTGTTTTCTTTGGCAAAAAGCAAAAAGCAAACAATTTATGCGATATTATTTCTTTGGGTCAATTTAAATTTATTGCTGTTGATAAGCAGAAGAAAGTTGGTTGCTTCTTAAAAACCGCTTCGTAAATCATGCTAAAAATAGCTTTTCATATACCAATCGTATTAACATTTAAATTGAATAATAAATATATATATAAATTCCTGTGGGCTGAACTCATTTGAGATCGAAACGCCCATTTATCATTGATTTAAATTGTAGCCCTTAAAATGCTAGCTATTCTGATTTAAAAACAAGTTCGAATTTAGTTGGAGTAGACTGTATTCGACTTGTAAATATCCATTATGGAAGTTATTTGAAATAATTTCTGATGAAATTTTCAGAATTGATGTACAACAATCCAATATACAATCACAAAATAAGCTTTTGATGACTTAAAAGAAAAACAAAGTGGTTAAAAAAAATGTCATTGCTTTGCAAAGTATTTTTTATGGGTTCCTAAATACCAATTTAAGTGTCTCCGGCTCAAAAACCAACTACAACTGGTTGGATGGATTGTAAAATGAATAATAGGAAAGGTAGTTAAAAATCTTAACTCATACACAACTTTATCTATTTTTGGTTTGGTTAAGTACAGGGTATTTTGGTTGAAAGCACTGAGCCGCAACGGCTCGGTCGTCATCAAAATTGAAGTTTTTAGATTTTTTAATGACTTATGAAATAGCTATAATAAAGTGTATAGAATTGCCGACCATAACTAAAACACTTTCAAATTGCAGCAACATTTACCAGTTCGAGTTCGAGTTCGAGCTAAACTAGCTGTACAAATGTTTATTGGCTGGAAAAGAGCTGTACGTAGTATTATTTTTTTTTGATAGCTGCTGACGCATAGCCAATGCCCCAAACTTATAGTTTCTATATATTATTATTAGTATTTTAATTGAGCTTTGTGTCTGTTTGGCATTGATGGGTCCGTGCTTTTTTAATATAAAAATATCTTGATTTCGATATGCAATTAACCTGCCAAATGGAGCGCAAGCCCCCACTATTTTGGTAGCCCATTTGTCGATTAGAATTCAAATTTTCTGATGTACACTATACCCAGTATTCTTCAATATACACGTATATATACATATTTATATATGCTTGAAGTCATTTCGCAATTGCCTTATCGTTTTGACAAGCGAATCAATGTTGATGAAAAACTTTGGTTATTGAGTTTAAATCTAATCGTTTTGCTGGCCTACTGAATTTATTAGGCTTATGTCAAACTTATTGCGAAGATCAATCAACATTTAAAGCGATTTCTCTAAACCCAAAAATCTAAAAATAATCACAAAGCAAAATTTTGGTACTTCCCCCAAAAAACTATAAACTGTTTTATTATTAAATTCAAATTTGTATTCAAATCTTCTTTAAGGATTTGTGCTTGAGCTGTCCAACTTTATTATTATTTAAAAGACTTGTAAATATTTTTGAAATTAGTTGTTTTTTTTTTTGCTATAAGGTGAGATCATGTAGGAATTTTTATTTAAACGCTTCTCAGCTCATCTTTGACTTAAATGTCATTAGTAAAAATTTGTTAGCCTTAATCGTTGTGGAGTTTACTGAACTTAGGCTTATAGATAGCAAATGTTTTCACAGCTCCAAATTGTTTGCTTTCTAAAAATCTAAAAGAAAAAACACTGTCAAAAGTTTCCTTTCGCTTCTTTCCTGCCACCGAAAAAAAAGTAAACTTCCTCACATGATCTCTTTTTTTCAGTTAGTAAGCCAAGTGTTAAAGATTTCTTGCCACAGCAAAATTACTTTAAATTGACAGATACACAACAAATACACACACACACACACGCACACATTTGCTGCAACAATAATTGGCATGTTAATTACAGGCTAGTTGTGATTCGAATGCCAACAATTAAAGTTAATTAACATTCGTGTTTGTATATGTGTCTATGTTTATCTGTTGTTTGCAACACACACACACACACAAACAAAGAGAGCAACTTTTGTGATTTGCAGCTTAATTCAAGTCGAAATCGTTAGTTTGAGCTTAATCTTAGTTTAATGTATAAGCAACTTCTAGGCCAGGCCAACACTTCTCCATTGACAGTCAAATGAATTTCATTGAGTTTTCACTTGATCCGAAGACCAAGGGGGGGTAGACAGTGACTGAGAAGGGGGAGGGGGGGCAAAGAACTGGCTCTCTTGGCACGTATTCATTGATCTAGAAAACGGCGTCTCTCTTTTAAATAGCCATTTAGTCTACATATATGCCTCAGATATTCCGGTTTTCATATATATTCTTTTTTTTTTTTTGTATTACAATGGGTCAATACGACGTGATCTAAATTTTCCACGATAGTGAATGTTTTTTTTATCTTTTTTAATACACATTCAACTAACTGATTATTTTACAGCTGTACTTAACTGTTACTCTCTCTCTCTCTCTCTCTCCCCCTCTCTCTTTCGCTGTCTTGTGTCTGGTTTGGGTTTTATTTTTGGGTCGTTGCGCATAATTAGCACATGGCTTGACCCCCAGCTGTAACCCCAACTCTCAAAAAGGGAAAGAGAGAGGGAGAGAGAGAGAGCGAATATGTGTGTGGAAACTTTTCTTTCTTTCCGTTCATTCTTACAATTGTATGGTTGTTGTTTTTTGTTTGTTTGTTGAATTTAACATCAGGCGTCTCATAAATATTTCATATAGCATTTGCGTGCGGAATCCTACGTAGTGAAACAACCCATACATATCTATATGCATTGGTCTGTATGTATCGCGTCTTGTTATATATTCAAAAGCTATGCAAATCAATGGCATCAGAAGTCAGAAATCAGTAATCCAAGAATTCCGAATACAGTTTACTACATGTTTAGTGTTATTTTCTGTTTCGCTTGTGTATTTTGCATAGCAGCCCAAGTGCTACCTGCAGTCAATTCTCCATTTCTAATTTTCAATACTCAATACTCTTTTTCTCGCGAATCGATTCCCAATTCTGATTCCGATCACACACATATCCGCTGACGCAAGCGCGAACCCATCCATAGGCCTCCTATCAATATATATGTATACGTATGTGGAGCGTCTTGTTTGTAATATGCAAATATATATATATAGAATATTGCGCTTGCCTCTCGTTATTGCTCTTGCACCTTGATTATAATGTGTCTGGCAATAACACTCCAAAGAATCATTGCTATACAAACCCAATGCTTTCTCAATGAACTTCGAATTTTGTGTTCTGTGCCAGCTGATAATGATCATAACTAATATTCATGCTTCTAGATTTCAAAGTTCGTTGATTGCAATATGATTTTTTATTTTACCCATTTATTACCATTTATTCATATCTTCCACTTGAATAACTTTTTCTTATCTTGCGTAAGAAGGTGGCAAAGTTTTCCTCCTTCTTGGTATTATTCCACTACAAATACCCTACCTATTCTACCTTGAATCTTTTTGAATAACTTTATTCTTATTGTGATTCTTATTCTCTTTGCTTAGATCATTGGCACCAAACAAATACTCGTACGCCCCGATGGCTACTTTATTAAGGATCGCACCATATCCAGCTCATCGGATACCTCGAATGCAACCAACAATACAGCCTGCTCGCCACCGCTGGCCATTGGCTATACCGGTGATAATAGCTCAAATACCAACAATAACAATACAACGAATAACATCACAAATGCGACCAGCAGCAGCGGCAGCAACAGCGGGAACAATGCAACAACAAACGGACTCAGTCTAAGCACCTTGGAGAATAGCAGTGAACTCATTCTGCCCATTGCTGAGGCTCAGGCTGCTGGCAAGCCACTAACAGAGGCAATCGAAGAGGTGAGTAGGGTTAAAGAGGCGATAAAACATGCTGGAAGGGAGTACATTAGAGTATAAGTGTGATTAAAGCGATAGATAGAAATTGGGTTCGTATTATCGTATTAAACTTTACAGCTTGCTTATCTTGATTGAATGGAGTGGAAGAGTGGAGGTGCTTTATGTAACACCTTCAGGCTGTTTATCGCGCGTGGGCGTCGCGTGTTCAAGATAAGATTAATCCAAAAGAGAAACAGAAAAACAGAAAAAGGGGGAGAGCTTGTGCTACATTTTTGGGCTAAAGTTCACTTCCTAACTAAGTTTTTGGACTTCCAGTTAATTATTTTTGTCAAGTCATTAAGGATTGCATTTTTCCTCAACAAACAACACACTCGTATGTTTTGAATAGTTTTTCTGGTTTCTGAAGCTCTGCCACTGATTGGGAGCTACGTTTGGCGAAGCGTTTAACATTTTCAATCTTATCACACAACTTCTTCTTCTTCTTTGTGATAAGTTAAAGTTGTGCGCTACTTGAACATTTCGACAAGCCTCCGATTTTACACTCTTTCCCACCCTTACCCCCAAACCCTTGTTACGCTTGTTACGGGAAATGTAAATGCGAGGTTGATGTTCCAGATAAAGTTTCTCAGAGATCGAGAGTTTGTGCTCTGTAAACTTGGGTGCAGTAAGTGTTACACTTGCGTATAAATATGACACATTCTAAAAAGATTTCGTCTTAATTAGGTGCTAAGTATTCATGCGAAAGTTGATTAATTGTTAAAGTAAAGGTTATTCAATCTATTTACTGTCAAGGCAAGGTTGATGCAATTTAGTACCAAATAAAATGGACGACGTGACCTCTATTAAATGGTGTCTTAATGAGCTTGGCAACTTGGATATCAATCTGCCTAACTAACTTGATGATCATTAAGATGTTTTTTTGCACTCTGCACCCATCGATCGATCATATATCCACTTTATAGAGTGTTTGCTTCGCCAATTACATGCCATATTATCTACCACTTAGAAATATTATCGAATATAATAGAAGTGCATCTTTGACACACTCGGATCCGTTAGCGATCTATGTGACGTCATGTTGAAGAGAGCTTAAGAGAAAGATAGAGATAGAGAGAGATATAAAGGCTGTTTAAGTGGCATACTAATTGGCTTGGTCAATATTTGTATGGCTTAAATGTTGTTGAGGCAAATATCAAAAGGGTCGCCAGCTGAGCTGAGCTGAGCTGAGTAAATTCTTTCAGATATATATATATTTTTAAAGCTTGTAATGTGACAGAAAGCTGCCTGTTATGTTTACTCACGATGACTTGGCGAAAAAGTGTTAAGTTATTTGTGTTTATCTCTGTGTTATTTCTATTTAATTGACAATAATTGCAGCAAGACCAACAAATACTAAACGGGTTTAAACAAATTGCATTTGATAGCCTAGAAATGTTTGCACTAACTATTTGCATACACCCAAATAATCGCCACAAACAAACCTTTCGTTCCACACAGCTAAACCATTGAACTTTGCTATTTGTTGAGTTTAACAACTACAACTACTACTCGTATTATCAGCGTCATAGCTTGAATAGATCAATGTATCTCATATCTAGTATTATATCTTAATCTTCACAACGTTTAGGTTTTGCATACGTATGTAGAAACTTTTTAATTGACTGACTGATTGCAGTTGCTAAACGTGCAAATGCTCTTATTATCTCACTTTTGACGTAGATTAGATTTCGGAAAATTTATGAAGTAGAGGAATTTTTTTAGCTTCTGAACTTTATCAAAACTTAGACGATTATTAAGAGTAATGTCTTTTTAATTATGATTCAAGAAAGTTTCTGAATTCAAAAGTATTAACAAAAGTTAAATTTCCTTCCAGTTCGATGCCTATTTACGCTCTCTATCGCTCAACGATACGGATATCAAATTGATAACCGATGGACAGTTGCCGTTACGTCAATGCCTGCATCGGGAGGCCTGCGCCAAGGATGTGGAGTTGCCTGCCTATTATAATAAGTTTAGTGATCTGCGCAAGGAATTTCAACGCTACAAATCGGGTGACTTATCACGCGCCCTTGTGCCGCTCAAGGACATCAAGAAGATGCTGCAATCACCAGTGTTGCCCACACCACAGTCCATTGGTGAAATGCTTAAAGGTGAGTGAATTGGTGGTGATTTCGCTCTCTAAGATAACAGGTCTAATAATGTATGCCATTACTTTTTCAAGAGCTCAATGCAACGTCTGTGGAAGATAATGATTTCTATATACGCGAATCTCGCGATATGGTCACTGTGATTCAAACATTGCTTCAATCGGGTGAGTCCAGTTTGAGTCCGGGTTACTTAAAGCCTGATTAACTAATGAGCCAACTTTTCTTAGGTCATAAATTTGATACAAACGAACTCGTCAATCTAGTACTGGAACCTGGCATTTGGTAAGTAAAGAACACTTGTGTAAGAAATGGATTAATGGAATAAGTATTTTTTTAATCAAGTTGAATGTTTATTTACACAAATAACTATTATCTTGAACAAGTGAAATCGATTGACCTAGCCATAGATAGATTGTATGATTGTATGTATAGATAAGATGCGTCCTTCTTCAAACAACATACGCTGAGTCAGTTCTTGACACTTCTTAAGTACGTACCTGCCCTCGCTATAAGTTTTGTTAACTCTCAGCTCTTGACACTCAAACTCTCAGCGTTCTCTCTCTTTCTCTCTCAAACTGAATTCAACTCAAGTCTCAAGTTACAAACTGAGAGTCTTTAAGATCGTAAAAAAAAAACTCTGCATTGCTCTCTGCTCCAAATTTGTTGTGGGGACCTTAACAAAACTTCAAGCTGGCCCTAAGCCAAAAGCCACTCAAACCAAAACAAAAAAAAACCATTAAACAAAAATACTCAGAGACTGAACGGTAAGCGATGCGGTGCGACAAATCGTGGATTGGATCGTAGCTTGTCGTTTGTCGTTTCAAGCAAACAGTCAACGATTGGATCGCTATGCGATAAGAACTGTAACATCGTGCTCCTCACACATCTTTTAAAGAATTGAACAAAAATAAATATAAAGAAAAACGGAAATTGGAAACGCATCGAATGGTGAATCGTTCATGAATTGTGACTATTGTTATCGCTTAAAAAAATATAGCGTATATATTCAGTGTGTGTCATAAATTGTATGCTGAAGTTTGAAGACCTAAAAACCTATTAAAAATATAAATACACTTAGTCGCCAGGTAAAAAACACAAAATCAGTGCAAAAACATTCATGAATATTCCACTGATATATGTATATACATATATGTGTATGAATATTTCATTCCTTTTTTGCTGCCGTTTGCTTCTTTTGATTATTCATGTTTTTATTTGTTTTTGTTGTGACTGTGACTCTGTCTCTGTTTGTATGTGTCTGTAAGAGTTTGTGTATATATGTATATATGCTATGTGAAAAGTCAGCAAAAAAAATGTTTATGGTCTTGAAAAATGAAACGTGACTTGAACCAACTAAAGCTAAAACCCAAATATAAAGACTCTCTTAAGTCTTAAGTCTAGCCTGTTGCATAACTAGAGCGCGTGAATTGTTAGTGTCTAGACACTGAAGTATATACTTATATATATATATACTTGTTCCATATCTGCTTACCTTCGAGGAAACACAGTCAACTGCAATCGTAAACCTGCTGCACCCAACTTTTTAACTGGAATTCTAATTGCTCATCTTTCAACACCTCTTTACAGCTCAATCGACGACGAGGTGGACGGCAATTGTATTGTGCGTGCTCGCGGTTTGCCCTGGCAGAGCAGCGATCAGGATATTGCCAAATTCTTTCGCGGACTCAACGTTGCCAAGTAAGAAAAGATAAGATATCCCTAGAGGAATGTTACGAAAATCAAGTACAAATCTTTCTTGCTTCTTTGATGCATTACAAATTGTCTAACAAAAGTAATAATATTCACAGCAAAGGGTATTTATTAATAAATAGATGAACGTAACCCATTGATAAGATGCATCGCTGGCCCCGCCAGCTTATCGAAGTTCAGCGGGTCAGCGGGAGATTAGTTCAAGCGGGAGAACGTAAATGAATTATCTGTGTGTTATTTATTATAAGCCTGACTTTTCTTTATCATATGCTCTCTCTAACCTAATTTTAAACGTTTTTTCCCTCTGCTCTTCTCCCTCCGTCTCGTTTTCTGTATCTTCCCTTTTTGTAGAGGCGGTGTTGCTCTGTGTCTATCGCCGCTGGGCCGGCGCAACGGTGAGGCATTGATACGCTTTGTTTCCCAGGAACATCGCGACATGGCACTGAAACGTCACAAGCATCACATTGGCTCACGTTACATTGAAGTGTATCGCGCATCGGGTGAGGACTTCCTTGCCATTGCGGGCGGCGCTTCGAATGAGGCTCAGGCTTTCCTCTCCAAGGGCGCGCAGGTGATAATACGTATGCGTGGATTGCCCTACGATTGCACACCAAAGCAAGTGGTTAGTATAAGATCGAAAATATACTTAGTAGAATCTTACTTAACTCCAACTTTTCTCAGTTGGAATTCTTTACCACTGGCGAGGCTCCCTGTCATGTTCTGGATGGCAACGAGGGTGTACTGTTTGTGAAGAAACCGGATGGACGAGCCACGGGCGATGCCTTTGTACTGTTTGCCAATGAGAGTGATTCATCGAAGGCGCTGGGTCGCCATCGGGAATCAATTGGTCAGCGGTACATTGAGCTCTTTCGATCGACGACGGCTGAAGTGCAGCAGGTGCTGAACCGTTCCATGGACCCGAAGACCTATGAGTCCAACAATCATAGCCAGCCGCCGTTGATAGCACAGTTGCCCACCATGCAGTTGCCGTTGCTGCCGCAGGTGGGTGCAGCCGCTGGTGGCCATGCCCTCAACTCGCTGTCAGCTAACGCAAGCCACGCTAACCTGTGCCCTCAACTTCCCCATGCCCCACAGCACCTCATCACCTCGGGCACGACCAAGAACTGCATACGATTGCGCGGCCTACCCTACGAGGCCATGGTGGAGCATATCCTACACTTTCTAGACGACTTTGCCAAGCACATTATCTACCAGGGCGTTCACATGGTCATCAATGCGCAGGTGAGTCATGACGAATCAGTTACCAGAGTACTCCCTACTAACGTATCTCTTTATGGTTTTGTAGGGCCAGCCCAGCGGGGAGGCTTTCATCCAAATGGACTCGGAGGATTCGGCTCGTTTGTGTGCACAGCGCAAGCACAACCAGTTTATGGTCTTTGGCAAGAAGTTCCGTTATATTGAGGTGTTCCAGTGCTCCGGCGATGATATGAATCATGTGTTAAATGGCGGCTTGGCCTCACCCGTCGCCACCGCCCAACATCCGGGCCATGCGCATTTGGCTGCTGCTGCCGCTGCTGCTGTTGCCGCCGCTGCTGCTGCAGCTGGCAAACAGCCGTCGTTGCTGTCACCGGGTATGTTAGCACAACCGCCGCCGCCACCCAACGGCGCTCAGGGCGCCCTTAGCTCACACTCACTCAACACTCACTCACACACACATACACACAACTCACACGCACACTCACACACGCATGCACATTCACCTTATGCGGCTGCGGCCGCGGCAGCTGCTGCTCATCATGCATTGCAAACATCGCCAGTTGCTGCAGCTTCTATGCTCGGCGGTACTTCACATGCCTCCCTCACGGCTGGTACGCCCAGTGGCTTGGCTAGCTATATGGCTGCCTCACCCTCGGCCACAATGTCCACGCACTCTTCGTTGGGTTCGCTTTCGAGCAGCGGTCTGACCCAGGCAGGTCTTTCTTCTGCTGGTTATCCATTCAATCTGCAACTGCCCCAAGCCGCCGGCTCGCATCAGGCAGTCGTCTCAACGAATCCAGCGTTGCTGGCCCAGCAGCAGGCACAGTTTATAGCTCAACATAATTTGCTAGCTCGTCAGCAGGCCGCAGCTGTGGCCGTTGAGCAGCATCAGCAACAGCAGCAGCTTTACGCAAATGCCATGTTGCAGCATCCACTCTATATGCAACATCCGGGCGCTGCTGCGGCAGCCGCTGCTGCCATGGGCGGTCAGCCTCAATTCGTGTTCATGCAACGTCCCTATATACAGCCCTTTCAGCTCGGCTATATGCCAGCTGCGGCTGGAGGATATCAGTTTGCGGGCGCCTCAGCAGCCGGAGCGGGTGTATCGAGTCCTGGGAGTGCCGCAAGTGCCGCCAGTGCGGCCAACAATGCCGCACTGCTTCAATCGCACTCCATGAAACGCTCGTATGAGAATGCCTTTCAGCAAGATCCAACGGGTGCGGCAGCTGCAGCGAATGCTGCCAGTGCTGCCAAGCGAGCTCTGACTCGAGCGCCCAACAGCGTTTATTCCTACTACAATCCAGGTATTTAGTGGGCCTTTATATCATGATCAATCATGATTGTTTTGTTGCTTAGCGAGATTCTCTTAAATTGATTCTATTCTAAGAAAAGGTTGATTGGTTTAATCATTCTTTGTCTTTTATTAATCTAAATTGTAAGAGTTTTTATTTCCTTCAATCATGATTGAATACACATACATATACTCGATTATAGCTGTTTGATGAACTTCTTAAATCATCAACACTCCAACACTTCAAGCACATTCCACTGCTTTTGTTACTTAGCAATCATCAATGATTGCAATCGTTTGCAATGCATAATGAGTAGTTAAATATAGTTTATCCCATATTATATATTTGGCAATACACACACACAAACACATACCCGACATTTTGTTAAGCGCTTAATATAGTTTGTTTTTTTTTAATGTAAATTTTTCGATAGCAAAATTTTTGAAGTCTTTTTTTTAAACGCAAAAAAGTAAACGAAAATACTTTTAAGCTACTTTTGTCTAGGGTCTAAGCATTACTTACATAATATACTCGGCACACTCACACGCACACCATATATCCATATATTGCACACACCCAACTCATACACACACACACACACACAGAGAACTGGGAACAGCTAACTTTTCGACTATTCCAAATTGTTGTTAACCTCAAAAGGAAGCTGATTTCAATCTATATTAGACTTAAATATAACTATGTGTATTGTGTATGTTGCTTGTGTGTGTGTGTGTGTGTGTTTGGCAAGGTATTGAATACATATGTGTGTGTGTGTGTGTGTGAGTGTGTGCTAAACGCTACTTCAACAACAGAGGCTAATGTTCTTCAGGCAGCGAGCGTTGTCTAAAAACGTTTATATATATATAAATATGTATGGATGTGTATGTGTGTGTGTTTGTCTCATGTCCATCAAGTGCAATCTATAAACTAATATTTAAGCATAGACTCACACACACACACACACACACAAACAAACAAACAAACGCTCACTGCCTGAATGGCATCAGGTGTTGGCTCATGCGTGAACAAATTAAAAATCATATTTTTAAAGCTAAATTGTGCAGCAAATCGATAAATCCATTCCCCGAATAATGTTTAAAGTTTAAACTAGAATAATACGTAGAAATACGTATATTTATACATACACACCATAAATAATAATAATAATAATAATATTAAAAAATAATGGCAATTAATTTTAAGACGTACAAATTGTAAAATTGGTTGGTTACACGAAACAAAACAAAAACAAACAAAAACGAACATATATATTTATTAATAATTTGGAACTAAGCACTAGAAACTTTTCCTGTGTCTCCTTAGCTGATTTCAAAGCCAGCATTGCGATCTATTCATATTAAATATCGAACTCATCTATATATCTATTTGTAATATCCAATATCTATGTTATCCTGATCCTGCTCATTATGGGTTTAGTTATAGATCGCAATGCTTGTCGACAGCTTCTAACACTCATAAATGAAACTTTAATTTGATTTTGAATATATATCAATATATCGTATATATATATATGTATTACCTTATTAGTTAATAAGTGTGCGTAACTGGTGTTAGTCGCAAATTTGGAATTATGATTATGAATTTACCTTTTTTTGTGTGTTCTCTGTCATCACTAATTTTAGTTTATAGTCCAGAAAAAAAAAACACTCTCCCCGTTTTCTCCTTCTCTCTCTGTCTCTCTCTCTTTGTCTGTCGCTCTCTGCCTCTGTATATATATACATTGTATACATTGTATATGTATATCGTTGATATCAAAGAAACGGAGAATTCCAAATTGCTTTTATATATAAACATACTATATATCATTTGTACGTTCTAGCGCTTTAGTGTCTTACATCTGATCTTGACATACATATTTGGTTATGGATATTTTTTGGGTTTATGCTCTAAGTATATATCTACAAAATACGATATATTATATAGTACGTTCTTGTCCTTGTCTCTTGGCTCTATGTCTAACCATAAATATATATGTGTACTATATATAGTTAAGTTCCAGTATCGAATCCGAATCGTGCAGAGAGCTACAAATATACTATTTTTTCACCGATCCTAACTCCTCTTCTGCGTCTAACATACAGTTATTGCGCTGCTTTTGCATTTCTAAATACAAAGATTGAAATTTTTCGAAAGCATGGGAAAACTTTTTAAATAGCTTAGCAACTAGTTTAGCTAACGTTTAATTCATCTATGGCAATCGAGTGGTTTCCCATGGGTTTTTGCAATACATACATTTATACAATCTATGGCTTCCATATAAAAAACAGCAAAAAAAAAACTCATAAGCAGCCACTTTAAAAACAATTTTTATTAATATTAATTAAAAGTATATAAAATATTTACATTTCAATTAACTTAATTAGTTTATAGCGCACAAAAAAACAAACATATATAATTTTTTGATATATCATTATTTTTTTAAAATGCTTAGTTTAGAGACAATCAAAACTTTTATTACAATTTTTTATACTTCAATAAATATATTTACATATCGCTACATACATAATATTCTATAAATAATGCTCACCCTCTCACCTTCTCTCTCTGTCTCTCTCTCTCTCTCTCTCTCTTGTATTTTCTTTTTTTTTTCTTTCCCACTTTCTAACTTGTACCAAACTTTATTAAAATCTTTCAATGTATGCACTGAATCAATTTTGACTTCATTTCCTTTGGAAATCTTTAACTTACAGATAAAAATCGACTTAATCGATAACTCGAATCGATTTATTGTTGATTTTTCTTTGTTATCTTCTACCCTGTCTAACTGTCCTCTTTTCATCACTCTACCTCCTTCTCACTCATTCGATATACACCAAGTATTTGTAACTCTTGGGTTTTTGGGCTTGGGTCTAGCTTTATACGTATTTTCAGGTGCATCCTCTCTGGGCTCGGGTCTTTGTGTGGCCGCAACGGGTGATTTTAAAACGGCGTTGCGAGTTGACTCTGGTTTTTTTTTCGAAATTTATGGTTTATATTTTGATTGTGTGTGTGTGCAACTCGATAACGTCGATAAGTGGAATGTCAAGTCATAAAAACGTAATATGTAATACCACCTAGAGCTATTCTTTTTCTCTATAGAAACACACGCATCTTGTATGTAACAACAAACAAAAAAAAAATTATGTTTTGGCTATCAGTAATAATAAATCGATAGTTTATCGATGATAATATATATATGGTTCTCTGCTGCTTTTGTGTAAGGAACTGTGGCCCTAACTGTATTTGCATATATGTCTTGTATGTATAAGTACCATATGCTATAGCGATAACGATAACGATACCGATACTGACAATTCGATAACTCAATCCTTTACTCATACCGCCGTCGTTGTTGTCATTCGGGCCAGCTCTGTGTTTGTTTTGTTGGTTTCTCTTCAAATATTTTATTTTTTACCTTTTTGAAGGCTGATTGGTGCTTGGAAAAAAAATAAATAAATAAACTGAACGGGATAAAACATGTTATTAAGTTTACTATGTGCGCAAATGTATTCATGGTCTCTGGGTAAAGTGGTAAATATATATACATATCTACATATCAATATATATATATATATATACTGATATCACATACATATTATATATCTTTAAAATCAAATTTTTACAAATTTTTTGTCTCCTATTTGCAAATGTCTAAACGGTGAGTGTTTTTGAATACGATTATACCTAACATTACCAGAACTTAAACTAAACATTTAACTAACCTTAACAACTACAGAACAACATTTACTAATCTTAACTCAAGTCAAAGCGTCAACTTTTTGTGTTGCTTCCTTTGGATAGCTTTTCTTTAAGACTAACAGTTTCCATGCCCAAGAAAGAAAAACTAAATAAAATATATACCCAAAACCATACTCACAACACTGACTACCAAAAGTTTATTATATTATAAGTTTTTGAATGTATTGAGAAATTCTTATTAATTTATTTTCCATTCTTTTACGACTTCTTTAGGTGCCACTGTGCTGGGCGCTCATTTTGGTGCTCATTTTCCGGCTTATGGTGCACCACCGCCGCCCCCCACTCACACTCCGCTGCTGGCGACACCGCGTGCTCATCATGGCCATGCCCATCACGCCCATGCAGCTGCTGCCGCTGCCGCCGCTCACGCCCATCATCATCATCACCATCATCATGCGTCCGCCTTCTATCCGCCGCCGCTCGTCTACTGGCCCTA
The DNA here is from genome assembly GCA_035044465.1 of Scaptomyza tumidula. Lineage (NCBI taxonomy): Eukaryota > Metazoa > Arthropoda > Insecta > Diptera > Drosophilidae > Scaptomyza > Scaptomyza tumidula. The sequence goes on from JAWNNW010000444.1 coordinate 16,682,909, forward strand.
TCCCAGTCCGCCCGTCTCACCCACCACATACTATAGCCAGCCGGGCGCACACTCTCCATCACAGCATCAGGCAATGGTTAGTAGTTTGAGTTCCGGCCTTGTTTCATATTCATTTTCATTATACATTCTGCAGTATCCGATGGACTTCTTTCCACCTTCACCGCTCTCGCCGCATAATGCTGGTGTGATTCTCACGCCCAATAAGAATGCCGTGCCCTTTGTGCCAGCCAAACAGCAAACACTCAACAACAACAACAACAACATCTGTAGTAACAACAACAACAACATCAAGCTAACAGCCACGCCTACTGTACAGGCTATCAATGTAGCGCCATCTACAGCCTCAGCAGCACTGGTCGTGGTGAATGGCAATGACGTTGCTGCGCCTGCTCAGTGTGCGACGCCGACACCGACGCAGCCGCCGCAAACACTGCTTTGTCTGGACACAAACCACTCGACGCCCGCCTTAAAAACTGGCAGCCAGAGTGTAACGGAAAATGCTGCGCCCATTGTGAGCAATTCCTGCGTGGAGCTCTACATATCGTAGACACTTTAGCATACTCTATATATGTTATTACTTAAACGCTCTCTCCCTCTCTAATGCTATTTATTGCTTGCTTTCAAAAGAGTAATTTTCATGCAAAGTGAAGAAATTGTCTTGCCAATCGAAGAAATTTGTTTGTAGTCTAGTTTATAACCTAGCTGAGTTGCTAGCCGAGTCGCACACCATGGCGAATTGCTGCTGCTGTTAACTTAACGAATCTCGCCTTCCCACACACACAAAGAGAGAAATTCATGAATTTTTTATATGTATGTACTTAGAATCGGTTAACAAATAATGTTTTAAGTAGACGCCCCAGTGCGGAAAGCTTTTCCATTGCAATTTCTATTTATTATTTAAATACAAAAAACACAAACAAACAAACAAACATCTATATTCCAAATATACATATTAGCGAATTAGCAAAAAATGAAAAGAAAAACAAAAAACGACAAGAAGAAAAACTACAAATTTATCCCTAGTCAATAGTCAAATTATTTATACATATATATTTTGCAATTATTTAATTTTAACCGCATGTTAAATGTTATTATGTGCAATTGTCAATTGTCATTGCTTTTGGGTAAAACAAATTTAACCCAATTGCATTTGGCAAATCAGTCAAAAAAATAATGTATAATTAAATAATAGAATGTATGCGTTATAATAATATTATCCAATGTTTTGTTTAGGCTAAGCCATCAAAAATTATATATATATTTTTTGTTATCTTTACGTACTCGTCAATGTGAAATCAACAACAAACAAACGAATTATGTATCTGAATTTATCCATTCAAAAAATCATGCAACTATCTGTTTTTCCTTTAAATCTTGTTACAACAACAAAACGATATTATCAATTGTTTACAAATATGCAATTTATTAAAAATAAAGCAACAAACAAAGAACTAAGAAAAACTTTTAGATTTTTAAACATACAAATCGTTCTTAAAGAAAGTTCGAATGAACTAGAATTATTTTTTCTCTTCTCACTTAATCAAAATTCACATCCTTTCCGTTTGTTTTCCATTCCCAAATCCCAATAAAAATCGAAAACATTCGCAAGTTAACTTTAAAGTTTTATTACAACATTTAAATTCGATTAACAATTGTTTTTTTATATTCAAACTTAATTAATGACATGAATTGTTAGTGTTTCCGATAAGTTGTCATTGGCGTCATAAATACCAAAAAAAAAGACACTTTTTATACAGATTTGATAAATCGTTGACAAATGGCGTTACAAACGGACGAAAGTCCCACCGACCCGTTAAAAATAAGCACGGTCGTTGTGAACCGTCATCCGGTCGCACCGTACCATCAAACCACATTTAAAATAGATTAAAATCATCAACTTTAGATCTTTTTTTTTTTGTTCTTCCAACATCATTTGCTGCTGCACCTGATGTTGCAACACCGTTCTCCACTAGTTTTCCACATGATAATTTATCAATGGCTGTTGCAGCTGCTTCTTCTTCTTCTTGCTCGTATCAAAATTGCATTAGGCATGGCGTCCTGTGGCACGACATTTGCGTTGACAAGTTTGTTTGGCTGGCTAACAGGAAAAAAACAGAAAAAACATTTGGTTAATGCGATAAAAAAAAAATGCACCACAAGTCAAATATGGGGTGAGGAAGGGTAGCGGGGAAAGAATTTTTTTTATTCCGAAATGTATATGTGCACACTTTTTGGCATTTTTATGGCCGACACACTCGAGTTGGCAGCGCACTTCCGCTAATGCAGCCGGAAATGGCAAATAAATCTCATTTGTAATCGTAAAATATATGTAGTTCTTTATTTTATAAGAACTTTGAACTGAAAGGGCCAAAAACTGCACACACACACACAAACATACAAACACAACAATAAAGATGCCCGCCAAAAGTTGTGCAAAATAGTTTTGGTGGAAAAAAAAGTTTTCGCGTTTGCCACTCGAAAGTAAGTCAATAAAAATGCAACCAAAAATAAAAAAAAAATAAAACCAAAAACCAAAAAAAAAAAGAGCTTAGCGACTTAGCGAAAAAAGAAGGCATTGACAGGCGCACAAGGACACTTTCCGGCTTCCTGAATTGAGTTTCGAGCATTAAGCCATCGAAACTTTTATTGATTTAGCGGCTTTAGTTCTTTCATTTTGTGTGTTGTTGGTTGGCCAGCAATAATATTCACTTAACGCATAAGTTTAAGTAGCATGAAATATTGGATAAATGCATTAAGTTTTCTTTTTTAGGGAAAGATGTCTAAATTGGATTTGTGGTCGAAGCTGAACGCTTAACTTAATTCAATCGATGATTTTGTTATGTTAAGTCATTTTGACCTGCAGCTAAATGAAAAATGTAAAATTAAAATTTATTGCGTTGTTAAAAGGAAATGTTTTGCGGGCTTTTCAATTAATTCAATAATTCATTGCATAAATTATTTACAATATTATCAATATTATCCTGCAGCTATACAGCTGGCTTTAAATCTGAAATTTAACAAAAAAAAAGTCCTCTTGTCTGCCAGCAAAAAAAAAAGATGAGAAATATATAAAAAGAAGGAAGGAAAAGTTCAAACAGCATTTCGACACCTTCAACGAATTTTGACCAAATATTTGCCCTCAGGATATGCACTCCAGCGAACGTGTGTGTGTGTACTCTCCCCCTGCACTCCCTTCCCCTACTCCTTAGTAGTTCCCTAGCTGCCTGACTGTTCCTTGTGCCCTGTGCCATGTTGTCTGGCAGCAGCAGCAGCAGCAAAAAGAAAATCAATTTCAAGCACATTACGAGAGGAGCCAAGCCGAACGGAATTTCAAGTTGATTTTATTATTTACTTGTACTTTGGATTTGTACTTTTGGTACTTTTGTATTTGTATTTTGTATTACGTATTTGTATTTGTATTTGCTGTTTGACAGATTTAACTGAACGCTCAGCCAACATACACACACACATACACACACATACACACTCCCTGGGCAATTTTAAAGTCTGTGTACGTGTATGTGTGCTGGGTGGAGAAAATGACTGCATTGCGTCCTTTTGAGACACGTTATAAGCACACGCTTAAGCTTAACGGAGGCATTCGCCTTGTCTTCCATCTTTCATCTCCCGTCTATGCCAAATAAATCGAAATATTAAACAGTTTGGCAATCAAGTAAGAGATAGAAGACATGATAGAGAACGGGACACGATTTGTAATATTGATAATCGGAAACAGCTAAGAAATGTGTTTTTTGTGGTTATTATTATAATAAAAGTTCTTAACTCAGTAACTATCTTCCTTACCTCAAACTAAGTAGAAGCTAACAGGCTTGAATAATAATTCAAACTTAACAAACATTTGGAAATCTTTTCGACAACATTTGGAACATTCAGGCATCCTTGAACACTAAAGCAATCTTGAGCAAATACAACTTCAAACAGCTGAAAGATATCGCAAATAGTTTTTTTAGCTTGTCTCATTAGGGTGAACCACGTTTGGAGTGAAAAGTTTTTGCTTTTGCTTTTTATCTGATCTTACTAAACTACTTTAGGCAATTGATTGTCAAGTGTGTGTGTATATGTGTGTGTGTGTGTGTTTGTGTTTAAGTGTGTGTTACTGCAGAGTGTCGCTATTTCTGTCTACCTCTCGGTCTCTCATCCCTTCCTGCTCTAACTCTGTCTTTCTATTGGCGTCGTCTGAGTTTTTGATGTTTGTCTTCAGTTTTCTAGCCATTTTTTTTTGTTGCCTGTACTTTTTTCTTTTCGTTTCCTTTTTTTGTGTATAGCTCTTTCATTTACTTTGTGTCTAAGCACTTTATGTGTGTGCAAGTGTGTGTTGGTGAGGCAATGAAGTGCAATTGAAGCACACTTGATGCACGTACAGCACGCAGCGTCTTTTTTTTCTGCTTTTTTGTTAGATGTATGTATTGTAAATGACTGCAGTGGGCAAAGGCACTTGGCCCAAAAGAAAAGGCGTGGCGGCTATGGAAGGTTTGTCGACGCGGTTCGTTAGTTTTCACACACACAGAGACAGGAACAGGAAGTATAGATGTATGTGTGTGTGAGTGTGTGGCGTCTGTTTGATAAGTGGCAGCAATTTTTTGCTGTTGCTGCCTCTTCTGCACTCCTTTCGGCTTAGGCATTTTTTTATTTTGTGTTCACTCTCTTGCTATCTTTTTAGCCTGACACTACGTCAAGCGGCTATATCCTTGCTCTGATATCCTTTGGCTGTTAACAAATAAGAAGAAAAAAAAAACAAAATGTAGAACCTCACTAATGAAATTGTTAATTTTTGTTGGCAAAGTCACGTACACGATGTGTTGATGACGCTCTCAAGTGTATGCCACGCCCACTCTGCAGCGCGCTCCCTTGAGGCAATTTGTGAGGCGCCTCAAAGGCGAGAAAGGAGGTGGAAAGGCGGCTTCGCAGTAGTTTACTTTGGCCTGCCTTTAACAAAAAAGAAGAAAGGAAAGAGGAATGAATTTATGTGCAACAGTTTTGTAGTTTTGTAGCTTTCTTCGTCTTGCTCCAAAATCGAAAAGTTTTTTCGAGTGCGACTTTCGCGTGATTTGTGCTGCAATATTTGACTACAAAAAGCAGTTATTTAGTTTATGGCTAACACACACACACACAAACACACACACACACAGACATATTGCACGAGTTGGGTCCCAAAAGCCAAAGCGGAAAAAGTCGCATTGCAGCAATTTTTTGTGTTACGCTTGCCAACTGCTGCCTGCCCCTTAAGGGATGAGCCAGTGGGGGGGTTGGAGTTTTCTGCTAGCCATTAATACCATTTACCTACATCTTGGCAGGCGCTGGCACGTAGCCCATAACCCCCCTCCATTCTTTCCCTCACTCTCTCTTTCGATTTGTCTCCTTCTGTCTGCTACCAGCTTATGCCCGAATATTTATATTACGTATACGCCAAAGTGGCTGACTGGCTATATATCCTATACCTACCCCCCCACCCCTCTCTGTTTGTATTTTTGTTGCCATTTTGCGAGTTTTGCATTGCATTTTCTTTTTTTTTGTATATTTACTTTATATTCACATTGCTTTTTGGCTTGCTTTCTTTACTTGTTTTTTCATTTTTAATTTTTCTTTATATTTATATTTTTTTGTTGGCTCTTTTGTATTTATGCACAAGTGCAGAACCGTTGCAGCTACGAAATGTCTGCGTTGCATGCAACATTATTATTATATTTTTTTTTTTATGTTTTCTTCTTGCTTCTTGTTGTCTGACTGCTGCTTTGTTCGCCTTTCACATGAACAGAGACTGAGACACAGAGAGAGAGAGAGGGAGTAAGAGAATGAATTTGCCATTGTTGCGGTTACATAAAGTTCCAAATGTAATGAAAATTCATTAGAAAACAAAACAAATTTGATATTGCATACTTTTCTGGGCAACCAAACGGATGACAAATTTGAAGAAGGAGGAGTTAAAGCAAAGGATTGTTTGGTTTGTTTGAAGAGCTAAAGTGTTGACTAAGCTTGAATAAATCTTTTTTCCAACTAAAGAAACTAAAGCAGCTGCAAGAAGGCGTTGCTAAAAGCATTGAAAGTATTATTAAGCCTAACTCAATCATTGTTATAAAAGCTCGTTAGTATGAAAGAACAATATTCTGAGCTTATATATGCTTTGAGAACTCAATTTGATATGACATATTAATACTCAATAACTATATCTACGTTTGCTCCTTCAAAAAGTACTCCTTATCAAAGCTTCTTTTGGTCCGCTGTCTTATCTTATCTTATGTCTTGTCCCTTGTTAAGACATAGCTATAAAGATCCTTCCTTCCTTCCTTGTTTCTTTGCTTCTTTCGTTGCTCCTTGAAGCAAACACATCTGGCAAAGATTACACAACATTTTCTCACCTGTTCCACAATCAATTTGCGACCGTCATCAGTTGTAATCTTTGGCCAAAAAAAAAACCAAAACAAGAACAAGATATAGGTGCGCCACATGACCAATACACGCGCAAACAAACGAAAACACACACACACACGCACATGTGGCGTATACGTAATCTGTTTAAACACACAATAAATAATGAAAAACTGCGCATATGTGAATATAAAGCTGAAAGCGAGAATTTGCATATAAAAAGAGCAAAGCGGAGTAAGAGAGGAGGGAAGAGGGAGGGGCAGTAGAATAACAACAGTAAAAAGCCGTAAGCGTAACATATAATGGCCAACAGCAATGGCTAAAGGGAATGGGGTACGTGTAGGGGTGGGGGTAGTGGTGGGGGTATTCAGCTACTAGCTGGTCACGTTTTGCAACGGGGTGGAGAGTTTGCACTTTGCAGAGGAGATGGTAGGGTGGGGTGAGGTTGGGGTGGTGTGGGGTGAGGTCAGGTTCGGGGGGCAACTGTGGCAATCATGAACATGCCATAATGTTTGTGACCGCGACTATTAAATCAACACACGCGCAACGCAACAACAATGGCCAACCACGAGCGTAAAGAGCGAGAGAGAGAGAGATAGACAGAGAGAGAGAGCAAAGGAACGAGAACGCGCGTGCATATTTTCTATGATTTATTATTATTTCGTGCGGTTTTTCGCTATTATTTAAATTTTAAATAGCTGTAAAGTGCACACACACACGCGCGCACACACACACACACACGCCCACTAGAAATTGTATTTGGGAGCCTGATTTTATTGTTGTTGTTGTTGTTGTGTTGTAGTCCTTTACAGCGTTTGGCTTTTAAAAAAGCTTCGCTGCAAGTTATTGTTGCTGCTGCTGTTGTTGTTGTTGTTAGTATCATTATTATTATCGTTTGGCATTGTTTGTTGGCATGTTGTTATTGTTGTTGCATGCCCCACGGTTGCAGTTACAGCTGCTGCCGTTAATGTTGTTCTTGTTGTTGTTATTGCTACTACGCAGCGCAGCCATTTTGTGGTAAATAGAGTCGTTTAAATGCATACAAATAGTGTATATATATATATTATACATGTATGTGTGTGTGTGTGTGTGTGGCAAGATTTTATAATAACATTTCATAATGCAACGTTCGCATGTCATTCAGCAACATTATTAAGCCCCACGTAAATTGGTTGGTTTTCTTTGGTTAATAATTAACCCTTTTCTGTGTTGTTGTGTGGGATATGAATTATGGTCAACTTGAACATGAATGATTAAAAGAAAATAGTTGTTTAATTAACTAGGTTAACATAGTGTAAAGGACATGAGAAGAGAGAGAGCAGTTAATGAAAATAACCTAAAGAAATGTTATCTAACTTCTTTGGTGACTTCACAGAGAAGAGAAAAGAAGCAAGAAGATTCTTCCTCAATCAACTTTGCTTGTCTTTCTTCTCCCCAAACTTTCTTCGCCGTGTAAATCAACTCTTTTTCAATTTTAAACATTCCTTGAGCTACTCTCTCTACGCTTTACGTTGAGCCTTTGCGCATTATCTTTTCTCTTGACTCATCATTCGATTCAGTTGTTCGACTCTTTCACTTTGACACATTTTGCTTGCCATTCAGGTAGTACCTATTTATCATAGTTACGTTTATTAGATATGGGGCAAACCTATCGCTTTTGCTAAAAGCCACGCAAAACGAATAAAAATGTAAGCCAGCAAGCAGCTGAGAGGCTCACACGAGAAACCCACAGAGAAAGAGAGAGAGGCGAGGAGGGAGCAGAGCTCAGAGGGCGGTTTAATACATGTCACGAGTTGTCTTTGGCGCTTAGCGGATTTTGTGACAGGCAAGTGGCAGCAACAGCCCAGCTTTACCACGCCTCCATACCGCCAGCAATAGTTCCCCCTGCGTTCCTGCATACTGTCAAACCAATCATTTGTAATGCGGCTCATGTCGCGAGAGCTCTGAGCTCTGAGCTGCAAGCTGAGTGTGAATCTAATTCAAGGCACATCGATTTTATTTTTTTTTATGGCACAAAAGACAAAAGTTATTAGCAGCAAGTCACATTAAGTGACAGGCCGTAGTAGAAGCAAGCAGCAGTAGCTGGCGTTGCATGCGCTTAAAATCGACAATTGAGACGCCTGCCACAAATTGTGGCATAACTAGAAGCGCTAGCATAATGAGAAGCGTGTTCCTATTAAGTTTTTTATGAGCAACGACTTAGTGTAAGGAAAAACGATCAAGTAAGGGAAAGCTAAAAAAACGAACTCAGAAAGTGTTAGAAGAATTGAAGAAGGTAAGCTCATAAATTATATAAAGTTGTAGAAAGAAGCAACCAAATTCCAGACAAGATATCAGAAGGAAAATGCAGACAAGCATAGAGAAAGAAGGAAAAAGATAAGCTAAAAGTTAACTTAAAGTAGTTGATAACAATTTCCAATCATTAAGTTCTTTTGAGGCCAAGCAAATCATCATAAAATCAAATAGACACAATATGAAACCCGTTGCCCTCGTCGTGCCACTTACCACAATACTCAAGGTTTCGATTGGATTGATTTAGTTGTGTGTTCGTGCAGCTGCCCAATAAATGTTACTAAATGTCAACAATGACTGAAAGTATGCCCCAAAAGGATAAAGAACAGACCGATTTACTACTACAGCTAGTGCTGCTGTGCAACTTGGCGTATACTTAATAACATTATAATAAATGTGCGGCAGTTGAGCAGAGCGCAACCAGCGTTGCATAAACTGACATTTTATTTGCAACACAATTTGAGCTTATTTCGCTTTGCTAGTTTTTTGCTTGCGCCATGTGGCAACAACAACAAGAAAGAGATGGTGGCACATTGTGTGTATATGCAACATAACTGGCATTGTGGCAGCCACTGCGGCTGTTGCGGCTCGTTGCAGAAGCAACCAGAGAACACAGAACACAGAACAAAGAATGGCAAATGAAACTGGCTAAAAATGAGAAACAAATAGAAATTTATTGCCTGGAATTTATGACAATTTACTTTTTGGCCTTTTGTTGTGGAGTCAACTTCCTTCTTATTTTTTTTGGTTAAAGTACTGCAAATCGCCACAGAAAATCACAAAAATAGGTTTTAAACTCTTTTAAGCATGCGGTTATTATTGAGATTAAAGTTTAAAGAGCGGGGAATTGAATGGTTGAAGTACGTATATCTTAAGTACAACTTAAGGCGATAAAAGTTTGTTTAAATCTTTTTATGTTGTGGCGGATCTTAAAGCTATTTGCTTGTCATAAAACTTAATGAAGCGTTGAAGTTGAGATAATTGTGCGGTTTATGCAAATGAAAAGAAATCTTAAGTTTCGTTAGCTTTATTATTTGTTTGGTTTAGCCAAGCGTAGAATATTTTGGTGCACAATTTAAATTTGCAATTTAAATGAAATGATTTCTGACCAAAAATTCTATCAGTTGAATTTTCCCAAAACTTTTGGCACTTTACGACTCTTTTGTGAACTTTAAACATGGCTTGAATATAACCAAAAGCTAAATGTTGTAGCCGAGAGCAAATTGCAAGCCAAAACTATAGCCAATACCAACAACAAGAACAACAGCGATAAAAAAGCGTTTGTTGGCACATGTTCAAAACAAATTCAAACGCTTTGCTGCTGCAGTCTGTGGTTGTTTGTGTGTTATGTGTGTGTTAAGTGTGTGTGTTTGTATAATTTTCTAGAATTTTTTTGTTTTTTTTTTGTGTCTTATGTTTTAGCCGTTGGCACTTGGGCCAACTGTTTTGACTGCCTCGTTGCCTGCCCACAAACACAATCACAATCACAGAGTGCCGCTGCCTTTCGTTGCCACACTTGCAACACTTAAAATGCATTAAACCCTTGCTATCTCCCTCTCTCTCTCTCTGTCTATCGCTTGTGTAGCTGTCTCATTTCTCTGCGTCTGCGTCTAATTCGATTAAAATGTTGTAAATTATTGCACTCACATGGCCAGCTTTGCATTACTTATGCCAAGTATGTATGTGTGTGTGTGTGTATGTGTGTGTTTCTGACTTGGCAATATTACGTAATGCTTTATTGAATTCGCCATTTCGAGTGCCGGGGACTGGTGCCTGAAAATGTGTTTTCAATGAACGATTTTATGCGATTTTTTCTAGTCATTTTTTTTTTCTGTTGCGATTTTTACATTTTTGTGCAGCATGAAAAATGTTCTGGTGGCACATAAATCTTGTCCTCTTTGAAGTGTCCTGGTTATGGCTTGAATTCGAATTGCATTTCCCCAAACCAAATGATATTGTAAAATAATGATCGAAAAAAATATAAGATAGATAGAAAGGGAGAAAGATGAAATTTTGGGAGCTTCTTTTTTTTTGGGCCTGGCTAAATTGATGTTATGAGTGTGTGGCAAAGACAGCAGCGGCAGCAGTGGCAGCAACCAGTTTCTGCATAATGTATGGCCGTACATTTAGTCATTTAGCCAACAAACTGACGCATGCCACATGGGGCATATCAAAAACGTTGCTTGCCTTTGGCACACACACAACAAACAAAGGTAGCCAAAACTGACTAACTGGCAGCTGGCTGGCATCGGGCACAAAACGCATACAGCAATCAAATGTGGCAATTTAATTTATTGTTTATTTTGGCCATGGCATCATACTACGTATATATATATATTCCCAAAACCAAAATGAAGACGCAGGCTGCAAAGGATAACAGCTACGGGCCATCACGTTACATGAACTGGGGAGTAGTAGCAACAACAACAGCAGCAGCTGAAGCAATCAAAAGCAATAGTGGGGGGAGATGGAATAGGCACAGTTGGAACTGCGGTTCACAATATAGTTGTGACACCAACGGAAGGAACAATTAAGGCAAGGTGACTCGTGTGGCATGCAAAGAGCACTGTAGAGAGAGTCCAGAGACAAGATTCGGAGTCGTATTCCCAAAAGTTTTAATCTTTGAAACTTGTCTGCTAGGATTTATACAGATGGAAAAGAGAAAGTCCATCTATGTGGTTCATTCATTATATGATTTCGAGTTCACTGTTTTGCAAATGCTTTAAAAGTTTCTTATCTTTCATTTCAAATAAAATATGGAACCTCTTCTCTTTCAGCTCTCTGGATCGGGTTAAGCTCTAAGGAAAGAATGAAACGAGCTGCAATAAGAAGAAAAAGTTGAAGTGTTCGCAAAGAAGAAGTAGTTCCTACAGAAAGAGAAGTAGTTCCAGCTCAACTCATGAAGAAATAAGATTCGAGCTCCTCTTGCAACGCTTTGTACCAGTTGCCTCGATTCTTCTTCCAGTTTCAGTTCCAAGAAACGAAGCCGTTTTGTAGAAATCGAATCCAATAAATAAATTGTGTCTTTGAGCTGCACACACAGTTAAAATGAGTAAGCGGCAACGGAGTGAAAGAGAGTGAATGAGAAAGGGAACGAGAAGAGAACCCTTCAATCATTCGCAGTACGAGAGAAAACTGTTGGTGTTGTCCTGGGGGTTGTAGACAAAGTCCTTGCAGCTGCCGGCAAAACAGACAAAATTGAAATTAATGACTGACTGCCGCACCAAAACTGTGTCTCTGTGTGTGTGTGTTTGCATTTGTATTTGTATTGTGCCCCACGGCTCGTCAATGATGCGTGCCTGGGCAAATCAAAGCAAATTACAGGACTTCAACCTCCTTCCCCTTTCCCTCCTCGCACACATAACTTACCAGAAGGCAAAAAGGGAACGTGGACCGCCTTTATGTGTCCCTCGAGTGGCAGCAAGGCACAAATTTGCGGCTGACGCAGCTGATTATTATTATTATTATTATTATTATTGCTGCATACTTTTCGGGGCTGCTGTCTGTTCTGCAATAAAGCAACATAAAAGGAATTCATTACATTTATTGTGGAAATTAGTTAAATATTTGTTATTGTTTGCCTTTTTCACTGACTGTGGTCGCCGCTTGAAAAGTCAATCAACTTCATTCAAAAAAAAAAAGTCAAAATAAAAAAATAAATATATATTAAATTTTTTAATTAAAAATCAATCACAAGCTGTCTTTTTTTGCTTGTGTTTGACATTGCTATGTGGCGCGTATTTAATTTCAACGAAGTATCGAATTAATATATATATATATATATATACGTAAAATGGCGATTAAAACATGCGATTAAGTGCTTTTCCGGCTGTCAAGCGCGTTCTTATCAAAAAAAGAATGCAATTGAGTGAACAAAATATTTATTCATTACATTATAGTAAAAGGGAGAGAGAGAGAGAAACTGAGCAAGAAGATTGGGTGACATTTTCAAAAGTCTTCAAGGCAATCAAGAATTTTTTAATCTTTCAAATACTTTTGTCAGCATTTATTCTCAATTTTAAAATCTAGGTATTAAATTTATTCATTTAATATCCTTCTTTTAGTAGAATTTTCTTTAGTTCACTAAATTGAACGAATGTAAATGCTTGAGATATGTTTATTGAATGAATTCTGTATTATTTCTAATATCATTCTCGCCTTTTATTAATAACTTGTTCTCAACAAACCTTTGAATGACCTCAGATAAAATGCATTATTACATAATCCAGCAGGTTATAAATATACACGTATGTATGAATAAAACTTGTAGTATTTGCTTAAAATTGCATAAATGGTAAAATGGATTCATTAATCATTTAATTGTTTTTAGACTTTTGCACCTGGCCAATTTCCCAGTAAGACCGAACAAACAAAAAAAATACAACAACAACAACAACAGGCATTCACTGGCCCAAAAGTGTTGAATTAAGTGTGTGTGTGTGTGTGAGTGTGCAGCTGCCATAATTGTATGCGTACACAATATTTATTATTTATGGCAACAACAGGCAGCAGGCAGCAGGACAACACTCTGTCTGCTGGACATCGTATATGTGTGAGTGTGTGTGTGTGTGTGGCTTGCAATGCTACTGATAATGCGTTTCGCGTTATAACTTTTAATTTTAATTTAAAACGAACTTTTCGAACAGTCCATACAGAAAGCAAACCCCCAACCCTCCCTTTCGCACTGTGCCATGTTTGTGTTTATACGCGCAATGAGTTTTAAATTAATGTGATTTTGTTATTTATGAGGGCAGCAACCAAACGCATCGAATGCGAATGTGCAACTTAAAGCCGACACTTTTGGGCCATTCCTTGCACAAATTTCAGCAAACAAACTCAGCAGCAACAGCAACAGGCAAACCGACCAACAACAACAACGATATGAGAGCATTACATATTTAAATATTGTGTGTTATGCACACACACCTTACACACACACACACACGCGCGCATAGTCTTTGCATTTGTGCTTTACACTCATTAAATATGCAATAAATTTACACAGCGTGTGGAATTGACAATCCAATCCCTTTAGCTATCCTACCAACCTTCTCGTCGCCGCCGCCTGAACTCATTTGAAATTCTAATTGTTTTCGAAATTCATCAATCGCTTTTAGTTATTCCCCTTTCTCTAACTTGTCATATCCATGTCTGCAATTGATTTAAATGTATGTCGTTTGTGTTGTTGTTGTTGTCGCTTTCGCCTTTTGCTTTGCTTTGTTGGTTAGCGATTGAAATTGATAATAAATTGTAGCTGTCAATAATTTTAATACCATGTGTCTATCACAATGCTAAACCCCCTTTTAGGCAACGCCCCTGTCTTTGATCCCGTTTGATGATTGATTTTTTTGGCAACTTTGACGCCGTTTGATATTCTATTGTTAAAAGCGTTGAAAACAAAAATCACAAAATGGTGTTTGTTGAAACTTTTAATTGAGTTTGTTTGGTTGCTTGATTTTTTGTCAGGAACAATTATTTCACACGAGTTGCTGCATAAAAATATGGAACAACTCGTAACTAAACAATTTATGTTAAAAAATATTTTTTGTTGATTAAATAAATAAATTTATAAAGGTAAATAAATAATAAAATATATAAAAACTACTAAACTACTATATATATTATCTTTATCGATTTGTAAACTAGCTAAATTCATATTTTTATTTCAACTGTCAGCAAAATATTTAGTTTTAAAATATATCTAACAAAATCAATTCCCAAATGAACGCAATTTCCTAAATATTTTTCCTGTTCTGTGCAAATAAATACCCAAAATTATCATATGTCCGTTTTTGTGCGAAATTCAATACGTTTTTGCTGACCCTTTGCCCCTTCCTCGCTTAATCATCAGTTTTATGCTGAGTTATTCTTTTCAGCATGCCCAAAAAAGTGTAGCATACTTTTGCGAGCGTTTACAGGCAACAAATTTGTGCTGGTGTTGCTGCGTCATGGGGCTTTCAATATGCGTGCCACATGTAGCAACAACAACAACAACAACAGCTGTATCGGCAACAGCGAATCGTGTAAAATAAAAGTATGACATGACAGTTAAGTCTCAAGCGGCCCGAAAGCTTTAATCACAGAGCTGAATGGTCGGCTGAATACAATTCGAAATACATAAAAATGCAGCAACTGTTGTTGTTGTTGTTGTTGCTGCTGCTGATGGTTTTGTTACCTATTGTTGTTGTAGTTGTTGCTGGTCACGCCCCATCGATAAGGTTCATAATAAATCAAGCGCTGCTGCCGGACATTTCCACTTCCGCTGCGCTTTGTCATGTGGCGGGGGGCGTGACAAGGTCTGCGCCGAAGAGCGGGCGGAAGAGGTGCGGCAGGCGGACGGGCGGACGGGCGGGCGTCTCTTTGTGCAACTTCAAAAGCAAAGTCAACATTTAGCAGCCCATTTGACGCAATCAATGATGTTGCTAAAACTCTCTCTCTCTCTCTCCCCAACCAGCTAAACAAGTAAATCAGCGAGCCCGGCCAAGCATTCAAATTTGATGAAGTCAACACACACACACACACACACAGACACACACACGCACGTTTGAGCATTAGCATTTAGCAGAGGGTGAAATACACGCACAAAAGGCGCAAAAAGGAAAATCTCTTATTTATAATCACTTAGATCCGACCAACAACAAATCGCTTGGAACGGCACAAATAAAGCGCCTTAGGCGATAAGAAGCATTGCAGAAAAAATACAAATATAAGCAGAAAGTATACACACACTTCCTTAATACACTATTAATGTGAAAAGGTTGAAGTTGTGAAACTGTGTAGAAGATAATGAAGTATATAGAAACTTGTTCGATGTATTTTTGATAGTTCTTATATATCAAGTGAAAGAGACTGATATATATTTTGGTATTAAGCTTCTTCAACTTAACAAATTGATATCCTTTTTATTTTTGTTCAGGGTTAAGTTTCGTCTACCTTTTGAGCTTCTTCTAGAGAGTATCTACAAGTCACACACAAACTTAGCTGCATTCCCAAAGTCTGAAAAGTTCTTTAGCTTCCTCACAAAAGCTGTCATAGTTGCCTTGCGCTATTATGGGCGTGTCCATTCAGATCAGGGTGGCAAAGAAAATTATATGGCACTTTAATTTGCGTGTTGCGAGTCTTCGTGCCATTCGCATTTTGTTTCTTTTACGATGCGAACGCATTTAATGATGCGTATACGCAGTGTTGACCCAAACGAACGAAGAAACGTAAACGAAAAAAAACCGGCTGCATATCAAATTAATGGAGCTTAAGTAAAGTACAAAAAATATATAATTATATAATGAGAAGGCAGCAACACCAGTTGTTGTTGTTGTTCTTGCTGACTTTGGCACAATAATTAAAACTGAAACTAAATAGAAAAGAATTTAAGAAAAAAGGCTGCAACGTCAGCGTGAAAAAGTGTAAAAGAAAATCACACCGAAGAAGAAGAAGGGAAATGGGAAAGCAAGCAAGCAAGCAAATGCAAATAAATGGCATTAAGCGCTTAAGCGTTTTGTGTCTTCAAAAAGTGTCTTTGCCACACTCACACACACACACACATACACTTTGCGCAACTCAGCTGCTGCAAGTTTTATGCAATTATGTTAATAACAATGAAGAGGCACCAAAACCCTTAAATTAAGGGTGGAAGAATGTTTGTGGAGGGGACGACAAAAAACTTTTTAGGCGCCCGGGCAACAAAAATGCAGCAAGTGTGGCAGGCAGTAAGGGGTGGGGCAAAAAGGGTGTTTGTTTTAGGTCGCTTACACATAATGGAATAATTGCCAGACAGCAAGCAATGCAAAAAAGGCAGAAAACCTTTTTTTTTTTTGGGCACAGCACATAATTTAATAAGTAAATGTTGCAAGCAAGTTTCTGTGTGCAACACAAACACACGTAGCATGTATGTATATTGAATTCTTGCCACACACATATTTGCACACGTGTTGCAAGAACATTTTCTTCGGCTTAGTCTTAATTGCCGCATAAACTTGGCCCGATTGGTGGCAAGTCCGATAAAACTTGGGCGTGTAATGTGAGCTGAAGCTGCAGTTGCAGCCGAAAAGCCTAATAAATTCCACAAATTTTGAAGATATTAAAGAGAGAGAAGGGGAGGAGGGGCGTCTGGTTTACATATGCATTACATGTGTAATTTGTGTCGAGTATGTAACGAAATTAGAAGAACTTTTGCTAGCTTTGAAGCTGAAGCAGCTAAGGCTAAAACTTGTGAAAAACTGAAAGGAAATGAACTGCCACTAGGCAACTGTAGAAGGAAGAGGGGGGAAAGAAGGGAGAGTTTCTGTCTTGCTGCAGACAGTTAGCGCAAGTTGCAGTCTATGGGGCAGATGAACTTGTAGCAAGAACAAACAAGCATGAGCAAGCTTCTACAAGATGTAGAAAATCCTCCAAACGAAAAAAAAAATGCAGTTGAAGAAATTGAAAAAGTTTCGTTTTCTTCGGTTTGTTTTCTCTCTTATTTTATTTTTGGTGCTTAATGCAAACTTCATGCGAGTTTTGTTGTTGCTGGCAATCTCTGACAAGGCTTTACATACACATACATAATACTAGCTATGTGTGTGTGTGTGTGTGTGTGGGTGCAGTGAAGCATTCGTTGGCGCAGCTGTTAAAGACATGTCTACATACCAAAAAAAAAAGAAAGAAGGAGCAGGAAAGTACACACACTAACACACCCACATACATATATGCAACGTTGCAATGCATGAAAGGCGTTTGCCACGCCCCCTGCAGGCAAACATGTGTTGCTCAACGCCTTCAGTCGTTGTAGTTGGCACTTAAATTACACAAACTTGACTGCTATAAAATTCAAATTAACTCCTTGTGTGTGTGTGTGTGTAACTGTGTGTGTGTGTGCCTTGCGCTCTAATATGAAAAATGAAAACAAATCTTAATTAAAAATTATTGTTGACAATGCTTGCGCTCTTTTGCACTTTCTTTTTCTGTTTCAGCAACCCTTTTTCGTTTTACTTTCAGCATCTGCGGCAATTTTTAACTGGTTGTACGCGGCGTATGCGTAATTAATACATGAACGCACAGCAGGACAATTAAAAAAGTGTGTTCTTTTGGCTACTTTTTTCACAAGTGTTTGAAATTTATACAACTTTAAGGTAAGCTTTGGCAATGAGTTAAAGAAACAAGGAGAAGAAACTTTTGGATGAGAAAAAGGTTTAGAAATCTGTTTTAATATACGAGAACTAACTAACTTATTTAAAAGGTTTTTCTTATGGTTCTTCTCCTCTAAACCAACCGTAATAGTTTTTACCTGTACTAAAATATATTTTTTTATTGAGAAAAACTCTGGCTAGCTAAGAACATTTTAACCAAATTCTTCAACTGACAAATAAATTCTGACGGCTTAAACATACGTTTGAAACTAATAAATCAAATTTAATCAGCTTAACAGTTTAATAGTTTACAAGTTTTAATAGTTTACTTAAGACTTTATTCAATTTAATAAGCAACAAAATTGCTTTAAGCCTTCAAAGCTTAGGTAATATATATACATTTAAATTGGTAAAACTTTCGTGAGCCGTTTAATAAATTTGCACTTAACAATAATTAAATGCCTGCCACGCACGTTTCTGCGAAACTGAAAGCTAAACGAAATTAAGTGAATCTCTCTTACGCGCAGCAAATAAATGTAAAAGCATATTAAGAACAGATTTGATGAGGCGCACACCGAATTTATTGTCTTGGCCCATAATTTGCACACGCAAGCAAGCTCTTCAGCAAGCAGCTTCAGGTACTATAATCTCGCATCTTTTTCACCGTCGAAAGCTAAACGGTAAATACAATACATAATTTTGGAGGCACACACACACACACACACACGTGCCGCAATAAGCCGCAAGCTTATCGATTTTGCTTAAATTGGTAGAAACTGAGCGGCTTTAATAAAAACCAAAACTGCTGCTGGTTTTGCTGCTGCTTTTGTGTCTTCACTTCAATACCAAACTCCCCAGGCAGCCGCCATTTTGTATAAAGCTGTAGCTTTAAGCCGCGCTGAGCATGTAAGCAGTGAGCGAAAGAAAGAAAGAGTGAGAAAGAGAGAGAGAGAGAGAGCGAACAGTGTTGCAAAGTTTTTCGCAAAAGTTTCATTTTAACTTTGTTACGCAGTTTTTCGTTGTTGTTGTTCACTTTTTTTGCTTTTCTTGCTCATGCGATATTAAGAATGCTGTTAACCCCTTGTTGCCAACAACGAATGACTACAACGACCTATTTTAAAACTTGACTCCAAAGTTTTGCTTGTCGCACACACACACACAGACAACACACACGGTGACTGTTGCGGGCTCATTGCATGCAAATAAACATTCAATATACTACAATAAGGACAGTTAAGACACACACAGTATGTGCGTATGTGTGTGTGTGTGACAAGGATAAAGTTTTATTTTCTTTTTGGTATGCAGCGCCAACTGCTTTTGTCTCTCACATACCTACTTAAGTTTCTCGCTCCCCCATTCAATTGGTTTTCTATCAGTGCATTTTGATTTTCTTCTTGAATGAGTTGCTCAATTGTTTTGGCCCATGTTGCCAAGTTGTTTAGTTGCAACTAGTTAACTTTTATTGCATTGTCGTGCGGTTTCTTCTTCTTCTTTTGGCCTTCCTTAACTTGCATGTGGGACAGTTGTTGCCCCAAGAACTTCCAACAACAGCAACGTTATTAGAAAACTTGCTTCTCTAGCGCTTACCTGACCGCAATTTATAGTTAAGACGAAGAAGAAGTAGGAAGGCGTGAGTTGGGCTCAATTAAAAGCATCGCTTATCTCACCAATTAGCAGCAAATCATACAATAGCTTACGTATCTGTGACTAAACTAAACACACACACACATACATACACAAAACCCCAAAGCTATTAACAGCTTGTTAAATGTTTCTCTGTCTTATATCTCGCACGTTGCGAGCTCATAAAATTTCTTAAGAAACCCAAGTGAGAAAAAGACACTTGTCATAAAAAATTAAATTAAATGGAAAAGATTTAAGACGCACCACGCATTCTCAACCACTTAAGTTTTTGCAATTTTAACTTAAACTAATTAAATTTAATTGCGTTTGCTTTGCGGCCATTAAAACCAAAAAAAAAGCAGCATAAAATATGGTAAGAAAAATGTAGCCAAGAAAAATAAACGAGGTCTTTAAAATTTCAATTAACTTTCCAATAAAGAAACCAGATAATTAGTATGCATTTTCAGTTACAAGAAGTTCGACGAGTTGTGAAGAAAACATTTTAAATAATAGTTACAATGACAGCTTTTTGATTTCTCTTATTTGTGTTGAATACAATAAAAATGAATATAGCTATAATTATATTTACCTGATTGGACAATGTGCCAGACTTCTCAAGCTCTCCATTAAATATGCGATTGCATTTTTGCAAGTGCTGTAAAAGAGCGAAAAATATATATGAAAACAAAAATGAGTATAAAAACTTGAAATGGCCCAGTTAGGCAGTCGTAATTTTAGGGTACTTTAACATATTATTATACTTATTAGTGGCACACTATCATTTGCATAACATAAATATATATATAAATCTAAAAATCTGATGGCCTCTTTTGAGGCTTGAGCAAAAAATTTACAATTTTCTTTTACTTCTTTCTACTTATTGGCTTTGAAGTGTTTGGCTCGAGTTTACGAGTTTCCTTGGAACAAACTTATACTATAGTATATAAGTATAATCATTTTTTTTGCTTTTGCGTTCCTTTTCAGGACGTCGCCGCGGGCCTACGTAAAGCTATGGACTATAACTGTAGCCACGTATAATGCCATGTCATGCCATGCAACAACGACCTTCGCTACTGTTTGTGTTTGTGTGTGTGTGTGTGTGTGGGAAATTGTGCACCTTGCAACAGCCATTGCAAATGGAAAGAGACAGCAAGTGGCATTCACGAAAGCTCCCTTCCTCCCCTTTTACTTTTCTACCCGCTTAGTTAGTTTCCTTCCTTCGTTTATAGAAATTGAGCACAAGACAGCGCAGAAGAAGGCGCAATTTTTTATGCATTTTTGCCACGGCAAATGCTAAGCAAAATTGCTGACGACAGGCGGCTTAAAATTTAAATCGCAATCCCAAATCGAAATTGAAAAACAGCTGGACAAGCTTGCACCACTTTTTTTTAACCCCTGCAACACTCTTTCAGTTGCGCCTATTAAATCAATCGATAAGCAAATAATTTGCATAGTAAAATGCCAGCACAAAAAAAATATATATTATAAGTAACAAAACTTGGAATTGCGTAAAAGAAATGTAAAAAATCTTTAGCTTAATCAAAATTGTAAGAGTTGAAATCTTTTATGCTTGAAGAATTTTTAAGAACTTTCTAAAGTTATAAAAAACTTAAACGAAAGAGTTTTATTAATTTAAGGCTTTTAAATGAACTTGAAACATTTTAAATTTGTTCTCAAAATAAGTTCTAGCAACTTGAACAACAAATTTTACATTTTATATCGACTAGATATCATTTTAAGCGGCCTTAGATTTATATTTTAAATCGATCTAAAATGCTTTTGCTGTTTTTCAAACGGCATGAATAGTTTATTGAATATATTTATATAACTTTATATATATATTTATATATAATCAAATTGGTTTACAGCAAAAAGCTGCCACACACCTTCTATTCAATTGACGTGCAACATTTGGGAGTACAGAAAAGCCAAAAAAATTGTGTAGCAAGCATAAAAATGTAACGAAAATTGTTTGGCAGCTTCTGGGGGCCGTGTCAATTTGAGCGCGTTTTGTTGCTTGATTTGCGCGCGTGTCTCGTATTTTGTATTTTGCATAACAATTGCTACAAAAAGACAAAAACGACGAGTCAGCTAGGCAGCTAGGCAGCCAGCAAGCAGTCAACAGTCGAGTCGCATTTGGAGTTGCAACTTTGGGGACAATTGATTTAAATGTTTGCGCACATGTTTCCCAGCCATCCAGTCAGCCAGTCAGGCAGTCAGGCAGTGTGCAACAACCAAAAATATGTATGCTGCAGAGAAATTGCAACAGAAATGAAAAAAAAATCCAATTCACGTAATAATATGCAAAAGTGTGAGGGGAAGGGAGGGCTTTGCAATTGTCGCAGCATGTTCCCTGTTCGGGGCTGGGGCGTCAACAACATTTTTCCAACTCAATTACCAGGCAGCTGCGACGTTTGTGCAACGTGTGCAACATATATATATAAAATAGAAAAAAAGAAGCAAATCTCAAGCGGCTGCCGCTTGCCTCGGCAAATAAACTCAAATATTGACAGGCAGCATTAGCGCAAGGGTCGCGGAGAAGATGAAAAGGGGAAAGGCTACTTTAAGACGGAATTGAAAGTTAAAGTTGATTCTGAGCTGTGGTTGTGCGACAGCATGTGGCACGTGCAGAAAGGCGGGCATGATGTGCAGCCAGTTGCAGCTATTTATATTTGCTTGCCACAAACAGACAGACAGACAGGCGGCACCTACACTAACAACACACACACACACACAACAACAACAGCTTGCACTAATAAATAAACAAGGCAAAGCAAACAACAGGGAGCAAAAGTCACAGATGAAGAAGCTACACTTAGCATAATATTTGATATGGAATTAAGAAAATGATTAATTGACAACAATCTCAAACTAATATCCATAATCAGAGTTTGCTTTTTATAAACATAACTAAAGACTAAGAAGTATATACAATGGCCAAGAAAGAAGTTTATGATAGATATTTCATTTGTGAGCTAAGATTTTCCTTTGACATTCTAGACATTATTTGATTTCCAGATTCCAAAGTCTTTGCCCTAACTATCAACAAGCTAATTGAATAGTTTGAGATACTTCAAAGCTAGAATCAACAATTAGAGATATCTGGTCAGTTTCAGATACTTTCAATGCTACAATCAACTATAGAGATGTCTGGATACTATAAGATACTTTCAAAGCTACAATCAACTATTATAAATAACTCTCATGTAAGAGCCAAGATTTTACTACGAGACATTTCTTACATTGTTTGAATCATTTCAAAGCAACAAACAACTTGTTATGCTAAGGATTTATTACGTAGTCAAGCAGTGCGAAGTTTTTTGAAGTTTCCTTTTCTAGTCGCATTAATATTTCTCTCCATGTATGCAATCCTTGCTACGTTTGCTAACATTCTGTCAGTGGCTAATCACTCATATAAATAAACCTGAGAAATGCAGCTAGTGCCTTCAGCTAAAGGTGTTTTGTTGTAAGTCTGTTTGTGTGTGTGTGTTGTTGTTGTTGGTTTTTCGCAGGTGTCTGCCAACAATGCGGCGCACATTTGTTTGTTACTCGTTGTTGTTGCTGCTGCATGTTTGGCATATGTAAATTATGCCAGTGCCAAGTCAACCACTTAACTCACAACTTCTCACACAACCTCACTACCCCCTAGCGCTACCCCTTTCACTCCTTCAATTGTTGTCAGTCAGCTTGAGAATTTGCCACACACCCATCAAAGTCAGGTTGCAGGAACAGCAAGAAGAAGAAGAATATGTTGCACTGTCTGCAGCTCTTCTGCTGCTGATTGCAAAAGTCAACATTTTTGGCGTTTATCACTCTCTCCCTCTCTCTCCGTCTCTTTCTTTCTCTTTCTTTTACAGTCTTATACGTTATTTGGCTTTCTTTGGTTTGGTCCATTGAGTGTTTGTAGTTCTTATACCCTGTGCACATAAAGCTGCACGCAAAAGAGCTTCATAAAGTTTTGCATATTTATGTAATAGCCAAGACGGCAAAAAGTAGAACCAATTTCATCTACGTACCCCTACATACACACATATATCTAAGGATCATATATTCGGGCGTGACTTAGCAACAAATTTTGTATTCAGTTTTCTCTTGTATGCTCGTTTGTAAGTTCAGCAATTCTTGTTTATTCGTATTCTGTTGTGCAGTCTTGATTAAAAACATAAAATAAATGCAGCAAAATAATATTTAAAAGTGCTGCAGTTAAGGATTTGCATAAAAGTATTTGTTTAACTTTTGATGAATAATAAACTAAAGAATCTTGTTCTGAATACCAAAACTAGTTATTCGAATATGGTTTAAGTTTGCCGAAGGATTTTTGTGCCCCTGAATCTCATAGAACGCAGTTAGTTGTTGCGGATTCTGGAACTATATACAGGGTACAACCTAGTCTAACACAATGAATTTTACTTAACAGACGAGTGTTTGCATTTGCTGTTGTTGTTGTTTGTTTATTTGTTGCTGCTGCTGTTGCACTCGAGTGAGTAAATACTTTATTAAAACTCTGTTTGGTTGAGCCATGGAGCAAAATAAATGTATGTAAATCATTCATGTGCCACAAAACGAACAGCATCAGCTGGTTGTGTGTGTGTGTGTATTTGTGTATAAGGGGGCGTGGCTAATGAGCACAGCTCATGTGCACTTGTTTTAATTTTGGTTTACGGCTGAAGTGTTTGACTTGAGCCGTAAGTTAAATATAAATATACACACAAGCAAACATAGAGCACAACGTGACGTATGCGCAATTTTTGCAAAGAAGATGGGAGACTTGAGAACAGCTTGGTAATTGATATGAAGGCTAATAGTATTACGACCATATGTAGTCGGATGTGTGTGTTTGTGTGTTTGTCAAGACAGCAAAATTCCAACACACACACACACACACAACAACACAAACTGCAAACAATCAAGTAGCAACAACAAGAACGACATCAGGACTACTTGAGTAGCTTGGCCAACAAATTGCTTGCATCAGCTGTAAAATTCGCATGGCAAGGACATGAAAGGACAATCGAAATGGTGCACAGAAGTGGGTGGGTGGAGAGTGGTTGGAGGTGTGTGGTTGAAGGGTGGATTACACTCACAAACAATGTCTGCCATGTCGAATGTCGACTTGAGTGTTACCCTTTTGTTCGTGCCTTTGAAGCTCGACACCTTGACAAACAAACAAACACACACACACACACACACACAACATTTGTCCTGTCAATAACAGCTGGCGAACATCCATCCAACCACGTTAAAAACCTCTCACTCTTTTGCTACCCTTTCGTTGATAGTATCAAATTTGATACTCGCGTTTGTGAGTGGTGCTAAAAAAGGATTTCGAATCACGTCATTTGAATGTCAACATTCAGAAATCATTCAATTGACTTGGCGTCAGTCAATTTGCAAGTGTGCTAGACTTGAAGATACCTTTTACTTAATGGTAGAATGTCATGCTTTTTTTGCTTCAACAAATTATTATTATTATTAGTTGAACTCTTTCTTAATAAAAGTTTAGTTTTTGTGCAAATTCTTCTACTTTTGACTTAACATTCCTATAACTATCAGTTTTACTTTAAAAGGGTATTTAAATATGAACAAAATATGGACTACTTTATTTATTCAAATTGCCTGTCAGTTCGATTGTCTGATTGTCCTTGCTTGTTTCCTACCCATTCTTTTCTTAGTTATCCGGCTTGTCTATCTCTCTGTCGCTAACGCTGACTCGCCTGTCTGTCGCGACACGCCCACTGCGCTTCGCCCGTCGCCCCCCTATCTCTCTCTCTCTCTCTTTATGCTTTGCAGTCATGTGTCAAGCCTCTTGATGTCGACTTCTGACATAATATTGACAGCTAAACAAATCCAATTATACCCAACTCCTGTAGCACACCAAACAACAGTAGCTGCTGTTGCTGCCGCAAGGAGCTCTCTTAGTTTACGAATATGCTAAATGTTGACCAGGTGTGCTTTATATGTATTGGCTTTAACCTTAACTCAGTGCACGCTGTGTTCGTGTGCGTTGAAGTGCTTTAAACGTTTTCCCCCTGCTGACCAGAGAAAGAGGCACAAACGCAGAACAGAACAGACGCAGAACAGAACAGAGAAAAGCGACTCCAACGATATTTCAATATTCCGATATGCTGGTCAGCAAGCAAAAGCTGATTGCTGTTGTTGTTGTTTTTGTTGTTGCCGACAGTAAATTGCGTAGGTGTGCAATTGAATTATTGCAGTCAATGCACACATTCACACTGCACACACATCTCCCCCCCGCAACCACCTAGAATCTCCCTTCGCCATCTCTGCTTGTGGTGCTGCTATCATAAATATGAAAATTTTGAGCCTACGTAGAGCACAGCACAGCCTGGCTGGGTAATATTATCCCAACACACACCCACCCTCCCACCCTCTCTCCTCTCGCACACAGCAACATTTTGGCATGTCCTGCCCGTACCCTTCACCTATCCGTTCCAGTGCTCGAAACCAAACTCTCAGAGCTTTGCCAACAACCATTTTACGGTTTATTTTTGGGGCATTGAATGCAAATATTGGCATAAATTTTGGCTGTTGCGGTTGGCAGGCTGTCGAAAGGGCGGCGTAGGGGAGTGTTCAGGAAGTGAGCTACAGCTTCAGCTGCAGCTTGACTGTGGCCAATATTCATTTGGCACACACACACACACACACACTCTGTGGCATGCATTCACTCTCACGCCTGACTGCATTGTTTGCCAAAAACTGACAGAATGCACTTGGATTTTGGATTTTGAATTTGCAAATTTGGTATTTCGTTAACGTACGGAGCTTCGTTCGAGCCAAGTGCGTTTTTGTGCTAACCAATTTGATTAAAGGTACACAGAAACACAACAAATAAAATGGTTACAGCAACAGTAGGATTAGTAAGGGTTCAAATGGATACCGAAAGTTAAATAGTATATATAAGCTCTGCTTGAAATAATGCAAGCTTGTGAAAGTTGTTAGTTAAAGGGTAGTAGGGCAAGACCTTAAGCAGTTAGAGAAGTAGGAGATGAACAGAAAGAAATAAGGTATAGCCTTAGGATCGAACTGAATAAGACGAAGCTTAATAAGAACATTTGAGTATGTTTTTACTCAAAGAATAGAATCCAAACCTATCTAAGTTTTCTTTGTTCTCAGAAATGCAATAATATAAATAACTAAGAGATGTGAAGACCTTCAAAACTCTCAAGTTGAACATAATTAAAACACTGTTAAAGTTTAACTAGCTGTCTCTTTTCCAACCTCCCCCTCTTTAGCCCCTCTTTACCGACCACCACTCCTTATTACTGCTATGTTTAAGTTAAGTGGCAGGCCCTACCATACTTGGAGGCACAATCTAGACAACAACCACGTGGCCGGTAGTGATTTATGTGTTTGTTTTTGGTTTTTTGGGCCTGTCTAGCGGCACATTTATCAACCCGGAACACAACAACAACAGCAACAACAGCACAGCAAACAGACAACAAAGGGACAAACAACAACAAATGACAAATCAGCTTTTTGGGTAACTGTAGGGCGGAACTGGCACATTTACTTAGGCGACCTCGCTTAAGTTTATTTAGGCCTTTCGCACTATTTAAATTTCACTCGAAAAGCACTCAGCACTGTGAGAATTTCAATTGGAATTCAATACAAAACGTATTGGGAATTTGTATGCGGTTCAAAGTTCAATTAAGTGAACATTTCGGTAGGTTAGTTTGAATTGGGTTCAGTTGTTGTTGTTGTTAAGCCTTTGATTGCTATTTAGGGCAAACATATAAATTTGCAAAGCTATACATGGACAAGCATGGGTAACGCCCACAAAATGTTCTTCGCCCCGCTCTCTGTTTCTCACTCTCCGAAAAATCGAAATCAATAAATTTAACGCGCTTTAAAGTTAAACTTTTCCTTTGTCTGTTTGTCTGGTTTTTGGTTTTTTTGGTCGTAAATCGTACGGCACGGGAAATTGGCAAAAACATCAAAAAACTTTTCTTGGCCCGCAAAAGTATGCTATGCCCAAAAATTTTGTTTGCATAGTGCCTAAAACTATGCTAATTTCCGACATGATTTTATATCTGTATGTTTTTTTTTTTGGTTTTTGTTTGTTTTCTTTCCATTCACATGTCCTTGGCTGCGCATGTCCTAAGTAAACCCAATTTGTTGCCTCGAAAATTCTATTAAAATCGCATAAATTACCAACTCAATTTACAGTTAGTGCACAGGCGACGGCAACGGCGACGGGATGATGCTGCGAGGTTGACAACGCATTTAAAGACATTTTAATTAGCTGCCAAGGCAATTGGCAGGACACTCAGAACAGAAAAGTCTCAGAACTCACCCACTCAGGCTTAATGCCGCTTTTGATTTTGCGCCTCAAAGTGTGCTACAGTTTCTGGTTTCCCTTCAATTCCCACCTCTCTCTTGCACTATGTTGGTTTTCGGTTCGTGCTTTTTCCGCTTTTAATTTGTACAAAAGCTACTTAGACACGATTTTCCCTTGACAACAGCCACTATTGAGACACGGAGAGAGAGAGAGAGAGAGGGGCGAAAAATTGCTAAATGGGCATTGGTTTTTCTCTTCTTTCTCTTTTTTTTTGGCCATGGTAGCAGTTAAATGATGAAAGGCATTTGGCTCTGATGTTTAGTTGCAAAACAATTAAGCTGAAAGCAAAGCTGTGTTGTTTAGAGTGTATGTGTATGTCTCTCTCTGTCTGTGTGTGTGTGTTTGTGTGAAATAAAACGAATTCACATTGATGAAGAGCAGCTAACGGTGAATAAAATCGACTAGATAAATGCCCTGTGGTTAAGCATTTGAGTCGAAACGGAAACGAATGCAACAGTTTCATTAAAGGTGAACTTGTTTAGGCGACTAGAAGATGCTCTCCCTTCAACCAAACTCAATCTCTTGTGAGTCAGTTTCTTCTACACCTTAACAACATTTGGGTATTGCCAACTTCTTCTCAGTTTCCCCATACCCCACTCACGAAGGGTATACTTTGTGGGAAAATGTTTCGTCATTGATAAATGTGAATTGGCAATGGAGCGATGTTGAAGCATTAGCATTAATAGTGTGGCATTAATTTCCAAGACGCAATATACAACTATACAAATTTATATGTATGTATTCGTAGCATGCTTTTAGGCGGCCAATTACAGGCAGAGACCGCAATAAATGTTTCTAACTGCGTGTGTGTGTTTAGATGAGGGGCTTTAAAGAGCACATAAACACATTACCACATTACGTATTATGTAAAACGAAGCATGAATGCCTGGCCAACGCCTATGAGCCTTCTAAAATCCACTTGACAACAACTTGAGGTAATGTTTGCATATGCCAAAGTCCTAGCTGCGAGGATCTTTCCACTCCTCTTCTCTCCTCTCCTCCAAGCACAGGCTCAGTTTGCATAAATAATTCATTTGAGAGGACGCTTTTGGGCTCGAAAACTGTTGTAGACAAAACTGCTTAAATATGCATAATTACCTGAGACATCAGGGCACGTTCCGTAAGCTCCTCCTTCTGCTTCAACTCCTGCTTCTTCAAGAGAGACTGGCCAAGTTTTTGAAGTCAAGTCAAGTTTGTGACGTGCCGGAAGTATATGCTCCATAGCATCCTGCATCCTGCCTCGCTCTCCACTTGCTCCCCACTCAAAAGTACTTGGCATAAATTTTCACCGCAGCGCAGCGCAAAAGCAAACAAGCTGAAAATAACAGAAACAAATAACAGTTTTTAGTATGTGTTCTAAGGAAGGGGAAATGAGTTGCGTTCAGTTTAAAAGCGTTGCAGATCTGACAGCGCAATGGGATATTATAATTTCCGCAATTGCTCTACACGAAATTAAAGTCATAAAAATTGTTTACAAAATATTTAACTAATTGCTTGTTTGTATTTCTTTTATGTACCCTCGAGCCTTGTTGGCCAATAAAAATCAGTTTAAATATGCTGCTAATGCGACAAGCGCAGTCATCCAAATGGCAGGCGAACAATAAAAACAACTAGCACGCAACATTGTCGAGGGTGAGAGAGAGAAAATTACATAGCGACAATGTTTGCGAGAAGTTTTATATTTCAAATTCCACGTCCGCTTTGCCCCATAAATATAATTACAATCATAAAGAAAATATTTACAACAATTGTAAATATCTCGACTCAACTCAACTCTCGAGCTT
Organism: Scaptomyza tumidula; assembly: GCA_035044465.1. Lineage (NCBI taxonomy): Eukaryota > Metazoa > Arthropoda > Insecta > Diptera > Drosophilidae > Scaptomyza > Scaptomyza tumidula. Next base: position 16,712,461 of record JAWNNW010000444.1, read on the forward strand.
TCAAAGCATTCAACACGCACGGCCTCAAATTAATAAACTCCAATTGGCAACGCTTGAAATATATACTATATATATATATAACCAAATCCCCTCTTTTATCGAGAGCCTTAGGGCTGCCTGAATGATGGCCGGCGCCGGGGTTTCCTGATGAGCGTGTGAGCTCATAAAGATTTCCTGCCTGCCTGTAGGCGATGTGCGTGTGTCAAAGCTATACAAAATGGGTTCAAAGTGATTGACTAACAGTTATCCTGTAAACTGATAAGCTAGCTTTAAGAGCAAGAAAACAGTTTTCACAAATTTTTCAACAACGTTTTAGTAGATCATTGTAGATGATAAATGCAATAATAATCCTAAGTTCCATGAGCTTAAATGATTAGAAAACCCTTCAACACTTTAACTAGGAGCTTTCTAAGCTACCACTTCAGCACTAAATGTTCTTAGGTCCCATTTGGTTACCCCTTAACAAGCTTTACAACCCCATTTAAGTTCTTTATACGGCATCTAAGCGATAGTCGATGGGCGAGTCAACACTACTGTGACACTTGCCAGCGCCCTTCCTTTCCAACACACAATACTGCCTGCCACTGCTTAATAGAACTTTTACCGTTAACTGTAACTGTAACTGTAACTCTCGCTTGTGCTTTTTGATATCTGATTAGAGTCGCACGCCATAATGTCATCATAAATTGTAGTTAGTGAGGGTTAAGGATCAGAACAGAGCTGACGACTACTTACTAGTTCAGTCAGAAATAGAACTAGTAGTTGGCTTTGTTGTTTGTTGTGTGTGTGTGTTCTCGTAACTATTGTGGCTCGTGGTCTTTTGTGGATTGTGTTTAACATGGCGGCACTTGAGCGAAAATGAAATTTATGATTAAACTAAAGCCCCTTTTGCCCTCGCGCATAGTACAGTTACAAAAGGTAAAGCTGTCCAACACTGCCCATGGGCGTATGCTAAAGAGATCAAGAGTGGGAGGAGGAGTGGGAGGAGGAGGAGGGTGTAAGAGTGGCGGAGACGAAGCGCACGCTTATACAATGGCGGCCCGTTTACCGCAGGCCAAAATGCCACACTTAAGTGAATTACAAAAGCAGCTTGCTGTGGTTGTGCTTCTAGGCTGCTGCTGCTGCTGAACAAGTGAAGGTCGATAGGGATGAGGAGGGGATAGGGTGTCAGAGTCAGCCAGTCAACGCGTTGACAGCCACAACAAGCGGCTTAATCGCATTAGTGCGGGCCCAAGCACAGCAGACCTCAGAGCTACTCCTCCAACTGCGACAACGTAACAACAGCGACGACGATGACGACGACGACGACGATTCCGAGAGCCAAGTGCGAAAACTGATTGTGTGGCGCCACACACACAGAAAGCAGAGCAGAAAAGTCTCTGCCCAGTAGAGGCGCTAAGCTGAGCATTGTGCGACGCCAACAGCAGCAGCAACAAAACAACAACAACACCAATAGCGACAACGCAAACGCCACTATTTATATAAAGAAATGCTCGTTGGCGAGGGAGGGGGTGAGGCAAGAAGAATATTTAAGAGTGAAAACGAACCTACAGTTAGCAGGTCGCCGAGGCAATTGCTCGGGCTCACAAAAAGTTCACACAGGGCACAGGGCACAGTTGCTGCTAAGTTGATAAAAATATAAAAGAGAAATAGGGTGTGTATTGTGGCAAAAAGAGAACAACTTAACTAAAAGATACCCTGCAGTCAGCACAAACTTCAACTGCTTTTGCTATATGCCAATAAACTCTGCAGAAGCTTAACAGCAATTTAAGCGTATGTTAAAAAATATTTAAAAAAAAACCTCAACATCGAATTTATGTTTAAAAAGTGTCAGACAAATGTATCTTATTTAATATTTGTACAAAAGAATAATAGAACAAATTCTTAATGTCAGTTCTTTCCTAAATAAAATAGACTTTTGAAAGCATATCACACCCTGTTCGTGCTCATTCCATAGGGTATTCCAAATCAAAAAATAAAATAGTATTTTTATATATATATTACACAAAAATGGCATATTTTTTCCGTAGTTGTGTCCTCAACCAAAAACTGCAAATAAAGAGATCCTACCCCCTCGGACAAAAAAAGCAAGAAAGAAAGCAATTAATCTACGACACAGCGCACAACGTTTGCTGCAAAGGACAAAAAGGACGAGGACGAGGACGACAACGACAACGAGGACATGGACAAGGACAGTCACAAGGCACTGGACAGTGGGCAAAAGTTTTTGGGTTGCTGAAAGTCAAAAGTGCTTATACCCTGCATCCTGTCCAGCAAATCCAATAACTTATCTTGATTTTATGGTTATTTCAACAAAGGCCGGAAGTTGTAGGTGCAGCAAGGGGAGGTGGTAACCAAAAAACATTGAATAGCCGCCCCCTCTGACTGTGTGTGTGTATGTTTGTGTGTTTTTGCATTTTGCATGTGACATGCCATTGTGTATGCCCAAGGGTTGATGGGTGGGTGGGTTTGGGGGTGTACTCTATATATATATAGAAAACGTATTTGAGCATTCAAGTTTCTTCTTGTCTGCTGTCCATAACAATGTTTGTTATTTGCGTGCATGTGTGTTTGTGTGTGTGAGTGCAATTGACATATGGTTTCTTTACAGTATTTTGTGTTTGTGTGTTGTAAATTTTGCATGAAATGTTTTATTTGAAATGTCCTACATTGAATTCAATATGTCCTGCCACTTGTCTCAATTCCCACACACACACGCAGTTATTATTGTTGTTGTTGCTGCAGCTGATGGGCATTTATTGATGCACCACCCTTTGATGCACCCCCTTTGGCAACCCTTAAGCACAAAAGTCAAGCAGTTGTTTGTAAATCAACATTATCAAGATTAATTGCGGTTTTCCCTGAGACAGTTACAAGACTTTCAGATTCAGGTGTTTAGTTTTCGGTGCATTTGACATTTATGAGCCGCATAAATCTTAAGCAATAAAACAGCATTTAAATGCAATGCATTAGCTTTTCGACTAATTGATTAACAAGCAACAACAACATACACAAAACATAACCTATCCAAAGGACAAGACAAATTCAACTACACTTGAGGGAAAATTAAACAGTTTGTAGTCTGTACACAAGACAAAATTCAATTAATATTTAAATTTTAATAATCAAATAATTTTGTTGAAATTACCAAAGGAACACGAAAAAATGATAAACAAAAAATGCTCCCCCAAGCATTGTGTCAATTATAGCGTGCGGCGGGAAGGCGAGGCGGCGAGGAAGGGGCGTCAAAAGTTTTGTACAAGATTGGCACGGACCCGCAGGAAAACAGCTGCCAAGTGCAGAAAAACATAGAGCGAAAAGCAGATATAGCAAACGGAAGAAGCAGAAGTAAATGGAGGAGGACGAAAAATGGAGGGAGGTGTTAAAAAAAAAGATGGCACAGACAATGATAATGATATTTCCTTTGTTCTGACTGCCAGCAGCAGCAGCAGCAGGGGTGCTCAAAATTTATTCGACATTCCCTTCAGTTTTCTTCTTCTTCTGCTTATTTTCGGCCATTACATATTCATTAAATTGCACAAAAGCTGAGCTGCCAATCTCAGTCGAAAATGTTGTCTGAGTAGAGAAAAGGGATTTCGTTATTGTTCTTGGTATCAAGTATCAATGTGTGTATATTCTCGGGTATCTAGTTTTATTTAATTGGTAATCATTGTTGAGTATTACGCATCAGCATCGGCATTTCAAATGCGCAACCAAAACAAAACGAGCTGAAAAACTCGTTTTTTTTTTGCGTTGGCTTAAAAAAAAAACTGTAGCATAAAGTTAAAACTGAGACAATGACGCAATGCTTCAAATCATTGCACAAATATTTCTTTAAGTCAATCTCAAATGACATCAGCTGAGAATTTAAACACAAAATGCGATTAACTGGTAAGTTATAACCACACAACCACAATTATTTTTCGCCACAACATATTTAATAAATAAGTAATCAACATAAATAGTAAATAAATAAAAAAAACACTTGACAAAATGAAATTGCCCATTATTTTAGCTGGTATTTAAGAACTCAACTTTTATGCAGCTGCTGTTGGAAAGTGTCAATAAATTCTAATAAAATGCAATTAAAGCGCACAGTTTGAACATCGCTCGGCTTTTTAATAGCCGTTTTATGTAGCCGCAGGACAAACGACTGACTATAACAAAGGATTACAAACATACGGTGTTAAAAACCACATGCGCCAAATGCGGGACCAGCATCATGAAAAAAGAAGAAGAGAAATATCCAATCCGTGTTTAATTTGTACTTTAAACAATTAATAAATTTTGAGCGTCAGTTTAATGATATATATAGTATTTGTGGGCAAAAAGTCAATTGCGAATTATGCAAATTTTTAATAATAACTATAATAATAATGTCTATCAAAGTGATATTATTTGTACAAATAACACGACCAACAAATATGTAAATAAATATTATTAAATATGCACATCAATTGTTTGCCCAAACAACAAAACGGTAAAAAGTCAATTTAAAATGTCACACAACAAATATATATATATGTGTGTATGCAAATTAAATGCGCAAAAGTGTCAAAAGGCAGGAATAAAAAAAAATGTTCACGTTAAAAAAGATATAAAATTAAATAAATCATAGAATGTATGTGATTTAAATGGCTGTTGACGAAATTGTCGCGCTAATTTGTTGTGGCCAACCAAGAAAAAAAAAAGAAAAGAACAATAATGATATGAACGACAAGGTGATACTCTCTTTGCATAAAGTACATATATTTATTTTATGTATTTTATATATTTGCATGCCTGAAATGTTTACACATCTCATTAATTCTCAATCACAAACAGAGTATATATTTTTTTAACGCTTTTTTATAATATTTTATATATCAAACAAGGGAAATGACAATTAAGTGGGGCGGAAAGGGTGACTTTGCACAAAATGTCGGAAGTGCACGCAAAATGGCCGCAATTAAACAATCAGCACAACAATTACAAAATGTTGACAATGTTGTGCGATCTATCTATATCGGTGTATTTGTGTGTGTGGTTTAAATAATGGCCAACGCAAGGAGAGAGAGAGAGAGAGAGAGTGAGATAGATGCATGATAACGCTGACAATGTTAGCAGCAAAGTTTGTGGCATTAATTTATTGTAGCCGAATGCACAATAAACTGCAACTAGTTTGTGAAATTGTTGGAATTTATGATGCGAGAAGCCAAACCATATTCCAATTAGTTGCAACTTACAATATGCAACACACACACATACACAATCTGCGTATTCAGACAATTGTCAACATTGATAGAAAAACTCATCTGAAGATTAACTAAATGTTTGCCAAGCGCCCAAAGGCAGAGCAATGCAAAGAATTGGAGTGTTTTTTTTTCGGTTTCTAAGGGGTAGTTCTTCAAATGATTGATATGTTAATGCTGCACGTTGAGCGAGGCGACAGCTTCTCGTTGGCTTTCGCATCAGCTTTAGCTTCTGCTTTCATATTTGCATATAGACATCATATGCAAATATGTGCCGCAATCTAAAGGATACGTGTACGTGTACGTGTGTGTGTGTGCCTCAAAAAGTATCTGCGAATTTGCGAAAATGTGTGTAAGTGTGTGTGTGTTTAATGTATGCATGTGCAAGATGGCGTCGCGTTACGTTCCATGCTTCGTACTTCATTGCAGCTTGTCTCATTTTCTATTTAACATTTTTCATGCTTCTTTTTTTTCCTGCTGCTGTAAGCTCTAAATTGCTTTATTAGATGCGTTGTTGAAACAACTTTGCACTCAGCGAACGAAAAGGTTGCTCAGCTAAAGTAATACAAAAATCTAAAGCACTTTAGCTTGATAGAAAAAATATATATGTTACGCAATAACATCGTTTAGGTATAAACTTGCTTCGATTTCATCGACTCAAACCCTTCAATACAAAGTTTCTCAACAGCTTAGATAATAAATTATGAAATTCCATTAAAGGCTTTCAACAATTTTTGTAACCAATATGAAACTTTTTCGAAAACGCAAAGTTGCTTAAAAATATTTGTACAGTGTGGTAAAAGTCTCTCAATTCAAACTCCTAACGAGCTGTACAGCATTCCAAGAATGGAAGGCGTGGTAAGGGAGCGTGTCGCGCTGCCTCTAGATTTGACATGCGACTCTGTGAATAACTGAGTAACTGTCTAACTGACAAGGAGCTTGACAAGAGGCTTGTCAAAGCCAGGTGAAAGTCCTGCAGACTGACGACAGTTTGACAAACGAATAACAAAAATATATAGAGTTTTTGCCTTTTGTTAGTGTGATTTGCGCTGATTTGTTGCTGTTGCCTTGTTGCTGGTTTTTTCCGGCCTAAAAATGGGCGCACAGGTCTTTGGGTCAGCTAACTGTAGATAGGGGGAGAAAGAGACGGGGGAGAGAGGGAGAGGCAGACAAACACACAAAAAAAAGGAGCCTCGACAGTATATCCGTTTTTATGTTTCGTTATGCCCATGTCCTGCCATATGTCCTTTTCTATCAATGCGGCCACATAACCTATTTGTGTCCACAACATATATGTGTATTAGTAAGAGTATGTGTGTGTGAGTGTGTGTGTGTGTGTTTTGATTATAACGTTTTAGATGTTGTAGTTGTCGTTGTGCTTTTGGATTCTGTTTTTTTTCTTTTCTTTGTATTTTTGTTGTTGCTGGTTTCTAAGCTGATTTACGTGGATTTTATGTGTCTGTGTGTTTTTTGCACAAATGGGCGTATGAGTGATATTTTTTCTTCATCTAACTTGTTGTGTTATTGGCTTTTTTTGTTCGCCTTTTGTGAAGTTTAGTTGCTGGCAACAGTTGATTGATTGATTGAACGTTTTTGATAAGCACTGTCTGTGGGTTAGGATATGTTTTTTATTCACTCTACTCTCTCTCTATCTCTCTTCTTTTTTCTGTTTCTGTGGTTAAGTTTTTAGACCCCACATCATCTATAAGAGCTCGTCTCCTTTTTGCTGCTGCTGCTGCTTTTGTATGTTTCTTTTGTGCTTTGTTGATGAAGCGTATAGCCAAAACTTTAAGCTAAATCCTCACAAATTGCTGTAGAGAGTTGAGAAGTTTTTCCTGTTGTTTATTGCTGGACATTGCACAGCAGCATAAGTCGTAGCTGATTGACCGCAAGCCAAGGCTAAATGTATAAAGGAAAAAAGCTCAATGGATTCTACCATACGTTAAACAATAATCCCTATTAGATGTTGTACTTTATTTATTGTGTTAGATGTGATTTTACTTCTATGTCTTTTTTATAGATCAACTTTTTTCGACGTGATTTCAAGCTACAACCTAGAAAACTAGTTCATTTATACTGTTGCCCATCTAAATTACAGTTAAGGTTGCGATGTTTTAAGAAACATTCTCACATAGACATTAATTAAACATCGAAAATCGTTATTACTAGCCGATAATAGGGTAAATTTCAAAGGGAACGCAGTACAATAACTTACTAAACGCTTAGCAGAGCAACCGCAATCGACAATTGAGACTTTGCCACCCGATACTCAACCACCCACAAACGCACTTGAGGCGCAAGCACTCGAAGCCAATAGACACACACACACACACACACGCACATAAGAAGTTGGGTTGAAAGAAGCATTCGGACTTGGTAGCCAAGTGGCAGTAGCCTGGCTGGCTTGGGCAGGCACTTGAGTAAACGGCAAGAGTGGCTGGCTCGATGTTCATAAGATTTTGCACAAGGCAAGGGCTGCACTCGAAACGGATTTCCTTGTTATGCAGAACAAGAAAGAGAGCACAATGAAGAGAGAGGGAGAGAGAGGGAGAGGGAGAGAGCGAGCTAGTAATAGAGAAAGAGAGCTAAAAAAGAACCTTTAGTTTCGAGCATGAAAGTTGCAAGTAAAAGTTTGATTCTATTGCACTTGATAGCACCTAATGCAGTCAAGGATTGAATTTGAAGCAAAGGGTTTAGAGAGGTGTGTGTGTGTGTGTGTTTGGTGTGTGTAAGAACGCAATTAGCACGCATCGATAGACACGCGCTGGCACTCGACGACTCTGACTCGACTCCAAAGCCAGTGTGGAACGAGCAAGCGAGCAAAACAAAAGCGAGCAATCCAACGCAAAATGCTAATTAAGTGGATGAACAAAAGCTTAAAGAAGCACAAGAAGAAGCAGAAAAGCACTAGCAACAGAGAGGAGCTCCCGCTGGGGCTGCCACATGCCACACATGCCACACTTGCCACACACACAGAAAGAAAGACCGTCGCCAAACAATCATATATCATCGTCAGTTCCAACTGTGCAAATCCACATATGTACACACACTCAAACATACATATATGTATGTATAAAAGCTGCACACATAAAAAAAATTAAGTATACAGCAAGGCAACTGTTGGCTGGCCATTACAAATGGTTGGCAACTCTGCAGCACACTGGATTATGTCTGGTTTTAATTTTTTCTTTTTGGTTCCCCATCTTGTTCATTTTTTTTCGGTGCTGTTAGCAACACGCATGGCGAAAACTTTTTGGCACAATTAATGTATGCAGAATTTGTTTAATTGACGATTCGCATGCCATAACTTATATATCTGGCACAAAACTCTGATGGTAAGGTGGGGGGGAGAAGAACGAGGAGACGTGCTTATAACGAGTGCTTGTTAATTGCAGTGTGCTTAAAATGACTTGGCTTGTTTTGGTGTTCTTTTTGAATACCCCGTAAAAGGGGTGACAAAGGGTATAACAGTCAGGACAGACTGCTTGTTAAGTAGTTTAATAATAAGTAAAGTTGAGTAATGAATATTATAGAATTTATTCACACTCAACCTCACCTAGACTTGTTATTAAACAAACATTTGTGTGCATAACTAATTCTAACATGAGCTTGATATTTAGCACAAAAATAAATACATTTTGTCTGTATTCGTTATACAAATATGAAAAGATAAGTGCTAGCTAACAATATCAACATCTGATAGGGTAACTCCCAAGTATATCTCTTTGCTTATCTTATTCGTTAGAAACCAACATTGCCAAAAGCAGACATTAAACTTTCTGGCTGCGTGCACAGAGTTTTGGGCACAGCCCCCTTTGGGCAATGTCGTTGTAGTTGCCCAAAAACAAATTGCAAGCTAAAGTTAAAGTTTTTGTCGCCTTGTGAGCGTGTCCCCTGCTGGTTCCAACAACACGAAATTGTTAAAAGAGTGCAAAGTTTTTTTTGCTGTGTTTTTTCTTTGGCTTAGCCATTTCATGCTCATAAGCATAACTTTGCAATTTGAGAATTTTTGGAATTTGCCAGAATTTGCATGTGAAAGCTAGACTCAAGGAGCGAAAGGAGCGTGAAAATTGCTAGAAAAACGGGTAGGAGATAGGCGGACTTCTTGGCAAATAATTTGTTAGCTGAAACTTATGGGTTGGCTTTAAGGGGTTTTTTCCAGTTTACAATCAATTATAGGAGACTCGAAAGTTGTCTGTGTGTGTGTGTGTGTTTGTGTGTGGTGTGTGCAATATACCATTGTTAACCTGTCCGACACACATTTAAATGCAATTTAATGCAATTTATGGGCTGTTTTTGTTGTTGTCGTGGCTCTATAATGCATTTGCAATTGGCTGCAGAACAACGGCCCTTATTAAAAGCGGAAACAATGCGCACTTCCGCTTCAATTGTGCAACTGTGTGCGTGTGTGTGTGTGTGCGTTTCTCGACAAGGCACGCAAATGAGAACTGGTATAATGTGCATGCATTATTATTCATGTTCTTGCCCATGTTGATAAAAAAAACCGTGTATATATATATATGCACCAGCAACAACCAACAACAAACAACAGCAGTTGAGTTAACAATTTATGGCGTAAGCCTTTGTGCCACGCCCATTTTGGCTTTATGTTTATGGAGAGAGATAGAGCAAAGGAGTGTGGTAGCGAAAGCCACTTGGCCGCATTTAAATTACCAGCAATAAATAAACAGCGTTCAATTAATATGCCCCAAAGAAAACGATGCCGCTGTTGTTCTATTATAATGCCTTGGCAACGTTGCGTATACGCAATGTTAAATGGAAAAATTGCTAAGAGAGGCACATTATCATAAGCAGAAAGCAGAACATGAAAAGAACACAAGCCATCTTTAATATAAAGATAATTAAAGGGGAAAAAAGTAAAATGTTTCAAGGGTAGAAAAAATTTTCTGTTATTTTGTAAGAAGTTTTTAACAAAACCATGCAATTAGTTAACAGTTCAATATATATAAATCTAAACTTCCTTAACGTTATGTTTTTAAGAGTCATTTTCTTTGACAAACCCCTTTAAAAACAAACTTACCTGATTTTGATTCACTCACTTTGAAAGGGGGAAAAAATCTGCTCTCGTCAGCTTGAAAAGCATCTGCAAAAGATGGAAAAAGCAAAAACATAAAATGTTAGTAAAGAAATATGATGTCAAGCATTTGGTTTTCTTATGCTGGACTTTAACTCTATTTCTATGGAACTGACACTTCCTCTTTTCATTTTCTTTCTGTATTTTTCGCTGTCAAAGCTCTCATGCTTTTTGCTTCAAATGAAATCAACATAAAAATTACATTTATCAAAATGCGAACCGCAAAACGAGGAAGTAGAAATCTTTTGCGAATATTGAAGAGCAAGCAAACGCCCCTAGTTGAAGGCCACGCCCACTTGTAAGAGACAACACGGTAAGCCCAAAACTAAAAACTCTTAACGTTATCAAATGTCCAAAAAGTAAAAGGGGAGCATTTTCTTGGCACATTTCGTGTGTTGTGATTTATATGAAATTGCGATTTTTCTTTTGCTGCGATTTTTCCTTTTCCTATTTCGAGTGGAGCGAGTGGGAGGAGAAAATGCTAGGAATTCGAAGGGTTCAAAGTGCTGTTTAGGCAGGCGTTCTAAACTCATTTGACCATTTTAATGTCGTTTTAAAGACAACACAAGACAAAAAAAAAACCGACACAAAAAGGATGCGCACCCCCAAAAGTTAAACACACATATAAGAAAAACTTGTCGTTTGATTTTGTGATATTTTGTAAGTTTGTAGGGGGGGAGGGGGAGGGGGAGGCAGCCAAATATGCTGTCATCACGATTATCCTTAACGTCGTATGGCTGCCAATGCCAGTTGTTTCCTGTTCCGTTTTAACATCAGCACACACACACACCCGAACACATGACGCTGCGGATGTGTAAGAATTTGTAAAACGAGCCACAGCGCCACAAGGACAAACAAACAGAGTGGCCAGAAAGAGAAGGATAGCAAAAGAGAGAGAGAGAGAGAACAGCACAGTCAACAATCAACTGACCCAACCCATAACTTCGACCCAACAACAACAGCAAAAAAGTGCGTTAGTCTTTCGACAAAAAGAAAAAAGGGTTTCCCTTGCTTTTAACTATTTGCTGCTTTTCCGACATTTGCTTGGCCTTTGTTGTCTGCTAATTTCGTTTCTTGTCAATTTTTTCTTCTCTTTCTTCACTTTCCTACTTACTTTTATTCACTTTTGCTGCTCGCTTTCTGTCGATATATATATATTTTTTTTGTGTGTGCATTATAATTTTTTTTTTCATTTCAGTTCACTTTTCGCTTGCAAATTGAAATTTAAAATTTATGCAAATTGTGCTGTCAACCCCAAAAGGGTTTTTCTTGTGCTCAGGAAATGGTTATTGCCACACACACACACATACAGAAAAGAGTCTGATTACAACTTTTGCTGTCATTTAATGGTGTTCGTAATTGTCTGTCTGTCTGTGTGTGTACAAAACTTTTTTTCTCTCGTACTTTATAGCCCGTAAGACAAATTAATCGAAATTAAAGTTTCAAGCTGCACAAAGGCAAAGGCACGCCCCTTGGAACACGCACCCAAAGAACCTTCCTTATCTACAAAATCCTAGCACGCTATTCAAGAGCACATATAGCTGACCATTCAGCAGGCTTAATCACAGCACAGCACGCAAAAAAGAGAAACACAACACACTCAACACACACACATGTGAAATAACCAGCAAAAACGAACTGAAAGGAAAACGAACCAAGCTGGCGAGTGGTGGAGGGGGGTTAAGGGATGACATTTTACTTCAGCGTCGCCGCGTGCAATTAATTAAAAACAAACAAATTTCTGAAATGCACGACAGAGTCACAAGACCTCGCTGCGTCCCGCCGCTTCAGCCCTGCGCCCAGTGAAAGGGTGAAGCAAAAAAAAAACTGTCAATGAACATTGTGAAACCAGGAGCTGCTGCTGCGAACAGGACATCCAAACAGGACACTGACCAAAAGCAGCAGCAGTCGTCGACTGCAGTTATATTGGACCGCCAGGCAGGCGACAGGCGACAAAAGTTGCCGCTCTAAGCGTTTTTTAATGCAGCCTAGCGAGCACAGATTTTCAGTTACAGCACATTCATTTCATTCCCTTCCCCCCTCTCTCTTTCTCTCTCTCGCTCCTATATTCTCTCTCCTTCGCTATGGTGTCCTGTCGCTGGTAATTTCGTTTTATTATTTTGCAGTTTTCCTCGACGCTGTGTGCTCTACTTTGTAAATATTAAATTATGAGCAGCACAAAAAAAAACCCCTAAAACGAAGGAGAGCGAGAGAGAGAGAGAGAAAGAGAAAGCTGAAGCACACACAAAAACAATTTCCCCAAAGGCAGGCAGGCACAGTGCAGACACCAGTCAACGGCAGCTGTACGTAGTAAGCAACAACAACAACAACAAAGCAATGGAAAAAAACGGGCCAGCAAAAGAAATCAGATAACATTTATGGTTATGGCCATAATAACTGCAATCCAGGTGAGACCCAAACTCAGGATAACCGAGTTTGAGTCCTTGTCCGAAACTGCAGTAATCTTGGCTTGCTTATTGCTTAGGCAGCCATTCGACGGCTGCATATGCTGCGTATACGTAGCGCGCATATTACGTATACGTAATGGCTGCCATTTGAAGTGCTTCTGACTGTGCTGTGCTGTGCTGGCTGCATGTGCCATTTGCTTTTAGCAATTACGTCACGTGCTCTACAACAATTCTCGCATTCTCTCTCTTCTTCTTCTTGCATGCACGAATTCCGAAAATTCTAATTCGCATTCATATTCGCGTAGCATGTGCTGCAAATGACCAAAAACAATAGCAAATAGTCAAAGGTGTGGCCGCTTTTAGGAGCGTAATATACTACAGAGATCAAACATCATTCTTTATAACAAGATAGCAGATAATTATATTATCCAAAATGCATGAAAAGGTTCATTAACGATATGAAAAATGTTAAGTTACAATGTATAATAATCATCTTTCTTTATTAAAATTCTTTGCCGAAAGTTAAGAGAATTAGGAACTTGGTTTCTCAGATAGAAACCCTTATTAAAACTTTCGGCAAACAAAATTTTCTAACCGCGCAACGTGATATATGCCAATGATGGTCAGCTAGCTAACTGCTTTAAGTGTGCCGCAAGTTGCAAAGTCTCTCTCTGGGCTTTATCTATAGAGCCATAGCTATGACTCTGCCCGGTTGACAGTAATACACATAAAAAAGGAAAAAAAATAAAAATAATGCTAACCAAAAAGTGGAAAAAAAGGAATTAAAATTGAAAACGACAAAAAGTTGCGACCGCATCCGGAACAGGAGGCCGCGACTGTTGGCTTCCACGTCCACGTTCCTCATCACCTCAAACCCCTCCTCACCTCACCTAACCAGCTCTGGCTCGTCCTGCTGACTGCTGCTGTCGTTTGTCCTTTGTCGCATGCAATAAGTGCTAGTTGAGTGGCGGCACTTGAAAGCAGAGCCACACCAAGTACACACACAAACACACACACATACAGTCATATACACAATGGTAGTGCTACTCCTGGTTATTCAATTGGCTAGCTGCATGTGTTTCTGGCGTCGCTTCGGATTACAGTTTTTGGTGTCAGTGTCGTTTGTTGGTCTGGCGACCTGACGCCGCCATATCCGTTCATAGCCATAGCACGGAAGTGGCAACGAGCCATCACCCCACCGTCCCCACCTTCCCATAACACCCTGTGTACAGCTGCTGTTGGCGTTTCGTGCGGATTTGCTGCGGCCATTGCATACAAAATGCCTTGCATACATTTGTGCGCTTTGCAGGCAGGAACAAATTTAAAAGGGGAACTCAGGCAAATATATATATATATGTAGATAAAAAAAAAAAAAGAGAAAACTCACTTAGAGAGAGAGAGGGCAATCAAAATGGAAATAAAAGCGACAACAAAAACACTGCGCACCAATTTCTATATGCGGTTGTTATTGTTGTCGCTGTTCCTGTATAATAGTACTAAACTACCAACAGCAACAACTGTGACAACACACAATGAGTCGCTTAGCCTTTATGGATTTTTGGTTCATTTTGTGGCAAAAAACTGTTGAGATTTGCAACATTTGGATAAGGGAGTTGCAAAATACTATATACTTTTGATCAGAGCTTAAGAAAAGCAAATAAACAAATCAACAAAATGATGATTTGATTTTCATAAAAAATTCATCAAATATGTTTATAGCATGCCTGCATTAATCTGAAAAGAGTTCTTCAAGAGTTGCTAAACTTTTACGTGCCACTGTACTGTGGCTAAGATTTACATTTATAGAGCTGCATATATGCAATAATCGTTGTGTATAGCTGGTAACAACAGCAACAAAAAAGGCAATAACAAATGTAATGTCCCTTAGTCGCCACACTAACAAACCCTCGACTGCTCCAACCCAAAGTACTCCCCGCGAAACTGCTGTCATTTGCCAGTTGTGTTTCCGTTTCTGCTTACGTTTTTTTTTGGTTCGTTGGTTTGCTTGGCTTTGAACGGGTCGAAACTAACTTGGCCATTTAAGCACATTTGTCGTCATTGTGCTGACCAGACCAAGCCAAGCGAGGGAAGGCGCGGTAAAGGCAAAGGCCTGGATGTCCTGACCGGCCTGACAGTGTGCTAATTAGAAGTCCTTGTTGCTTGTGGCCACAACAAAACAGACGTCGCGTCGCGTCGCGTCGCGTTGAGTTGAGTCGAGGAGTGGCCAAAATGGTCAAAACTGGTCAAATATTCAGGCAGCAGAGCAAAAAAAAACAATGAAAACTACTTTAGGGCCAAAGTCACGACGTGTCGTGTGGACATAAAAACCGGACGAAACGAAAATCGGGACGAAGCAGAAGACGGACGTTGAGAACGTGAGGCCAAATACACTGTGCCTTTGTTGCCGTATTTGGCCTTTTGTCTCACAAAATGCTATAAAATGCAAGTCACAAGCAGTTGCCCCGTTTTGTGGCACGTATTTGCCTTGCTTTAGAATGAGCAAAATAAAAATACCTTGTGGCATGCATTTTTTTTTCTATCTTTTGACTTTATTGTTATAAAGAAACTTGAGACAAAAACTTTCAAAAACGATTAAAAATTGCAGGAAAAAATTCATTCAACTAAATAAATTCCTTGTTTTCGATATGAAATTCCTTTTAATCAAAAGCAGAACATATTTTAAAGCAAACAAATTAAAACTCTTTAGACTTTTTAACTCCAACATTAAGTCGGTTATCAAGTGCGTGCCAAAAGAATTAAGACTGCTCCTTTTGCAGATTAAAACCGCAGGAAGAAGAAGATGAAAAAAAAGGAAAAACAAGAGATAAATAATTGCCTTGCTTGCTCAACTGTAAAACGATTGGAAAGGGTGTATGTGTGTGTGAGGGGGGTGGGAGGATGGGGTTAGGGGTTGGTATTGGGTGAGGTGATATATAAAATTCTTAATGTGGCTGGCATTGTCTTCCAGTGCAACGCACATTAGATTTGGGGAACCTCTCCTTGTCCACCCCCCCTCAAAGCCACAACAGCAATGGTTGCTGCTTCGGCTTCATCTTTATCATACGCTTCATCATCTTGTTTCTTTTGCCTCTGCCTTGTCTTCGGCCTTCTTCTTGGTCTTGGTAAATGTAGTCGTAGTTCGGAGTCCAAAAAATTTGTTTATTATGAAAATGCAGCGAGGCGTAGATAAGCAACTGCCAACTGACCAAAGTGCCACATCCCACATCCCTTCTTAACTCTTCTTTTTGGCCAACGCTTCTCTCGTTGCATGAGCATGTTAATTGCTGTGGCTGCCAACGAGTGATATAAGTTATAAATGCAGTTATTTTTGCGTTCGTAAATTATTGTCAGCCTTTTGGAATGTATCATTTTGTATCTTGTATCTAGTATCTTGTATCTTTCATCTAAATTGTAGTTGCAAATTGCAATCTGTTGAGATATATAGCTGAGAGAACAACGCATGCATCAAGCACAATATATATATATATATATATATATATATATATATGTATGTATATATATTTACGTTGAGTGTATGCAAAAATGTCATTTCTTGTTGTTGCAACAATTTTTCTGCTTCTTGTGCTGGGGCAGTCGCCTTTAAAAGCAAAGCGCTCTAACTGTGAGTAATTGCGCCCCATAAATAATGTGTCTACTCTGACGCCCTGTCACTAAGCTAGGGGTAAGGAAAGGACAGAGAGATAGAGGGATGGGTAGGGACAGGGTAGGGAGGGGGCTGTCGCACAAGGACCTGCAGCGTTGCCAGCAATTTCTTTTGATAACTCAATGCGTCGTTTATGCGCTTTGTTTGCCCCGCATTCAAGCGGAAATGCACAAGGATGAAGGGCACGAAGTGTTCCACGGGTTGTAAGTGGGTGAGTGGCAAAGCGCGGGTGGGTAGAGGGGGAGGAGATGGAGGTGGAAAGTATATTTGCTTTGAGTTTAATATCTACACGATTTGAAATACGCACGAACAACAACAGCTTTTATTGCCACTTAAAAGCTTAACGTTAAACTTAGGGCCAGAACAGTGCTGCTACGTGAGCGGCTATTAACTTAACCTTTCTAATCTGTATGGATTTCAGGTATTAGGATTTTTAAGGAAATTACTATCAGCTGAATGTTGTTGGGGTTGCCATAAAAAGGTTTCTTCTTATGATTTGTTTCACGCTTGGATTTCGAATGAGAATTCAAAGAATTGTAACTAAGACTAAAGGTTATAAGACTTTCCGAGATGTTAGGATGAATCGAAGATAGAAGCGTGGGCTATTTTAACTTAATATTTATATCTTAGCTTTGGTTTAGATTCTTAGTTTCTCTCTGACTTCACTAATGAATAATTAGTTAAACTTAAATCTTCTTTCATTCAAAACCTTTAAAGCTATTACCCAAAAGAGGTTTTGTCCTTTCGAAAGCTGCTGTTTACAAACTATCAGAAGAGACCCTTAACCATTCTAAACGAAATATAAACAAAAACTTTACGCAACTACAATATCTCAAGAGTTTAGCTACTTGTTCTTCGTTGGCAGCATGTTACTGATGTAGATAAATTGGCGCTTTTTGTTTTACATTTGCATAAATCTGTGAAGTTCAACATATTCATAAATTATGATGCCATAACTCAAATAATATGTGTAGGATAGGATAGTATCTGTGTCTGGGTCATATTTTACTCCAGCTGAATCATAAAAATATATAGTACATATCAGAAAAAAGAAGTAAAGAAATTCCATAAACGCAACGCAAGTGCACACTCGTAAAGCTCGTTAACCAAACAACTAGGATGAGTCAGAGTTGCTGTTGCTGTCACACACACACAAACACCAGCACACACAAACACCAATACAAAGGCAATAGTGTCACGCTCTTGAGTTGTAGCTGCCGTTGTTAATTTCATACATTATTTATGGTTTACCTCGTAGGGAAACGCATCGGCTGAGTGTGTGTGTGTGTGTGTGGCATCAACTGTGGCATTGCACCCTCTAACTGTTCAACTTGCCTCTGCCTCTGCTTCTTTCTACCCACTCTACTGCAGCAATACTTTTAATTAACAAACGCACGAAAATGCCATTTTACGTGAGACATGTCACACACTGAGAGAGCGAGAAAGAAAGCTGTGAGCCGGAGTTGGAGTTGGGTTAAGTGGCATACGCTGTCTGCCTATGTGTGTGTTTATGTGTGTGTGTGCACTGCATGAGCGCACTAATTTACAAGGCATACACACACACACACACACAGAGTGTAACACACGCAATACCAACCACATTTCATATGCAGCCGTTGCCACAAACTCAACTTCATTGTTAAAGCCTGCATATTACACATACGTCACATTGAACCAAAGTAACCTAAAGTGTGCGTATTACGCATACGCCGCATTATCGAATGCAAGTTTATTTGTAAGTTTAGAAGTTTAAAAACTTTTTATAACTCATAATTTCCATTGGTTTTAACAATTTTTTGTTTCATTCGCCTTCTCTTAGATATTCTTAATTACTTAAAGTCGCTTTGGGTAAAGTCTTATGTTGCCATTTGCCATTTTGTGGCTGGCCCAAAGTAGTTGTTGTTGCTGTTTGCCTGCTGCAATTAAAAGCGAACATTAATCAACAGGCGGCTTGGCGGAAATGGCCGCAAATGGCATAGATAGCGCGTGAATGGTGGCAGAGTAAGGATTTGGGGGTTCTTTTCCTTCACCCCCAATAGTTTTGGGAGACTCATTTAGACGCTGGTTCTGCGGCGTCGTTGTCCCCGCTGGCTTTAATTTATTTAGAGCAAATACAAACGCAAGCGAAAAATGGCCAAACGACAGAAATTTATCTCTCGCACGCCTTGTCGCATAAATTATGTCGAAGAGGCACAAAAACGTACCTCTCCGGCGCCGCCAGTGGAAATTAATGAAAGCGACGCAGCGAGAGGAGCGGAGTAGCGAGAAAAAGATGAAAAAGCAGCGTAGAAAAAAAAACAAAAGACAAAAAGACATTTTAAAAATGAACTAAAATCAAATGAAAAATAGGGACTAGATAGGTAGTTGGTGAAGAGAATGAAGCGTTGCGCCTAATGACAACCGCAATGTGGCAGCTGGCTGGCTGGAGAAGGGGATCTCTTCTTCTCACCGACCGGAAACGGAAATGAAAGGCAAACGCGGCGCAGCGCAATGCAGAATGAGAAACGGACGAATGACAACAACGAAAATGATGCTGGCGAATGACAACGAACGACACGAACGCTGTGTACTGTGTGTGCATCATGGGGCATGCAACAAATCACAAGCGACGCCGCTGCCGTCACAGCAAATGTTGCATGGCAAATGCGATTGTCAAGCAATGACCTCATTAGAGGTCTGGAGAGAGACAGACAACGAGACATGGAGACACGGAGACAGCGAGACAGGAGCCAAAGGATGTGGCAACTTCTCATGGTGCACGCAGCAAACCGCAAGCAATTAAAGCTTTGCTTGTAGCAAGGGGAATTCTGTTCAGCCACAAGAGCAAGTCAAGGGAAGGGGAAGGGCAAGGGAAGAATAAGGAGCTGCCCTGCAGGCGAGCTGTCAACATGCATGCAACGTCATATACGTCAAGCGTGTGGCATGAAACGCAGCGCAAAGCGCAGCGTAGCAGCAACAACAAACTGTAACTAACAATAAACGCGATATAATTCAAGAATACCCTTTAGGAATGGTAATGAGTTCCAGGCGTGCTAATGGCATTCATTTTAAGGTTATCTTAATCAATCTAATATATGATGATTTTTGCCAAACTTTATCGTTAAAAAGAAATATAACAAAATTTACATACCAAGTTTTCAACATCTTATTGTTGTGGCTTTCGAGTTCTGAAACAAAAAAATTAATAGTTAGCGATTATAATTAATATAGTGAAATTTAAGCTACTTATGCAGGGTATCTCATTACCATTTTAACATCTATCTGGCTTACTTTAAAGCTTAGAACCACAACGAAAAAATACTGACAGCTCCTAGGACAGTGACTTTGGTGCTTTAAAAAGGCGCAGAACTTTGGATTGGCGCACTTTTAAATGTCACACGCAGCTCTTAGCAGCCCGCCCAGCTGTCAACCGCAATCACACAGAAAAGCATAGAAAAAAAGAAACAGAAACGGAAACAGAAAAGTAATAAAGTTGAGAGAAAGAAAGAAGAACTCAAGTGAAAGCCCTCATATAAGATATGGACTAAGCCACTAAGCCTGGCTAAGACCACGTCTTAGAGTAACCAAGCAAATTACATTGCATTTAAGTTTCATAATATGCTTAAAATTAAAATGCAACGCAACGAAACAAAGTTTTTTTTTTTGCGTCTTTCCTTTTTATGGGGATTTAAAGGTAATGTTTTCTTATTTCGTATTGTTCAAAACTACACAAATAAGGAAACACCTGCAACCAGACAAAAGCACATTGGAGTGGTGGTTGTGACACACACACACACACACACACAAAAACAGTTGGACCATGAAAACAGTAACTAAAAGAAGCAGCCCAACGTCACAGCACTAAGCAAGTTGTCTCCGTCTCAACTGTGACAGAGATAGGGAGAAAAGGCGACGCTCCCTCCCTGTCTCTCTTCTGTCTGTCTTTCTCGCTGTATGTGTCAAGACAATGGACTGCGACAAGTGCGGAGAGTCTATAAAAACTACATGCATTGAGAGAACTTGAGGGTGCGATGCAGACGAGTAGGCGGGGAGGCGGGGGGAGAGTGTGGGTGGGGATAAGACAACTACTACAAAAACTACAACTTGCAAATGCACAGCTAACTGTAAAGCACAGCAATAAAAGACAATACAACAATACAAAAGAAAGAACAAAGTAAAGGATCCCTCGCTATAGAGCATGCTTGACTAAGCGTTGATCTGTATTTAACTATTTACGGTACTTTTTCAATCCTTTCAATATCATATATCACGGTCTGAGCGTCTTGATTGATTGATTGATTGACTACTATCATCGTATAGCTGATATCTAATCCAATCCTTTAGCGAACTGATAGCATATGGTGAGTACTTAGATCATACATCCTTACTCTTCCATACCTATCCTTAGCAGTTCTAAATTGAACAGGGTATTCAAAACCGCACGGGCAACACACAAAAACTACAACCGCACGACTCTCTCGTAACTACAAAGAAAGTTTTTGGGCTGTTTTGTATGTAGTGTATCTATCGCTCTTGTAACATGCACTTGTGTGCATTTGTATTGGACAGCAAAGAAGCAAAAGACAGACAAAGAGACAGAGAGATAAGAGAGAGAGAGAAAGAAGAAGGCGACGAGATGGCAGGGAGCTGTCGCATTGTCTATGCGTCGAGTTGTTAAGCACAGCGTTGCATTTTGTACTTGCAACAACAGCAGCAGCAGCAGCAAGACAATGTGCCCCAACTACAACATGTCTGGTCTGGTCTGGTCTAAAATGTCTGTTGTGTGTTTTTCCCTCTTTTTTTTGTTGTTGTTTGCAAGTATCCTTTTGTAACGCTCTTACAACAAAAAGATGGGCGACAGCTGTTGCAAATTTCTTTAACCACAAAAAACTTTCAACTTGAGAACAGAGAAAAAAAGGCGAGAAAGCGAGAAAAGCGAGGCGAAACTAAACGAAATATGAACTAAGGAATTATTGACTTAAAGTTGAAGCCTGCAGCTAAATTTTGAATTGCTGAAGTAGCTAATTGACTTGTTGCCCCACGTTGTTGCAGCAATGCCAGGGCACATTAATAAGCCGTTGACGCCGCAAGGCAACAAATGTTAATTGCCTTCAACTTTGAACTTCTCGCTGAGTTGTCAGTCTACATTGTGAGCGAGACGGGGTTGGATGGGTTGAAAACAGACACCAAATTACCCCAAAAATCGCCAGCTGAGAAACGCTTTGAAATATTTTATGACACCCGCGGCGCAAAGAAAATCAGTAAGCGTCAGAGTTATTTAAGGATATGTGGCAGAGGGAAAAGTGACGGAGAGGTTGTGAAAGGCTGCAGAAGTTATTCAAAAGGGGTAGCAAAAAGATGAAAAGGTAGAGAAAGGATGGTAACAGTATAGAAGGAAGAAAGTGAAGGTAAAGAAGAGGTACTGGAGAGGTAAGATATGGGCGTTTGGAGACTCAAACTTAATCTATAATCTTAAGCACATGGTAAGAACACGTGATTTGATTAGGTTAAGGTTTTTTGATTCATAATTCAAACTTATTGTACTTAAATCAAGAATATAAATTTGATTTAAGCAGGTTTTAATCTACCAGAAGCTGGCCATAAAGTTATGGCAAAGCAGGTCGTTAAGGTCAAATGAAGGCGTGTGGCAAAGACGTTAGCCAAAAACTTTGAAGGCAGAAAAACTTTAAATAGTTTTTCATTTCCAATTTTGCAGCAGCAAAACAAATTATGCGGCAGCTGATATAAATCATTCTCAACGACGATATACACACACACATACCCGTGTGTGTGGGTGTGGGTGTGGCATGCGAGGGGGGAAGAAAAACCGTGATAACCTAGAAGTGCTTGCCACACAAACATGCTTCTGGCCACATGCGGCGCTCTCGGGTCACTTAAAAATTATGACAAGCGGCCAGCGAGCCAAAAACTAACACAGAAGAAATCAAAAGAGAGAGAGAGAGAGAGAAAAGGATAACTGGCATTGTGTTTTTTTGGTTATGCATGCAACGCACACATACACAGAGCAAAAACCTTGCAGCTGGCAGGCAGCCCAACAAAGGGGGGCAAGGGAGGCGCACAGGAGCAGAAGCAGGGAGGTCAGGAGCTTGGTAAACGGGTTTTTTGCCACGGCCTACGCCAATTGGCAAAGGCACAAACAAAACGTAGCAACGAGCGAGGCCAAAAACAAGCAGCAGCCACCTTGGCACCACTTCCACACACACAAACACACAGAGAGAGAACAAGGTCTAGAGTTAGGTGGGGGCAGAGGTACTTAAAGGGCGTGGCATCCAAAAATTTGTGTTGGCAATCGGCAAAAGCTGCGCAAAAGCCAAACGAACGGAACAAAATAGAACTTTTGGCTCGTTAAAACCTCTGCGCGCAGCGGGGAGAGCTCAGATCAGCTTTGTTGCAACAAAACAAACAAATCAAAGAACATAATACGTGCCACATATTTTCGCTGGCAAGAGCTTATAGCTTAAAAATGTGCCACACCCACATTTCCAAATAATATTTATACATATTTTTGCAATATTAATTTATAAACGCTGAAACCCATAAATTTTGAACAAAACAATAGCAAAACGAGGCAACTTTTTATGCTGGCGCACAAAAGTAGGCAACACATGAGTGAAGCCTTCCAAAAGTTGCCAACCAATGCAAAAAAAAGGAAAATAAAATAAAACACGTTTTAAATTTGATTACCGAATCAAACGACTGTAAGATACACTGCTGCAAGTAAAAAGTATGTTGAATACATTGAGAAAATATCTCTCAAAGTAGAAACGCCTTTAGAAAACCAATCTACCCTTACATACACTCTATGTCGAGCAATAAAGTGTACACCTAAACAAATTTGTATAAAACCCTCTGCAAAAAGCTCGTTGTTGATGGGCTGTCAAATAAAATGGCGCATAAAATTTTAATGCATATCAAATGATTTAATTTGCTGGACAACACATGAAGCGCTGCTCAACGGAGGCGGGCAAGGGCGTGGCTATTGTGTGTGTGTGCAGGAGTTTAGCTTTTGTCAAAGGATGAGAAGGGGCAAAACGATAGCGTTGACGCTGGCGACGGTCTCGCGTAATTACTTTGATGAAAAATGGCAGTTACAGTGATTAAGCAGAAGAAGAAGAAGAAGAAGAAGGAAAGGCTGAAAAGAGGATGGTGGGAAAAAGCAAAAGCGGTAAAGTAAAGCAAACGCGTCCTGCTACTATATAGTTGATTACACATACGCCATGTGGTGCTGCTGCCTGGCAGGAAATTAAGCTTGGTCAAAACGGAAACAGCAAAAGCAGCATATGTGTGTGTGCGAGTATGTGCCAGTGTGTGTTTGTTTGTCGGCCTAATGATGTCAGCCATGTTTGCAACGAACACGCAGTTGCCGCATTAGTTGTAATTGCTGCGGCATTTGCCCCTAAATGGCCAAAAAACGACCGACCAACAACAACCAAACACACACAATTTTAAAGCAACTTCAAAGCCCAACGGCATTTGCCAAAAGCCCTCCTTTGTGTGTGTTTTAAGTAAATAGATAGAAATATGCCAGGCACGAGATCGAGAAATGCAAGAAGGACCTTGCCGACAGATAGAAAGATATCTCAGGAGCAAAAAACAGCAGCAAAGCACAAAGCACAAGAAAAACAAGTAAGAAGGCTCTAGTCGAGAAATCCCGACTAGACGATACCCTGATCCCTATACTTTACGCGTACAGTCAGTGCGTGCAAGTATATATGTGTGTGTGTGTGTACGCGCATACTGCATAGTGCATACAAAACTTCAATGTCCCATATCTCCGGTGTTTATTATCCGATTTCAATAAAATTTTCACAGATTATCATTATTTTGCTTTATAATTCAAATTGCATCTCAAAGTTTTCCAAATTCAAGATTTTGTTGTTATCGATCCCATGTGTATATCGGAAACGGGAAGAGTTATCGAAAATCGAAAACAAACTTGTACTGCCTAGGGATTAGGCGAGCTTAAGTTCCAAATCTGGAGTCTCTAGCTCTTATAGTCTCTGAGATCGACGCGTTCATACATACGGACAGACAGACGGACAGACGGACAGACGGACAGACGGACAGACGGACATGGCTATATCGACTCGACTGTTGATGCTGATCAAGAATATATATACTTTATGGGGTCGGAGATGCTTCCTTCTGCCTGTTACATACTTTTGCACAACTTCATTATACCCTTTTTTCCCATTTTTAATGGGATCAGGGTATAAAAACGAGGCACAAGAGAAATTGCAATGGCAATAAGCAAATAACAACAACAACAACAGCAACTGCAGCAACTGCAACAGCAACAACAACAATGACAATAAATTGCTACAAAAATGAGCAATGAGTAATTCATATTGTACGAGAGGCAAAGATTGAGAGGGAAGGGGGAGATATGGCGTCCAGTAGAAGCAGCAATTCAACGCAACATCAATCTTCAAACTGACTGCTGTAATGTCGAACAGGGGGGGGTTTGGGGGGTAAGGGAATTTAAAGCTGGCGCCGCAGCGTCTGCCACAATTTGGACAGAACGTGGCAAACGCGCTTTTTATGTGGCTGCTGGGAATACTCACGACTCGACTCGGAGTCGACTCCAAGCTTGGTTGGACTCACACTACGACCGACTACTACGTGAGCAGATCTCTCTCAGTTCAGCGTTTGTAATATGCTTGTAAATGCAATAAATTTTGTTAGCTTCAGCGCAAAACTTTCCGCAGCAGCAGCAGCAAGCACTCGGACACAAAGTCAGACAGAAACAGACAGATAAAATATATAAAAGAGAGAGAGAGAGAGACGGGTAGAGAGAGCAAGACAGACGGAACACATCAGCAGCAGTAGTAGTCGCAGTAGCAGCAGCAGTAACAGCAAAGACGACCATAAAACGCGTTTTTGATTTGCTAAATTTATGTGGCCACATTAAATCCAAAAGACAGAACACACACAGAGAGCTGGGGGGGGGGGGGAGTAGAGGGTACAGGAAATGGGTTTCGGCACAACAGCAACAGGCGAATTATTTAACAGCAGCAACAGTCTAAAGGTGAGGGTAATGTATGGGTTGGGGGTTTTGGGGTCTTATTACAAGCGACAGGTGCAACGCATTTTGATTTGCTGGCATACTTGAAAGAAACACTTTTAATTAAAGCCAACAATATTTCACTTTGACTGTAACTTATACATCCTTATTACTTCTTATGTAAATAATAAGTTTTGTCATGAAATGCATTGTGGAGAAAGGAAGACTTAACTTGAAAGTCTATTTAATATTCTAAAGCAGCGGTGAGGGAACATGGGTCAATTACCCAAAATTGGGTAAAAATGAAATTATTGTGGTTAAGAGTGAAACTTTTCTGAGTAAAAAGTTTATATTTTTAATTTGCTATTTTAAAACCCTTTTTTTTGCTTTTTGCACAATAATATTTTTGGTTGACGTTTAAAAAAGTTCTCAGCCCCTGTTCTAAAGCATAATTTTTGATCATTTTTGAGCCTAAGAATTAAACTGCATTTAATTTTTAATATTCAGATATTTTTAATCGTGATCATACTTTGAGAATAAAGCATTTGAACTTAATTTTAACTCGATTTTAGGTTGTTAGGCACTAAACAAATCTTTCGCTAAATAAAAATACACTTGAGAACCCTTCAAACCTTAATTTAACTCCTCAACTCCTCAAACCTGAAAAGATTTTTAACGCTGATAGTTTCAACCCTAGAATGGAAATATGTTCGCTTGGAACAAACAACCAAGCAATTCCTGGTTAAATTTTTACTTAACATCTTTAGAAACTAAAAGCTAAATGAACTTTCAAAGGTTTGCAGCACAACAAAAAATTCAAAAAATAAACTTAAAGTTAATAAAAAAAAACTCAACTATGATTGAAAGCATATAAGAAAAAAAGGGTGTTGGCACTGGGTTAAAGCCCAGTGAGTAATCGTATGTATTTTTTTTTTTTTTTTTTATATACTAAAAGCAGCATATTAAAATGCCGCCCACGCTGAACAATGACAACTTGGACAAGCTGTTACTGAATGTTGCCGATTGTTGTTGTTGTTTGCTGGTTGTTGCTGTTGCTTTGTGTCTGTGGCGTGTGGCATTTGAACTGCTAGCCTACATACACATAAAGAATAGAATGGGATAGAAGGGAGTGAGGAGTGAGGGGTAGCGTTGGGTGTGTAAACTTTAGCTTCAACGTCATCATACCTCATAAACATAGTTCGTGTGGTATATTTCTGTTCTGTTTATGTTTTTTTTTTGCTATCTCTCTCTCTGCTTGGTTGGCGTAGTTGTTTTATTTGTTTACAATCGTTTTTATGTATCGCGAATTGCGTATTTTGCGGTGTACGCCAATTCGCAAAACATGTGGGTACTCTGGCCCTGTGTGTATCTATAAGATACAATATGTATCTAAGCATACATGTGTATCTCCCTCTCTCGCTCGCTCTGAACTGACGTAATGCCCATGAAAATAGCCAGCACATTTTAGAATTGTGCTGTGCTGCTGTTTTGGCCACATTTTAGATGTGTCGTTTGTTGGTCTAAATGAAAACGCTGAATGTTAAGTAGCTGCTTCAACGCCCCAGACTATGCAATATATTTCCAAATGGCGCACTCATAAACATTTAGTCACGCTAAAGACGCTACCAAAATCGTAAATATACATAGAACATCTGTTCTATTTGGAGTGTTTGTGGCCTTAAAACGTGTTTAGATTTAACAATCAGTTAGTAAAAGAACTCTTAGATGTGGTTAAGTGAAGTAGAAATAAAAATGGCATCATCTACGACAATAAACTTAAGTATAATAAAAACTACCGCAAATTGCGAGTCAGCAAATAGTTTAATAGGCATTTTGTTGGGACTTGAAAAACTATCTTTAAAGGTTTTTCTTCCTGTTTAAAGCAATATTATACTTATATACAACTATTGACAGCATAATAAATCAAGCTTGTAAGCTTTCATTCAACATTCAGCAGCAGAGCGAATACATCAATGGGATTGAAACAATTGAACTTTCTATCAATTCCCCAGTTTCGGTTGTCAATTAAATCTCACCAAATTGCATTTATCTAAAACTATGGCAACGCATGTTATTTATGCGAAGCGAAGTGTGAGAGAAAACAGAGAGAAACAAAAATTTGTTTCGTTATATTTCAATATTTTATTAGTGCTAGCTTTTTGGCTAACAATAAATTGCAGCAGTTGCGATGCGGCCAAAAACAAAGCGCAATAAATAAATACACGATACATATATATATATATAGATATAGATACATCCATTACACAGATACAGTTACAAATAGCAACAGATACAGTTGTAGAAACTACAGTTACCAAAAAAAAAAAAATCACAAAACAAGCAACATAAATGGCACAATAAATAAATCGAAGCAGCGTTGGTTTTTTTGTTTTGTTTTTAAAACAAAAAACCCAAAACGAAAGAGAGAACACCGCAAAAAAAGACAAGAACAAAACTCAAATGTCGACTATTCCAATCGCAAGCATAAAAATTGTCTACAAAAAAGGCAGCAAAATAAAAATAAAAACAAAAAGCGAAATAAAATTTGCATTTTTTGTTGCTGTATTTGCTAAAGCGTCGTATCAGCAGCACTATAGAATATATAGAATACATATATATATATTTATAGGAGAAACAAATGCGCAAAGTCAAAGTCGCAGCAAAATGTTATTGAACACAAACACACAAACAAACAAAAATATCATTCGGCGATAAAGATGTGAGCAGCAGAGAGAAACATACAGAGAGAGCGCGTGAGGGGTAGGTGAGGAGGTGGGTGAGGTGAGCGGCGTGGAGAGGCAGGTGTGAGGTTGAGGTAGACACAAAGATGCTTTTTACTTATGTGCATATATTTACCGGTATAAAAATATATACATATAGTTCTTAGTACTATTTAAACGTATGTACATAAATATGTATATCAACAATTGAATATACTTATAGCATTTTGATGTATGTAATGTATGAAAGCTTTATAGCTGTCTGTTGATGCCTCAATATAAATATGCTCTTGTCAATTTTAAGTTTATTTTGTTTTGAGAATAAATCTATCTTGCACTTTACCAAAGCATTAATAGTTAAGAGTTTGTTTAAGTTGTTCTAAGCATGCTCTTTAAGAACAGAACAGTTAAAGCATCCTCTTTATAACTGGTTCAAACTAAAGAAGCTCCAGAGTATCTTTATAAATTCGTATCTCTATAATATGGAATCTCAGGGGGCTGAAGGAAACAAAAAAGTAACTTTGTAATAACAGAGAATGGTTTTTTGATTGCAAAGTTCTGTAAATGTTATACTAAAGTTCGTATTAGGAAAGTTTGACTGCATTTATTAACAGCCGATAACTATACCAATCCCAGCTTTGATCTTCATTAAATCAATCCCAAGATTACAAGAATCATAAATGTTTAATATGTTCATTTCTTAACTGCCGATAACTAAACCAATCCCAGCTTTGATCTTCACTAAATCAATCCCAACATCACAAAAATCATAAATGTTTAATATGTTCATTAACTTTGCCCATTTTTTGAACCCATCCTACTTAAATTGCAAGCTTATCTCTACAATTCTGTTTAAATATTTGGGATAGGTCTGCTTATCTTATCACATAATATTTGCATACAGCTAAGATTTTCGCACATGGCCTACCTTTATCTTATCTTTCTTCCCTTCTATTTTTGAAACTAGACTAAACTTATATCTCTCTTAATTGCATTGAATATTAAGATTATTGCAAACAGTTTGAATTGTTTCTTTCCTCTTTTTCTTATGCTGTTTTATTTGTATTTTGGCTTTAGCTTTGCTTTGCCTCCCCCTTTCCGCCCCATCCCCCTCTCCTAACACACACAAAATTGTTTCTCAAGCGCGTTAACATTTATTTTTACTGTTTGTGCTTGGCAATTTATTTTTTTTTCGTTTTTTCCTCTCTTTTATACGCTTTTAATCAGATACAAAGCGAACAATTTTTGTTTGGATTTTTTCTTCTTTTTTTGCATAAGTAAATACATGAAGACAAATACAAAGAAGAATTTTGTGGAGAAATGTTTTCAGTGCCAGCTGCTATAGCTTGTTGTTGTCAACGTTGCGTATGAGCAACGTATTGAGCATTATGACTCATGCGATCTCTTTTTATCTGCTCTTTCTCACTCTTTCACACTCTCTCTCTCTTTATCTCTGTCGACGCGCTCCACTTGCAGTTTTGCGGGAACGGGAAACTCAACACAAATCATTTTTATGGCGCTGCTCTTTCATTTGGCTTTTAAATTTTTGTTTTTTGTTTTTTTTCGTTTCGTTTCGTTTTTGGGTGCCCCATTTGATTAAAACCGAACTTCCAATTCAGTTTTCCCCCCTCTCCCCGTTTGTTCCATTTGATTTTGCGATAATCTCATTCTCTTCATCTGCTTTTCAGCTGCCTGTCTTCGCCTCACATTTCCCGTTATTTCCTTATCGTTTTTTTTTTTTGGGGTGTATCAATAAATTAATTCGAAAACTTTGCCGCTTCCATTCGATTGAGTAATCGCCCTCCTTTCCCTCTCTCTCCCCCATTTTCTTCCACTTCTTCGTTTCTTTCGTCGCTTTTAATTTTTCGTGCACAATTTTTATCTGTCGTGCACAAATTTTTTTTTTCTTTTTTATTTTGATGCCTCGTCATTGGTCCTGCTTTTTATCTGTTGTATCTACAAGTTTTGCCAGTTTCCAAGCCCTGCCTATCGGGTAATTTGCTCTTGCTCCTCTTCTATCTAACGGCAACTATAGTGGGGCAGGCAGGCAGGCAGCATTCACCCTTAACGCCTGCTGCTTCTTCTTTTCGATATTTTTTTTTTTTTTTGGGTTGACTATTGAATTGGTTTCGTGCTCATGCATTTTATATGAAATTGTCTGGCAATGTCTGGCATGGACTCTTCTTCCTCTTTTTTTTTTACCTACCCCCTAAATACCCCTCTATCCCTACCCCACCCACTTGTACGCCTCTTTTAATGGCTGTCGAAAAATAGTCGAAACGAAATGTTTTTTTGGGTGCGCTGCAATTAGTGGACAACATTTGTTAACCAACACTGGCGCACAAAATGCAGGTCTACCTGCTAACTATATGCCTCTTATCTTTATTGCAACGACTTCGAAAGCAAGGGGGTGAGGGTGGCATACATGTTACCGTTAGAAAATAGTACATGTTGAATATATAAAAAATTGTAGCAAAACGTTTTAGTTTTTTTTTCTCGCTTCTTTTCTCTTATTTGAAGTTGAATTTAAATCCATGGTTTTTTAATGCGGGCGATAAACTTTTACTACAATTGTCGACAACCATACATATATGGGAGAAAGAGTGAGCAAGCGAGAGAGAGCGAGCGAGAAAGAGTTAGCGAACTCTTCAACTGTTAAGCTTCGCTTGGTTGGATCGTTCAGGTGCTACAGTTTAATTATGTGACGTTGCCGTCGCCGTCGTCGTCGTCGTCGTTGTTGCCGCTTAATGTTTTAATTAAATGTTTTATTAGCACGCTTTTGGGGCACGCCCCGCATATAAAAGAGGCAGTGGCAGAGGCAGAGGCAGGTGGTTTTGTGGGGTTTGTAAGTGTTGTTAACGTGCCTCAACATTTCTTTTTCTACTTCTCTTTTTTTTTCGATGTATTATGTGTGTTTTTAGCTCTATGGGAATTGCATGTTGAAATGTTGAAAAAAAAACAAACGAACAAGCTACTTTTTTGTTGATTTTGTTAAGCACAATTTGATTGTTACATTGGGTTTGAGTGGGAGTTGTACTTGGTTTAAAGTGATTAAAAGAAATTAAGCAAATAAACCATGTTCGTATGTGTTAAAAGGTATTAAAAGAAGAATATTATAGGGTTGTTTATAGTGTTATTAAGGTATTAAGTTAGAATCAAAGAAGAATCAAACAACAACAAATATGGTTTTAAGGGTTTGCAGCTCTTAATGAAAATAGTTTGTGGAAGAAGATCTAAAAATTCTTCCTTGGTTTATTAAATATAAATTTCAAAATTCAACAAATTTCAGAGGTTATTCAATCAATTCTTCAATGATTAAACCAAGATATCAATTTCTACCAAACACAAAAATTCCGAAGGATAAAATAATTGTTTTACCTTCCGAAAAATTCTATAGAGGAGTCATTAAAAACTTTTCGTGATAGATTTCATTAATAAGTTCAAAGAGAAAAAAGCTTGAAATAAGAAACACTAGTTCCAATAGAAATTCCTGCTAATTACCATTGTTTACAGAGAAATCTATACTATAGCTTTTATTGCTAGAATCATATTCAACTTGTTAAGAGTTGGGTATACGTAATATGATAAAAATCAACTTTGATAGAGTTAAGTATACGTAATATGATAAACTGAACACAAGTACGATGAGTTGGCAAATAAACATGATAATTTCTTGTTCAACAATTACAAAAGTTATAAACAAAAGTTTTAATAAGGTATATTATAAAGATAGTTAATTTCTCTGCATTTTAAAATAATTTCTATATGTTTCGTTAAAAGTAACAACAAGCTTACCTATTTTTGCAGTATATACATATGTATATGTTCATTATATCTATATATATATATTTGTGAGCTTGCAATGACAGCTTTAATAATAAATAAAAGGTGTTGCTCAGGTTTTTGCACATTGCTTTTGCTTTTTTACTTTGTAGAAATACATATATATAGCAAGTTGGCTTTGTCTCGCTTTGTTTTATGAAGCAAGCAGAAATTCTTTTAAGCTCAACATCATTTCGCATTCTTTTTCATCTCTCAGTGGCATCATCACAAGCAATACTTAAAAGGATCTATCATAGTATGTGTGTGTGTGTTTGTTTCCTATTCCAATACAAGATGGTGTCCGTCGTGTTTAGTGTTGTAAGATGGCCGTGTTGTGTGTTGTTTGTTTGCGCTTTGTGCACGGCCAAACAAATCAACATCCGGTTAGCTTTCGAGTCTCGCAACACAAAACATTTCGTTGCACATATGAAATATTATATATATACGTACGTATATATATATACACAAGTCAAAGCTCTCTTCTCTCATCTCCGCCTCTGTTCTTCGCTCCTCTCCTCTCCTCTTCTTGCTCTTCAGCGTCACCCTCATCTGACTGTCTGGGCAAGTTGACAGGCCGGCGGCAGCCGCATTTGATAACTGTAGCTGCTAACTGCTAGCCGAAGCCGCCACATATACAAGCACACACACACACACACAGGCACACGCACACACTCATATGTGTATGTATGCGTGAGTCGTCTGGCCGGCCTCAGTTTGTTGTCTCTCTGTTTGTTTGCATGTGTGTTGAGTGTCTGGGCGATAGTCAACTTTTGTATTTTATTTTCGTATGAGTAACGCGTTAACATTTTTTGGCGACTTTTAGCACAGACAGGCGTTGGCTTTATTTTTCTTATTTTTTTTGTTTGTATTGTTTGTTTGTTGCTGTTCACTTTGGGCACTGCTTTTGTCTTTGTGTGTGTGTGAGTGTGTAAGTTTGTTTGAGTGTGAGAAAACAATTGCTAATAATAATTGTGTATGCTAGTCAAAGAAGCGCTAGACGACCGGCACAGACGAGACGCGCAGCACGAATGAATGAAGTTGGCGAACAAACGACATTGCGAAGCGTACAGTAGCAGCAGCAGCGGCAGTCGCAGCAGCAGTCGCAGCCTCAGTTGACGTCGCTGCCCACGACACACGAAGCAAACAACGAGCAGTAAACGATTTGCGTTCGCGTTCTCTCTCTCTCGCTCTCGCTCTGTCGTGTGTCTGTCTCTCTGGGTTTGCTGCTCACGCGTGTAGGTCGTCTAGAGGCCGTTCGCTTGTTCGTTTGTTCGTTTAGTTGGATTGCCATTTCTCTTTTGGAGGCCACTTGCCATCGTTTGTTCGGCGCTCGCACGCTCTTCTTTGGCTGGCGCTCTCTCTAGCGCAAAAAAAATTCTTTGCTGCAAATCAAAGTCGAGGTCGTTGTACGAATGAAAGAATGTCGGCTTGTTTTTGGTCTTGTTGTTGTTGTTGGCGGCGCTGCTGCAGCGTCATTGATGTTTAATGCTTGCTGCGATCCGCCATTGTTGCTGTTAACTTTGCCTGCAACGCGACGTCGCTGCATTTATGCTGCATTCTCTCTCTCTCTCTCGTGAGCGCTCTCTATTTTTCGTATATGTTCTTTTGAATAATGTTGCTTCATGCTTTCTCGCAGTCTTGGTCTTCATCTGCCTGCGTCTCTGTCGCCCCATTCGTTGTTTGTGTCTCTCTGTCTATCTGTGCATTTGTCTGTTAGGCAAAAATGTGCTGTTACTTTTTATGTGCACCACCTTTTCTTCTTCGCCCCCCTTCCCCACCCATTCTACTCTTATTTTGGCCCAGGCACTCCTTTTGGAATGTTTTTTAGACTCGTTTTTTCTTACTTTTTACTTATTTTTACTACTTTTTTAATACATTTTCGGCTAACGGGTTGACGCGGTAGGGGCAAAGAGGGGAGCCTCATCATATTTGGTTTTTTTGGGTTTGTTTGTGAGCCGCTTTCGCGCGTTTGTAATAAAAACTCGTTATAAGTAGAAATTCTTTACTTTTTTTTCAGCTTGCGCTCTTCTTTTTCTTGCTCTGCTCTTTTTGGCTAGTTTTACCTGCCTTGCCTCCCCATTTCTCCTCTCACCCTCACTCCAGCGTCTTTGCCTTGGCACACTCATCTATTTCCATTTTTTTTAAGGCACTCTTTGCGGCCACTTTTCTTTATTATGATTTGCACCCCTCACACCCCAACATACCCTCCCCCCTTTGCTTGCTGCTTAGTTCCATGACAAATGTGAGAACCGCTTTTGGCTAAAAAGCTTTGCTCAGAGTCAGTCAGTCGGCGGCGACGGCGGCTCAAACGCTTAGAAGTTTCCTACACTGGTTAACGCCCCCTCCAAAAAAAAAATATATATAGGTAGTATAAGGTAATCATAGAAAAACACACAAACACACGCACACATATATATACAGACAGTGTTCAATCGACATTAGAAACCTTGAGGAATACTTTTTTTTTAATATTTATATAGTTTTTATCATTTTTTTTAATATTTAAGAGCCTAGAAATATTTTTTCTTGTTTGAAAACTTATTGAAACTTATTAAAAACTATTTGAAAAGCTTTCGAATCAGCCAAAAAAAAGTTTATTCAGTTTCATTGAACATTAAGCTAATAAAACAACTAATTTATACCAAAAACAAAAATAATTATTTATCTTTTGATATTTTTTCAAACAAAAATATATGTTTAGTTCTTCGGAAGTTACAAATACACTGTGAAAAATGCTTACAATAAAGGATTTTACAATACTAAGGCAATTTGTATATCTAGGAACAATTCTTTGCCGATTTTTATTTTTATTTCGACCAAATCTATGATTTATATTAACCCAAGTTTGTTCTATCGAGCGCCCACTGTATCCGATGCTTAGCCACTTATCAGGTAAACTATGGTTACACCTTTCCCCTTTGCATCCCCCCAATGGGTGCCTAGTCAATTATTAGGCCAGTTGGCAAGCTAATTTGCTTATCAGCAGAATGCAATTGCGAGAGCCCTGCAGGGGGTTCGCGGGGGGTTTGGGGGAGAGGGGGTTAGGCAGATAGCAGCAAAGCAGCGAAATGCGCGCCAAATAAAATTGTCATTAGGAGGCATTTGCAACACAGTCGCTGATAACATACAGCATTTACCTGCCCCCACCAACCCGTCACGCTCTCTCTCTCTCTCTCTTACGCTGTCTCTCCCTCCTTTCTCACTGGTTACACATCTTCTTCGTGCTCATTTTTGCTGATAAGATAGCGAAATAGACTCAAAAAAAGGTGCATAAAAAACTTGAAAATTAAGTTTTGCATCTTTCGCTTCGAGAAAAAGAGAAAAAAAGTTCAAATCATCGTCACAAACTCGACAATGGGCAACTAAATGCTAAGAATCGGGTAAAAGAGTAGTGAAAAACTCAGCGATTCGGAATGGATTGGGAATGGGCATCAAAGTTCCAGTCGAACTATTTAACACCATTTATCGTTAGCCGCAGCAGCAAAACGCAAAGATATCGAAAGAAAACGCAACTAAGCGCAATGATTTGGCATATTCGAAAACAAAAAGAGGTTTCTATATTTCTGATGAGACTCCGAAAACCAGCTTAACAGATTATTAAAGGCTTAACAAAAATGTTACCCTAAACAATTTGCATGAAATGCTAAAAAAGCCATCTTAAAAGTTAGAAAGCAATTTTTGATTAGATGGTTAAGATAGGTTAAGATGGATAACAATTGGAAAAAGGGATAAAAGCTCAAAACTCAAAGCTCAAAGCTTGACTTAAACCAAGCAGGCAAAAATTGCATACTTGAAAACCATTCAATACAATAGAGTTTGAAAGTAAGGGCTAGAAAAACCCGAAGACCTGGCAACTCTACTAAGGTTTCTGAACAACTCTAGTAAATATTCAAGCATGGTTATATTCAAAAGTTCTTTTACTATGTTAAGTAAGAAAAGAATAATGCTTTAAAGCTCAGCTTAGAAAATTCTACGAATTTTAAGCTTGAACTTTTGCAAGTTTTTCATTTAAAAAACTTTGATTGAATATATTTTCTAGCTAAGTAACTTAAAACTTTTTTGCATTAACCAACTTTGAGCATTAACAAGTTTCTTTTAACTTAAACGTATCCGAAACCGATCAGATCATACTAAATTTAAAGTTCTATACCAACTTCTATACTCTTTTCTAATTAATCTTTTATGCCCAATATACAACAACTAACACCTATCAGCATAATGTCTCATTTCCAAACCAAAAATCACAACCATAATCATAATCAGAATCATATCGTATTAATGACACTCACCTGTCAGCTTTGGGGCCTTCCACATTTGAATGGATTTCATTAAGGAATTTCCAACGATTGCAGTTTTATTTTTTTGTTGGTTTTTTTTGTTGTTGTTTTGTTATTATTATTAAGTCTATCATGTTGATTATGTTTCGCATTTACAATGAATTGATAACAGAGGTTTGGATAACACAGCAGTTTATATAATACATAATATTTATTTATGTTTTATTCATTACATTTTTTGGGGCGTCACTCAAATTTTTGTGCTGATCACTTGCAAAATTGGCAAAATACTTTGAACTCGTTTATTTTTGCTTGTTTTTTGTTTTTTTTTTTGCTGACACTTGACGAATATATCTCTGACTAACAGTAAATGTATATAAGTGTGTGTGTGTACCGTTTGAGACACACACACAGTGCGTATGCGCAACGTTTCGGAATAATATATGTGACGAAAATCTGTTCACGTTTCTTGTTTGCAAACTGTTTGACCGTTGCGGCTGAGCGACCAAACTCGACTGCCAACAGCTAAGAATTATTTTGTGATTGCTGCTGCTGCTGCGACTGCTTCGTTGAACTGGTTGAACTGCACTTGTTCGCCGACGCTGCTGCGGGGCAACCGCAGCTGGCGAATGTTGCGTTTCAACTGATTGGAAAACTACTACACAACTTCGATGGGGACTTGCACAACGAGAACTGCTGTGTGCAGTTATGGGACCTGGACAAACTCCAAAGCGCACCAAACAATAGCAAAAGCAGCGTCTACATCGACATCGACGTCGACGTCGCCACTTCGGCAAGGTGAAGGTGGGACGCCAATCAATGAGAGCGATAGAGAGCAAACAATGCTGCGTCGGCGCGCTGCTTCTGCTGCTGCAGTACGACATACAAAGCGCCCGAGCATTGGGCGCCAGACGATGACGACGACCGACAGCGAACACGACGACAACGACGACGGCAACGACGCAACGACGATGACAACGAGGCGTTTCGTTGAGTGCATTGGCATAGTAAACTTTTGCACGAGGCGCCGGCGACGTCGCGACGCCTGCATTAAATTTACAAGCAGCGAACGTACGAGAGCTCAAAAGAGCGTGAGAGCCGACAGCAGGCTCTCAATTTGCATTGTGGGTTGTAAACGAATGCCGTTAGATGCGCACTTGACGTCGTCGTCGTCGTCGTTGGCGTTGCTCATCAACAAGTCAGCGACTGCGACGCTGAAGCTGACTGCGATGTTAACAGCGTCGCGTAGCTGCTTTTGCTTTTCAGTTACAACAACAAAAATGCGACTCGCACAAAGGAATTCCCCCGAATTTTAGACTTTGGACTTTTGAAAAAAACTGCGAAAAATAATAAATAATAATTCCCACAATATATATCAAAGGAAATGCAGCAAAATGCGACGCAGTCATCAAGTAACACAAAAGCAATGCACTTGACTGAGCGAAATACAGACAGACTCAGACAGAAAGAGAGCGAGACAAAGGCAGTGTGAGAGAGAGTCGCAGCAGCGGGCAGCGCAGTCGTTAACTGGCGCCAGCAGCGACAGCGGAAGTAAACGGGAAAGCTTCAATTTAGCCGGCATTTTGCAGTGCATCCGCTCGGCTGAGCACAGCCGAAGTTCCTGGGCTGAGTTCTTTTTGTTGTATTACTGTTTTTTTGTTCAAAAGAGAGCGGGGCACTCAGGACTTAAGAGCACATGCTCTCTCTTGCTCTCTCTTTAGTGAGGCAGGTCAGTTTGCGCCAGCTGACAGCGAAGCGCTGTGCAATGCGGCGCTCAGCAGCAGCAGCAGCAGTTGCCGACAGGAGCAGCGCTTTGCACTCTTCCTCTCTTCTCACACACACACACGCACACAGACACTGCATTAGCATTATTAGATTTATCGTGTTTTAGCGCTTAAGCAGATGCCTGCGCCGCTGCCCGCTGCCCGCTGCTATCCTCTGCTGCTGACCATAAAGTGCGGCGACGTCGACGACGACGACGAAGCCGGCGACTGGGCACATTTTATGACTGCTGCTGCTGCTTCTTCTTATTATTTTTTTGGGCTTCTTCCTGCGGGCTCTTTTCTCATCATTATTTGCGCCCCGAATTTTGTGCTTTGCCTTTTTTTCCTTTTCCTCCTGCTGCTATCTCACTCTATCTGCTGCAGTTTATGTTCAGCGCTGACTTTTCATTATTATTATTAGCACATCTTGAGCTGAACAGCTACTTAAACAACTGTAAGTGTATCAGTGTGTGTGTGTGTTTGTTTATTCGTGTTTGTGTGTGTTTGCAATTGGCATGCAAATATTTAATTAGCTCCTTCAAGCTGTTGCCAAGCTTTGACGCCTGATTAATTCAAGTGTTCTACCGTTCATTTCAATTCTCTTTCTTTAATATTTTGTGCAGAGTCATGCCAGACAACAATTAAATTAGCAAACCAATTTTAGTACCGTTTTGGCACAAAACTTTGAACACAACTCCAAAAAATGTGTATTAAATTGCTATAGCTTTTGCTTTTCGCGTTGTGCACATGATGTCGCCTTTTAACCGCGCACAATTTTCATATGCCAAAACATTTGCAAAAATATTCGATGCGTCCCACACACTATGCAAAACTATGCAAAACATTCAGCGCGAACACTTAGCGAAATGAATTGTAAAACTTCCAAACTTCCATTTCGGACAATAAAATCTGCTTTTTCAACTACTTAGTAGAGCTAACCACATTAAGGTATGAAAAAAGGCATAACAAAGCTAGTTTTGTGTATTTTTGACGATTTAAAAGAGTATCGATCATTATTGATAATCGCTTTATTAGGTAATCGCTTTAAAATATCGATAAACACTATGTTAGAAATGCATTTTGACGATAAAAAACAATTCAGTCTGAATGAAACATATTTAAGCAATATCGGTCTTAATGAGTATCGATTTTTATCGGTATAGTGATTGAAGAAATGAGTTTTGACAATTAAGTTGAGTAAAATTTATGTACGTTTGGTCTTAAGCGATCTTAATGATTATCGATTGTTATCGACATTATCGATAATTAAAAGTGGATCGATACATTTGTAACAATTTGTTATTATTTATTGAATGTTAGTAAGTCTAATGTGCTCTACATATAAATGTTTCTAAACGCAAACTTTTATTTCCAGCTCTTCACAGTATTTTGAGTGTATCTAAAAGTTCTGTGTGTGTATGTGTGTGTGTATTATAGTGGGTGTTTGTATTTGTGCATTAGTTTGGCGATTTGCAAACTGCATTTTGGGTATTTTGTCGCTAAATTGAGTTCCGGTTTAACGATGGGAAGCTTTTGTTTAGGTTTTTAGGTAATGCCCAAAGCCCCAACCAAACAACAGCCAGCAGCAGCAGCAAGAGATTTCCGTGTTGTTCCCTTTTTCGGCATTTTATTGCTTTTGTTTATTTTAAAGCGCAGTTTGTTGATTTAAACAAAATTTTTATAAAATTTGATGAAAGTGGTTTTCTTTCTATAGAAATTGAATTTTTAATGGGTTTTCAAAGACTTAAATCATTAGAAACGATAACTTATTGAACCTAGAAACTGTTTAAACTAGAGATTGGTTTGATTTCTAGCGGTTTCCAGTTACAATATAATAATTATGACAGGAAAATTAGTTTGGAATTTGCAAAAACTTTTTTTGGATGGGCTAGATTTACCTGCTACATATATATATATATATATAGAACGAGAGAGGGAGAGAGAGAGAGGGAGAGAGAGAGAGGGAGAGAGAGAGAGTGCGAGAGAGAAGGTTCGCAGAAAATTGCTTTGCAATTAAAAACCCAAAAATGATGTTGCCAAAATAAAAAGGGCTGCGCTGGTGTTGCCGCTGCGGCAGTAACAAACAAGAAGTTGGCAGCAATTAGCTATGATATCGTACATATATATATAAATTATTTAACATTTTTTGGCATTGCCATTAACACAAAGCCCAGCAATTGCCAGGCGCAAAATAAATTACCAGCAACAAACAACAGCAAAAATAAATATATGTATAAAAATAAATTAAAAATCGCTATGAAAAGCAAAAACAAAAAATATTGAAAAATATCTATATATAAACATATATTCTATGTAGATATTTTAGTATTTATTTGGGCACATAAATATATACATACATTATGGGCAACTAATGGCGTTGCAACATTGTTGGGACAGAGACAGAGAGCCTAAATTAAACATTAAAAGCGATGCTTATCAGACGAATCCCCTGGCAATTTCAATTGCCAAACAAAACTATATAATATATATATTGTATGTATATATTGTAAGCTAAAAGCCTGAACACACACACACACACACGCACATATTAAAGTTATGCGACACGACCATTAGCCAACAGCAGTGGCACAAAAATATGTGCAAAATATTCAAATGCATTCTAAATAAATATGAGCATTTTATAAATAGTAGAAAAGCAGCAGCGAAACCCAAAAAAATTCACAAAAAGATACGCGCGACAACAACAACAACAACAACAAAACAAATGCATATTCAAATGCAAAACAAAAACAACAACAATATGGGCTTGGTAGACGCTTAGATACCTTGTATTTTGTGTAGTCTTGAACATTCCTTGGGGATCTTCAGGATCTTTCAAGCCAACTAAAACAACAAATTTGGTGACAATATTCCTTTGAGATTCGGCGTTCCTTGAGGTTGTGCTTTGTACAAACTTTTTAATTTATTTTAAGTAGTTCTCTTACAGCTAAAAACAAAATTTGATGACAATAATCCTGAAGGATCCTGAGTTCCTTAAGGTCATACCTTGTAGGAAAATCTTAAAACTTTTAAAGCTTATTACGAAAAGTTCTTTAACAGCAAAAGACAAAATTTGATGACAATATTCCTTATAGATTCTGAGTTCCTTGAGGTTATACCTTTAACAGTAACGTATTTTGTATAAAAATCGAAGTGATGTTTCTTTTAAAACATTTCTTACTAATCTACAGTTGATGTTTAAACTAGTTTTGCAACCTTAAAAACCTTTTTCCATTCAAACAGCTTATAGGGTATCTAGAAATATCATTCGATGCGACACGCACTTGTAATATTCAAATGGATTAACTTTGATCAGATGCAAATGAAAGGGCCAGCAAATGTAGAGGAGATAGGGGCACGGCGTCAAGGGATGCAACTGGGGGACAAATTGAGCTAATTGCACACTAGATATACAATGAGAGCCAGAGATTGGGAGTATGGGATGGATGCGCGTAAAGGACACACACATACACATACATACACACATACGCACCTATTAATAGGCGAATTAGCATAAAGTGCAGCAAAGCATTGTCAGCCTCTCAAAGGACCAAAACAACGAGCGAGGACGCGAACGAGTCGAAAACCAGAGTGACAATCGTTAGGAACCAACCAAAAAAAAAAACCTTTCAAATTGCACTATCAGACATTCAGTCTATATTGGGAGCAGACAGCAATCAGACAATATATCCATTTGATTTGATTTGATTGAC
This sequence comes from Scaptomyza tumidula, assembly GCA_035044465.1. Lineage (NCBI taxonomy): Eukaryota > Metazoa > Arthropoda > Insecta > Diptera > Drosophilidae > Scaptomyza > Scaptomyza tumidula. Next base: position 16,754,158 of record JAWNNW010000444.1, read on the forward strand.
ATGCCACATTCAAAACGCAATTCACTCAACGCAACTGTTCACAAATTGACTTCAATTATGTAGCGAAGAGAATGAAGTAGAAGTAGGGCAGGAAAGAAGATGTTTCTAGCATTGATTTAATGGGTTTGGAACTAAAGAAACCTTTCTTTAATCTTAAATAAACTACAACTTGATTAAAGTTTCCCAATTGTCATTAAACAAACAACTTTTTCTGCAATCTTAATCTCTTAAAACTTTCATGTTAAATCTAACTAAAATTAACTTAAGCACAAGCTTAAAATTTAAACTAACAAATAGTTTCGAATTTGTCAACTTGTTTAACTACACATTAATTTAGTTGAGTTGAACTTTTCTTTTCTGTTGTGAGCTGTCGCAAATGCAACAAAATTCCAGCTAATGCTAAATGCCAAACTGTTGACTTAATGACAGCGCAGTTAGCCACAATGCCAACTGCCAACTGCCAACTGGCTAAAATTACAAGCTGACAGGTGTCACACGCAACTTTTTCGAACTGTTTGCACTGTTTTTTTTTTTACTGGTGGCAGGTTGCGAGAAAGGATGCCGAATGAAAGACTCACTAATTGAAAAGCGTTGCAGCATGCAGTGCACAACTTGACGTATACTTAATCTTCTCAAAAAAAGTACATAGGGTGTGTGTGTTGTTGTTGTGTTATTGTGTGTGTGTACTTCAATGTCGAGCAGAGCACATCAAATGGGTTAACTGGCACAAAAAGCCGCAAAACTTGACACACTGAAAAACTGAAAAGCGCTGAAGATTCAATGCAAATATAAACAAATCAGGCGTTAGGGGAGAGGGGTGGTGGTTGTGGTAAGAAAACGAAACTCAGCAGTGTTTGAAAGGGTGTTGTGTAAGGGTGGCTGTGGTTGCTTGTGTTTGCATAGTTACTTTTTTTCCAGTGCACTTAGGAAAAAAGTTAACCCTAAAATCGTTTTTGGTATCAGGGAAAACCCTTTCTTGGTTAGTAGGCTCATTTGTTACAATCAAGGTTCTTATATCAAGACAAATAATGCTGTTTAAAAGCCGTATCCTTCGTTTTTAGCAAGCTTTTGCCACAGTGTAGCTACTCTACTGTTCCTTCACCTTGTTGTTGTCGTTGTTGTTGGTTTTTTGCCGCAGATCAGCAGAAAAATTTGTGGTTTAGCTGCCGCCAGCTGGGCCAGGCATACAAAACATATGGAAATTACATTTGCACAAACAACAACAACAGAAACGAGAACAACAACCAAAAGCTCGACCAAAATGAAAAGCTGCAAAACATTTTCGTTGCAGCATTTTTCGTTTCAAGTTTTCGTATAGGCATTTTTGTGTGTAGGTTTTAGAAAATGAAAACTTGCAACAGCCGCAGCAGCAACAACAAGATTACGTACAGCTTGAAGTGGTGCGGTGGGGTGGGGTGGGGGTTTGCAGGGGGCTATGTGTGTTGCCTTAGCACTAGTGCTAGGCCACACAAGTGCGGCCAGAAAAGCACTTAATCATCTTAAACCGTTGTTTGCACGGCTTGCCGCAGACGTGGCTGCCACAAATACACACACACACACACATACACAAACAAACAAAAACACACACGCACACACAGTTGCAGCACACTTTAGTGCTACACGTGTTTTCATATGCTGCGTTGCACGCAAAAATAAAACAGTTACACAAAATATACCCAAAAAAAAAAAAACACAGCAAAAAAAAAGGCTACAAAGAAAACCCGAAAAATATTTAAGGCATGCTCAATATAACATACCAATCTATATATTGTTTGAAGCATCAATTCTTATATTTAATTCAACCCTTTTGAAAAGATTAAGATAAGTTTTATTCTCCACATTAGACAAGATATTCCTTTATTCGGAACTTCGACAATAATATGTATTAAAAATAATAACGTTGAGGTTTTTATTATGGTTTTAACCAATAATTTTATGTTTTTATCTGCATTTTTCTATAACATAAATTGTATCTGCATTTTTGAGGGTACAAAATAAATAATTAATAATTTTGGGAATTTTTGATTCTTTAAAAAAAGTTTAATATGGTCAAATAGTAATTCAAATACGCACAGGGTATGCAAAAAGAAAGTTCCCTAAAAACTAGTCAAGCACCTCAAAGAAAAAAAAAGGATACTGCCAACAGCAATAGAAGAGCAGCAGCAGCAGCCACACCCACTGCCGCCCACAATTGACCAGCTGCGCAGCTAACTAAAACACAGAGCAAAGCCAACTATCTATTCAGGTGGTAACCCCCTCAATCTGCCACAAGCCAACCCTCTCTCACTGCCAACCACACATTTCATGCAGGATGGAAAAGCTAAACCGCATTTAGCGCGCTTTTAGTGGTCGCCATTTTGCCTGTTGTCGTTCCAAAAACACACACACACACCCACACACACAACCTCCCTTTTTCCGCCTTCAGATTTATGCTATGAAAATATGCCAGTGTCTAAAGTTGCAAGTTGCCACGCCCACCCAGCATCACACGCCCATACAAACAGCAGCCAGCCTTTTTTTCCAAGGGGTTGTTTTCGTTAATTAAAAAATTTTGACTTGCTTATATGCAAATCAATTACCAGCAAGACCCCCAAAAAGGGGGGGGGGGTGGTGTAGCAAGTAGTTGACGTGTTTCTGTTGAGGCAAGAGAGAACACTCTGCTGGCTGCGGCACGTGTGTTTTGAGTACTGTAGCAGCAGCATCAACATACAGCAACAGCTTGTGGCCAAAAAGCCCAAAGCAATAAGCGGCATACGGTTCACATTTTTGACTTCCAAATGTGTGTGTGTGGAAGGTGTACAGGTGTGTGTGGTATTTTGATTTGCTACTGTTTTTGTGGCAAGTGTTGCTTCAGCATATAACACAAGAAACAATGTCTGTCATAGCAAAAATATTAAAGCTGCCACAAAACTAATAAAAAGAAAAACTCTACAAAACTGTTTAAATTTCTTATATCAATTGAGTTGATGTCAAAAATTCAATAACAACTTGCGATGTGTTTGATGACGTGTGATAAATCTGAGTGAAAGGGTTCATTTCGTTGCGGCCTGAAGCAACAGCTGTAACAGTTTTATATTTTATTTACGGTACATGTCTTGGGAAAGTTAGCTGTTAGCGCGTAAAAATGTAGCTTGGGAGAAATGCTTTCTGCATATTGTTTGAAGTGCCTAAAGGAAACAAAAAGAACAGCGCCGACACAAGTTGCGACAGCTCCTTTGAATTTTGAACCCCAGTTGAGTTCGAGAGGCCCAAAAAAAAAAATGAACAGAAAGGAAAAGTATGAACAAAAAGGGTGAAGAGTGAGAGACTATAAGATATGCCTTAGTTTGTTTAGAATATATGTTACTATAGAATGCAATAAATGAATAATAAAGTTAATAGTTGAAACTAACTGAAGAAATTTTGTTCATTCCGTTTCCAATTCAACTAGAGATATTGATTGTCTTAAGATATCTCAACAAAACTTTGTGTTGAGTATCCTCTAACTTCAAAGCCCCGCATAGATTTCCAGGGTATATTCAATGCAAAACTTGTGCCGCGTTAAGGCAGCATCGCGTTTCAGCAGCAGCAAAGCAACTAAAAGTCAAATAAACAATTCAACTGAACGCTGTCAACAGCAAAGGGGCGAGGTCGCAATGGAACGCAGCAGCAACAGCATCATCATCGCTCATAATACAAATACACACAGCAACAGCAGCAGCGACAGCAACAAGGAAAGCGAGAAAGAAAAGACAAGTAGCTAGCTTCTAGCAAGGAGCCAAGGCAAGGCAAGCAACAAGGAGCTGCAAGTTGTGGCAAGAAGTTGATGCTGGCTGGCTGGCTGGATGGCTTGGCTTGTGCCACATAGTTTCATATTTCGCTGCTTTTGCATGTTTTATTTATTGTTTTTGAGCGCTGTCTTCGCCTGCCACTTCAGTCCTTGGGCAAAGGTTACAACTCTTGACTTTAATTGTTAGCAAGTGACGGGCGCTGGGTGCTTAAATTATTGAATGCCAAATGCGGAAGTTGCTTTTGCTGCAACTATGAAAAATGTTGCAAACATATTTCACCTAAAACTTTCTTTCTTTCCACTGCGCACTATTTTTTGCTTAAGAAGCAGATTTCTATGGGGGTAAGTATTATGATGGATGAGTGTTGCATGTTGTATGCCTTGATTAAAGCGTGCAACGCATTTTGGTGGCGCATTAATGAGGTCAGTAACACACACACACACAAACGTAGCAGGCATGCAGGACTTTTGACTTCGTGTAGCTAATAGTCGCCGCCAGGTGTGGCATGCATATTAGACGCAGCCAAAGAAGAAGCAGAAGATGCTATGCCACACAACAAGAAGCTAACAGCAGGTGGCATAACATCATTAGTCTTCATCGCTGTCTGTCTGCCAACATGTGTATAATGTGTGTGATGGGCCTCTGCTGCGTATACATAATACGTATACGTATACGTAACGTTGGCGATATTTCATATGAGAATGCTGGGAATGCGACGACCAAGCCTCACGACTACTCCGTCCCATAAGGGAAGAAGTCAGTTTGTGTGTGTGAGTGAGACAAAAAGATGGAGGTAAAGAGAGACAGAGAGAGAGAGAGAGCTGATGCTATGGAAATCTAAAGATACTCAGGCTGTTAGACGACACCATCAGCTTTCCAACAGCAAAACTCAAGAGCAAATAAGTCAAGCTCTTTTTGTCTGAAGGTGCTTGACTATTCAAATACCCTGCTAATACTTTGGTGAATTTGTTGGGAAACCTAAGCTTTTGATAAAGGTGAAGATGAAAACAAACGAAAGTTCTTGATTCTTTTGAATGGTTAAGACTTTTAATAAAGTAACAACTTTAGATCTGCAGTTTATCAAAAACTAAATAAAGTATTTATTCGAACAATCCATAAATCGTCTAACTGAAGATTATACCCTTTTTGCACATAAACACATCTTTGCCAGAATATCAAACAACAAAGACAACAACGAAAAAGGTGAAAAAGTGAAAAAGTTTGCCTTCAATTAACTTTGATGTGTTGAAATTCAGCCGCAGGCTTAAAAATAATTAATTGCTGTTGCTGTTGTTGTTGTTGTTGTGTGTTTTGCGTGTTGTCTCCTGTTAGTTAGATGTACATATGTATGTGTCTGTGTGTGCGCGTAAAAGGTAGAAAAGGACAGAAAAGAGTGTTGAGTCTTGGCACTTGACACTTGACGCTGCCTGCCTGCCTACCTGCCTGCCTACCAGGCGTTGTTTCCACTTTATTTGTCGTTGTCAAGTGTTTGTTTTGTTGTTGCTGTTGTTGTTGCATTGTGTTGCGAAATTGTTTGTTAGAGTTAAATTTAAAACTCGACCAGCTCTTTTTTTTGGCCAATGAATCATGAATGGGCCAAAGGATGTGAACGAAACGAAACGAAAGGAAAAAAGAACCAGCACACGATATCAATGCAAATTGCAAGTGGCTAACGTTGACGCTGGCCAATTGACGAGCCAGTCAGTTGAGAGAGCTGCAAGCAGCGAGAAGCGAGAAGCTGCTGTGTCCAAGTCACATTTGAAATTCAATGAATTTTTATTCAACAGCAGTAGCAGCAGCAAAGTTTCTGCGGCTTAGATGACTAACAGCATAGGATGTGGCACCTGCAACATGTCAATTGTGTAAGGCAGGAGCAGCAGCAGTTGAACGAAGCACCAAAGGACCTGCCACAAAGCAAAGCTTTTGCATTATGAATGATTTTTTGGTTTCGGCAAATTTGCCACAAAACCATTTTGCCATTTAAGTTGAATTCAATTTTGCGACATTTCTCTCGACTTTCGACTCTGTCCTTAAAAAACTGTCATAAATTCCAATGCCAAAAGCAGTAAATTGCCCGCTAATTATCCAGAGTGCACACAGGGCACAAGAGATGAGAGAAAAATTGCAAACGCAATTGCAAGAGAATTTCCATTTTATGTGTGTGGAAAATGATGCATGTGTGATATTTTAAGTATTTATGGTTTGCATTTATGCAAAGGTTGAGTTGGCGAGACTAAAAGATATCCTCGAAAGTCATCAAAATCTTAAGTTCTCGTCCATCTCAGCTTTATTAAATTAAACAGAAAATATTCATGAATATTCTTAGCCATTTTATAGGCCAATAAGCAAAGTGGCCAACAGCCCGGAGTTGTGTAAGTTTCTAAGGAAAATGGCCCTAAGGAATTGACAGCTCAACGAGACACACACACAATACAAAACAAACGAGCAGAACATTGCGTATACGTAATAAACAATTAGTAGCAGCCAAAGAAAATGCAATCTGACATGACCCCAAACGGATGTAAGCAACAGAGCGAGTGCATCCTTAAAGTCAAGCAAGATGAATTCCTTAAGGAACTTGAGAAACAAATCGAAATTAATTTGATTTGCATGTCGAGTGAACAAACGTTGAGCTTGGCCAACGTTGCGTATGTGCAATCTAGTCCTTAAAACCATATTCCCACAACAACCAAATGGAACTTGTCAAGTGACGCCAATTAATAAATCTATTTTCTGTGTACCCAACAAACAACAACAAAGCATTTCTTTCCGACCATTTAATTTTGCATTCATTTTCTGTCATTCAACTTGAAAACGAGAGAGATAAAGTGAGGAAGAGGGAAAGGGAAGGATAGAAAATCAACTGCCAAATATCAACAACAGCCAGTGTCCTTCCCCTTCTACTCCTCCCATGCCGCCGCCATTCTTTTGACCCTGTGTCTGGGCCAAACGTAAGTTTTTGGCTACTTGAGCAATGCAAAAAAAAAAGCCAACACACGAAATTCAATTAGGAAATCAACGTAAAACGGCTCCTTCAACATGGCAAGCAAATGAAAAGAAAACAGAGAAGCAAACTTAGACCAGGGCAACTGGGGACTAAAAGTAAATATACCCTAGGCTTTTGCATGAGATGAGAATATATATAATTGACAACAGGTTAAACGTTGTAGTTAGATTATTAACAATCGGTTGAGCTTTGAGGAATTTATGACTTCGAAAAGTTCTGACCTATATTCAAGTTGATTTTTTTGGGAAGAATTTGTTCATGAATTTCGATTAAAAATTATTTTATAAACTGAAAATGCAGCATTAATGAAAGCCATGACTTATATTTTATTCCATTTGATAAACTGTTGATTTAATTTCACAGCTTGTTATTTTGTCTAATGTCTGAAGGCTATATCGACTCGACTGTTGCTGCTGATCAAGAATATATATTTACTTTTTGAAAATTAATATTATAGGTCTTCCGTAAAGATAAAGTAACTCTTTGTTATGAACTGCGGCTTTTTGTAAAATATCCAAGTTATTGTCAATAGATAATCACCGGTTGGTATTGCGTGTGGTAATTTCGTATGTCTCAGAAACAAACTATCAAGGATTAGAGGACCCTAAAATAAATCAGCATGTGTAAGCTTCGATTAAGCATAATAGATAGATAGATAAGACTTGCCATAAACGGACATGAGTGGTTAAAGTTCGTAAATTCGCCACCAAGATTATAAACAAGAATTCCAAATGGATTGTACGGCTTTTTGATGAAACGGCAGCAATCAATTGTCATATTTATCAACCATGGTTTGTAGCCGCTCGCCTTTTTAAAGAGTTCAAATCTAGCTTTTATATCGTTTGTAGGATTAAGAACAGTTCCATTAATAGTCAGCGTTGTCTTATGACGGTTTATAGCCCGTAAACGACATTCGTTAATGACAACCCACGATTTGTTATAACTTTCACATACAACATTCGTCATTTTAAATTCGATTGCATGCTGTAAAAGGAAATCATATTGCTTAATTATAATGTACAAACTAAAATTTTGAGCTGATGACTTACATTTTGACTCATTTTTAAAATTATCCATATTTGCAATGTTCCGAAAACAAAAAGTTTGGTGCGCATTGTGACAAATTCTGATTGACAATGATTTAGTTATTACTTGTGGACGTAATATATTTTTAAATGCCAACAAAATAATTGATCAAAATTGATCAAAAGAGTAGAAATAACAAAACAATGTTAGAAAGCTCTCGATATGAATTAAATTTGATCACAAATATGAGAGCTTTTCATAGTCGAGCTCGATTGAGTAGATTAATCTTTTTCTGCATGAGCGCATTCACAATCAAAGTATTTAAAAATAATATAAAGCTCAATTACTTATTTATATATGTTTGCGTAATGTTTATATTGGGAAACCCAATTTCTAATGGTTTACATATTAAAGCTTTTTACAACCTTTTAATGGGTTTAGGGTATAAAAATATACTTGAACAAATTTCGCAACTAAAAGTTTAGCTTGTGAATAAAACCTTGGCTACAGGGTAACTAAAAGTCAAAAGCTTTTCTAATGTAGTAAATAATGTTTTTGACCATAATGCTTGACACGCGTAAGCTACAATCTCCACAGCTTAAACATACATACATAAATGATTGTGGTTGCTATTTTTGGACAAACATATTTGTAAGAAGCAAAGAAGCGAAATAAAACAGTTAGGTTTCCCACCTGAAGCTGGCGTACCATCAGGTAAATGAACTAAAAGTGCCAAACGCGCTGCGTGGCAACAACAACAACAACAACAACAAGATCAGTGAGCGAAATTAGATTGACACATACACTTTCAGAAACGAAAAAGCAAAGAAGAAGTGAGAAGTTGAAGACAAACGACAAGGGCCGCATTTAAATGCGTTTCATGCCGGCTCCATTCATACAAAGCAGCAAAAAAACAGCTGAGCTGCGAATGAGATTATGCAATATGGCAAGAACGGTAAAAAGCAAAAAGTAGCTGGCTCATTCTCATACAGCTGTTTTGTTTCGAGACGCCGGCAGCGGCTTTGACTTTGGCTGCGTTAACTGCATCGTTTGGCTAACCAAGCGGCACAAAAGCCCCACAAAAAAAAACACAAGAAGAACAACCAAAGAAAAAAGAAGATATGTATATATGTATATATATATGTTTGATTGCAACTTGAAGTGTTAAGTGGCACGCCTCGCCTCGCCTCGACTGCGGTAATTTGGCCGCAAAGCAACCAAACAGTATGTACAGTAAAGCTACGAAAAGTTAAACATAAAAGGTGATTGTGGGATTAGTGAATGATTCAAAAAGTTATTCAATGAAGAACCCTTTGGATGAGTTGATTAAACTGAAGAATTGGTTAAAGATTTTTGACTTCATTTCTAAGACTGGAGTACAGAGAAGGGAATATATATACTATAAGCACTACTGTTGGTCAATAGTAATGTGTAAAGAAAGAGATGCTTATTACTTAGGGAAGGAAGTTTTCGATAGTTCAAAACTTCAAAGATCATGATTATGATATACAAAGAAAGATATATTATTACCTTTCTCTACATTCTACATAAGTTATTCTGGTATTCAATAAATATAATTAAATATAACAAAAGTTAAAGCCACATTTGATTTATATTATTCTCATCTTAGAACAGCGATCGGAAAAAAGCATATTTGATAATCGAGTTAATGTATGTTCGTCTCTTCTTCTAGTTAGGCATGCTTCACTGTATCTAGATAAAAGTTAACATGCATTCATTTCCTTTATGTCTGTGTTGGTTTTGTCTAGTTGTTTTTTTGTTGCTGCCGCGCTGGCTGCACAACAAAGTCGCAAGTCTGCGAGTCGCCGCCGCCGTTGCTGCTGTTGCCGTTGCTGCTGTTGCTGCCACAGCCAGTAGTCTTGGATTGCGACTTGAATTTTGGAATGCGGAGAAAGTAGGCCGCTCGATCGTCTGCCTGCTGACTGCTTCTTATGCCTCTCTCTCTCTCTCTCTCTCTCTTGCTCTGTCTCTCTCATTTGCTATTTGCTTCTAACGCTAGAGTCGTTGGCGTCGTTCTGCTGTTGGCATCGTGTCGCGTGCAACATTCCATGCAACATACATGCAACATGCAACAGCAAAAGCAGCATACAAAGAGAGCCAACATTGAACAGTTAGACAAGCTTTTGCTGTTGCAGTTCCGTTTGTTGCCGCTGTTGTTGTTGCTGTTGTTGTTGCTGCTGCCAAGCGGATTTTGAGCCACTAATTGGTCTCAATATGTCTGGCAACGGATCTGGCTGGCGGATCATCATTATCGCGATCATCATTATCATTGCCATTAGAAAAAGAGAGGCAAGGTTGTTGACACGTTGAACGCGCAGATGATGAAGCAGAAGCAGCAGAAGAAGAAGCAGAAGACGAATAAGTCAGCTTTTAAATAGTTGCAACATTGTTGCATATAAACAGCAGACTCTTCAGTCTCTACCCACACACCCCTTTCGATGACTGAGTGCTGGGCTTGGGCAAGTTACACAGTGAGAAATATGTTCATCATGACTAAAACTTATAGTTAAAAAATGTTAATTCATGATTTGTGCTGGGAATTGTTGCAAGTTCTTTTGCTATTCTACAACAATTTTCTCTCAGTGTATATACATATTAATGTGGGTCTGCGTTAATGTATGAGTCGCCTACTGTTCACAGTGTTGCATTAGAAAGCAGCAGCTGTAAACAGGCAAACACACAAGAAACAAGAAACAATAAGCAACATTCAGCTCATAAATGTTTAATACATATGATTAAAAAACAATCAAGCATGGGAAAAATTGCATTCATTTAAAGTGCTATTAGCGACTAATAAAATTGGGTGTGAACAAAAATGATTGAGATAGGAAAGACTGATGCTAAAATGGGATTAAAGAAATAATAAAGAAAATAACACAAATTGAAGGGTATAAAAATTCACCAGCTTAATTGTGTGTGTAGAAAATGCATATAAAACATAAATAGATGAAAAATTACAAAGAAATATCTGTCCTGAACAACCCAATGTCCTGCCCTACAACAGATTTTAGAACCAATGAGTAATAATGCCATTTGATTTACCTTTGAATGGTTAATTTTTTCTAACTATTAAACTTAAGTACAAGTTAGGTACATGCATTTATGATGATAAACTTGTTCAGCTATTGGGATTTCCCCTTCAACAAAACGCTTCAAAAAGCAATAAATATTTACAAGCATTGTTTAATGATACTTGTTTATTCTTTCTAAGTTTTATTTCAGTTTAAGTTGTTTTTAAAACTTTACGGAAGTAAATCAAAGTTCAATGAAAACTTATTGAATGTTTATTACGCTGTCATTTAACTCGCTTTAAGTGCTAGCTATAAAATCAAAACTAGTTCAAATATATAATTGTTTGTGTTGTAATTACAATTGTATCTGCATACAATAATAAATGTTTATACATACAAATAGTTAGTTGCTTATATACGCAAAACTACCGCTAAACGTCACGCACACCCGCTGCGCTCCATAAACAACAAAGCAGCTGCTTGCTGGCTGCTGCGTAGAAAAATATGCGAGAGCGAAATTCAACACTCCCCACATGTCCCCACCACCCCGGACACGAAACCGTAGAGATAGCAAAAAGACAGCAAGCAAGCAGGAAAAAAAAACTATGTACTTAAAGTTTTTCAACTACTTAACGAGTGTGAGAGTAAATTTGTGTGTGTGTGTATGATTGTGCTTTTCTGAGTAAACCAATTATCAGAAAACATACAGATTTGGCAACAACAACTACTTTTATTAATGCACATGTGTGTGTGTAAAATTCATAACTATTTCTTTGTATGGCATTTCCATTCAACCGGAAGTTCATTTACCTTTTGCCCAAGCTGGTGCCGTCGAAAAGAGAGAGAGCAGCATTCAACTGGCAATGATCGCACACTCGCTCTCGCTCCCTCTCCCTCTCTCTCTCTCTCGCTCTCAGTGTAAGGCGCTCTCTTGCGACAACGACCACAAAACGAACTTGACACACTGACGCAGTTTTTATGCTTCTGCAGTGAGATCGACAAACAAAGAGAGACAGAGAGAGAGAGACTAATGTTGCAGTTTTGCACATGTGTGTGTGTGTGACTGCATAACTTTAGAGTCCAGACACAAAAAAAAACGGCCGCTCTCCGTAACTGTTAAGCAAATATTTACGTTGAGACGCAAACGTTGCGCTTTCTGTTTGTCATTTGATTTATTTGCCGTTTGCACTTGAATTCTTTGTTTCTTCTCAGCCGTTGTCGTTGTTGTTGTTGTTGTCGTTGCCTGCTGCTCTTTACAATTTAACTCGTTTAACTGCACTTGTTTGTTCGTTCGCTTCAGCAGCAATGCTGTTGTTGTTATTTTGCAAATGCTGTTGGAAATTACAGTTAACGTTAGACGCCTTCTCCCGTTAAGTATCTTGGCTTAGCCAGCCTCTCTCTCTCTCTCTCTACCTCCCTCCTTCTCCCTCTCTCACACTCTTTGCCTGTCTGCGACTTGCTTTACCTTTTCTTGCTGAATGAGCTAAAAATAGACACTTGCCTTATTTGAACGCAGTCTCTGTCTCAGCCTCTGCCTTTTCTCAAGCCAAAGTATCGAGTGACGTCAGCGCTCTGTATGACTAGCAAAAAAAAAACGATCGGCTAATTAGCCAATCTTCAAGTGTTATTTTTAAAGTTCAGCACGAGAGTGTAGAGCTGTTGTTATATTTTTAGACCGACAATTTACTTAAATGGGCATACTTTAAAAGTTATTTCCTTAAGAACATTATAGCAAGGCATAAGAAAAACAATATTTGATGACATTAAAATGATTTAAAATTGCCTAAAGATTAATGTAATTAGTATTAAAAGGTACCCCAATAACAAGTATTTTAAGCAAAAGACAGAAAAGTATGAAACTTGAAAAGTTTCCTTTGTCTTTTAGTTCCACAAAATATTCAAAAATGTTGTTTAATCGTTTGTTAAACCTTTAAAATTAATACTCTTTTTGAATTTTTCTTATTTTCTTGCTCCTTTTCATATTGGTAGCAACGAGATAACCCAACTCAATTATGGCTTTGCAGTTGATCACCAATTTAAGCAACTTTATTTTAACAATATCTTCACCAAACTCAAACTTAAACCTTATAACACAATAAACTATGCTTTAAGCACGCTTTATAAACAACTTTCAAACAAAAGACCAAACAATGCGTAAGAAACAACCGAAAAATAAGCAAAAACACTAAGCCCTCATCTCCAAAAAAAAATGCCAAGCACCCGAAAAAAAAACTTTTTCAACATAATTTACAAAATTTTTTTTGTAATGACAACATTCACTGCACACACACAGACACATACACACAGAGGCAGCATTCTTTTGCGGCTCAAGGCAAAACCCAAAACCATAACTTTCACCCCTACTCAACCCTTAAGCCACACTACCCTAACTCCCTATCGCCCCCCCTTAAGCCACATTGTTGTGTTAATTAAATGTCAGACGTGAGAAAATTGGCGCCATATTGGATTTTATCTGAATGAGCTGCGGTACCGAAACGCACAACACACACACACACACACACATACATATGCATATAAGCTTTGCATACGCATGCATATGTGCTATATGTATGTGTATGTGGGTGCAACACCAGCAATTCCCCCCTTTAAACACATGCCCCTTAACCAGTTCAATCCTCTTTGCTGCTGCTGCTGCTGCTGCTGTTTGCTGCTTATCTGCCTTTTGGCTTTTGGCAAATTAATGAGCCACCTTCTGTCGCTGTCGCTGTTGCAGTTGCCAATCTACCAGCCTTCCAACCACCCCCCACCCCTATTCTTTTGTTGTTGTTTCGCATGCGCCTTTTGCGAAACCAACTTATAAGTAAAACATGTAATTTCAATTTTGTGGCTTTTGCAATTGTTGTTGTTGCACCACATCGCGTATGCAGGACAGGTTTTTTTATTGTTATTGTTGTTGTACTCCAACCCCCTACCCCTTTCATACCAGGGGTTGGCCAACTGATTTGTGGAGCGACCAACCGGCAATGTCGACAGTCGAAAAAAATTGAAGTTGATAATAATGCAGTGCGATTTCTTTTTTTGCGGGCACCGCCTCATGATGTAAGCAGAGGGGGCGTGACAGGCAGGCAGCACCCAATCCTCTGCTACCCTTTACTAACCGAGTGCAACAATGGTAGGGCAAAGGGGAGCGCGCGCGCGTTGGCGTCCCATGCAGTTCATATGTCAAATTTTGTTGGCACATGTCCAAAATAACAATACATGAGGCCCAAACGAACCAAACAACAACAACAACAGCAGCAAAAAGTGGCCAGCAGACTCGTAAAAATCAACAGAGTGGTGGGACAGAGGGGTGCAAAGGGATGCCTTACTGCTGGCTTGTTCAGGTCGTCAGCAGTTCTTTTCGGCTGAGCAGTGTTGGAAAACAGCGACGGCACTTAGCCAAACACACACACACACACATACACACACGCAAAAAAAAAAGAAAAAACAAAGCGACAAAACAAATGGACAAGCAAAAAAAGGTGCTTCGAACACCCTTTGGTAACCCCTTTTTGGTAGTACTTTATCCATATCCGCTGGGCGATCCTGATTCTCGCTCTTTCTGTTTGTGTGTGATGCAACGGAAACGGATGTTCGTATTTGCACTTTTGCATTTTCGCTAAATGCGCAATTTTGTTATGCGCCACTGGCTAACGGGCCACGCCTACCTATCTAACATCCCGCCTCCTCAACCCTACCACTCCCCTCTACGTACGCCCACAACCGACAACAGTTCCGTTAGTTGTACAAGACACTTGGCACATGCGGCGTATGTGTAATGTCTGCTTTGGCAGCTTCATTTTTGTTTTGGTTTTTTTTTTCGGTTAGCCAAGCATTTTTCTAATTACTTGAAAGCCTACCAAAAAAAAAAAAACTGATGGAATGTTAGAATGATGAGTGTAACGAAACGAATTTCTGCTCATAATTTGCTAAAGATGATGCAAGTCTTTAGGCTAATGAGAGGGGCGGGGTTGGGAGCAAGGCTAAGACAAGAAGGCCTACCAAAAAAAAGTTGCCCATAATCAAATTGCATTTTGTGAATGTTTTTCAGCCTTGCAATCAGCACAGAAAACTAAAAGAGGCAGCAAATAGTAAAGAATAAAAGCCAAGAAATAGTAGGCGCGACTAATAGATATCCTAGCAAGTCGCGAAGATAAAACAAACCTTGAAAAAAATTAATAAAAATATTATTTCTTAAGGTTTTTTCAATGAGTTTTCAATTCTTTGTTTAACACGACTGTAAATACCCTGTAAAATAGTAAATGGTATGTTGCTCGATAAGAAGATACTCCTTTAAAAATGCCCAAATCAATTGTTTAAATGTCTTTCTTCCTTTATCTTTCCTAACACCCAAAAACCCTTTTCAAAAATCATTTTAATTTTACAGCGTATTTATAACAATGAAGAAGAAGGCAACAGAAACAACAAAAGAAAACCCAAAAACAAAAAAATTTTCAGCAACACAAAAAAGAAAAATAATTTTTTATTTTGATTTTTTTTGTGTAGAGCTGGTAGCAAAAATTTAAAATGAAATACAAACGTTCTGGCTGAATGGCTTGACATGGACTCAAACCGGAAACGGAAACGTAAACATTACTTTCAATATGCCAAAGTGGCTGCTAGACAATAAGGCCGAGTGAAAGAGAGATAGCAAGAGACCTGTGCAATGGGCGCATGAAAGCCGCAATTTCCTCCCTACCCCCAAAACCACCCAAAAAAATTGTGAGTTGTCCAGTTTGCCATCCTTATGCTGGAATGCTCATGTTCTGTCCTGTCCTGTTCAGTTCGGTTCTGTTCAGTGCTGTTCTGTCAGGCCTCAAAAACGCAAACTGCATACGAAATGCGTATGTGTCGCACAGAAAACCCCAAAAAAAACACACAAGCGGTCAAGCGAGAGGGGAGCGGATAGTAGCAAGGGGAGGTGGGGTTGGAGGTAAGAGGAAGTTTTTGGGGCGCAATCTTTTTGCTGGACATTACAATAAATCTAAAATAAATATACAACAAGAACGAGAAGCAACAACAGCGGCAAACATCATGATGATGATGATGATGAGAATGGGCCTGAAACACAAACACACACACACACACACACACACACATATACACTTACACTAAAACATAAAAACAAAACAATTTTTACGATGTGGCAAAACGAAAATGACTTTTGCAAGTTTTTCGGTTCACTTTTTCATTTTTATTCCTTTGCCTTCGTTTTTTTGGTGTATTTTTGTTTTTTGTATTTTTGCGACTCATTTCCTTTGGCTTCGCTTGGAGTTTTGGTTCGCAAAATTAGGTGCAAAATGAGCACACAAAATAAATTTTCAATTGCACAAGCAGCCCCTTCACCCTATCCCCCCCCTCTCAACCGACCAAAAAAAGAAATAAAGAAAAACAAAGCAACATCAACAATGAGCCACAATAATAATGGCCAGTTGGACAACTAGGCAAAAAGTGGCGAGGGGTGGCACGAAGCGATTCAAGTGACGGTCGTTCAACACATCAAGGCACGAACATGAAGCTAACGAACACCAAAACTTGAGATACTCTTTTTATATGAAAGCAAAAAAGTTCACATTAGGAAGAGTAAAGAGAAAATTTAAGGAAAGCAAAGGAAAATGAATGAAATCTACAAGTAGGAAGTATAAAGATATCATAATTATTAGTTAAGTATAGACACTCCTTGAATTGGGAAACAAAACTTGAGAAATAGGAACAATTTTGAAGGGACAAAGACAAAACTATGATTACGAAGGGAATATCAATTAGTTATATAAGAGAAAAGACCATATCGAAAAGGTCTCATATATAAAGATAGAAGAGTTGAAAGAACTTTTGTTGAGGCAGTTTTGGCGCTACTTAAAATGAGCCAAGATAATGAAAACTTTATCAGCTATTCTAACTGAGATTTATACCATCTAAAGCTTGGTGGTTTTACTTGTTAATCATTTTTGAAGGCATGTAGATACGATTCTTATACCAAAACCCTGTATTAAGTCCGTCTGCTAACTGATCAATAAAGTATAAGTTCTTGTCTTTATACAGAGCATGCAAATCAAGCGAATCCAAAAGGTTTTTTCCGTTCGCGATTTTTTTTTTGTGACTTCTTTTTGATGGTCATTTTATGGCTTTTGTTTTACGACCGACGGACTGGAAGTAGGTAACTACTTAAAGCAGCAAGCAGAAAATAGAGAAACGCAGATACAGAGCAAAAGAGAGGGATAGAGAGAAAGAGAGAGAGAGAGAGAGAGAAAATGCAAAGTTGAGTGTGGAATAACAAACATTTAATAACATAAGGTTCAAGCATTTTAGTATGCATAATTGTTTAACATGCAGCAACGAGCCTGCCTCTTAATCTGCAATAAGCCACAGCAGCAGCAGCAAAACACAAAACATATACGAAACACACACACACCCACACACACACAAACACACACATTGACACACACAAATACGAAAGCAAGCAGGCAACTTTATGTTTGCTGCCACAAAATTTATGCGTGCTTAGTGCAATGTGCGTAAAATGTTTGAGTGGCGTTTATGTGTATGTGTGGGTGTGTGTGTGAGTGTTGTGTTGGTGTGCTGTGTGTGTGTCTTGTTCTGCAGCTTGACAGGATTTTGCAGTGTAAATGCGTTAATCTCTAGTCTTGGCATTCAAAATAACCTGAAACCTGGCAACAAAACAATTAAAACAATATGCAATTTTGATATGTTTATTTGTTGCTGTCAGAGCACCACATACACCCCCCCCCCCCCCACCCTCTCCTTTCTAGCAACCTCAACTGCAGCTAGTTTACATTGGCTTGCATCCTTTGGGTGCAACAACAAGAGCAGCCAACAGTTCTTGTGGCAACTGCAGTAATTGCATTTAGTTCAGGACTTTCTTAGGGGGAGTAAAACCAAAAACGAGGAATGGGTTTAGAGTGTATGTATGTGTGTGTGTGTGTGTGTGTGTTTTGTTGGTTGTTGTTGTGTGTGTGTTTTGACATAATGTTTAGCTCAGTTGGCAAATGCTTTTCATAAGCAAATATGTCTATTTTGTGACTTTTAACTCTAGTTCTATCTTCGAAAATGTGTGCGTTGTTGCACTGTAAAAAAAATTTATTGACTAGGTTTTTTGTATGATATCTTATGAGTAATTACTTACCAATGGGAAATAAAGCTACTAACTGTTGTAATGTGGCATTTAATGTGTTATAGCTACAAGTCAGTGATGATTCACTAGTCTTTGACCAATGATTGGTAAGTGTTGATTCACTAGTCTTCGAGCAGAGCTGATTAAGTCTGAAATCCCTGAAATTAGGCAAAGAAAAACCATTAAGCTCTCAATTTTGTACATATATCAAACTATAGATCTAAATTTATTACTATATATATTATAAGATCGCAATTATATAGTCTTTTTTTGTACTGTACTCACATAACTTGATCCGTTTTAATGTCTCAAGGTAATTGGCATTAAACTGCAAATTGCTTTAAATAGTATTTGCTATTAAATAGAAAATGTTGTGAACAAAACCGCTAAACAAATGCAGCATAAGCTTTATTTTTCTCTTTGAGGTTGCATATATATGCCAAACTGCCACGCCCACATGTCGAATGGCAACAATCAATTGTCAACAAATAGAGCTGCATAAGCCTGCCACGCCTACAGGCTGCACCCGCCGCCCCCCCTTGAAAAGTTGCAACTGCAGCAATTGCAATTTTCGGTCAATTTTCCACATAATTTTTGTGGTCATTTATTGTGCGTATAAGCGTGAGTGTGTGTTTGTGTGTGTGTGTGTGTCACTGCAACCTCTTTATGTGATTAACTTTTCGATTTGTTGCTGTTGTTCTTCTTGTTGTTGGTCATGCAACAAAAGTCAATGGTTAATTTGTGGTTTGCTTCGGCTTTTGCCTCTGCTGCTTTTTCGTTGCTTCTCTGCTTCTGCTTCTGTTTCTTTGACCAATGCGTCAAAAAGGAAAGAGTATTTTTTCTGTCATTTAAACATTCTTGTTAAGCTTTTTGTTTTGTTTATCTTGTCACAGGTTGTTGTTTTTTTTTTTATTCTTTAACCAGTTTGAAGCCAAATTGTCGCAAGACTTGATTAAAATTCTTGTGGATCTTTCGTGAGGTCTACAAACTGAAGGGTAAACTGCGCCGAAAAGTCGACTAAACATTTAGCATGGCAATACCCTGTAGCCAGCAGAAAACAAAGTAACTTAAACCAACCAATTTGATGTCAACTTTTGGTTCTTAAGCAAAGTGAACAGCTGCCCAATGGAAAACACTTTTGGAGGCATTTATCACTTAACTCCTTGCCAACCAGCCTTATAGCACTTTCTGTTAACCCTTTACAGGGTACTTAGTAAACGCTTTGTGCAGTATTTCTTTCATCAGGCCTGACCAGAAGTTTTGTTTGGCTATTTGGCTGCCACGCTTGTTGGCAATTTAACAAACATATCCGCATTAAGGTTAAAAACTTTTAATTGTTTGCTTGTTGCGAGAGACAAACACAATACACACACACATACACATTGAAACTTTGGGTCACAGCTGGCGACTTCTTGGCGGCGTTTTTACCACATACAACAACCAACGACAACAGAACAAAAAAAAAAGGAGCTCTGTACCCAAAAAGGGGCGCACTAATTAAAATTCGCGAGCAATTCGCGTTTGGTCAACCGGCAACAACAGCAATAATAACAACAACAACAACCGTAACAAAAAACAAAAACTTTAGCACAAATGTCATTTCTTTTTCGGCTGTTTTTGGAGGTACAAAGAGAAGGCGCTGTAGAGGGGCGGGGTTGGTTGTTTAAGGGGTGTTCATTTAAGGGCCACTTGTATACGCTCTGCAAATGCCCAAAAGCATTTTTCGGCCATTTTACGTACTTGGCTTGTTATTAATTTTTTTCCATTTTCTTTCTCTCTTCACTTCTCTCTCTCTCTTGTTCTCTAGCTTTGTTTTTTGCAGCTTTTGTTTGCTAGTTGGATGCTGGGAAAACAACGACAACAACAACAGCAACAAACTGGCTCAAAAACTCAACTGGACTTGTATGTCACTTGTGCGAATCCTTTTTTGAATCCTCTTTTAGTTGTTGTTGTTGCTGTTGTTGTTTCAGGACATTCTAATGAAGTTTACCCACAGCAATTGTTTAGCAAACGTGCCTTGGCCTGCGTTTAAGCGATTTTTTGTCAACGCGCGCACAAAACTCGACTACTGTTTAGATGGGAGGTAAATAGCGAATATCTGGAATCTTGCGATTGCCATACCCTGTAAAATGGAAGAAAAATTAATGAAGTTGAGGCTAAGAACAATAACTCAACTATTACATTTGATTTGTTCTTAAAACTTTAAAGATCCTTTGATTTGACTCGGTTGAATTCAGAAGATATTAGAAATAGAGCTATAAAATTTAGTCTCTGAGTTTATATAAGCCTTAGAATACTTTTCATAATATTTAGTTACACCTAAAGGATTACAATACAGGCATTTTTCATTATTTAGAGTAAGAAGAAAAGTTTTCAGTCCATCAAAACTATAGATAATATCTTAAAGATTGAGAATACTTTTTGGAGTTCTAGCATTTTTTACAAAGGCCGCCAAAAAAGAATTTTTATACATAAATCATAATCATTTATGTTTTTATAGTTTACTGTCATAAATCCTCTACTTAAATTCGTAAAGAAATGATTTTTCAATATTTTCTTAGTTTCAAAACTAACTAAAGAGCAACTGAAAGTTTAGCATTCCCCACTTCAAATCATTCTTATTTGTTTGTTCATGTTGTTGTTGCTGTTGCCATTGTTGTTATACTGTTATTGTTGTTGTTGTTGTTTGTGTGCATGTCACTTGGTTTTTCAGTTTGTTTCTTGTTGTCGTAAGCGTTTTTTGCCATGTCCTGTGTGCAAAGGATATACTGGTTGTTGTTGTTGCTGCTGATGTCCCCATGGCTTGAATTTAATAGAATTTAAAGCTAACTGAGCGACAGGGTCGTGGCTCGAGGGTCGGGTGTCAGAGAGGGTGTCACGAGGGGTGAGGGGATGGAGATCGTATACACATTTTGCCAACTTGGCCGTAAAAATAGTAAA
Organism: Scaptomyza tumidula; assembly: GCA_035044465.1. Classification (NCBI taxonomy): domain Eukaryota; kingdom Metazoa; phylum Arthropoda; class Insecta; order Diptera; family Drosophilidae; genus Scaptomyza; species Scaptomyza tumidula. The sequence continues at coordinate 16,775,065 of JAWNNW010000444.1, forward strand.
TTTAGTTCTTCTGTTTGTCGTTCGCTTGCTTTATGTGCGACAATAAACATGAGAACAGACATAAATGTGTTTTATTTATATACATATACACACATATATATATATCTATATATATATATATATGGCGCGCAAGCTCTCTTTTCTGTCTCTTTCCATCGTATTTTTGTACATTTTTTTCGCTCTAAGCTTAAAAAGAGTTACACAAAAGAACATGTTAGTGAGTTGAGAGAGGTATTCGAATTGGTAATCCTCTGTAGAAAATGGTAAAAGATTTATTTTCTTTATTTGTTCTAGGCATCAAACTATGATCATATAAGTCATGCTTCTAAAGATCGATTTAGTTTTGACTAAGTTTTGGTATACGAATATTTTTACTTCTTACATTATTTTACCTTTGTTCTTAGACTTTAATTTACCTTTGTTCTTAGACTTTAAGTTGTGGCTATACAAAAAAGTAAAGTATTAGCCTTAAATCAAAGTCTTGATCAACTTAAATCTACCCCATTTCCCACCCGTTTGAAATCAAAGTGCAAAAAAAGAAATTATACTGTACAAAAACTGTTTATAGATAGAGACAAGAGTTGAGAATGGAAACATTACAAAACACAAAACCCAATAAAGTGTAAGTAACGACATTGGGCCAACATGAAGCACCAGCAGCAACAGTAGTGGGAAGGGGGGAGGGGGGGTTAAGGGATAGGGCGGTTGTGAAAAGAATTGTTGCGGAAATGGACACAAAATATTGGCAGCTTGTTTAAGCTTTTTGGCCAATTTTCGCATTTGTTTTGTGTGTGTGTTGTTTGTTTGTGGTTAAGAGTGGTCAGCAATAAAAAGCGAGAACAGAGAGAGAGAGCGAGAGAAGGGGAAGAGGAAGGAAGTGGCTGTCTCTCAAGCGTGGATATCAGCGCAAAAGTTTCATTTATTAAAAAGTTTGTCACGCGGCCATTTTTCAAATGACTGGCAATTTTTCACGTGACAATTCGCACTCATTCGAGTTCGCGCCTGTCTCTCTCATTCACACACTCATTCTCAGCTGTCTCTATCTCTGTCTCCGCTGTTTCTCTTAAGGAGTTTGCAATTAGCAAGCAGTTTGCTGTTTACTTTTCAGCACAATTTGTCTTGTCGCGCCTGAAAGTAGGCAACGTGCTGCGAAAACCAGGCGCAAACTTCATAAATTGCTCGGTACAAGAGAAAAACAGAGAAACAAGCAGAGAATAGAAGAAGAGAGTGAGAGAAGGAGTGAGAGAAAGCAGAGAGAACTGCATTTAACAAATTAAAAATTTTAGAATTTTCATAATATCAATAATCTAATATAAAAAATTTCACAGTATTATTACAATACTTTTTTCTTAATCACATCATTTTTTATCCATATTTTTATAAAATATATCTAGAGTTATTAACTTTAAAGTACACTTTTGAAACTTATCGCATTTACGCATTGTCCCCTCCTCTGTCCCCGCACTTCTCCACCTCACTTGCAAACTTCTCTCATACTCTGTGGCATGTCGCAACGCTACGCACGATTTATCATAATTTTTGTTGTATGCCACTTTATAAGTGGCAGCATCAGTTGCGCCACAACAACAACAACAACAACAGCAACAACAAACAAACAGCAGCCGCGCACAATGCGGCGTATGAGCGATATTTGTTATTTATGCAAATGAAGTCAGTTGTCCCCTGCATATTTCATATCAAAAACTGCCTCGACCTGACTTTAAAATATCGAAGCTGTGCAGCAACAAAGAGTTTAACACAAACAACAACAGCAACACGAAAAAAAATGGCACGGTAATAGATTCTGTTAATACCCTAGGTGAGAAAAGTTGATGGCTGAAAAGTTTTCAGGGCATATTACGTATACTTTATTAATGTGTGTCTGTTTAGTTTCAAAAGGATTCTGCTACAAGACAAATTTAACAACTCTTAAACCTTTAATAAATTAAACAGGGTATCTATCTAGTCATGTCGTGTTTTGCTGTCGCTTGTTTGTTCTACAGTAAAAGCCAATCAAAAGGCAAATGCAATAAATTGGCACGAGTGCAAAACGCATTTGGCTAAAGAACAAAAAAAAACAAAACAGTCGACCGTCGACAGTCGACAATCGAGGCTAAGAGTTAACAGTTAACAGTTAAGAGGTTCGAGAGTTTGTTGGCCGGTTGCAACCGACCCTATGACCGTTTTGGGCCAGTTTATGGGCTGTTGTTTTGCTTGTTGCTTTTGTCATTAGTTTGTTTGTGTTTGTGTTTGTTGTTTTGTTGTTTTATGCCACTTTCTTGTGCTGTGCGCTTCTTTTTTTTTTGGTTTAGTTATGTGCTGCAGATGCACTAAAAACTGCCAAAGCAAAACACGAAACGAAATGTCGTTAAAGGAGCAGGACTTCACACACAGGAGTTGTGTGTGTGTGTGCGAGTGTCTTGTCCTTGCCGCTAAATTTTGCGCCTCTACGTGCAACATGCGCCACGCAAATGGCACACAACAGCAGCAGCAGCAACAACAACAACTGCTAACGGCTAACTGCAGCCAGCTGCATGCAAAAATGTTTCGGCGTATCTGCAACGCTAAGTGGGTCGCCCAGGCACGGCATAGCACAAGACAGGACACAGCACTGCAGGCAACGACGAACAAGCTGTCCTGCCTTATGGCCCAGTCACGTTAACCAGGCCCAATCAGCCGTTAAGATGCGACTTTTGCGTTTGTCCATTAGCCATACAAAAACACCAAAAAAAAAAACGAACGAAGTTAGAAATCTCTGCTTGAGTGTTTGCGACAGCTGCTTCTCATTTCTCTACTGTAAGAACCTTGACTCCAACTCTTTCAACTCCATTTTTTTTTTATCTGCAGCTGCCTCAGCTACTTCATCTGCTAATTGTACTCCTTGCACTACTTCTACTTCATTTGCTCTCGCAGTAATTGGTGTGAAAAAACAATCTGTGTCAAGCGTCTTTCTGTTTAAAAAACTTGATTTAATATAGCATAAGTAGATTAAAGATTTTTTATTTGTTTAACATATTCATTAACAAATATAGCCATTTAAATGTACAAAAATATTTCTACAAATTCAATTTTGAATAATTTATTATTTGTTTCTTACATTTGTGCTGCTTGAACTTTTCTCCTGCTGCTTTTCCTGCAATAGCAATAAGCACAATTTCGTTTTACTTCCTTAGATCCTTCTGCTACTTTCCCTGCCCCTGACGCCTTACCCATTTGCCTGCTTCCTTGCTTCTTTCGCACCTGTCTTCTCCAGCTGCTACAATTTTTATCTCACAGCTCCTGTTGCTGCTGCTTCTGCTTCTTCTCCGACTCCCCCTTGCATCTTCTGCTGTTGCTTCTTGTGTATTGCCTACTTTAGCTGTGCCGCTTTTTGGGGCACTTGCCGCAACGATTTATCAAGCGAACAACGATGGCGGCGCAACGGCGCACAAATTGATTATGCTAATTTGAAGAAGTTGTTGTTACCGTTCTTGTTATATTATGACCGCAACACTTTTGTCCCCCCCTCCCCAACCTCCCTCTATTAGCCACATTAATGACTGTCATTATGTAATGACAGCGACAAGCGAAGCGTCCTTGCCCCAACTTCCCCCCCAAAAAGAATATATATGTGTTTGTTTGTAGATGTGTTGCTATTAAATTTGCATAGTCTGGACAAGTCGAGACAAGTCGCGACAAGTCCTGAAATTGTCAGTTCAGAGTATTCAGTTCACAATTGTTTGGAGTTTCGTTTCGCTGGCGCAAAAGGGGCGTGGGCGGTGGAGGGGTGGAAGCTTGTCACACAACTCGTTGACAGTTTTACAGTCACCCAAAAATCGCAAAACGAATCGTCAATTGTTTACTTTTGTTCTAGACCAGAAACAAACAGACAGACTGACAGACAGAGCGGGAGAGGGAGGGAGAGGGAGTGAATGAGAGAGAGAGAGAGAGACAGTCAAAGATGATGACAGGCAGCATTTTTTTTATTACTTTTTTGATTATTGCTAAATGCCCAAAAACGACAAACAACAACAACAAAAATAAGTTAGGGTATTCGCTGTCCTAACAAAAAAAAAAAACCCTGGGTCTGGGCAAATTAAAAATTTTGTGCACAAATATAAAAATCGGAGCAAAGTTTTTGTCTTTTTGCTGTTGTATTTTTTTAATGTTGCATGCAACACAAAAATGTTGTCAACTTTTATTACAATTTTTGTTTTGTGTGTTTGTTGCTGTTGTTGTTGCCGCCGCGTTGACACTTAATTGATGGTGGCAAGCCGTGATTGGTGCCATCATGCCGCTTAGCGCGTTTTTAGCCAAATGTGTGGATGTGTGGTGAGGAAAACGTTTGGGGGGTGGAGGGGAATTGCCGTAAACTGCAACGCTATCAAAGTGAAATTGGCGCGAAAATCGTTTTACCAATTGCTGTTTCAGTTTTAGTCATTAAATTCAGGCCAACAGCAACAAGAGATAAACTTGTTAAATATTTTTGTATAAAATTTTTTTTTTCTGGTTTTTTGTTTTTCATGTTTTTTGTTTGGTATTTTTTTCCGTTTCTGTTTTCGGTTGCAATTAAAAATGCAGTTTATTTAGCATGTTGTGGAATATTTTTGTAATTGGCCAACAAAGGAAATTAATTAATGCCAGCTGTTTTGCAGGGATAGAAAAATCTTTAAATTAAGTTAGAGTTAAAGTTTTAACCTAAAACTGTTTTGGAAAACCAATTTGAACGGATTTTTGTCCGTTTTAAATAAAAACACTTCTAAAAGGATAAAAAAAAAACTTACAAGGTTCGAAATTAAAATAAATACCTTAAAAGTTACTTAACTAACTAAAAAAATCAATTCTAAGCCACTTTCCATTAAGTTTATAAGCATTAAACAAAGTTCCAGACAATAACTAACCGCTTTAAAACAAGCTTTAATACCCAAGAATATATTTCACTAGGATTTAAAGACGAACAACAGACAACGTACAACATTCGAAATGTATACAATTACGCATACGCACCGTTGAGCCAATCAGTAAAAGCAGGAAATCTTACTTAAAGCCAAACGCTGCTGAGTCAGCAGTCGGCAGTTAAAATGTTCAGTTAAGGTGTTCAGTTAATTCCGAATGCACAAAAAGAAAGAAGAAATCGTAAATCAATCGTTTGCGTATGACCAGAGAGAAACACAGAGAACGAACGAATGAACGAAGGCAAGCTTGATTCGTTTCCCATCGGACTCGATTTCGCATTTCCGGTTTCACGTTTTTAAATTATGTTATCATTGAGCGAAATGCAATTAAGCGCCGATAGCCTACGGTGTGTCAATCAACGGCAAATAAAGGCTGGCACTAACGGGACAGCCAACAGTCCAGCTCAGCTCAGCCCAGCCCAGCCCCAGCTCAATGTTTAAGCAGATAATAAAACAGAACAGCCAAGTAGACGAGCAGACAGTACAGACTGAAGCTGAAAAGGTATCAAGGAGAGACAAACGAACGGACGAACGGCCGAATGAACTGGAATGGACGGAAGGATCAGAACGGCAGGCAGTCGTCAGGCCTTCTCCTGCCCCCCTCTTAGCATGAACATTTTCAAGCCGACACGGCCCATGGCAAGTGCAGAGTTATCATTTTGCGGTAACCAGCGCACACAGCGAACAAACACACTTCGATACACTGAGAGAACTAACGTGGGAGTAAAAACATCATTGGAGGTTGCAACCGACAAAAATCGATGTTTAAATCTAATATTAACGATCGATAGATGTTATCGAAGCTATCGATAGTTCATCGATTGTGCTTTCTAGCACGGAAATGGAATATGCTTAAGCTTCTTAATTCATTCCCACTTTATAAGCAGTCTGATTACTTTTCTTGAAGGAGGCTCGAAAATGTTGAATATATTTATTGGAAACATTGAGAAATGGATAAGAATATGTAGAAGTAGGTATTTGAGACGCTGTGAGAGTAATACACACTACTACGCGTTCGATTTCGTCCAATTTCGATGGCATGCGAAATTTCTGCTGGGAAAGTTGTGCTCAAACATTTACAAATTCGTTTACAAATTACAAATAAAGAGCTCGTCATTTGTTCGCAGTCATATTTGTGGCTGTGTACACTTAAAATATCACCAGCAGGCAGGCAGGCAGGCAGGCAGGCAGCAGGAGGAGAGGCAGTTAAGGCACTCGTAGAGAGGAAAGGAGGAAAGAAGCAACGTGCAATCCTTAGCAATCCTCAGCGCCGTCCCGGAGTGCGCAAATTGACTTTTGGCGTTGCCGTTGCCGTTGCCAATGCAGTTGCCGTTGTCATTTCCTGGATTGCACACATTGCGAGGCGACACATGGCGACAACTTGCAAGACGGCACTTGCAACGGGCTAGGCTGGGTTGGGTGTAAGGTATGAGGCATGCGGCACGGCACACACACACACATACACACACAATGTGATACACACGCACTCGAGTGTAACGTGATAATTTGTCTGACTTGTCGCACACTCGTCTCGTATCGCTATCTCACTCACACTCTGACGATGTCTCCGCTTGTCGCTCATTGTGGCTTTTGGCCGAGATTGCCAGGCCATTGCTTGGGGTTTGGCTTACAGTTTTTGCCTCTATCAGCTGAACACCGAAACCCCCTTCTCCTCCTTCCATGCCTCAAACGCATATACATATCGTTGACATGGTTGTGCTACATTTGCTCTCTCTCTGTCTGTCTCTTTCTGTCGTCCTTCGTCCTGCCATTTTCATTCAGCAAATCTGTCACCTGAGTAACAATTATAGCTGCTGGCATTTTAAGTGTGTCTCTATGTGTGTTTGTTTGTGTGTGTGTGCTCTTCGTTAACTGCAGCACTTGATGGCAGTAACTACACATGAGTGTGTGTGTGTGCTACTTTGTGTCTGAGTATGTGTGTGTGTGTTGCATACTCAAATCAATCAGCTTTACAAGCGACGTCGAGTTGAAAAGTCAGTTGACTTTCAATTGCAATTTTTTCTGCTTGTTTTCCTGTGTGCTATGAATGAAATTTTCACAAATTGAAATTCCAATTTTTTTCTTCTTTCTTTCTTCCTTAATATCCTTTTCTCTCTATAGAACTCTTAATCTTGAATACAAATTACGTAATGAGCACATCGCAATTCGACCAGCAGCTTAAGTGGTAGGAAAAAACTTAGTTAAGACTAAAAGAAGATGAAATACGTTAGCTAAAATGCACCCTTTTGGTTGCAAGGACCAGCAGTTTTGATTGGAAATGCAAAATAAATAGTTTAAGGATTAAGAAACTATTTATCTACATTTCTAACCCTTCACCAAAGGGTTTTATATACCAAAGCGTAATCACATCAAGTTCTTGGTTTGAGATAAGAGATATTTTAACTAAGAGCAAGAGCATGAGGCAAGGGAGTCGAATAAGAGTAACATTCAAGTGTTGCATAGATCGCATGGCCATAAATCAATTGGTTTTAATGCCTGGTTGGGCACAACAACAACAAGAACAACAACAACAACAACAACGAAATCTGTAAGCTGAGTGCAAAACCGCAACCCAAAACGCGTTTTCGATCATAAATTATGATGTGACGATGGTCAGGCCGGCAGCAAGTGGCAAGTGGCAAGCAGCGAGAGTGGCAAGTGGCAAGCGGCGCCTGGCTAAAAGGCAAACACCTCTCACTAGCAGCAGCAGCAGCAGCAGGAGCAGCCACTGGCCAAAAACCTAATTAAGCCAGGACGACAACAGGACACAAACCGGAAGTGGTGTGGTACAGAGAGAGCGGTAGAGAGAGAGAGAGAGAGAGAGTGTTGCCCGTATTGTGCCTGGCGCCAGGAAGCGCTCAAGTGTGGCAACAATGGTTAATGCTTAAGTAATTACAATGCCTCGACGATTAACAATGCAGGCGTCTATATACACAGCACATACTATAAAGACAGAGAGAGAGAGAGAGAGAGAGAGCGAGATAGAGGAAGAGAGAGTGGAGGATAGTTAGACCACAGCTAATGAAGCCAGCTCCACAGGCTCTCCAAAGGATCCAACAGCATGCAGCTAATTATCACACATGAAGCATAGAAACCGTTAGAGAAAGAGAGAGAAAGCTTATTCTGCTTCTTATTCGTTCTGGTCATGCTTGGCTTCGCACATTTTATGAAAATTTATGTTATGAGCTCATCGATGAATGAATGGCACTTGTTTGGCTGATTGATTGGTGCGCTGCGTGTGGCACTTGCCACATGCCAACAGAACAACGGAGGCAAGCGCTTCAAACGCTTGCCACAGTTTAGCTTGGTTCAGTTTCAGTCACAGTTCAGTCCAAGGACTTTTTGTGGCACAGACTTTGCGACGACGCTGACAACGTTCAAGCGTTTGCGCCCCATTATTTTTGCCATGCACAAACGCACTTCAGACATTTTTATGCTTTATTCAAAGGCGCGACCAGTTTATTATACCCTGTATCTTTTTCGGAAGTTTAGTAAAGGTTTAATCGATCTGTGGATCAACAAGGTAACAGCCAGAAGATAGAAAAGGCAAAGAGTTTGACTGTTATTGAGACGATTCATTGATTTTGTTGCGTATACGTAATACTTTGTTGCAAACATAACGCATACGACATGTATTGCAACCCTTTAAAGGTAAGTAAAGGGAGAAAAGTATTTTATAAATGGTGTTGCATGCCTTGATACCCAAATACAGGGTATATTCAAGTAGTTGACAAGTCTTTAGCTTGCTGTGGTTGTTGTTACTGGTTTGTTGTTGTTGGTTTTGTTTGGTTTTTCTTTAGCTTGGCCAACGCATAAGCCACTTAAGTTCTTGTGGCACACGCGCCTCGAGTCGCCGCCATTTAGCGTCCCGCAAAAGTTTTTGGGGCGTCATCGATGCCAGGCGACGATGCCAAAACGCATTTGTACAATGGGCGGGGGGGGGGGGGGGGGGGGGTGGAAGTTTGCTTTGGGGTGTTGCAGCTTTGTGATAGAGAGTTGCCATTGCATAGTTTAAGGCCCAAAAGTTGTTGTTGTTTCTTCGCGTTTTATTTTATTTTTTATTGTTGCTGGGTTTTTTTTTTTGGCCATGGCACATAAATTGCTGGACTGTAAAGCGGCTTAAACGAATTGCCGGCTCGGTTGCTGCCGCAGCAACAACTTGGCAGCTGGCACTTGCAACAAACCACCCAAACACACGCCCCATACTGCATATTCAATGTAGGTTGGTTGGTTGGTTGTTGTTGTTGGTTTTGCTCAAGTTTTGCACAATTTATAAATAGTTTGCTTGGTTTTAAAGTTTCCACGTCCTAAGAATGCTCTCCCCACATCCCGCCCCTTTGGCTTCTTAGTGCCATTATCGAGCGCAATGCCGCAAAGTATGCATTGCAACTTGCAACTAACAACTTGCTACTTGCTACTTGCAACTTCTTGATAGTAGTTTACTTTGGCTGCTTCGCTGTCTTGTGCCGAAAATTAACAAAAGGAATTTCATTGGCAAATTAGATTTTTGGCGCATTGCATCGAAGTTGTTTAAAACAATAGCACAAACTTATGGACTTCAACCCGTTAAGCAACCCTCGCTTAAATAGCATTTTAAAACTATATTCAAGTCGTTCCAAACCTTATATATGATACTTGGCTTAATTCCTAACTTAAAACTAACAAAAATATTATTAAACTATTTTTCATTCATTTTTTAAATCAACAAATCTTCCAGCAATAAATATTTTCAGCTAAGAATTTTCCCATCAATTTTGTTTTTTACTTTTAACATCGTCGCATAATTATAAAAATTAATCAAACATAAAACAATACTCAACTTGTGTCATCAATTTCGCGTTTGAATACGCAAAATTTTAATCAAAATGTGAAGATTGCAACGCTTGCCACTCAATGAACACAAACATCTTGGCAATGCCACAAACTGTAGCAACCAAGTGATGCATTTAAAGCATGCTTTGACAAATCTGACAACGCGACAAAGCGTCGCGTCGCGTCGCGTCGCTTCGCCTCGCCTTGATGTAAAAAGGAGAAAGCACCCCAAACCCTCTCTCTCTCTGCTGTTCTGGCAACCCCAAAGCCTGATCAAATGGCATGCTTTTAGCGTATTTTACATGCCAATCTCTTAGCTGTGCGAAGGGGGGTAAATAGGGTGAGGCGAGTGGCGTGTGGCAGAAGTTGCAGTTACTGCATTTATGCACAAGTTGTAAGTAAAAGTTTTCCGCACGCAAAACGCAGCTCGTAAAGTAAACACACTCGACAACTAACTTTTGCCCCAAAACTCAGTGGCATGGCGTTAGCAAGGGGGAACTCGTTTGTCTGTCTTTGCGTTAGCTGCTGCTTCTTCGCCGTTCTTGCGCTCAATTTGCGCATTTTTTGCGCGCAATTACTCAGCTCGGCTTAAATTCGCTGCTGCAGCAGCAGCAGCGTCCGTCCAATGTGGCAGAAGTGGCAAAAGTTGCTATTACACGTTGCACATTGCACATTGCCGCTGCTTGGCACAGACTTGGCTTCAACATGCTAGCAGTCTGGCTGGCTGGCTGGCTGCTTGCCTCATAAGCTGCCTAAAAGGTGCAAAGTAACTGCCATAAGCCGCTTCTGACATTCTTACTGCCCCTTGATCATGCCACAAGCCCAACTGGCCTTTGTCATGGCCCTCTTTGGCTGCAACTGCCATCATTTTTTAGAAGCTGCAGTCAACAGAGTAGCCGAAACTTAGTTACTCTTGCTTTATATACGTACAAAAAATGGAAAAATATTTAAAATAGTTTGTAAAAACTAAGAATAATAATAAAAACTTTCCCTTCTGAGTTTACTATAATATCTAGGACTTTATATACCTAATCAACATATCCTTACACAAATCACTTCGCAACTTAAACACCCCTCTGCACATAGAGTATAATCAAATATGTTTGTTGACACTAGCTGGGCGTGAATTACGTGCATGTTGTCATTTTTCTTTCCCACTGCTGGCTTACATTGCGTATGCGTAATTCTAGCTACTTTGCTTCGTGCTCTTCGTTTGCTCTTTGCCTTGACTTTCATTGAGTGGCTTTTAATTGGCTGCCAGCGCTTAACCCTTGCCGCATAAATCTTCCTCACACATGCCACATGTGGATAGACAGCGCTTAAAGAACCCTGCACTCTTCTCCCCTCGCTTCTCGCTTGTGCCATGCCATTTTTGCCAGCTGCTAGTCAAATCGACTTTTAATCTGCCGCATATGCTTTGCCCGAGCATCAACTGACCAGAGGCGAACTCCTTCTGACACCCACAATCTTTCATTCCAACCCATTTTCACATTTTCACATTTTGTCTTTGACTTGGTACGAAAAACCCCAAAAGAAGAGCAACAAACTTTTGTGGGTGAGTGTGAAAAGTTTTTGGCGTTAATAGATTTCAACCGGAAAGAGTTGCAAAAAGAGAAATAGAGAGAGAGTGAGAGAGAGAGAGAGAGAGGGTGGTTGTGTCTCTCTGCTTTGCTGCTGTTCGTCTAATTGAGCAGCGTTTAAATGTTCATTTGAGGAAACTGTGAGAGAAAAAACTTTAATCAACTTGCAATTTAATTTCATTTTGCTTTTGATTTGTTCAAATGTTATAAGTTAACGGATATTCTTATCGCTTGCAATGCAGCACGAAGTGCAAGAGAAGAGTTAGCAGTCTTTTTCAAGTTATAAATTAGTATTGAAATTGTTACCAATTTCGTTTAAGATCAATACAAATCTCTTTGATGGCATTTGAAACGTTTCAATTGAAGGATCAAAGTGCTGTCAATGCCTTCATCAATATCGAATGCGTTATATGTCTTGGCACTCTATTACTAGAGAGAGAGGGAACGACTTTTCAGTCAATAACAAATGACAAATGACAGCTGGTTTGATTGAGGGTTGGGGTCATCATTACAGGCAACATATTGCAATTGAGTAACTCGAGGAGGAAGGAGGGGTAAATTTATGCGCTTGTTTGTTCAATTCCAAAATGAGACATAGGTAAAAGGGGTAGCAAAGTTTAGACAACTATTCATTTGTCGGTCTTATTTATGGGCGCATTTAAGAGACGACAAAAGCCGAAGCGGCCAATGGCCAAAACCGCCTGTCAAGCGGCATATACGTTTGTAACTAACTGCGACTGCTACCAATACAGTTTACAGTAGTAGTAGTTCATGGCAATCGGCATCCTGCGTCCTGTCGCTTCGTTTCGCTTTTGCTAATGGATTGCGGCACACAAATCTTTAAAATTACCCCCGGTAAAACTTTGAAATAAGACGATGTTAGACGGCAGTAACTTAGGCCAACTGGCGTCAGTCTCGTTCTAGCCAAAGATAGAAGATGTTGAAAAAGAAGTCTTGGCTAATTTGTAGTTTCATATTTGATCAAAGGCCAACAAAATATGTACGAAAAATGCAGCAGTTGCAGGTTACAAATAAAATAATACCCTGTTATAAGGTGTAAAATTAGTAAAAACTATATTATTAAACTGAAAATGTAGAGAATTTGGAGTTTAGATGAATTTAAGAAACAATTCTTACATTTTAGATACAATAAATAAATGAATTTGTTTGTAGAAAAATTATAAAAGCCTTTTTAACAAGTTATAAATTTTAATAAGAGATTAATCGTATACGAAAAGGTCAGTTTATGTATTTCGAAATATTCAATACAAAACTAACATTAAACTAAGATTCAATCTAAGATCTACTTGTGCTTCAGGTCAACATAAGTTTATATTCTTCTTTTACAACTACAAAGTTCAAGCAACCTTTTCAAGAAAGTTCAACATTAACAGGGTATATATTTAAGAAAAACGGCTATTTTGAAAACTGATTGCCCAAGTTGCAACTGTAGCAAGCTGGCCGAGCCAAGAAAGACAACAAAATATTATTCGCAGCACATGTCGCTGGCAATTTGCTATCTTTGCCCAAAAATTTTTTGTGTCTTCACATATGGTTGTTCTGGCCAAAACACTAATTGAAGGCCAACATCAGGCAATCAAATTGAGGCCGAGCCACTGCTGCTCGACAATAAGGGGGCGTGACAGCACGTAATGCGCAAAGATAACGAAAAACTTGTATGGTTTAAAAACAAAAAAAAAGACTTGTTCGAAACTAAAGCGAGTCATATCGAGATATATTCTTCAAGATTTCACATCATATATATATATATTTTGGAACAAACGTTTTGTGGCTAATAAATACATATATAAACCAAAATGCATGTGCATAAAGTTAAAGCTGAGTTCGTGCGCCGATGATCCAGATCCAGACAGATCGGGGCTCAGCCTCGAATAGGCTGACAGCCAACAAACAACTTTTGCGCCCAAATCGCAAAATCCCAGGCATGTTGAGTGCCTGAAAACAACAACAACAAAAAATCGTAACGGGGCTGCGAATAAGTAAAGCAAAGTCTACACACACACACACACACGCACACACAGACGCATACAAAGATACACAGTGAGGAGCCTCACATGGCAAATGTAACGTAAAACGTAAAATATTCCTGAATGCAATTCCCATGCATACCAACAAACACACACACACATACATAGAGCCCTTTACACACACACACACACACACACAGACGTATGTACGTAGTGAGTTTTGTGGAAAAAGTCAAACTACAGCATTGCGGATGTTCAGGACATTCAACTGCACTTTGACCCATATTCCATTCCATTTTGTTGCAAATAGCTGCAGCTGCGGACGCACTGCACAAAAAACCCAAACCGAAACCGACCAACAACAACAACAACAGCAACAAGAACAAGAACACCAACTGCAACCAGCAACGTCGCCCAAGGCTTTCGGAATATGGCCAGCAAAACCCAGGCAGGCAACAGCCCAGCTGTTGGCAAAACGACAGACTCTATACGACTCAGATACCCATAGCCCAGTAAATCGTTTAGCTGCATGGCTCACGATTTTTGTGCTTACCCCCCCTCCCCCCTTATAACATACCCTCTCCACCATCACGCTCCTCTTCAGCCCTTACTAAAAAAAAATCTATCGTTGATTTTAGCCAGGCAAAAAGTTTAGCACTTGTGCCTTTTCGCATGATCTGGCAACCAACAACAACAACAACACCAACAAAGCAACCAAAAAGTATCAAGAAAGCCTATCCAAAAAAAATTCTTGTGTCACATTGCAAATGGCATTTAAAACGCCCTCCTTGTTTTCCGGCATTTTAGATCATTTTTAATGTACGTCGTTTTTGAGTTAAATAAAAATATCTCAAGTGATTTATGTGCTTGTTGTATTGCAAAATACCTTAAAAATTCAAATATGAAAATATTTTTTGGCATCTTTGGGGAAATTTTTGTATATTTTGTATGTCCAAAAACTGCTGAGGGAATTTTGTGAAATTGTCAAATGAAAATAATTCTAGTAAGGTTTAAAAGGTTAACGAAGCGAAAGAAGCAAAATGAAAGGCAAGGTGATAAGGATACGAATAAGCAAAGTAAAAGCAAAGCAAATCAAGAAGTCGAGCTTAAAGGAAAGCAGGACTTAAGATGAGAAGAAAGCAAAGCGATTAGAAAAGCATAAAGCAAAATAGGAAGATAGAAAAGAAGCTGAGAAAGAATCTTAGCAAGAAGCTAAGCAAAAAGCTAAGTTAAAAGAAAAGAAACTAGCAATGCAAAAAGCAGAAGGCGAAATGAGAAGTTAGGCAAGAAGTTCAGTAGAAAGCAATGTGAGAAGCAAAGTGAGAAAGCATCGACAAATAACTTGGCAAAAGGAACAAAAGAGAGGAACTCTAATGAGAACAAGGCATAAAAAAGATTAAAAACTTTCAAATTGAGCAACTTAAATCTGACTTCCCATATGGCTTATAAATCTATCCATTTTAAAGTTCAACCTTTCAACTAAATCTCAATCCAATATCAATATCAATACATCACACGCAATATCCATATAGGATGAGTTCCGTTTTGTGGCCTTCCCTAAAAGAACCTGCAACTCAATCATATTTCATCAAACAAAGGCTCCCCCCTCGACAAAAGCGACAAAATAGATGGCAATAAAATAAGAGACAACAACAAAAAATGCAAATAAGAGAGACTCGTTTGGGGACTGCGTGTAGCAGCAGCAGCTACTAGTCTAAATCTAAAAACCATTTTGAGGGAATGGTCAAACCCAACTTATAGGCAGGCAGGTGTGTATCTATCATGTGTGTGTGTATGTGTGTGTGAGTGTTGACCGCATCCGCAATGCAAGGTAATAAACCAAAAATACGTCAACAACAAAACCACAAAGCCAAAAAACACAAACGCTGCTACACTCGAAACGAAAACATCTCAAACTAAGTTGAACAAAATTCGTATTTTATTACTGAAGTGAATTTTTATAACAAAAAAGATAACAAAAGTTTAATAAGAAAGCTTTATACAAAATGCTTTCTTTATATTAATCTTCTGTAACTTTTTCCCACACTTAAACGAGATTTTCCAAGCAATAAGAATTCTTAGCGACTTCAACTTTGCTTTTTTCCATAATATGTCCTATAATGCTTTCTTAGTAGTTGATTTTTTTCAAGTGTAGTACACATGTGTCAGGTAAACGAGGTAATTTTAATTATGGCCACAATGGAGCCACCCTCAACGAAAATAAAAAGCACACACAAATGATGGCCAAAATGCTGCCTGCCCGCCCGACTGTTGCCTTGATTCATCAGCATGCCGCTGCCGGCCTTTGGGTTTTGGCAGCAGACATTTTTACTAAACGGAGGCACAATTGGTAACGGCGACGGTAACGATGAGAGTAATGGTAACTGTAGCAGTCCTAACGGGTAAACGTATCGAATTGCCGTTGTTCGTTATGGATGTGCGCCAATTGCTTTGCTTTTTCATCAGTTTCTCCCACAGCTCTCTTTCGCCCCGTCTCTCTCTCATTGCGGTAGACGCAATGCTTTTGCCTCTTAGCCAAATTACATAAATTAGTCGCGTGTGCTCTTTTTCTTGTTGTTTGCTGTTTGGTCTAAATCAAAGCAATGCCGAAAATTTAATGGACTCCTGTGTAAAGTTTTGTGTTCAAAAGAAAAACGCACCCAAAAAAAAAAGAAATGAAAGCAAAAAAAAAAAATTTCTAATAGGAAACAGACAACAACAAAATGAAATGAAACGTCGAATACGTGATATTTGGAAAGAAGACAGAAAAAAATGGGAAAAGCAAGCAGAGAGAAGGAATAGACTAGATAATACCCTGTAAGGTAGTTCATTGTTTGGATCTGCAAACTTTGGTTGATTCGAAGATTAGGCTGAAAATATATATGTAGGATTTAAATATAGTTCTCTTACAGGTTCTCTTAACCACAAACCTTCTCAAATTGTGATGAAGATTAATGAAATAATAAAATAAATTTATCTGTCAGGATTTTCAATATCAATTTGCCTTATTTAAAGGATTCCTATCAGATAAACATTTATTATTTAACTTCGTTCGCTTGTTTCATACATAAGGTTAATATTAACAAAACCCCTCTTAAGCACACACCGAAATTAGATTTACAGGGTACCACAAAACGAACAGAAAAAAGAGTAAAACGCAATTTAGTTACATTACTGATTTCATTAGAAGCCATGGAGCCATCGAATGTGAAGAGGGTTGACTGGAGTAAGGGAGGGTTTTTTTTTCTGTTCGGCTGCTTTAGATGTTTTGGCTTGTTTTTCGCGGTGCACCACTGCGTATACGTAATGTTGCATTTTTAGTGCTAGTCGCAGTGAGTGCTCTATGCTTTGCTCGTCCAGTTGTCGTCCTCGTTGTCTGCGGCTCTTGTTGTACATTTCTGCTGCAGTTTGGGAATTGCCTCAGCCACGAGAACCTAACCCCAAAAACCCCTAACCCTAACCTCAAACCCCAAACCCCAACCCCCCCCTTGTTTTGCGCATACCTTTGGCAGTTTTTGGCAAAGTCAAAGGTCATGCGAGCCACCCCCCTCTCTCTCTCCACCTCTCTGACCGCTTTCTTGTTGCGTTTCTTTTGCGGTCATAAAATGTTTGCCCGAACCAAACCCCAAAAAAAAGAGGAAATATGGGCCCAGAGTCTCTCTCGCACATTGCACATCGAAAGAGGTAATTTAATTTATGATGCAGTAAAATTGAATATCCTCTCGGGACACACACACACACTCAACATAGAGAGAGAGAGAGAGGGAGATGGTGACATAGATAAGGAGAAAGAGTTGAAAGATCTCATTCCTTTAGTTTGTTTTTCTCTGTTGGTGACATGCAGATAGATAAAGGCCAAGCTCGACCCAGCTAGGCCCTAAAACTGACAGTTACAGCCTGCACAACTTGTTGGCCAGCTCAGTGAGTTGAGCCAAGTTATGCATGCGAACGCGTGCCAAGCGAGCCAGCTTTGATGACCTGCCTTAAATCGGGCAAAGCGAGATGCGTTCTTCAGAGAAAAAAAAATATATATATATATTATTATATAGTTACTATACAGGGTATAAAAATAAGTTTTGACTTCAGTTCTTAGGTTTTATAACATTATAAACAAGTTTCGTAAGTTTTTACAATAATAAAATGATATATAAAAAATCCAATTTGTTCCAAACAGCAGAGAATTGAATTGGTTTAGCTCTCATTTTCAATAGAAATACATTTTCTCAATATTTTAACTTTGGAAAATGTGTCACAAAACGTTTCTCAAAGTGCACATTTTGTCAACGCACGAGCAGACACTAAAGCAGCAGCCAGTAACAAAAGCAACAGCAACAACAAGAGCAACTGCATATGGGAACAACATATAGTAGCCATATACACACACATACACACACACTTACGTATGTGTATATGAAAGCTACCAAAAAAAACTGATAACACACTGTCAAGCTGGCCAAGGACTCGCAAGGCTTAAAAGCTGTCTTTTAATATTATTGTTTTTTTTTCTCTCTTTTAGTTTTGTTGTTGTTGTTGCAGCGTCTGCAAGTTCTACATACATACATATATACATACTATATATGTGCATATAGTTCGTACATATAGCATTTTCAGATGGTCCATGGCTTTGCATATTTAATATGCAACAGCCGCACGCGTTGTGTCCCTTACATCCCTCTCCTCCTCATCCCCCTTCTCTTAGTTGTTTCAACCACGACAAGACCCATAAAGCACCTGGAAATGCCTGCCACAATAGCAACAACAACAACAACAACAATATGAAGAGAAATGCGCCTATCGCAGCCGTTGCACAGTAAAAGAATTTACGAGCTGGTAACGTCAGGACAACAAGGACAACAGAGAGGCAGGTAGCAGGTGCAGCAGAAGGGAGTGGTAGGGTAGGGGGGGCGAGGGGATGTTGCAGCAGTCGCAGATATGACGGGCATCCAATCATTTTAACGCAAATAAACCACAACAGATGGCGCTGCGTGCGCCTTGTAAGTTGACGCACGACTGCCTAAACCCCCAAACCTCCACCCCTCTCCCCCTCAGACAAAAAAAATATATATACCAATGCAGAGAAGAGCACAACGACAACAACAAAGGCCTCAAAACTTTGTACAAGTAGAGCTGGCTGGAGTTGCGAGTATGAACAACTAGAAGGATACCTTGTAAATTCTTTTAACTGAAGAAAATTCCGTTGCTAAATGAGTTTAGAGCTTATTATGAGATCGCTTTTTGACATTTGGACTTGATTTGTCTTTTAAACTATGTAAATATGTAACACATGGCGTATACGTAACAATTTTTATGATTCTAAGCATTCTTAGGGATCGTAAAACGAGGAAAATATATATATACTAAATATTTGTCTACATAAGAGATAGAACATCCGATTTAAATGCTTGATAAGAATGAGTTGAAGCTTTGAAACTGTAAAAACAAATATTTACAGGGTATACAAAAAAAGTCATCAGAACCCAAACGATAGCCGCAATAGCACTAGCTTCAACCTGGTCACACAAAAATGGATGCGTGTGCGTATCGTTCGCGTGGCAGCTTATCACAACTGCAACAATAACAACAACAACAACAACTGCAGCATCTGCAACAATAACAACAACAACAACAACAGTCATGTTGCACAGCTAAGATGGTTTGGTTTATGCATGCTGCTGGCTGCTGTGGTCACTTGTGGCATGCCACCGATCTCTCTCCTTCCTCTCTCTCGCTCTCTCCCTCTCTCTGTCTTACTTGCTGGCAAGGTTTACTTTTGTTTGCGCTGCGGTCGCGCAACAGAACGCGTTGCGCTGTGCTGGCAATTGGAATTTTTGTCGCATTTACCCAAAGTGCAACGGGACACGAAACCGAAACGTAACGTCACAGAACAAGGCGAAGAGCGAGAGAAAGAGAGAGAGCATAATGGTGGCAGCTTGTGGCCAATGTTGTGCTGCAGATAAATCTCATGAAATAATTACACGTGTTACAGTAAATGCTGTTAAATTGTCCAAACCCCAACCCTCCCGCCACCACCCCAACTCCTTTCAACCAACCCATTATAAAACTCTCGAGCACGCTGTTGGCCATGTTAAATGCATTCATGAATGAGTGAACTGCATAAGTGCCACAAAAGCAACAGCAGCAGCAGCAAGCGGCAGCAACCACGCAATGAAAACGACGACGACGACGACGACTTGGCCAAGAGAGCGTACAGAACCGCGTAACGACTGCGAGTGTTTCAATTTGCAAACACACAGCAAGGAGTAAGGGGTAGTGAGGGGGGTAGTGGTAGGGAAAGCCGCAGGACTTATGCCCAATTGGGGAAAATGATTTTGTGCCACTGCAGCAAAAGGCAATAAAGTAAGTGTACTAAATAAAAACATATATATATATATATGTATATATATATAGGCAGAGCAAAAATTAACAAAAATATAATGGTAATAAAATGGGCATTAAATGAGGAGTTAGAAACAAAAAAAAAGCACGATTCGAAGTTACCCATTAAGAAAAAAGTTAGGTTGCTTTGATAATTAAGTTTTTCTATTCCAAAAAAACAGTTTTTTTTAGTAATTTTACACATTTCTTAATACCCTAACCACCTTCAAAATCGCATACAGGGTATGCCAAATAAGCTCATAAAGTATATGCTTATCCTATTTGTATGCATATATACACATTTATATAGCCATACAATATAATAAATGTGCGCATTTCGTGTGCCTTAAATATAAATTGAATATCAACTGCGGAAACATCGCGTCGAATCGCGTCGAATCGTGTCGCAACGCGTTTGCTCATTAGCGGTTGGGCAACACAAACACATACACACACACACACACATGAGTATGAAAAAAGTGTTGCCTGCTTTTTGGCGCAAGTCAATAAAAGCCATTACAAATTTTAACAGCTGCATTTGCGATACTTTTCATACTTTTCTGGCCAACAAATAGTTAAATGCCTTTATGAAAACATCGAACGGTATATATATATATATATATATACGTAGTATATATTGCATATCGACACGCATATCATATTTTTCAGCAGACTCCTTCGTTGTTTCAATATTTGTGTGGCATTTATTTAAGGACTGCTTGGTAAATTATTTTTTTAATATTATGATTTTCGGTTCTTTTATCAATATTGAATGC
Source organism: Scaptomyza tumidula (assembly GCA_035044465.1). Classification (NCBI taxonomy): domain Eukaryota; kingdom Metazoa; phylum Arthropoda; class Insecta; order Diptera; family Drosophilidae; genus Scaptomyza; species Scaptomyza tumidula. The sequence continues at coordinate 16,795,530 of JAWNNW010000444.1, forward strand.
GCTTCGTTAAGCAGTAAGATAATAATTAAGTAGCTTGGTTAAATGAGCAAAGGATATTAAGGTAAATTTTTATATTAACTAAATGAGGAGTGCAAAATGTAATATAACAGATAACAATACGTAAATGATCGAAAAAAATATTTAAATAATTTTAAAATTATATTTAATACATTTAACCAATTTTAAGATTTCTTTTGTATAGAATAAAATAAGAATGCCTTTCTAAGCTTTAATAAATTGCTCTAATGAAAGTATGACTAAGTATTAAAGCAAAATATTTTAACAACTCCAAAATAAAACGAAAAAAAAAACTAAAAAAAATTATATTAAAAAAAACATTGTAGAAAAAAAGCAAAATATTTTAACGACTCAAAAAAATAACTTTTTTCATACTTTTAACCAATTTTAAGCTATTATTTATATAAAATAAATTAAAAATTCTGTTTTGGGCTCAAATTACATGCTCTCTTTCGCCTTAAGTATTAAAGCAAACAATTTTAACGACTTCAAGAAAACAAAAATACAAAAAGAGAAAAAAAAAATCGTATTTTGTGGGTTGGTAGATTTGGAGGTTCATAATTTATAACGCAATCACGTGCCTTTTCCGTTTCGCCAAGGCGCCAAAAATATGAATAGAGAACGACTAAATAATTTGGAAATGATTTACAATATTGCACACTTGCACAGACAGTTGGGCGCTGCTCCAGTAGGGGGTGGGGGAGCACAAAAATAAAAGGGGTGCGACTTGTCGGCATAGTTCATAAATCTAACGGCATGACGAAAAGATGCACACACACACAGAGAGAGAGAGAGAGGAAGAGAGTCGAGTCTAGAGTCGAAGTTGACTGCTAGAAAAAAGGACTACCCCAAAATTATAGCCAGAAATGATGCATGACTGCCACAGAAGGCAGATGGAGAGGGACATAGAGATAGAGATAGAGCTTTGTAACAAGGCTTGCTTTATTTGTTGAGAGTCCTTGACAAAAAAAAACTCATCATCATATATGCATAAATATATATGCATGTCCTGTGGCGCTAATTCAGTTATATATCGCCAGTTTCGGGCCTAATCTAGCGAACCACAGTAAAAGAAAACAAAAAAAAAAGTGATCAAAACCCAAATTCCAGTCAGTTGACGCAGTTCCCTCTTGCTTCTTCTTCTTGTTCTTTTGCTCCTGTTGCGATAATTGCAATGGCTGCCATTTCAATTTGCCTGCTGCCAGGCATACTTTGATAGATGGACCCTTCTCGCCCTTTCCACCCCCTTCCCCCCCCACACACATTGTCCTCTGGGCCTAACGAGTCCAACAACGTTTGTTGTCAAACATTTTCGCGCCTTTCGCCATTTGTCTTACTTTTTTCCCTTTTACCCAATACCGTTAGACAACGCAAGGTATAAGCATTTTTACATGCAGTTTGCGCAAAGGAATGTTGTGAATGTAAAGTGTTTAGTTAAGTGGAAATGGTGAGAACTATTTGTAATTAAGTTGCAGTTTTAAATTGCTTATTTAATTAAAATTTCTTATACGTTTAGCAAGGGTTTGTGAATGGGAACTATATGTAGTTAAGTTTTAGGTTAGAATTCCTCATGAAAGTGAAATTTTTTATACATTAAATAAGTCTAAAAGTAAGATATATACATATTAAAGTGTTTTCGCTAACAGAACGACACTTGATCTTAGCTCTGGCTGTTAAAAAACATTCACCTCATTACTCTGTAACGTAACATGTTAATTAACATTATTCTACGAAAGAAGAGTTAGTTCGAGCAACGAGAAATGTTGATCGAGCGTACTGGGAAATTTAGAAAGAAAACTTCAATAAGTAATATAACGTCGAACTTCTTCATAGGATTATAACTAACATAGTATATATCGTGGAACAACTAAACACATTTGTTTCGTGTTAAAACTGAAGCTATTTTCACCCATTAAAACTTCAGCTCTTTTTCTTTAACTTATTGCTTCGTACTTCCTGAAGAAATCTTAGATTCTGGTTGGCTTCAAACTAAGTTTGATTCTTTCACAACATGTTTAAGTCTTCTTAATCCTTTCAAAGATTAGTTTCAGTTATCAGAGTTAGTTTTGTGTCAAAGCGTTAAGTTTAACGTAACTCTCGATGTAAGAGCATTCATTTTTCTACTTTTCTATTGTTTCTATAGCTTATTCTTTGTTGTTTTAAGCATTCTTTTTGCAATGCGGTGCCTTAATTAAAAAGCTGAACGCCGTTTTATACGCAGCACTCTCAGAAGTGCAGTTTGGATCATCAGTTTGTGCCATAGAAGGCTTAAGGGTGGTTGGGGTGGGTATGGGAGAAGAGCTATTGAATGGATTTACTGGTGCGAAGTAGTCGGCAGTACTTGTATTTATGAGTTGGCACGCAGCACTGCCAAGCATGATTTACAGTTTATATCGAAAGGCAGAGAGAAAGGGAGAGAGAGAAGAAAACAAAGCGAGCGCCAAGAATTAGCCGCAATGGCTCATCAATCATTTCTTTCTTTTTGGGGGGGGGAGGGGTAGGATGAAAGGACGAGATAGGTTCACCTTTTTTTGGTTCGGCTGTGTAATCCTTTTGCGGCACTTATGACTCGACTCGACTCGAGCTTTATGGCCATATTATGCTTAATAAAGCTGCCATTTTCTTTACATCTTCTTTTTTTTTTATTATTATTGTGTTATTTGGAGTATGTTCTTTTTTATCTATGCATCGGTTTTTGGTGGAGCTTTATCTGCGAGTCGCGTCATAATGGAGTCCTTGCTCCTGTTGCCGGAGAGCGCGTGATTTATGTGATTACTTCAATGCGGCGGCGTTGCGCCAAAAAAAACCGAAAACTCAAAGAAAAAAAAACAGAAACGCGAAAGAAAGAAACGTAAAAGTATTACGCATAGAAAATGCCATTGAAAATATTTATATAACAGAGCCATTGAGCTATCCATTTTGGAAGTATCTATCTAAGTATGTAATAATAAATACTTCTGGCACAAGCCATAAAATGGACATTGACTTTTTGACTGCAAACATTTTGTGGTCAGAAATGTTGTTGTTGTTGGCAGGCAGGCAGTAAATAAATTTGTATGTATGGTCATAAATGAAAATATATAAAAATAAATAAATGCGTTTATATTTTTTTTGTTCTTAAGAGTTTTTGAATGCTTTAGCATGATTTTTCGATGGCTTTTTACTTCTATTAATGTTATTAAATGTATATTTACTGCGGAAACTGTTTCATAATTAAAAAGTTAAAGAAAATTATGGAAAAATATTGACAAATATATTTTTTTTAATATTCTAAATCATCTACAAACCCATAAATACCAAATAAAAAAAAATTCTTCAACTTTCTTCTATTGTTTTTTAGGGTTAAAACTGTAGCATCAACAAAAAAGTTAAAGAAAATTTTAGAAAAATATAATTGTTAAAGTCAAAATCAAAAAAAGCTTCTCTTACTTTTTGTATACACCACACTATACCGTTATTTAATCAAGGAGTCATCATTATATCAATTGACAGATTTTCGCATGCCGCTAGATGGCGCTTTGACATCAAATTATTTGTTGTTTTTTTCGATTTGTTCGAACGATTTCTTTTTTGGCGTATTTAATGCCAGTTTGTTAGATGTAATTTAATATTTATAATATGAACAATATGCTGCCATTATGTTTGCATGATCTGTCAATCTAATGCAATTGCCAAAGCACGCCTCCAACACAACAAAAACAGAAGAAGCAGAAGAAAAGGGAATAAGCAGAAGAAGAAGCAAGGCAAAAGGTGCTGCTATCTATTTATATCGCTTTTGTTTGGCTTTTTGGGGCTGAAAAACTACTAACGAACGACACCTGCAGAAGGACAATCCCCCCCTCTTCACCCACTCCCCTAACCCTTTGGGAAAGCAGTTAGTAGCGTGTGCCGCCTTTTTGTGCTTCTTCTTGTTTGCATTTGTTGTTCAATTTTTTTCTTCATTTTTTTTAATTTTTCTGTTTGCGATACACCGAAATTGTTGCTGCTGCTGCTGTTGCACGAAAGTTGTAAATCAAAAGTAGGCGAGTCACACGAAAGGCTCAGGAGGTTCCACAGCCTGCCTGCAGGCTCAGTTGAGTTGAGCCTCAGCTCAGTTAGCCCTGCAAGCAGGACGCAGCGCCTATTTGACTGGCAGGCCGAGCGGATAACGCTGGCAATTATCGCGCTTGTGCTGCACGAACAACGGAAGCGGCAGAGGCGCCATCATGTTCAACTTCTCCCCCCCCATTACCTCTCTCCCTTTTTCGCTTTAGAATGGCACCCTACTAAGAAAAGAAAAAAAATGCTTCTCATTGCTTTGTTTGTTGGCATCTTTTTGTAGTGCAGTGCAATTCGTTAACAACAACAACAACAGCAGCAGCAATTCTGTTTGGCATCGTTCAGACTAAAAAATACCCTTTATATAGTTTTAAAGTAACGTTTAAGTAATTTAAAAATAATGTTTAAGTAATGTTAAAGTAAGTAAAAGTAATGTTAAAGTAATGTTAAAGTAATGTTTAAGTAATGTTAAAGAGATCTTTAAGAAATGTTTAAGTAATGTTAAAGTAATGTTAAGGTTATGTTAATGTTAATGTATTTAAATTTGACATAATGATCAAATCTTTGGTATCTAACTAAATACGCAAAATAAAATTACAGTCGCATTAAAAGAGAATCAAAAAAAATCTTGGTTATAGAGAAAAGAATAAAGAATAATATTTATGAACTGTTTTTTGATTGAACCAGATTAAAAGGTTCTGAAAATGATTTCGTGATAAAGAAAACTTCGTTGTACGAGAGTTTGCAATAGAAAAGTTTGACTGTAATTTCAATAGAAATATTTAGTTTTAAACCTTTTATTGCTTGAAAACAATTATAACATGAGATTCTTCACATGTTCTCAAAAGTCCAAGAAGCGTTCTGAACAATTTAAAGTAAAGTAAAAAGTATCTTAGCAAACAACTTTAAGACTTCTTGGTAAACGCTCTGGATTATTAATTACGCTCAATGTATTAAAAATAATCCAATAAATCGGGACTCAACAAGTTAACCTATTCTCCCATGTCAGCTAAAAACATAGGCATAAAACTAAATGAAGTTTACTTTCATAGTAATCAGTGTAGATAGCCAGAAGTAATAAACTAAAAACATAATAATCTATATTTTTAATCTCTTATTAACAAAAGTTTCATTGACGTATCATCTTTTATTTGAAAAACTTGCTACCCGCTCTGTTAAGTTATAAGCTAGCTGTAGTGTGTCCCAAAATATGGCCCAAAACATTCTCCCTTCCCCCCCCCCTCCCCTCCTGCAACGCGCCCCGCCATAACAAACCATAGTTGCATAGCTAGGCAGTCAGTCAGTCATTGAAGTCATTTATTGCCACCAATGTTGTACGTTGTTTTTGCCCCAACAAACTGTACTAAGTTTTTTATAAGTTGTATGTGTGTGTGTGTGAGTGTGTGTTAGTGTATGTTTGTTTGTGTGTTGATAGCGCACCAATGGCCAAAAAGAGAGGAACTAAAGTTCGGACCGTTACGTTTTGTTGTTGTTGTTGTTGCAGGATGTGTTTGCAATTTGTGGACACGCCGACCGTCATTTGATTGCTGTTGTTGTTGTTGCTGTTGTCGTCGTGTTGCCATTGTCGAATTTATATATATTATATTGTTGTTCAGTTTTTTGTGAATGTTTGCGAATTGGCATATGGAAAAAAACTTTCGAATTAACAATGCTTTTTTATTAGGTGTTTTTTGTTTGACCTGCAATTTAAGAAAGGCGCCCTTTGAAGACCCGAAACTGACCTAAGCTAAGATTCTATATATATATTTATATATATATATTCTATTAGACAGCGGTTGATAAGCCAAATTGTTTGTTTTCTTAACACCACGCGATAGTTAACGTCGTCTCGTGTTAGTTTTATACTCTTTTCTCAACTTATTTATTCGTTTTTTTCCTATATCGTGACATCCATAAAAAAAAGTTCCAAGGCAAACATGCCATAGACCCAAACACACACACACACACACACACACGTGTGCTTACAAACATACATATGTGGGCCAATTTATCCATTTCCGACTGACATTTGAGGCGCGAGGTCTCATGAGACAATCAAAATTAAATGACTTTTAGTGCTGGCATGCCTCGAAGCCAAAAGAGGAAACAGTAGTAATGTGAGGCGTTCCAGAAAACGTTTACATTGTTGAAATACTTTACTTTAGCCAAGACTTGAACCCACAGCATAAAATTTCACCTTTATGGTGTAGCCAGATCTCATAAATACCTTAGCATGCAAAAATGCACATATAACAGTATGGTCAGTCTTGCATATAAATTCATTTGTTATAAATTACTTTTCTAATCGAAAATAGCAACGATTGCTAACAACACTTAAGATGTTATCTCATTACCTAAGCAAATATTAACAGTTATATTGACTTACATTAATTTCTCCATTGGTTTACGTGTCATCTATTTTGGTTGCCTATAAACTTATTACACAATGAAAACGCGCGAACTTTTACTTTTCATAATTATATCTTTGATGCACTTTTCGTTCAAGTTCTTAAAACTCTACCGCCGCAAAATTGAAACGGATGCCGTGAACCGAATCGCGAACTAAATTATGAACTGCTAAATAATTGCACGCCGTCACAAAAATCAAAATACGGTCTCTTTAATGACGCCGTTCAAAAGCAAAAATCATGGCTTGGCACATTGAACAGCTATTTGTTGCTTATCGCACGCGCTTTTTTCACAATCATGGAGTGCGTCAGCTGTGCTACAATAACAAATAAATACAAATGCATTAAATGCTATGCGGCATAGTAAGTTAAGTTAAGAAAATGTCGCGAACGATAATAATTACCTGCATTTTTCACAGCTGCTCTGTCAAATGCTACAAAGAGCATAAAGAGTCACCACAATGCGCGAAGTTCGCAGCTGAACAGCCACTGCAGCCCGACACGAAGGCAATAGAAGAGGAACCCACTATATATGAACCTTTCAGCACAAAAGACACTGTGCCGCTTGACCGACTGCAGCAACTGAGTAAGTTTCAATACCTTTGTCTTGTCAAGTACAACTGTGAATTCCATTGCTTCCAGATACCTGCGAACCACTGCGTGAACTACTTTATAATCCTCATCTGCGTAAACTGCTTCAGGAAATTGACGTTGCGCACAATCCAAGTCTGGCAATGGCGGCTGCCATGCAAGAACCGTTATTTGTTGAATTTGCCAATGCATGTTTGGATGTGGTGGAACCGTTGTCAGATGCTGAACGTGCAGAGTTGCATTTGTTGAGCTAAACAGGGATAACAAAATTTTCAGCGATTTATGTACATTGAAAATTAGTAGTTTTGGTGAGAACGTAAAGATTTATTTATTAATTTATAAGATGTATCCAAATAAAACAGACTCAGTATATGTCCGGTAACCCACAATTTTTATATCCTTTAATACCCTTGGGTAAATAGAATCTTGATAAATTTCGTCCATTCAATCCATTTCCATCGATTAAAAATAATAAAAAAATACATTACTTAAATTTTAAAAGCTTTAATCTGTGTAAATGCAAGCATTCCAAAATGCGCCAAAAAATGCCATAAATCAGTAAAGCGAGTTCACTCTTTTATAAGACATATTCATACAGCAGCATCCTTAGGCTGTTCATTTGTCGGAACTTGCTGACCGTTTGCGAGTTTAAGTTCCCTATACAGCGACAAGATGCCCCAATAAACGTATAGTTCCAAACCTAAAATACATAGTACAAATAATAGTAAAGTTAATACATTAGTAAAAAACATCTATGCATAATTAATTAAGACTGGTCCTCACCTATCCCAATGAGTGCTTCGAAAGTAGCAACAAATACGATTTGTCCAGCTCTTGGATCATCCCCGGTCACAACAATATGCAACGCAAAAGCTAAAATGTAAACGCCGATTCTAATCCAAAAATGTAGAAGCCAATACCAGACCAAAGAATGACGCTCCTATAGGCGAGAGAATGAGAATGAGATACAGAAAAAAGGGATGAACGAAACTTTTGACGATCGCAATCAAGGTGATTTACCTTCTTAGTGCCATAAATGAGTAAGACCGATGTAATGATAATAAACACATTGACAACCAAGGCAACGACAAGCCCAAGCGGTATAGCCCATGAGACTGCAAAGATCGAATTTTGTGAGGTTAGAAAACGCTTAATTAATCAATAAATCTCTCTCTTACCAGCATCCTCACTATTAAACAACAGAACCAAAGCAACAATGCTCTGAATTACGTTAAAAGTTGAAACCACAACTCCCAACCAACCAATGACGATGCCAGCTGTCCTGAGGCGCATGCAACAAAGAGTATCTAACATATCTACCACTTTTGAATTTTTTCGTTTTGTGCGTGCTACAACAAGTGTTTTCGCAGCTAAATTTGCGAATGAACTAATCAATAGCACAGCCGAACATCTTGAGAGTCCTTTCTTAGATACATACATACATATGTTGTTGTATAAACATACACATGCATAAATTCGCAAGCCTCATATGCCACGCAGTAAGTAAACAGACGGTTTTCTTTAATCTATATATTCATTTATGTTTGTTGTTTTCTTTATTTATAAATACACCCACACATATGAAACTCCATGTGTATACATTTCATGAAATGGTAGTTTTGGTGTGAATGTAAAGATTTAATTATTAATTTATAAGATGTATCCTAATAAAACAGACATAGTTTATGCCTGATAATCCACAGTTTTTATACCCTTTAATACCCTTGGTTAAATAGAATCTTGATTAATTTCGTCCATTCAATCCATTTCCATCGATTATAAATAATAAAAAAATATATTTATCATATTTTAAAAGCTTTAATCTGTGTAAAAATAATAACAAAATATATTGTATTTAAAATGTATATATAAATGCAAGCATTCCAAGATGCGCCAAAAAATGCCAAAAATCAGTAAAGCGAGTTCACTCTTTTATAGGACATATTACAGCAGCGTCCTTAGGCTGTTCATTTGTCGGAACTTGCTGACTGTTTGCGAGTTTAAGTTCCCTATACAGCGACCATATGCCCCAATAAACGTATAGTTCCAAACCTAGAATACATAATACAAATAGTAGTACAGTAAATACGTTAGTAAAAAAATATCTGCGCATAATTAATTAAGACTGGTCCTCACCTATCAAAATGAGTTCTTTGCAAGTTTCACCAAATACGTGCGGTCCAGCTTGTAAATCACCCCCGGTCCCAACAATACGCAACACAAAATCTAAAATGTAAGCGCCGACTCTAATCCAAAAATGTAGAAGCCAATACCAGACCAAAGAATGACGCTCCTATATGTGAGAGAATGAGATACAGAAAAAAGATATGAACGAAACTTATGACGCTCGCAATCGCCTCTCACCTTCTTCGTGCCATAAATGAGTAAGACCGAAGTAATAAAGGTAAACACACTGACAACCAAGGCAACGATAAGCCCAAGCGGTATAGCCCATGAGACTGCAAAGATCGCATTTTGTGAGGTTAGAAAACGCTTAATTATTCAATAAATCTCTCTCTTACCAGCATCCTCCCTATTAAACAACAGAACCAAAGCAGCAATGCCCCCAATTTCGTTAAAAGTTGAAAGCACAACTCCCAACCAACCAATGACGATGCCAGCTGTCCTGAGGCGCATGCAACAAAGAGTATCCAACATACGTGTATCTACCATTTTTCAATATTTTTCGTTTTGCGCGTGCTACAACAAGTGTTCTCGCAGCTAAAGTCGCGAATAAACTAGCACAGCCGAACCGAACCGAACCGAGTCCTTTCTTAGATACATACATACATATGTTGTTGTATAAACATACACATGCATAAGTTCGCAAGCCTCATATGCCACGCAGTTAGTAAAGAGACGGTTTGTGTGCGACTAACAGATACTAATATTAAACATTTGGAAGAGTGAAAAGTTGCCGATTCGCATGTGCTTTATTTATTATAAGAGCGTTCTCCAGTATATTTAATTCATCGCATTTTTGTGTGCCTCTTTTATCTATATATTCATTTATATATATAGATAAAAGAGGCACACATTCATTTATATATATAGATAAAAGAGGCACACAAAAATGCGATGAATTAAATATACTGGAGAACGCTGTTATAATAAATAAAGCACATGCGTTTGTTGTTTTCTTTATTTATAAATACACCCACACATATGAAGCTCCATGTGTATACATTTTATGAAATGGTAGTTTTGGTGTGAATGTAAAGATTTAATTATTAATTTATAAGATGTATCCTAATAAAACAGACATAGTTTATGCCTGATAATCCACAGTTTTTTGTTATATTTTACTGCCGGGCATTATCGCCCGATCGGCGTATTTTCGCCCAATTATCATCATCATCAAACAGATCGTCGAAATCGTTGTAAAAATCAGCGTGAACGTGTTTATCATTTGTGGGTGCTGGTAAATGGTCCATCATCATGCCAGATGCACTGCCAGACTGAAATGAATGTTACTAAATATGTTTATGGTGTCACATTTTTGAATCAGCTCACCTCCTCCATGTCCATGTAGCCGGCGCCCTCGGAAAACATCTCGTCCACAGCCAATGATGGTTTCATATTTAAGTCCATTGCGTTTAATGCTGATTTCTTGCGATTTATAAACAATTGAGAAATGTTTGTTAACTCTTTGCTGTCTGAGAGAACACTTATGATGCCACCTTATTGATAGCAGTGTGACCGCCACTCAACTAATTTCTCTCAACATATGGCAGCACTTTCGACAGTCAGCTGTTCGTTGTCCTGCTCATTTGCTTTTGTCAACAAAAATGGTACGTGTTGGATTGCAAATTTCTGCTACGCTAGAAAATATTGAAAAACTCGAAACGGATAGCGACTATGCGTACTTTTTCAAGTTAACCTGCAGCAACTGTGGAGAAAAATCTGATAAATGGCACGACATCAACGAAACCGAGCGAGTGCAGCAAGACACGCGAAATGCCTTGGGTTTTAACTTCTACATGAAATGCAAAATGTGTGGACGCGAAAATAGCATGGATGTAGTAGAAAAATCCACTGGTAAGACAAATACAGCCAATGAGTAAACATTTATTTATAGTTTTCGCATATTTACAGTGCCCTACACCGCAGAAGATACTGGAAAGTTCAAGACAGTTGTTGTTTTCGATTGTCGCGGCATTGAACCTGTGGAATTTTCACCACGCATCGGCTGGAAAGTGACCTCGTCGGATAATGGTCAGGCATTTGAGGATGTTGATCTATCCGATGATGATTGGGTGGAGTACGATCAGAAGAACAAGAACTCAGTTGGCATTTATGAATTCGCTTCCAAATTTATAAAGTTAAAGAAATAAACGCGAATAAAGAAAGTTTTGTAAATAGAAACGACATTTGAGAAGCGTTTTTCTTGCAGATTTACTTTTCATATAGAAAATTAAGCGTACGTGAGTCTAATAAATATATAAAATATAGTTAATTTAAATATTTTAGTCATTTAATGTTATGTTGAGGCGCGGCGCTTAAAGACACTTTGCATTCATATGATACTATGCAAAAATATATGTGTATATATATATCCATTTAGTTAGATTTTTCCATATAGTATTAGTTATCAGACATGTACATTATTAAAAATATATATTTGTATATATTATTATGTGCTATAGTAGAGTTATAAAGGAATAAACACAACGCCACTGGTGAATAGTGATATATAAAGATATACAAATTAAACCCTATCAAATTATAAATTAAATTTAATGAATGCGTCAGTTAGATTAAATTTTAAAATTAAATCAAACAGAGAGAGCAGACCATGGAGACTTAAATATCAGACTACAAAATAAATTCATGTCTTCTATTTGTTTTGTTTGTTGTTTTTTCGCTTATATTTAGTGACACTTATCGGCCACAATGGGAAAGCGTACGACACGTATCTCATTGCCATAATCGCAGACAACCGAATCGCAGGCAAGCATCATTATCTTCGGGCACAGCTGCAGATTGGCAAAGTCCAGCTTAACCTCCCTTGCCGGCTGTCCAGTACGCACATCCCACACAATGAGTGAACCTGAAAAATAATCAAGATATAATTAGAACGATGTGATTTGGATGTTGAGACAATATCTTACCCATTTTGCTGGTAACCAGCAGCGATGGCGTTAACATTAACAAGCTTGAATATGCATTCGAAATGTTAATGGTGGTGAGGAGGTTACCCTGAAAACGTTCCCACACACAGATGCGCTCGTCCGTGCCCAGCGAAATGACATAGCTGGGCGCACACGCCAGACAACTGACAGCGCCATCGTGCGCTTGTATATTGTATAAACAGGCGCCTGTGAAAAGATCCCAGACACAAAGCAGTCCATCCTGCGAACCAGAGCCACCAGTGCCAGGCTGCCAGCGATCAACAAAGAGACAGGTTACAGGGCCACAATGACCATGCAGCGTGTACTCCACATCCGATTTGTTAAGGCAATATACCTGGATACAATCGAAGGATTAAAATAAAGTTCAGTAACTAGGCAAAGTAACGCACCTTAAGCGTATGATCTTGACTGCCGGTGAAGACCATATCGTTGACCACCTGCATGCAGGTGATTGGCTGTTGATGCGCCAAGCGCACACCTTCCAACGTTATCTTCATTTCCTCCTTAGTGGTCTTTTGTGCTGCATCTTGTTGCACGCGTTGCTGCATCAGACCAATGCTGCCCGTGGAACCAGTGCGAACATGTGCTATAAAAAAGTTAATTGTTAATTTCATCTGAGATGTTTTAAAGTCAACAAACTTACTGCGTCTGTAGGCTGAAGTGAAGCCCCAATCGATCTGTTTGCCCTTGTAATAAGTCTCCAGGCGATAGAAATCCAGACGACCATTGAGGCGTGCCACAATCACACGATCCCCATTCAAATGGATGTGTGTGACGCCTTGATTTCGCTTGGCATCCTCCTGATAGGCGCACTTGAGGACACCAGCCGGTGACTCCCACAACTCGACGCGTCCATTGGCACAGCCAACGGCAATGAGATTATCAAAATAGTCCAAACACCACACCGGCGATGTGTGCAACTTTCGCAGCAAAGTTTGTCCATCCTGGCGGGGCTGGGCAATCTGCATATCGCTGCGTCCAATGCTGGCCAGCTGCTCGCCACTGCGTCCATCCCAGACACGAATCTGACCCTTTAAGCAGCAACTTATTATGTAATTGCCATCGGAAACCAAACACTCAATGCGATGTTTATGGCCAGCAATTTGTGTTGGAACACCCTCCAAGATGTGCTCAGTTTGCTTGTAGGACGCCTCCGATTCGTTCCAACTGGAACGCCACTCGGCATAATTACGCGTACAGATGCAGCGATAAAACACAACCATTGCATAGCATAGCACAAAGATGCTGATGCAGCAGAGCAGAATGGCAAAGAAGATCTCCATGGGACTCTTGGGCACTAGAGGTGCACCACCGGCCATAATCATCGGCGACTCGCGCCGTGCATCATCATCATCATTAAAGTCCAATGGATCTAAGGCGGCCGCTAAGGCCTTCCACTTGAAATTCTGCTGCAGTTGCTCGTGAGGATTGCGTAACAGTGTCGCCAACTCTGGAGAGATGGCATGCGTGAGCCTGATAGTTGGAAGCAGTGTAACATATTGGCCACTCAACGAGACATTATACTGTTTCATTATGGTTGACCAATGGAAATTGGAAAGGAAGTAATTCAAATCAAAATTGGGATAACGAAGTCTGAGCAACTCCTCCGCTGTCTCATTATAATCATGTGGTGGCTGTTCGGTTGTGGGTGTTACATAACTGGGACGCTCTCCAGCGGGCTTGAATCCCTTCAAGAAACTGGAGACGGCACCGCGAGTCGCCTGCAGATGGCGCTGCAACTCATAGGCAGTGCTCAATGTGCCATTGTTTTGCATACTAAATAGTTGCTCCAAACACCCAGAGTTGTAAACAATCGAACAGATCCACACACTCATCCAGATCATAAAGGCACGCTGAAAGAAACGTGTGCGTGCCCAGAAATTCACAATCTTAATGCGTTTGGGTATGCGTGCCTCCGGCGACGAATGCGAACCATGTCCATTGACCAGTGTGCTGCGTTCTCCAACAACGGTATCCGCAAAACATAGTTTGGGATGCGATTGGGAGCGCTGAAAGGTGCCTGAGACAAAGGGGGTAGCGCCAAAGAAACGGAAATCCTGGCGGGCAAGAGATGCAGCATTCGTTTGTCCATTGCCCGAGGTGCAACTTAACATCATCTTGGGCAGATGCTTTGCTTCTGTCGTGTACTCCGCTCGCTTTATATTCATCGCGAGTATCGTGGAAAAGAGCAACATTTGTAGCATAAAATCCGAGAGTAATCCAACAATGGCAAAGACACAAAACTCCTGAATAACGGGCACAAAGGTAGCCAGACCAATAGTCAATATCGTTATCTCGGTGAGCAGCGTCTTGGAGAAGTGCCAACCCTCCTTGCTCAAAGCCTGCGCCACGCGAATCTTTACATCAAAAGTTTCATCCATTGAGACGACACTTTTAGTTATGACCAAACTATTTTCGAGGCCCACAAGTATGACCAAATACGGAAAGATTTCCTTGGACTGCAGCGATATGGTCAATCCAAAGAAGAAGCACAGTCCCAGTGACATGGCAAGACTACCCAAGGTGGTCAAGACGCTGCACAGTGCCAGCAACACTCTCGAACGGAATACATCGATCTTTCGCACCGAGAAGTAAACGTAGATGAAGACCACAACGAAGGCGAGGGAAAGCGGTAAAAATTCCCAGATCTTAAACTCTCCAGGATAAAAGATGTACGTTATGGTCGCAGGTTCCTCCTCCTCCTCCAACTCAGTTGCTGTTGATCCTGTTAGAGGTGGATAATAGCGCAAAAGTTTCTCCTTCAAGGTCTTCAAATACTCGGGATCATTCTTGGTCAGGATCAGTGTCATTGCATACTGTATGATGCGGGAACGACCACGCAAAGGATAACGCTTGAAGCCAGTATCCTGCATGGGCAATCCAAATAACATTTCCGCTATCGAAACTTTCGATTTTTGTAGATTCTAAAAATGACAAAGAGAATATAAACATTATAGAGGATTATAAAGTATAGATAATGAAATTTATGGTGCTGCATTTTATGCTTATCTATGAAGTACACCCCCTGTACTTTGGAGCTATATAAGACAAATAATTCCTGAATGAATTCACGATGGTGAGTCACATTTATAGATTGCTAACAAGGGGACTTTCATATCGATCAATAACTCCTCATCAATCATGCTTTTTATCGGAAGACAATGGCAATATAATTTGAATTCTCAGTAATATTATGTTGTAAAGTTTTCCCTAAGTTTTTATACATTTCCTGAACCATATCAGCTCTTAAATATCCTGAAAAATATTAGATTCTCACCTATGATTTCCTTATACATTTTGGTTGCATAGGAATCACATTTCGGAATATTCCAACTCTTCTTTGACGCAGGTTAAATTTTTATCAGCATATTGTATAATCTTATAAATAAGGGTTTGTTATTATTTTTTCTAAAAAGTGGCTCTTTATCATTTCATTATCTGTTTTCCGTTATAAACAAAAAAAACTTTCCCAAAGTCTTAAAATATTTAAACTATTATTCAGGGAACTTTAGAAGTATATGTTTTTGGTTTAGTATATGCCTAATATTATTATACATAGTTTTCTCAAGTTCAAGGCTCTTTGTGGTAATAATAATAAAATAGCGATATTGCCGAATCGAAAAAAACAAAATTTAATGAATCAGTGAGCTTAAGTTGTTGATAGATAAGTATTCATCTGTATATACAAAAAAAACACACAAATACTTAAACAAATTGGCAGGTGTGACCCGATTGTGTGAAGCTTTTCATTAGCACAATCAACAAGTTGTTGTGTTGGTTGGTTGGGTTATCCGGGCGAGAGAGCAAATAGGGAAAGCAAATGTCTGTCTTGCGACTCGTCGTAAAGCAAATGCATGAAATACACATTAATATTTAAACATTGATGTAAAGCGAACCTAATGAGGTTTACACATGTAAATAGACTTAAAGGGTGTTTAAGAATTACAAAGAAAATTCAAAGAATTTAATCTAATTGGCAAACACAATAAACAGATAAGCCTAAGTATATGCCTTTAACATCGCTGTAAACCTAACAGAATCATTAACATATCTCTCAAAAAGGTTTGCAGATAAGAGTTAAGCTCTTTTATTGCAATTGCAAACATAAAAATATCAATGCTACCTAATCAATACAGCTGAACTGCTTTAGTCTGATAAGCGACTATTTTTGTATGTGTGTGAAAATAATTGAAAGTGACACAGCCAAAGTGCAGTCTAGTTGCTTAGGCAAATACAATTAGCAGGGAACTAAAAAAATAAAAACCTATTAGCTAAACAAATAGCACTTGTTTGGGATAAGTTCAACAGATTTTCCACACTTACATGATATTGAAAGATCGTATTTAGTATATTCGTGTCTCTGGTGAAATTCTGAGAATTCTGTGTCCACAGATTCGCTGGCGAAAGCAAGAGACAGCCATATTCTGGAAAGATTTGATCTAGTTGACCCTGGGCGCCACGTTTTACATTGTCCACATGCAGGCAATTTTGTTCCAGTGTTCGCAAACTATATATATAACATCATAAAGGGAATTTGATTCAATTAAAGGCAATGTCACATATATATATATATATATAGCTAAAGCTGTATCGTTCGTGTCTACTTACTTCTCGCTGCTCTGATGATTGCGCACAATTTCGAGCAATTTAAAAACTTCATAAAGCGGCGCTCGAAACGCATCCATTAGCTGCATCTCATCGGTCCAGGGCAGAACGCTAGCTCGCAACGTTATCTGTTGCACGTACAGTGCCGGGTTGCTTTGCGCCCAGGGTAAACTGCCACTTCCACCACCTCCACTTCCGCCACCCCAACCACCACTTGCATTGCTCCCATTCAATTGTGCACTGGCTCCACTTTGATTATATGCAATTGTTGAACTCGCTGCCGCTGTCGCTGTTGTTGTTGTTGTCGTTGATTCCGTTTCGCCAAAGAGCGGGGTGTAGCGTCCATCGTAGGGTAGCACAATTTTGGTGGGTATTGTGCCCGGTAACGGTAAATTCATCAACGGATAACTAACAAGTAGCAAGAGAAAGAGTGAGAGAGAGAGTTCTGTTAATTGGTCTGTTAAATAAATGCTCTTGAATTGGCTATTTTTAGAAGAGCTTTGCGTGCTTAAATCTATTATACCCTATAGTTATTAAGTACATAAGAGGTATCTATGTGTACATAAATGTTTGTTGAATGTGGAACTTTAAACTGGCATATCTCCCTGACTAAAGTTATGCTTAAACCTATCAACGAAAAGTCAAACATATGTAAGGTTAATAAGATACTTTATATATACTATATATATTTCGGAGCTACGATCACCATTTTCACTAACTTTCCTTATTCTACCCTACCCGCGTTTGACAGGGTAACCTAACAGTCACGCAATCACAAACTAAACCTATCAGCGATCGTTTAGTTTGTCATCTAAAGCGTGCGCCAAAAAAACGCTTGCCCGTTAAACCATTAAAATATGTATGATTTATCAACGATTCAAATTAATACTTAATATTTTTATATAATCAAGGTTAGCGACAACAACAAAAGTAATAAACAGAAGAAGAGAAAATGAGGCGCGACCGAAAAAAAAAAGGTAGAAACTGATAAGAGATTTCGCGACTTTAACAACGAATACATTACACTACAACTGAAACAGATAAGGCAGCAAAAAAAAAAAAACAACAACATTCAGTAGCTCAGTTAGCAACTGAACAAATTTTGGTTTCAAACTTATTTTGGAAGAAGATGAGAGAAGAAGAGAGGCAGAGAAACTGCCAGAGACAGTGAGAGAAACAGGAAAACAAAAATGATTACTATAAAAATTTCCACAAATGTATTATTGAATAAAAGTTTTATTGATTGAAAATAAGTTCACAAAACTATAAGGAACATGTAATTAAAACTTAAACCAAAGGTATAATTTAGATCTATAATTTTTTTCTCAGAAATGAAAAGCAAGCAAAGTTTTCTCACTACCCATCAATAATTTGTAAATAAATAATTATAACCTAAAGTTTGTGTTAACCAAAAGCGATGACACAATGGATATGCCACACGAATTTTATAGTATATGTGTGAATAATCTGCGGTTTCCCTCCTACGGAAACGCCTTCTCTATAAAGCTGACTGGAATTCTTTCTATTGATTGTGTTGCATGAAATGGAACAAACGCCAAATGTGTCTGACTCTTGAGTATTATTAAATTATTGAATCATTTCAATTATCTATGAGACAATGTGCCACAACCTATAACTGTATAACTTTTGGGTTTGATTGATGTTTATTAAATTATTCTCCGTTTTTAAATGTTTCGAATCTTTAATGCGCGTGAGATCGAACAAATGTATTCATTAATAAAAATTCTTATTCACTTTCAACTTCTGCAATCAACTCCCTAAACTTATTGATTTGATTTACAATGCATATAAATATTTGTGCATTAAAGCTATTGCTTTTTGTCTTATCACTAATACTTGACATCTTCTATATATAACGTAATATATATATATGAATCTATAAACTCGATTGACGCATGCTTTGGCATTCTCTATAAATTCAATAAGTTTTTTTTTTTTTTTGCGCTGATTATCAATTTTATTATCTAACCGCAAGTCAAGTTAATATGCAATCGGAACGTTTGCTTTTATGTTTGGTAATCAAAACCAACGCAAATAAGTTTTAAGCTCATAATATCTATTTTTGAAATGGGAAAAGCAATAAAAGAGAATTGCAAAATAATCAGATTAAAGCTTTTTTAATGTGTTTAAGGAACTTATATGATAATAATAATGATAACAAGATACAAGACAACTTATTTTATTTCTTACTTTGTAAAGTATTTTTTTACACTATAACAAACTTGCTGAGTCATGTGTGCTTTAACCAAATTGCACATAAATTTAATGGCCGTTAGGCATGCCAATTCCCAAAAGGGGTGGTTTATCCTGTAGGACAACATAGCAAACATACCACACAAAAACACATAAGTAAATAAAATTATGTACAAATAAACATAATTAACTGACTAACAATTCGTGCTAATAAAAAATTCGATTAAATATTTGCTTTTTATATTCACATGCAAAGTTTTCCAAGAATTGGCAAAGCGATTAACCGAAAAATAACAATCAAGATAAACAACGACTGTGCAATGCACTGTATTGACGATGATATATTTTTCTAATCTCAAAAACAGTCAAATATTTCGCTCAACTTTTGTATGCAACATTTTTCTTGCTGAAATCAATAAACCCCATTTTCACCTTATTCGTGTATAGAGCATCAGAATTGAGAAAGAACTGCAAAACTTACCACGAAAGCAAAATCGCCATGAGGGCAATGCTGGAGGCACATGTTGGATAGCTGGAGAGAAACAAGCCATGCTTGTAGTAGAAATGCGAAACAGAAGCCGGCAGTCCGGATGAGGAGGCGGAAGAGGCCGATGACGATGAGAACGCCACTTTGGCTGCCGGTGGTGGTGAATTGATTTTAAGCTTTGGCGTTTTGCCGGTGCCGTTAGCTGTCAATGGCAGCGACGTGGACGCAGCAGCCGCAGCTGCCGTTTTGCCAGAGCCATCTGTTGCGGCTGCCATGCTGCCAGCGATTACACAGCCTCACAAACACACACACACAGCACAACACAACACAATAGGACGCGAGAGAGCGCGACCGGAATTTACAATAAAAGTAAACACACACACATACACAGATTTTAAAATAGCGCGCAAGAGAGATAGGGAGAGAGAGAGAGAGTGTAGAGTGTGGTGAACTTAAAGCGCTGATTCTTGGCGTAAACTTTGAGTTTCGGCTTATAACAAATTTTCAATGCCAAAAATTACGCAATTTCGCATATGCAACGCATCACTTGCGTAGGCGACGGACGCGTTAACGCTCGCAGCGGCAGCGGCAAACAGCACCTGTTATATTTATTTATTAATAGTGTTGATTTTGCCGTTTTGGGCTGTTCTATTGATTTGATTTTCACTACAGAACAACAATAATATCGACACATTTTCACATTCTGTTTTGTCTATTGATTTTTCTTTTTCTTGCGCTTCATTCGCACCTTTTGCCCCCACGTTTATTTGTGCTGCCAAGATTGTAGTTGTTGTTGTCGTTGTTGTTGTTAATTAATTGACATTTTCGCGCATCTTCACAATCACACACATACACTTAAAGAGAAAAACGACGCTCACATTTGTGACGCGCTTCTCGCACATTTACTTTATATGCATATATGCTGCAAATATATATATACATATATATATTTATGAATTTTTTATTCGTGTATTGTTATCAAATTAACATTAATAAAAGCAAAGAAATTTGCTATTCAGCGTGTATTTTTAAATTTATCAATTGGTCAGCACTTTTTTTTGTCGCTTGCTTTTCCTTCTTGCCCTTTTTAGTATTTTTGCACAGCTGCGTCGCATAAAAGTTTACTGCACTGATTTTAATTCTAGCGAATCGCTGTAAAAATATTATTTTTGTTAATCACTGTTTATGTTGCACTCAATACCGAATATACCTATATGTATGTTGCAGTTGTATAAGTTTTGTTGTAGTATTTAACACGTTTTCCTTTTATTTTTTGCGAGCCGACAAGCTCGAGCGTTACTCACGGCACGATAACTTTGGAAGAACAACATTGAACAGCTGTGCAGCGCTAGAAGCTAGAAGTGTGGTCACCCAAAAAATATTAACATCTGCTGTTGGTGAACATTTGTTATCGATTATGCAATGAACTTTTAAGTGATGGCAACATAGCTTTAAGCTAAGAAATATCACTTGGAGAAAACAAATTAACATAATTCAAAAGCTATTTTTTATTTCAGCTTTGGATATTTATTTGGTTTTAGTCGCTTATGCTTAAAAAAATTTTTACTTTTATGTATGCTTAGGTAAATGTTACAATATAATAAATATTTTTGATTTTACACAAAAATTAATGTAAAATTGTAATAATAATAATAATAATTGAACAAGAACCTTTTAGAACTGTTTCATTAGTTAGAAGTATAACCTCGATGAGCATAAATCAATTAGCCTTAAGTTATGAATATATATATATATGTATGTATATGTACACTATTACTTTAAAGTTTAAACGAACAAATCTAAGGGAATTACTACAAAATTTCACAGGCTGTTGGGGAAATCAAACGATTATTGTACTAGTCTATAAATTGACTTGTAGCATATAGAATATATATTGCCATAAATCGGCGCTGTACTAGTCAATTTTCGTAGTCGGCATCCGATATTCCCCTGTCAACGATTCCGATGAGACATATTCCTGTTCTTGGTGCTGCTGCTGTTGCTGTTGCAACTGTTGATATATAGCATGCTGCTGTTCTGCTCCCGACATATCCGAATAGGTCTCATAAGCCCCGACATTATTGTGTATGCCATTCTCATTCGATTTGCTTTTCTTTGAGCCAAACAGCAAAACAGTTCCTTTACTCAGGATTGGACAAAGCAATGCCTGATGACAACACGCAAATAATCTATAGTTTTGTCCTTGGAACGGATCCGACACTGCCGCACACAACATATGATCCAGATTGATGCCCGTGTACTGCAGATTACAGGACAATTATATAGTAAGCAATCAAGTTGGGTGAAATCTAACTTACAATAGACAGCGGCGAGAGGAACGCAAAATGATAGAATAACATAAAAGCCGTGCCTATCTTGGACCACTTGAAATCGCCCAAATCCTCAACAGTATAAGCGCCTAAAAGTAAACAACATAAGTTGAACAAAAGCACAGAGCACAGAATTTTAGATTTACAAACCACTTCTCAAGATATAAATGGGTATAATGTAAAGCAGAGCATGCTGTATCCAATAAGTGGCCTGTTCGAAGGGATATGTACGACCCTCGACCTCCGGAAATATGAATGCCAGGAAAGGTCCATTCAAATTGCTCATCTGTATGCGAAACAATGCTGTCGTCGTCTTTGTCGGCTTAGCAGCTAGCAAATAGATCTAGAAAGGGGAGAATAATATTATTTATACGTATAGATATAGTAGATAGTAGATCGACCAACCTGCAGACACGTTTGTACATGACACGGATTCAGTGTAAAGACCATTGAGCGTCCCGCCAGCTTAAAGCCCATCTCGATGCCAAAGATACAGGACATGCTGATGAGCAGCAACAAACGCATTGGACTATGCGATTTTTGTATCTCATGCGGAGGCGGTAATCGTATGGGCGCCAAACGTTTCCACGAACTATGCATTATATAGATGAACAATGCGCATAGCAAAGCCGTTTCGATCCAGCGTCGTCTATCAGTCATATAATTGATGCATTCGGGCCCCGTTGTACGCGGTATATCGTCCGTAATGCCGCCAATCGCCCAATCCCAGTCCATTTTGCGTTTCAACTAAGATCTGTGCGCTGTTTGGGCCAAGCTAAAGCTTTGGTTTGTGCTGCAAATGTTAGGAAAACTTTTGATTACTTATGTTATACTTATGGCTCAACCCTTAAACTTAATTTGTTGTGGGTGAAATTGCATTAAAAATTAAATTCATTGCATGCGGCTAACAACCCGAAAGGAAATTTTGTTTTCCTTTGGTTACACGGAGAATGATTGGCGCATGCCCTATACCATAACCCTCACCC
Source organism: Scaptomyza tumidula (assembly GCA_035044465.1). NCBI lineage: Eukaryota > Metazoa > Arthropoda > Insecta > Diptera > Drosophilidae > Scaptomyza > Scaptomyza tumidula. The sequence goes on from JAWNNW010000444.1 coordinate 16,818,339, forward strand.
CCTTCCCTACCTTGCAGTTTTGGGCAAAACCCAAACAAACCCTAAATACACCTTGCTATAAACAAACAAACAAACATGCTACACCCAAACCAAAAGTCAAACACATTAACCAAATTAATGTGTTGTTTTTCAACAATTTTCAATAGATTAGAAAGGTTTAAAGATTATTAAGTATACGCAAAAGAGTATAAAACCTTCGTTGTGCTATTTTGTTTACTTTTCGTGACATTTTATGCTGGCGCCGGAAATTGTGGAACTCTTAACGGAACTTGTGCAAGCAAAGCAAAGGTAACTACCATTAATACGGCTCAGGTGTATATGGTATAAACACCCACGGCCCAAAGCAGCCCGGCTGTTAAATAAGGGTAGTGGAGTGTGCTTGTTGAGTTTCGAGATATAAAAAAAAAGGTCAGCTGTTGGAAATAGATGGATTGAAGTGTTGGTTGTGTTTGGGGGGGGGGTTGTGGTGTGAGGAGCATAAATAACAGTAAAGTATGTACATTCAAAATGAATTGTTGTCAATGTTGACAGCTGCCGCAGTTGCGACTAAACTTGGCACAGTGCCAAAAATGCTGTATGTGTGTGTGTGTGTGTGGGCTCAGTTACAGATGGCCAAGACTGCAAATGCATGTTTATAAATACGTCATTCATTGTCTTTTGAAGCCTACTTTACAGCGTATATAGATGAGAGACACACTTACACACACACACACATGCAAATAGGCAAACAGCAATTATTGCTCTTTTCATTGTCAAGACCAAGCAAATGCATATGTGCGTAAGCGAGCAGGCAATAAAGATGGAGAGAGAATGTCATTAAGGTGAAGAGCAAATTGGGTGTGAGGAAGAGCTCATACAAAACCGTTAGGGGGACCCACTGGCCTTGCCAGGCAGATTGTCAGCTGTTTGCCGTTAGTGAACAGCAGAGGGCGCCACCCCAGTAAACACACACACACATACAGAAATGCGACCATTTCGCCATTCGATTTTTCCCATACACAAAGTTTACTTAAAGTTTCCAGCTAATGTTTCCGCAATCAATCAAGAAATGTTACTAAATATATACGTATGTGTTTATATAATTATTTATTTGTTTGAATAACTAACTTTCAATGTTTATTTAAGAGTCACGTGGTTTTTCAATCGAAGCTCAATGCGAGATTTAAATCCATTATTGTACTTTTCACTTATGACACTTGTGCAATGCATATTTTTGTTTGTTTATGCGCCACATATTTGTTTTATTTATATTTCGACTTGCTTATTATGAAAATGACATTGCGAATTGTCTCGGACTTGCGTGCGTGCAGCAAAAAATAGAAATGTATTTTGAGCCTAAAATAAAACCCGCCGCGACGTCAACTGCGAAGGCGGCTGCCTCTCTTACTGACGGACAGTGTTGACGCTGCGGTCGCTTTTATTCTCCACTGAGGGTACTGAGGGTTGTTTGCGGCAGTGTGGGTTTCGTAATTATTGTGTCCTTGCCAGGCGTTGCGAATAGAAACCGTAATTTTCCGAAATTATATTGTTACGTTTATTTATTAATCCATTATTAAGTTAATAGCAAAATTGGTTTTAAAGTGTCTTTTAAAATTGTTTAGCTTGTGTTTGTTGTCCCACACGGGTCCTTATAATTAGCATATTCACCACAATGTTAGCCGCTCTAATTCACCACAACTCTCGCCTGCGCAGCCATATTACTCTCTTTCGCTCACACACACTGCTCTCCCATGCATGCTGCTATCGAGGTCTCTGACAATTTGGCGCCAAAACAATAGTACAAGAGTGAAAAGCCATTGAGCAAAAAGCACACCAACAACAAATAATAATACCACTCAAATCTTTTAAAGATGGACCGTTCAACGCTGATAATAACTCGTGGGCATAATTGGACTCTGAAGCATGCCTTTTTCCTCTCAACGGCGAGCAAAACAAGTGCTCAAACAAAACTATGCAGATAAATGCGTATGCACAAGTGTTTTCTTTCCGACATACATTTGTTTATATGAATGTAGTACTCAAATTATAATGCGACAGCTGCAAATTGGATTATAAGTACACGGAAAATGCAAAGCAAAGCTATCGCAAAATGACATTTATATTATTACCACAATACCAAATACTTGTATACTATGGTATCTTTACCAATAGATTTATTCGATTTTTTTTTAATCTTTATTTACTTCGTAGATCTTTTAAAACACCTAATAATTGCGGTGGACTTTCCGTTAGCGTCCGTGGCAGGCAAATGCGCGTACTAAACTGTAATTAAGCGTATAGTAAAGAACAAAAACAGAACTGAAACGGGCGAAGTCAACGAAACCGAAGAACAACAATAACATTAACAACAACGACGACAATTACACGACGTCGACGTCAACGTCAACGTCGACGACGTCAAAGTCTGGTGGAAATGGATTAAGGTGCGAGCAGTGCAGCAAGCAAGCAAGCAAATCGAATTAGTTCAACTGCAAAAATGATTTACATATTCAACATTGAACGAACATTTTTGAAATACCTGTCGGTCCTCTGCTCTCTCCCACTATCTGATACTCTCTCCAATCCCAATAACTGTGGCCCCATAGTTGACCCTGAACTGATTTACGTGTTGTAAATTAGGCTAGAACAAATATGTGTTATTTATTAAAAGGCTAATCGATAAATCGATTTGAGAGTGAACACATGATTTGGCCAAACACCTGAATTGTACCGGCCTGTTCAAATAAAGGCAGACGACAAAGCATTTTATTTTGCCATATCTTTTTTTCTTATCATTCCACTTATTTCACGATTGTTAATCTGCTGTTGCAGCTGATCGTTTGTATTGTTTCGTAATTTCTCTTTCTCTTTCTTTTTTAGCGAACAAAAACAAAAGCTTTATTCTTGTTGGCAATGAATGGCGCAATGCAATTGTTATCGATATTGATCGAGATGATCATAATAATAGCAATCACAATTTTTTTGGGCCTTTTAAGTTGTCCACAGATTAATATGTTTAATCACAGATTAGAACCAAGCATTCCGGAACTACCAGAATTTGTCTATTTATTTGGATAAAAAAAAACTTAAAACCTATTTATTAAATGCCAAAAAAAAATATCTAAAATTTAAAACACCTCAACATTTTATGCCTTTACGCCTCTGAGCATTATTTGAATTTCATCCAAAGATTTTCTCTTCGTTTCCGGAACGCAGACAATGACGAATATACATGCCAATAATGAGATGCCAGAAAATCCCCAAAATGTGATAGCCGCACCAAATTCCAGCAAAAATAGCGGAAATAATTTGGTCACACAGAATGCAAATAGCCAGCTACAGGTGCCAACAATGGCGGCACAATACGGTTTCACATCCTCAGCAAAGAGTTCGGCCATAATTAGCCAAGGTACGGGACCAAAACCAAACTGAAAACCGATTATGAATAAACAAACGGCCGCCAGAGGGAGCCAGCCAACATGTGATCTTGTGAGGTAGTGAAAATAAAAACCCAATACGAAGGTGGTAAGAAACATCAATACTCCGGAGATGATTAAAAAAATGCGACGTCCAAGTTTCTCAATGAGAAATATTGATGGAATTGTGGCAACAACGGCGACAAAACCAATTATGATTGTATTTGTGGAAACCGATAAGTTGCTTCCGGCATCCTTGAAAATTCTGGTCACATAAAACAGGATCGCATTGATGCCGCTAAACTGTTGGAGAGCTAACAGCATTACCGCTATACATATGCCCTTGATTGTGGCCTTTCTCGATAGAGCCTTTGTGAAGGTTGTTTTTTCCTCTTGTCCACCCGAAATCATTGCGTCAATTTCTTGACTGATATCCGCATTTTTACCACGTAACCATTGTAATGATTTCTTTGCCTTGGCAATTTTGCCCTTTTGCGCTAGATATACGGGAGATTCCGGCATCCAAACGAATATCAGAATGAAAATGATCGGTAATATTGCACACATAATATTAAAGAGCATCGGTTTAACCAGACTTCCAATGACAAAGCTATAAAGTATACCCAGCACATAGAATAGCTGAAAAAAGCAACCAAAACAACCGCGTGCATTGATATTAGCGATCTCCGTTGCATAAATGGGAATCGTGATACATAATGAGCCACCCGAAGCGCCCAATAGGAAGCGTCCAATCAGAAGCATGGCAACATTTTGTGGCAAACAGATCAATACCCAACCCAAAATAAAGGGTAGTATCAACACCAGCATGATTAGCTTTCGTCCAAATGCAGCTATTAAACATCCAACCGGGACACACATACAGGCAGCTCCTAGAGTTAACAACGAAGCAGCCCAACCCCAGTCATCGATGCTTGGTGTAAATTTGTATTCAACTCCGTTAAGGATCGGTTCCTCCATGGGTCCCGACCATCCCATTGCTGCGGCCAAACAAAACGCACCAAAGGCCGCAGACATACCAGCAATATATTGTTTTATAGCGCCCATTTTAAAATTTTTTAAATATTCCTAAAACTTTTGCCTGGATATAACTATCAAGTATTTATATTGGTGTCGTTTCCATTTTTTATTTATAAATACATCTGGGAATAAAATACATGACTTTTATCCTATAGGTAGCTATTAGATATATCTAATCTACCTAAGACAAAGAAATCTATCCTATGTGCTATTTAAGATATTATCTATCTATCATACACATCCGCTTGAAAGAGTCACAAACGTCCTTATATCCATGTGATCTTAAATCTTTTCTTTCTGCGCCGGATAACTCTAATAGAACCTCCAAGGATGATAGATATAAATGGATTAAAATTAAAGATTTTGAGTATTTCCAAATAGTTGTGTATCAAGGATAGAAAAATATTTTATTTCGTCAAAAACATTATAATTCCTGATTCTGGGCAATGCAACCACCTGAGTAACGTCACCACATAAAAAGATTGGGCCAAACTGTAAAATTACAATTAATAATAAACAGAAATCGAAGCTTGGATCGAAATAAAATATGGTACATACAAAAGAATACATCCTTACAATTTAGTCATCTATGATCCAATTAATTGTTGAATTTCGTCCAAAGTCTTGCCCTTTGTCTCGGGCACAAAGAATATGATAAACGCACATGCAATAAAGGACATGACGGCAAATATCCAAAATGATGCGGCGGGACCAATGAGTTGCAGGCAAAGCGGAAATAATTTCGTCACACAGAAAGCAAATAGCCAGCTACTAGTGCCAACAATAGCGCCACAAAACGGTTTCACATCCTCCGTAAATAGTTCGGCCATAATTAACCAAGGTACCGGACCAAATCCTAGCGAGAATCCAACGATAAATAGGCAAATGCAAAGAACGGGCAACCAGCCAACATGCATTTCCATTAGATAGAAGAAATAGAAGCCCATAAGGAAGGTGGTAAGGAACATGACAGCAGCTGATATTAATAGCAACATTTTTCGTCCAGCCTTCTCCACAAGCAATATTGCAGCAATTGTGGCAAATACTTGGACAACGCCCACAATTATTGTACAGTTGGATGGTGAGATGCCTGTTCCAGCCTCTTGGAATATGCTTGTGGAGTAAAACAATATCGCATTGATGCCCGTGATTTGTTGGAACAACATCAAGGTCATGGCAACCAGCAGACCTATAATCGTTGGTTTCCGGGACATTCCCTGCTTAAAGGTGGTCTTTTCTTTGTTAGCTTCGGCTGCCATGGCGGACATCTCACCACTTATATCGGCATTATCGCCACGCAACCATTTCATTGCCTTTTCCGCCCGCTCAGTTTTGCCCTTCTGGACGAGGTAGACAGGAGATTCAGGCATCCATATGAATAGGATAAAGAATACGAGGGGCAATATTCCACAACTCAAGTTGATGAATTTTGGCTCCAGATAGCCACCGACAACGAAGCCATAAAGGATGCCAAGAACAATAAGGAGCTGAAAGAAACAACCCATGACGCCACGCAGACTAATATGGGCAATCTCTGTTGTGTACATGGGAGCCGTGACACAAAAGGCTCCACCGCATGCACCAACTATGAAGCGTCCAAGGTAAAGCATCCATGCCGCTACGGGTATATAGATGCAAACCCACCCTATCAGATAGGGCAACACCAGTAGCAACATGATAAGCTTGCGTCCAAAGGCACCAATTAGAATTCCAACCGGAATACACATACAGGCAGCTCCAAGTGTCAACATGGAGCTTGCCCAGCCGAACTCATCCATTGTCATCGTAAATATGTACGCACCACCCGAAGTAACTGGAAGTTCCATGGGTCCCGACCATCCTAGGGAAGCACCCAAACAGAAAGCGCCGAATGCCGCTGCTAAACCGGCAATATATTGCTTTATAACGCCCATTTTAAAAACTTTAAAAAAATTTATTTTGACTGAAAAATTTTGAAAAATTTGAATTTAATGTGACCAAAATTTCACATTCTGTTTTAGTTGATTTAAACCGACAACTTATTAAAAGGTTATATGATATTGGATATTTTTCAATCTCTATTTATTTGTACTCTTCTTGAAAAAGAACAATAGCGGCAATCAAATTTAAATTTAAAACGTATACTCACCACAAAACGCCTCCAGTTTTAACAGAGTTGCCGAACGCCTCCTGTTTTAACATAGTTGGCGAACTTCTGTTATATTGAATGCAGCTAACTTCACGCCGATGAGTTCAGCTTGGTATTGTTATTGCATTTCTTTGTGTTGCGGGTGTGTTGCGCTATCGTTTTAAGCTTAATTGAAATTAAAGTGAATTGTGCGTCACCTTAAATACACAATTACAAACATGTTGCCTGTAACAGATGAAGAGTGGGAACAGTATAAGGTATTATTAATATGAACAAACAACCCAATATCATATTTAACGCCCCTTTCAATTTTAGATAACTCATAAAAAAACCTACGATGAAGAGGAAAATAAAATGCGTCGTGCATTGTACGAGAAGGCCAAGGAAACAGTAGAGGAGCATAATAAGAAGTATGAAAATGGCGAAGCGACATATACAATGGGCATTAATTCCATGTCAGACTTTACCAAAGAAGAATTCTCAATGCGGTGCGGCGGTAGGCCACCCAAATAATTTGCGTATTTATCGAATCTCGTAATGTCATCATACATTATAGAAAAAAATTGTTTTTAATCAGATATATATTATATACATGTTGACTCATTTCAAATAAAAATGATATACATATATCAAATAGCATGTTTGGTGTTTAAATTTTTTCCATTATTCTGGTCACACTGTGCCTTGGACAACTTGATACTTGTTGACGATTATTTCTTGAGTATACATTTATTAAATGCTTATAAGCGCATTTTGGATAATAAACACCTTCATCTGTTATCAAAGAGTTTTTCAAAAACGCACAGCGAATTTCTAAGAAACACGACATTGGCAGTGAAAGTATCGATAGCCATAACTCATGCGATGAATTTATGCAGCCCTGGTAAGAAATGTATTTATCAGTTTTCCTAACTCGGGCCACACTGCAGTCGACATATAATTTTTAAAGTTTGTAAACTTTTCGTTTTGATCACATAGACACAAACTCGTACTAATTTTGTTTTCCTTGTTTGATTATTTAACATAACCGTTCTGTGCGCGATTCAGTTCAACTAAAGTGCATCTTTAATTGCAGACCTCGAAAGCAGCAGCAACCTTGAAAATGTACCGATTTACGCGTGTGCCATCGATTTTGGCCAAAAATGCAGTCAACACTATGGTACGTAGTCGTCACGCCCGAACACAATGCAATCAAATTATACAATCCAGAAAGATGTGGCTTCTAGTAGCCAACTTTCCAACTCCTCTTGAAACGCTGTCGTTCTGTGAAAAGGCAACAAGAAGTGCAAACAAAATTTTACCAACCCCAGTCCGTGGCGTGTTATGTAATCTGTGTTTGCGCCCAACGGAATGAAAAACAGCAGCCGTATTCCTTTTCATTGCATAAACCCAAATATGCAATGGTGTGCACGTGATTTAATTGCAGTTGTTGACGTTTACAGTACCAACTGTGCTGGAACTGCAGCCAAAGCGCATAGGTTATGTTGTCCGTATAAAACGCCCCCGCAACGATTCCCCCCATCGAGCAACTAGTTTGGTAACAAGTGCGGCTCTTCTAAACGTTTTGTTTGTGTTATTCAAACTTGCTTGCCTCAGCTGATAAGCTCATGTCATTGGAAGAGAGGGGCGCGACTGCTGTTCTACAGCTGATTATACAATTGAAATTATTGATATGAGCTACACTTTGAAATGCTATTACATAAGCAAACTAAATGCTTAATGCCGTGCTTTTGAAAAGCGCCGCTTTAAATTGATAAACGTCATCCAATTAGTCAGCTATCAAAATATTCCCAGGCATGAGCGGCGCTCATTGTGCACACACACACATGCACTTAAATGGTGTGCATGTGTTGTCAACCTTGTGCATGTATGTGTGTACATTTTCTAATATGCCAAAAATAATCAAAAGTCATCTTATCGCGTGTGACATTCATATTAGTACACCAAACTTAACTTAGTTGTTGTGTTTTTTTTTTTAATTTTAATTTTATGCAGCGTATCAGCTAAATTAGTTTATCAATTAAATCATTAACCCATTGTGTTAAAATTGATACATTAAAAAGTTTAAATATGTGCACTAGAGCATATCATGCTGAAATTATAAGTTAAAAACAGTATTTGGTTATATATTTAATTGTTCCTATTTTTTTACGCTGTTGTTTTTTCACACTGACATCTCGCGCTTGGGGAAAAAAACCAGCTGGCAATGTTAACATCTCAATTAGTAGTATTAAGAAAAACGTAATTACCTAATTTGTTTTTGTGACAGCAGTCATAAAATATGACAGCCACAAACATGCATAGGGGTTACTCAGTAGCACATTACGATCTTTAATATTGCATCTTATCTCATATAGAAACTAATCAATGTGTAATTTGTCAATATTTATAGCAACGTGTGGCGTCGATTGCCGCAACGCAGCAGCGCAGCTATCACATAACACCCGGACAGCAGCAGGCAACGGCTGCCAATCCGGATGCCATCTCGAAGCAATATCCCGTGATTGATCATGCATACGATGCGATTGTTGTCGGTGCCGGCGGTGCTGGTCTGCGTGCAGCATTTGGTTTGGTCGCTGAGGGTTTCCGCACTGCGGTGATAACAAAATTGTTTCCGACCCGTTCGCACACAATTGCCGCACAGGGTGGCATCAATGCGGCGTTGGGCAACATGGAGCAGGATGATTGGAAGTGGCACATGTACGATACGGTGAAGGGCAGCGATTGGCTAGGCGATCAGGATGCCATACACTATATGACGCGCGAGGCACCCAAGGCCGTCATTGAGTTGGAGAACTATGGCATGCCCTTTTCCCGCACCCAGGATGGCAAGATCTATCAGCGTGCGTTTGGCGGTCAAAGCTTGAAGTTCGGCAAGGGCGGACAGGCGCACAGATGTTGTGCCGTTGCGGATCGTACGGGTCACTCCCTGTTGCACACCCTGTACGGACAGTCGTTGAGCTACGATTGCAGCTACTTTGTTGAGTACTTTGCTTTGGATCTGATATTTGAGGATGGCGAGTGCCGCGGCGTGTTGGCTCTCAATCTGGAGGATGGCAGTCTGCATAGGTTCCGTGCTATGAATACTGTGATCGCTACTGGTGGCTTTGGACGCGCCTATTTCTCCTGCACTTCGGCGCATACGTGTACTGGTGATGGCACTGCGTTGATGGCTCGTCAGGGTTTGCCGTCGCAGGATTTGGAGTTTGTGCAGTTCCATCCTACGGGCATCTATGGTGCCGGCTGTCTCATCACTGAGGGATGTCGCGGTGAGGGTGGTTACCTCATTAACTCCAAGGGTGAACGCTTTATGGAGCGCTATGCTCCAGTTGCCAAGGATCTGGCCTCTCGTGATGTCGTCTCGCGCTCCATAACCATTGAGGTAATGGAGGGCCGCGGCGTAGGACCCGATCAGGATCACGTATTCCTGCAGCTGCATCATTTGCCACCCAAGCAGCTGGCCGAACGTCTGCCCGGTATCTCTGAGACAGCAATGATCTTTGCTGGCGTTGATGTTACCCGCGAACCGATTCCAGTTCTGCCCACTGTTCACTACAACATGGGCGGTATACCCACCAATTATCGCGGCCAGGTGATCACAATCGATAAGGATGGCAGCGATAAGATTGTGCCCGGTCTTTATGCTGCCGGTGAGGCTGGCTGCAGTTCGGTGCATGGTGCCAATCGTCTGGGTGCAAATTCTCTGCTGGATTTGGTCGTCTTTGGACGCGCCTGCGCCAAGACAATTGCCGAGGAGAACAAACCAGGTGCGCCAGCGCCAACGATTAAGGATGTAAGTAAAGAATAGTTAATAGTTAAGCAATCAAAATCGATTACAATCTAAATATCCTTTGCAGAATGCCGGCGAGTTCTCAGTGGCCAATTTGGATAAGTTGCGTCATGCCAATGGAAAAATAAGCACCGCTGATCTGCGACTCAAGATGCAGCGTTGCATGCAGAACCATGCCGCTGTATTCCGCGATGGACCCATCCTACAAAAGGGTGTCAGCGAAATGAAGACCATTTACAAGGAATTCGACGACATCAAGGTGGTCGACAAGTACGTAAAACTCCCTAAGACTTGTATACTTTATGTTAAGGAAGCTTTTTTTATTAATATTGCAGATCACTTGTGTGGAACTCGGATCTGATTGAGACTCTGGAGCTGCAGAACCTGCTGGCCAATGCACAGATGACCATTGTGAGTGCCGAAGCGCGCAAGGAGTCACGTGGCGCCCATGCGCGAGAAGATTTCAAGGTTCGCCTCGATGAATATGTAAGTGAAATGAATTGAACGTTTTTACAAGCGATATAATATAATTAATGCACATTATGCTTGTTCAACAGGATTATAGCAAGCCAATTGAGGGACAACAGAAGAAGCCCATGGAGGAACACTGGCGCAAGCACACGCTCTCCTGGGTAGATGAGAAGGGTCAAGTGGAACTTAAATACAGACCTGTCATCGATTCAACGTTGGATCAGGAGGTGGATACAGTTCCACCAGCAATTCGCTCCTACTAAACGAAAAGCTTACAACAATACACAAACACACACACACATACACTTAAACTCGCAAAGTTTACTTAACTTATATAATGTGTTGTCGAAGCAAAAATATTCTTGTCGCATAATGTAATTTAAATAACCTTTAAACTCTCGATGATGCTACTTTCTTTGATTTAATAATTCCCAAAATAAGCAATGATTTATACCTGATGTTTAGTATATCATATGTTTATACGCTTATATTCAGTGCCCTCCAAAACAATTAATTTAATTTAATTTGTATCTTTATTTGATATTGTTTATATTCAACTCAAAACCCAAGCGACAATTCGTGCGAAATTTAGTCAAATGGAACTTATTCACCAGTGACGACAACAAGTTTTTTCTGTATAATATAAAAATTCTTCAGGATTAACAATTTTCTAGTATTTGTTATACTTATTAAATTATTGAAAGAAAAATATTAAAAAAATATAAATAAAAACCATAAAAAAAACAAAACCAACAGAACAATTTTCTAAAACTTAACAATGACAATTTGAAGAAAATCTTTTATACAAATTAAAGTAAGTACAGAATAAACTTAAGGTTTTTCTCACATTTAGCCCTGAAAAACATGTACGTTCTCCTGCTTAAATTGTAATCCTTTCAAGCTGTCCAGCGCTGCTGTATTGAATCCTGTGGGTCCACAAATAGCCACATAGCTAAAGCGTTCGTTTTGCTGCTTCACAAACAAAGGAGCCAGCAACTCCTGGCAAATGCGACCCTTTTGAGCAGCCTGCTCTTCAGCTTGTGAGAAAATGTGGATGCACGTAAAACGCTCATCGGCTTCCTGCAAAGCCAACAATTTATCTCTTAACCATATGTCCGATTGAGTTTTGTTGAAGTAAAGCAGATGAAGACGTTCACTGTGTATATATAAATTTGGATTATAATCTTTTTAATCACAAACAGCAATCAGAACTTACATGCGATTTGTGTTCCGCTTGAGCAGCGGTCGTAGGAGACTCAAGATGGGCGTCAGCCCACTGCCAGCAGCTAGTAACAGTACATTGCGATGTGCCTCCAGCTTGGATAAATGAAAATTGCCACGAGGTAGACTCAGTTGAACAGTGTGTCCGGATCGGAGTTCATTAAGATGACTAGAAACTGCGCCCGATTCATAGTGTTTAATGAGAAATAGTTGCTTTGTGCTTGGAAAAACATCTTCATCCAGCCGTGCGCTGTTGGAGGGCAGGCAGGATTGCGAGACTGGAGTATAGCTGCGCTGGAGCAGCTCACCATTGTGTGGCACCTCAATATCCAGATGATAGCCGACAGGCAAATGTAGCAACATTTCTTTCTCAACGCTCTCCAGGCTCAACTCAAAGGAGTCGTGATTAAAGTGTGTGGAATGCAGCACCTCAAATTCGTGTAGCTCATCCAAAGTACTCAGCTTGCCAGCTTCTTGACTGCCATAACTGCTCCAAGGCTCCTCCACTTCTTTACTAAGCACCACCTCAATTTTGCCAGTTTCTGCACCCACACGCACTGCTTTTGGTGGCCAAATCACACCGCTGTGGAGCTTGAAATTGAAGACATGCCAAATCTCCGCCAACTGCACACGTAGCTCAAGCTCTTTATCTGATTTACGCCTAAGGAGTAGTCCAGGATTAGCCCAACGACGCGTATAGAAGTAGAGAGTTAGTTCACAGCGCTGTTGTATCCAATCGAAACGTGGCTTGAGCTCCGCTGGAGCCGGTGGTGGTCGAATTATTTCCGATTCCGTATCCAATTTGGTGTCCACGGCCTCTTTTAAAGGTCCCACATAGCACTTGCCTAACAGCTGGGGATAGTTGACCCAGGCGTGCACCTCATCAAATAGTTTTGTGGCATCACGTCCCACGCCTCGCATCAGTTCATCCACACCGCCCGGATGAAAGTCAATGTACCGCGTCACATTGAACACTCTGCCTCTTATGGCCATCCAGGCGTCATTTACTTTATTATGCCGCGCCAGCTCATCTTTGCTCACAGGCACAATGCGTCCAGCAGTGCCAGATAGATCAGCACCCGAATTGCATAGTCGAATCCAGCTCATCAGGGAATAGCCCGGCTTAAGGGCACATTTATTGCGGGGATTACCTGTTGCCGATCCTGAGGCGCTGCCATTGGATGGAGTTGCTAGTTTTTGTGGTGCTGACGAAGGCAATCGAAGGCTGCTCACGGCTATAGAAGGTAAAGCAGGCGGTTTAAGCGCTGCTTCTGGAGGTTTTAACGTAGAATCACTCATTTAACTGTTGTTATGGTTTTGTGGCTCAACAGCTGGAATCGAAAAATGAGTCAAACATGCCTATCGATTATTGCTGTTGATCAGCTGTTTGTCATCGAGACAGCGATTCTGTTAAAAAGCTGCAAGCTCTCCGAATAAATGCAGTTTATATAAATAACTTACAAAAACACGTCCTGGTCGCGAGGGATAAGACGCTAAAAGCTTTATACATCCATCATATATAATTATTTACAGAATAAACGCTTCTTCAGTTTACTATTGAAAAGCATTTTGCTAACATCTAACGCTAGCTGCGTACTAGCCTAAAATTCATGTGCACAGCAAGCAAGCGCTCTTTGGTCAGTTTTTAGCGAGTCGGTCAGCTGTTCGGATCGTTGTGATTTTTGCGGGTAAAATTCCTTGACGCGATTCTGTTCTCTCTATCTAAATATTTTTTTGTGTATGCATTTCCAATAGTCATTAGCTTAATGCCGTGTTCATTGTGTGCTTAAACAAATACCTATTAAGTGTCATTTCCAGTTAAAACTCAACACGCAATATGAAAATTGTATGTTGTTGTTTTCGCATGCAAGTGTGGTGTATTTGAGCGAGTGTACATATTCCACAATTGAATGACAACTAAGAATTGGCGCTTTTGTTGACGCCTAATTGACGAACCGGTTCCATATATAAAATGAGTGCAAAACTTTTTTTTTTTTAATGCAATGCACAATTATGACAACTACTGTTTATGCTAATGTACTTATGTGTGAGTGCGTTGCTGCAGTTCAATTTAATTTCCTGAACGGTTTTGTTCTTTGTGTTGTGTATCAGATTCCAAAAAAAAAAATATAATTTCTTTGTTATTTTTATTGTAAACATTTTTCCTGTATTTGCATGATGTCATTGTCCATTCCTCGGACGCAGCGTGCCGGTCGTTTCATTTGCTTTTGCCACCTTTCGCCACTCTCACTAACACAAGCAGAACACACGTTCACACACCCACACAGAATATTTATTTTACTTTTGTCCCCCTTCCAAGAGTCTGACTTTTAATTAGCTACGCACGTAACTGAAAGCTCTCACGTTCAGGAACTCTCCCTTTTTGTTTATTTTTCTCTTTCTTCCTTAAAGTTGCTCTCACGCTCAACAAGTGTTAATAACATTGTTTAATGTGTGTTTCTTAAATGAAAATCTGGTATAAGAATTACGTTTTACTTGACGGCAATCTTATCAGAACCAACAATCCGTTTCTTGCCTAAGCATTTGATAATATATCGAACTTTGTGCAAAGCAATTGCTTAATTAATTATAATATTAATTAATTAATTATTATTAATAATATAATAATAATAATATTAATTATTAATAATTTACATTTGATTGATTTATGTGTGTGTGTGTGTTTGTATTGGCAATTCTTATCTGTTGCCAGTGTAAAATGATGCGTACTCATTTCTTAAGCCTTGCTATTCAATTAAACTTATTGAGAAAACAAACATCGAGTCAACTATTAGCGATATGCTGCCCGCCACAGCTGATAACGAAATGTGACAACAATAACGACAAATGTTCAGCATGTTTCAAGTCATGACCATGACAGACAGACCGACAATTACAAAATGCCGCAAAGCGTAATGGGTGTGAGATAAGGACACCTGGAACAGAACGAGACAAAAACTTCAAACGGCACCCGTCAACTTGACACCATAAACAGCAAGCAAGAGCGGGAAGGAGTTTTACAATGCTAAACCGTTAAAATACTCTATAACATTGTGTGTGTGGTGAAAAATGAAATTTTAATTGACTTTTATTCTTTAAAGTTTTACAAACGCCATGCATACAGTTCGTGCAGCTGTTGAGCATGTGAAATCCTAGTGCTGTGAACAGTAGTTCCGTTATTTATCACGTTTGTGGTATAAATACAACAACAATATTGTAGAGTTGTCACGTTCATGAGTCATTTGTTTTGGTGTGTGGAAACATATCATGTTTCTTTCATATACAATTGAACTTTATAATGCCTTGTTCTTTGTATGTCAATTGACTCTTTGTACTGAACATTGACTTTTGTTTTATTTTTCTCGGTTAATCTTTGTCATTTTGGCAATCAGTTAGAGCTGAAAACATTTATTGAAATGCGATAAGATAAAGTGCAAATACGATTGCAGCTCTACGAACCTACTACATATGGCAACAATAATAATCTGCATAGATTTTGTCGTTTGATGAACCTTGTTGTTATGTTCTTGTTTGGGTTATAACACTATCTAACGCCAGTACAACGCTATCAATAATCCACTATATATAGCACTGTATACATTTTAATGAGACTTACAAATTTTCCGTCTTCATCAACTGCTTCAAAAGTCATTAAAATTAATTACTTGTCGATTGTGTTTGAAATGTTACAAATAGGGTAATTAACTGTCGAGCACTCTTGTATGTACTTGTTGTTGTTTATGTTTTGGTTCCAAGAATTTGAGAATTTGATAATTCTCGCCTCGACCACATATCTATAGTATATCCATCTGTTGCTGCCTGCCTTTGTTTACTCATGTGAAAAGTTTTGTTGTGCCCCAGACGTCGTAAACTTGATAATGTTGTTTGTTAGTGACTCATTCAGGCATATTGGTTGGCGATCTGTTACACATAAACATGTATATCTATATATATGTCATTGGGGGAACGTGGCGCTTTTTAAGTGGTTAGCTTTGACAATCGTCAACAATTGAACGCCTTAGAATTATGCTAGTTGTGTTGTCAGAATTGACTCTAATCAGTATGCGTTGAGCAATTTGTATTCAAACACATTTCAAAATTCAATTTAATATTCTTTATAAGAAAAATCCATTTGAAATCAATAAGTGCATACGGTAATTGGTTTGCAGGTATTAATGGGCAGTTATAAGCAAGAATTCAAAGTCAACAATGGAAATTAAATGCATTTAATTGCTGGGTATATATATGTGATTAATAATAAATAAAGAATGCCGGTTTCCGCTTAGTTCAGCATCTTTTGATAAAGAGATCAGTTTAGATCGCGAATATTTGCAGTAGCTGAAAATTCACCATTTAAAAGTTCACCTTAACAGCGTTAAGTGGCGCGCTGTTAAACGGCTTTTTAATGTCTGTTAGCGTTCTAGATCCCTTCAACACTTGAATAACCAGATAAAGCGCATATATTTGTATATCAGTACATATACGTACTATATACACATGCATTTCCGCCATTCTATAAATGGCTTAATGGTATTGTTTACACAAGATTGTTTGGAATATTTTTGCGCTAACAATAATCTCTGTTCATAAAAGATTTCATTAATTTGTCTTTGTTTGATTTTCTTTCTTGCAGACAACAACACATGGGACAGAGCAATAGAAACACTACAATAAATATACACTTTTAAATATATATATACATAGGATATTTAGCAATATACACATTCCATATCAGGACATTATGCCGTTGTTACAGGAAGAGAGCGTTCCGCTCGGCCGTAAAATAGGTGCCTTCATCTTTGGCCTGTTGCAGACCTTCTTTCGGTTTATGTTCCGCCTGATCTATGGGGTGAGTGGTGAACGTATGCCTGCCATAACAGATCCCATACTCCTTGAATCCGCCACATCATTGGCAGCCAAAATTCGTAATCAAGAGGTAAGCTTCAGTTTCTATTCACATCACAATCAGCAAGTTAATTCTTATCTGTTGCAGCTGAGCAGTGTTCAAGTTTTGGAGTCGTTTATTCGTCGCGTCAAGGAAGTGAATCCTTTGCTCAACTGCGTGGTTGACAACCGCTACGAAGATGCATTTAAAGAGGCTGCTGCAGCAGATGCACTCATCAAGTCGGGTCAATATACAGTGGAGCAATTGGCCGAAAGTAAACCATTCTTGGGCGTGCCCATTTCGACAAAGGATTGTATATCAGTAAAGGGTTAGTTTTGAAATGCAAACTGCAGCGAATAGTCTGTAACTATAATTTTCTTATCATGTTGCAGGCATGCTGCACACATCTGGTTTGTATGTGCGTCGCGATGTGCGCGCTGAAGAGGATGCAGAGGCGATGGCGTTGATGAGAAAGGCGGGTGCGATACCATTTGCATTGACCAATGTGTCCGAGGTGTGCATGTGGTGGGAGAGCAACAATACGGTGCATGGCAGGACACGAAACGCCTACGATACAAATCGCATTGTGGGTGGATCGAGCGGCGGTGAGGGTTGCATTCAGTCTGCAGCTGCATCGGCTTTTGGATTGGGTTCGGATATTGGTGGTTCTATACGTATGCCTGCTTTCTTCAATGGTATCTTTGGACACAAGCCGAGTAAGCTGATTGTCTCAAACAAGGGTCAATTTCCAACACCGTTCACTGCGGAGCAGAATACATTTTTGGGCTTGGGTCCAATGTCTCGATTTGCCGAAGATTTGCGACCAATGCTACAGATTATGGCTGGTGAGAAAGCAAAGCTGTTGCGTCTGAAAGAGCCCGTCGTGTTGGAGAAGATGAAGTTCTATTATCAGGAATCTGATGGTGGTGGTCGCATGGTTTCCGCTGTTGATCCGGATCTTAAACAGGCAATGCGTCGCATTGTGGATCATTTAAACAAAAAGTTTGGAGCCGGGCAAGTGGAACGCATTCAATTACCGCATATACGCCAATCGGCGGCTATTTGGTTTGCCAACATGCGCGATGATTCCGGCCATGGATTCAGTTTCCAACTGGGCGATTTACGCTATGAGATCAACACATATCTGGAGCTGCTTAAGTGGTTTGTTGGTGCCTCCAAGCATACATTTATTGGACTAACAACAGCGCTGATGGACAATGCACAATGCCAGCATGGCTCATCCAAGTACAAACATTTGGTGGCCAAGCGTGATGAGTTGCGTGCCACGTTGCAGCAGCTTCTTGGCGATAATGGTGTGCTCATCTATCCCACACATCCAACGGTGGCGCCATATCACAATGAGCCCATCTTGCGGCCCATTAACTTCTCCTATACGGGTATTGTGAATGTGCTCGGTTTTCCGGCTACAGCAGTTCCCCTCGGCCTGGGCAGCGAGGGATTGCCGTTGGGTGTTCAAGTGATTGCCAATTTCAATGAGGATCGTTTGTGTCTGGCTGTTGCCGAAGAACTGGAGCGTGCCTTTGGTGGCTGGAAGCGTCCTGAAGTGCGGCTGTGAAGCTTCTCGGGAATATTTAACTTACAAAACATACACACTTCAGGTGTATATCCTAGCTAATAGTATATAGTTGGAAATTGAATTTTGGTGACCCCGCAATTAACCCACCAAACATAAAATCCTCCCACTTAAAAAATGTAGAAAGTTTGCAATTGTTGCAGCATTTGTGTACATATACGTACATATACATATACATATACATTTATATATGAAATGTAAAACATTTTAGTGCCTAGTAGTATCAAAATTTCGATGTGGTTTTTATTTGCTAACTATCTACCTTTTGTATACAATCTATGTTTTTAATCATAAAAATTACAAAGTAATGTAAGCTCACAACATTAAGTTTTGCATTTAAAGAAATAAATATTGTTATAACTGTAAAAAGTTTTGCCATTTTGGATATGTTGAGTTTGATTTCGAAAGGAAATGACGGAAAATGTTAACGTAACATGAGCTTAACATAACAGCGCTGTGCTTGAATTCGGTGTCTTTGAATTTATAGTCACAGTTAAATAATAAACAAAAATACAAAAAAACAAAACTTATTCTATGCTACGTGACAGCTGAATATTAAATCAAATAGTAAATATCACTAAATTACGAAATTTTATAACAATTTGGTACCTTTTCAGGCATCAAAATCAACACAGATCGCTGACAACAAGATGAACAGAGCAGATCCCATATCTCTGAGTTTTCACGATTCCTGCTTGCGCATGTCCGATGTGCGACTGCTGCACGGACGACTCTGGCTGAATGATCAGGTATTAAGTTGGACGAAACATTCTGGCCAATGATTGCTAACTCTTGTTATCATTGCTATCAGGTTTTAAGTTTCTACTATGAGTATTTGTCGCGTGTTAAATACAAGAACCACAAGGATATCTGGTTAGTCGCGCCCGAAGTGACACAGTGCATGAAATATATGGATAATATGGAGTTAAGGCAAATCTCTGAGAGGCACAATGCTGAAACCAAACTATTCATATTTTTTGCACTCAATGATAATGCAACTGCTTCGGCGGGTGGCTCCCATTGGTCGCTCCTGGTGCTTTCGCGACCACAGCGAACATTCTTTCACTTTGACTCGTTGAGCAATAACAATTTCTCAGCTTCCATGCAGCTGATCAAAAAAGTGAAGAATGCGCTGGGCATGGAACAGGCCAGATTTCATGGCATGAGCTGTTTGCAACAGTCAAACGGATACGATTGTGGCATTCATGTCATCTGCATGACAGACCACATTGTGGACTTTGTAAATCGTCACAAGCTTATTGAAGGATTGCCCATCTTGGACATTGATAAGGTTAGGGCCAAAAGGGCAGAATTGCTCCAACTGATTCACTCATTGGGTGGCAAGATCTATTAACTGTATAAACTTGTATTTGTTGTGTTTGTGAATATGATATCCATGTAGATGTATTTTATTTGTTTAATCTATTGTTTGTCTTTTTGTATGCGCTGTTTACGTGCTGAATCTGTTGTTTATTTCATAGAATGAAAATTTATGTATGTTTCTCGATTTAATGTTTATTTACTTTATGAAATGTGATAGTTATACAAGTATGTTTGTACTACACATGTCGCGCTCACTGTCGTCCATTTTTTCAGGGTTACCATATAAATTTATTTTACAATCGATCAGCTGGGGTGTGTTGAGATTTGCATGTAAGTTTTTATCCACCTCACCACATCCTTTTGCAAACGAACAATTTCTTACTTAAGCCGGCTTACAATACGTATTTCTTTTGCATCAACAAGTGAAATTGTAATAACAATACGGAAAAGTTTAAAACGGAGAGCACCAATTGAAACCAGCATTGTCGATTCACTTTATAAAGCCCGCAAACCCAAAGACTCATCTGGGAAGTGTTTGCATAAAGCACATAACCGTTTAACTGTTATGAAAGAAATGTGGGTAAAAGGTTTATTATAATGTGTGGATGAAGTGTGATAATGATACGTACCTCCTTAAACCAATAACCCTCGCTAACTGAATGATGAGCATAACTCTGATGTTGAATGGTCAGATCACACATATAGTTCATTAGGAAAAAGTCCAACTGGCGCAGGCTAAAATAAGATGAACCAAAGAGAAGCACCAGAAACGGCGTCCTGAGGCTGAAGGTCATAACTATAGCCCAATATGAATTCACCACACTGAATACCAAATTCTCAAATCGTGCAGCAAGCATAAGCAATCCATAAACTCGATTTAGTTTCAGGGTAGAACGTCCTAGCATAGCATGCAGCGACCACAATTGATGCAACTCTTTCAACTCTATCTTTGTAGGGTATCTTCTTCGTACACATTTCATCAAATGCTCCAGTTGTCCATTGATGTACTGATAACAGTTAGCAATATCCCATAGTGCCATAAAGTAACGACAGGTGGCAATTAGAGGAATATTAATGGCAATATCAAAGAAGAACACGCAGAGAATAATGAAATTATTATTCCTGGGCAACAACAGGCAAGACGTTATACTCCACAAGCACAAACACAACACAGCGCCCAATTTCATATAGAAAAGGCAATGCAATGAGCCTTTAATGCGCTCAGCTTCAGCTCTTTTATATGATTTTAATCGTCTAAGTCGGCTCACAACGTGTTCCACCTCCAGCAGAGCTTTATCCCGTTCGACGCGAGAGATTATCGTATAAGCTATTGCCACATACGCAACTACATAGAAAACATATGTGGTGTACGGCATTTGATTGGGAAACCAATCTACACTAACCATATACAATGCAGTCAACCACATTGCGTAGGGTAAACCAAAAAACACAAATATATTCACGACCAGAGCATAGGAAAGTGTTAGTTTGGACTGTTTGAAACTTTCCGACTCCATTCGAAGTGAGGATACACCCAAAAAAAGGGCGTAATAATGATACACCGCCGATATCCACTGTGCGACCATTTTGTACAAGCCACGAAACGAAACTAGAACTTAATTTTATTGTATGCCTTTCACCTCCCTAATAAATTTGATTCTATCTTTGCCATAAAATCTCCAGCATGGAAAAGATAGATTAGGTACGAAAAATAATAACTAATACATTTAGTTCCACTGGAATTCCATTAAGAGAGACTTTGTAGAGAGACTTTTTAAGAAGTTTTATTTATATTGTTTTTATAGATTTTGTACATTACATTTATTAATAAACTCTACAACATTTTCTTCTTTTTAAATAACAAATGAAATTGCAGCAGCAAAATTACCAAATTTATAACGGATACAAGCATTTTAAACCAGCATTGACGATTCACCTTATACAGTCCACAGACCCAAAGATTCATCTTGAAAGTTTTCGCATAAAGCAAATATGCACTCAACTGTAAAGATTTAATTAGTAATCAGTACATAACAGATTAAGTAAGTTCATTCATACTTCCTGGTACCAGTAACCCTCGATAAACAAATGATGCGAGCAACTTTGATGCTGAACCGTAAGATCGCACATGAAGTTCAATAGGAAAAAGTCCAGTAGATGGAACATGTAATTGGTAAAGCCACAGAGAATAAGCAGAAACGGTGTTTTTATACTAAAGGAGAAGAGTAAACCCCAATATGCATTAATCACACTGAATGCCAAATTGTCAAATCGTGTGGTCAGCATTAACAATCCAAAGATTCGATTTAGTTTAAGAGTACAACGTCCCAAAAGAGCATGGAGTGCCCATAATCGATGCAGCTCCATCAACTCCACTTTTGTAGGGTATCTCCTGCGTGCACATTTCATCAAACGCTCCAACTTAACATCGATATATTGATAGCAGTAAGCAATATTCCATAACGTCAGAAAATAACGATTGGCTGCTACCAATGGAATATTCATGGCACTGCTAAAGACTAATGCATGAAGAATAACAGGCAAAGTCGTCTTATCATAAGGTAACATTAAACACGACGTCGTGCTCCAAGCGCATAGGAAAATCACAGTTCCCAATTTCATATTGAATACCAAGCACAAAATGCGGCAAATGCGTTCACGTCCGACACTCTCTTGAGCCTCTAATCTCTTTAGACGGTTCACAATGCGTTCCATTTCCAGAAGAGCTTTATCCCGAGTTCCACGAGAGATAATCGTATAAGCTATTGCCACATAGGATACCGAATAGAGCACATAGGTGGTATAGGATATTAGGTTGGGAAACCAATTGACTGTCTTTATATACATTGCGGAGGTATAGAGGGCATAAGGCAACGCGAATAACACTAAAATATTCAAGATTAACGCATAAATGCGTGTTATTCTTGTTTGACGATAACTTCCCGACTCCCATCGAAGTGAGGTTACGCCCAAAAACAGGGCGTAATGATGATACAAAGCCAACATCCGTTGTGCGCCCATCATCTACGAATTGCAACACGATACTAATATTGAATACCATTTGTGCCTTCGTCCAGTTGAAGCTAATTAGCAAATGTGACGCTATCTTTACTATAAGATCGCTGGAATAAAAAGTGATGTACATAAAGGTCCAATCGTGAATTTATAAGTATTTATGGTATAGTTCAAACTAGTTTAGTTATCCCTTAGACCAGCGGTCTGGAAACTTTTTTAATCATTACACCAAAATATGTTTGTGTAAGTTGAAGTTACCCCATGGCTAAGAGCATAAAACAAATAAAAAACGTTTTTTGGATATTAAATTAAAAATATAATATTTTTAATTATGTCATTCTAATTAAAAAGTTTATTTTATTATTCTTTATTTTTATTTATTTCTACATTTGGTATTTTGTCTTTATTTATGTGTGTACGTGTGTGTGTGTATGTGTGTGTGTGTGTGTGTATGGGTTGAAACAATAAAAATATGCACAAAAAAGAATAATTTTACTTGAGACATGAAAATCGCCCTCCTACGCGATTCTCAAAAATTCAAGTAAGTCATGAAGGAATTTGATGTTGTTAGTTAAGTGTCCAATGAGTTTGTGTGTGTATGATTGTTTTCGAGCTTTCTCAAAGTTCTCTTTTCATATCTCTCTCAATCGCTCTCTTTCTTTCTCTCTCTCTTTCTAACACTCTCTCTCTCTATATATCCCTCTTTCTCACACACTCACTCTCTCTCTATCTCTCTCTTTCTCACACTCTCTCTCTCTCTCTTTCTCTCACTCTCTCTCACTCTCTCTCTCTCACTCTCTCTCACTCTCTCTCTCTCACTCTCTCTCTCACTCACAAAAGTTTCCTTTTTACCTCATTTCGGGTAATTTACCCCGGTTCCCCGACCGCTACCTTAGACCTTAAGAGAGACATAAGCGGTAAGGTGAATATGGTTTTATTATAAAGTTTTCTGGAAATATTTTACAAAGCATGTTTCTTTTTCAAGACCAAATGAAATTGCAACAACAGAATGATATAATTGAATATAGAAGCAAACATTTCATACAAACATTTACGATTCACTTTATATAGACCACAAACCCAAAGTTTCATCTTGGAAGTACTCGCATAAAGTAAATATGCGTTCAACTGTAAGGAAATTGAAGAAAGAAGTTAGAAAATATTAGAAAATAAAAATATGTTATACGTACTTCCTTGAACCAATAACCCTCGCTTATTAAATGATAGGCACAACTCTGAAGTCGAATTGTCAGATCACACATGGAATTTAGTAAATAAAAATCAGTCAGACGCATAAAATAGACGGCTGAACCAAGCAAGACTAAATGAAATGGCGAATTCTGTGTAGTTATGAAGAGTATACCCCAATATCCATAGATTACACTGAATACCAGATTTTCAAATCGTGCTGTTAGCATAAGCAATCCATAAACTTTATTTAATTTCAGGGTAGAACGTCCTAAAAGAGCATGGAGCGACCAGAATCGATGCAACTCCTTCAACTCTATATTTGTAGGGTATCTTCTTCGTACACATTTCATCAAATGCTCCAGTTTTCCATTGATGTACTGATAACAGTAAGCAATTTCCCATATTGCCAGAAAGTAACGATAGGTGGCAATAAAAGGAATATTAATGGCATTGCTTAAGATGACTTCGCGTATAATATCGCTCCAGTTGTTCTGAGTCGCAGGCATTCTCAGGCATGACGTTATACTGCACACCATTAGAAATATAACAATGCCCAATTTTATATAGAACAGAGAGCTTAAGGAATCGCCAAGGCGTTGAGCTAAGATGTCATCCTGGGACTTTTGTCGCTTCAAGCGACGTACAATGAGTTCCACTTCCAACAGAACTTTATCCCTGCTGCCACGTGATATCAACGTATAGGCTATAGCCAAGTAGGATGCCAAGTAGAGCACGTAGGTCGTATAAGAAATGAGTCTCGGAAACCAATCAACCTGTTTGATATAATATGCGGATAAATAGAATCCCCAGGGTAGCGTCAAAAGTGCAATGACAGTCAGGAGCAGCGTATAGGAACGCGTTAGCCAACTTGAACGATAACTTCCCGACTCCAAACGATGTGACGTAACGCCTAAAAGTAAAGCGTAGCGATGGTAAAACTGTAATATCCACTGAACGCCCATCTTCTTTGAATTGCAACACGAAACTGAATATTATTTGACAAGTTTGTTCGTTCCTCGTTTAACTTCTAACCGATGGGTGTGATTATATCTTGGACAGCATATAAAACGAGTTAACACATCGTACATTTACACATCGTTGTACATTTAATAGATTGCTGATATATTACAAAGATTCTTATAATACGAACTAATTACGTTGTTCAAAGTTTATTTTTTCCTTGATACGAAGACTTATTTAATTTCCTTAATCTGAAAATGTTTTTTTTTTTTTGTAAAAAGAGAATCAAGTCAACACTTTGCGGCTTTTAATAACAAAGCCAGTGCATCAACTATTCTTAAGCAAACAGTATTATTAAACACATAATGCCAACAAATAAACAATAAGTTTTAATTCTAGATAAACAAAAATATTTATTTGAAATCAAATTAAAAAAAAAAAATTGTAAATGTGCGCTCATGTTTCGTGCCTTTTTTTTTTGTTTTTTTTTTGTTTTAGTGCCTAGCACGGAAAAGGAGTAAACATTAAATGATCAAAATATTTTTCTGCATTTTTCACATTGGAAGAACAGCTTTCGATCCATCTCTCTCTCTCCCCTCAGATACTCGAACAATGAGTGTAAGTGTTGTGTTTGAGGGAGTTTCTTAAATCTACAAAAATATCGAGTTTGAACTGTTTAGTTCTTGCCACCCAGCGATAGGATAAGCTTGAGCAGTTCAGCCCGCTTTGCCTTCACCGTATCGGTGTGCAATGGAGGCAATCCATCAATCACTTCGTAGCGATTCACATAGTCGGCAATGAGATCTGTCATGCAGATGACATGAATGCCACAATCGTAACCATTTGCTTGTTGCAAGCAGCGCATTGGGCGAAACTTGGCCTGACGCATGCCCAGCAAATCCTTCACCTTGTTCATTAGCTCCAGCGATGGACCCGTATTATTATTGCCATACGAGTCAAAATGGAAGAACGTCTTCTCCGGACGCGAAAACATGAGCAGCGACCAATGTGTGCCGCCTGCTTCAGTATTCCCGTTATCGTTCAGAGCAAAGAAGATGAATGACTTATTTGCTGCATTGTGCTCCTCAAAGAGCATCTCCAACTCCGAATCATCCATGTATTTCATGCACTGCGTCACCTCGGGCGCTATAAAATAGACATCGTTGTTGTTCTTGTACTTCTCATGCGATAAGTACTCATAGTAGAAACTCAAAATCTGTAAGCAATGTATATTAATCAGTTAATAATCGAGGCATCCAAATAAATACCTGATCATTCAGCCAGCGTGGTCCGTGCAGCAGTTGCACATCGGACATGCGCAAGCAAGAATCATGAAAGCTCAGGGATATGGGATCCGCTTTGCTCATCTTGTTGTGATTGCTGATTCTATTGATCCTTCCAGATTTGAATCTTTGCTTTGGCGTTTGCGATGCCTGATTTTGATTCTGACGTGCGTGTTGCCTGTGTGCAAAAAAAATGAAGAGAAAAATGTTTAGCAAACTGTTGTTTAACTCTTTAAATGCTTAATTGTCCGATTGCACTTTGTTTTTTTGATGCACCTTAATATCTTTCGGTCATTTGGCAACATTTTACAAATAATTTGATTCAATTCGGGTTTTGCTTTCGTTATTTATTGTAATGACAAGAGAATAACTGAAACAAAATTCAGCGTGCTACGAGCTCCAAACGTCGACTTTGAATGGGAACGTTGATATGTTAAATCAATGTTACGTTTATGTTATTTGACGTTATAGACAGTTGCCGAACCAAGTTGCCATACCTATTGCACTTGCAAATGTAATGATTTGTTTATCTGATGCAAAGCACACTGTTTAAACAACTTGGCAGCCAATTTAAAACTTTACAATATAAAAGAATACGCATTGTTCATTAGTGCATACAATATTAATAGTTATTCATTAAATAACTTAATAAAACCGAGAACAATCAAGACTGATCAAAAATACCTATTGACTGTCGCAAAAGCTGTTGTTATTGTTTTCGAATATGCACATTCGGAAGAAAGAGCGTAGCACAACAAACAACATAAGAACGCGCGGCGAATTATCCAACTCGCCGTACAAGAATGGGCATGGAAAGCAACACTTACCAATAATGATGGCAGACTCAACCTGAAATCTTTGCAGTTTACTCAGGCGTTTGCAGTAATTACTCAAACTTGATCGGTTAGGCATTTATACCTTTGAGTGATGAGCAGTAAATAAATTGCGTTTTGTTTAATTTTTGCAATATGATTTTAACACTTTAGTTCTTGTGCACAGCACTCTGGTTAGAAAATTGGTAGCAGCCAACTTAATGCTTATTCCAAATGGTGCGCAGCCAACTTGACGTGAGTAGCAAAATTGCGTGCACCCAACTTCGCGTGAGGTGAATAACTTAGTTTGGCGCAGTAATTAAAAACTTCGAATAGGCTTTATGAAAGTAGGCTGTGTAGCTTAATGTTAATAAATTCGTAACTGGTGCACAACAAAATTGAAATTATTTCTAAAGCAACATTATGTCTGTCATTGAGGAAAGCTTGAATACACAAAAGGATTTTGAAAATCTTTTCAATATGGATTTGACAAATTTCTGTCGCATCTGCAAATGTGAAGCAAATAAAGAAAATGGAATCAAGTTGCGTCCACTTTTTAAAGGAAGTCGATTAACACGCATGATTGCTAATACCATACACATTGAGGTATGTACGAATGATAGTAAATTAAAACAACATTTGTTAACCATCGTTTAAATGCTATAGATAGAAGATAATCCTGGTTTGCCACGTTTTCTGTGCGAAAAGTGTTTAAACACAATAAAATCATTTTCAACCTTTCAATTAGGCTTTCGCCGTTCCGAAGAAGATTTCAAAAAGGTTCTAGAGGTGCGCAAAAATCATGAGATGATCACCCTCCATGCATTTGCAGCTGCCATCGAAATGGAAAAGAATGCTGAAACTGATCAAAATGCTGCTGCAGCTGTTAACAATTTGCTAAAGGAGGCCAAAAAGATTCCAAAGCCCAAACCAAAAGCACGAAACTAGCTTACATATATTGTTATTGTATATTTCAATGTTTGAGTTTAATAAATGTGAATTCTTTAGCAACGTGGCTTGAAGTATTCCGGGCATGCATCTTGCTTCAAATGCGATACTTCGGCTTCGGTTTCATCACTTTGACCATTTTCCTTACAATTTGGTTTGTCCAATGAACTGGCACTAGTTACCGGAAAGAGCATTATACCATCGGCTGAAGACCAAACGCCTTTTTGACCTTGCTTATTAACCCATTTTAATTGCTTATTTATCTGCAGGCAAAGCAACTAGAAAATTTTGGCTAATAAAATTAATTATTTGCTCACCAATTTTTTCAATTTTTTGGAATTCTTAGAACGAAATAAATCGGCGGCAAACTGATATATAGACTCATCTTTCTGTTTGCTATTTGCTGCTTCCGTCACAATGACGCGTATTATAGCGCGTATCTGAATAATTAGAAGAAAATAAACCTCAAAATATAAATTATAATTATCTTTAAATACCTCCGGATGCCTGCCTAAGTATATCCAATCGGCTTTGCGCATATTTGTTGACATATTTTTAATGATGGCCTTTATCTTTTTTGTGTCCTCCTCCGTATTACCTACATTACATTTTGGCACATCCTCATTAAGTTCGGAAACTTTTTCTTCAGCCATGATTATAATATGTTTTCACCTTCAATTTAATAAGATATTTTGAAAATATTAAGTTTTGAAGTAAAATGAATAACTGACTTTTAACAACAGCCTGCCCACCTAATAAGCTAAGCTTTCTTCATAATTTTTGTTTTAAATTAAAAAAAAAAATTTAAAAAACAACAAAAAATCAACCCAAACTCCGTGACAATGCATAATTGCAGCATTGCCGTGACCAGGATTCGAACCTGGGTTACCACGGCCACAACGTGGGGTCCTAACCACTAGACGATCACGGCTACGTTGGGTTGTTGTGTGCCAGCAACCAAAACGCACTTTTCAGACACATGCGCAACAAATCAAAGCAAGTCATTCGGAAACAACTTTTTTCAACAAAAGCTACTCAACAGGTTTGCATTTGTATTGATTTTGCAACTTATTTACGTTTATTTAAGTTTAGTTTGTTCAACATGATTCTGATATTTTATTTTATTTTAATTCCTTATCAGCGTGTTTAGAATGCTTAATCGCTTAGTGGGCTCTTGGTGTTGCTAAATTCGTTCATGGAACTGACGTTTTAGTACCTCCAAAGGTGTATTAAGCTTAAAGTCAATATCGGGCAGCTCAAAAAAAAAAATAAATAAATAGATAATTAGTTTGTTAAGATCTTTTTTGGGTTTTAGTCTTACATGATAGGTGGCCAGTAGAAAATTACAGCGAACACGCTCATTTGCAATGCGCTCAACAATGTTCAGCACTTGTGGTGTGCTCAACATTTTGGTCATCAGTTGTTTGTTTATATTTATTTGCTCCTCTGAAGATGGTAAATCAACACTTACATCGGACGAATCCCCATCATCATACTTATCATCATCATCATCTTCATCATCATCATCATCATCATCGTTATTATCATCATCATTATCATCGGGCGAAATGGTAACGAATTGTATTTCATTTTCATCGAGTACGGTATGTTTGGTTTTCCGTGGCCTGTGTCGCACTTGCGGTGTGTTTAGATTTGCATTGGCGCTGGTGCTGGGAACATCATCGGGAGACGAAGAGGGCAAATCAGTTGAAACACCTGACGGCTGTTGTTTTTCTGGCGTGTGCTCTGGCTCCCTGTTTGTTGATTTTGCGATGTCCATGTTGGAGTCTGACACGTCGTCGTCAGAATCTGCAATTTCAATGGAATTGTACATTTTTTATTCTCTCAGCTGGCGTCTCTTCTTCATGGCGCGTTTATTGGGGATGATTCTGCGCTTATTTATCGAGCAATCGATACATCGGCGGCTTATTTAAGAAGTTAAAAAAGAAAATGTAAAAATAACATCAAAATGCAGTAATGTGTAATTGAATCAGCTAAAGAATTTAGCTTTTTATTATCAGACGCGAATGTCAGTAAAGCGAAACCGACATCAATAATTCCATGTGTCTATTGAATCAGTATATACAAGCGACTCCTTGTTTACGTCTCGCGACAGCGCTTTTCGCATGTCGTACGCAGTCTCTGGTGGGTCATTGTAGTATTTTGGTAAAGAACGGTATACGGTATAGCCAAGATCCGTGTACATATTTTTGGCCACCTTATTTCTCTCCCGCACAAACAGGTCCACAAAGTAAGCACGTTTCTTTTCCGATAGGTCTTCTAGAAAGTTCATCAGCAGCGTTCCTAAACCAATTCGTCTGTAATCTGGTGAAATTGTGAGGGCCGTCACATGACCGTGCCAGTCATGCCCTTCGTCCTCAAACTTGCCCATGATATATCCCATAATGTGTCCATTGGGCGACTCGGCCAACTGAAAGCCTTCCGGCCATTGTCTCAAATATTGAATGTAGAATGAGAGTTTGTAAGTTTCCGTTAGCGGGTCAAAATTCACATAATTAAATTTAAAGAGATCGTCACATGTGAATGGTCGAAGCGTCGTCATTTGTTTTTTAATAAAACGGCAATACAAATATAAAATGTACAACCGTTTGACCTGCTGGAAATAAATGGTTTTGAAAGACCGCTGACTACATTAGGTGATTTTTTCTGCGCAAGTGAAAGAAATGTGCAATGCTTTTTGGAAAGTATCGATACTGTGTTGTCGTATGAGAGCTGCCAACCTTTCCACTTAAGACATATCGATAGTGTGACACCACTGGTTTCAACCAACAACAACACACACACTGCTACTTTACATTTTCTTAACGTGCGTAGGCGAATTATTATTAATTTCTTAATTTTCTAATTAAGAACGGGTCAAAATTTATGTAAAACCTTATCACTGCACCTGTATACATTTTGCTTGAGGCAACTGCGCAAGCGGCAGCTGCAAAAACGTTGTTTTAACTCACCAAAATCAACACAATATGGGAAACACCGACTCGAAGTTGAACTTTCGCAAGGCAATTGTGCAGCTGACGCAGAAGAATCAGAAAATAGACAACAGCGACGAGCAGTTCTGGGAACAATTTTGGCAGGCCCATCAAACCACACTCGAGGATGTCTTTGCATTAGTCACACCAAGTGAAATTCGACAAATACGCAATGATAATCCTGCCAATCTGGCCACATTATGCTACAAGGCTGTGGAGAAATTGGCTCAAGCCGTAGACAGTAGCTGTCGAACGCAGGCAGATCAGCAGTGTGTACTAAACTGTGTGCGACTACTGGTGCGCATTCTGCCCTACATTTTCGAGGATGACAAGTGGCGTGATTTCTTCTGGAGCAGCCTGCCTGCACAGGAGCAGGCCGCTGGTCATGGCCAGACGGTGCCGCTGGCACAATCTCTTCTGAATGCCATATGTGATTTACTCTTTTGTCCCGATTTTACAGTTATGGGCACGCGTCGTGCTGGCCCCGAGAAGGCAGAAGAGTTGGCGAATATTGATAGCTGCGAGTATATCTGGGAGGCGGGCGTAGGGTTCGCCCAGTCACCGCCACGAAATGCGCACATGGAGCGTCGCCGCACGGAACTCCTCAAGCTGCTGCTCACCTGCTTCTCCGAGCCCATGTATCGCACCCCGCAGCAGTCGGAGGAGCCCAATAAGTGGATAGCTTATTTTACCTCTGCGGATAACAGGCACGCATTGCCGCTCTTCACCTCCTTTTTGAATAGTGTTTGCTCCTATGATCCTGTCGGTTTCGGTGTGCCCTACAATCATCTACTCTTTGCGGATACCACGGAGCCCCTAGTGGAGGCCTGTCTACAGTTGCTGATTGTTACTTTGGATCATGACATGGTCATTCAACAACAGCAACATCAGCAACAACAACATCAACTTACCCATTCTGGTGGCGTGATGGGTACGACCTACGACGAGGGCGGTTGCGGAGATAATCTCTTTATTAATTATCTATCTCGTGTGCATCGCGATGAAGATTTCCATTTTGTGCTACGTGGTATTACGCGGCTCCTGAACAATCCGCTCGTGCAGAACTATTTGCCAAACTCAACAAAACGGCTGCATTGTCATCAGGAGCTGCTTATACTGTTCTGGAAGATTTGTGATTACAACAAAAAGTTTTTGTACTTTGTGCTTAAAAGCTCCGATGTGTTGGACATCCTGATACCCATTCTATATCATCTGAACTACTCCCGGGCGGATCAGTCGCGTGTGGGTCTTATGCACATTGGTGTCTTCATACTTTTGCTGTTGTCAGGTGAGTCTCTGTGCATTCCAGACTTCTGCGCACGGTATTTTAATCATTTTTATCTTAATGCAGGTGAGCGCAATTTCGGTGTTCGTCTAAACAAGGCCTATTCGGCAACGGTACCTATGGATATACCCGTTTTCACTGGAACCCATGCGGATTTGCTTATCACCGTGTTTCACAAAATCATTGCAACGGGTCATCAGCGTTTGCAGCCACTGTTTGATTGCCTGCTGACCATATTGGTGAATGTGTCGCCCTATCTAAAGACGCTCTCGATGGTGGCTAGTGTAAAGCTGTTGCATCTGCTAGAGGCATTCAGTACACCCTGGTTTCTGCTCTCCGCACCGAGTAATCATCATTTGGTCTTCTTTCTGCTGGAGATCTTCAACAATATCATACAATACCAATTTGATGGGAATTCGAATCTAGTCTATACGATAATACGCAAGCGTCATGTATTCCATGCCATGGCTAACTTGCCCACGGATATGGCGGGTATATCCAAGTGCCTGAGTGGCCGAAAAACGGGTGGTAAATTCAATTTGCCACGTGTGCCGCAGCGAAAACCGACGGCGGCGGCGATAGGCAACCAGGAGTTGCCCTCAGCGCACGTAGCCGATGAGTATGCCGAGGAGGATGAGGAAGAGGAAGAGGATGACGAGTTGGATGTTAGTGGCATACGCCTGGACAAGGAGACAATTGCTGAGGAGGACCTCGAATCGGAAACGGAATCCCATGAACGCTCTCAGCTGGGCGACACCACACAGCTGCCAGATGGTGCTGCACCAATGACAGCACAGCCTGCAGAGCCAGGGACACTGAAAACATCATTGTTGGACACGCCAGACATTGGTCAGATGACCGAACGCGAACAGGCGCATCCCAATGAAAAGGTAGACTACGACAAACCAACGTCGCCCGCTTCAACCAAATCCAAATCACCACCAGCATCCAATTCTCCCACGGATCAAACACGTCTCTCGGTTGCACATCGTGGCAGCATAAGAATGGTGCCTGGTGACGGTGATCGCTGGACTCCGACACCCGAATGGATTGTCTCATGGCGATCGAAGCTGCCACTACAAACGATTATGAGATTGCTGCAAGTCCTTGTGCCGCAGGTAGAGAAGATATGCATTGACAAGGGCTTAACCGACGAATCGGAGATACTGAAATTCTTGCAACATGGTACTTTGGTCGGCCTCCTGCCCGTTCCACATCCCATACTTATACGCAAATATCAGGCTAATTCGGGAACAACAGCTTGGTTCCGCACATACATTTGGGGTGTCATTTATTTGCGCAATGTGGAGCCGGCTATCTGGTATGATACGGAGGTCAAGCTCTTTGAGATTCAACGTGTCTAAGCAAAAACAAAACATTTGTAAGTGACAGCAACAAACAACACCAACAACTATAACCACAACAACAAAGGCAGCAGCAACACAAACGTAGCTTAAAATTCCAAAACAAAGAGAAACGATTTTTGCATTTACCTGTAGTTAATTTATTTAGTTCATAATTCATTCCAAAATTTTCAATGTTTTCCAAAAAGAGTTTTTACTATGTTTTTTCTTTTATCTATTTGCTGATAAATCAAACATGCGTAAATTATTACAAAATCTATATTGAGGCTTTTTTATCGGTTCTTTTTTTATCAGCTTTCAAATTGCTTTTATCAACATCATCTATTCCAACTTTATTTATTCTTGTGTTTAATGTTCCTTGTGCCGTATTTTTAAAGTTTTCGCTTAAGTAATTAATGTAATTTATTTCTCACAACAAACTAGCTTTTGTCCTACGTCGTGCAATTCTTTTAAATATTGGATTTCTAAAAAAAACAAATACATATATATATATTTCACTTTGTAAAAGTACACCTATTTATTTATTTATGAATAACCAAGCTTTATTTATATAATTTGTGTGTAATTAAAATGTGTGCAATGTTTATCAATACGTACTTAAATTTGCTTTTTTAAAAGTTTTTATGTGAATCAAAATTAAAATACTATATATATATATATATATATATATATATATTTATATTCATGGGCATTGAAATTCAAACTATAAACAAAAATATTACATGTATATTAAAATAAATCGATTGCGCTTTATATTGACGTGCGTATAAATAAATAAATATAAATGAGATATCTAAAAATAATTAAAGCAAACATTTAGAAATTTTTTAAAATTTTATTTTGTCAAAATCGTATAAACAGAGAATTAATCATCATTGCTGCTAAAACTGCGGAGCCAAATCACGTACTTTAAAGTTAATATAAAAATGACTGAGGCAGCTGCAAAAACAACTGGCTTGTTAGGTCCCTGGCGATCTCCATCATCGCCTTGCTGCATAGTTGAGTAGTTGTGACGAATATGATCTATGTCGAGGCAGGGTACATGCGGTACAGCAAGCATACCGGGTTTATTATCTGTGAAATGCATCCGAGACCGTGTTGGTTGTCAGGATTGAACCGGATAAGGTGGCGTTGAACTTGGAGTTACTTCAATTGCCACCGGCATTATACTAAATTTGATGAAGCCGCCCTTTTGGCGTTTTTGCACAATTTTGCCAATAATTTGTGGCTCTTTGATAGACGTCTCGATTGCCTTGACAATCCGCTCCGCATTGCCCTCGTCGGCACCGCTTACATTGCCTTGGATGAGGACGCGGACTTCGTGACGTTTGTGTAGCCATTTCGAGATGTTCTTCAGTCTGGAGCCGAGATCATGATCTGTCATGCGAGCGCCTATTGTTAAGGATTTTTCAGTCTTTTTGTTGCTCTTCCCAGCAACTGATTTGCCTTCGGTATCATCGGCCAACATTTCAGCAGCGGTGACCAATCTGAAAGATTTTCGTTTTAATCATAATGCACTATTTGTATTTTGTATGAATTACTAACTTGAACATAGATCGCCCTGTTTTTGGATCAGTTTGATTCAGACGCAAAAGATGTAAATCACGTCGCTTGGCCAGTTTTTGGGCCTCCTCCAAGGTAGTGATGCTCATCGCCTGATTTTGGGCAATCAATGTTATCTTTTGTTGTAGCTGCTTTGATTTTTGGTCATCTGTTTTTGTTGCTTGTGTAAGACTGCGTTTTAAACAGAGTTCGTATGCTTTTGTCTGCTGTTGTATTTGCGTATATTTTGGCACTTGCAGGGCTAACGAGCGTAGCGCCAGCAAATTGTGTATTGCTGCTAATCGCTGCAGTTGCATTTTGTATTCTTTATTTTGCTTGTTCAATTTATTTGCACAGCCAATTTGCGTTTTAATGTTTTGGAGCTGTAAATATATCGCATGGCCTAAATACTATCGATAATTAGCTGCATTCCGTTTTAAAAATAATTTGTTGACATATTATTTGTAAATTTTTTAGCAGCAATTAATTGTAATTTAATTAAAGAAAATAAATTTGTAACTAAAATATATTTGGGTATGCCAAAATATTGTGCTGTGGCAGGCATCGAATACAATTTATCGTCATCGGTTTTGACTGTCGAATATGGCGGCCGCTTTAACTGTAAATAGAGTTGCATGGTGCACTTTGATTTTCTCGTTTTCGGTTTACAGTTGGAAGGGCATTTACTAACATAATTTAAGTTGTGTGAAAATGGTTAAGTGAAAAAATGAAATACATTGCATTGAGTACAAATTAAGGCAATGCAACAAAAACTCAGCCCCATTGCCGGTTGCCGTTATTTCGTCTACGGCTTGTGTAACGGCGCTCCTCAGCCCGATTTCTTTGCTGTGCCTGCTGCGAGGCTAATAGTATTTGACATTCTTGTGAAATGGAGCGCTGCTCTTGCAATTGTTGGAATTCGGGTTGGCGACACTCCTCGCACTGCTCCCACTTGTTGAACTTATTAACATTGCGATCGCACGGATCTGCTGCAAATAACATGCATTCATCAACACAGAAGTTATAGAACCAAAAGTGTCCAACGATTGTTTGATTCCTGCATCGGGGCTGTTGCGTGCGTAGCATTTGAAAACAGCGTTTGGACAGGTAATTGTTGTCTTCTTCCATTATATTGGTCTCATCCATACCTCTGTTGTAGTTATTGCTATCTTTAGATCTTTCCCAAGGACTTCTCTCTGGATACGGTTCCTGAATAGTTTCTGCATCTATATTTGTTTCGAGCATATCTCTGTTATTGTTCTGCTGTCGCTGTGCAGGAAAACGCTGGTCTTCCTCTCTGTACTTGTCGCTGGGTCTGCGACGTTGCCAAGGTGAACGCTCAACATCATCTAGTCGTTGCGGCATCTGGCCATAGTTTGTTGCCTGCTGTGCCATTTTTCGTTTTGGCGGCCACTGTTCGTCAGTTCTATCTGCTTCCTGACCCCACTGGTTGCCTTGGATGCCTTTTAAGTTACCCACCTCGAATGGGGATGCCCGGTAACTATTATCAATTTGGCTCTCATCATAATTTCTATTAAAATTTATGTTTCTGTTTCTATTGAAGACATCCGGTTCGTTTTCTACTTCAGGCTCTAGCTCACGATCGCGCTCTTCATATGGGGCACCCAAATTACCACCAGCATTCAAATTCCCTAGACACGATTGGCCAGCACACTGACGCATCTCCTGGAGCTCAAGTCGTTGCACACTTTGGCATTTCAGCTCCGCATTGGGGTTAAGATACTGTCGCTGTCGAGTCTGATAGCCTTCGCCACAGGTGACGGTGCACGGGCCCCAAATGCCCCAGTTGGATAACTGACACTCGGCGCGCCGCTGTTGCTGGCCAAACTGCTGCTGTTGTCCAGGACGTTGCTGTTGAATTTCCATATCGAACTGATCTTCGTACTCGCCGCCGCCGATGCGCATTGGATCGCTCATACCGCAGGCTTGTCCCTCACAGATACGTTCCTCATACTGGGGCACATTGCAATTGTAAATTCTGGCCAGCTCTGGCTGCTTGTAGACACGTCTTCTATACTGTATGCCCTCGCCGCATTTGGTAGAGCACTCACTCCAACTGGCCCAAGGATGCGTTAAACACTCACGCGGTACATCCACATCGTTGTTGGCTGAAAATATATATCAAGTAATGTAACTCCTTATAAATTAGATTTGTATACAGTTGATCTCACTCACATTCTTCATCCGCACAGCGACGTTCATAGATGCGTTGCCGTCGCACCGTAAGAGTAGCCATTGGTTTCATTGGCAATCCTGACTCATCGTAGAAGGGAGATCGTGGATCATTGGGAAAATCGGAACGTATGCGCCTTATCACATCTGGCGGCACCTGAGGCTGATCGGGTGACTAATAGAGCACAAAAATCAAAAGTGATCCAGTCTATGTTGACCAATAAATCTATTGCTTACTATATAACTGGGTCCCGCATCTGTGCCCACATCCCAAGGATACAAATTGATCACCTTTGCCTCTAGCCACGTGCAGTTGCGCAGGCACAGCTCCATTCCGGCAACGCCAACAATCCAATCTGGCGATGGCTCAAGTTTTGAGGCAAACGATATCATATGATGCACTGGATCGACACGCACCGATGCCATCGTTTTGCTGTTGAGATTAGGATATGCAGGTCCACGTGCTTTGATGATGGTGCGTATCTGTTGCTCCTGTAAAGGATATTGTTAATATATATATATTCCATTGTATTTTTAGGCAACCTGCAAACTTACTCGGAAACGAATGCTAAATTCACGTTCCAGGAGCCTCGATGAACAGTGCTCTGCGTATTGTTTGACTCCTTCGCTAGCTAGTTCTCCCGACGCCCAGAAACGATAAGCGGAACTATGGGTGGCGCCAACCAGCTCACAAAAGCGTGTCTCCCAACCTCGAGCTGGAAAGTCTTTTGGATGCAAATTACGCGACCATACACCCTCAAATGTAAGCTGTACGTAATTTAATTGGTTGAGTTTATTATGAAGTTAATTTTTAAATCACATCAAAACTCACCTCATATCGCGCCTCATCGCAGGCGCAGCAAGGTTGCATGTTCAAAGCACTTCCCGTTGGCTGACTTTCGATATCGTCAACGACCTCCTCGCAAATGCGTCGCGTCAATCCGCCATCGTCCATGTGCCAAACATCACGATGTTGCAAGACAGTTGCACGTATCAGTATGCAACCGTTACCCGGCTCACTGGGCGCAATCCATGTTAAATGCGTATGTGTCTTGGGATTGGTATTTGTGTTCTCTACCATGTTGATGCAGTTCGGACTGAAACGCATCTCGATCATATTATTAAGCTCAAAACGTCCCAAATCATTCATATAGTCACCATTCTCATTCTCCAAAGCAAGAATATAACTAATGTAGCGATGTCCATTGAATGAATTCAGCGAAACTGTCGTTGAAAAATTGAGAGATTGGAAGATTTAAACAAACCTCATAGACAAGCCAAGCACGAGTCGTCTTATCTTCTTTCGACCTTGAACATGAATTCGCAATGTCCTGATAAGACTTATGCCACAATTTGTTTACAAAACAAAAAAACGAAATCGAAATCATTGCAAATTGTTTTGTTGTTGTTTGCTTGTTGAAACGCTTCTCGAATTGTACCATAATACTCTGAGAGCAATCTAGAATATTTTGAAGTTCAAGCGCAAGGCCAATGAACTCTCAATGCGCAATGAATGCTCAAGCTCACCGTTGTACTCCTGTCCGAGTATATATGTTTCCGGATTGCCTGTCACGCTTATCACATAGTTCTCATCCACGGGCGACTTGGGCGTATGCGTATTCGCCGGATGACGTGTGCAGATCAATGCCCATCCGTTGCAAGGCAACATAGACAGCACAAAGAGCACAAATAAATGCCACATATTGAAAATAATATAAATTAATCTTAACAGAAGCTCTCGTTCTAGTCGTCTTGAGCTACCGATTAAAACTGAGCATAGGTTTCGAATGTCAGTCTGCTTAAATCCAAACTCGCAGACTGATAAGCTTAACTGTCGCTCAGAGAGCTTTATTTTTCTGACCCACTGGTACAAATACAAAATATATAGGCGCTTATCAGCAACAAACTCAATTTAAAAGCCGGAAAAACAAACTACAGAGCACGCACTTTGAGGAAAAATAAGAGAATTTTTATTGTGAATAACTCTTAATTGCAAACATCTTAATGAATATACAGCATTAGGAGAAAATTCCTTAAGTGATTGCTTTCCTTAGAAACCCTTTTGATATAAACTTCTTTTCTAGTTATTTTTGTTAAGTGCTTAGCTACCATAACGACCTCGCCTGCGATTGGCATTGTTGTTTTTGTTTCTTGTTTGTGACATAGGCTCTCCAAAACCTTCTTCAAAACCTCCGCTTGGACGCAAAGCACCACCTGCATAAGGATTCACTTGCATTGGTCCACCGCCATAAGGATTAACTTCGTCATTATCCTCGGATCGCGCTTGATTTATTTGTGGTAGCAGACAAGTGCCCTCACAGGCCATCAAAGTGCGAAAACGATTCTTATTTTCATCACAATTATCTGTGGTAAAGATCTTACACTCGTGATCATCGTGATCGTAGAACCAATAGTTGCGCAATATCACCGGATTGGCCAGACAGGGTTTTGTGGAAGCGAAAGGTTTCTCGTAGCAGTAATCCTGCATCACATTATAGTTGCCTGACGCATCCTGCGGACGATCTCCATAACGTACAAATGGAGCACGTGTACTAAAACCAGGTCGCAAACTGTAGTCGGGAGTTTGCTCATAGTTGTTGTAGCTGTTTGGCCTATTATCCTGCCTGTAGTTATTGAAGTTATTGGGCTTAGTGCTTTGTTCGTAGTTGTTGTCCTGCCCGTAAGAGTTATCTAAGCTTCCTCTATTGTCTTGTTTGTAATCATAGGGAGTTAGTTTATTATCCTGCCGATAATCATTGTAGCTACTTGGTTTATTTTCTTCCCTGAAGTCATTTGCAAAGTTATTGGGCCTGTTATCCTGTTTATAGTCAAAGCTATTGCCTCTATTGCCCACCAGCTTTTCATTTTGAAAGCTATTAGAATAAGGACGTTCCACTTCCATTGGCTGTCTGCGATTACTTTCATAGCCACGCGAAAACACAGTGGAAGAGGTGGTAGCCAAATTTGTGTTCCAGCCTTGCCTGTTTCTCTCCGCGCCAAAACCCCAAGCGGGTCTATTATTAACATTATCAAAGCCATCTTCATTCGTCTCGCCAAACATCTCCGGTTGCCTTAGACCATCAAAATCGTTATTGTCGGGTATGGTGCCACCACAATCGGAACCCGAGCAATGCCGAGACTCCTCTAAAGGCAATCTCATCACAGACTGACAACGTGATCTTGCCTGTGGATTGTAGTAATCACGCGTCCGTGTCGATATACCGCGCCCACATGTCTTTGAGCAAGGCGACCATTCGCTCCAGCTGCCCAGCTCACATTCGGCAATGGTAGCTGGTCCATTGGGATTATTTTCATCGAATTCTCCATTCCCTAGCTCATCCTCCGTGCCACATTGTGTGCCCTGACACTGACGCATTTCATCTAGACGGCGATCACAGTTGTAACTGCCAGCCAGCGCTGGATTCTTGTAGCTGCGAAAGCGCTGCGTTAAACCAGGACCACAGCGTGTGCTACAGTTGGTCCAATCGTTCCACGGATGTGTAGCACATTCCAGCGGACCCTCCTGGGGTACTAAAAGAGCATGAGAGAGAGATAAACTTATGTATGTATTCGATCTAATACAGTTCTACACTTAAATAAAATGTATTGCTAAATCTCATACCTTCTTCACACTCACGAACATACAGCTTTTTTCTTGTCAGATAGAGCGTGGCAAGCGGTCTCATAGGTGCGCCGGAATCATCAAAGAAAGGCGAACGATAATCACTGGGATACGAGGAGGTAATACGTCGTATCACATCCGGTGGAACCTGAGGCTGATCAGCTGACTGGAAGAGAGATTTAATTCAACTGGAGCAACAACTGAAAGTTCATAACCTTACCATATAAGAGGGGCCCGAATCCGTGCCAATGTCCCAGGGATATAAATTTAATACCTTGCGCTCCAGCCAAGTGCAATTGCTCAGGCACAACTCCAAGCCAGCAACGCCAAGTATCCAATCTGGCGAGGGATAAATTTTGGCTGCCAGCGAGATTTGATGATGTTGTGGATCGACACGTGCATTCGCCAACGTTTGGCCAAAGACATTTTGGCGATGTCCAATGCCGGGAGCTTTAATTATGGTGCGGACTTCTCCGTTCTAAAAGAAACTGGACTAAGATCAAGGTAGAAAGGAGAGTCAAAGGGTATTTGAACCTGTGTATTATCTC
This sequence comes from Scaptomyza tumidula, assembly GCA_035044465.1. Classification (NCBI taxonomy): domain Eukaryota; kingdom Metazoa; phylum Arthropoda; class Insecta; order Diptera; family Drosophilidae; genus Scaptomyza; species Scaptomyza tumidula. The sequence continues at coordinate 16,859,940 of JAWNNW010000444.1, forward strand.
GAATTTCCTGCTCCAGAGTGCGTGTGGCTCCATGCTCGGCTAGCTCACGCATGCCTGGACTGGCACGCCCACCATATGCCCAATAGCGATAGCTATAGCTATGTGAGGCGCCAATGATTTCACCAAAACGCGTGCGCCAAGCCTCGGGAGGAAAGTCCTTGGCATGCGTATTCCTTGCCCACTTACGCTCCAAAACAATCTATGGTGAGTTGTAGCTCTTGAACCTTTTTATGGAGTTTATAATATCTATACTTTAAACTTACCTCATATTTGGCTTCATCACAGGCACAACAATTTTGCAGTGCTGGCGTTAAACTATTCAGCTCATCAATCTCCTCTGCACAGATGCGCTTAGTCAAGAAACCATCATCAATGAACCATACATCGCGATGTTGAACGACGCCTGCTTTAATTAGCACACATCCACTATCCGGCAACTTTGGCGCCATCCAGGAGACATCTATGCGAGTCTTTGCATTTGTATTCGTGCTCTCAATCATATTTTCACAGCCTGCGCTAAATCTTGTCTCGGCATTGCTAAACAGTTCAAAGTGTCCCGTCATATCCCGTGCATTGTAGGGCACCAAAGGATCCTCGCTCTCCACCACTAGCGTAAAGCTTAGGAACTTCATGTTGATCGGGCAAGAAAGCGAAACTGTAAAATGGATTTAATTACTTAATTGAAAAAATGATTGGCAGTTTCAAAAAGAATCACCATTATATTGATGATCGGGTATGTAGGTTTCTGGATTGCCATCAATTAAGATCTTAAAATTATCATCCACAGCCGAACGTTCGCCACTAGCTCCTTGGGGTATACGATTGCAACCGCTTTTGACATCCTGTATCCAAGCCAGACCAAGTACGATTAATATCCATTTTTGGCACATTTTCTTCCGCAAAGTCAGAACGTGGCCACAGCTCAAAGACAACTGTCGAAATTGGGTGAAGCGCGTTGGCAAGTAATTGACGTAACTCTTAAATTAATTCACAGACTGCGTCGTTTCTCAATTGAGTTGTCGTCACTTTAAATATTTTGAGTCGCGCTTTTAAATAACCCGTCAACTATATATTTTTTTGAGTCAACAATTAATTTACTTACTTCGCCTGGGTTCTTTGAACTTTTGCGAGGCAGTTGAGTCCCACAATAAAAGTGGGTCAATGATTAACAGCAGACAGTCTACCTAATGGCGAATCTTAGAAACGTGTCGAAAATCATAAAGGCAACCAAAATTGAACAGAAGCTAATTTATGTGAACTTCATGTTCCGCATCACGAACCTGTGCAGTGTTTCCGTTGCACTGAAAGCTGAGGTGAAAAGTGAGTCAAGTATATCTTCTTCCAAATCGTTATAATTATATTTTCTTTGATATTTAACGAACATTTTTCTTTATTTATATATAATACGGGATTACATAGATGCTTGATAATTATTAAATACGAGATTACATAGATGAATAGCCATTTGTTCATTCAAACATTCATTAAGCTGCTAATACTAATGTAGAGCCTAAAGTAATTGGCATGATAAATAAATTCAATGTTCCATATTATTCCCACTTGGCACTTTCGTCGTTGCTACTAAGCAGACATGGCATCATGACACAAGTCTCGACGCGCACCCGATCCTTGCACTTGTAGCTCAGATCTGTGTTGAGCAGGGTTCGAGTGCGTTGACGCACCGAATTTTCGCCACAGCTTGCCGTGCACGGTGTCCAGGCGGACCACTCAGAGTAGCGGCATTCAATGCGCGGCTCCAGCTTCTGCAGCTTGCCAGGCGCATGACGTCGATCGTTGAAAGTGCCACTAACCGAATATATATCATCGCAACGCTGATAGCAACGATCCAAGCGCACCAGATGCTTGGGACACTGCTTGCCACCATATTTGGGTGTGCGAAGTACACGTCGTGTCTTTAACTGGACACCATCACCACAGGTGGCATTGCAGCTGTGCGAGGTCCAGTCGGAGACAAGGCAATCGATACGTTGCAAAGGCTGATCGGAGCTGTGACGTTCGCTTTGGAGCTGCTGCTTGTGGCGAGGCAGGCGACAGGTCTCGTCGCACTCCTCCTTCGACTTGAACTTGTTGAGATTCGTATCGCAGCGATCCGACCAATAGATGGCACACTGATCGCTCACATGATCGTAGTACCAATAGTTGGTGACATCGCTAAAACGGCAATGACTATCTCGAATTGGCTCGAAGCAATAGGTGGGCACAATGGTGTCACAGCTGGGATTCGTGCAGTTGACCTCCTCGAGCAGCTTGATGTGACGACAGGGATCGGTGCCATCGTCATTTGGATCACGTACACCATACACCTCATTGTTGTTCCACACCTTGCGCAGGCGCTTGCGTATCCCAGTGCCGCCACAGGGACCCAAGCAGGGCGAGAAGTCCGACCAAGGTGTAAGACCACAAACGGGTGGAATATAATCCTCGCTGCGTTGACTATAGCTCTGGAAATTTCGAAATAGCGAACGCTTCTCTGCCGAACCATTCTCACTATTGCCTTCGCCCTCGCCTGCTTCAGGTTGTGCCTCTTCGCCGTTCGCATCGGCACCGCCATTGCCTCCCTCGTTGGCAATGTCGCCACCACAATCGCTGGCCTCGCACGTTTTAATCTCCTGCAATCGTGCCTTGCTCGCCTTCTGGCACTTCTTCTTTGCCCGCCGATTGAGATAGTGGCGGGAGCGTGTCATCTCTCCGGTGCCACAGGTCACTGTGCAACTGGACCAATCGCTCCACTCGGACAACCCACATTCGGGATCTGTGGTGGGTAGCTCTTCCACGGGCTGCACACCCTCCGGCACCTCTTCGTTAAATGTGGCACACTTGCGACCCTGACAGTGTTTCTCTTCACGCAGTGCATTGTTGCAACGGTGACGCTATAAGGGATTTGGATTATTATTGTTATTATATTCCTTGTCAGAGTGGTCGTACTCACTTGTGCTTGTGCAGGATTCTTAAAATCTCGCGTTCTATACTGTTTGCCGGGACCGCACTTGGCGCTGCACTCATCCCAGCGACTCCAAGCGTGTGTGGCACACTCCGAAGGCTGTTGCTCCGCTAAGGAAAGACATAGGTAAGTCTAGAAAGTTTTTACAACTAACTTTTAACTTACCATCAGCATTTTCACAATTTTTCTCATAGAGACGTCGACGGTTAATGTGTAAAGTAGCAAGAGGTTTCATTTCTGCTCCAGTGGGATCATAGAAAGGCGAACGTGGATCATTGGGGAAATTAGACTTGATGCGACGCACAACATCGGGTGGCACCTGGGGTTGATCAGCAGACTGCAAGAAGATAAGGTTTTGAAGTTAACAAAAACAATTTCTAAACTAATTTTTTCCTCAACCCACCATATAGGAAGGACCACTGTCCGTGCCCGCATCCCAAGGATACAGATTATGCACCTTGTTCTCGACCCACGAACAATTGGGCAAACACAGCTCCAGCCCGGAGACGCCAACAATCCAATCGGGCGACGGATCCACCATAGAAACCAATGAAATTAAGTGATGATTCGAGTCCACACGAAATACAGCGAATGTTTTGCCCGTCACATTTGGATAGGCAATGCCGCGAGCTTTGATAATAGTACGGATGTGTTCGCTTTGATCCTTCAGCTCGCTTTCAAGGGTGCGCGTGGAACCATGCTCGGCAACCTCACGTAAACCATCACTGGCCATCTCACCATATTGCCAGAAACGATAGTCGATGGTGTGGGAGGCGCCAATAATATCGCTGAATCTTGTACGCCAACTATTAGCAGGAAAGTCCTTGGGATGCGTGTGACGCGACCATTTGCCCTCAAAGGTTAACTGCAACGAGTGGTAGTTAAATTTAAGTTAAGTTTCAATTATTTTCTTTATTTAATTCTCACCTCATATTTCGCTTCATCGCAGGCACAACAAGGATCCACAATGCTGGGCTGCGTATTGATGTCATCCACTTCCTCCTCGCACATACGTTTCGTTAGCAAACCATCGTCCATGAACCAAACATCGCGATGTTGCATGACAGTCGCTCGGATCAGCACACAACCAAGTCCTGGTGCGGTCGGTGCAGCCCAGACAACATCCACATGCGTTTTGAGATTTGTGTTTGTATTTTCAACCAAATTAGGACAACGTGGACTAAATCGTGTCTCTGACAAATCAATAATCTCAAAGGCACCCATCGCATTTGGATCATCCTCAGAATCGCCATTCTCCAGCTCAAGTGCAAGACTGAAACTCACAAACGAGAGTCCCGAATAGGCGCTTAATGAGACTATAAGAAGAAATGGGAATGTAGAATACTTCAAGGTAAGCATTGTTTGACCTACTATTATACTTCTGTCCGGGTACATAACTCTGTGCATTGTTTGCCACAGCAAGCACAAAGTTCTCATCAACGGGCGACTTGGCTGCTGTTGCACCTTGGGGCACACGACTGCATGCCTGGGCAAGCGTAGGTAAATGACATGTACTTCCCAATAAAATGATGATGCAAAGTAATCTGTACATTTTGTGTACTCTTTCTTCTCGCTCTCTCTTTCAACTTGTGAGTGCTGTAATTAAAAACGCCATTAATTATGTGATCTATATATAGCTTTGACAATTTTGCCATGTGAGGGATTGTTTTGAATTACATGCACAGCTATGACAAAGTTAATGAACCGACAAATAGAAAATAGGCGTTAACGATTTTCAATTTATTCGTAAAATGCACGCAAAGAAAGCTTAAAAGCTCTGCACAGAAATGATTTGTTGCTTTTCATACTCTGTTTACTTCCATCAATGTGCGTATTGGAATTGGAGCTGCAGTAACAGGTGGGAAGCTGCGCTAAGTGTGGTGTATAAAATGAGGTGAGAGTTGAGGTGAATTATTAACTGGATATGCACTGGATGCATTGTGCACATAGATTGTTATAGTTGCACACTCCTTTCCTGTATTTATGATAAGTTACCTAAAGTGCATCTATTATTTCAGTTGATTATTTTAGTATACTTTTTTGTAATTTATATTTGGTTAACATGCGGAAAACATTTCGTTTTCCACTTCCACAGATCACTTAAACTTTTTAATTGGTTTGCATATGAACACAATATATCGAATGTCAATGTTAGGAATGTTGGTTTATTTCAATTGCTCTTGACATTGCCGCAGTATTTACAATTGTTTTTATTTGATTACAGAAGTTTGGCCCTGGTAAAGTAATGGAAAGGAGAAGCATGACCCCAAAAGCCAATATATATTCCAGTATGTATCAGGTAAATGCACTTTCTATTTCCTTTGTTGAATTCAATTGGCAAGCGGAACAACTAGAATGTGGGAAACACAGACATACTTAGTAGTATATTAGAAGGGACATCAGTCAGTCAACGTCACTGATTAAACTCAATTGAAAATTGTGTGCGAGTGTGCAAAATGAAATAAACGTGTCGAGCTTAAAAACAGCAGCAATAGCAATACGAATTCAAATTCCATTAGAAGAAAAACAACATGATTAAAATCACTTTTGTGGTTTCAACACTGGCATTGTGACCCCAGCAAAAATAAAATCCTCAACATATCGACTTACGTATTATCAATTAAAAATCAAAATTATGACGGAAATCTTTGCATACATTAGAATAGTGTCATGTAACCGTGTAAGTTTTTCATGAATGTATGTATGTATAGCAAATAAGCTAAGAATTGGGATTATTTTTTCACTTTTTACACACAAAATTCATCTAATCCACACACTTCTTTCAATGAATACACAACCGTCTCGCCAGGCGCTCGAAACGCAACTGAAATGCAAATTGCACGAGCTGCTTAACATTCTCAATTCTTAACGAAGTGCAGTTATTTATGAGAGCGAGTGAGAGCAAGAGTGGGAGCTGGGGAGAGTAATTGAGTGGGTGCGTGAGAGCGATGATTGTTATCGCATTGTTGCTGCTCTTGCTTATGTTTGTGAGTATGTGTGTGTGTGTGTGTGTTTGTGCGCTTATTGTGTTTTGTTTTTATCACACTATTCTAAACAAAATTACGTACAGCGAAACAGCTTTGAAAATAGGAATTGAATAAACGGTATGCTTTCTGCACAGTGGTTGAAATATCACGCATTTTGTTTTGATAGTGAATTGAGTATTTAAAATCGGATATAAATCTACAAAGTAGGCTTTCTCCGGTTTTTTTGGGGTAATGTTTCAACAAATATTTTTTCATTCATTATCTAACCGTACACACAGCGTTCGTCATTCGAAATTACAATATTTTTATATCTAGGTTTTTTTTTACAGACTTTTATAATTTGTACGCTTAAAACAAGATCAACATCCAGTGCAACAGGAAAATCTGAACATGCAAAATTCGACAGTTTTACCGAATTGTAAGTTTTTTTAATAAAAAAAAATTTTAATTTTCATTTCGTTTGTTAACATATTTTAATTTTTTTTTTTTCTCAACAAAAGCTAGCGGGCCGGAAAATGCTGCAGATGAAGCAAGCACTTCTCAAGCCGTAAGAATATAATTTTGTTTTATTACACGAAAATGTCTTCCAACTTCTAATTATTCCATTATAGCAAGGAGGACTTACAAAGTTACCGCAGCTCGGAGGTAAAAATACGGCTAATAAGCCAGGCACCAGTAACAACAACAGCAACAGGAACAACCGAATCCAATTGAGACCGAAGTCTTTAACGCCTGAAAATCGCATGGAGAGGATGCATTCAGCGACGAGCTTGATTTCACGCCGCTCGATTGTCGGAGATGCGCCATCGAAGCCGAAACAAAAACTTCCGTTACCGCGTTCGAATCAGTTGACCGATGACCGCATTATATATAAACGCAATTATGCTAAAAAAGGTGGGTAAAAAAGATTTAAACTTGAAATTTGTTTTTCTTTGGAATTTGTATCTTTTTAGCATCCAAAAAAATGAGTTTCACGCCTTTGCCGCCGCTTAGGAAAAGGAAACCTAATACGCAAAAAACCTTGGCAGACGTTGAAACACAAGAGTATAAAATGAAGGTGGAGGCATTACAAGAGCAGCTAGAGAATCTACAGTCGCATTTTATTAAGACAGTTTCCAATCCCCGTCATCAGGGTGAAGCCGGTTGCACTTACAAGCTGGTTACCATTGTGCATGCGGATAACTCTATGCTGTTGGTGCATCCCGATGAACTGCTGCGATTGCCGAGAAATCTACGTAAGTAAACTCTCCTCATGTTTCTTGGGTTGTTTAATATTTGATGCTGTCTTTTGTCCATTAGCTGCTAAGTCGGCAAATGATTTGAAGAATCTCATTCATGGTGTCTTCGATACCACAATACAAACTATTTCCGAACAAGTCTTATATAATCTAATGCTCAGGGACGATAATGTTGGAGTCCAGACTTGTCAGGGCATGTTCAGCAAGATGCAACCAGAGCTGGTAAGTTCATGTAAGATGTCTTAAAAATCGATTTTAGTGTCAAATATCTTGTGTCAATTGCAGAAAAAAACATGGCAGACCGTTGATGAAGAGATTGTGAAATTGTGTTCTGATGATGCCGAGAAAAGCGACGATTCCGTTTGGCATAGCGAAAGGAAGCAGTTGGAATCTCAAAAATTAGCTCTGAGGGCGGAAATTGACTTTCTAACGCGGAAAGATGAAGAAGTTATGAAGGAAATGAACGCGGTAAACGAAAAGTGTTGCGATTTGACTAAACAACTGGCCGAAAATGAAGACATTCAAATTAAAAACACTAGTGAATTGAACGAATTACTCGCACATAAAAAAAAATCGGAGACTGTGTAAGATTAAGCCAAATAGAAATTAGAAAAAGATTAACAGTATACTTAACAAAAAATTTCCCTGCAGCACCGCATCACTTAAAGAACACTTAAAAGACTCTGTGGATAGGTTCGAAACTTTGCGATTACAATTCACCAATCAAGAGAAACAAATGCAACAAGAAATTGCTGATCAAAAAAATAATGTTGAAAAAATGGCCCAGCTACTGGCTGCGAAGAATCGTGAGCTGGATGATAAAGTACAATTGGACGCACAGAAAGAACGTCGATCCGATAGGCAAATGCAAAAACAAATCGATATGGAGAATGAGATTAGCGCATTGAAGGTGCAGCTGGCAACAAATCAGACTGAATTGGATCGCATGCTGCGAGAAGCAAAAACCGTCAACCCTGAGCTACAAGAAAGAATACATCAGTTTGAGCAGCAAGAGGAACAATATCGCCAGATGTTGGCCACTAGAGAAAAGGAGTTTAAATTGCTAGAGCAAGATATTAGACGTCTTACTTGTGATTACAAGGCACAAATAAGCGAAAAGAATACAACGATAAACCAGGTAAAAGTCGACTATTATGAAGGAAATAATATAAATTTGTAAATGTAATTGGTTTCGCCGCAGATAAAGAACGAATTGGCCTCGACAAACGAACAGTATCACAGTCTGTGCGAAACGCTGACCAAAAGAGAAACCACACTGCGTCGTCAAGAGCAAGAGATAAAGCTGCTGGAGGAGAGCCAAGACCGCCAAAAGCTGCGCAACACACATCTCAATGCAAAGAATGTGGCTCTCGAAGTACGAGTGTCGGAGTTGCGTTCTGACATGTAAGTAGAAAGAAGTTGATTATGATTTGTTTAAAATGCTTTTTACAAAAACAAATATATTTGCAGTTCCAAATATGCCGCAATACTAACTGGCAATAATGGTCAAAGTCTTTTCGAGCCCGTCTCAGCTGATGTCGCATTGAGAGATCGGCTAAAGCGACGCAAATAAATGTGGAGAAACAACGTCCGTTACAACTGGAACTCTATATCGTTATTGTAGCAAAACATTAGTCTACATTTATGTTATTATACATTCATTCATTAGTTTTATCCGCATTCAATGTACATCTAAATTATTGTCACAGTGTCGTACGCAATAGCTTTACATATAGTACACGATTTAACTCTTGGTTTGTCGGCACATGAATGGAACATCATCTTAATTGAACTGATTTGCGTTTTGAGCGCAGGGTCGCATAATGCACAAATACACCGAAATCAACTAGATCTTACTAGATGTAGATATATGTACATGACGAATGCTTCAGCATAATCTTTACACACACACACACACACTCGACAGCCCTAAAAAAGGTGAAGATTCTTCTTATTGTACTCTCGTAGGTTTCTTCATACATTATCAGTTATGTTGCGGCTCAGTCGCGTCAAGCATCTTGTCAAAGACAGTTGTGACACTCTGCTTTACAAGTAAAGCTTAAAAAAAGTGCAAGTGATGTGTAAATTTGAACTGGGATTAATAGTTATTGCTAAGGACATTTAAATTCTTCAACATTGCCGAAATAGTTCCAGTAGCTCAAGTGTAGCTCCAGTGATTTCTGTTACCATTACATAAACTGATATAGGTGTTATATAGTTTTATGTGCTTATTTGTTGGCTATATTGGTGTGTACATTGTTAAGATATCTCCAGGAAAAAAGCCTTTCTATATAGCTTGCGAGTTATAAACATAAAAGTTTATGTGATGATAAGACCAGTTGTATGTGCTTATTGTTAGTGTTCTGTACCAGCTCATAAGTGCTGCTCTATGCTTCTTAGGCACTTAAGAGCCATCATCAATGATAAGAATTTAAGATGTAAATATTTTCAAGATTTTCTAAGTTTTATATGGACCTAATGTAAATAAGCTGACTGCTCAACAACTACAAATTTTTGTTGGTCGAACGGGCGAAAAGTAAATATGTGCTTAGTCTAAAAAAGGTGCTTGTTAAAGCTGTGAAAGATTCATATCATACCCAAAAATCTTATCAATGATTTGTTTAACATAGCTGTCATAATAAAGTCAGACAGAAGTCAAGTCAATTGAAGTGGGGTCAGGTTTTTAACTTGATTAAAGTTGCATAGTGAAAGTGTAAATAATATATCACTGTAAAACAAAAGTAGTTATTTATTTGTATATTATTATACCATTCACATGCATTGAACTTGAACAAAAAAGTTGTTGCTCTATCAGCAGTAAGACAAACTATAAAATATATATAAGCAATTGTTTTCAAGACTCTCTCTAAAAGCAATGCGACTTTGTGATGACAGTTTTGGATGCACTTTTAACTTACTTATCTCTTTGGACAGTTGTGCATGTACTGTTTACTTTATTTTCAAGCTAATCAAAATTGTTAGTTACGAAATTTAGTTTAATCTGGAATCGTAAACCCTGCAAATGAGTCTTTGTATGTGAGGTCTGTATAAAAGCCCACTTATTCAAAAACAACTGATTCACTTTGGATCGTACATCGTTCGGCGCTCGTCAAATTAACATGGATGCTACACAATTTGGCAAGCTGAATCGATTGATCGATGGAAATATTGGCGTAAGCCTGACAAATGAGAAGGATTGCGTGGTCTATACAAGCGAATTGGTAAGAGAAAATAATTTAACTGTACTTCAAAGTGCACTTACACATATAACATTTGATTATAGTTGGCCATGGATAGCAGCAGCGAAGAGGGACGCCATTTTAAAGTTGATCAGGAGGAGGAAGAGGATGAAGAGCAACAGCATTTGCATCATCGGGATACGTGGGGCAGGGGCGTGGAGTTTCTGTTCTCTTGCATTGCATTAAGCGTTGGTCTTGGCAATGTCTGGCGTTTTCCGTTTATAGCGCTAGAAAATGGTGGCGGTGCTTTTCTTATACCCTATGTGGTGGTCTTGCTTTTAGTTGGCAGACCCATTTACTATCTGGAGGTGATTGTTGGACAGTTTTGCAGTCGTGGTGTCATTGGCGCCTTCGATATGGCACCAATTATGAAGGGTATGTGCGCAATTAAAGAGTATCGATTAGTTGTTAATGCTTCAATCATTTTACAGGTGTTGCGTATGGCCAGGTGTATTCCACAGCTTTGGCTACCACATATTATGCCTGTATTATGGCTTTAACTATACGTTATTTGGTTGTCTCCTTTTCGGATGTTCTACCCTGGACATACTGCCTTGTGGAATGGGGTAGCTCGTGCGTGGCAACAGGAGCAACTGGCTTAAATATCAGTTCTTCAAATCATGGCGTTTCCTCAGCCGAGCTTTACTTTACGTGAGTTCTACTTAACCCTTTACCCTTAGTATCCAATATTAAATGTTATTTATTTCCAGTCACACTGTTCTACGGGAACCGGATAGCTTGGACGATGGCCTTGGTATGCCCAGTTGGGAAATGGTCATGTGTTTGCTGGCCACGTGGATCATTATTGCTATCACATTGTTTAAGGGTATACGGAGCTCAGGCAAGGCATCCTATTTCCTGGCTCTGTTTCCCTATGTCGTCATGCTGATCTTGCTGGTGAGAGCGGTCACGTTGCCAGGTTCCTGGCAGGGCATCCTTTACTTTATACAGCCGCAATGGAGTCAGTTGCTCAATCCGCATGTGTGGTATGCTGCAATTACACAATTGTTCTTCTCCATGGCCATTTGCTTTGGCTCACTGATCATGTATGGCTCGTTCAATGACTTTAACAAGAATGTCCACAAGTAAGTACACTAAGATAAGATATATTTATATTTACTGACCCCACACTATTTTCCCAAAACAGAGACGTTATAATTATAACAACCGTAGATTCCTTTTCCTCCATGTTGGCTGGTTGCATCATCTTTGGCATTTTGGGCAATCTGGCGTACGAGACAAACACTACGGATATATCGCAAGTGGTCAAGGGTGGAGCAGGATTGGCTTTCATCTCGTATCCGGAAGCTATTGCCAAGTTCAAGTATTTGCCACAACTGTTTGCTGTGCTCTTCTTCTTTATGCTGCTCGTACTGGGACTTGGAAGTAATATTGGCATGGCTTCGTGTGTGATCAATGTGGTCAAGGATCGCTTTCCACATCTGCCGCATTGGAAACTGGCCATTGGCACCTCAGTGTTTGGTTTTGTTTGCGGTTTGGTTTATATGACACCTGGTGGACAGTTTGTTCTGAATCTGGTTGATTTCTATGGTTGTACTTTTATTGCACTGGTTCTAGCGATAGCTGAACTCATCGCCGTGTCCTGGATATATGGTGTTCGTCGCTTGTGTAGCGATATTGAGTTTATGTTGAACATCAAGACAAGTTTCTATTGGCGCATTTGCTGGGCTATTGTGGCTCCTGGTTTGATGTTTCTCGTCCTTGTTTACACGCTCGTCAACTATGAACCCTTAAAGTATAAAGGTGTAGAGTATCCGCAGGCAGCCTACATGGCTGGCTGGCTTATCTGGGGACTGGGTGTGGCACAGTTACCCTTTTGGGCTATCTATACCATCTATCAGCAGCCAGGCAATACCTTTAAAACTGTAAGTTATGAAGAAACTTGAATGTGATTGAATCTACAGCTTTTCCTAAATTGCAGAAACTAAAACAATCACTACAACCCACGGCGAATTGGGGCCCACGTCAAACCCAAAAACGTCAGGCTTATCTGCTGCATCGCAAACGTGAAACGGAATCCAAACAGCCCAGAGGAAATTTCTTTTTTGACAACATTTTTGGTTAGTTAAAAATTAATTTGGTTTTGTTTTCTGCATTTTTAAAATACTTTTTGTACGCTTTATTTTTGTTTCGAAATAACCAAAAGAACCACAAGATTTAAATTTTTTTGTTGCTATTGGCTTAAAGCTCTTAGCTTGAATTTCGTTTATGTTTTTTGCAATATTTTAATATTATATTGTTAAGAGGCTTTAGCATTTTAGCAGCGATTTTTTAATATATTTTAACGTACTTATACTAAGTAATACTTAAAATAATTAAAAATACAAATTAAAAACAAAATAAAATGTGCTAACAAAAAAACATTAACAAAAACTTTTTAGTTTAGTTTAAAATTGTGTGTTTAGGTAATGTCTAATGCCATGTTTGGATAGAAAGAAATTCTAATAAATAGAAAATATTTTTTTCCATATCTAAGCTATGCTAATAAATGATAAATTATTTATAATTCTGCTGCAATTCGAATGCACATCGAATAATTCACATTATAACATTAAATCTCTGGTTAATTATCACAGCACTTTTTGATTTTTTTTCTTCTTCATTATTGTGCAAAATTAAATATGTATTTACTATTCCAAACAAAGTTGAAAACGTTCGCTAACTCAATTATTTACAGCTCCTAACTTATGCATAAGAACTTAACTAGTTATTTATTTGCAATTAGTTTATATTTATTTTGTGGTTTTTGGCTGCAGCTAAGCAATTTGTTTAAAATTATTAAAGAAACTTTTAGAGTTATTGTGAATTTTGATCAAAGTTATTAAAAGTTTTTGTTTGGCTTGCGTTTAAAGTTGTTTAACTGGCTAAATTGTGGCTGTAATAGAGCTGTATTTTTTTTTTGTATATATATTTTAATCTTTTTTTTTGCTTGGCAGAGTTTTGTTAGATTTGGGCAATGTTTTTCACATTTATGTGTGTAGCACTTTCTTTGATTAGTTTTGAAACCCATTAAAATGAGATTTCCTTCTCCTATATTTATATATATATATATATATGTATCGTATATATGTATCTAGTATTAGTTATACAAACTATCAACACTAATGAATTAAGAATTGACTTTTGTTATTTTTCATAGCCTACATTTCAGCGCAAAGATCTTAGTAGTGAAAAATTCAGCGTTATTCCGCTAAATATATTTATATGTATATATATATATGTACTTAATTTGAATTGAAAATCTATATACGCACTGGCTAAAAATGGAAGTTGTTGTTTGTTTTGTCAATTTTTAACACTAGATATGGTCCTATTTGTGTTTCGTCTATATAGTTAATAGAAAAGTTTAACATATACGATATGAGTTACCTTGAGTATATTGTCTACATGCTAATGATATACAGATACATATATTGCCTAACTGTGTGTGTGTGGTTGTGTGTGTGCCTATATCAGATTTAAAAAGTTTGCCCCTTATATATCAGTTAATAATTAGTTAAAAATCGAATCACTTAACAGTTTTCTTTTTAGTTTAGTTACTTTCCCATCTCGCTATTTACAGTATAGAAAAATATATATTTATATATATATATATGTGTATTTGTATGTGTAGAATCACTTTCCCATCTAGAAAGTCTGTATTGGTCGATAAAGTCCTGTATAGCCGCAGAGACGGGCACGCAGTGCCGGTATCAAAAAGGCAGCCAATGATATATCCTTCAATAATTCCGCACACTCACAGACCAACAAATACATTTTGTCTCCCTTCTGTGAGGTGCTCTTATGCAATGCTATGCGACGCAGTCCAGCAGCACGAGGTAAATATCTAAGGGTACAATATATATATATATAAACAGAGTGTATACTATATCTATATATATATAGAAGTAAGTTCTTCTTACTTACCTGTACAACATGCGCGCTCCTGTCCAATAAAGCCAATTCTTTTCAAAGCGCTCACCATCGTCGCCCTCAAAGACCTGAAAATTAAATTTTAAATTTTTCATTGGCTTGGCTTGTGACGTAATCTTAAAATTGTTGTTTGCTTTCACCTTGAACACGCTGATTATGTAGCCGGTGCCCGCTGTCTGGGACTTCTTAAAGCTGCCAATCTCATTCGAGGGCAACACCAAAGGCGGTCGACAAATTGATGCCACCTCGCTATACAAATCCAGTGTGTGGGCGGCAGTGTATCTGTGTATGTATGTAGTAAACAACTTAATTGTATATAGATGGACAAAGTGTGACGACAAGCATAGTAGTTATGGGTAATAACTAACAGCAAGTTAACATTATGTTTGTGTTTGATTGAAGCTGACATTCGTCTTACTTGAGTGTTTTGGGCTCGAACTTGGAGAGCGATGAGACCCGCAGGCTGGCATAAAAGTTCGATGGATCCGTTTGCATTGTGTTGATCAAATAATATGATATAAATGGGAATTCAGCTGTAGAACAGAAGAATAGTTAAGATTATATGATTAGTATGATACCTTAAAACTTAATTGGTTTTGTTTTTCTTTTACACTCACAGCTTTTCTCCATGTTGGCTAGAATCATGCCACCAACGGCTGTGTTCGCCTGTTGCACCTCCGTTAAAAGCTCGGCGGCAATGGCGCGTTGCTTGAGCAATGGATGTGAGAGTGGTGATTCCATAACGGGATCTATTGCTTCCAAAGGACTCATCAGATGCACTAGAATGCACAATTTGGGATCGGAGACCTCTAAAACGCTAAGCGGACTTGTTGCTTTGCCATCAGCGCTCAAAGCAGGTAACTAAAAGTAAGTAAGATTAATGAGCTTTAAGTTTTAGAGTTTAAAAGTTAAGTTGAAGTTGCGTACCGGTATACCAGCTGGCAGGAAACGATCGACGCTATGCACCGGAATGATGAAACAGTCGCGATCCAAGGTTGCCAATGAGATGGGTTCCGCTCGGGTTGATCCCCCGATGCCACCACCACCAAAGTTGCCTAAAAAGTGTTTGGAAGATAGAGTCATTAGTAATTGAAAAGCTTTTAGTAATTTGAATAGTTAAATAGACAACAATATTATGATAGGTACCATTTTAGAGCTTTTAGTAAGCTTTTTTTAGTGACAACACAGAAAGCTTTTGCTACAGATCCCCTTTGTATAAAAGAGTGCCCAAATATTAGAGCTGAAAGAGTTATTTTGCAACTACTTTTGTTGATCATTATAAGTTAAGTGAAAGCTTGTGGTGAGCTTTTGTTAGCTAAATTGTGTGAGAAATTCTTCAGCAAGCTTTGCTAGAGATACTGAAAACTTAACAAACACTTTCGAAAGCTTTCGGCAAACGCAAAGGCAATTAAGCGCAAAAGCTTTTAAGCTTGTGTATCGTATAAAACATGTCTAGCTTTCAGTATTCTTTTAACAACAAAAAACTTGCACCAACAACAACAAGATGAGAGAGTCAAAAAAAAGAACAACAACATTAAGAAGAAGTAGAAGTGATCAAGGATCAGGAAGTTTTGAGGGTTAGTTGGTGTTTGTGGGTGTGTGTGTGTGTGTGTGTGTGAAGGAGGGAGGATTCGGTGGTAGGCTTGGGATCAGTGCAACAAACGTAGGCACAGCAGATGCTGATTGTGAGCTTTTATTAGTTTGGTGTTGTTTTTTTTTCTTGCAGTGTATAACTGTTTGTTTGTTTGTTTGTTTGTTTATCGTGGCAACAACAACAAGTTCAAGAACATTTGGGGCTCAAACCTTGCCGCGTCGCCGCAGCGGCAGCTGTTAGCAAACAGTTGGTTGCACTAAGTGTTTGCTGCTGTCGTTGTTGCTGTTGCAGCAGCAATTGTTGCTGCTGATACGCGTAAGCGGCATTATGTTGTTGTTGCTGTTGTTGTTGCGGCTGCAACTGTTGCAGTCGTATCTGACTGTTGTTGGTGCCGCCGCCGCCACCGCTGCCGCTGTTGCTGTTCCAACGCAATAACGAGACGGATCGATCGACTAAGGGTTGCGGGACATCCACTTCGTAGGGGTTGTTGGACAGTGTAAAGGACGTGGACGTGGTCGGGGTACCGGGTATGCCCGATAGTGCGCTACATCGTTCTGCAATTAATTCTGTCGATATATATTTTTCATATAGACACACAACACAAAAACAAAAACGATAACGAAAACGAAGAAGAACCAAAAAGAAACAGAGCAAAAAATCATAAACGATATTCAATTCTGTCTGAGTTAGAAAAAAGGGTTTTATAGGCTTTCGGGAGAGGTTGGTGCTAAATGAAAGTATACATATATATATATATACTTTGTTTGGTTTCTCGTTTTATTATTTGTTTATTTTTTCTGTTGTTGCAGTTAGGCACACTTATATCAAATATTTACACAAAACTAGACATATTTATCAATCTTTGTTTTTTTTTATAGTTTTTTTTAGTAGGCATCGCATTACTGCAATAAACTGTTAGCTGGCATAGATATTATATACATACATAGAAGTTTCATTCGCTTGACCTTTGCATAGTATATATATATCTGTGTAATTGCTATATGCACATTCTCAAGGCCATTATCAATTCGCCATTTGCCAAAAGTAATAGAATACACAAAATATAGAATAGAGTATAGTAATCGTCTTTTGACCTAAAAGCCAAGCCAACTGGAAATTCCTAGATTAGCTGAGCATCATCTATTGAGTTTTACCAAAAAGTAATACAAATCCAACTTCATACTATATATTGATTATATATATACTAGATGTGTTTCATGCGTGCCGAAGGAGAAGCCTGCAAAGTGTTCTTAATGCCAACATATAATGAAGATGTTTTTGTTTAGAAAGTAATAGAAATGGAAGGAAATGAAATGTTACTTAAGATGGGAATATTATTGGAGAATTCTACTTGATGTTAGTTAAGTAGTTAGAGTAGTTAACCTATATCTACCTGAAGATAAAACTATCAAACATTTTTAGTATTTGAAGTATTCCTTTATTATAAGTCACAGAAAAATCATTTCATGTCTTGAAGATCTTTTGAAGATCATTTTCCTTCAAGTATTTATTTAAGTAGTAGTTAGAAAAATCATTTCATGTCTGGTTTTATCCTATAGTAAGATACATCTTTTTGAAGATACGACTTTTTTTTACTTTTATCTCTAATGTGATGAACTTTCCATGTCTTAAAAAACATTACGTTCCCTAACCATAACTTAAAACAGTTTAAACACAGATCTCCCCAAACAAACATTGTAATATAATCTCCCTAACTTGTTTAAGCTTTAATTACCATCCACAAAACCTCAATTGCCCGCATAAAACTTAAAACTCAATGGCAAACACTACGTATGTGTAACACGCGCTCATATTACGCATACGCCACATATGCCGATGCCTAATTGAATATGATTTCCGGCTATTAGAGCCCAAACGGCGAGTCCTTCAACCCTTGTAAAATGGATGAAAACATTTGAATTGAATTGCGAATTGAAATGAATTCTAAAAGTAAATAAGATGAAGAGTAGGAGAGGTGAGGCGAGGCGAGGAGAAGAGCATTAATGGGTTAATGGAGCGCATATAACGTTTGGCCGACAGAGAGAGGGCTTAAAGCAGAAAACACAAAAGAGCAAACACAGACAGAGACAGATACAGAAAGTAAGAGTGGGTGAGTAAAAGAGATAGACATATTTAAAAAGTAAAAGTAAGAAAGAGAGAGAGAAGAGAAAAGAGTATGCAATGTGGTTTGTACTCAATTCAATTCAATCCGGTTTTTTTTTTCTTGTGCTTGACAAATTTGTGTTACCTTCGCCCACATCATAGCCGGGCCGATTGGGCGAGAAAAACAGATGGGTGCGATAATGTATCTCCTCCGGCTGCTGCACCAGACCCATATCCCTTGAACGTTTCGTGCGATTTGCCTTCGATTGAAGTTTGCCGCCGCCGCCGCCGGATTTGCTTGCGCCCTCGCGAAAATTCTTACGAAACATTAAATTCATATTGTTGCAGTTGTTGTTGCAATGATGCTTGTGAATGTCCTGTGTGATTGACTGTGGTTTTGATGGTGCTGATGCTGGTGGTGGTGGTGGTGGTTGAGGGGTTGGTTTTCGAAGAAGAAGAAGAAGTTGTGTTCTTTTTGTTGGTCGCTTGATTAAATTGTGTTATTTTCACTGTCGCCACGGAGCGTGTTGAGTACAGAATTCCCGTATTGTTGTATGTTATGTGTTGTTGTATTTTGTGGCTTGTTTGTATTTACTTTTTGTGTGTGTTTACGCTTTTTTTATTTACTTATTTACTTTGTTATTGAGGTGAGAATTAATTTGTGGGTTTTTTTGTTCCTGGTTTCTTGGGTCAGACAATTTTCATTTATTTGCTTTTGACCCAAAAACTGTTGCCATGAGATAATGAAGTGCTTGCCACAAAAGTTCTTCTTCAGATCGAAACAACTTTTCACCACAATTTTGTGTCAATTGCTCAGTTTTTCGCTTCAGAAATATATTTTTTTCTCTTTTTTGTTTCTATTTTTAGCAAGCTGATTGCATATTTTGTTGGCTTTCGACATATATAATAAAATTGTAGCAAAAACCAAAATTTAATTAGTTAGCGCAAAAATGTGCAGCAATGGAAAATGTGTAAAAGCATTTTCAGAACTTTTTGTTAAGTTAAAGGAAGATTTCAATGACTTAAAGATATGAGCTATACACAGGGAAGTTTAGTTCATTATCATAATCATAATCACTTATTATAATCTTTGGTTTCTTCTTGGAATTTATGCTTAGCGACTTTTGTCGTTCTTTTCTTTAAGCTTCAACTTGTCAAAAGTCAAGTCAATCAAAAAGTTAAAAGAGCTTAAGCCAAACATCAACATGTGTGTGTGTATGCGTGTGTGTGTGTGTGCACGTATTTATGCCATTTTTTGATTGTTTTTTGTGGCTGCACTTGCGGAAATTAGGAATTTCCGCTGCTTAGCAGTTAAAAATTACTTAAAACACGCGGGAAAACGAAGGCGGAAAACGCAAGCATAAGCCTCAAGTTTCTTCCTTGTGTGCCAAGTAGTTCATTTCATGGCTTAAGCATACCCTGATAACTCGCATATAAGTGGGGTATATAGGTGGTAGTGTTAAAGGGTACAAGAAACTGATAAGTTCAGAGAAAGTAGAGTATGACTTAAATGAGAATTGTTATCTACTTTTGAGTTGTATAGGGTATCTGCTTATCGACTTACTCAAACTAAGTTTGAGCCAATTTGGCGTTTAAAGGGTAGTTGTATAGGGTATCTGCTTATCGACTTGCTCAAACTTAGTTTAGCTAACTTTTTCTTCAGACACGCGAACAGCTAAAACGGAAAGTCAAATTGTAAACGGGCCAGCAATTAGCTGATGCCCCCCAAATAAAAGGGGTTCTTCATACTTTCAGTGAGTGTAAGAGAGAGAAAGTGAGCAAGAGGAATAAAGAGATTTGTATATCTGTACGTGTGGGTGTGTGTGTGTGTGTTTGACTTTAATTAGTTCCAAGACACATTGCAATTAGTTTTACTGCCGCTTATTGATTGCCACGGAGCGATAAATTTCGACAGCATCGAGAACATCGGAAACAGCAGGAGCAGCAGCAAAAGCAAAATCAACAGCAACAGCAGCTTGAAATCGCCTAAATTGAAAAGTTCTTGAAAAGTCATTTATAACACAACACGGAGGCTATTTGTTTGGGTATTAAAAGCGCCCATCAAATTGGATTAAAGCTAAGTTTAAAGCAAAACAAATGAAATTGATAAGTTTGGGTACGAAGAAAATTGAGTGGAAAGTTCATAAAAAGTTGAATAATTACAGAGATTTAATAAACATTATGGAAATATCAATAAAGACTGCTTCGCTGGCGATTAAGCGTGGAGCGTTATAACAAAAGGGTTGAAGAAAGTTTTAAGGCTCAAATAAATAGTTTTAAGAACGTTTATTTTGCATTCTTAAGTTAGCTAAAAAATGTTTCCACATATTAATTTCGGTTATTAAAAGTTTTGCTATTTAAAACCTCATCTTTAGAGCTTTCATTTATGATAAGCTCTCCGTTGTGATTAAGCGGGAAGCTTTATAATAAAGGGAGATCCAAAGGAAAAACATGCTTCCAGATATTGATTAGCAAGTAAATTGCTTCTGCAGCATCTTGCTAAACTTTATGGCTATTATTTTAAGTATTGCTAGGTAAAAGCTCATAGCTTTATAGCTCTTCTTTTAATACGTTTCTTAGACCATTTTTAATAGCACACATTATACCGAAGCACTTATTGTTGATCTATTCAGCAGCGAATAGCTCATAAATACACACATGCAAAATCATCGAAACGTTCTGCCTGTCAGCACAGCACTTAATATGCTTCCAGCACAAAACCCCAACAATCTATTAAGCAATGGAATCCATAAACTTTTTACAGCTTTTCATATTCAAGTGGCATGTGGCATGATGAACGAACGATTGGACAATAATTAATGATTTTTTACGACACAAGTAACAGCTATTATGTTTATCATTAAGTCATACACTTACTAACACACACACACACACACATACACAGACACGCAACTATGAAAACAAACAACAATGAAACAATCAACTCAAACTGTACAAAGTATGAGAGATATTAACCAGAAAAATTTAATTTCGCTCATACCTCAAAGTTTTCATTTCGTGCCGCAGCCAAAAATAAACAGCCCAAAAGAATATATACATGTATATATATATCCAATACATATAGAAGCATGTGTATTTGTTTATAGATCTCGCGTTCTAGCTTTTTGCGCTACAAAAGTCGACTAGTAGATACCCTGTATGCAAGCAATCTTTAAGATACATATGCACAAATATTTTTAAGATATAAAAGTTGAAATAACCTTTAAGTGTTCGTGAGATTAGGGTATAAAAATGAAGAGGAAAAAAAACGTTTGAGTATTTGTGAGGGTTGGATTTAAGTTGTACTCGTACATGACCTAGGCAGAGGCAGACGGCCCTTGACCTTGTGTGCGCCTTTTGTGCTATACAGGTACAAGGTGTGTGTGTGTGTGTATGTGGGTGTGTTAGTGTTTGTTTGAATGATACGGCAGGTTAGAATTAAAATCGTTGACACGAATGTGTTTGGCAGAGCATTTAGTTGTAATTGTTGTTGGCATGTGATTTGCAAATATTTATAGCAAATATATATAGATGGATAGATATAGATAGTAGCTCTTATGTGTACATACATATAGATACATATGCTTAGCTCGAGGGTAAAGCCAATTAGTAGCTGCAAAACAAAATAAACTGTTTGTACTTTAAACTGCAGGAATTTATGCTTAATATCAATCAATAGCGTCACTTTTTGTTCAATTTGTCATTATATTATTCATATTTTATTTCATATAATATTTTCTTTTCATTAAACTGTTGCATATATTTTAATATATTTGGTTTTTGGTTTTTTCATAAATATATTTTATATAAACATCAATAAATATTTGAATATATTTATGATTTCATTATTTTTATTAAGTTTAAAATTTAATTTGATTTATTGTACACTTCTTTTGACTTTAACTTGTATTCATTATTTTTATTCATTTTTGTCACGTGCCAATAGACGTATGATTAATATTTCAAGCACTTTAAACACTTCTAAACAGTCTCTGTATACAAAAGAAAAATCTAAAGGTTTCCGTTTTTCTCTTTTTTTTGCCGCAGGACACACAAAAGCAGCATTCTTTTTGCGCGACCTTAATGCGAATTCCAGTGTCAGTCGGTTCGGCTACGTAATATTTTGTGTGTGTGTTTTGCAGTACAGTAATTAGACATTCGTTGGGTTTTTCAGATATTCGTTTGAGACAAAAGAAATCAATAGAATTTCTATTAAAATAAATAAATATTTAATATTTCTTGTAATATTTTCATTTATTATGCGACACAACTTGAGAAAAAAACGCACACGTTTGTGACACCTCAAGTATTTCACACACACACACACATACACATTGAGTTTTCACACGCTAGAATGTTTTTGTCACATTCTTGTCAAAGGCCATGCCCCTTCTCCCAAATACATATTTTATATATTTTGAATTGAATATTTTCTTTTATTATTTTTTATATTTTTTTTTCTTACTATCCGAACGAGAACAAGACGACGGCAAATACGTTTGAGGAATTGAGAATACGTTCGACTTTGTTGCGTTGCGTTTAATATTCAACTGACAAACTTGGCTAAGCTTTTCGCAAACGTTTTTTCGGTATTTTTCTTGGATCTCTTTTTGTATATGACGGCATCCTCATCATCATCATCATCATAATTATATGTATTTTTATATAGACACGAAACAAATTCAAAACTTGCACTTAGCGAGAAATTAAAGATGAAGAAAGGAAAAAGCTTTTTATGTCACTTGTTGCGCATACGCCGTGTGGCACACACACACACACAAAAATCACTTGAACACACATTTTTGTCGTCGTTGATTCAATATTTATTATACAATTTGTTGTGTTAATTTTATTTTGTTTTGTTTATGGATTTTTCATTCCGACGCCGTCAAAAGTAGCGCACAACACAGCAAATTAACGTCAAATGAATTGAAATTGTATACGCGTCCAGTAAAATATACAGCTAGACTAAAGCGCAAGATACACACGACACTCACAAAAGCAACAACAACAACAATAAAACCGAGAAACGCACAACGTAACAAATAAAAATTGTAAGTGTTTGTTTTAGATAAGGAACGACCTAAAGATACTCAGCGGCAAACGCAATTGAATATAATAGTTTGTTTCGATACAAATCGAAGATATCGATACATAACAAAATTGATACAAGCTTAGAGAAGATGTTGGACTTTTTCCAGCTTCAGAAAGAGTAAAAGAAAAAGTTGAATATGGAAACTTTATAAGTTTTATTAGTCCCTTTAAATGCGATATGGATGATTTCGATAAAAATCGATAAGTTCAAATACAAAAGAACCTTAGGAAAGGTTTTGAGACTATTTCAGTATCTCAACAAAAACGAATTTAACATCAGGTAATCTTTCCATACATTAACCCAACCTTCAAAGAGATAGTTTCGATAAAAATCGATAAGTTCTTATACAAAAGAACCTTAGGAAAGGCTTAGACAATATTTCAGTATCATTAAACGTTTGAACAACATTAAAAATAAAGTCTTAACAACCTTTAAAATAGTTTCAACAACAAAAACCACTTTTACATCAAGCAATTTTGAATGTTTCATCACCATACACATTCAAAGCCTTGCACACCCTATATTAATCTCTTCTAAAGTACAGGTATTTGAGGCTAACAGCATTTTGTTTTTGTTTATTCAATGTTGCTGTTATTGTTGGTGTTGTTGTTGTTGTAATGTGTGTGTGCCTTTTATCCTGCGTGCTTTTCCTAGCGATTTATTGATTATGTTCTGTGCTGCCTGGCAGCCAACTGACAATTCCCGTAGCTCCCGGCCTCGACGAGCCGTCAAGTTGAAGGGGATGAGCGGAGAGAGAAAGGGGGTTGAAAGTTACGAACTAGCGCGGAAGTCATTCGCCTTTTCTTGAGTTCTAATCTGTTTTGGTTTTTGCTATTTTTTTTCTGTTGTTGTTTGTTTCTGTGTTTTTTTTGTTCTGCGGTTTCTGACTAATTTGCAGCCATAAAACCGCTGAACTTAGTTTTGGACATTTTCATAGCCAATTTGGCCACGTGCCGGCCGCCACTCCCTTGGGGCGGGGTGGGGCAATGGAGGTTAAATCCACCATATAATAATGACAATTACAAATGTCTCTTGTCTGGCACAGAAACCCGGTGCACACAAAACGGATGAGTTGTGATTAAACAGAGACAACATTCATTGTTGTTGTTTCGCACACAATTATAGATGATTAAAAAAGCGAGATTAGGAAGATTGTGAATATAGGAAATGATGAACTCAAAAGATGCCTTGGGAGAGCTTTCTGAAGAAGTATGAATATGAATATGGTTGAAAAATAAGATGTTCGAGATTGATTGAAAAAGTTTTGTATGAATCAATTGAATGTTTCAGCAACTTTTCGATGTTGGATGTTGTTTCTTTGATCTTTAAGCTTTGATAAAGAACCAGAATGGTTCGATCTAGTTCTTGATAGATGTCTTTATGTGTGTTTTTATGATTTGAAGTTAAGTTTCTTTAGCTATTTTTTGTTAAGTCAAAATAGTTGGATTTCTGTTCTGCATTTAACATAGGGTATAATAATTATGTCTATCAATAATAAAATGTAATAAATGGTTCTAAGTTGTGCATTTAATCACATTGCGTATAGAATAAATGTGGTCATTGTTCAGAAAATATGACTATTTCTACTCGAACTATATTATGGCAATATAGCATTCTTAGCAATCTTTCTTAACCACTTTTGCCAACGATTTATTTTGCTCTGTTTATATTTTAGCGTTTCTGCATCTTCAGTCAACTGCCTGCATTATTTATAATCCAATTTTCGCCCAAAAGTGCCACAACATTGTTTTATTTAAATGCAACATCGAGGCACGGAGACAACACGTGAGTAAAATGTGTCTAAGCTGTGAAGCTAAGAGACTGAGCAGTGCCTTATCCTGCTGCCACAGTGTGTGTGTGTGTGTTTGTGTTTGTGTCATGCATCAAGGATGGCTTGCAAAGGCTAAAGTTAAAGCTAGAACTAAATCAATGTTGCCCAGGCGCCAGAGAACAACAACTGCAGCTAGTTCCTTTAATACTTCCTTGTGTTTTGTTTGGTTTTAGTGGAAAAGTTATGCAGCAAAGTTGCAAGAACAACAACAACTGACGACACGCAACTCTGCGACATGCAATTGTCTGCCAGAAAGCAGGTGCAGACAAATGAATGAAGTAATGAGATTATAGCATATCCGAATAATGGAATGCACTAACAAAGAGAGATGTCTTACTTCATTGGGTATATATTTTCCATATTCAAAATATTCCTTAGTCTATAAATATGGATTGACATCCACTGAAGTACGTATACTTTATATTTTTCTATAAAATTGCAGTTCACATCATTCATTTGTTATTGTTATTTATACTTTTGATAATAATATTGAAGGTATAACTTAAATATAATATTCCTTAAATATGAATTAGCATCGATATAAGTACGTATACTTAATATTATGCCATTTAATTGCATGCCAAAATAGTTCACATCATTGTTAGCCCTGCTTAATATTCGAATAACTACAAACTATTTAGTCAGTAACCAGGCAACGAGCAGAAACCAAATTCCAACGACTATAAACAATGTCGCGAAAAGTGGCGAATGTTTTGACTGTTTGTTTCGACTGTCGCTGACTGCCACAGGCTTTTAGCCATGGCTAGTAGCTAGTAGTTGAATGCACGTAATGATCTCAAAACGTAATGCCATGGCTCATAAATTTTAAATGAATTAGTTTTTATGGCCTGAACTGAAAGTGTCGCACGGCATGGGAGCAACTTATTCGCTCCTTTAACCATTATGAGCTGCTTAACGTGTGCATAAATTTATATCTTAGTAGGGGGTGGGAGGGTGGTCGGGGGGTTGTCATAACTTTTAGTTTAGTGCTTGGCACACGATTAACTTGACTTAACTGAACTTGAAAGTTGTCGTTTGCCAATGTTATTAACAGTAGTTAACAACTCCTCCTCATAAACTACGCCACTATCAAATTGATAAGCGCAAGTTTGATTAATATATGATGGAAGCAGCTGTTTGATAGTTAGATGTAACTATGCTTAAGTTCCGCGAATAAATAGTTGTGGGTGGAGCACTTCGAAAGCTTATCAAAACCTTATCTGGTTTGTTTTTATCATTTAAAAATAAAACAACTTCTCTTAAACGTGTTCAAAATTTGCAATCTAACGACCGCAAAGCAAAATGAGAATCGAAGAAGAAAGTTAAAAACAACTAATCGACTGGGCAATGCTCTATGTTTGCTTTTGGATGTGCTTAAAAGACTATACAAAGGTTCTAAGAATACAAAAGTTGTTTGAATGAAAAAAGCAAATGAATAAGCTTTAACGTGATCAACAGATATGAATCCATTCTAAGCTTTTACTTTCGGTTGCAACTTATCAAGGATAAATATTTTTTCATCTCTGCCATACTTCTTCCTCTTACACACTTCTCGTCCTCTTGCCTCGTATTCTCCCCAAAAAAACCGAGCTTCGAAGCTGGAAGTAAATCTGTTTGTGTTCGCTGTTTGGTTTCGCCTTGTCAGAGGGGTTTATTTTTTGGCCAGTTTATTGCTTTGCAACGCCCGCAATAACAACAAGGAAATTCACTGAAACCACACCACATACTTTCTTCTTTCCCTCTCTCTCTCTCTCTCGCACAGTTTCTTTTTGTGCCACACAACATAAATTACAACGTCATTCATTTCCGTCATAAAATTGAAAAATGTTGTGCAAATTACGCGTAAATACCAAAATAATACCAACAAAAAGAAAAGCGTGAACGCAATGAACATTTTCGCGACCGGAAAACTACATACGTATACGTAATATACATATATTTCTACGTATACGTATGTTATGGCATTTTTATAACTGTTGTGAAAATGTTTATAGCGCGACCAAAGATAACATTCACCATCTGCATTCATGTTGCATTCTCCTTTTGGTGTTATGCTTCCTTTGGTTGCACGCCACACTTAAAATGCATGGGAAAATTCAATTTGGCTTGCAAATTATGAAAGTGTTGAAAGTTTTTGAAGGTAAACAGAATTTGTTGGCAAAGAAACCCTAAGAAAGATTTATACATTCTTTATGCATGAGAAAAGTGTTACCATTGGAACAATTTGTCAAAGCTGAACGATTTTTAAACGGTTTCAACTTTTCATTGATTTTTAAGGTATAAAAAATCGTTAAGTTAGTTTCTTTAACCTGTGAAAACGAGTAACCATTTAAGAAAACTCCCCTAAAAAGTCTTAAACTTGAAATCAAACTAAAAATTTATCACAGCTTTATTATTATTTTCCCCTAATAAACGTTGTCATGAAATTGTCTATGAAATTGCTGAATAATATTTGGGAAAATCTTTCACACACATAAAATGCAATCATTGTTGACACATTGTGATTGCATATTTGCATAAATGTTTCGCACAAACCAGTGCTTAACACATGCAATTACTACACACACACACACACACACACACACGTGAACACACACGCACACACACATATATTGTCATTAAAAGCATTTTGTGGGCAAAGCAAATGTGCTGATATCTAAATAATTTGTAGCCTGCTGACCAGAAGCTTTCATATATGTCCAAAAAACGTTATGGATATGTCGCAACTACACCCCACCCCAACCCACCCTCCACCTAGAGCTATAAACGTGTGTGCGTGTGCCCTAAAGGTCAGCCCAAACAATGATTTTCCCCCTTGCCCACAACACAACGCCAAACGCAACAATTTCGAATTTTGGACAATAGGCATATGGACATATTTATGCTTGGATTGGTTTGTGTATGTTGTGTGTGTTTGGTCCTTGAGTTGGCAGTTTGGTTGGCAGGGATTAAAGCACTTAGAAAAAGGGAACTTTTACTTATCAAAACATAGCTTGATTGAACGAACTTTTTGATTTTTAAAAAGCATTTTTCGAATTAACAAAAAAACACAAAAAAATAGTATGAAGAATAAGCATAGGAATAAGTTGATTAACCATATTTGTTTACAGTGTACATCAATGTTAAACATATCGCATATTGAATGCCTGTCAACTCACCCATATAGCCACATTGTATTGGCTCTGGTGGCTTTTCATGTAGTTTCTTTAGCCAATACATTAATTGGGCCAAGTTGCTGCGTTTTGTGTTAGTTCGTTCACTATTTAAGATGCTTGGCTCGAACTCAAAGGCAACATTCAATTTACCCAATTCGCAAGCCTTTTTCATCGCGTCACAATACATTTTCTTGTTTAATAATACTGTGCCAGACAGACACTTAAGTTTGAACTGCGTTTGCATTCTGTTTGATACATTTTTTGCTACACTTTGTTTTTGGGTGACTTTTGATAAAGGTTCACCTCGTGAACAAACGAACGAACAAACGAACGTTTGTGTCATAAATTTGGTTTTAAATCAGCGTATTGTTAGATAAGTCCCACCAAATGCCAACCATGTCAATCAAAATTGGCAGTTGTGTATCTTGCTTTTCAATTACTCACGAACCGAACGACAAAAAATCAAACTAAAACTACAAAAATATGTGGCCTAAAAAGGAATCACAATATGTTGAATTAAAAAAAAATCCCCAACTAATTTTTGCTGTCATTATTCATTGGACCAGAGACTCGGACCCATTGACCATTGTCCAATGTCCATTGTCCATTGTTTACATTAAAGGCTATTATAAATCAGTCAAATAATTCATGACCAGACCTTAAGTTAAGAATATATTCAATGTAAAGTATTGTTTGTATATTTTTTATACATTTTTCATGTTCATCATGGTAAAATTTTCGAATGTGAAATTTTTATTGCATACTTTCAGGCGCACGCTGACAATGACATTCTTTGTCTCATACATGAAATGGTTATTATACCCTGTGAATTATGAAAATGTGTTGAGAGGGTTTTATTTCAGTCAGTTCGCAAGCAATATTACAATATTAAGTATACGTAAATAATATTTGTTGATTTAGTTGAATAAGAAATAGATTTAAATCATTTCAAAGTATATAAAAAGAGTTTATATGGTTTTTAAAAATACTTCCTAACTGTGTTTGAAGTCATTAGTGTGTATAAGTTGATTATATCTGTGTATCGACCAGTTTTAACCTTTAAGTTAGTTCTTTTCTGCATTGTTCCCATTCACAAACACTTTGCATATAATATAATTATTGTTTATTATATTATATATACTGCTGCTGCTACTGCTTCTGCTGTTAATTATATTTGTTATTTATGCGCCAGTTGCGAAATTGTTTTGCATTCAACTATAAATGCTTGCGGTCAATAGGAAATTGGTTGGCAATTATGGTCATAAACCCCATTTGGCATTTTGGCTAAAGTTGTTTGTGGCCACTGCAAATAATATGGGCACAAAATTTCGTCCATGATTTGTGTTTTCCGTTTGCGGTCAATTTCAGAAACGGGAAACTGATTTGCAATGCTTCAAAGTGAAAAAGTTTCTCGTTAACTTAGTTTGTTGGTTAAGAGTTAAGCTAACGATTAGCTCGAATGTTAGCCAAAATATTTCCTTTACTAATATGCAAATGTTATGCATTGTTAAGAAGGTCGATTTCAGACATTACCAAGTAATTAATAATGTCCGATTTAATTACCTTGTACCTTTCTTGTTTATACAATCAAACCTGACCTTGCCCAACATGAAGTTATCTCAAAAGGTTCAAAAGCCAACTGCTCTAAATTTAACAATGCCATAATAATAAAACATTATCAGCAAGAAGCACCTGATAGATAAACTTTCCATAAAGTACACCCCCCAAACTAAATAACTAAAGTTAAAACATGTCAAGTTAAGAAAAACCCAAATGTGATGTCAGCTGGCTTAAAAATGGTTTTTAGTTTGTCAATGAGTATTATTTATGTATATAATATATATAATAAAACTGTTGTTTTTGTAGCTACAACATGAAAACTCCATTTGCAACATGTTGCACGCAGCAATTGTTACAATGTAACAGTTGGCAACAGTTTAATTAAATATTAATAATTTAAAGAACAGCAAAAAACAAAAAAAGCCAGTTGCCACGCCAAGTTCTACGTGACGTGAAAGGGGAGGGGGTGAAAGGGGGGGGGGGGGGCAACTCTTTTTTCTTACTTGGACTCTTTCTGCATTTCTTCAGTTCAAAATTCCCCTACTCCTATTTAGGACTGTAAAAAATAATGCCGCGGACTGCGGATAAGCATAAAAAGTGGGCGTGGCACTGTCGAGCCATAAATTTTCCGTATGTGGACTTCTCCCCAACCCCTCTTCAACCCCTTTAACACACACATACACACACACACACACACGACGCGGCTACATAAATAGTAGAACTCTTCTGCAGCTTACTAAAAACAAGCAAATTTTACGAGCAGTTGTGGTAGGGTGTAGATTGAAGTGGGGGGTAGACGTAGGGGTAGGGGGTAGGGAGAGAAGCATGCCTTTATACACTGTAAACAAAGTCATTGTTGCAACGTTTCGCGTATGCATTAAATATTTTTATTGTTTTCAACATTTTGGGGCACACACAAAGAGTAATTTAAGCCTCGGGCTTTTGGTTTTTTCCTTTTTTTCTTTGCTTATTTTTTTTTTTAACATTTTAATGGCACATTTTGCGCTTTTCGCATAAATAAATCAGAGCGCGGCGCAAATGAGGCTCAAAAGGGGTAGGGGGCAACGATGATCCACTTAGCCAAGTTAGTCCAAAGGATTGTTGTTGTTGTTGTTGGAAACAGTGTGGGAAAACGTTTTAGCATATTTAAAAACTCAATTGAGCAATTTAAATAATAAATTCGCAACACAATTAATGATTGTAATTATGTGTAAGGCTTTTCGCAAGTCATTTAACAGTCACTTAACAGCTGTTACATAACAGCTGTTGTCATGTAAACTTTCTCTTCAAGTCAAGAATGAATACTATTTAGCTCCTTGGGAACTTGTACTTTAAACCTTCGTTAAATTATTGTTGCTAGCTTTGAACACTTTATTTTACTTTATAACCAGCTTATTTTCCAGACTAAAAACACAAAACGTTTTTTACTGCTTTCACACAGACAAAACACAAAAGCAAATATACATATTTATGTTTTGGGTACAATTCACTCTCCGGAGAGCATTTGATTTGAAAATTGTATTGTGTGTGTGTGTTGCATTTGTAAACGTTTTGTAGACAGTATTGTTTGGTTTGGGTTTCGCGTGGGAATAATAATAATAGTAATCAACAACTTTTCTGCGAGACTTTCATTAAAACAAGATTAAAGCTTTTGTGCAACAAAAGATTGGTTAGATTGGCATGACAAAAGAGTATACAGCAAACAGAATGTGAATAAACCGCCTTTGAGCTGTCAGTTTGAAAGACTTAAACAGATTTAAAGGACAGAGCTGAGAGTCAAATGAAAGCCACAGGACATGACAAAGATGCAACAAAGATTAGTTAAGAGTGCTTAGAAAAAGCCAAAGCCGAAGCCAAAGCAAAACAAAACTGATGCAGCAGTAAATTTGTTTGGCTTTGAGTCCAAGCTGACAACTTCATTTTTTGGGGCGGCCCAGGCAATCTTTTTTTGGCATAGACAATCAAATCAATGGGCTTGACCCTCATTTGCGAGCCAAGGCCAAGTGCAAGACCCAAGTCAAATTTTTATCAAATAATGCGCAGTCAAGCGTTACAAACCAAAACTAACTTGCCAGATTGTCAAAAAGTAGAGAAGGAAAAAGAAGAAAAAACACCTGCAGCTCTTCTTTCTTTCCAATTGGCATGTCCGCACCGCCATAAATTGTGATAAATGAACCGAGCTGCCAATGTTGCCAGCCCAAACTTATCAATGTTTGCCCAACAGCAGCGACAATGTTGCTCGCTCGCACCTACACCATTTGGCAGATGGCCAGCAATGGTAAACACATTCAAATTGGTGACTGTTGCTGTTTGTCCTTAACAGTTGTGTCTGTTTTTATAGTTTGCATAGAAAACGGTTTTTAAATTCAATTTAGATTGTGTGCTCAAAGAGCTGTTAACGACTTGAAAGATTGACATGTTAACTAACAGATTGCTTAGCTTAGCAGCAAAGATTATGTAAAGGTTGCTTACATAACTTTGCTTAACAGCACAATGTTAAATGCAAGGAAGATCATGTTAGAGTGTGGTGAAATTTTAAATTGCTTGCTTTACCTTAAACAAAGCGGCTTCAGAACTTGAGATTTGATTAAAATAAATATGAATAACACTTTTTAAAACCTGAACAGCTAAATAGAACACAGTTCAAGTTTTAATAGTACTTTCTCCTACGAAAAAATCGATTTTTAATCTTCCTAAACACTTTCTTATAGCATAGGTCTTTCGCATCAAAGAAAAAAGCAATCAGTGGGTCGCTATAATGCTCGCTGGATATGCATGGATTTACCTAGATGCACATCCTTGATTGTATGCAGTTTGTTTAGCTGTTAGCTACAAAACGGGGTACGCGGCGTATACGCAATTTCATTTGCTTTGGTTTTCATGCATATGCAACAGCATCAAACGTTGCATAAATTAACTGCCGCGTCTCACGTTGCATGTGGCATGTGGCACGTTGCACGCTGTCAGCTGGAGCTCAGTTCAGCTCAGCCTTATTGACTTTTTCTGCTTCTTTATTTCTTTCGGTTCTTTTTTACTTAAATGCCTGTGGCGCATAAATATTAATTAAGCAGCTGGTTTGTGGGTCGTCTGCGATTTACAACATCGATCAGAGTATGTCAAAATTGCAGCTCAAAAAAGGTCTTAAGTATCCATTTTGTGGGTCACTTTCATTCACTTTCACTCTGCCTCGCTCCATGCATACTCATTTTGAACGTATTGTACTTGCAACTGGGTGTTGCCTTTTCTTTCTTTTGCGCCACAACCATAAATTTTAAATTATGTGCGATGTCCGTCGGCGGCTTTTTCCCACTGTGTTTTATAGCTCTGTCAAAAGTGCAGGCGGCGTTGAAAGGGTTGCAGGGGCAACATTGTGTGTGTGTTGATGGCATACAAAACATGGCTAATTATGAGTGATGCGGCGACAGCAAATATGTTATTGGGCTTTGAAATTAAAAATGAATGCGGCTGTAAGTTAACATATGTAAATCCTTTTCCTTACAGCAAGTTTCCCTAAACATTTAACAGACAAAACTGATCGTTACATTAAACTGTTATGTTACATGCGCTCACTCTCTGTTACGCTCTCTCACTTTAACGTTTCTGCCTTAACATTTCTTGTTCTTTTTTCTTTCTTCGAGCTAGACATTGATTTGCCATTTGTATTTCGCATTTGTCGTTCGTATTTTGCATTGACAATGAAATTGCCATCAAAGTCACGTGTTGGCAGCCTACATTGACAAAAAAAAAAAAAACAACAGCGGTGGCAGCGGCAGAAGTACTCATGAGTCGGCAGCTGCGAGAATCGTAGGCAAATTGCCACTTGAGAAGAGCAAACGGAAGACGGAAAATACCCAGATAAAGATAAAAGGGGAATCGGGAAAGAGCAATAAACAACACGCAAATATACAACATAGGCAAAAACTCATCAAAACAACACACAGAAACATGTCAAGGTAACAACAAAAACAAATCAAAGAAGAAAAAAACAATATCTTTTGCAAAATATATGTTTTATTTTGATTGCCAGGCACAAATGCATTCACGAATGTCGGCCCTTTTGAGCTGATTTATAGACAAACCAACATAGACAACAATTGCATGCCAAAAATTATAATGTCTGTAGATGCCCCTCACTCTTACACCCTCTTTATCAATGAGATATTTTAAATGATTGCATTCTAAGATTGAAATCACCATGAGGTGAAATTCAAACATTTCAAGTACAACTTACCACTAAGCTGATGATTTCTTGTAACTCACCTTTGTTTGGGCCATTTGCCGTTTGTAGCGAGGACATTGGTATGGCCAGACAGTTCCTCTGTGTCACTGGCAGATCGAGATCCTGTGGCGGCTCGGAGCGTGGACATGGTGTATAGGCAATCTTGCTGCCACGTCCCGGCGTCGGACTTACGCGTGAATGACGCCCGCCGCCGGCTAAACGTTCGCTGGCCATGCTCACGGGGGGATGGGGCTTAGGAGAGCGAGAGCGTCCACTAAACAAAAAACTCTAGCAACATGGCCAAGCGATTTTTGTTGCGACCAAAACCAATAACAATGGTTAAGAAAACGTGCACTCTTATAAAATGTAAAACAGTTTGGAGAATTCAAGTGAGCTCCGATGAAGAAGAAGAAGAAGAAGTAGAAGAGGCACGTGACAAGGGCGCCGTTTTGTTACTATAACTGCACTTGACTTTCTTTACTTCCTACTTCGCCAACATTCGCACGCTGCAACCAATAACAAACAGCAGCGACCAACAAAAAACGACAACAACAACGACGTATTAAACAAATACGAGCGCGCGCCCGCAGCCAACTTGCTCCGTCAAAGTCCTGCCAGCAACTGAACAGCAGAGCAACAGCAGCCGAAGACGCAGACGACAGCCTCTCGTCTCACGAGCCGAACGAAATGCAAAAGCAAAGTACAACTGCACTCCGCTCAGCTCTCGCTTGCCTACAGCTGTGTCGCCCACTTTTCTCCCAACACAACTCTAGCTCCCTCTCTCTCTCACTCTCTCTTTGCTCATCCAGGCCTACTAGTTGGACTTCACCTCCTGCTCTTCACTCAACGTAGCATCCGTCTTGCCCACTGCATTGCTGCAATTTTGGTTTTGCTTTTGTTTTTGCTACTGTGTAAAAGCTGCAAGCGAACGTGTATGTGTGTGTGCTTAATTCATTCACAAAACTGTGCGAACAGCGTTGCCAGAATACGTTAGTGTAGTATAAGCTTAAAGCTGTTAACATACAGACATCTAACGGATGAAGGGAAATATTCTCTCTAAGCTTTTAATTCCTCCACAAGCTCATCTTAAGATGGCGCTTACAAGAACATTTAAAGTACATTTTTGTACACTCTGTACGGGAATTTATATGTGCCAAAAAAAGCTTAAAAAGCTTAGCTACAAAACAAGTAAGAAGGCTCTAGTCGAGATATCTCGACTAGACGATTCCCTGAACCCTACACTTTACGCCAGTGGTCGGGTAACCGGGGTAAATTAACCCGTATAAATTCTCAATATATACATTTGCATACTTTAGGGCTGGCTTTTTTATTCATAATATAATTAATTGTGCAGCATACTTTTGTAGTTAAATACATATATTTGCATACTTTTAGGCTGGTTTTTTAAAATTCATATTGTCCTTCATAATTTTGTAGTTAAATATAAAAACTATGCTCTTGCTGCCTATTCTGTTCGCCTGGTACTTGGCGTCGGAAATACTTAAGAACTCGATGAGATCGCAAAAGAATACCGCCGAGCTTTCGTCGAGTTTTTGATAGTTTTTTCTAGTTTTTGACTCAAGTATACCAGGCGCACAGAATCAGCAGCAGTTGGTTTGAATTGACTTTAATATACGGCCTATGTCGTATGCAATGATTTTTTTCCGTTTTTATCAGAGTGTCGCACCAATTAAATATGAAAGAATACGCGATCTGCCTAAAAGTATGCCACATTATTTTTAGTGGGTAATTTAGCCAATGCATCAACCTTATGTTTTTACACAGGGTACCTAAACAAAAATATTTTGGGGTAATGATTAAAAATTCATTAATTCTAAGAAAAACATTTTTATTTTAACATAAGAACAAACGAGAAGCACCTAAGTTTATATGTATATCTAATTTCAGTCTATGTCTTATATTATTATTAATAATTGATTGTAGATTTTTTATAAGATTTTTTGGTTTTTGAGGTAAATAAATACGATCTTAAGCGATACGAGCAATACAAAAATATCTTATTTTTCCATTGTTGGGTGGGAATAACAACCATCCTTGACGATTGACGAATATTGACGAATTTTTACCTAAAAGGTGTTGAATTTTTTTTCAAAAAGTCCTAAGCCATTTAAATCCTTACGGATTTTGAAAGGACATGTTGCGTAAGAGTTTCAAGGACCAACTCTATCGAACTGCATTCAAGGATTATGGGGTCATCTAAGAATAAAAACACTTCTAAAAATTTCACTCTACGGCCGAGCGAAAATAAGAAAAAACCACAAAAGTGCAGTTTTCTCGGAAACCACAAGGACGATTTGAATGTCCTTTGGCCAGTTGGTAGCCCTGGTTAAAACAAAATGTCTGACATAGGACACGTGCGAATCCTTTATGATTTGGCCGAGTTATAACCAATTTTCTGTTTTAAACATATATCCTTTTATTTCAG
Source organism: Scaptomyza tumidula (assembly GCA_035044465.1). Taxonomy (NCBI): domain Eukaryota; kingdom Metazoa; phylum Arthropoda; class Insecta; order Diptera; family Drosophilidae; genus Scaptomyza; species Scaptomyza tumidula. The sequence goes on from JAWNNW010000444.1 coordinate 16,896,302, forward strand.
CTGTTTGAAGGACTATCGTCCTTTCGTTACTTTGCTCGTATCGGCGGGCATAGGCCTACCTGTGGTCCAAAGGACATCCAGATAGTCCTTAAAATAGCCGAGTTATAGACGATTTTGTAATTTTTAAAATTTTTTCTGACCTACCCCCTGTAAAATTTTTCGAAAATTTTTTTTCGCGAATCCTGGAGATCCTTATAAGCAAATCGATAGATCTTGTTGCTGTGAGTTCAAAAATGTATTTTCCTTAAAGATCTTTAAGGAAATGTTCAAGCTATGGCTTAAAATCTAATGTCCTTTTTGCCCAAAATTTATATATAAGTAAGAATAAGCGAACTGCCTAAAAGTATGTATACTTTTTTTTATTATTATTTTTAGAGGGTAATTTAGCCAATGCATGAACCTTAATTATTTCCACACAACAGCGATCGAGGAACCGCTATGGGGTAATATCAACTTAAATAAATATATTTTGGGGTAATGATAAAAAAAGTTCCCCGACCACTGCTTTACGCGTACAGTCAGTGCTTGCAAGTATGTGTGTGTGTGTGTACGCGCATACTGCATACTGCATAAACCACTTCAATGTCCCATATCTCCGGTGTTTATTATCCGATTTTAATAAAAACAGATTCACAGATTGTCGTATTACCATTATACCCTTTTTCTCATTTTTAATGGGATCAGGGTATAAAAAGGAAAAGTTCCTGAACTGGAGACAAAGATTACGCTTACAAAGGACATTTAAAGTACATTTTTGTACATGAATTTAAATGTGCCAAAAAAAAGCTTTAAAAAGCTTAGCTACAAAATAAGCAGCATCACTTTTGCACTGCTTCAAGCAGTATTTTAGTTAAACACTGCTTCGTCACCATCGTCTTAGCTGAATAATTATGAGAAACAACCCGATTAGCCTTAATAATTCGTAACCACCAAAAAACTAATCCCAACTTTAAAAAAAAAAACGTTGCATTGTAGTTGTATATTCTGTTTTTATTTGTTTTTCTTTGCCTGTTAAGTAGAATAGAATTGTTATTAAAATGGATTTGTTGTTTATTTTTGTTTGTGTTTCGAGCTGTAGCTTTTGGTTTAAATATGATTTGATTTGATTTTGCTTACGTTGCTTTGGTACAGTTTAATTCTTTATATAGTATGTCATGGAAATTGTTCTATTATGACCTGCTGTTATAATTTCTTATGTTTTGTGGTATAAATAGTTTTCTAGTTTCTTATTTGTTGGAAAGTCATTAATAAAACAATTAATTTATTTTTTTTTGTTTATAAGACTTGTCGTTTACAGCGCTTAGAAGTTACAGTTTACATAAGTTCAGTTGTTGTTTTTGTTGTTGTTGTTTCTTTTTTGTTAGAAGGGAAGTTTTTTTTATTCTCTATATATTTTTAATTTTGGAACATTTTTGTCTTGCCAAAAGATTTTTGATTACTGTTTTGGTGTGTGTGTGTGTTTGGAAGTGTTTGTTGTTACCAGTGTTGTGTAGTGCTGCCTAAAGAAAAGTGTTGTAAAGCTTTATTTGTAAGTGTTGGCAAAATGTCTCGTGTCTTAGACGTACTAAATATATAATATATCATCATCATATATATATATATATATATTCTCAACATTTAGGATTTTCTTTTTAATCGTTATATGCTTATCTTAACAGCTTATGCGCTGAATTTGGTTTAAATTTATATGTATATATTAATTTCTTCTTAAAATTCGATTTTGTTGTCGTTTTTCTTTTCAATTTTTGCGAACTGTAGCTGTTTTTGAAGAAACTTCAAACATTTTGAAGCAGTCCGAAAACTTGTTGCTTAAAAACCCAGAAATTTAAACGATATGACACTGTTATGTGTGTGTAGCTGTGTATGTGTGTGTGTGAGTGTTTGTGTATGTGTGTGTAGTGCCAATGTTGTGTAACGAGCTGGCATTTAAGAGAATTCAAAAAATCATTTCAATTTCTGCTATGACAAGGCAAAAACGTATCGAAAAAATGTTGCATACTTTTAGGGTTACATATTTTTGCTTATCTTTGAAAATGAATTAAATTTAACTAAAAAACTTAGTTTAAATGAAACTTTATTAAACGTTTAAATATTTTTAATATAATATAATTAAATTATGTATTGTTTAATTATCTTTTTCAAAAATACTTACTTAAAACTTACGATATTTATTTGCTTTAAACTATAATACGAAAAAATCTTTATAAATGTATTTAAGCTGTTCCAAATTCCATTTAAAAGTTTTATGTGAAAGTGCTAAATATCATGTTGAAAAAACTATGTTTTGAAAATGCAAATCGGTGTTTAATAAATTTTCATATTTAAATTTACAATTTTATTTGTTTTTCTTCAACATTTTGCGACAACATTTAAAGTTGTCAGCATTAATATACTCAAACATTCACACACACACACACACGCATACGCACACGCACACAATTACCTATTGCTAATGAAAAAGTTGAAAATTGATTTCGTAAAAATCAAAAACGAAACTATTTCGGTCGTGATTCTAAACACCAAATATTCAAAAAGAGGTGGAACGTGCGGAATCGAATCGTTTTTGGGACTTTTTCGAAGCGTATTGAATTTGAAACAAGATTCGCAACTTAACTTTAAAAAAAATTCTTAAAAGCTCATTTAAGTTCGAAATTAAAGTAAAGAAAATCCTGACTCAAGTTTCAGCTCAAAAACTGACGAAAAAAAATACTTTTTTCAAGTATTTAAATGAAGCCAGCCTCGATTTGGTTTGAATAAATCTTTAAGTGTGTGTTGCATTGAATTTTTCAAATATTTATTATTTTCAAGGCCTACAATTGCTTTTCATTTCGAATTAGTTATGTTTCGTATTCGTTCTCGATTATAAATATGCACACTTAGAAGTTTTTTGTTTTGGAGAAATCTAATACGAACTATTTGGAATAAGCACACAACATCAATATCATCTGTATTATATGGTTAATAATATTCATTTCAGCTATATATCGAATTATCGATTATTATTTATCGTAACACCACACCCATTTAGTGCGAATCTAATCCTATGTACAGCAATCGAAAAATACATCCACTTCAAAAACATTCTACAATAATGTTTTCGAGTAATGTTTTTTGTTTTTTTTCTCTTTTGGTTTATGGCTTCGACTTTGTGGTTTTTGATATAGGTACATACTGGTATTATTATTATTATATTTATGCGTATATGGTTTATAACATTATATTATTGTATATTTTTAGACATTAAAAATATTTGTGTATCTAGAGTTATTTTAGCAGCATTATTCTCTGATGTTTATACATTTTTTTATAGATATATAATTTTTTCTCGATACTGAAAACATTTTAATAGGTGGTTGTTGTTGTTAGGTCAATACATATCGATAATGTATATATATGTATATATATTTTGTAGCATATAGAGTGCGTAGCAGATGTGAAGTAGTCCTCTGAACCTGATCCAGTTGAACGGGTCTTAACTTGACTTTTTGGAGATCATCCATCATCAGTGGTTTGAGAAGCAGAAGATATGAGTTATGAATATGTTCGGGCCGAATCGGAATAAGTGTTGTTAATAGTCTGTAAAAATATATAGCCAATCCCAGAAAATGTTCCAAAAAAATAAATATTAAAATAAAAAAACAAACCAAAATATTTGAATAAGAAAACAATTTTTGGTTTTTTTTTTTTTTGTTTCGAGGTTTTTAAAATGTTTGTGTATTTTTTTTAAGAGTTTTCTTTTTTTGTTGTTGTTGTTTAGTGGTTTGTTAGCCTGTTGTTGTTTTTTGTTAACATCATATTGGAGTTTATATATGTATATATAAGTCTGGAAATATTCAAATATGTTTAAACTGTGTGTTTGTGTTTTTATTATTATTTTGTTTTTTATCTCTCTGCTGCATTTGTTTAACAAATTTTTTGTTGTTTTGTTGTTGCTGTTTTCGCTTTTGTTTAAAAAGCACTTTTGCTTTGCAAATGAGAATAATAAATATTTAACACAATTTTGTTTTCGTTTTTCTTGTTGTTCTCGTTTTTTTTTTTCAATGGTTTATTCAATGCCATGAACAACTTCCTTTAGTTTTTTTTTGTTAACTGTTTAGCGATTTGCAATGGAAATGCGTCGTCAGTGTTGCCAGATCGTTCGAAAGTCTCGCAAAAAATTTATTTTTGTTTTTGGTCACAAAAGGATTTTCTGGCTTTGTTTTTTAGTTAGAAAAATTCGTGTTTTTTTTTTAAGTTAAATTAGTTTTTAAGTTTAGAGAGAGACTTTTTGTTTGTCTTTGCATTATAGTTTAAATCTGTTTTAAAACTTGCACAAATTTCGCTACAAAATGTTTTTTTTTTTAATTATTTTTGTTTTTGTTTAAAAAAAGTTATAGAAAAGTTGATTTTGTGGTGTTATTTTTTGTTTTGTTCTCGGAACGCAATTTTGTTTGTTCTTTCGTTCCAATAAGCAATAAACAATAAATTATTTAAATATATATATATTTAATTTATAATTTATTATTTATAATAAGTTTAAATGTATTCCACCCGAACTTACAGCATTATTAGTATTATATAGTATTATTATGCTTTAAATTTATATATATATATGTTTATATATTATACTCACAGTTGATTTTATGCAGTGGAGAAGATTTGACAGAGTTTTGGTAACGAAAGAGAGTGAAAACTGTGATTTTGGTGTGTTCAAGAAGAGAGAGTGGTGTGGTGTGGTGAGTTTGCGAAATGGTGGTGAGTTGAGTTTAGATTAGTTAGTAGAAGACGGTTCAACAAGATCAACAATAGCTGGAGAGGGGGGAAAAGGAAAAGAAAGAAACGAAAGTGAAAACAACTTTTTCGATATGAAACTAAATTAAATACCCTAACATTTTAGCAGTTAAGTCTGGCCTATGCGCGCCGACGATTTGGGTTTACAGACAGAGAGAGCTTACTATATAGATTTATATTTGATGAAGTTCAGATTTTCTACTGTTATTCTAGTAATCATTTTTTCCTGCTTGCTTGATAAATGTATCATAAGCTCACTTATAACTTAAACCCATACGCAAATACATATATACAATATATATATATATTATTATATGGGCCTATGTGTTAAGTGATTTTTTTGTTTTATCTTAGCTTAACAAATATTTGCTGTCTAATTTATAATAATATATTTTATATATATATATTTTTGTTGTTGTTGTTCGTCTCTTCGTCTTCTTCTTTGTCTAGTTTGCTGTTCAAGAGTTGTCTTCCAGCCTCCTTCTTCTTCCTCTTCTATGTGTGTGTTTGATGAAATCTTCTTGCTTCTCGCTTCTTTCTCCTCTTTCTTTTCTCTGCATCCTCGCATAAATATATAAATATTTAATTTGTATACATATATATATACTTTATAATAAAATTTAGTTTTTAAGTACATTATTTTTGCATTATATGTGTATATATATATATTTATTTATTTATTTATAGGTTAGTTTTTTTTTTTGCTGCTGCATCTTAAGCGCTAGAGAAATTGTTTGGTTGAGATTTTCTTGCTTCAATGTATTTGTTGTTACTTAATTTCATTTAAAAACTTTTTGTTGCACCCTGAACTACCCGACCCCCAACACCCCCACTGCAACCCAAGGGGTTGGTTTTTTGGTTGGGGGGGGGGCCTTAAAAAACATTCAACTCCCATTTTTTTGACTTGTGGAAAAAAACTTCTTCCCCTTTACTCAGCGCGCGCGCCAAAGCTCTGGACTCTGACCAGCCAGATAATATATATATGTATATATATATATATATAGATAGTTCTCAGATATCGTACTATACACACATATATATATATATGTATATGTTTTTGGTTGTAATTTAATTTTATATCGAAAATGTTTTGTTTGTTTGTTGTTGTTGTTTTTTTTTAAAGTTGGTTTTGTTTTGGTTTTTTTTGTTTTTGTAATTTTTATTTATTTATTTTTTTGTTGTTTGTTTCTTTATATTTATTAATTTTAAATTTAAATATAATTTAATAAGAAGAATTTGTTGTTGTTTGATTTTACATTATTTATAATATATATATATATATGTTGTATTTATAATATATTTTATTTCTGGTTGTTTTTTGACATGTTGTGTGTGAGTGTGTGTGAGAGTGTATGTGTAAAGTGTATGTGTGTTGTGGAGCTGTTGTTCTTGTTGTTGTTGTTGGTTTCTATAATAAACTTTGCCCATTTTTTTCTTAGCTTGCAAAAATTACAAATAGCATTTGTTTTTTGTTTTATATTAATATTTATTAGCGTGTTTTGCTTATGCCTTTATTTTTATATATATTTATTTATTTTTGCAATCAATTCGACAAATCGTTTGTTTGTTTATATACTTGAAACAATTTACTTCTTTTTTTTTGTACAGTTCTCCTTTGTCTACAAAATGCCGCCGCCGCCGCTGTCGTCGCCGTCGCCAGCTGGCGCTGCTGTTACAACCGCTAGAGGGCGCTGCGCTCTACGCGTTTGCGCGGCTGCTCACAAGTTCTGATTGGTTGTAGTTGTTGTGATCTGTGTCTGTGTGTTTGCCTGTATTTTAAGTGTAGTAGTAGTAGTTGTTGTGTTGTGTTTTTGTTTTAATTTGTTGTTGACTTATAACATGCTTTCTTTGTTTAAACGGTGACTTCTTTAAGTTTTGCTGTTTTGTTGTTGTTGTTGGTATTTGCATTTCTTGCATTTTAAAATTAAGTGTATGTGTGTTTGTGTGTTGTTGGGTTTTATATAATTTTTTAATGTAATTTTTTCTGGGTTTTCTTTCCTCTCATTTTTTGTTGTTTTTAATGCTTGTTTAAATTTTCTTGCTTTTGCTTTCTTCTTCTTTTCTTGTTTTTGCTTTGATTTTGTGTTTCTTTAAGTGTAAGTTCTTTTGTTTATCTTCTTTTTTTTTATATAAGTTTCTTAAATGTGGTTTTTGCTTAATGTTTTGTTTTTTTTTTCTTCATCTTGTTGTTGTTTTGTTTTTATGTTTTTTGCTTAACTCTTTGTTGTTTTTTTAAGATCTTTTACTGGGGTCCATAGCAACAGCGTGGCGCGATGTTATTGCGCACAGCTACAGTCTTCGTCAACATCTTAAAAAAATAGAAAGGCTTAAAAAGAAATAATTTAACGCTTCACTTCGATGTCATCATAGTCACGAATTCTGCAAAAATAAACAGAGAGAACGAGAGAGAATTAGTTAAAGTGTTTAGTTTAAAAAAAATCTTATTTAAGATCAAAGCATAAGAAAAAGTCAGAAAGTCCCAAAAACCGATCAAAAAGCTAGGAACCGTTACATTTTTTTGGAAAGTCTTTCAAGAAAGTCCCAAAAAATAAATCCCAGCAACTATTCACACTGTTAAAAAAAATTCCCATTTACTTTTCCCATCAAAAACAGGTTGTCAAACAGTTTAAAATTTATTAAAATGTTTAAATCTTTTAACAGAAAAATCCCTCTTAAGATCAAGCTTGAAAAACCAATAACTTTTAAAGGAAGTCCCTCGAGAGAGTGGTGAAAAATCTCAGCAACTGTTCACACTAGTGAAAAAAAAGTACCATTAACTATTCCCAAACAAAAATTTGTTGTCACAAGTATAAAATTAATTAAAGATGTATAAATCTTGTAAAAAAATAAAAAAACTTATTCAAAACTGTTCAAGATCTAGCATGATATTACTTTGAAGAAAGTGTTTCGAGCAGTGAAAGAGTAGTGAAAAATCGAAGCAACTTTTCATACTAGTGACAAAATAGTACCAGGTTAGCCATTCCCAGCCAACAGACAGACAGACAGACAAGCTTGTCAATAACCTTCACTGTGAATGGCAACAAATCATTACAACAAGTTCGACAGGCAATTACCACTTAACACTACAAATAGATGTGTCGTACGCCAAGTTCAAAATATATATAGATACGTATTCCAACTAATCAATAAGATAAATGAGCAAGAATCACAAGATCTGTGACGGCGACGACTAAAGAACAATACTCTGACAGACAGACAAAAGACGCGACTGAAGAAAAGATAGAAAATTAGCAGAAAGAGAAGAAATTTGGGGGAGAAAATTTATTAAGTGCTGCCAGACGAGCCAAAGATCTAAAGATCATATAAATATATAATGGAGCGAAGAAAAAAACCAGAAGCAATTAAAGAATGCTTACAAACCGAATTTTAAATGCTCTTTTAAAAGTATTTGGAGAAAATTCTATGAGAAAATTAATTTTAAAAACTTGAAACAATCAAATGTTTTTTTTAAATACTCTTTCTTTCAGCAGGAGAACGAATCACAAGGCAGAGATAATTTATGAAAATTGCCTCGATTTTTGTTGGTGATAAAAAAAATCATTCATGTCTTTGTGTGTGTGTGCAAAAGGTGAAAGAAGTTAAGAGGAAAGAGAGGGAGAGAGGATCATAAATTGGCAACGTTTTATGCTTCCGCGATGTCATCGAGAGTTAGCACGATATTCACGTCGTGTCCCCGATTTATCAGGTGTTTGCATGCAGCTCCTAAATATAGACGAGAGAGAGAGAGAACCGCTCATCGTTCCATCTCCTTCTTTTACACACAATCTATGCTATATGCAACTGCGTTGATTGGATTGTTATTGGTTTCTTCGTATTCGTATTTTTGTTCTTGTTATTTTCTTACATATTTGAAATATTTGTAGCATGTGAAAAGTAAAAGAACATTGTGTTGGCCTCTTGCTGATCGTGATGAACAAACAAAATAAATACGAACGTCAGATGGGCCAATGGGCCACGTCACATTGTTGGATAGCACCTGATTAAAGGTGTGACTCGATTCGACTCGTCTCGTCTCGTCTCTCCGCAGTTCAAATCGACTCGATCGACAGACTTTTGTGTGTGGGCGTACGTAAAACAACAGACAATAAGATATTCGGTTAAACGGCTGCCACGAAACGTGGCGATTGATGCAAAATGATATAATAACTTGTGAAAAATATGTTTGTAAACGAATATTTCAAGATTTTAATTGTGCCATCAAAAATAAAAGGCAAGGAATAAAGAGTATAAAAGTATTGCAGACTCGTTTTGATACATTTCGAATGGTTTTGATATAATTTGAATGTTTCTGATAGAACTCAAACGTTTTCGAATGGTTTTGATACGATTCGAATGGTTTTGATACAATTCCGTTGGTTTCAAATGGTTTTGATAGAATTCGAATGGTTTCGAAGGGTTTTGATACAATTCGAATGGTTTTGATACAATTGGAATGGTTTCCTTGAGACAAATGGTTAGCATGAGGAGTATTAATGTATGAGTATGAGTAGTTTTGAGTCAATCCGAAAAGTTTTGAATGCATGCCGTTAAGGAACTGAGGGTTAGGAGTATTAACTAATCAAAAGGTAGCGTTCAAACAATTTAAATAGCATTCAAAACTTTCGCTTTTTAGAAATAATAGCTTGCATTAGAACTAATGAGAATTACTTTCATACAATTCGAACAGTTATAAATGCTTTCAATTTGAATAATTTTAAATGCTTTCATCAAAGTTTCAACCTATTTTTGAATCCATTCTCTTAGAGTAGAACAACCTGTAAAATCTTTTCATCTCTTTTCTAGCTCGAGAATTTAAATACCCAATATTCTTTATCGCCTTCTAAACTAAATACTCATTTGTTTATAAATGAACCCTTATTATGGCCAAAAACGCAACATTCGATATTTAAATGAGAATAAATTACAATATGTATATCAAAGTTCAGAGTTCAGGGGGCACGCCCGAAAACAACAAACACGACCCTTATACACTATATTTCCTTGACTTTAGTATCCTTTTCTAGTGCTAAAAATATGCAAAAATGAGGTAACCCAACCCTGAAAAATCGAACAGACTTTTTGGGGTTGAGCCTTGACATTTGAAAAAAACTTTTTTTCTTAAGCTCTCGCGCGCGCCCTTTAATCACTGATCAAATTTCTTTAATGGGTTTCGATTTCAGGCCCATTTTTTTTTTTTGCAATTAGAATTAAATTAAGACGCTGGCAAGCAAGAATTTTGCGGTATATAATATATATATATATATTTTTTGGTGTGTGATTTTGAATACACCTTCGAATAATCGTATCGTGCCTTTCCCGCTAACCGCCCGCGCCAACGTTTGGGTTTTTGTGGCTCTGCTGTTTATCTTTCGTCGCTTTGTTTACATTATTCGCCAGGCTCATACTCTTTTCGTTACTTTTTTTTTTTGCCATAACATTATTTTGTTGCGCTTCTTTTGCTCTGTGCGCTAATGTTAAAAATTTGTTTTTCTTTGTATTTTGCCTCAACATTTTATTTGATTTTCAACTTGATTTTCTCACACAGTTTTTTCTTCTTTTGTGTGTTTTTTAATTTCATTTCTTTTTCACTTATTTTCTGACAACATTTTTATATTTGGCGCGGCGCCAAAGTAAGACTCATACTTGTGCATATCGGGTATATCTGTGTGTGTGTGTGTGTGTATAGAGTCGAGCCCATTGTTTGTTCTATATAATTCTCAGATACCTTACCCCCTCAACATCCCCCGACCGCTTTGCTCCTGCCGCTCCGTTACCAACAAGACAACAATAAAAACTTTTGGTTAATTGGCAATAAGCAAATGGCAACAACGCGCATTTATTTGTGTTATGCTATACACTTATATATCTGTCTATATAGTATATATATATATGTTATACATTTGTGTTTTTGGCTTAATGTTGTTGGTTGTTCGTCGGTCAATGTTCAAACAGCTAGCCAAAAACTTGTCTGTTTGCAAGTTATTGTTGTTCGTATTGCTAATTCTTTGTTCATTGTTGTTATTATCTTATGTTGTTTCAAGCTTATTGCACAATATTTATATTTGTATTTAATTGTTGTTTCTGTCTGTCTGTTTGTCTGTCTGTCTGTCTGTGTGTTTGCCCCGTTTAACATTTTTATGTTCTTTTGCCATATACAAACAACAATTCAATATCACTTTGCCGCTTTGATAAACTATTTCTGTGTGTGTGTGTGTGTGTGTGTGTGTGTTAGAAAAGGTCGACAACAATAAAAGCTACACACAGCTGGCAGGCAATGCGGCATAATGCAACCATGTGATTTTTGAACAGTTCGAGAGAGGATGCAAGCAAAGAGCACGCACACATTACACATTACAACAGTCACCTTTGAGAGGTAGCTTCAGTAAGGAAAGTAAGTAGAGAATCTAGAGTGTGTATGATACCAGTCAGAATGTACGAAAAGAAAGTAGGGAACAGTTTTGAGCTTCGAGTTTCGAGGAGAGTGTAAGAAAATGTTTTGAGAGATATAGTAAAGGAAGCGTTATAGTACAAAAAAGATGGAAGAGAGTAAGGAGTAAGGAGTGAAAGTAAGAAATGAGAGTGGTATGAGAAAGTCAAAGAAACTTGAAGTAAAGAATTGGTGACCAGAAGAATAGATTTAAAAACAGATCAGGAAAGAAATTTAAGAGATTTCCAAGTAACTTTATAGTACAAAACATATATATATCTTTAAAAAAGTATCATTAAGATAAGATAACAACAAAACTACAATCTAAACTCAATTACCATGAACTCAATCAACAATCATTAGAAGAAAATCGAATAATGTTATCGCCAGACTTGTCAAAAATATTGATAATATTCAAGTTGTACACGCGATTTTCAACACTTGTTCGATTAAAAATTACTGATTAATTTACTTCCTAAAAACAGATTGTCAGTAATATAATCAACTGCTATATAAATGATAATTTGTTGTTCTTGGTTGAAGAAATTCACAAAAGAAGTACGTATTTTTATGTTGTTTCTACTTTGGCTTTGGTTCTTTTTTCGTTTCGTTTCGGGTATTCAGTTGTTCAGTGTTCATAAATTTTCGAGTGATTAATCTATTTGATCCGCCAAAAAAGATTTTTGTGAGCCAAACGATTTTTATTTGAACTTGAGGGGCACACAGAACGAACAAGTTCGTTCGAGAGAAAATGTTTCAACTCGATACACGAAATATATATCTATATATATTATGTACAGATATATCTGATTTGATTGCCATCAGGTAACGCGGTGCGGTGGGGAGGCGGAAGGGAGGGGTGAACGAGGCAAGTCAAACACCAGGCCATTATTATTTTAGTTTTTGTTGCTTCTAAGTACAATCAAAGCAAATGATCTATGCCTAGAGAGGACGGGGGGAGGGGGGATAGTACCATGTGTTTGGGGTGTAAGATGAGAGGGGGCAAGAAGGGGGGGGGGGGGGGTGTTGCAGTACGACAACACGGCATAAACAACAAAATCTTAACACCTTGCTTTTATATATATATTTTCCCTCTTGTGTGGCTGTTATTGTAGTTATTGTTGTTGTTGTTGTTGTTGTATTACCCTCCTCTATTTTTGCTCAATTGAAAATTCAATTTTCAAGCAATTAAATTAAATTTCGAAGAACACACACAAAAAATCTTGGTTTTGGCGAATTTTCGCTTGAAATGTGAATGATGTACTTGAAGTTTCCCTAGATCTACGAAACATAAAGTATAAATGTTGCTATTTGATGTTTAAGTATTTCTTTACAACAATTTAGCTTACTTCAAAGCAATAAAAAGGCAGCAAAAAGTAATTTTTCGACAGAAAAACTTGTTAAGATCTTTAAAAGTTTAAAGAATATTCAATAATGGGAATGTGTATTGAAGTTTGACATCATACTAAAAAGTTTGACATCATATTGAGTAATGGGAATGTATATTGGATTAGATGCAGTTGTACATCATACTAAAATGTATTGTATTCTTATGTCGAATAATGGTAATGTATATTGGATAAGATCCAGTTTGACATCATACAAATCGATATAAGATTCGCTTTTGGATTCTTCTTTGGTTAAGTTAAGTAAATTCCTTTGGTAAGAAACATTTGTTTACCAGGAAATGTACAGGGTATTTAAGATGCCAAAGCACCGGATTTAATAGTCAAGTAAGTAGATAGGTTGTGTTGCGCCTCTGCTGTCTGTTGTCTGTTGTGTTGCACGCAACTGAAAACTTGTCTAATGAATCAGTTTAATATAGAGAAACACACACAAACACACACAACACACATCGAGAGCAACAACAAATAAAGTAATGCATGACACAACACATGAGCCAATTGTGACTCAAAATCTTTTATATAGGGTATACATTGGGTATCTAGTATAAAAGTGTGATTTTGTATTATGATTCAATCGGCAGCAATGCAAACTTTTTTTTTGGCATACAATTGCAGTTTATGTGTTGTTGTTGTTGTTGTATAGGAAACAGCAACAAAGTCAAACAACAACAATGATTATTGTGTGCGAATATCCAATTAGTGGCTGACATGACACTAATAACAACAACAACAACATTGCCGACATTCGACACACAACAAAACGTAAGCAGCTTAACGTGTTTAAAGAGAGGAGGGCAAGAAAGAGGAGGGGAAGGGGGGATGCTTACCTTCGTAATTGACCTGACCATCACCATCGATATCAGCCTCACGGATCATCTCATCGACCTCCTCGTCTGTTAGTTTCTCGCCCAAATTTGTCATAACATGACGCAATTCGGCCGCTGAAATGAAACCGTTGCCATCCTTATCGAACACTCTGAAGGCTTCCCGAATCTCCTCTTCGCTATCGGTGTCCTTCATTTTGCGTGCCATCATGGTAAGGAATTCTGGGAAGTCAATTGTTCCGTTGCCTAAACGATTCGAAGAAACAAAAATTCAAACAATTAGTTTCAAATTTACATTAAGTATTACATTTGATTCATAAAAGTGCTTCTTGCCATATGATACCCACTTGAAACCAGTGTTGGTTAAACCCTTAAAGTAACTTAATCTAAATGAAATAATCCTTACAAGCTCAATAATCATAATCACTACATTTCATTGAATAATAAAAGTACTTCTTCTATATGAAAGCCCACTTAAACTAAAAACCAGTGTTGGTTAAGTACTAAAAGTTACTTAATCCAACCGAAATACTCATTGGAATGTCAAGAATCATTTAATTATTAATTTTCGCATCTTTAAATACAACTAAAAGGTAATAAAAGTTCTTTTTTCAATCTGATACCCACTTAAACTAAAAACCAGTGTTGGCTAAGTACTAAAAGTCACCGAAATACTCTATGCAAAATCAAAAATCATTAAGTTTTTAAGTTCTGCACCTATAACTATTGCCAAGAACACATTTTTAAAGGCTCCCTCAAGCTTGAAAATTTGTTTAACACACATTTGCCATTAAAAAGTTTTGTTAAATGCTTTAACACACACAAACACACACACATACATATACAATTGTTATAAATGTCTTTTGAGCTCATCAATTTGCTTGCAGGCAGTTTTTTTTTTTTTCTTCTTTTCACAGGGGCACAATTTACGGGCCAAACATATTTCTTTATTATGAAGTTTGCAGCTGACACTGCATCACCTGCCCCCCACCCCCCCCCCCAATCTCTCACTCTGCTCCACACTTCCTCTTCTTTTGTGTGTGTTTTTCCCACAAAATCCCATTTGGCTCCTAGGCATACACACATACATCGACATAAATCCCCCAGAAGCCATAATCAAGCAGGTTTTCATATTTGTCTAAAGCTTGTTGTAAGGGCCTCAACATCTACTCTTCCCTCCCTTCTTATCTCCCCCTCCCTCCCATCATACCTGCACAGTTTGTGTAAAAGGTTTTTATGTGGAGCAACTTTTCGTTTTTCTCTCTAACTGCTCGTTTTTTTTACTCTTATTCGTTTGGCACACGTGGCGTATGAGCTACATTGTGGCGTTGATAAGTTTTAGTGCTGGCCAGGGCCAGATAAGCTCCAACTGTGCTAAGCCAGCTGCTAAGAAAGACCATGAACATTGTGTTGAATAGGCAAGTACTACACTTAGAGAAAAACATCTATGTGTTTCCAAAGATTTCACCACAAAATGCTTTCAAGTGTGGCGCAGGAGTTTTGGCCATACTTTTCTTGGTTGGTTTTATTCAAATTGAAGTGGATTCTGGTTCGTCTTTCATGCTTTTGGTTTTTCAGCTTCGCTGACCCCAAAAATAAAACAAAAAATTCTTGTTACGACTAATTGAAAAAGTTTCACTTCACATTTTTTCGGTGTTTTAAAGTTCGGGCATAGTTTTGAGTTCTTTTTCAACTACTTTGTTGTCTTCGCCTTCGTCTTCTTCATGGCCGTTTTTATGGCCACCCGAAAAGAATAAAATTGAAAACTTTTCTTTTGGGTGCTTTACCGAAAAAAAAAAGTTTAGTCTGTGAAACTCGCAAACTCGCCTTAATTGTTATTGACTCTCGCATTCTACGACAAAGTCTCTCTTTTACTGCTGCTGTTAACGAAAAGTTTTTCTTTTTGATATCATTGAATATTCTATAAGTTATATTTATAAAATGTATAAATGGTCTGCTCCCTGCAGTTTTTTCGGCCAACTAAGCAATATTTGAGATTAATTTTATGATTATGGTGTTTTAGGCACTTAATTTTTGGGTTTTTTATTGATATCTCAAGTTGAGAGCCGAGAGAATGCCCTTAAAGGCCCAGTAGATAAATTAAGATACTTTTATAACCATAAATTTATTTTATTGTATTTCTCTTTTATGCTTCGTCGTTAAACGTTTGACATAATAGTTTAGTTGTATTCCTTTTGCTATAAAGAACCACCTACATAAAACTTCATTACTTCACTCATTACATATCATTGACAAAGTATCTGAGTTTTATTCCTTTTGCTATAAAGAACCACCTAGATATAACTACATTACTTCACTCATTACAAGTCATTGCTATAGTTGTTGAGTTGTATTCCTTTTGCAATAAATAATCACCAAGATATAGCTACATTTCTTCCCTCATTACATATCATTGACATAGTAGCTTATTTGCATTCCTTTTCTTATAAAAAAAAATCACCACGATATAACTTCATTACCTCACTCATTACAAATCATTACATTGTATTCCTTTTGCTATAAAGAACCATCTACATAAAACTTCATTACTTCACTCATTACAAATCATTACGTTGTACTCCTTTTCCTAAAGAAAAACCACCTACATATAACTACATTACTTCCCTCATTACATATCATTGACATAGTTGTTGAGTTGTATTCCTTTTCTTGTAAAGAAAAATCACCTAGATATAACTACATTACCTCACTCATTACAAATCATCAGCTTCCAAACATAACACACACACAACAATTTACGAAAATATTTCTTGTGTAAAATTAATGTTTAGCTATCGTATTTAATTGCTCCACTCTCTCAATTATTGTTGGATCTATGCTCAAGTTCAAATAAAACAAAAACAAATCAATTCACACAATTCGATTTAAAAAACAACAACAACGCGTTATTCTTCGAGTAGTAATCGAAGAATTCGAATTTCGAACGAAAAAAAAAAACAAAAACAAGCAAAAACGAGCTAAAAACAATTAACAACTACATTAAATCGAAGCAAACAGCAAAATAAATAATGAATTTTTCCCAATGAAAAATGAATAAAAATTGGTTTAGTGTGCATTCAATTAAATTACTACTACAAATAAGTACAATAATAATAATAATGATTATTGAATTGCCAAGAAAAATAAGAACACACATATATATATATATCGAGATATATATGCTTTGGCGTTTCGGTTTCGGTTTGCTTCGCTTTTTTTTTCTTTCTTGTTTATTAAAAATAAGAATTCTTAAAAATACGTCGCTACTTTTGGCTTTTGCGGACTCTTAGGATTTCCCCAAAAACCCAAAAAAAAGACCATGAAATTTGTTGCCATTTTTGTGTATATGTTTTTTTGGCCAAAAAAGAATTATGTTAGACGCGCCTTAGACATGAGAATATTTCGCCTTTTTTTGACAAGGCTCATACAATGATGACGATAAATAAATATATGAATGGATGGATGATAATGTGTGTTTGTGTGTGTGTGTTGCCAATATTGTTGGCTGCGAGATGCCAATGTCTGTGGTCTGGTAATAGTTTTTGGTTTCCATTACCAAACGCGCCTCACAGACAAACTAGTCGAGTCATCATCTTTACACTGCCCCTTCCCCTTCCCCTCCCTCACGACGCGTTTCGCAACGTTGAGCAACATTTCTGCAGACAATTTAAAATTTTAATAAGAATTTTTCTATTTTTTCGTCGTAGTTGTCGTCGTCGTCGTCGCAACGCTAAATTTAGTTTTCGTTACGTTAAGTGAACTCTTTATAAATAGTATAACACATTTGGGATTTCTTGCGGCACACGCTTTGGTCATTCATTTATTTGATGCTTTTTGCCATCTTTTTCCCCATTTAGCTGGACAATTGTTGCACTCGCAAAAGTGGGTGAAATTTCTTTTTTGCCACATTTTAAAGTAATGAATGTTTAATGTTTCCGTCTACTACTAAAAATATACATGCATATATATATATCTAGAATGGTTGTGTGGGTGTCCATATGTATATTTTATATTATTTCTCTCTCTCTCACTCCCTCACTCTCTCTCCCTAATTGCCCCAACTAAATGACTGTCCATTTAAATAGTGCATAAAATCGAATAAGTGCTCTATTTGTTATGTAGAGATTTTTTTATCTTTAGAGATCTTTAATCTTTAAAGGCGAAAAACTAGAAAAACTATTAAAATGTTTGTGCTAAGAAAAGATCATAAGCAGAAATTATATTACTTGCAATAAATTGTTCGTGTTTAATGCCTTGTTTACTATATTATATAGGCCAAAAATACAAGCTAGAAATATTTCTCACTTTTACCCGACATAAATTGTATTTCATCTCTTCACAACTGCAAATTCCAAATGCAACTCTGTCACACATACATACAGCATCACAGAGATGAACTGAAAAGCTTGTCAAGTGTGTGTGTGCTTTGAGCCGCCATGCCAACTATTTATAGCTTCGTCGCTGCAGATAAGCATCACGTCAGTCAGTCACTCAATCAGTCAGTCAGTCATTCAGTTAAGTCGCCGTTTTAGTCTGCACGCTACCCACACCTAACAGCACAATCACCTATTCACGTGCTCTATGTGCATGTTGTCCTTTGCAGCGCATGCGTCTGAGCAGCAGCAGCAGCAGCAGCTTGCAGACTTTTTGCCCTGGATTTTTCATCACATGCGCACATTTGCACGTGCAAACAACAACAGTAAGAACGAGAACAAAGAACGAACCACAACAACAACAACACCTCCTAACGGCGCATCGCAGTAACGCAAGCAGCGCAGCAGCCTCTGCAGACAGCATGCAGAGCAAGAGTGAGAGTAAACGAGTGAGAGAGGCGGCTGACTGCTGGTGTTCATCATTATTATTGTTGTTGTTGTTGTTGGTACTGTTGCTGGCTGGTACTTCGGATGTGGGTGACGACTTGATTTCGGTTTCTGGAATTTCGTTGTCGGTCGTCATCGTCGTCGTCATTTCCTTGCACTTTTTACTTGTTACGCTTTGCACTTGTCGCTCGTTTGTCGCGATATTTGCGTGCTTAAGTGTGATAGTAGGTGTGTGTGTGCATGTGTGTGTGTATTGCAGCTCTTCTTGGGTGGGGCTGCTGTGTTGTTTTATTTTTAAGCTAATTGTCGGGCTTTAGGCGCAGCATTATGCAAACAGCAGAGAAAACTGCACAAAACGAGACACCCGAACGCATATGTACGTATGAGTGTGTGTGTACACATAAATAAAGAAAAAGTGATTTATAATTTGTGAAAATTTATATAGCCAAGCAAGCAGCAATAACAACAACAACAAGAAAACGATGTACATATATTCTCGACACATTTCACAATTGCTATAAATACGTATAAAAAGTCACACAAGCACCGTTACCTCGAGCTCTTTGTCTCTCGCACTCTCTCTCTCTCCCGCACTCTAGTTCTAATAAGTTGGCAAATATGATTTTTGTGTGTGTTGTAGCCAAAAGGTGAAAAACCTCAACGGCGCAAACGACACATTTTCAGCAAATTTTCACAAAATTGTTTTTTTGTCGAAATGGCGCGCGGCGCCTATCGCTCAATTTCTTTTCATACTTTTCTTATTTCGTTCTATTTTCTCCCTCCCTCCCTCCACCTACCATACCATAACGTATAGATTCTTTGCTTCATTTCTTCTCACCCCCGCCAAACCCAGAAAACAAAAACCACCTTTTGTCAAAAATCCTGTGTGCATTTTTGACAGCAGCCGCCAACAATACAACAACAACAACAACAAAAAGGCGTTCAAATATTTTTGGTTCTAATCTATTTTTAATGGCTATGACGTGTTTTTGTTGCATATTTTTAGCCGCTTGCCGAAGAACAAATAACACAAAGAATTTTTCGTTGTTGTTGGACCTTTCTCTCTCTTTTCTTTTGCCTGATCTATTCAATTTGTTCTTCTTCTGGTTGGGATTACTAACAAACAAGAATAGATCTTTATGCCGGCCATACATACATACAAACGTACAAACATACATTGAATTGAGTTTATAATTAGCAAAGCGAAAAGAAAAGGGTTCAAAGCAATTAGTACAAATAGCCCAAAACTAGTTCAGGAATTCTTTGGCAAATCTTAAATAAACTCTTGAGTAAAAGTTCTTCTAACAGAAGTATAATTGCTTTGGTTCTCATCCATAAAATCTTAACGAAGAATAATTCTAGTAAAAGTTCTTCTAATAGAAGTAAAATTGCTTTGGTTCTCATCCATAAAAACTTAACGAAGAATCATTCTGGTTTTATAGTTAAATCCCAACCCAAAAATTCTTTTTGAAAACTTACCATCGGCATCGACCTCGTTTATCATATCCTGAAGCTCAGCCTCTGTGGGGTTTTGACCCAGGGAGCGCATAACTGTTCCCAATTCCTTTGTTGTGATGGTGCCATCACCGTCTTTATCGAATAGCGAGAACGCCTCTTTGAACTCGGCAATTTGTTCTTCTGTCAGCTGATCGGCCTGCAAAGAAACGAAACACACAAAACGCACAAGAATGTTAGCAAAGAAAGATACAAAATTTTCTTTTTATTTTTATTATTAAATACCATTATTTTGCTTTTCGATTGAACTGACTTTGCTATTTCTATAATGTAAACTTTTTGATAATTAATTGCTGTCAAGTTTATGAAGTGTGTTTATGAATGATGACAGAATCAACGACGACGACTACTTTTTGAATGTTCTTTTTTCAATACCAAGAAACACAAACATAAATTTATTTGGTTAAAGAAAAACTTGGGCATAAAAATAACAAATTGACATTAAAAACAGTATTGTGTTTCGGGTCAAAAAGAGTGCCGTTAACAATAAAAGTTTACACTCGAAGAAAATTGCTTATATTAGATCAAGTTTAAAGGAAACTTAAGGAACTTTCGTTTTAAGAAGGAAAGAAGAAGAAAATTGCTTATTTTAGATGAAGTTTAAGGGAAACTTAAGAAACTTTCGTTTTAAAACATTTCTTAAATCGGTTTTGAGTTAGAAACGGTTCTCAAGGGTTCCGGTACTTCCAATTCCCTGCTGAAAATTTAGCTTTGAGCAACTTTCTTCGTAAAAAACCTTTCTGGAAACCAGCTTTTTTTGGAAGTCTTATGGTTTGGGATATTCCCTGTCTATTCTAAAACAAATAGTTCTTTATTCTTGTCAAAGTGTTGTTCCCATATGTCGAAGACAATCGTCAAGCGTCAAAGACTCGCATTACTTTCGGAAGGAAAAGGGTGTTGTTTCGGGGGCAATTCATTTAAATAATTTCGCATATTGTTTGCACTCAACAAAAGGAAACACGACAACAAAACCCCATAATAAACATATATATACAAGTTCAAATAAAGATAGAGATACAGTTGTTCTCGTATCTCAGCGTTGGTATCTACAGAAAAACACAAAAAGGTGTTAGGTTCCGGCTGACGTCAGTTGTTATTTATTTCAAGATCAAGAAAGCGGGGTATACGGTACGGTTCAAGGTTTTGTGGAATGAAAATTAGCGGAAAATAACAGAATTTTTGATGAAGGGTTTCCCGCCCCTCCCCCCGCCCCACACCTTTCTTTCAAGCTTGTTAAACGAATCCCAACGAAGCATCAATTTTGTAGCGAAGCGCGTCTAATTTGTTTTGACGGATGGACGGAATGCCTTATACATTTAATATATATATATATATACAACAAATGAGAATATATATATATAGTTTTGCGATAAGGTCGGCGCCCCTATATGAAATTAAAGTGAAATACGCCTGGTGCATACTTATTTATGATTAAATACAAAAAGTGATTAGAAATATTTGTATGGCCTACGTCAGAGAGAGAATGATTCGAATTATTATTACAAATATGCAATTTCAATATTGTTATTGATCGATTCGCAAGCTAAGCTCGTAATGCTCGTTAAACCCAACCCAAATAGTTTCCTTGTCATTATTGTAGTATATTCTATTCATGATTTGATTGTTTTGAAAACTAATTGCATTGCCAATCTATAAAATGATATTCGATCGGGTTTGAATAATGAGGTAATATGTTTAAGAAATCATTTCATATGCTTTTAAATTTCTGAAATCTTTATTTCTTGACTAATTATACCAATAAGTTTCTTATGAGCTCATACCATATGGAAAAAAAAAACTTTTAATTATAGAACAAACTTTTTATTGTTTTTTTTAATGACCTAACAAGCAATTTAATGAAGATTAAAGCATTTCTTAGATTTCTGATAAATGTAATTGATATATCACCGCCATAACATCAGGGTTTCCAACTCGAAATCTGAAGTGCAAAGTGTTAAACATTTGCTTTATCTAATCAAATTGGAAGAGGGAAATTTTATTGTCATGACTTGATCAACACACTTCAAGGCGTTCAAAGTGTTACATAAAGACGAAGATATGCCAAAATGTTTGCCAGAACAATACAAACCGATTTATATATATTAGCTGACTCTCTCTATATATGGGCAACTTCCGTTGGTGGAGAGCCAGAAAAGCCAACGCCTGAAAACTTTATCTAATCGTTTGGTCGATTGCAATTTGAAAGCGTTTGCTGGCCATATAGACATATATAAGTGTTTGTACTTTTATCGCTTTGGCCAGATAATATAGCAAAAACAAATACAGTAGTCAAGTTTTGATTATGTCACAATTTTTAGTGATGACTCAAACCCAAGCACCAAAGTCAGATTTAAAGCGTGCGTTTTAAATATGGCAATGCCGCCACCCACTCTCTAAATGAGCAGCGGCAGCAGCTGGTGCAAAGTAGCCAGATGGGCGGGCGGCGTAAGCTAATTGTCAAAGCCTTATATTGCCAGCGTTGCCCACCTAAAATGTTTTGCTTTACTGCGCTGCACACCTGCCCATATACGTGTATGTGTCTGTGTGTGTGCACATGTGATACAAATTAAGCAGAAACATTACTTTTAATATCTTGCGCTTGCTCTCGCGACTTTTGCACTCTCTTTTTCTTTGATTTCGCGACCAACTGTTAATCGCTCTCTTTACATTTGTGCCGAAAACCGGCAAAGTGTGATTAGTTCATGAACTAAAGCAACATTTTAATAAAGAGAGTTGCCGGCTTAGCCGGTATAAACCGGTTAACATTTATCTTCACACACATACATACTGATCGCAAAAGAATTGATATGCTAAATGTGTAGCTGTCAAAATGTTGTTTGTTCGTGATGAACTCAGCAAAAGTGAGTCACAAGAGGAAAAATATAGTACTAATAAACCGAAAACTACTTCCCCACTAACAAAGATGGCAAGAAAAACAATAAAAAATCATTCGCTGCGGAAACGAACACAATACGTTATTGTATATATATTTGGATGAGATAATGAAGCGGGGCGCGCAGTCAACAAACTTTGAAGATCAAGTTCTGTTTAATCATAAAGAGAGTCAGCTGCGGCGTTAAGCATATGAATCACGATTAATGAGAAGAAAAAAAAATAATAAAAAACTGTTTGCATTGCGCACACTAATTAAATTAACAGACACGCTGATGGTGGGGTGGAGGGGTTAAAAATACTCAAAAAAAAACAAAAAGAAAAGGCCAAAAATTGGATTATGTGCGGAGTAATGTGGGCGACGTGTCGCCACGTTTGTCGTCTGGGGCGTACAAAAAAAAATTGAAAAAAAAAAGAAATGTTTCTTGATTATGCTGCTGCACGCTGCATACACGTTTGGCCCGTTACAACAAAATTCTTGGGCGAATGACAAAGTAGAACAAGCAGCAACAACAGCAGCAGCGGCAGCAACAACATGGCCAAGCAGCCGAGCCAAGAGCAGAGGCAGCAAAGCCAAGCAGAAAGCGAAACAGCAAAATAACCGCAATGCGGCAAATGAAACGGTTATGGAAGAAAACAACAAAACGTACGGCCCGCAACCAAAGGAAACAGACAAACAGACAGACAGAGAGAGGCAGAGAGAGAGAGAGAAAGCGCACGCAGATAAAAGTGCGCGACCGGGAGAGCGCAAGAGCGACGCAGTGCGAAAAAGTTGCGAGTGATAACAGATGTGCAGAGAGCAAACGAGCAAGCAACACACACTACAGCCGAAAACTGTGTGAAACGGTTATACGAGAGCGAGAGAGATTGGAGTGGAGCACTGCTGAGAGCGAGCGCTGCTGTTTGCCGCGAAACGGTTAAATTGAGCGAATCAACGAAAATGCGACAAAGCAACGGCGGCCAGAAATTCCAAAAGCTAAAGAATTTTTCGCTGTTGCTTTTGATTTTAGATTTTTTTTTTTTGCCTGCGAGCGATTCTAACCTCAATTTTCGCGGTAAATAAAGCGAAACGAAATACAACAAGAAAGCGTAGACTGCAATAGCAGCGGCCGCAGCAGCAAAAAATATAAAAGTAGCCTAAAATGCCGGCAGCGCTGCTGGAAACAGCCGTTGTTGCTGCTTCTGCTTGCTGTTCTTGTTGTTGTTGTCGATCAGATAAGTAAATCATTTTCTATGTATTTTTTTTATGAGCAGTTCAAATATTTACTGATAAAGTGGCGATAGCAACACATTTTACTTAAGATTTTTTTCCAACTTTAAGTGTTCATAATTTGGGCAAAGGTAAAGGTTGTTGCTGCCTGTATGTTTGTGTGTGTGTGTGTTTGTATGTGTAAGACAGCTGCGAGCAGAGCAGCCGCAGCGACGCCTTTTGATGGCCAGCGGGTTGGGCAAAGGGGCAAAGCATTGCGCTGATAACGAGTTTTTTTTTCTTCGTTGCTTGCTTTAGTTATTTTTTACACGTTCTCCGAGTGCCAACAATTAATAATAAACAAAGGGGGAGGGGTGTGAAACGAAGGCCTGTTGTTTCCAGCTGAGACCTTTGGTGCATAATATTTTTTGAGGGTTGCGCATCACATGTTAGGTCTAAGTGCAGCCCTGAATTATTATTGCAAACATTTTTTTTTTACTTTTTCGTTAGTTGAAAGTGTTCTTGATTTATCGATATTGCTTTTCTAATTGACATTTATGGCTTAATTTTAATTTAAACAAATTGCTAAGCGGTATCAACATCAACATAAATAACAACAAATTGATTAAAAATAAAATGTTTTGTGTAGATTTTTCGAAAAATCAATAAGTAAAGTTCCTTAAAACATTTCTGAGAAATAGTTAAACATTTTTTATATATAATTTTGTATGACAAACAATTAAAACCAGCTATCTGGCTATAGATATGATAAGAAAAATATTTAAAAGCTGAGTGTTTCTCTTTAAATAGAATGACTCATTAGAAGAAGAAAAAAAACTAACCCTCAAACTAATGAACCTTTTTTTTGGGCAGGCACAAAACTAGTTTCAAGTTTTGTATTCTTTTCACAGGGGTTAATTTAGGGACAGCTGCTGCTTTAGGGCGAAATCCAATTGGGAAAAAACGTGCAATTTGAACACATACACACACACACATACACGCATACACATGCATGCAAGCACACATGTCCAAATTTAAACCTTTGTCTAAGAATTTGGCAAAAGAAAATGAAAAGAAATTCTATTGAAATTCTAGTGTAAACAAATTATGAGCAGCGAGAGCGAAATGAACGTCAAAGGGAGTTAGACAGAGACAGCGAGATGGTGAGGTGATGTTGAGTTTATTGATGAACTTACCATTTTTGTTGTTGGTGTTTTGTTGTTGTTGTTGTTGCAAAGAAATGTAGCTAAGGTTAATCCGCTGCTGCTGCGGCTGTAGTTATTGTTGTTGTAGTAGTGGTATGTGTAAGTGGAATTTAACGTTGGACGACGACGGCGACGCGCGTTCTACGTTTAACTTTTAAGCAAATTATTTATATATAACACACTGTAAGTAAAGAGCGAGAAAAAGAAGAATAAGAATAATTCACGCTTTGATATAACTCTTTTTTTGGTGTTTAGTTTAAAACTGCTGTAAATAAACGAGCGACAACAACAACAATATTACAATTTCTCTATTTTTTGCCGAACGGAGCAGCGGAGTCTTTTGCCGGCGGCGAAACAAATGAAATGAGGGAAATCAATTGAAGTATGCGAGAGAAGAGGCAAAAAATAGAGACAATAAAAATGTTAACATTGACGTCGCCGTCGGCAGCGAAGAACGCTACTTTGCTTTCGCCGTGGCAAAATTTCTAGTTGTTGTTGCTGTTGCTGCCGAATATTTTTTTTTGTGGGATAATTTTTCGTCTTGCGTTTTATTCTCTTGAATTTTTATATTTATTTGTTCGGATTTTTTTCTATTGTGCGATATAATATGCGAAACACACGCGCGCACATTCGTTATTTGAATACGTATAAAACAAAACTTTTATATGCTCTTTTTCGGTTAATACAGAAATATTTCTTTTTTGATTGTTGCTGATTTTGTTCACGCAGTACAAATGGTGTTGTCCTCTGCAAGTTGTTGGCTTATATTTGAATATATTGTTTTATATTAAGAAAGTAACTCACGATCCTAATCAGAACTAGCGTCCGTAACGGTCGACAACTCAATTGTAACTGTACCGTTTAAAAACCGTTAGCGTACTACAATAAATTCGCACTGTTGTGCTGCTGTTTGGCTGCAAAGCTTATGTTAACTACTTGCTGTTAGCAACTCAAGTGAACTGCACGCGCTCTCTTGACTACTCAACTGAGCTGTTGCGGCCCTGTTATGCTCAACAGGGCTGTAAATTAACATTCTCTTTGCTAAAACTTACGCTCTTTGCTGCACACAAGCAACTGAGCGAAGCGGTTAGCGAGCGAAACGGTTTTAGTGCGCTCTTCAATGCGTTTTGCTTGATTTTTGTCGTTTTATATTTTTTTTTATTGCTGCTTTGCGTAAACGCAACGAATTAGCAAAGTAAAAAGAATTTGAAGATGATTTCGCAAAGCGGCCGCGCCGGCGCCTTTAGCTTAATAAATGATGTCAGATAATTGCGGTCCAAAGTGAAGATCAACAATAGTGCTTGAGACTTTCCAGTAATGTGACAAAAAAAAATGTTTGTGTGTTGATTGTGCGGCGAAAATAAACTGAGCATAAGTGAACAAAGCATATTAACATAACATAAACACATACACAAACGTTTTGTTGTATGTTAATTTGCCTTTGAGTGTTTTTTTTTTGGTTTTGTTGTGCCTGCTTTTGGTCATTTGCCACCATTTCGCATTGTCCGCGTTCATTTTGCACTTGTAATGTTTTTTTGCCGCAGCAAATTGTCGCAATGGTGTTTTCGCCTCCTCTTCTTCTTCTTCTTGTCTTTTGCTGCAATGTCGTCCAATTCGAACGCATGCCAACAAGTTAAGTATGTTAACCTCTGCAAATTAGACAAGGGGCCACAGACAAAAAAACTGAAGTAACAATGCAGCAACATTGGGAACTGAGAACGGCGACGCTAACGTTGACGCTGACGTCGTCACTGGCGACGGCGACGCTGACGACAGCAATGCGCAATTTTTCGCCATGAAAATTCGGTTTGGGTAAGTCTCTTTCTCCTCTGTCCGTCAAACACACTCACAGTATATGTTTGTGTGTGTGTGTGTGTGTGGGTAAACATTTTGCAAAGCCAAGCGAAGAAGCCCCATAAGCAATTGCGCCAGCACCAAAGTCCCAAATTCATTTGACTTCCATACTATTTTTTTTTATTTTCCATATTGCGTCAACGCTTGAGTCGCAATGCGTTAAAAAAATTTTTGGCGATTTTAATTGGGTAAAATAAATGAGTTTGAGGTTATGTTGTTGAAGGAAGAAAATGGGTAAGAGAAGATATTATCGTAAATTTTAAGACTTTCATTAACTCCATCTTGAATTTAACTACTATGTTAAGGACTTAAAGCTAATTACTCTACGGTACATTTAGCCGTAAAAGCAGCCGTGAAATTCTCAGTGTGAATTCGCTAATTGTCAACGCTAAATAAACTGCCTGGCAATTAAGACGATGGCTTTGATGGCATTTTATTAGAGCCACTATAAAAAACAAGGTAAACTTCTTTACAGTGTGACAAAAACGAATAAAAACGGAAAGTCATTAAAATAGTTAAGTGATTAATTCGCAGTAGTTTATTATTATAAAGTAATGTATGTTTGGAAATAAATGAATTTTCAATCTATTTTGTCAAGTTTCTTCTGCGTACTTTCAGATTCTTCTTGCTTCTTAAACAATTGCACTTTAATTAGTTATTCTTCTTTTTCTTTCTAGCCTTTCGTGCTTTAAGTTTTTGATCCCTGCGCCATTTAAGATACGACTTCTGTATCTTTCGAGCTGCGCGATTCATCATGAAGATTAGAATGCGTTCCTGTTGCTTGCGCTGTTCTTCCCGTTCGTGTGTGATAACAATTTGACTGTAGACAGCTTCTTCAGCACGATAATCGATCATAAAATCATCCAATTCCTTTTTGGCGACTTTGTATTGATCCTCCAGATCGAGATTCTCACGTAATTTCTCACCAACATTTGTATCGTGCTTCTGAAGAATGCCCTCAAGCTGCATAAGAAGTTTGTTTCTGTGGGATTGGAAGAGAACATTTTATTAGTATGAATAGGAAATTTTCTTTTCCTTACGTACTTTTCCGCACGCATTTCCTTTTCCTTCTCCGCATTCTTTTGTATTAAAACTTTGTATTCATTGTGCGCCTTTTCCAGTTCTTCCTTTAGCTCCTTCTGTTTATCAATGCTACCCTTATGATTGTCGTGTAGAATGCGACTTTGCGTCCCTCTATAAAGTGTTAGAAAATAGTGTAAGAAATCGAACTTATTATCAAAAACCCTTCTCTACTTACATTTCGTTCTGGATGCGAACATTATTCTTCCACTTTTTGCTGGCTAAATCATTCTCATGATTTTCTAGAATTAATAATTTGGTTGCCTGTTTCCAACGTAGAACTGCATTCTTGGATCTAAGTTGCTTCCTGCAATTCTCAATGCGAATTTGAACGGTTTCCCGCTCCTGGAACATTGTAAAGAGCTTTTGTTCCATATTCATTTCAGCTCGGGAAGTGCGTCTTAAATGACGATCGGCAGCTTTTAAAAGAGTTTCACTTGCAACGAGAAGTTTCCTATGCTCATTCGAAAGTGTTTCGAGATGCTCGGGAAACATTTCGTAGATATAAAAATGACGTTGAAAATAATCAATAATATGAAGCACTTTCGGATTAAACTCCTCCATTTCAACAACATCCACATTCTTCATGTTCCCCAAGAGTTTGACAGCTGACTCGTAAAAGGTTCCTCGCAGCAGACTCTCCACATTCTCCAAATCATTTGCCAACTTGGGCATTATAAGCGATATCTTAATCCGTCCTATAGCGTTCTCCAGTATTCGTATAACATTGTCAATTTGTGTATCGCGTGTACGCGTAAAGTCTGTTTTAATATCATAAAGTTGAATACTAATAAAGTATCTTTTGTAATTTTAAAACATATTTTCTTACCGGTTACCGCTTTCTCATTGTGTTGCATCATTCTATCTTCCGTTTGTGAAGTGTTTGATTTTGTTTATACTTTAAACAAGTTATTTACTTTCAATATGAAATGGGTTGCTTGGCAACTTGTTTGGTTGCTAATGCTTATATCATATATCATAGGTACACAAGCAGAAAAATTCCTACTATGGAGTTCCCTAGGCAAAACATTCTACAAAACTACAAACTACAAGAACAAGATATATTCCAAGGAACTAATAAGAATAAGTTCTTAAAATACGTACTGAATTCTTGATATAGAAAGGATTCTTCAACGAATTTTAAGAAGTTTCCCTATATACAGATATTTCAGAAGAAAAATTCCTACTAAGGAATACCCTAAGCAAAACGTTCTACAAAAGATTTTCTAACATTTGTTTGTCTGTAAAACGATTTTCGACTACAAGAACATTATATTCAAGTGTTGAGATCTGTTCCAAGGAACTTAGAAGAATACGTTCAAAAAATAATTACTGAAATCTTGATATAGAAAGGAAATTTTCCTATATACAGATATTTCCACAGCTCAAAAATGGTTTATAGACATCCCATTAAGTTCCTTTATAGCTTAAAGTTTTCCTTAACCCGTTCTTAACTTTATTTTTCCTTAGTTCTCTAATCTGTTACAAACATCCTTACAAATAAGACAAGTCCTTTTAGGCTCTGTTTGCCTCTGTAAAGAGTATAAATTCGCAGTCTGTGTGTCGGCTAAAAATAGCATGCGTATGCTGGCGGGCGTGAAAGTGGGTGTGGCACTCTGGTGGGCGTTAGATGTTGTCCTATGCAAAATCGTGAAAGGGGCGTATGGATTGGGAGGTGGGCGTGGCTTGGCAGTGGCAGTTGGCTTTTCAGTTGTATTCTCGAGCCTTTAGTGCCTACAGCAAAAAAAAAACACAACTTGTGCCACAGCGCAAAAGTTGCACAAAGTGAAGGATGGTTTGGGTGGCATGTCTGTGTGTGGCTGTGTGTCGCATTATGTCAACTGGCGTGGCATGAATGAATGCTGCTGCTGCGACAGGCAGGCAGTCAAAGCGTCAGGCAGTCAGAAACAACGGCAACTACAACTATAACAGCGCGGCATTTCCTGTTTGAAGAAGTTCTAGCAACCAAAAAGGAAGAAGCAGAAAACCACAAAGAAAAGCAACAAAAAACGGGTGTGTCCCTTGTACAAAGGACAAGCGTTAACCGACTTTGTCGACAAAGCGCTTCAGACAACAAACAAATTTATCGAAAAAGCCTGTACCATATATATATTTATATATATAAGGTGCCTCAGGTGCGAAAAGTTTTGATGAGTTATTGTAATGGGAAGTGTATAAAGGAGACACTTGGGAATAAATAGGGAAAAGAGGAAAGTGTAAAGAGTATAGAGTGTTGAGTATAGAGTGTAGAGTATAGAGTATAGTGTATAGAGTATTAAGTATTAACTATAGGGAAAACTTAAAGGAATACTTCATTACAACGATTTCAATACGAATGACATTGAATAGTTGACTGTCCCTCAATCAATCATATAGTAGACATATGGAATCCACTGGGTCAAATATATAGACCTGAAGTTTCATTTCCTAGTTTAAAATATATACCCAACTATAAATAGTACACCCTGACCATTTTAACCTTTGATGTTTGGATTTTGTGAAGCTCCTTGTCGGCTTGTTGTAGTCATTTTCCAAATGATATGTTACCCAAATAGCCTGCAATCCTTCTACTTACTTACTATATTGTTCTCTTTCTAACATGCGCTCGCTACCCATATGACGCACAATTTGCAGGTATGAACATGAATGGCCTCCACATACCTCCACATACACGCATGCACACAGCACTGGTAGAGTGAGAGAGTGGGAGAGAGCGAGCAAGCGAGCGAGAGCAAGGATAGGCAACCGCAGTGACAGCTGCGTTAGCGTCAGCGCAACAAGTAAGAGGAAGCACTAGGTGAGAGGTGGAAGCAAAGCGTCAAATAATATGGCAGGCAGAAAAAAAACGTCGCAGGCCAAAAGTCGAAACAAAGTTTTTTCAGCGTTTGTCGTTTTTTTTTTTGTGCTTGTCTGCGTAAAATGCTGCAATGCTGACGAACAAAACCAAAAAAACAACAGCAACAACAATAAAATAATATTGTTGTTGGCTGGCAACGAAAGCGAATGTGTGATAAAGATGGTAAGAAAAGGCGATGGCAATGGCCGAAGCCTGAAAAAATGACGCATAAGCAGCAACAGTAGTAGTTTCGGGAGAGAGAGAGTGAGCGCAGCAGGAGAGAGAGAGAGCGCAGCACCCAGATGTATGCAGAAGTTTTTTTTTTTTGTCACTGGCAACGTCGAGCTTACGCGAGAGAGAACGTAAGAAACGGCCATGCAAAGCGGCGCACCGCAGAACAACGTAAACGGTACTGCAAAACGAATGTGCAGCGCAAAGCATAAACCACAGAGAGAGCGCTCTCTCTCTCACATACATTTACTGTTGCTGCTTGGCCCACATTTGACAGGCTCAGCTGTGGCTGGTATTCTTTTTTTTAACCGTTTCGAGCTTTGAGCTCATTATGTCGACGTTGCCGTCGCGTCGCGTCGCGTCGCCTTGGCAGCATTTCTGCTGCTTAAATGTTATATACATACATACGTACGTATATTTTTTATTGTCATTTTACTTTATTTTCACGACTATCTATGCGACTGCGACGTTTCACAGGCTAAATTCCTGACTGCCACGCTTCGTTCGCTTCGGCCGCATTGCAGCTATAAATTAGCGGTTTTTTTTATGCATTTTTGCCTAGCAAGATTACTTCGGGGGCCACCGTCAGTCAGCGTCAGCGTCAGGGTTGTCTACATATTTGATTTTTAACGTTTGCACAGGTCACAGCACCTTCTTTAAAAGATATCTTATATAGAAAGTAAAAGACTTGAATTGAAAAAATCATATTTTATATCTTCTTAATATGTTTTCTATTTTAGTTCTTGTCATATAAAAAAAAATATAATCATATACCCCATTTATTTTTCAACACCATCAAAAGCTTTTCAATTTCCATTGTCTCACACACACACACAGACACAGACACACACATATACACATGTGTATAGAGTATATTTAAGTATAACAATAACTAACAGATCCCACAAACTTGATAATGCAGCCTTGCGGGATGCGACAGTAAAACTTAACGACAATTTTCAGTTGCCTTTGCCACTTGCCCCACTAAATTTTTTAACATTCTTATTTCCACTTGCCTGGGTTTTGCTTTTGCTATTGCTAGTGCTTCTACTATAAAGAAGAAAGAAAAGTTTTTCATTTTCAAAGCGTTTCCTTTTCAGGTTTCTTAGTAGTTTCTTTTCACTACTCTCGTTGCGGTGGCGTAAGTTTCTCTCCCTCTCTGTCTCTCCCTCACTTTCTCGAAGTTTTGGCCTTTGCCAGATGGTTTTTTTTTTTTTTGGGTGTGTGCTTTGTTTCAACCTTTTGGCTTGTCTGTAATTTGAATTTTTTCAACTGTGAACTTGCCTCGGTCGTTTTACCATCCTTCTCGCATATAAGCTTGATTATGTAGAGAAGTAGAAGAGTTTAGTTATCTAATAAACTGCTTGCAATGCGACTGTAAGTTTTCGATGCTATAACAAAAGTTTTGTTAGTGTGTGTGTGTGACTGTGATTTTGGTCCTTAAGTTCTTGTCGCTTGAAGAGTTTCACAACTTAACACAGTTTCACTTTAACATTTGATCAAATCTGTAACTTTCCTTTAAACTGTTATGTCCAACGATAATGGAATATACAAGATAGGATTCCAGAGGCTGTTATTTGTTAACAGAAACGATAAAACCTGTAAGTAAGCACCTAGCACGTATTACGATATTATTGAATACGATATTGCGTCCGATGCGCCAGACGAAGATTTGTTGTTGCTGTATTTCATTGTGCCGTTGTGTGGTGGCCAGACGAAGATTTGTTGTTGCTATACTTCATTGTGCCGTTGTGTGGTGGCCGAAGTTGAGATTTTAAATATTCGACTTTTGCTTTGGCTGCTTGCTATGACTCAAATGGGTGGGTAGTATAGACTTTATATGAACTTTGTGAAATTGTATGGCTAATCGTGATAAACTTAACTATGACTTCTATCATACATGTACGTGTGTATATATTAGGAGTTAGGTAGATCATAAATGACATATTGAACACGTTTAAAATGACTTAATACCAAATTAATACTAACCATAAAATAAACACATTTAGCTTTCAAATACTTGTCCGTGTATTATAAATATACATTAATAATTGCATTGACTTGTATTGAATATTGTAATAAAGGGTATAAAAACACATTGAGCAGCGGTTGCGTTTCAGCAACGACAACCGGCACGTGTTGTTGTTGTTTGTTCTTTTGCGTTTTGCCTTTTTCCCGTTAGAATACACAAAACGACGGCCCAAGCCCATACGCAGCAGGCAAGCTGCAGACGATTTGCCTTCGACACCAACGAGCATACAAACACAAACATACATATAAGTACTCATTGATCGACACAACAAAATTCACTAGAAAGTAGGCACCAGTGGAGAAATCGCGACTAGACGATACCCTGAACCCTTTACTTCCTTCTGCCTGTTACATACTTTTGCACAAATCAATATACCCTTTTTCCCTTGTTAGTGGGTTCAGTCTGTAACAAGCAAATTTACTTCAGTCCATACACAAAACAAAAAAACAAATTCATACACGGCGGCAGACAGAAATGGATACGCAATAAACGAAAATACGAATATCGTATGAGGGAAAATAGGTGCTATTGTACAGAGCTCGTTATTTAACTGTAAAAAACGAGGGGAATTTATTTTCGTGTCTTGTAGTTATATCGTTTTTGTGTTATGTCAAGCACTGCTTGCTCAACATGTTAACTTAACATGATCATGTTAAGTTTAACTTTTCTTTGCTCTCTTTGATCAACTCAGCAACTCACTCTCTCATTCTTTCTTTTATGTTAGATGCTTCTACTTGCTTTCTTGTTTGCTTAACATTTGATGCTATTAAAAAAGTTTTGTGTGTCCTTTGCGCTTGCTTCTTCTTCTTCTACAACTTTTGTGACTTTTGTGGATAATTTAATAAACTAGGACGACAAAAACAAGTTGTTACAGATTTCATTTATGAGCATGCAAACTTTTTGCAATTAAATTGAATTCTTTTGTTTTTCTTTTCCTATTTTTTGTATATTTTCTTATTATTTGTGTGTCGCGCAAAACAAATGAATTATTTTCTTTGATTGACATTTGCTCCGAACTTTGATGCCAAAGCGCTGTATTTTTGTTTTCTGTCTCTCTCTCTCTCTTTTATTTTTGAGCAGCTCGTTAATTTTTGTTCTTCTATTTTGCCGTCTGCTGTTACACATGTTTTTTGGACTCTGAGTGAGCGAGGGGGAAAAGAGAGTTTCACAAGTTTTTTTGCGCGTCGCAAATTGAAGAGAAGAAAACCGAAAAAAAAACAATCGTAAAAAATTTCCTTTCTCGTCGTTGCGTTTTTTTTTCGAGTAGGCTTTGGTTCGTTAGCTTCCATCTTTTTTGGTTGCTCTTTAGCACGCGCCCGAAAGCATGCAATAAAAAATTGAAATCGCCTTTTTTTAGTTTTATCAATAAACGCATTTCAGCTGCCAACTTTTATTGACCCAGTTTATATAGATATTTAATACTGCTAGCGGCAGTAAAAATAAAAACTAGTTATGGTAATCATCGGAAAGTTGTTGTTGTTATTTGTTCTTCAATTAATGTGTCATGCGCTTTTTGGTTCGTAACATTTTCATTAATTGACTTTTTGTTTGGCGGACAATTATTTATATAAACTGAACGTGAGATGGAGTCTAATTGTGCAAAAAATCAAAAACATAACATAAAAAGAACTCAAAACATAAAAATCGAATTAATCCACTTAAAAAAACATAGCCTAAAGTTTAAAATCAACAAGCTTTAGGCAGACTTAAAAATACCTAGAGCAAAAGTCGATTTTGTAAGCTTAATTTAGATCTCCGGAAACTGTCAAAAACTTTTTGTTTGCTGTTGACAAATATATCGATGATGGCTCCTTCCACTTCCACTTCCGCTTCCGCTGTTGATGATTGAAGGATAATATTTGTGGCTAAGTACATATATATTTAGGGGATCTATTTGGCTAGCCCAAAGTCAACAAAAAATGGCCAAAATAATGCTGGCACGTGCGAAACGAAGGCCTATCTAATATATGTATGGTATGTATGTATGTATGGTATGTATGTATGTATGTATGTATGTACGTATGTATGTATGTATGTACGTATGTATGTATGTATATATGGATGTACGCAATGTTTATTTGGGCAAAGTGATTGATGAGCTCTCAGTTTAGATGAATATTAACGCCACAAAATTCAGTTGTCAACACGTTTTTAATGTATGGATACTCTTACCCCCCCGCCCCTCTCTCGACCTCCCACGAGTCTATAAGAATATCATCTTGGGAGGCGGTGTGGGGGTGGGGGGTGATGTTGTTGGTAAATGTAAAATCCAGTTTCAAGTTGCCTTTTAATGAAGTATTTATTTTTTTTCTTGTTCGTGCTTCTGCGGCTGCTTTTGCATGCGCGGCACGCAAATTTTTTGTTGCCAATAAGCAACCGAAAACAATTTTTATATGGCCTGAATGGGGTAGTAAGGGTAAGGTGGTGGGAAGGGTGCTGGTAAGGTGCTGGTGAGGTGCTGGTAAGGGGTAGTTGACTTATACTTTGCTATGCGTGCCGCGTGCGCTTTTGGCTTTCCTTCTTTTGTGAGTGTGTGTGTTGAAATATCCTGTACACTGTGAAAAAAGAGGGGGTTGGTATGAGCATGGCAAGCTTTCACATTGCTGTTGCTTACAGGGTATCTATCAGTCATACACGCTTTCCTCTCACAAACTTATTTCCTTTATTTTTTTGGTTGCTTCTTCTCTCTCCACTCGCCCCCTTCGACTGCCATCAAACTGGGGTTGCTTAGCTACGCGGCCCAGCCAAAATGTAGGTCATGTTGGGCTGGGTAAAGGAAAAGCCAGCTGTAACTGGGAGCTGGAGCTGGAGCTGCGTTCCAACTCTGCACTCGCAACATTCCCAGAGAAAGAGAGAGATAGAGAGAGTTGTATGAGGGGTAGGCCGGAGGGTTTTGCTGGTGTCATGAATACTTTAGTATGAGGGCGTGGCAAACAAAGCACAGTCACAGTTCTCTAGACTCAGACTCAGACTCCATCCACTACCTTATGACATATATATATCTGAAAGTAAGTAAGAGTGGGGCGGGGCGAGGCGAGTGCAGAGCGTGCTCATCAGCTCATGCCTCATGCCTTATTATAATGAAAATTTCATTAGAAAATTGAATGTTGACGTGTCGCATGTGTTGAAGCGACTGAACACACACTTGAGTGGCTTTTAATACCTACCAAATAATTTGGGGTGGGAGGGGAGAAGGCCTACATAATCTTCAATAACATTCTTGTGTACGAAAAACGAAACAGACATGTTGACAGTTTCAATTTTCAACTAATTTTCATAGCATACTTTTTTGCGCACCCAAAGAAACTTCCAAACTTGACATTTGATAGACATTTTCTTTTACATTCTTATACCATGTTAACATAACATTTTCTTGAATTCCCTTAACAGTTTAAATGCACATTTTTACATAGTTTAACATCCCTTTTCCTGTAACTCTTCTACTTGTTCTTCTACACAACCAAACTTTAGCTGACTTTAGCTCAAGTTGAACAAACAACTGAGTTGGCTTTTCGGTGCACTTAGCCGAAGCAGTTTTCTTGACCCAATTTCAGAGAGGGGGGGGCAGAGTGCAAAGGAATGAACCTGAGATGGGCTTCAGCTATTTACTTTGCCAAATATTTGTTGTTGCATATCCGTTGACCATGCTCCTACCAAATGTTATTTATTTGGCATGCCTGAAAATATGCGAAACCAAAAACCCAGCCTCAGAGCCAATGACAATAATTTGCAATCAAGCTAAGTGAAGTTTTGCCCACTCTCCATTTTTGCACAACTATTTTTAGAGTTTTGTAGCACTCAACCAGACACAATCTAACCGGTCGGAACTTAAGTGCTTCTTCTCGAGCTGCTTTGCTGCCAAAACTTGAGGATGGTCTGTGCCAAATGTTTCGAGTGGCGGCAGAGAATGTGGCTTAAATGACTGAAGAAATAGTTTGGGAAGAAGAAATTTTTTTCGAAAAAGTTTGCGGATTCATTAAAAATGTTGGCAAGCAAGTCGAGTTTCTTAATTAAAATAAATATGGGGTTATAAGTTAAATTTGCAATAAATGTTTCAAGTACAAGTTAATGAATTAAGATCACAAAAACTTTTCCACTTCACAGTTGTGTAAGACAGTGCGTATGCGCAATATGCCAATGTGCCTTGAAGTCTAGACAAATGTTTACTATTGTTGCAGGTGGGGTGGGGTGGGAAGGGGTGATGAGAAGTCATAAAGCACATGTCAAAATGACTAAACACTCATCAAAGTTTCATTTCCAAGCGTTTATTCCAAAAAAACTTTCGACAGCACATTTAAGAAGTAAATGGCCAATTACCCTATGTGTGAGTGTGTGTGTGTGTGTGTTGGGTTTCTTGTTTTAGCACCCGCTCAAATTGGAATTTGGTGGCACATGCAATAATTTGATTTCGCAAACAAAACGAAGAACGTACAAAAAAAACATTCAAAACGTTACTTTTGGGAGTGTAAACAAAATGTTGACGTTTTCGTTTTTGGTTTTCAATTTCCTGCGCCATATAAACACACACACACACTCGTACGTCCCATCACGCCTCTAATGAGAGAGCGAGAGAGTGATAAGGGAGGGGGATAGTTAGAGGTTGGGCTTAGTCACATGTTTTATCGATAAATCGTGAGTGCGAAGAGTTGTTTTGGAGTAAATTGAGTGGGTGTTTAGGGTTTCTGGTACTTTCGGCTATACGATATATGCATAACAAACAACATTTTTGTTTTTTTTTCCATTCCCAATCGTTTCTTTGTATACCCTGTAGACAGGTTAGTGGGTAGTGCTGTTAAGCTAAAGTTTTTAATAATATAATATACCTTTTCCATATATTCTAAAAGTTTTAGAATGATTGGACAGCAAGTGTACCAGAAATACTTAACTGTCTGTTAGATCTCATAGCGAAAAGACCAAAGATAATCTTTTTTGGTATGTGGGATTACCAAGAAAGATTTTCCTTGAAGATCTTTAATTCATAAGATATCTGAAACCAAGTTTCTTACTTTAAAACCATCTTTACATTTTTAACTAAAAATCTTTCGTATAAAAACTAAGAATTGTTTATAGGAGTTCTTTTTATCAACCAATATTCCAACCTGTTCTCAATATTCTTTTTTTCTTGTTATCCAAAAAATCAGTTTTTTATTCTTTATACGAACGCTCAACTGACACGAAAACCCCAAAACATACACACAGAAACACACAAAAGAGAAGCCGTCAGCTGTATTTGCAGAGTAGAAAGGTAGGATTGATAGATGCAAAATGTGTAGATAGGGTAGTTGGGTAGAGTAACGTTTTATGAGTATTGACAGGAAATTGGGACCGGTAGACAGTCAGACATTTGATTTGACTCTGCCAAACATACACAAACACAGACACACACACACATAGGAACCACAAACTTTTTGATTGCTATTAACGCGCCGCGTGTTTGCAAGAAGAGAGAAAAAGAATGGAAAGGAAAAGAAAGGAACTCATAAAAGTTGAACCAGAAATGAAAATGGTTTCGTGTTTATTAACAAAAAAACAAAAAACGAAATAGACAAAGACAATAACCACAAAAAAAAAATATATATATATAAATAGAAATTCCCTTTCGTTGAGTTGCGTGCGCTTTTGTTTTTGTATTTTATGTTTTTTAAAAGGTCCTTGCCATATATAAAATCGCAACAAAATAAAGCTAAAAATAATTTGAATTTTATTGCCACAAATGACAAAAAACTTTCGACTTGATTTATTTGTTTTGGGCTTGGTTAACTCAAGAGAAGGTTAATAATGAGAACACTTTTTTTCCTTGCGATAAGAAAAGCTGCAAATTTTATTAATGAGCCTTAAGATAAAGTCATAAATTCCTTTACGATAGGAAATTATAATATTACCATAAGAAAATTTGCATAATTTAAACAAAATCCGATAGCAATCAGTAAAACTTTTCGCAATTATCAAATTGTCGTTGTGCAAACAAAAGGCATAATTTGAATATTAAATAATTTTGCATAAATCGAAGAGGCTTTTATTCGGTTAGCGTGCCAAAAACACCTCATAAATAATGCATACAATATACAGTTTCTATTCTTATATAACAATGCGTCAAGAATGTTGGCAAAGAAATAACAATGCAGGCAAAAGGATTATTTGAACAAAGAATAAAGAAACTTTGATACCCTAACAAACAAAAAAAATAAAATAAAATTCATCCAGAAATCAATAAAAAAATATCAAAGAAATATTTAACCTCATTTTAGTCGTCTTCCAACTTATTGAATTGTTTTTAACATTTTTGAACTGTTTTTGAATACCCTAACAAGCTTTTAATAGAAATAAATTTAACCCAAAATTAAAAATAAAATTCTTCAAATAAAAAAACGATGTGAATGTTTTTTTTAGGTGTCTTCCAATATATTTAATTTTTTTTAAAGACTTTTAAAGATTTAAATATAATAAAACTCAACCAGAAATTACATCAAAATGTAAAAGAAATATTCAATAAATCAAATAATAGTTAATTTAAGTCGCTTTCTAACATATTTAACCATATTAAATACCATTTTGGTATCCCTTCGAATTTTGTTCATTAAATAACTAAACTGTTAAAACTCTTAACGATATTTTCACTTAGTTTCAATGTCCGAGCGATCATTAAACGTACAATGAAACTGCATTTAAGCCTATTAATAGAAGCTAGCAAAATGTCAGCGAAATGGTTGCAAAAGCGCATTAAAAATGCAAAAAACACTCTGGAACAAAAACGACAAGCAAAAAATTCAAATGAAAAGTAAAATGCAAATGAAAAACAATTAGCCATGTTGCAAATGCAAAACAAGTTGGTTAAAAACAAAAATGGAAAAAACTAGGAAATATCCTGTAAAACTTTGATCATAGATTATTTTACAACTGGTTTTTTTTAGAATATTTATATTTAATTTACAAAATGTTTGTTAAAATCTTTTAACATTTATAGTCACAAACTTTATTGATTTTTGGCATTTGAAAAAGTTTTGAACCATAAAAAAAATATTAAACTATTGAAAGTTATTTTTTATACAATTTTACAGGGTATATAAATTACAATGTGATGTTTTGGTCGACTTTAGACATTATGTCACACTGATTGCAATTTTATTATAGTTATAATTAACTTTTGTTTTTTATATTTAATGACATTTTTCGTAGGACTTTGTTTTAATTGCCTGGCTGCTTGACCTTGCCACAAATCAAAAGGAACGAAAACCACTGCAACAACAACAACAACAACAACAATAAAGATAAGCCATTTGGTAATATTTTATATGCAACATGCAACTGTGTGCAACCGTGCCACTAATTAAAACCAAGTTTACTTTTCTTAACCCTTTTTTCAACAATAATTTTTTATACGTGTGGATTGTTAATTATATTTTTTGTTGCATGCAACTGTGAAATTGGAAAGGGAGGGAGGGGGAAGAAAGGGAAAAAGGCGCGCGCAAAGCTCAAGCTTCAATATTTAATCGGGGCATTCTCGTGCATGGCGTAAAGGTGCGATAAAATAAAAAACAAGCGACTTCAGGGAAAAGAAAATGCAGCACAGCAACAAATTACAACAGTAAAAGAAATTCGCTCAAATAGTATAGTTAAAAGGGTCTTAAGACTATTTGTATACACTAACAAAACTTATTATATTTATATTGAAGAACTTTTTTAACTTATGTTTGCTTTTTCATATCATTTTAAGAAACTTATACAATATATCAGTTTACTGTAGCTTAAACTTATACGAAAGAGTATACATTAAGACGGACACACACACACTCACGTCCCTTGATGGGGTTGAACAGGTGGAGGCGGTATGTACATTTATAGTTGAACATGCAACAAAATGAGCGGCTGACATGACACGCGCCAACGTTGCCTGACATGAAATGTGCACAACTCTCATGAGACATGGGTGTGTGTGTGTGCGATTGTGTGTGTGTGTGTAAATTTGCATGATGAAAAATGAAAGAATGTAAAGTGATGACGGTGAGTGAGGCACGTTTACGAAACAATCCCCCAAAACAGCAAAAGCTACAACACTTCACTTTTTATATCAACTATCTAACTAATTGCCAGGGGAACTATTGTAATTACAATTTTACATACAGCTTATTTTTAAAAAGGTTCAACAGCTAGAAATGACGAATAATAAGCCTTAAAAGCTTCATGATTATACTATAATAACTAAATGTACTGACAACAAATACTCTACCTTTAAGTTAGGTCTATTCACTTACAACTTTTGTTTCATAGATTGAATTTTCAGTGAAATTTATTTTATTTAAGATTATTATACGATTTTTTAATGGTCAAAATTTCATGGATGTAAATGTTCAACGAACAAATACTGTACCTTTTAGTTATGTCTATTCACTAATAAAATATATTTCATAGATTGATTTCTCATTTAAATTTCGTTCATTTAAGATTTTTTAACGATTTTTAACGTTAACCATAACTCATTTAAAAACCAAAAATCATTTTATGATTTATTAAAACTTTATTTTTATTTTGCAAATATTTTGGTTTTTTGAGTATGCATAATTGAGTGATATAAATAAACAAGGGTTATAAACAAATAGTTTGTTAACAAAATAAATCGTAACTGAAATTACATGCCGCAAACGGCTGAAAGTCCAACACCAATCGATGTGCAGCCCGGATTGAAAGTAACCGGCGAACCAGTAGCAAAGTCTAAAAAAATTTCAATAAAAATGAATTCTTTAACACAATTAAAATAAATTTGTTTGTTCTTACCATTTCTCATCAGACAAGCATCGATATCAAATGCGCACTGATTTTTATAATGTTTGCAATTATTTCCCGATTGTATACAAACTGGATTGTATTTCTTACACAAACCACGGTTCGACCATTTGCATTGAAGTACACGATTCTGAAAGAGAAAGAGTCGAGCCTGAAGTCCGACAATCAGTTGGAATGCGATGCAAATGTAGATAAGTGACTTCATCTTGAGTTAATCAACTTTTGACTGATCCACTTCGAAAATAAATCTCTTTTTATATATTCTTTAAAACTGTAACTTTGGTTCGGCAAATATTTGTCAAAGTAAAAGTGAAAGCTTAAAACAATGCGGCGCAGATTTTGCTGAGACAGTAAAAAAAGTAACAGAACAAATATTATTGGTGAACAAACAAACGACAAAAAAAGTTAAATAGCAAACAATAAATTCGTTATGTATGGCTATTTTTAAGTGCTGAATGCTAGGCTTAAATAAGACAAAGTTTACAGTGGATGATGATCATAAATCGTTGAACTAAGCATTTGATGCGCGAACCGGAAACAGCATTTCGTTCATTTTGTTGATTGCATTTCCGTTTGTCCCAGCAGGCGCAGGCAGGACAGGCGTAAAGGGTTGAAACTAGCGGAACAATTACTCATTTTATCATTTGGCGTTCGTTCCTAACACACACACGCACACAACATGTACAAAGTTATAGCCATGAGTTATGCTGCTGTTTTTGTTGCTGCGTTGCTTTTTAATTGCAATCGCATAACATAAAAGCGTATTTACCATAAATTGCACATTTTCAAGGCAACAACAAAGAGCAGCAACAACAAATAAAGGTTATGGTTGACACACACACACACATACACATACACACTCGAGCACACTGGGGTGTAAAATTTATGAAAGTATGTTTTTCGTTTCGCATTTTGCTTTTTGCTTTGCTTTCTCTGTATATTGTGGTCGGGTGGGTTGGGGTGGGTTGGGGCGAGATTATAAAATCCGCCTGCGGATGCAATTAGAAAATACAAACTAACAACAAAAGGCTTTTACAAATCGTATGCATACACATATATATATATACTAACATAAAGACATAAATTGTGGCTAGATTTAGGAGAAGAGTCGAGGTTTCTTGCTAATCCGATGTGCATATAACATTATGCATTATGCAAAGTGCTTAAGTTTTTCAATTTCAATTTCAAATGCACAAACTAAAGGTTTTTTTTTTAAACATGTGTAGGGTATGTAATGGTGAAATGTTAAAGAAATGTTATGCGATTATGTTAAGCAAATATTCTTAAATGCTTTTGCACCAAAAACAAATTTAAATATATATAAAAACATAAATCATTTAGCAGATTTATGAACATACAATCAATTTCCTTTAGGAAAAATGTTTCAAAAAATGTTTGTTTATTTACTTGTTCACTTTATTGTTAATTAAAAAGGCTTGAGCCAAGTTTTGACTTAACCGCGACGACGTCTTCTATTGATAATGATGACATTTGCATTTGAAGTTGTCCCAGTTGTTGTAGTTGTACCATTTGTGCTTGCGCATTGTCCGCGTGTGCCAACCGCTAGATTCCGGCACTGGGTTAAGCTAACAGAGGTGAAGGTCAAATTGTTCACACAACCTTCTAATTGCATATAGCAATTGTTTCGGAAACGCTTGCAACGACTGGAGCTTCCGTTGCGGCCACAAACATTGACAGTGGAATTGACATTGTTGCAGCGGTTGACACAAATTCTTGGAGTTCTTCTGGTGGTGGTGGTGGTGACGGTGCTGCCTCCGCCCGTGTTCCACAGAAAAGCATTGGCTCCAATCACCAGGAGCGCAAATAACATCAATGTGACTTTCATTTTGACAAACTGTTCTGAATTTCAGTTCTTAGTTCCAACTACTATTTATAGTTCAAATTGGTCTGACTCAAACACTAAATGACATTGGTTCAAACACTTGTGCAAACACGAATGTCAACAAAATTTGCTAAACAAATAAATTTGATCTTCGACTTTGTTCTTCTTTTGCGAAATACCCAAGTATTTGTTTTTGTTATTTGTATTAAGCCTAAAGTTATCATAAATATTTATTTTACTTTTTATTTATTTGCTGTTGCTATTATGAGTGGCGCCCAAAAGTAGGCAACGCATTTGTTAAGTGGCTTCAGCACAAAGTATGCAAAGTTGTTCCAACTTTTGAACTAAAATTATAGCCTAACTAAGTTGCGAACTGCTCGGCTCCAACAATATAAATTTTACTTTAAACATCATTAAACGCTAATGACTTATTAATTTGAATCGTTTACAAAACGCAGCTCATCTTTCGAATCAGATAAGAAGGTTATCCCCAAAGAGCTTTCAATAACAATAACAGCCACTTAAAGTCCGATCCAC
The DNA here is from genome assembly GCA_035044465.1 of Scaptomyza tumidula. Taxonomy (NCBI): domain Eukaryota; kingdom Metazoa; phylum Arthropoda; class Insecta; order Diptera; family Drosophilidae; genus Scaptomyza; species Scaptomyza tumidula. The sequence continues at coordinate 16,940,544 of JAWNNW010000444.1, forward strand.
ACTTGAGTTATTTAGTGCACTCATGTGAGCACACACACACACACAAACACAGTCAAGTCATACAAACAATCAACAGACTTGTGCTTGTGCGTCTGATAACTTAACTGGCGGGCAGGCGACCCTGTCTGCATTTTGGCCACACACTTCATCAAATTAAATTTCATAGCCACATTCGTCGTTGCTTTTTGGCGGCTTCTTCGTTTGGACGCGATGCGTTTAAATAAACATAAAACAAAAACAAAATTAATGGAATGAAATCAAATAATAAATAAACGCACAAGACAAGCAGCATACAAAACAATTTGAAGCGCAAGTGCGTTAAGTTTGTTTTTTGGAATTGTTGTCTGCACTTCTTTGAAAAAATACACTAGCCTTGAGGGTTAGTTATATTTTGTGGTGAGTAAAGTTAAGGTGAAATGTAAATATTATATATATTTCTGATATTTAAAAGAAGATTACAATATTAACTAGTAGTGTATCGCTTGCTTTATAGGTAAGGTTATAACGTTAAAACTAGTTTATTCATCCCATAATTATTGTAAAAATATGTTGAAAATATATATACCACAACATAAATACACTAGTCTTGAGGGTAAGTTAGATTTTGTTGTGAATGAAGTTAAGGTGATATGTAAATATTATATATTTCTGATCTCTACAAGAAGCTAACTACTTTTTAGTGTTAAATATAAATCGCCGAATTTCCTAGAAAGGCTATAACACAAGAATTAGGATTTCATCTCATGTTTATCATAGAAATATTTTGAAAATATAAAAACTTAAACTTTTTATCAAGAAAATTATCATCATAAAATTATGCAATTATTTTAAAAAGAGTATTTAATGTTCCACATGGAAAATAATTTTATATTTTTTTGGATTTATTTTAAAGTATTCCATTAACGCACTGCTTAATAAAAAGCGGTTTTTAATGTAATATTTGGTCAAGGCTGCAAAACGGCTGCGAGAGTTAATTGGTATCAAAATTGATTGGCTTAAAACATTATTAAATCGATGCAATGACCAAAATAAGAACTAAAATCCAACAAAATACAATTTTGTGTGCAATTTGCCAAAGGGGCTGCATTAATTTGCATTTGATTAAAAACGCAACTGGGAACCGAACAACAAGCCACAAAACTAGGTCACAAAAGGCAATCTACTCCATGTGTAATATGTGCGTGTGTAGGCGTGGCACACAATCGAAAACCAGTTAGTTACGCAACTCAACTAAAGAGTTCCAATTAGTTCGCACTCCAATCAATAACGAACAATTCTGTGCCAGTGAAATCGAACTTCAGTTGAGTCAACTTTAATTATAAACAGCATGCGATAAAAGCCACTAATTGTGGTCATTATTTTTATTATTGACAAGCCATTTAATTGTCAGAAAAGCAATAAAGCTCTATATAAATATGCAAAAGATTCATAAATTTCTCAAAAGCGTGTGCCACATGCAACAATCATGACAATACTTAATACTTGATTGCCACAATTAAATCGAGAACGAAGAGATTTTTAGAAAATTCAATTAGAGTTTAATTGAAGTTTTAAATTGAAACTTTTAAGTCTTTCTTGATGTTATTTTAACCGAAATGTTTCTGTTATTTGAAGAATACTTTCATTTATCGAGTCGAAAAAGTGACAATTAAGCATTTATGTTTATCGTATGGATAAAGCATATGAAAAACTATTCTAGCGATAAATTTCTAGTAGTTAAAAAACAATTCTGAAACTTAAACAACTGATTTTGTGGTAATAATAACAAAAGCTGTTGGATTTATCTTACCGAAAAACATTTAACCGTCAGAATTTTGCTGCTTTATCTCTATATCAATCTGTTCAATAATATTAAACCACATGTTATTCGTTTTAGCGACAGGATATAGGAACTTTGAAGTTCAACAGGAAGAGTAACTACCAAAAACTTTCATAATGCAGCCCAGGGTTTCTTTTGGCTTAATCTGTTTACCGATTACTGTTATTGTTAATGCCTGCAGCAATACCTCGGGTTATCTTGTTAGCCCCACAGCGCATAAATAAATATATTTTAACGCGCGCAGCTCTTAAGTTTTTAAGTCGCGCCACAGGCGTAGAAAAACATCAGCCACCAACAAAAATATATATTAAAATAATAATTACACAAATTGTGTGTTCAATTTTAGTTAAATAAGCATTTAGCTCAACTTTTAAGTGCTTCAAGCACTTTCATTCAAATCGAAAAAAAGCTACAACAACAACAACAACAACAGCAGCAAGTGAATCAACAAAATTGTATAATCACAATCACAAAAAGCGGCGGCAATTGGCAATCATTTCTGGTACAAATTAAAATTATATTACAACATTTAAGTTTTAGTGCATAAAGTCCAAGCACAATGCAGCGAGAGCAACAGACGCTTTTGGCCATTATATCAGTGCAGTTAACCAAAAGTAAACAAGGTAGAATGTTAGCGCTGGATAATGATAGACTTAAGAGATATCCTACTTAAAGTTGATGAAGTTGTCTAAATGGATCTTACGATAACAATTCTACTTTCCACTTAACAAGTCTCTCAACTTTAAGCTTATATAATCTGTGAAATCAAGCTAAACATTTGAATAACTCGCTTTCGTTTGGCTAATGCTATAAGTACAGGGTATGTCAAGCCAAGAAAAAGATACACAACAACATAATAATTATATATATATAGACGCGGCCCAAATCGCAAAATGCAGTCAAGCGTTGCAATCGCTTTTGCCCAGGCTTCAAGACGGACAAGGAGAGAGAGGGGGAGAGACTTGTGCTATAATACACGTCTATATAACTGACCTGCCCAATTTTGTCGAAAGTGAAAGTATATTGTTGTTGTTGTTGCACACTTTTGTTTGTTATTGTTAAGTAGAAGGAGGTGGGAAAAAACTGCCGCATTGACCAGCATCAGCAGCAGCAGCAGTATCAAGCGTATTGCGTATTTGGCTTAAATGAATTAGCCGCATCAAATAAATGTTATTGCCAATGTACACACGCACGCACAATTGCAAAACTCGTTGATAAGATCATCAGCTTCCTGCAAAATAAAAAAACAAAAACAAACCCGTTAAGACCGCTTTACCGTTATGGTCAATAAATGGATGCGTCTGTTTCTTGAGCAGGCAACAGCCTTTAAAAACTTTTCAAGTTTAACCACATTCGTTTTCATTAACTATTTATTTATCCCATTTCGCATTTCCCATTCGCATTCCAATTTGGTTTTGTTTGTTTCTTTAACTCTTTTTTTTGCGGTCTTTTGCTTTTGAACTTTTTTTTTATTGACCACATTTTATATTGATTTGCTTTTTCTTAAGCTCATTTACATTAGAAATTATCAATAATTAAAATTGTTTCATAACACCTGTCCCGATATTCAAATAACTCTTGTTAGTCGATGAGGTAATCATTGAGCTTAACTGCTTTTTTTTTATCTTTTTGTCAATTCATTAAGCTTAAGAAGATGTTTAGCATATTGTTCAAATAAAGGTGGGTAAGTTAGGGGAGGTGTTAATAGCTTATAAATATACAAAAATAGGTTGCGTAGTTGGCTTTAAGATGACTTGGTTAAGTCGAAAAAAAGCTAAAAAACTATGTATGTTATTAGCTTTTTTCTATATATCAAACAAGGCTTTATAATGTCATTAAATATGGATTCATTAGTTAAAGTTTCATTCGAAAAATTTACTTAACTTATAACATAAGTCTTTTAACTCTTTTTGGCTTTGTTTTGACCTCTAGCTTCATACAATTGAAACTTAATTTTATAACAATTTTTACTTCAATTATATATAAAATTTCTTGCCTTAAAATTCTTTCGGAAAAGCTTTAAAGTTTCTATGCAAAATAACACCATAAGTTTGATGTAAACAAAAAATGTTTAAATAACTTTTCAATCCCTCAAAAAAACGACCATTAACTGTACAGTTAGCATGCGTTATAGAGCCATACAATGACATTCCTTATGTATACGACTTTATTAATATTCTGTGTATTGCCACAAGCAAAAAATAAAACTGTTTTGCAATACCAAATGTGGCCTAAACAGCAGCAAAGGGAAGCTTAAACAACACAAACACAAAAAAGAAGGTGTATGATAATTAGCAAACCAAAACACGTAACAGAGACAATAAAGCACTTTAAGGTTCTTGGGTTGACACACAAAAAGAAAAAAAAACCGCAATGCCATTTGGCGGCGATATTTATCGGACATTTGGGTCTTCGAATCGTACCGTTAAGCACTTAACAACAAATTTGGCAGTGGCAGTGAGTACACAAAAAACCAACAAACAAAGAAGAAACAGTTGTTGGTGTTCGAAGCAAACATGTTGCATGTTGCAAGCTGTGAGTGCCACGCCTGCGCATCAAACTGTTAACGGTTAAAGCCAGCTTTTTTTTCTGTTAACCAAAAAAAAACGTTAATTACGCGCCGAAAAGTGAAATATCACATTAATTAACCAAACTGGCGACGTATTTTTTGTTGTTGTATAAATTAGACAGGCTCAAATTGTTATATGGTCATTCTTGCCACATGCTTCAAAGACTGCAATTTGGCATTTCGATTGCGACAAACCATACACACACACACACAGACACAGAGAGATTTGGCCAAAAGCAAAAGTAGCTAACGGCAGCAACTGGACAATTAATGCTTTGGCTACAAGTTACAATTGCCCAATTGTATCTGCACAGAGTTAGCTGCTGGCCAAGTTTACACAGATTTTTTGTTTTTTCGGGGTGGGCTGTCTCATTAGTTCACTGAACCATTTGACATTTAATTATAACGCATTTGGTCGAGTTGGCCCTAAAGCTTCAACAGGTATTTTCTAATGGATAAGTCCAATGTTATTATGGCTATCGAATATGGAATATGGAATATGGAGTGTTAAGAGCTGAAGACCTTCATTTGATTTGGTTTTCGCTTTTGGGCTCATTAATTGGTTAACGCTTATGGCCATAAAATGACTGATGAGACAGCTTGGCTGTTGCCATGTCAAGTCTTCCATGACCTTGACTTAAGTTAGTATGAGGCATAGTCACTGTTTAGCTAAGTATAAATATAATATTTATCTGCCATTTGATTTAATCACTCTGACAACAAAATCACACTTAAAACGTCAAAAAAATGCTAATCAAATGTGCATAAATAAATTTGCTAAAGACAAAAAATAAATGTTTAAATCGATGATTTCCTTATAGCAGTGATTACCTGTTCTATGCGAAACTACAATTTCAGCTGTTTGGGTGTTAAAAATGTCGCGAATGCGTCAAGTTCAAAATCACGATGATGTCAATGATGATTACGTTAATGATTGTGCAAAAAGTGAGAGCAACAAATTTGACAAACTATTGTTATTATTTATCTTCAAGTTTTTCTGTTGTTTCGCTTTTTTTTTATCTTTTGTGGTTTCGAGGCAAAAGCAAATAAAATCGCATTAAAAATGCTCATTACAGGGGCTGTGGCCCAGACTTCAGTTAGAGGATATGAGTTTAAAAAGAAAAAAAAATCAATAATTCAACTCAATTGCTGTCATTGCAGCGAGGCAATTAAAGTTAGTTCACCATGATTAAATATTTGTTTCAATGGACTATGTAAACGCCGCATCTTTCGGTTACCAAATCTCAAAGACCTTGTGCGAATTTTTTTGAGCAACGTGAGTTTATTTAGTTTTTTCTACAATTGGCATTAAAAGCGTGTTAATCATAAAGCAAAATAGTGAACACAAAACGTAAGGCAGAAAGTTTGAATGCAAGTCTCTAAACGTTTTCGTGTGCTAAATGTGCCAAGAAGAAGAATGTTAAAGTAGAGCTTCGTATGCAAAACTTGGCTCAAATAGCACAAGAAAGCTATTGTTCTCCTTAACATTATAAATGTGAAGATTTTGTTTGATGTTTATTACTCTTTCAAGCAAAAACTATCGATTGAGGGAGTTATGACTTAAAGTTCTGACCTATCTTCAACTTGATTGTTTTGGGTAGAGTTTTATCATGAAGTTCGAGTGAAAAATGTTTTATAAACTGTAAATGCAGAATTAATCTAAATGCCAAGCCATGACTTGCATGCATTTGATAATCGGTTAAGTTTTAAAGGAATTATGACTTCAAAAAGTTTTGATTTATAATCGGTTGAGTTTTGAGGGAGTAATAAGTAAGAAAGAAGTGATAAAGTAAGATATTATATCATTCAGTAGAAATATATTATTGGGAATACATTGTGCTTCTTACGATGATGTTTCTCATAATGTTTCTTACTCTATCTGTTTTTCCTTGCCATCATCGTCTCCTTCAAGTTCATTCCAAAGTTTCTCTCAGTGCATACAGTTGGATATCAAATGTACAAATTGGCAATTTGCAGATTTAAATGTTAAGCCAGTTGGCTATGAAAATGAAGTGAAGAGCTACTTAATCAAATGGCATGAACGAATCGATTTCATTATTGAACTAACCGAGACATCAATTTTAATAAGCTGGCCAACAGACAAGCAACAACAGGCAACAACAGCAACAGCAACAAACAGCATCGAACTCAATTTGAATTCAACTTTCCAAGCGTAAAATGCGACTGAAACTGCAAAAGCAGCCGCTGCCAATTAAAAAACATAATTAAGTTAATCTTAATTATGCAAAAAGGCTGTATATGTATACAACGGGTCGTATGCGTTATTACTGTTGCCTGATTAAAAGCGATGCACACAATGCAAATTGCGCATACGCCGCGAGAGCCAGCAGCTGCAGCCATTGAACTTGTCATTAACAATAACTTTAAACTGTTTGTTGCTTGGATTTCGATTTAATTAAATGCATAATTAAAGGAATTTTTTTTTGCGCAAGGAGTTCATAAAACCCTGTTCATAGAAATTGCATTATTGATTGCCTCGGCAATAATAATGAATTCAGATTTATGTTCCGTGTAACTATTCGTGTTATTTTATGTTCATGTTTTCTTTTTTGTTTGTTGTTGTTGTTGTAACACGTTGATTAGTTGTAAAATGCAAATTGTTTAACGGATGTGCGAAGTAGCTCTTTTTCCATCATGACTTGGGAATTTAAGCTGATTTAAAATTTATATAGACCTTAGCCTTGGCTGCAGCTAAATATTTTGATTATTGTACTTAAAATAAAAGATATGAAATTAAAACAGATAGGTTTTTGTGTTATGTAAAAAAAATCAGCTTACTTTAAGTGGTTTTAAAGTGAAGCAAAAAATATTTTAAATGTTGCTTTTCTTTTAAAAACATTTTAAAAAAATTCTTCTAAATCTCATTTCGAAAAGGTACAAAAAAGCCTTCAAATTTCGTAGAATTTTCTAATTGATGAAACTTTTTCATTTATATTTATGCTTACTTCAAATAAATTTCATTTAAAAATCACAAATTAAAGAATTTTTAATTGTGATAATATAAAAAAAATTTCTTTTTGATTGTTTCTTAAGCTAAGAATTCCATACTTTAAATACATATTTATTTATTTTTTTCTCACATATTTGTTTGTCTTCCAAAAATCACATATTCAAATATGCATGACAAGCAAGCATGCCAAGAGTCTCAGATCTATTCGTGTTTGACAACACCCTCTCCTTCCTCCACACTAGACAACCTACGTTGTTCATTGAGACACCCACACACACACACATACACACATCTGCTTTGCTCGATGATGCCTCAAGTTCAAGTTACAAAAAATGTGTACAAACAAAATTTTTGGTGTGTACTCGAGAGTACATTGTGCATTGTTTTGGTGTCTTTCTTCTTCTTCTTCTGTTTTTTTGCACTTCCGCGTGCCACACACACAGAGATACAGAAAAAATCTCTCAGACTCTTGTATGGCAACGAGATCAAGAAGAAGATATTACTCGTTAATCAACGAACAACAGAAAAGTGTTGTTGTTGTTGTTGTTTGTGGGTTGCGTTTTTCACAGCGCTTATCACACACTTCATTAATTTTGTTTCGCTATTTTTTTCATTTTGCATGCCGCACTGCCTCGTAATTACTGTTCGTGTTTCTGTCAGATACAGATACAAGTTTCACTTTTTTGTGCCTTTTTCTTCTTTTGCTGCTGTGGCTGTTGCAACATTGCATGCTGCACTTGAAACTGCAACAAAACCTGCAACCTGCAATTGAAATTGAAAATTTGCCACGCGTGAAAAAAAACAACAAACAAACTTAGGCACAAGTTATTCTTCGTGTGTGTGTGAGTATCTGTAAGATACATATTTATTATTGTGAGTTGTTAAACAGCCAACAGTTTGTTGCCATTTAACTGCTTTGCCTGTGTGTGTGTGGTGTGTGTGTGTGCTTGCTTTTTAACGCTTCGTTAACAATAATAACAATAACATCAACCATAATATCAACAAAAAACAATAACCTTTTGTTTTTATTACTTTTTTGATAGCAGTAGCTAAAAATCATTAATTCAATTAATGTACCACGAGAAACTAAATGAAAACTTTAACCAAACTGATTTCCAAATTAATAACACGAAACTATATCATCATTTTGATTATGTTTCTATAATGTTACCATATTAAAGTTGCTAACTAGAACGTGCTAATGTTGCTCGATTATTAAGCTGATGATTAAAGCTGAAAAATCGCATTTTAAATTGTAGTTTAAATAAAAGTTTGTATATCATAATATGATGTAATAAATCTTAGTGGTTTTTACTTTTGATATAAGCTTTTAGAATCACAATCAATATGAATGAAAGTTTTTAAAAATATTCTTAAAGCTTAAGAAGTTTCTTTATCAAAAGATAGAGTCTTAAGATTTTGCTTTCAACTAACATTCTATCAATTTTGTTCTTAAAAATATTCTGAAAGCTTAAAAACTTCCATAATAAGTCCTACATATTATTTCAAACACTCGAAAATGCAGCTTTGTTTAAATTTGTCATATGTTTTAATTATTTAAATTATAAACATTTCCGCACAGCGCACCCTAAACAAAATATCTTATAAGTGTGCAAAGGCTTTGGATTTAAAAAACAACAAAGACAACGATTAAGCAAGCTAAGCACAAAAATCAACAACAATAAGAAGAAGGAGAAGAAGAAGCAGAAGAAAAAGCCACAACAAGACAAACAGCAATCAATACAAACAAATTAAAACCCAACAAAGACAAACAAAACAAAGACAGAAAACCACCAAAAAAAAAAACACAAACTCGAAAAATCTGACCAAATTATGCCAAACTTGGAGATGCAGTTTTTTGAATGTTGTTGTTGTTGCTAGTATTTTTAAATTATGATTAATGCCAGCGTGCCACTCTTGAACTCTGCAACAGCATCTTCAATCTTTGCTGCTGCTGCTGCTGGCGACTTGTTTTTGTCCCTCCACAAAGTTGTCCAAGTTGTTGTTTTGTTTGTTGTCTGTCTGTTTGTTTGTCTGAGTCTTGTATTACAACTTACTTACATACGTTTTGTTATTGTTGTATTGTTTTATTGTTGTTGCATCATTGTACAATTGTGCAATCAGAGTGCATTTAAATAAATAAACTTTATGATTATGAACGCATCGTCCTCCATTGTGTATGGAAGGGGCCGTTGATCTGGGCTTAAGTCGAGGAAGACTATGTTTTAAGATGTAAAGATATTTAAATATGATAAAAATATTGTTGACAGTTGTTCGTTCCAATAAAGTAAACAGTTTAGTTAAGTAACAATATTATAAGTCTTTTAGTTTAGAGGTTTTCTTATCGCATTTACTGTTAAGAACTTGTTAAAAGAGGCTTGGAAGTATGAAAAGGAAGGAAAATTCTATTCTTTAGACGAATTTATACGATCTTAGTTTCCTTTGTGATTTTAATGCTTTTAGGATCTGTTTTTCTAATTTACTTAGTATAAAGTAAGTGTAAGTGTAGTAATATAATAAGTCATTCAGTCTCGAGGTTCATATCATATACTGTTTAGAACTAGTTGAAAGAGGTCTTGAGTTAAGAATCATAAGGATAAATATATTCTACAGACGCATCTATAAGATTATGAAGTTTCCTACGAGATTTTAATGCTTTTAGTATTAGTTTTTTTAATTGACTAAGTATTAAGTAAACTTTTCACTTATTTTATAACTAATTGATGTATTTTACGTCTTGTTATAAATCTTTTTAATGTCTTTCTTACTAAAACTTTCATTCCCTCTATGAACCTCACAATATGTATAGTATCATCTAATGATGTTTAATGTCTCCCAAAAAACATTTCTTCGCTCAATTTCTTAACAAATTCGAAGGAAATATAAAACACAGATTTAAGTTGATTTTATTACCGAAAAAGCAAAAGTTGCCTTAATTTCATTTGAAGAAATTTATGGTTTTTGTTCTATAGAAATTTCGCACATATTGCAAATGTATTGTTTCCTGGTTTGGGAAAACTTTTTCTTGCTGATTTGGCACGGAAAATGATGAAACAACCACGAACACACGAACAAAAAAAGACAAATTTCTTAGCAATTTCTATAACTTGCGAATCGAACACGTGCAAATCGAACAATGGGAAGTGGCAAACGTGGGGGGGAGTGGGAGGGTAGTGGAAGTGAGAGGGAACTTGTATATAGGAAAAAGGCCATAAAGGTGCAGGTCCAATTCCAACAAACATTTATTGCAAAAAAAAACGAAACGAAACGTGTTGCAATCAAACGCATAAAACGACAAATGTGACCATAAAAAAAAAACGATATATGAAAAATCGAAAGTGTGCAAAGAGCAGAGAGGAAGGGGAAAAGGATGGGGAACCGTTGGGTGCAGCAGCAATCTGCATCTATTTTATATTGCTGTGTGGTGTTGCAGCTGGGTCTAACGCGTGGCAAGCATATAGCCGCAAGTTGCACAATGAACACTAAAAGTTGCTGCGAATCAAAATTGGAGCAGAGATCAACGAGCTTCACCGCCGCCGCTGCTTCGACACTTTGAGGCAGCTGGGGTCTGTTAAGGCCTAAAGGCTTTTTATTTTTTAAAGGGGTGACACAGAGAAGGGGAGGCGCGGTGCTGCTGCAACCGGTTTCCGCTGCCACATTTATGAATGTGTGCATGGCGAAAAAAAAAGTGAGACCCCGCCGGCCATATGTGCCACATGTTTGAATGGAACCATAACAGTTATTTGGAACACGAGCTAAGAGTTTCAGCACAACTAGAAATAACCATTGAAATGGTTAGCAAATATTTGAAACATTTTCTAAACGTCAGGTTTGGCAATTGATTTCGCAGATGACAAAATTGCAATTTCAATGAAGAGAATGAAGAGCAAATAAGTTAAAGAAAATTTATTAAGTACCGAAAAGTATTAAATCTTAAATATTTTAGTATTAAAGTACATAAAACCAAGCAAAGTTCAATTGAAGTGTTGTTAAAGGTTAACTACTTCAACTGTTTGGAAACTTTCAATAAAGTTCAAACTGTCAAGTCATTATCATTTATTGAATGAAAAAAATTGTATATATATATTTAATTATATTGTATATTTGTGTACCACAAACTGACCTCAAAACCCTATCTTTCTCTCTCTTTAAATGTTAATTAAATTGCTAGCAATGATTAATTGACATATATATGGCCAATTTTTTATTAGCACTCAACGGCAGGCAATTCAATTGTTAGCAATAAACAAATATAAAACCGCAAGCGCAATCGAAATACCTGACCTACCCTATCAACATATGTATTTATATATACATATAGATATGTTAGCTGCTGGGATTTAATAATGACGAATGACGCCAACGCATTGGAAAGTGAAAGCCGTTTTATGTCGCTGTTGTTGTTGCGGCTTGGTAAATATTAAAGGAATGTTTTCCAAAGCAAACGAAATACGTTAAAAATAACTCAAAATCAAGACAAACCATACGAAAAAAATAAATGTGCATAAATAGATACCCTATATTAAAAGTCACATGGCAAAGAAAGGCAACCAGATTGTATTACGTGTATTAAGTGTTGAAGTTAAGACCACGTCCGAATAGAAACAAAAAGTCGTTTCAAGTTTAAAGGCGCGACTATGTGATGCAATCAAACATCTTTCTTTTGGCCACCAGTTGAACTTGGCTAAGCTATGCGGCAATGTCAAACATAATGGGCACAAAATTAACATATCAATGCGTTCATTCAGAGTTGAAAAGATCGCCACACAAACTTTGACAATGATATAATCAGTTTGCGGTTGGTTTAAATGAGTTGGTAATTAGTTGAAAAACCAAACCCAAACCGCCACCCGCTGGGTGGGTTCAACTTGTCATGAAGATCGTAGCCCCAAGCGAACTCCAACATGTATGACACAAACAAGAATTGACGGAAAGATCAAACTAACTGTCAAAGTTCATGTTAGCTACCGAAAATTAAAAGTGAAATTAGTTTTAACTTTCAGTTTCAGACACGTCGTGTTAACTTGACAAGAAATTGAAGTTCGAAGTTGGTTTTCATGTAACAGTCTAACTGTCAAACTTGGCAACCGTTCATTGACAAGTTGGCAGGGCTTAAGAAGAGAAATTGTCAGATTGTTAACTTGTTACGTTTATGAACATGTTTAAAATGCAATTCATGAACGTTAAACTAAGCTACAAAACTGCTTCTTAGCTTCAAACCCAAATCAAACGTCCATCAAATCACCTTGCAGCCGCAACATGCATGTCAAACCGGGTTCGTTCAAGCTGAAAGACTGCGCTTGAGCAAACCTCAAAGTCTTTTAATCAGTCAAGACGCGAGCGCCTTACGAAGCGCATGCGCAACGCGCTTCCAATTGGATTAAAATTTATTTTTTATGCGGTCTTACAACAAGTATCGAAAGAGCTGCAACCTTTCTTAAGGTTGGCCATGTCTGGCAAGCGCATTAATGGTTTCTACTATGTGCCGCGACTGAAACGTGTTTGAAATTCGCAAAACAAATTCAATAACATCACAAAAACAAGAACTGTGAAAGAAAAAGGTGTCAACATATAAAGAAAAACAAAAAAAAAACCCAACAAAATCAATCAACAAAAGCTTTAAAAAAGGTGAATGAATTTTCAGAAATGGTAAACTGTGTCAAATGCAAAGAAAGTTTTAAGCAGTAAGACTTTATTGTGGGTGGTTTTGACTGCCAAAGAATAATTATTAAGATGACATTCGACTCTATAAGAAAAAGTTGTGGGCAGAATAATGCTTGGGATTGTCTAGGTTTCTGACTTTAACGTGGGCCACACTTGCAATTCCAATGTAAAGAAGACCATTTTGGGATCATTCATTGCGCGTTGAAGATGATGATCATCATCATTATCGTGTTGTTTTTTACAATTATCGTACGCCCAGGCATGCAACTCAAGAAGAAGAACAAGATTTATTGAGAGGTGTTTGCTGAGTCATTTCTTTTAAGCACTTGTTGTTAGGTGTTCTTCTTCTTTTTTGCGTTTTTGTTTTTAGGGCGCGGCTAATGCGTGATGCGATTTTGATAAGCAAATGTGATAAATCTTACAAAGGTTCTGGGTTTTGTTTTTGAGTTGGGTCATCAGAGAAAGCAATCAAGTTAGAATGAATAAGTTATGAAGAAAAGAAAAATTGCTAGAAAAAAAGATTTAAGTTTAGGTCATCAGATAAAGAAATCAAGATAGAATTAATGAATGAAAAGTTATGAAAAAAGACAAAAAATAGCTAGAAAAAGATTTAGTTGATATGGTACCGAGTTAAAATAATCTTCATCCATCACAGATCTCAACAACTTCGATGATATCACATCTATTAGTATGTTTATTAATAGGAATTTGTATTTCATGCAAACTCATAATCATTTCGCATAATTCGCAAGGTCGTCAGACTGAAACTTGTTTTTTATTCGGCCAAAAAACCATTCAATGCGCTGTCAAAATATGCAAAAAACGAAGAGTTTGTTTGTTATGAATATTTGAATAACAATCAATCGCTGTTTAATAATTATTTGCAAAATGAATAAGAACTCGAACTAAATTCATTTAAATTTGTTGATAATCTGGCGTTTTTATATCAGGAAATGTATTTTATGTCATGTATTCATTTAAACAACTTTGTTGCATAGTTAAACACATTGTTTCAACTGTTAGAATGAAATATGAGAAGAACTTAAATTAAATTTGAATAAAACATGCTTTTAAAGTTAAACAAATGAGTAAATTATGGACTTTAATAAACTTTAGTTGCCAATCAGAAATGCAAGACAGCATAAAATATTTATTTTTTCTTCTGTTTGTTATTCTCGTTTATGCAACTTTATGCTATATCTTTTAAACACTTTTTATGGATTTCAACCGCTAGAAAAAGATTAAATTTTAGTTAATTTGACCTTAACTACAACCATATAAAAGTACTTAAAGCTTTTATAGACCTTTTAAAAAGTCATAACAAACTTTAAGAGCTGCGGCTACCTTATAATTAAAGCTAATAAAGTGCTCTTAATGCCTGACTGATATGTAGGCTTAAAATTACAATATTGATTACAGAGAGCACTTTGTATTTCAAAACATAACTCAAGCTCAACAACTTTCAATTGGTTTATAGTATATACAATTTATGAGCACAACTAACCGAGTTGCGCTATAAAAGAAAAAAAAAACTTGATCTTGACACATTTGGTATGCAAATCGTCGAACCAATCAGCAAAATGGCCAACTAGCCAGCATTTTTTCTGCATACACAGCAATTAGCTTAGAGTTGTTAAAGCGTTGAACCAAATATCTATACTAACTAAAGTAATAGCTATAGTTATATACATTGCAATTGTGTTAGGGAGTCAACATGACGTATACGTAATATGCATTTTATGCAACAACAGCTGCATCGGTCTGCCTATCTGTTGTGTGTGTGTAAATTCCATGCCTCACTAAGCGTTGCAAAAACAAAAATGTGTATAATAAATCAAAAGAAGAAAAATGGGTAACCATAACTTGATTTATTTGCGTGCATTGATATCAAAACTGTTTGAATAACTAACTGTTGTAACTATGGGCATTTCTTATATATATCGAGGTATATATAAGGTACTAATCTGACTCTTGTTGTTATTGTTATGACTTGTTTGAATTGCGTGCCAAGTCAAAGTCACGTTTAACATTGTTTATATTGCAATATATTTTCTTTTGTCTATCATATCAAAAACCTGAATTAAAAATATTGATTTTTGGGGAATATAGATATTGTCACTTAGCCGCGCCTTTCTTGTAAAAGAGGGCGGTGAAAAAAGAAAGAGACAGAGAGTGATAGTGAAGAGCGCAAACCGTTGAAATGTTGATCGATCTATGCAAATAGGTAATTTGCAAATGCTTGAAAACAAAATGTTGCATAAGTATTCGCATGAAAAGGGCGTTAACAAAACGAACAAAAAAACCCCAAATAGTCAATAACCAATATTCAATATTCAATCCGCACGTTATTAACAAAAAGCCAAACAACATCGAGTGGGCAGACATCGAAAAATGTTTAGGCAATTCATGAAGGCGAAGTAAACTTTGCGAATATCAAAAAGACATGACTGAAAGCTAATCAAAATGGACATTGAGCTACCCTGTAATATGCGAAGGGGAATATCTATCTCAGTTACTGCACAAAAGCTTCTAAAGAACATCTAATCCTAATTCTGTTAAGTATCTTAAAGATAGAGTTATTTCCTATAATTTATCAAGTATTTATCTTTTTTATACATTTGGCACTTTATTTCCTATACTTTGTCAATTTTTGTGGTTTAGGTTATAAAAATACCTTTTTTTATTTTTATTTGGCACTTTAAAATCTTAAAACTGAACCTTCGCCGTATGCTCTGGGCTTCAAATCATTATTTGTTTTATTTTCAACTTGATATTTGCATATAAAATTGGACACAAAAAAAGTCTTTTAGTAAAATCAAAGTTTTATTTTGATTTGATTTGTATTGATTAAAAGTTAATTATAAATAAATAATGAGGGAATTTGTTTCGATGCTGATTTAAAGTGTTTAATTGGAAAAAAGAACCTTGAAATAGTTAAAAAATTCATTAAATTAAACACATCAAACACTTTTTAATGCTTTTATTTTAATTATATTTTGTAATTATATAAAGAGCTAAAATACAATATCACCAAAGCTGAATTTCATGACAGCTGTGTTTATTGAACTGTCATCATCATTAAATGTTATCAACTTGACCTGACCCTTAATGTTGTCCCCATTTTTGTTGTGTCTCGGTGACTTATCAACATGTTAAAAATTTTCAATTCAACGCATTTGGCATTTTCCAATTACATTTATGCAATGCTACGCAGAATTTTAACTGTCATTTGCATTTTATTTGTATTAACATTTTTATTTTATTTTTTTTGTGCAACGGAAAAGCCAACAGATTTTTAATTAAAAACTTTCTGGTCTTTGTCAAATGCAGTTAAGCAACTAAGCCAATTATAGTTGATGGTCAGATTATGCAGAAAAGCGGATTTAACTTTTTCAATGACATTTGTCAAAAAATTTATATAAACTCATCAAACGGAGAGTGAAGACTTCTCGACTAGAAGGATGTCCTGTAGATGAAGTTGTAGATCCCTTAACCAAGAGCTAAAGATACTCTTAAAGGGAGAACTGAAAACTAAAGATAAACACAAAGAAATCGAATTATATACTCTTTTTACTGCCTGCAAACTACGCAAACAAAATAAATGTCAATTTCTTAATAAGGAAAAGACGTAAATAACATTTTTTTCTTTCCTAAAAGCAACTTTTAGTTTTGCTACTAATGGCTAGATATTTGTATTTGAGTTCACATTTGATCAGATTTATGTTTATGCAGATGCAATCATCATTAATTGTAACACCTGTCGTTGGTGAAGGTGAGCCAGTGGCTTTTTGTTTGCCATACACATAAACATCAACATAAACATGCGCTGGACAGTTAAGTTGTGGATGTGGCAAATATGTGTTGTTGCTGTTGCAGATTTGTGTGTTGACAAAGTTTTGTTTTTGTGGCAACTGCCACTGCGTTGATTGCCTGGCGGAAGAGTTTTGCTCGAATGTGGCATCCATCTATTGCATAACCAAACAACAATAACAATAACAACGAAACCAGTTACGCACAACAACTAACACACACCCCGCTTCTCTCTCCCTCTCTCAATAGAGTGTACGAGATGCGTGAACGCAGTCAAACAACACCGCGACGACGTCGTTCGGGTCCCAAACAACCGCTTCCCACCAACGCCGCAGAGGATATTTATGGAACGGCATTGCTGCCATCGCAGCGTCGCTATATGGACCCATGGGATCTAGAGAATTACGATTATGTGCGCAAGAAAATGGACATCGGAGTTACAACAACAACAACATCGAGCACACACTTGCCACCCGACTATGAAACAGCACTGGACTACGAACAGGAATCACATTCACCAAGTCCAACAGCGGCTGCTTATAACTTGGCATTGGCCTCTACCATGCCACGCCCACACACCAGACGCCTATCGCGCAGCCAGTGCCAGCTGGAGTGCTGTCGTCTGCCCCCCAGTCGCAGTCGCAATCGAGTTGGTCGCCTCAAGGAGCCACTCTATGCGGCAAGAAGTGAACTCTATGGCGTAGCACCGAGTCGATATGATGATTATATGGCCACGATGACCAGGCAACTGCATCTCGATGAGGATGAAGAACCGCAGGTGGAACTTTATGCGGAACAGCGACAGATCTACAATGGTTATGGAGGTGGGTTTTATTAGGTTTATATGTTATCAGATTCCTCTTAGAATCTAACTTCTTTCCACATTCTTCTCCCTTAGGCTTCTCCAGCGCGAGTTCCAATGAACAACACTCCTCGATTGGCGATGAGATGCCGACAATGACAACCCTACCGCGTAGGGCAGTAACACTCCAGCGTCGTACGCAACCCAATCAGAACAAGGAACAGAGTAGAAACCAATACGGTTCGGGTTATGGAACAGCACCAAATCCGCGACGCAAGCGTAGTGCAGCTGCCACAACCAGTAACAAGTCGACGCGTCTGTTGCAAGGTTCTCCAGCAACAGCACAAGCACCACAGATTGATTTCCCTGCACCGCCACCGCTATCGCCCGCCTATGATTATTGCAATCCCTATGCTACAATGCCATATTGCAGCCTACCGGATTGCATGGAGTGCCAGCAGCAGGCAACATCATTGATCTATGCAGCACCCTCCACACTGTACGGCACGTTGGCGGGCGGCAGGGCGGCAACACAATGCGATTCGCCAAGCGACTCATCGCTCTACGCCGGAATTTATGCGCGTAAATTTGGCTTGAGCAAGAAGGGTCTGCTGCAGATTGATTACTCATGCAGTTGGAATGATTTGGATCGCGTTATGGGTCGTCAATACTAAGTACTGTATAGTTCTTGGGTGTTTGGTTTAGTCTCTAGTTAAACTATTCATAGTTGATAGGAGGCACAACAAAGTCGAGATACATTTGTAATTAACTCATTTCATGAACAAAAGAACACAAGCACACAATTCGTACCAAATAATTTAAAATCGTTATAGTTATCATTTTAGTCGTTTTACCCAGTCACGCATAAATCGTGCAACAAAGTCTTCGACATATATCGAATAAAGTTGAAATTTACAATTAAATGAATACAGAGTTTTGATTTTCAAATCACTATTTGTTAGTTCTTAAGATATATGCACTGTTTAAGTACCTGAATAATAAAAATACTTAAAAAAAGATAACTTATTTCACATTAGAAACATTTGCTAATAAAGCACACACCTTAAGCTGTGCTACATAAACTCTTAAGATTTACACTTGAACTAAAACGCAACTCATACAAAATTGATTGCATACTGTCAGGTGGCATTTGAATATCATGAAGTGTCATTTAATTTTTTATTATTATACTGTATCGCATTTAATTGAGTGTTGTTTTCTAATACCAAAGAACCATTAGTCAGAATGGCAGACCAAAATGATGAGGAAATTTATCAAAGTCAGAGCAAAAACATTTTCCATGTTATTTGAAAATTGTCAACCCAATGACGTCGTATGCTAAGCGACAACTTTGCCTAATTGGCCACCTCATGAGAAAAAAGAAATGAGTAGAAACATAAAAAAATGGAAATACAAAAAACAGAACCTCGATGACGTCATAATTAATTAAAGTGAAACAAAAAGGCACATTTTAGTAGGCGAGCCTCATATACTCTAAGAGCTGGAGTTTAGTTAGCTGGAAGAAAAAACCATTAAGAACCAATACACTGCAAAGGAAGGGTATTTTAACATACAGCTAGCTGTTTTACTTAATGTATTATTTTTTTTTAAGTTCACTTTAGTTGCAGTGGGCGCATAAATTAGTTTGGGGAGAGCGCTCTCTCTCTGTGGGCCCATAAAAGTTGTAATTTATTAAAAAGCAGCTGCAAATTGGACACATCAGACAAACTTAATAAGCTGCTATAACAGGCTGGCTGGCAGGTTGGCTGGCTGGCAGGATGGCAGGCTGGCTGAATTATGCATGGACAGCTTGAAGAGAAACGACGTTAAGTGAATAAATTTAGAACGTATGATATTTGAAATTAATACGGCATGAGATCATACCAAAACAATCTGCTTAGAACTGGAACTTAATACACATTTCTATGAAAATGTGTCAAGTTTCAACTGCGAACTTGCAGTTTCGCAAAAACAAAACTATTTTTTACAGCTACTTTATTCTCCTCGTCTTTTAGCCAATGATAAGATAATATCTTGGGTCAGTTGCGCATTTATTTGCGATTTCTTTTGCGGCATTGCTTTTTGGCCAACTCGTTAAACTTTATGGCTATGAAGAAACTTTGTTGGGATTATCGGTTGCTGCCACCATCAAGTTAGACAAACAGCACAAAAACACATTCCTTTGTGTTCGTAACTACTCACACACACACACACATACTTAACCACTCTATATATAGTACATGGTATATATATATATATAAAATCAATAAGACAAATAAGACGAGAACATTTCAATTGCTGTTGAACTGTTTTACAGTTTCTGTCTTTTTCTCTTCGTTTTCTTTTCTTTCTGTCTGTTTTCTTTTTTTTTACAGTAAAGTACATTTCTTTCGCTACGCTGGGAATGCGATTTCAATTTCCCAATCCAATTTACCTTTGCAACACCCAGCACAAAAAACCAATACCAATACTAATACCAATACTTATACGAATGCGAGCACAAATACAAATACAAATACCAATGCGAATGAGAAGACAAATACAATGCGCAAGTAAATCATAAAAAACGAAAAGAGAAACGCAAACAAAATCTGTATGCAAAAAAAAAAGAAAACTGTTGAGCAAAGAGAGTATGTACGAATAGGGTGAGATACCCTGTCACAATAATAAGAAGTATTTGGTAAATGAAGGATACAGAAAACTCTTAAAGCAACTTTTAATTGATTAATTTCATAGCCTCAGCCAAACATTTTATCTTAAAGTTAGAGTATCAAAATATTGATATGTAGAAAATAGACCCGCTTCAGATATTATTTTTGGATATTACTTTTGCACCCTGCACATTTGTTTCAAATTATTTTACCCTTAACATATTCTTTTTAACCCCAGGGTATTGAAAAAAAAAAAAAGTTGAACCAATTCGCAGAAACCATTGACAGCAAGGTGGGCTGGCAAAAGGATAGGAGAGGGGTGGGGAAGGGGATAAGGTTGGTTGGAAACTGACTTGGAAACTTGCACATAAAAGCGCAAATATTTGCGCAACATTTTCAAACATCGCCATCGCCATCGCCATCGTTGTCGTTGACGTTGTCGCAGACTCGGCGATAAAAATCGAACAAGAGAAAATATGCAAAATGAAACGCATAAAAAATATATATATAAAGAAAGACTAAAATTTTCTCTTTGTGCGCGGATTTGCTTTTATTATTGTATACTATATGGTGTACTATATGTACATACAAATAATGTCAAACATTTGCATGCGGCGATGGCGCCTAAATGTATGCCACAGTTTTTTGCACCACTGCCCCTAAGGAATTTTGCAACCACCCCCCCCACCACAACCCCTGTGCACTCAGTCTTTACAGCGATTTATCCAGCAAGCCATTAGCATTTGCATTTATGTGCGGCGCCAACACGAACCAGTCGCATTCATACCCTACCCCTCTACCTTTACACATACACTACCCCTGAAAGGGAGAGAGAGGGGGGGGGGGTCTTTTTTATGTGGACATGCAAATCGCAGCGTGAATATTTCGCACTTCACTGAATTGAACCGAACGAAAGGTCCTGCCTGACGCGCTCAACGTGAGCTAAATTTGTGAAACCTGGTTCATTGGCTCGTTGCTTGCCACGCCCACCACCACCCCTCAAAAAAAAAGGTGTTCGAACCGGACGACATATACCTGGCCAATAAAACTGCATTCCAAAAAACGAAAAGAACTTTGTATAGTCTTTAAAGTGCTTTAAATATTTTTTTAGAGCTATTTAAGCTTAAATAATCGATAGTTGATTGCTAATTGTTCATAAATATTAACTTTAATCGATAAATGTTAAATTTTTGCATATTTTATTCATAAGTAATGATGCAAACATTCCAAATAAAAACCTATCAGAACTTGTTCTAAAGAAAGCTGCAACATTTTTTAGTCCCTTTGGAAAAACTTTGCATTTTGTTTCGCGCATTTTCACTTTTGCTTTTGGCTTTATTCAGCGGAAACTCAAAGTGGCGAATTGTCAATTCGTTTGCACAAATTGCACATTAAATGACGGTTGCATGCGAAATTGTCGTTCTCATTCTTCTTCTTTTGCTAAAGTTTTCAAAGAAATCACGTTTTAGTGATGACAAACGAGCGAATCTCGACCTGGATATAAAAAAAAAAAACACATAGAAATGGGCAATGTGCCAAGGCGCATATTATCTAAGTCGGATGTAAGGCATTTTGCTCACACAAGCGCAGTTATATTGAATATATATTTTGGTAGACATACTGCTAAGTTTTATACGAATTGGATAAAAATAATATTGCACATTCGAATTGTATCAAGCAAGTTGAAACTCTTAAAGGTACAAACGAAGCATGAGAAAAAACTATTCTGGAAAAATATCTAGTTAACTGAGAATTCAACGAATATTGCACATTTAAATCCTTTCAAACAAACAAGCAAAAAGAGATTTATTTATAGTTATTAAAAAATCCAGCATCTAACTTTTAATCATTGCGATTATCAAATATATGTATGTGCCTTTTGTTTCCATCATCATAAATATTTCAAGATAAGCTTTTCAATTAATTTTCCTTTATGTTCACATAAGCTTGTATGTGTGTATGTGTGTGTGCTTGTGTGTGTGTTTGTGTGTGTGTGAGTTTGTTCATTGTTTTAAATGCCCTTCATATCATATATATCAGTCAGCAAAAAGTTTTTAGTTGTATTAAGCCTTATGGAAATATATATGTATGTATGTATGTAAATTTTTGTTTGCAACATTTCAAAAATGTGCAACTAAATGCGATTATAAATTACAGCCAGCTGTCAAAAGTGCATGCAAACAATGACGAAAATGTTTAAAATAAACTCGAAAACTTAATTAAACTTTTGTTCTACTTTTTTTTTTGTTTCCTTTTCGGCCAGAACAAAGAAAGAGATAGCAGAACTAACTGAATATTTATATATATGTATACAATTCAGTTAGCTCGTCAAAATGGCTGCCAAATGGCGTGATGAGTAGAAAAGAGTATTTAGCACTTATGCAATTTGCCAAGCATTTTGCACCTTGCAAAGGTGAGAATGTTTTTTAATTAAAATCCAGCCTGAAGGTTGTTGTTGTTGTTATTGTTGTTGGTATACATATTTACATACTTAGTGTCATGGCCCCCGGAGCTGCCATTTGGCTAATGAATAAGTTAATTTTATCCTGTGGTACAACCCGTCAACACACACACACACACACACACAAGTCCGCCTTCTCTTGGCACACGCACACAATTGTGTTATTTATGTGGCCAATGCCTGACGCGCATTTTAAAACCCTCAAAGTGGTCATTAGAGACTTTTTGCTTCACTTTGTAATTTAAACACACACACACATACACATACACGCACATTCACTTACAGTGTGTACTGCACTGCGTATGCTTAATATTTGTATATTTAGTACATATATAAAGATAAACGTTGGCAGCCACGTTCCACAATAGTTGGGCGCTAACTATGCATAAAGAGCAACGAACATACACTTAGCGAAAAATTTTATTAAGGTGTTAAAAATACACTGAAAGTCATTTAAGCTCATATAAAAATTAATCATACGCAACTTATGACAAAGTAGTCCCTCAACTATCTCTACTATTTTTCCAAGTGCACACACGTATATATATAAACTAAAAATACCTATATAGAAACTATGGTTGTAAATGCAAATTAAGTCTTTGCTGTTGTTGCTGTTGGAAGGAGGGGGCGTTGCCTTGGGGGCGATGCCAAAGTGTTGAAGTTACGTAAGCCCCCAAATCCATTAGTTGAAGCAGCTAAATTAAAATAAAAAGCTGCCCAGGCGTCGTCACTCCGTTGCGCTCTTTGCATATCAGCTTAGGAGGTTCAAAGGAGGGGAGATTAAGGTGGGGAAGGAGGGTTGGGTTGTGTGATTTTGTTGAGTCAACAAGTGCAATGTTGTCGTTGTAACTAAGACGAGAGAGAATGCAACTTGGCTTGGCTGTGTGGCATGTGAATGGCTTGGTTTAAGCAGAGCTGAGTTCCCTCAAAGCAAATACTCAAATGTAGAACCCAGGAATTTTTCTATAGCACAAAAAAATGAACAAAAAAAGGGAACCGAGTAAGTATGTTTTTGGTTCAGTGCTGTTTGCACATTAATCCTCATGCTTTGGAAAATTTAAATAGTAAGAGAGTGTTTAAATAAGTAGTTTGGTTGCAGTTCAACTTTGAATTATTGCTGAAAAGGTTATTGCCATAAATATTAGATTTTATTATTATGGCAAATTTCTTACTCTTCAAATCCCTGAGAATAAATAAGTACGGTCCGTAGCTATCAATAAATTAAGTCTGGACTTTTTCATCTCGAGCATGACAAACTGCCTTTTTTGTTTTGTACATATATACATATATTTTATTTGACAAATGTCAACTAAAGCTTAAGCTTAGGCCACAAATTCGGATTACGCAAAACAGCTCAGAAGAGAATTTATTTATAAATATTTATTACACATAGTTTGCTTGCAGGACAAAAACCTATTTGATAAGCTGACAGCCAAGGCTTCAAAAAAATGAATGCAAAGCTGCAAGAGGCTAAGAAACTTTTGCCTTGGCTTCAACTAATTGACATAAATAAATGTTATACGGAATAATTTATGAAAAGTGCTAGAAGTGAAATGTTAAGCAGGAACTGGAAGCATTTCGTATGCTAAAGTTAATCAAACATTTTTAACACGATTATGGCTGAAATAAAGTTTAAACAAAGAGCTGCAAGTAACTTTTTACTGTTTTGCTGTTACATGAGGACTTGAAGGAGAAGTAAAGTTTTGATTTATGATATGTATATATATATATATTTTACTAGATAGTTCTACACGTCGTATACGTTATGTGTTGTTATACACTACGTAAAAAATGCTATTTGAATGTCTTGCCTATATATATATATATGGTAAAATATTTTCATTTCATTTTTAGCGCTGCTGCTGACGTTGTGGCAAACTGTAAAATTTTATGCAACACATACGTGGCAAATGGCGCTGCCAACGTGACGAGGACGAACAAAAGTCCTGGCAGCAAAATAAATTTCCACACCAGGCCCTTTACCCTAACACCAACACCAACAACAACAGCATCATCAGCATCATTCTTGGAAGGTCTCAACTTCCCTCTCTCTTTCTCCTTACTATCTCTATCTGTGTGTGTGCTCCTGTTGCTACAACTTCTGCTCCATCTACTTCTCCTGTTCCGTTTCAGTGTCAGTGTGTCAAGCAGCGTGCGATGTGGAATAATTTGCAAAATGTCATTATTAGTTTGGATTTTGCGCAGCAGCAAATAAGACCCAAAAGGAGAAGAACAAGAAGCAGAGGAGTAAAGAGATTACACTGAAAACAAAATAGTGTTAGCAAGTCGCAAGAAAAGTCATAATTTTCAAACTGTAAAGTTGTCTTGAACTTCGAGCGGTTTATTTCTCAAAGTGTGTTACAGCAACAGGACACCCGGGCACGTTTCCCAGTCGGATCCACTGTTGGCTGATAATACAAAAAACCCAGCCAAAACCCACCCAAAACCAACCCAAACGGACCACCCACTCGTATATCATCATCAAGGCTGTGTGGCAGCAGCAGCGGCAGCTTATTTGTGCGGCATTGTTGCCTGGTTTTTGTGTAATTTTTTATTGTGTCTACCTGCAGGACACGTAGGACAACGTTGCTGCCACATGCCACATGCATAAGCAAACAGAAAGATTGCCTTTACTTAACCCCCGACTGAACCAAGAACGAGCCAAACTAAGGCCAACACATTAAGCAGGCAGTATTGTAAATGAAATTAACATATATCTATTCTAATACAATCGAATGAAAAAAACGCAAGACAGGTGAGGATAAGCTGCATGATGGATTGGCGAATGGATTGGCTCAACAAAAGAAAATATGCTAAATCAAATGGGAATAGAAAATACAAGATATATTGTTTTTTAAGTCACAACTAAACTTAATTTATTGGCTAAAAAGCGTTTGTGGGTTTTTTTAAAACGATTGAATTGATAGGTAGAAAATCATTTAAAACTCCAAAGCTTAGAGTTGATTAAAGTTATAAACCTTTTTTGCTTAACTCATCAATTGGCCATTTGTTAAAGAGCATTGAGGAATCAATGCAACGAATTCTTCACAAATTCACAAGTTCGAATTCTAATAAAACTGGAGACTTTCGCTGAGCCAACAACAATGCCAAAGTCGTAAGCTTAACTCGTGCACACATGTGCCAAATATATATATAAGAAGTGAATGAAGGAGATGCTGAAAAGGTATATTTCTTTATAACTCTGGCAATAACTCATAATGCCCCAAACGTGTTGTGGTCGTATAGTTTATTGCATTTGTTGTTGTTGTTGTTGTTTTCTCGTGTTTATTTGTGGCTGAATAAAAGGCACGTTTTGCCTTTTGCCTATCGCCTGGCGTCTGGCACCTGGTCAACCGAGCACATGATTGACTGTATGAAAAATGAAATTACACAAGATACTAAATGCTTAAAAGCTAACGTAGCGCAAAGTCAATCAGTCAGTCAGTCAATCAACTAGTCCGTGTGCTTATCATTACGTTTGATGGAAAGGTAAATAGCACTGGCTGTTAGGGAAGAAGAGGAGTAAGGGGAGGGGGTGGTGGGTGGTGGTGGTACTGTGTCAACTTTGGTATCTAATAAAGCTTATGGAGCGCAAAATTGGATTTGCATACATTATTGGTGAATACAAGTGGAAAGTGAAGGAAATAAGCCCAAGTCACATGGAAAATGGAAATGCACACACACACAAACACACACACACACACACACACACTGACAACCAAAATTCGATAGCTCAGCAAATAGCTTAGTAATGCGTTAATGGCAAATGGTTTTGGCTTTAGCTTGGCAGCTAAAACGAACAGTGCTTCAAAATTTTTTAATATTACCGAAACATTGTAAAAATTGTTAAAATTCTTGAGCGATAGTTAATATGATTTTTTTACTTTTGTAAAGTTTGTAAATATTTTTTTTAGGGATTTTCCTAACGAAGTTACTTATTTATTTATTGATTCCAAATGTTTCTTTCTTATTTTCCGTCAACTCTTTGAAACTATTTTCAAAATTTTAAGACAAAAATCTTTAATTAACTCAACTTTGTGTTCTCTTACATAAAGATTACTTTAATTACATTTTATTTAATTACTCTTTTATAAATATATATATTTACTTATTTTTCAGCTTTTCTTTTAAAAAAGTTCACTATATATATAGAAACTTCTTTAGAAACTTCCTCCAAGTTCGTTTATCAACTTTCAAAGGTCTTCTTTTCATTGGTCTAAAATGTATTAAACTTCATGCCCTTTCATCTCAAAAAAAAACAGCTCTTTATTACCCTATTACAAACCACTGTGCAATTGGCAGCAATTTTACAATTTGGGCCGAAGCATCATGTTTGTGTATGTATGTGTGTGTGTGTGTGTGTGAGTGTGTATTTTGTGTGTGTTTATATTTGATTGCCGCAAATGCGATTAAATTGAGCTGTTGACTTCAAAAGCAACTAAATTTGATTGCCAACTTTGGTAAGGAAGAACAGCAACATCACAAGCTTCGACTTCTACTTCCCATTTGGATTTAATTACTCCATAAATCTTCGATGTGCCCCAATCTCCCCTCCCCCACTGCCCATTCTACTCTGCCTTGTGGTGAACCATAAATTAGAGGCAAAAAATGCAGCAGCATCAGCAAAAGGAAACCGAATAAAAATGAGAAATGTGCAGCAACGTTTGCCTTGAGTTTCTTTCCTTACCCCTATCCCCCTCATCTATACACACACACACACACACACATACATGTCCTGCATTTTAATGTGCTGCGTGTGGTTGCTGCGCCTAGAAGCCGAAAAGGTCAACACGTCGCGTCCTGCGGCTTCTGGTTGCATGTGATCCTGCGGTCAGCGGCAACGGTTTTAAATTACGACCCCAATGTTGCTGCTGCTGCTGCTGTCGTTGTTGCAACTGCAACCACACTAACACTAACACAACAGCAGCAGCAGGCAGGAAAAGCATAATAAACATATAATGTACAAGGATAATCTATATGGACATAAATAATTCGTTGTTGCTAACATGGAATACCAAAATACTGACTATTAAATTGTATTTAAGTTTGTGGCGAAATAAATTTTAAACTGATTTTGTGGGGCATAGTTTCAATAGCTCAGGATTATATAGAATGGAGAAGAGAGAAGAGATTCATACTAAAATTTGGTATTGAATATTTCGTTCACACTAAATCGATTTTCACAAGAAATATAACTTCTTTTTTTTAATTTTAAACCTATATCAATGTAATAAGTAAACTTTTTAAGTATTCCTCTTTTAAAAGTGTTCGTCACATTGAAATTATTTAAAGCCTGAGTACAATTACAAGGCAATTAAATAATGTTATTTGCATAAGTAAAAGCAAAAAGAGGAATAAAAAGCAAAATGTAAGTTGAGTAACGACAAGATACCATTAGGGTACACGAACACACGCACACACACACACACACACACACAGACGCTTCTGTGATCCAATTATACGCACGCACACACACATACAGAAAACAGCGGAGATGTAAATTCTTCTTCTGGTGCACCCACGTGGCGTATGAGCAACGCCTTATTAAACAGCAAAAGCTTCATGAGGCGGCAAGAAGAAACACGCATTTCGAATATTACAAGCATTTACTTCATTCGCATTTTGTAGCAAAAACGAAGAAGAAGAAGAAGCAGAAGAATATGTAAATGAAATTCACTAAACGAATTTTCTTGTAAAACGGTCACACCCAAGCGGGCGGTCATTGAGTCACAATCTAACCGATAAGAGTTGGGGTCTAAGGCACTGAGAGAAAAACAAGTTTAAGTAGAACTTGATAGAAAGTGGAAATGATTTGAAAGTATTCTCGTTTCTCCAAGTGTATAATGCCAGCATTTTTGTTAATCCAAAATGTGGGCGGTCAGTGGAAAAAAATGAGAACAGCTAACATTTTTGCATACGCTGCGAACCAATGGGGAGCACTTGATACATACATATACACACTATACATACATACACACATACATACTCTATACTCTTGTTTTTTTTCTTTGTCTTCCTCAAACAAAGGCAGAGAGTGGGTGGAGGGTGGGTGGGTTTAGAGGGCGAACGACAAGCCATAAATCAATTGACAGTGCAGAAAAATTGCAGAAAATTACTTGATATTTACGGTCAGCGAACACAAAGCCAATGTCAAAGCAGCAGTGGCAGTGGCAGTGGCGTGGGTGTCCTGGCAACAGCTGTGTGTACATACACACATATACTGTATGTGTATATATGTGTATGTTTGTATAGAACGCCTTCAACATATCGTCAATGCAACAAGTTAGCTGCTTGGCGTTTTGCTGTTGCTGTTGTTTTTTTCTATCCGTTTTTAACATCAATGACACTCAAGGACATCTTGCCACATTGTTGGCCATAATTACACATGTTCGTCATCATTTGAGTGCATGTGCCACATGTTGTACTAGCCACAAGTGCCCTATCCGATGCACAGTGTGACAATTTGAATGTCAAATCGATTATGTAAATGCAATCAAAACAGGGATTTTGAAAGAAAACTTTCATAACATAACCCATAAGACCCATATGTATGTATGTATAACATACACAGCAGTTTGGTCAAAGTTCAATGTCTAGTTTCGAATGGTTGTTGTCCCGGCTAATTAAGACTTAGCCCACTGTTCCACCATTAATCGCACAACGTGGGTTAAAACTGTCAACAGCAACAACAATGGCCAATGCTTTTATGAACCCAACCACTCTCTCTCTCCCCCTCTCAGCACTCCTGCTGTGCACTGTTGGCAACCAAGGAGGAGAAGGAGGCAGGGGCATGGAAAATTATATTGTGCCTGTGTTCATGTAATTATTGTGTCAACTGAGGTGAGAGTGTGTGTGTGTGTGCGCTCCTGGTACTGTCACTGTGTGTGTGTGCTTTGTCCTTAGTCAGTTTGTTTATGACTTGAACTAGACTCATAATTGCATTGTTGCCAATGTAATTACTGGCAAACATGCAGTTAATTAAAATCATTAAAATGCCTTTGAGCCAAAAAAACATCAGACAACAGCAGCTGCTGGTGCTTCTACATTGGCTCCTACTGCTCCTGCTTCTGCTCCTGCTGCTCCTTTCTGGCCAATGGAATAGCTGAATGCCCTATGGAATGTGAAACGAGGCACAGCCTGTCGACAGTTGACTGCTTTAATTTCCGACACACGCCAGCCAATCCTTACAGCCAGGATACACATGAGTATACACAAGGTATGTCGTCTACTAAAGAAGATTAAAAAGGTTGGGCAGTAGAATGACGAACTCTCAATGCTCTAACATACACAGAATACAAGTTCAACACAATCCTTAATCAAGTCTTACAAAGCTTCCATTTGAGTTGAGTTGTAAGGTTCTAACAACTTTGTTTACAATAACTTAACCTAGTTTTATTATGCCATTAACAGGCATATATATACATCAGTGCCAGGCACTGAGTCCATAAGGAAACTGGGGAACAAAGTCAGCTAGTCAAATAAACAATAAAATCTATAATAGTTGCCCGTTGACATCGTCAGGACCTTGTGTCGTCGTCGTCGTCGTCTCGGCACGTTTTGTAGTTGTTGCCAACAATGATTTACAATGGATTTATTTATTTTTTCTTTCTATTTTTTTGTAGCCTGCTAATAGATTTGTTTTGATTAATGTATTTCACTGCAATTACTTGTTGTATGACGAGGGATATTGAATGAAATGATTGAAGTTTGCCTGTTAAACCAACATTTGTTGTTTTTGGTCGACACGGCAGAACGATGTAAATGTCAGTCAGACAATATATATATATACGATAAATCAAATGCGAGACCTAGTTAGTGCTCAAAAATTGACATAAAAAGGTCGTTAAAAAAAATAATAAAACAGCATAATATTATATTTGTTTGAGCGTACGATAAATGATTGATGTAAAAAACATTTTTGCACGACATTTAAAACTGCTGAAAAAGCAAATAATAAAACAAAAAATACGTTCACAATACTGCTTTAAAACTTATGGTTAACCTAACTTAAGTAGAGCAACGATATATTCTAGTATTCTTGCCCTTACTGACTAATGAGAAAACTATTGCAATTATCATTTTGTGTGAGCTACAACAAAAGCCCAACATTAATCCAAACAATCGAAATCGCTTGGCATAAAGCATGTTGAATGCTGAATGCTGAATGTTGATGAGAATCATTGGCAAACTTGATTATACCAAAATACAATGTCGAATTCATGGCCTTTCAGCGTTTCTATAATTAATGAATTTAGTCTGGCCGACTCTCTCTCTCTCTCTCTCTGACTAGTTTGGGGAGTTATCTGGTTTTGTCTTCGTCATTGCTTTTGCAGCTGTTATATTATTCAAACGTTTTGCGCACGTGCTAAACATTGAGTGTGTGTCCTTGAGTGTGTCCTGTGATGCTGCTGGCAGCCTCCAGAGAGTTCCAGTTTATTTATGTGTGTGTATCCACACAAGTGTCCTTTCCGGCCATGGCAATCAAATATTTACAATATTTTCGGTGATTGAAAGAGGCGCCTGGGCAGGAAAGCAATTAAAATTTTATGACCACTGGAATATGAAAAGGTGCAATATACTTTCAAGTACATACCCTTACCCCCAACCTGCCTGCCACACACAATGTTGTTGGGTGCTCCAACACATTTTAATTGCTGAATAAATGTTGCGGAAATAATTCGCACCGAGAATTTCGAAGGGAAGGGAAGCGAAGAGAATTGGTTGATGGGGGCAAAAAGGAAACGACTCAGAAAATGTGCAGCGTCAGCAAAGCAATAAAGGAAACAGTCGAAACAAGTGATTAAATAAAGTCGAGCAGTGGAGTGAAAGGGAATTTGAAGAGAAGGCAACAGGAAGAGATGGGGTCGAGGCAGTAAAATAACTAAGTAGATAGATCTGAAGAAAGTATCAAATGACAAAAAGGGGACATGAACGAGCTAAAATGATTTCAAATAAGCAGTAACTAGTTATATACACGAAACTGGAGACACTTGAAGATGAGAGGACAAAAATTATAAGGTGGCAGGATAAAACAAGAGCGAAAAAGGAAAATCAAGTAGTTAGGTGAGTTGTAAGAAATATATAGTAACAGCTGATACTTGACTAGTTTCGATGATAAGTTAAATTGGTAATAAATGAAACAAAACTTAGTTGACAATAGAGAACAACGAACAAAGTAAAGATGGAAAGGAAAGATATAGAGTCGAATTTATCTAGATTTAAGAATTAGTTTGAAGTTTTACTGAGCCTTTAAGCGAGGAGCTTAGATTGTTATAATGCTTAAATTCAGGTTAAAGTTTAAAACAAGGTTGATTTTATAGAACGACATATTTCAGAAGATTTGCTTTGGGATCTTTTACGATTTCATTTGTATTTATTGCAGGCTTATCCATTTTTTTCTTCATTAACCCTTTAGATTATTGCCTTGCCCTTGCAGGATCATTTAAGATGGCTCACTGCTGATTGTAAGAAAAAAAAACCAAAATAAAAGCATCCATAAAGTAAAAAATAAAGCAACGGTTATGAGGCCCCCTGAGCTTTTTCTTCATTTTTACTTCTCAGCTGGGGAGCTTTGAATATCATAATGGCTGCGCTGCTGCTGCTGCTGTCTCCATCATATTTGTTGTTGTTTTGCCCAGGCTAAATTGATGGCAAACAGTATTTGGGCCAGCTGCCGAACATCGTTGTTTTTTTGGCTTTCGGCCATGTGGTTGGTATTCCGTCGCTTTTTGTCCTTCTCCTCTTCTTCTCCTGCTCGTTTTGGCAGTGGCAAACGAAATGAAAGGAAGCTTTTAGCAGATACTTTACGCAAATCCCATGAGAAAACATTGGCCCACTTGCAAAATGTCGAAGATGGAGGAAGGAAAAAACAACGACGACGACACAGACAGGCGGGCATCATTAAAAGTTAAAAAAGGATTTTCAACGGATTTGCGAGTTTTTCTGTCTTAAGACAAACAGAAACCATCAATTTGCATATATGAGCGAGAAGCAAAAATTCAAGTTTCACAAGATTCAAACGGTGAAAAGTGTACAGAGAGAAAAAAATAAACATAAGAATGAGTTTTGCATGCAGAATGAGAGTAAATAAAATTTACATTCCATATGGTAAACAGTAAATAAAACTCTTTTCTCACTTGGATTGCTCTATGTTGGCAATGCTGCCGACTCTCCGGTGAAAAAATTCACAAAATGTTTTTTTTCTTTCTGTTTTTTTTGCTTTTCACATTCAACTCAAGCACTTTATTAATATTAATTAACACACAAAATATAAAAACTTTGCAAAAAATTATACGGGCATTAAATAAACATCGGTTTAAATAACAGAAGAAAAAAATATATCTACGAGCGCGAAAGAAACACACGATCGACAACAAAGACGCACACAAACTAAATCCACTAATTGAGCTAACATCCACGCTCAGCCCGCAGTGCAGCGACTAGAGTCCACAATCATTCTAACGGGATCAAAAGCAGCTTCGTTCAATTGCATATGGGAGCAGTGGAAGCTAAATTATCTAGCACGCTCTTAGCATCCACAGTGCAAACACATACCAACGCTCAGCTGAATCCCACTCTCACACGATCCACTTTACGTGCACTCACTTTCGGTCTCTTGATCATATGGAAATTTTATGTAACACACTGCATGAGAAAATTCGTATGCCCTCTTGAATTGGGTATAAAAAGAAGTGAACTCAAGACTTAGTTGACTGTCAAGTAGTCCACATCGTTGTCGTACCCACTGTCACTCGTCAGGTCCTTCTTGCGTCCTTCTATCGTTGTCCTTGAGTTGTGCTTTGGCTTTTGCTTTTGTTTTGCTTAAACTTGGGCCATGGATTAGCTAAATGC
This sequence comes from Scaptomyza tumidula, assembly GCA_035044465.1. Lineage (NCBI taxonomy): Eukaryota > Metazoa > Arthropoda > Insecta > Diptera > Drosophilidae > Scaptomyza > Scaptomyza tumidula. The sequence continues at coordinate 16,974,142 of JAWNNW010000444.1, forward strand.
AGGCGTTGCCTCACCTCATTCTCCCACCTTTGTTTGCCTCTTCGGTCTCGCTTTGACGTGGCATGCAAGTAAGCTAGGCTAAAATCCTTTAACTTACCTCCCTCCCTCCCGCTTCACGCTAGTCATTGTGTTCTCCATTTTTGTGCACCCTTCAAGCTAAATATTTCGCCTTTTTGAGTTTTTATGAGCTGCTACAACTTGGCTCGTTGTTCTGTTTTCTGTTCTTTCGTATTTTTCGTATTTTTCGCTTACTTACAACTGCTGATTTTTACCTGCATTTACATTCTCTCTGTTCTCTTGTCTCTTTCTTGCCTTCGGCGACGTTGAGTAATGACGTTGATGGCGCTTTGAGGCCGCATTTAATGACTGCAGAAGAGCTTTGCTCTGGGGCTATGTATGTACTATGTTTGTATGTAGTTAGGAATGAAATTGCTTGTGCAGCACAAAAATTTAATCGTATTTGCCCGCAATTTAAGCTAATTACATCCCAGGCTTAATTTGATGGCATTTTACAACACAAGCGTGCACAAAAAGCTTTTAAAGAAAAATGTTAAAGCAGAAAGAATGTTAAATGTTAACCCTAACAGCCTGATGTTAAATGTTAAACAAACGCAATGTTAGATTATTTAACATTCTTGTGGACTCTATTAATCAAATACTTTGTAATTTGTTAAACATGGAAAAAACTTCTTTAAAAAAGTTCGGAAAATCTGTTTGAAATTGCACTCAAATGGCGCAAAATTGCTCACTTTTGTTGTTGTTGTTGGATGGAGCGTCGGTCCCAAGTCATAAAACAGCGGAAAGGAAGTGCAGCCATTTCTGGCGCATCCTGCAGCTGCAACAACAAACAACGAACATCCTGCTGACCAACAACAACGTTTCGGCATGGTTGGCCAAACAAAAGCGCGGCCAGGATACGGTCGAAAAAAAAAGTAGGAGGATTGGGTTGGCTTGCCGGACAGGACAGGACAGGACAGGAAAAAGAGTCGACCAACAACAACCAGTTACATTTAAAACAACAACAACAACAACCAAGTTTTATTTGCTGCATCTATTTCCTAATGCATTTTGAACGGGTTGGGTCAATAGATTTACCAAAACCTCTAACTCTCTGTCTCTCTTTTTCTCTTTTCCTGTTTTCCTCCTTACCCCCCCATTCGTTTCCAGTGACCAACAAATCAAATAGCGGAAAACTTTTATTTTGCAAGTTTTGCAAGCAAAAGTCGGTTTCCAGCCAACGCCCAATGTCTTGGGGCACATAAATAAGTAGCAAATTGCATGCTTGGCTGCGCTCAACCGGACGCATCTGAGGCATCCCCTATTTACCCCCTCCCCTCCTCCATTTCCCACTGGACAGCCCTGAAAATTGATGACTTTGTAGCCAGAGCAAGCTGTAAACAATTGAACCATCGTTCCCCTTCGAACTTCTCCCAAGAAACCCTCCCTGCAAACACTTCCTACTTGGAACCCTCCCTGGTAACTGTCCTTTGATTGTTCTCGTTAATTATTTCATTAATGCCCCATTGAGCGAGCTTAATGCCCCGCCCCAAATATTATTCCAGCCTATTGCATTCACAGTGTTTCACTGATTTTTGACCATAATGAAAGCTCGCTGTGGCAAATAACCTTAATGTCTAATGGGGGCTAAGAGGGGGCGTGATTACAACTAAAATTGTGCAATCGACCGGAAAGTGGAATGCCACAAAATGGATTTCATTAGCGTTGTTGCTTGGTTGAGTCAATTCGATTCCAGCCACAGATAATCTCTGTGCAACATTGATATAACCACGAACATCTAACTGTTCAAATGGATTTTAATTAAAATGCTTTTGGTTTTGATTTTGATTTTACGCTTTGGGGCATATCAAAAGGGAAATGCAGAACGTTAAATGGATTGCATTCAAACCAACAGCATAACTAAAATAGTTTCGGTTTGACTTAACGGATCGATAGTTGAGGTTAGGTTCGGATAGAGAATTTCACTTTGAGTAACTACAAATAGGTTATGTTTGGCTTGAGGGGAGCAGGCAGGTTGAGTAGAGTACTGGGAATATTCAATATCCTCAGTTGAAACTTCCTTGCTTAACAAATCTTAAGATTGAAGTATTCCCTTTACCTATGAAATTAAATTTCTTGCCAGCTTTGCTGAGAGTTGCTTTTCAGCATATACGACAGCTTTTTACGAGTACTTATCCAGCTTGCAGCTTGAGAGATGGTAACAGCTGAAGCTATCTTAGTCGTCTGAGAACTCATCCCCAGTGTGTGCTCTATGTGCAAAATCCATTTGTATCTTTTATGCTTTTCGACATTTGCCTTGTGCAAACAAAACCGAACCGCAACGAACCGAACCGGAACGAGCTGTATATGCATGCATGTGCTCAATTGCCAACAATAATAAACATTATTATGACTCTGTCCATGGGCACTTAATGCTGACTCCAAGTCTCTTAAGGCAGACCATTTCAGGCTAGGCACGGACTCAGGATACAGTACACAGTACACAGGACACAGGACACAGGACTCAGGACTTGTGGCTAAGCCGAGCGAAGCATTTGGCATAAAGTTTCATGACGCTAAGTGGATGATTATTTGCGATTACACGACAGCAAGTGCGGGTCTCCAAACACATGAGAACGGAAAGAATGGTAGCGGATGCCACCGGGCCGGGCAGCAGCAGCAAATCCTTGAAACGAAGGACACCACACATGGCTGCCTCTTTCTATGTGTGTGTGTGTAATTTAATGAAGGCAAGCAAAAGGGAACAGATTCCGTGTGCCAAGGGTACACTAAACAGAAAATCTGAGGTTTTTTTTATTGAAATCGCTAAGGAATTTAAGGATAATTACTTTTAACACTCAAGTCTTAAGGCAACTTATTTCTGTTCAACTTTACCTCAATAACTAAAGGAACTTAATTCTAAACGAACATTTTCTTTGAGTGCATCGATGATGGCGACGAAAGCAAAGCCAATACAAATATGCGGGAAAAACTGCGTCGATTTTCTCATTTCCCCACCATCGCTTTGGCATGTCCTGCAATGGACAAAGGCCAGCCGCAATATCGGCCACAGCATCCACACAATGTCCTGTTGCCAACCGAAGATTATGTGTTAATGGGCAGCGTATACGCGTTATTTTTATATTGATCAGAACCCAAATTGGCTGCTAACACATGATTTATGGCTGGCAATTACTAACAACACAAAAAAAGAAGATGTATCGCTAACAACTCTTGCTTGACCCGCATTCGAATGGACCGAAGGAACCAGAGAACAACAGCGAACAAGACAACCAGAGACAAACTTCCTCATAAATGCAACTCGTAAATCTTCTTCGCAAGCGTCGCACAATAGTTTATTTATCTTTTCCACTTTTTGTTGGCTGAATTGGGTTGCGTTTGGGTTTGAGTTGGGGTTGGTTGCGCCAGCGCCAGAAAGCCATAAACAAGTTGCCCCCGAACTCGTTCGTTTTGTGCTGCTGACGCAACACGCAATTTTGGCCCAAATAAGTATGCAGCAAATTTTGCAGCAATCGAATTTGCTTCACTATTGATTTTGGCAAATATTTAAAAGCAGATTAAAATTATGTGCATATTAAATTAAGCTTATAAGCTTTTGATTTGAAATTGTTTATTTTTGTAGGAATTTATGAGCATCAAATTTTAAATTCAAATTAAATTTATTTACTTAAGCATTTTACTAGCAATCCAATCTGATCCGTTCTATATAGTTTATATATACTTATTTATGCAGGCGATAAACACATTTGATTATGTTCAGCTGCCAACTGTTGGCCAATTTAATCTCATCGATTTTCTCTGCTTTGCAAAAGACAGCATCAGCATCAGCACGAAAAAAAGGGATAGGAAGGAAAAAAGAAATCATCTGGCTGCGACTCCAATTTAAGAAATTAATGCCGACTTCCTTTTACGGGTGCGGGTAATAAATCTACCAGAAGTTGCCAGAGCGAAGCCAAACTGCGAGAGCGAGAACGATGAAAGAAAGAGCAAGCTAGATGGCCAGCTGCTTTGGCAAAGTCTGGCGCGGAAACGGATGCCGTGCGCAAACAAAGTCGAGAAAATTCGACAAAAAAAATCAAACAGGAAAGCAGTTATGTATGGATTAAGCCGAAGATCTAATACACTTAAAATTGAATTTTGTTACTAATGTAAAATAATTAACAAACTTTTCTTTAAGAGCTACTTGATATAGTTTCTTAACTGGTTTGAAATATACAGGTATACTGCTTAGGAAAAACAAATAATGGGCATCTTTGTCTTGAAAATATTTTGTATTTTGTTGTCTCAAGCAAAAATACACATTCACGCCAAGTTTTATCAAGATACCTTCATAGCTTAGTCAGTTCACATAGTTAGGTACATTATGCTAAAGAAAAACTCGTCACAACAGGGCTCTTAAAATGAACAGGCATTGCAAAACTTAGTTCATTATTATTTACTTTACTTTGTTTCCTTAACACCTTGCCCCAAAGCTTATAACACCCATGGCTAGGGTATATACACAAGGCGTAAAACAGGCAAAAAAAAAACATAGAAAACGGATATTCTAGTTCAGACAGTTCGGGCCAATATCCCTAACTAAGGCCCATGTGCGCGCTATGTTTGTTTTCTTTCTTTCTTTGCGCACCTTCCGCCGAAATAAAAAAAAAAAATAAAAAACTGTTCATCGTCCTGTTTTTGTGTTGTTCTCTGGCTTTCGTTCGTTTTTAACGGCATTTGCTGAGACTATAAAAGCAGAAAGCCCTAATACTAAATGAAGCTTCGGGGTGGGGGATGTTGTCGGATTTGTAGCAAGCGTCACGGCTAGTTAAGGAGCAAAAGTTTTCAATTAGCTGTTTGCTTGTGCTTTGAGCTTCTTCTTCTTCTTCTTATTTAACTTCTTGTTGTTGTTAATTTTGTTTTAGCCAGGCTTCATTAGCCGTTGATTGATGGTTTAAAAGGGGTCATTTTGGATAAATCAAGTAACGTTTAGCGTACCAGCAAAATTTACTTAAAACAAACAAGTTTTCACTAATGTTGATTTGCTTTTGGTAATCGAAGAAATTGTTGAGAAAAGTATCTGTTATTAGCTTAAAGGAAGTTTTTATGCTTGAGAAAAATATCTTTTTCAAAGTATAACTAAACACAATTGATGTTTTGAGTATTTTAAGTCGAAAATATATATTTTTAAGGTTTATATCTTTTTTTCAAATATTATTTTATGATTTTATGTCGTTATAAAAATATTTAAAGATTTTTTTTCGCATCAAGAAATCGCCTTAAAGAATCAAACAATAACTGTACTTATTTTTAAACAAATCTTTTGCCAACAAATTTTTATAAGCTCAAAAATTAATTTTATTTTTTGAGAAAAAGTTAAATTCAATCCATTTTCTTATGTTAATAAGTATGTTTATTTGTTTGCAGCTCAAAAATGTTAAATTTCCGAGTTTTTCCATCTAAACGGAAATTGGCTTGAATGCTTTGAAGCAAATTTCCGATGCTTTTATAGAAAATTAGGCTTTAAATGCCACAATGCCTATTCAGTCGTAAAGTAAGATGAGATTGTTGATTGTTGTTCAGAGGTTGGGGTTCTTATCCGACCTCCCCAGCGTGGTATTTATATGTATATATATATATATAGTCAAAGGATGTTATGTATACAGAAATTAGCATAATTAAAGCAGGCAACCCTTTTACGGACGAGCGGGGCAAGGGACTTGCTCAGTGCAGGTGGGCAGGCAGTTGTTATACACTGTAAAAAAAAACCATATGATATTAATAGAAATATTTTCAGAATTTATTTCGTAGAGGAAAGAAATTCAATAAATATGTTTGGGAAAAAGTTTTATATATGTTTTTTTTTCAGTGCACATAACTACAGGCCGTTCGTAACAAACAAAAAAACACCAACCACAACAGACAACCCAAGCTTTTTGGCATCATAATAATTTTGCGTTGCGTTTGTTGTGTTTTTTTTGTTGTTTTTTGGGTGCTGATGAAGGTAGGACTATAACAAACCCAGGAATATTCTCCTCAGCATAAATTTATTTATTTGTAGTACGAAAGCAGGTCCCAAAAGAAACAGAACCCGAACCGAAACCGTTGCCACAACCACAGCGCCGCAGCGCCACAGCAGCAGCTGCTTCTCATCAAAATTGTATAAACCTGTGGGTGGTAGGGGACTAGGGGATTTGGGGGGGGGGGGGGGTGGTTGGTTTTTTGTGGTGTTTGCCACACAGCAAAAGTAAAACCAAACAAAGCATGCCAAAAATTATCTCGGTCACTTTTCAAATGCACGCACACTTAGACAACAAAACTGGAGAAGAGCTCGAACCTCCCTCCCCCACCTCCCTTGCCCCGACCCTTGCATACAGCCCACTTGAAAGCAACAACCCCCAATTGAACCCACATCCTTAACAGGGTCAATGGTCTGGCGCCCATACTAAAACAGAGAAACACTCGAAACTTGTATGTGTGTGCACACTTTTTTGTTGTTGTTAGTGTTAGTGTTGTTGCGGCACAAAAAGGTGACAACACTGTTTACCTAATGTACCGTTAAGCTGCACACTCAATGCTAATGTTATATTACATATTTATTTAGTTTTTTTTTAAGTGTTCTTCTTTGAAACTTAAAAAGTGTTTTAACACTATCGATTTTTACAAAGCTCAAAAACAAAAATACAAACTGTAAAGAGGCTTAAAAACAATTCCACATTCAATTACAGTTCAAAAACAAAATACATTTAGAATTTTTGCATTATACACTGCAATAATCTCTTATTGCCACATGTTGTTCAATTTGCATAACAAACTTTCGCCCTGTCAAACTTTTTTCATTATCAACAACAAAAAAAGTACGAACAACAATAATTAACATAAAAACACAATAATTACTAAAGTTTATAAGCTGTTCGCGATGAACTCATTTCAGCTTTGTTATTCAAATATATATACTATATACTCTATTTAAAGCTTTTACCTGAAATATGCGAAGAATTGAAACCTTCAGCAGAAAACAAAAGGATTTCATTGCCGTGCAGTTGCCAGCAATGCAGCTGGAATTTTACCTTGCCAACGAGAAAGGACATTCGGAGCAAACGAAATATCCTTGACAACAGCCACAGCCAGAAGCATACGCATGCCACGCCCAGCTGCCTTTACCCCTTCCAAGCCAAGCCCCAACAATTTTGCTGGTTAAGGTCACCTCAAACCCTGTCTGTTATTCTCTCTCTCTCGCTCGTTCTATCTCTCTTGCTTTCATTGTGTCCTTTATACTGCTGCAAACATATCCGCACTAACAATGGCAATGAAACGCAGGCAGGCAGGCAGGCAGGCTGGAAGGATAGCATACTCTGACTGCTCCTGAGCCTTCGCCCGGGCCCGCCAATCGTGACGTTTGGCACGTAAACGGATTTATATGGCAAATGCCGAGCGCATCTGTTTTTGCCTTGGAGCGCTTTCAAAGCAATTCAGTGTCTTGAACTTGTTTATTCTGTCATTAGTTTTAAGTCCGACATTGCTCGCTTCACTGTCAAGAATTAGCGCTGACGTCTTTTATTTTAATTTTCTTGTATTTCATGTATGGCTATCCACTGTGAGTCGGAAAAAGCTGCAGCAGCAGCATAAAATCGAACGCACAAGAGACACTTTCGAAAGCACTTAAGTTTCAAGGGGCTGACTTGTTGGCTGTGGTTTAAAATCTTACAAAAATCAAAGTCAATGCCATTTGGGAAAAGGTCAATAGCTAAGCAAATATTGTGATGGCAACAGAAATGCAAACACAAAAGATTCAATGAAGCAAACAAATCAACGATCATTTTGAATTTAAGCTTTACGCGCGCTCAGATGGAAAGCAACCCTGCGTGTACTTCAGTAATTTAAATGTACTTTATTGACGCGCTCAGTTTAAAAGCAGCCCTTTGTGACACACACAATATCGATATATATAAATATCGAACATGTTTTAAGTAACCTGTACTCGTCGCAGTTACAATAGTCCAGTCACGGTTACATCATATATCGTTGTGCAACACGAGGTAACAGGTATTCGAATAACGCTCATCTCTATTTTGACGCGTGCTCTTTCTTTCCTCTTGCTCCAACATGGCTGATCAGGTAAGGCAGCTAAAATGTGTTCAAAATTAAATAAAATACAGCATTTAATGCACTGCTATAAAATAAAAGCAATGTGCATTGTGAAGTTAAATGTGATGTGAGTGCAACTACACAGTTGCTGGGACAGCGCAAGCAACATGAGTGCATTGTTTGTCAAAGACAAATTTACAGCAAAAGCAGCCAGCGTTCAACCTAACCACACTTGTACGCATGCTGTGTACGCTGTCGACGATGTCTTACAAACGAAGTTATTTACTATTATTATTGTTATAGCAAATGGAACGTGCGTTTTGCAAACAAACCTCAGTGCCGACAACTCGTCGCAAGAATGCCAATGGCAAAAAGCGTATACGTTTGCATCGTCAAATTGGCTTAGGCTTTAAAACGCCCGCCGAGGTGAGAGTTCCAATGCAAAATTGTGCTAATGTTGCGCCCCCCTTTGTTTTTTGTTCCATTTCCACCGACCTGCCTGCAACCGCACCTGAACCTGCCTGTACCCCTTGGTCCTTGTTACTAAAAACAGAACGAGCGCGCCTTTCAAAAGCAGTTCGGTGTTAACCTAAACCGTAAGGTGAAGCCCGGCATCACCAAAAAGAAGGTGCTCCGCCGCTACCGTGATGTTGGTCTCGGCTTCAAAACCCCACGTGAGGTATGCATGAATCCATAAACCAAAAACCTTTGTTAACTGTCACTTTTCGTAAAGAATTTATACTTAACGCGTTCTTTTCTTCTCTAGGCCATTGATGGCACTTACATTGACAAGAAGTGCCCCTGGACTGGTAATGTGAGGATCCGTGGCCGCATTCTGACCGGTGTTGTGCGCAAAAACAAAATGCAACGTACCATCGTCATTCGCCGTGATTATCTGCACTTTGTGCGCAAATACAGTCGTTTCGAGAAACGTCATCGCAACATGAGCGTTCACTGCTCACCCGCGTTCAGGTATGTTTGTTAATTACCTTATTGCTGCATTTGGGTTAACTCCTTAAAGAGATTAGCAATTTAGCATAGTTCAATATAGTGATGATAAAATCATGACGGTCTTCATAAAACAAATTGCTGAAGAAACTTGACTCTTTTTACGAAAAACGTAAAAATACTGATAATTTAATCTTTTTAACTAACTTGCTAAGACGTATTTGTGATCACTTATTAATTGATGAATTCTCTTTTCTATTGCAGAGATGTTGAGCACGGCGATATCGTCACCATTGGCGAGTGCCGTCCACTCTCAAAGACCGTGCGCTTCAACGTATTGAAAGTCAGCAAGGGCCAGGGCGCCAAGAAGAGCTTCAAGAAGTTTTAAGTGAAGGACATCCACTACGGAAAATAACAATATGTGTAGCATTATTCTTTTTGAATAAAACAAAAAAAAAAACAATGTAAATTTAATCCAATTTTAAATAATTTCCCAGACTTTCGTTTCAGCATTTTAGCCTCTCAAGAAACCGAATTCATAATAAATTAGGTGTGTATTTCATTAATGTTAAAATTAAAATTTTTTTAAGCGTTTAATCTGATGATAAAATCATGACGGTCTTCATAAAACAAATTGCTGAAGAACCTTGACTCTTTTTACTTAATGTAAAAAACTGAAATTTATCAACAGTTTCTCGCCGATCAACGACAATAATTATTTTATACTAATTATCCTGTTTTTATTTTATTTATTTGCAGATATTGAACGTGAAGACATCAAATACATATTTTAAACTTTGCAGCTTTTACCTCTGTTATGGAGTTTTATAAAAAATAAATCTGACTTTAAATTACAATCGCATAATTGTCTATTTACTTGTGTAATTGATAGAATCTTAGAAATGAGTTGATATTTATTTAGACATTTCAGCAACAACCCAACTAAAGTTTCACAATTTTCTCGCTTGAATTGCGCGCTACAAAAATTGCACAATCAAGAAGCAGAGCAAATGACTTGCTATTCGATAGTCTGGCAACGCTACATCATCTACTCTCAGCTGTTGCATTGCACTGGCAACACTATCAGACGCTAAACAAAAAAAGAAAAATAACCAAAATGGCAACAGAGGGTTCTGGTGCAGAAATTGGTAAAAATACAATAAATTTACAAAAACCACAAGCTTAATATCAAGTAAAACGTCAGTTTTGGACAAGTCCACTTCATTTTGGAACAAAAAACAAGTCAATTGTTAGCTTGAAAGCAAAACTTAAAACTGTCTCAAAACTTTTCGCATATTTTTTTTGCAGAGCTCCTAGAACGCGTTTTACTGCGTCTGGGTAATGCCGATAGCGATGAGAAGCTAGAGATCACTGTGGGCAAGTTCTTAACGCCCGTCATACTCAAAATCAATTCTCCCCATAATGCGGTGCGCACAAAGGTAAGAGCAATGCATATCCGGCAGCAGCTGCATGACGCTGCACAAATTATTCACAAAAACTAACTATTGAGTTAAACTTGAACTAGGTTGTGGAGGTGCTCACACACATTAAGCGGCGTGTCACCTCACGTGGCCAGGTACAGATACCTGTGGAGGCACTATTGGATCAATATGCGGCACCAGACAGCACCACATTCTTAAAGAACTTCGCTATAATATTTATTAGCATGGGCTTCCCACGCTTACCACTGGAGCAGCAAACAGCGCTGGCCGCCAAAGTGTTGGGCTGTGAGGCTAAGCTGGAGAACTATCAAGATAAACTCTTCACGCTCTTACTGCCAATTTTGAGTGAAATGAAGATACCCGATGATCCAGCACAGCGTGCAGAGTTACTTAAGATTAAGGACAAGCCGACAATAAGTGCTTGTTTCTTGTCCTTGCTGCAGGACGTGTTGCTTCTGCCGTACGGCATCACACAGGAACAGGATGTGCCACCAGGTTTAAGTCCCTATAGTTTCAAGCGCGTTATTTCGAACAATTGGCGCGCCGAGGAGCTGGAGAAAATCAAGAAGGGCATTGTGCGCTTCCTCTGCGCCAGCGTTTTTAGTGACAACGAAATATTTGTATTGCTCGTGGTTGCCTCTGCTGATACGCGCTTTAGTGTCGCCACGCCTGCCATTGCAGAGCTGAGCAAACTGTGCACCATGCTGGACTTTAATAAGGCAGCGGTCACTTCGCCTCTCTACACTTTGTTTATTGGGAACCAGAGTCAGATTGCGGATCGTCAGACGCGTCCTTGTTGCGCTCGTGTACGCCAGAAGCTGCTGCAGTATTTGATCAAGTGTCGCAGTAAGGGCATCAATGTTGGAAAGGGTCTTCAAGTCATCTTCGATGGACTTTTTGGCACCAATACGAATCAGAAGTGTAAAGTGCTTTCATTGCAGTTTACGGAGCTTGTGTTAAGAGAGTGAGTACACAAATTATCCCCAATAACACCCAATAACTGACAACATCATTTCAACTATAGCGGTCCACACGAGGTGGTTTCTAAGGTATCCAAAGTAATGCTAACAGGTATCACCAAAGTAATTGGACGCGACACTGTAGAACCGAATGATGTGCAAAATGCGGCATATTCGGCATTGGCGCAACACGCACGTAGCTTTCCGCAGGATGTTAGTCAGGATCTGAAGCTGGTGTTGAGCTACTTCAATAATCTGGCCACTTGTACACCAGATTTGCACAGTTCCATACGCGAGGCATTAGTTTCGATGGCGCCAGCATTTGCCTGGAAAACTAAAACCAAATCGGATGCCATGGATGTGGATAACGCTGGATATGATGCATCCCAAATCCAGTTGGATGGGCAGCAGCATCTACTACTCGCTATGCTGTTGGACAATGCCGAATCAAAGATCCAGATTGTGCAAAATGTGACAAGCGTCTTCCTCACTAGCTGCTATCCAGAGTTTTATGCACCAGCGCGTTATTTATTGCTGCTAATTGCAGGCGAACGGTAAGAAAAGTTAATAACTAAATTGTATAGAAATTAATTATACCACATACTTCAGTAACTCGCTGCGTGAGAATGTCACCACCTATTTGTATGGCACATCCAAAAAGGATCATGTTAACTACAGCATGGTCTCTTCCATTGAGCATATAGGCAAACACACAAGTGAATCCATTAGTGATTTCAATCATCTCTCGCTGGAACAGCGTCGTGTGGTGCTGCCCAGTTTCCATGTCATGATGGCCCATGTGCATGAGATGGCCAACAAGCGACTTAAGAAGAGCACGTCTTGCGTTGTCTATGGCCGCACCAAACTTCCATATAGCCTGGAGGTCTACGAGGAGATGCTTGATTATTTGCGTCTCTGTTTGTGGTATTCGGCAGGTGTAGTTTCTGCTCCCGGAGATGAGAAGTATACGCACGAGCTGCGCAAATATATAATCATTACCTATGATGAGGATGAGTCGAATCCAATGCACCAATATCTACTTTTTGTGCAACGTGGCGTGGAGGCGAGGCGCAGTAAGTATTTGTTACCCATGTATAATGTTTCTCTTTTAACTCAATTGTTGTTTTTACTTGCAGCTGAATCCAGTCTTTTGTGTCTGTATGATTTACTAAATGCTGCACCCGAGCTGTTTGCATCCAAGCAGCTGCATCTGCTTGAACCACTTAGTAACTCCCTTAAGGATGTCTCTGAAGCGATGCGTACAAATGTCTCGCAAGTCTATGGTATACTCTGGGCCTATGGACTACCGGATGATAAGTTTGATTCGGAAGTGGGCGATTGTCTAACTAGTTTGACCCAGAAAACACTGGAACATAAACATGGTTGGTTGCTGGTTTTGGGTCATGCATTCAATCGCAAAATAGAGCAGCTTAAGCAACAGAATTCGACCAAGGATTATGGCAAGTGGCCGCAGTTTATAAATGCTGTCAAGATTATAGGTATGTAAAAGGAAAACTTTTCTATTGAGTCAAATAATCATTTCTCTTTCAATCCCCTAGCTAAAATGCTATGCGAAACTCAGTGGCTGCTTGTCTCGGCGGCTGTCAAATGCACCTCAATGATTGGCAAAACGGTGGAGATACCCAATGTGCAGGTGGAAATCCAGGTGCAGTGCAACGACAACAACGATGATGATGATGAAGAGCTAGCCGAATACAAGAACATAGAGGCTTCCACTAAGATGATAATTTTCGGTGTAGTCTTTCAACTGCTTCGTAGCTCTTCCTTCCGCCAGAAGATTCGTGAGGAGGCTGCTAAGTGCTTGGGTTACTTGGCAATTGGCGATGGTGCGCACTTTACCAAACGCAATCTGGATAAGTTTCTAACGTTGGCCAAAGTGCAAAAGGACGCAGCTCTTAACATTGCCATCTCAGAGGCCATTGTAATCACCTTGTGTGGCTATGATGTTAATAGAGGTCCTCCGGCAGAGAACTTTCAGAATGTTTACTGCCTTGATGCGGACTTTGAGCAGTTTTTAATTGCTTTGATACGTTTGGTCCCAGAACCCAATCCTCAATCGCGTCAGGCTATCTCAGTTTGGCTACTGGCTGTGGTAAAGCATTGCAGCAATCGTCCTGCGGTGCTCAGCAAGAAGCAACTTTTGCAGTTCGCCTTTACCGAACTTCTGTCTGATGATAGCGGTAAGTTGTAAAAGCTTAAAAATCCTTTCAGTTGTTAAAACACGTGACTAATCCTTGATTTCCCATTATAGAATTTGTGCAGGATGTAGCCTCACGCGGCTTGGGCCTTGTTTACTCGCTCTCAGATTCGGGTAGTCAAACGGAATTGGCTAACTCATTGCTGGATCAGCTGATTGGAGGCAAACGGCAGGTGAATCAAGTCTCTGGCGATACGGAACTTTTTGCCGAGGGCATGCTGGGCAAGACACCAACGGGTGGCAATATAACCACCTATAAGGAGCTGTGCTCCCTCGCCAACGATCTCAACCAGCCGGACATGATCTATCAATTTATGCAGCTGGCCAATCACAATGCTGCCTGGACCAGCAAACTGGGAGCAGCATTTGGTTTGAAGACGCTGTCGGCGGAATCGCGTCAACTGATGCAACCATATCTGGGCAAGATTATACCACGTTTATATCGTTACAAATACGATCCGACGCCAAAGATACAAAATTCAATGATATCCATATGGGATACGATTGTTACCGATTCCAAGGAAGTTACGGAGAAGTATTATTGGGAAATTCTACGTGAGCTACTGGACAATTTGACCTGTACGGAGTGGCGTGTTAGGATTGCTTGTTGCCTGGCTGTAAGGGATCTTTTGAAGCGACCCAATGGATTGCGTTTGCGTACCGAGGAACAGTTGCCAACATCTGCAGTTCCTAGCAGTCCGCGTCGCGTTACTCCAGACACCATGGAGGTGGATGAGCTGCCTGAGCCAGAGTTACGCGAGCTTTGGTTTCAACTATTCCGCGTCATGGATGATATTCATGAGGGCACTAGGATGACCGCACATGGAACTGCTTCATTTCTTGGCAAGCTCTGTGTGCTGGCTGCCTCCTCGGAGCATGGTAAATCCGGCACTGCTGTAGCTGCGTCTATTCTACCCTATCTACTTGAGACGGGTGTCGGACACAAAGTTGCCGATATACGCAAGGTCAGCATTAAGACCATCTCAGAGATGATTGAGTCGTCGGGTGCTTTGATTGCACCTCACTTGGCAACGCTCATACCTTGCCTGCTGCGTGCCACTGGAGAATTGGAGAACACAAAGCTATCTTATGTGTCCACCCGCTTGGGTGCGGATAACGAGGCTCAGGAAGCTGTTGATAGCTTGCGCGCCGAGGCAGCCAAATCGCATCATACAATGGAGACAATCAATAAGTGTGTGCGATTTATTGACTACCAGGTGCTGGAACGCATGACGCCCGAGCTGCTCGAGCTGATGAAAACCAGCGTCAATCTGGGCACCAAGATTGGCTGCGCTCACTTTGTTTGCTTGGTAAATGAGCTGTTGTTAATTTTTTGCCATTTTTTTAACACTTCAGCTTTTTTAGGTGAGCATTCGCTTGGGCAAAGAGATGACTCCCTTAGTAGGCAAATTTCTTGGTGCATGCTTTGGGGGCATCAAGGATCGCAATGTCACTGTGCGCAAGTACAATGCAAGCGCCATTGGACACTTGATGGGTCTAGCCAAGGTAAGATACCTCCCCTTACTCTATCTATTGATAAACTATACACTTTTCTCCACCACACAGGAACAATCTATAAAGAATCTGTTTGGCAAGCTGGATGAACTGTATATGGAGCAGCCAAGCAATCGTTCCATTGCACTGACTATCCAATCAATCAACAAGCGTCACCATGAGTTGCTCAAGGATTATATGGATTGCCTGCTTCCACTTATCTTCTTTGCCATGCACGAGGAGCAGACGGAGGAAAACAAGGCAAACATTGAATTGTGGAAGGATCTGTGGAGTGACATCAGTCCTGGCGATGCGGGCATACGTCTTAATTTGCACGTCATCATACCCAAGTTGGAATCCTCGCTGACCGATGCCAGCTGGTCCCGTAAAGCCCAGGCAGCCAATGTTATCCAAAACATAGCGATGCGTTTAAGCAACAGTCTAGAGCTCGGAGATCGTGTGCGTCTTATAAAACTACTACTTAGTGGCCTTCAAGGACGCACATTTGAGGGCAAGGAGCGGCTGCTGCAGGCACTTGCCGCACTCTGCAAGAATCTTGATCGCCAGCACGAGATTTGCGAAAATATCATTGAGGCTGCAATGCGTGAAGCACGCAAACAGGAGCCCATCTATCGCACTATGGCTCTGGGCGCTCTAGGCGATATCCTTGATGTACTGGAGGCGGATCGCTTCGAGGAAGTCTATAACATGATCTGGTATCTGCTGGAGAAAAAGGAACTGCGCGCAGCCGACTCTGACGACGATGATGAGCCTGGCTGTAGCAATTCCAGCAAAGATTTAACTGCTGATGAGCGCAATAAGCGCGCCCAGACGCTCAACAAACTGAAGGAGGTCGTCTGGGAGACATTGGGTAAGTCGTGGCCCAAGCATGCGATTGTTACCCAACACAGATATCAACTGTTCTTTGCGGAGAACTGCACTACGATTCTCAGCGAGAGCACTCGTCCTGTACAGGTCAGCCTGCTGGCTGCTTTGACCAAGTATATTGAACGTCTCTATATTTTCGATGAGGCAGCCACGCTGCCCGAGATGCCGCTGGAGCGCAATAATCTCGAAAAGAAACCGAAAACGGAGACACCTCTCCTGCAGACACGTGAGGCGATTGTGCAGAGGATTTGCAGCGATGTGCTAGCCGCAGTTACACTTGCTGCCGGAGTGCCACACACTGGTCTCAAAAAAGAGGCGCTCAACATAGTGCTCATGCTGATCAAACGCTTGAGCCCGACCAGGGATCAGGCTTCGCTTGCTCTGCTTAAGCAGAACTTTGAAACAAATCTGACCAAATTTCAACGGGATTCAGCGCCAGAAGTTCGCTGTCGCATCAAGGACATTGAGGAGAAGCTAAGCAAACTGCATACTCCTAACTAAGCAGCAGAACATAACAGTTTCGTCATAAAAATATTTTTATATTCGATTTTCCCAGTGCAGGAGGTGAAATAATTATATTTTACAATACGATAAAATGAAATGAAAAAAAATTACTTTGGAACAGGGTCTTAATGAAGTTGTTTGCGTAATAAACAAAATATTAATAACTTATACTATAAATTCATAAATTCGCTTTATTTACTGGTAGTCTTCAGATCTTTTTTCTTGTCAGCCATCAAAATGGAATAACATCGCAAATGTATATAAGATAAATGCAGTTCGATTTGATATATAAATTCATTATATATACATTTGATATAGCGTGTATCTGTCAAAATAACTTCAAGTGCTTTCAGATTTTCGCGACATTAGATAATTGGATAATATAGTATTTCGTACTTACACGAAGTTTAATGATCATTATTTTTAGACACATATCACAGCCACTTAATAATTTCTAGATAGATATTCAATACTGTTAGGGATCGCGACAAAAACGTAAATACAGCTCATCTAAAGATTCTAGCATAAAGGTCTGAGGATTGAAGCGTATTTCGGGCACGGTTTGATCACACAACTCTACCCGATAAGTTTTCAAAGTGTAAGCTACGCCCAACTTAAGCTGGAGTAAGCCCAGTCGACTGCCAATACAACCATGTGGACCCGCACCAAAGGGTATAAAAGTCATCGGAGTAATGCTTGCTAACTGCTGTGGAGCAAAGCGTTCTGGGTCAAAATGCAAAGGATTGGGCCAGTACTATAAAAGAAGAGAAAAAGGCCAATGTAAGACAAGATTTTTATGGATTGTGTAAATAAACGCACCCTTTCATCTCGATGTAATCCCAATATGGATATATAAGCTGGCATGCCGGCAGGTATAACAAAATCCACCAGCGGCTGCAGCGAAAAACCTTTCGCCTGGGTACACTCCCGATTTATGAAGGCAGCGGCGGGATATAAACGGAGTGCCTCCAGGCAAACCATTTTAAGATAAGGTAACTTAACTGCAGTCTCATAACTTAAACTGGGAGCAGCGCCAAAGGCTGATTGCAATTCCCGTCTTAAACGCTGCTGTAGGACGGGCTGCTTGGCCAGCTCATAGAGCGTGAATCCCAGGAGTGCCGAGGATGTCTCAAAGCCTGCAAGCAGAAAGATGGCTGCTTGGGAGGCTATGAAATCCTTTTGCTGAACATAATGTTTGGCTGGACGAATGCTTTGTAGTTGCTGAAGATTATCAATGAGATCAGCGGACTGGGATTTCAAATGGTGCTTCACTAGTCCCCTCATGAACTTGGTGTACTCGAAGGAAAACACCTTGGCTCTTAGCAAACCCGTCCATTGAGGTAAGAAGAAGACGATCATAAAATGAAGCACCTTTATCAAACCAGGCTTAAAGAGTTCCTTGGCTTGTTGTCGCAGCATTGATTGATCCTCCCTTAGTCCTGCCACATTCCAGCTGTAGAATAGCTTCCCTGTAACATCTGTCGTATAGAGCTGACACATCCTACTCAAGGGTAGGACACGCTCTGATTTACCACACATATTTCTTTTGAGATGCTGCTCCAGATCGTGCAGAACCTCCAAAATCAATGGATACATTCGTTCCTTCATGCGTCCACTGGTAAAGAGCTGAGACATGCATATTCTACTATCTCGCCACTGGTTATATTTGGCCAGTGGAAGAGTCAGAGAACCCATGGGATCATGTAGAGCATCAGCGGCTTCATAGCGATTAAGGAAACTATTAAATTCCTTGACAAGCACCAAGCGTATAATCTCCGGATCTCGTATTATTAAGGCAGGAGTTTGGAATACAAAGAAACCCGCCAACTTCTCGTCCTTTATGCGCTCATCCGAGTGAATATTCTTGAAAAGATCTCCAAAGGAAATGTGCAACAGGAGCAATTGCTTCAGATGACCCAATGGCGTCCAGGCGGAGGCTGGTAAATGGGGAAGTTTGTGGTGCCGAAAGTAGCTATAGCTCTTTTTTAAATAAAGATAGCTAAAGAGGAACGTCAAAAGCAGCAAAGACAGAAGAAGAAACTGCAACATTGTCGCTGTAAATAAAACAGAATGGATTAGAAGAATACTTATTTTCGAAATTCCTAAAAATATGAATACCTAGAACTGTTATCTATTTCATCTGCTACAGAAATAACCTTACCGGATTGCGTCTTCAACCCTTTCCTTTAATGAAATATGCATAAGCTGTAACAAAGCACATCCAAACAATACACAAATGACCCTAGAGATAAACCCCTTATGCTATGTTTCATTTCACAAAGAAGCTAAAATGGAATATTATGGAAACTAAAGCATTCAGTAGCTCGACTCAACTTGCTTTGGAAAGATGGCACTTGGAACACTGCTGTTGATCCTGGTGATCCTTGTGGTCAGTAGCTACTACTTTCTGCGGCGACACTACGCCTATTGGATACGTCAGGATGTGCCACAATTGCGTCCTTCGCTTCTGTTGGGCAATTTAGGTGGATTATTAAGTATGCGAAGCAGTCCAGCTGATTTTATTGGACAACTGTACAATCATCCGGATGCAAAAGATAAACCCTTTGTGGGCATACATGCTTTCTACAAGCCAGCGTTGCTTCTACGTGATCCGGCGCTGATAAAAAGGATTATGGTGAAGGATTTTCCCAAGTTTTCCAATCGTTACTCCAACTCGGATTACAAAGGCGATCCTCTCGGTTCCCAGAATATATTTTTCCTAAAGAATCCCGCTTGGAAGGAGGTGCGCTTGAAGCTATCGCCATTCTTTACCAGCACTCGACTTAAAAACATGTTTCCACTAATTGATGAGGTTGGTTGCAATCTGGATGCGTATTTGAGGCAACAACCGCTTGACAATGAAAGAGTCCGATGCTTCGATATGGAGGCCAAGGAACTGTGTGCTCTATACACAACAGATGTTATTGCCACAGTAGCGTATGGAGTTCAGGCGAATAGCTTTAGTCAGCCAAATAGTGAATTTCGTCGTCATGGACGAGCTGTCTTCCAATTTAGTCTGAAGCGAGCGGCAGAGTTTACTTTAGTCTTCTTCTTGCCACAACTGGTGCCGTATTTGGGTTTTAAGGTGGTGCCTCCTGAACCTACCAAGTTTTTGCGAAATACTATCAATTATGTGATTGCTGAGCGAGAGAAATCCAAGAAATCAAGGAATGACCTAATCGATCTTCTTATCGACTTTAAGCGTAGCACACAGGAAACTCAGAAGTCCGACAATCAATTTGTATTTGAGGGCGACATTCTAGTCGCTCAGGCAGTGCTCTTCTTTACCGCCGGCTTCGAATCCTCTTCGTCCACAATGGCCTTTGCCATGTACGAGCTGGCCAGGAATCCTACGGTGCAGCAGCGTTTGCGGGAGGAGATCAAGAATGCATTGATTGCAAGTGGCGGACGTGTAACCCAACAGCTGATTGAGTCCTTGGAGTATATGCAAATGATATTGCAGGAGGTGTTGCGGATGTATCCACCATTGCCGTTCCTCGATCGCGAGTGCACTAGCGAGGATGGGTATCCTTTGGCACCCTTTCACAACTTTCGAGTGCCCAACGGTATGCCCATCTATATTCCGGCATATGCATTGCACATGGATCCTAAGGTAAGCTTGGGAAGGGCTTTTTTTTTAACAGCAGGTAAACACATCCTTTCTCCATTGCAGTACTATCCAGAACCGCGACAATTCCAACCGGAACGCTTTTCGGCCAGTAATCGTAAGCAGCACACACCGTATACCTATATGCCATTTGGTCTGGGTCAACATGGTTGCATTGGAGAACGTTATGGCTTCCTGCAGGCCAAGGTGGGCTTGGTTTATGTGTTAAGGAATCATCTGGTCACCACCTCGGAGCGCACACAGCCACTCATGAAACTGGATCCCAAGGCGATAATACTACAAGCCGATGGCGGAATACACTTGCGACTAGTGCGCGATTCCTTAGGTGTTTAGGGAGTACTTACTTGGATTTTGAAAGCTTTTTGAAATAGTTCATCTGTCAGCGGATGCCTTTAAACTAAGCTGGAGTTTCGCGTGTGCTGGCATTTTAAATTGTTAAACATCAACAAAAATGTGAAATACCTTTTGATTGACTTAAGGCTTGCGTGTCAAGTTGAAAGTTGAACGAGGTGGAACATGTAGAAGTTTCCCCGTTAACTGAAATTACCAATTAACTTGATTTTGGCACACAATAACTTTAATAGGGTTCAAGCGGGTGCTACCTAATCTAAAAATATAGCTCTGTTTTGGCTTTGTTTCTGAAACCAGTTATTAAAAATATCAACATTTTTTTGTAGATGAAAATGCATTTTTCAACGAGTTTTAAAATCGATTTTTGTATTTAAAACGCATAGTAACAAGAACCATGTATGTAAATGACAAGCAATTAAGAATTATAAATATAAAAAAATGCTTGGATTGTGTATTGGATTCTGGCCTATTCAGTCATTATTGTCGTCTTGGTTGATTAATCTTATTTATGAGCTTTTCCCAACTCAATATTTAAATGGCACTTAGAAATCCACATTTGGTGCATTTTTGTTATTATTGTTATTGTATAATTTAACTTAATCTGACACGCTATATGCTAAACTTTGAAGATCAAGGCTCAAAAGCTCAGCTGTCAGTACAGCTCAGTACCCGCCAACCGATTAGATAATGTACTTAATCAGTTTATTTACGGCATCAAAACAAAAAGTAACAGAATATTATCAACAAATGCAAAACACTTAAAATTGTGAGCAATTTTGTACAATACTTTATCAATTTTATCAATGATTGCAATACTTTATAACACTTCTAATTGTGACTTTTTTTTTAATACTTCAAAGTACATAAAAAAGCTCTCTTTCTTTTTTCAGTATCATTATTCTTAAAGCTTGCAGTAAGTTAAGAAAAATCTTAAGAACTTTTAAAGGTAAAGCATTTAATAACAACAATTTAATTGTGCAAACAATTTTTTTTTAATCTTTGACTTATAAGTACTTCTTATGTAGAACAAGACATAATAGAGCTTAAGCTGCATTCGCATCATAGAGCCTATCGTGAACAATTTCCAGGATCATTCCGGATTCCACTTGCAATACAGGGCCCTTGGGATCAAATTTAATCTCCTTTGCAGTCTGTGAACAAACGCGGACATAATAATTCTTGAGGACATGAACCAGACCTAGTTTAGCCTGGAGCAGGCCAATACGACTGCCTATGCAGTTATGAGGTCCTAAGCCAAAAGGTTGATACGCCATAGCTTCAATCGTTTTGCGATTCTTGGGCGAGAAGCGTTCGGGATCAAAGTGATTTGGATTTGGCCAGTACTGTAAAGACATTTGGTAAATAATTCGTTTATGTATTGAACTTTAAACTTACCTTTGGATCACGCTGAAGTCCATAAACTGGTATGAACACAGGTATGCCAGACTCCAGTTTATAATCGTAGTAGGGTTTCAGTGAGAGATCTGGCTGACCCTTAATGCCCTGGTATTCACGATCCAAAAAGGGGAGAACTGGATACAAACGCAGCACCTCATCAACAACCATCGACAGGTATTCCAGGGAATGAATCTTCTCATAGCTAAGCTTACCGGTTCCTTCCTCGAGAAAAGCTTCATGAATTTCCATGCGCAGGCGCTCCTGCAGCTCCGGCTGTTTGGCTAGTTCTAAAAGACAAAATGACATTGTGGATGATGACGTCTCAAAGCCAGCTGTGAAGAACAATCCCGCTTGAGCGACTAGAAAGTCCTGCTCGTGGCCAAAATGTGGCAGTTTAGGGTGCTGTGCGGCCTCCTTTCGCAGACCCACAAGAATATCAATTAAGTCGTTCCTTACTGTTCCCGATCTCTCCCTTTCCGACATAACGTGAGTAATGGTAGTGCGTAAAAATTTGGAGTACTCCGCAGTAAAGACCTTTATGCGCAGCAACGATACTAGCTTAGGCAAAAAAAATGCAACAAAGAAATCCTTGGCTCGACTTAAATTAAACTCGAACACTTTGCGTCCTTGTTCACGAAATTCGGCATCTGGATTGGATAAGCTATTTGCACGCACTCCGAAAGCAATCGAGGCAATCGAATCTGTAGTGAATCTTGAACACACATCTTTAAACTCCATGATGTAGCTGTTTTCTTTGCTGGGATTATGCCGGGCAAGGTGTGACTCAAGGTCTGCTGCTATCTACAAAATTATTTAATCTAAAACAATATTTTTTTTAATATTTCCTTGTTTAGCTCACCTCCTGCATCAAGGGATACATCTGCTTCACCTTGCCGCTAGTGAAGACAGGCGTCAACTTCGTCCTTATCTCCTTCCACTGCGGGTTGCGCACAAAGAAGAGATTATAGTTGCCCAACGAATCATTATGAGGATCAGCGCGTCCATAGCGATTAGAGAATCGATTAAAGTCCTTAATAAGCACGGATTTGATAAGTTCCGGTTCGCGTATTACAAGGGCCGGTTGATTCATCACATAGATGCCAACGACTGCCTCATCCTGCATCTTGGGATCATTGTAGATATCCGAGAGGTGCAAGCCGAAAGAGTTCTTCTGTGTGAAAACCGGCCCAGTGTTGCCTATAATCGGCGAAGGTTGTATAAAGGGTATTCCCTTGCGTTGCCAATAGCTGTGTTTGCGCTGGAACCACAGATAAACCCCACTAAGTGCGGCCACAATGAGGAAAAGCGTCTCCGTTAAAACCATTTTTGGAGCTGTTAGAATTTATTCGGGAATACATTTTTGGTTGATATCACTTAACATAAACTTTACTTCTTATAAAACAAACAATTTGAAACAGCTTTCGTATTATCATTCATATTAATTTAGCTCTTATCGGCAAGAAATTTTAGCTTATCGAACAAACTGCACACTGTAGGATTTCATTTAAAAGTGTTCGTTGCTTTGTTTAGTACAACTATTTTGGAACCGTCCATATGGTGCAGTTTGGTTGACAGTAAAAAGTAGCACGCAATTGATTTTATTTTTTATAGTTTTCATAATGTTAAAAATCCTTCGAAGTTAAGTTTTGTAAAGTTCATAATATTTTCTTTCTAAACACTCACTTCACTTTTTTATTGATGCACAAAATGCACTCAATATATATAGATTTTTATTTAATATTTCACGACTCTGATCGTACGACCGGCAATAAGAAAGTCAGGAACACAATTAGAAATAAATTAAGGTAGAATACGCGTATTTATAGGCACAAATCTTGGCATAAAGATTACAGAACGGCACGGAAAAAAAACAAGCTTTATACTGATAACAAACAATTACCTAGGCCAAAAACTGATATGTTAGATTGCGTAGCTTGACATATAGATTATATGCAATTATCAGCTACTGTGTACTTAAAATACAATTGTAAATTCGTACTTTTGCACGCTTTACTTATAAATTTAAATATAAATCATTTAAACAATTTACATCTGTCAGTGCAGGTCAGTTGCCCTAGCGATAAATAGAGGCATTTAAATTTAACAACAAATTATAAGCACTTATAAGTGTTATCAACAGGTTAATGTTAATAATATATTTAAAAAAATGTTTCTTGTGACTTCTCCCTACTAATTTGTAGCATACAATAAAAACAATTTTATTTATTACTTTTATACAAGTTTCGTAGATTTGAACATCACTGAGCTTTAGCTGCATTATCATCATAGAGCCTATCGTGAACAACCTCCAAGAACATGCCCGTGTCCAGCTGAAGAACAAATGTCTTGGGATCAAATTTAATCTCTTTTGCAGTCTGTGAACAAACGCGGACATAATAATTCTTGAGGATATGGACCAGACCTAGTTTAGCCTGCAGCAGGCCAATACGACTGCCTATGCAGTTATGAGGTCCTAAGCCAAAAGGTTGATACGCCATAGCTTCAATCGTTTTGCGATTCTCGGGCGAGAAGCGTTCGGGATCAAAGTGATTTGGATTTTGCCAGTACTGTAAAGACATTTGGTAAATAATTCGTTTATGTATTGAATTGCACTTCACAACTTACCTTTGGATCACGCTGAAGTCCATATACTGGTATGAACACAGGTATGCCAGACTCCAGTTTATAATCGTAGTAGGGTTTCAGTGAGAGATCTGGCTGACCCTTAATGCCCTGGTATTCACGATCCAAAAAGGGGAGAACTGGATACAAACGCAGCACCTCATCAACAACCATTGACAGGTATTCCAGGGAATTAATTTTTTCGTAGCTTAGCTTGCCGGTTTGTTCCTCCATGAAAGCATCATGAATTTCCATGCGCAGGCGCTCCTGCAACTCTGGTTGTTTTGCCAGCTCCAAAAGGCCAAAGGCCATTGTCGATGATGAGGTCTCGAAGCCAGCTGTGAAGAACACTGCCGCTTGAGCGACCAGAAAATCATGGTCGTGGGCTAAATGTGGCTTATCGGGCTGATTGGCGGCTTCTTTTCGCAGACCTACAAGAACATCAATCAAGTCGTTCCTTACTGTTCCCGATTTCTCCCTTTCCGCCATCACGTGAGTAATGGTTGTGCGTATAAAATTCGAGTAGTCCTTGGGAAGGAATTTTATCCGCAATAGTGACACCAACTTAGGCAAAAAAAATACAACAAGGAAGTCTTTGGCTCGCGAGAGATTGATTTCGAAAACTTTGCTTCCTTGTTTACGAAATTCGGCATCTGGATTGGATAGGCTATTTGCACGCACTCCGAATGCAATGGTGGCAATTGAATCTGTACTGAATCTTGCACACGCATCCTTAACGTCCATAACGTAGCTGGTATCCCTCCCCGTCTTACGGCGAGCAAGATGTGACTCAAGATCCTCAGATATCTGAAAAGTTGATTCATATTTTCATTCCATTCAGTTATTTTAATATTTAACTCACCTCTTGCATCAAAGGATACATCTGTTTAACCTTGCCGCTAGTAAAGACAGGAGTCAGCTTCGTCCTAATTTCCTTCCATTGCGGATTGCGCACAAAGAACAAATTGTTGGAGCCCAAAGCATCGACATGAGGATCAACGCGTCCATAGCGATTGGAAAAACGATTAAAGTCCTTAATAAGCACGGATTTGATAAGTTCCGGTTCGCGTATTACAAGGGCCGGTTGGTTCATAACATAGATGCCAACGACTGCCTCATCCTGCATCTTGGGATCATTGTAGATATCTGAGATGTGCAAGCCGAAAGAGTTCTTCTGTGTGAAAACCGGCTCAGTGTTGCCTATAATCGGCGAGGGCTGTATAAATGGTATTCCTTTGCGTTGCCAATAGGTGTGTTTGCGCTGGAACCACAGATAAACCCCACTAAGTGCGGCCACAATCAAGAAAAGCGCCTCCGTTAAAACCATTTTTAAAGCTGTAAGAAATTAATGATGAAATTTTTCTTGAAAATAAAATGAACTTGACACTGATATTTTATTATCATCGATTTTTAACAGCTCTTTAGTTAGATTATAAAACAATTCACACTTGATTTTAATTAAAATTCAATTCAACATTGATAAGCTGAGTTGTTGTTTGTGCGGGGCTAACAAGATTCCGTATTTTGAAGTATAACTTGATATTAACTGCTTTCGACTTGTTTTGATCAAGTTTAGCTCAAGCCACATAACAATTTATCTTTGTTTGCAGTGCAGTTTTGTTTTAATTTTTGTAGATCCTTTAGAAAAAGGACTATCATAATATTTAAATTGTTATTAACTATATGCAATAATTTTGTGGATCCTTCAATTATTTTTATATACATATATATATATACACAATTTTTTTTAATAGAGGCAGAGAAGTAATCCAGTAATATGATATGTATATATTTTAAATATTTCACGCACTTGACCGTACGACCGTTTATAAGAAAGTCGAGAGCACAATTAAAAATAATTTAAGATTGCATACGCGTTTTATAGGCACAAATCTTCGCAAAAAGATTACAAAACGACATGCGAAAATAAAAACAAGTTTCATACTGATAATAATGAATTACTATAGCAAAAGCTGATTGCGCTAGACAGAAAGATTGTAAGTACTAGACTGAACATAGTTGTAATATTATCATCTACTATGTACTTAAAAGACAATTGATTGACAACTCAACAAGTCGCGAAAAAAAAAATACAGTTTCTAATATTGCATGTTTTACTAATAGATTTAAATATAAATCATTATCTGACATGCAATATGGTAACTTATTATACTGACTAAGTTTGTTATGCTGTGCTTTCAGTATATTTATAAGGCAGACTTTTGACGCCAAAATTTATCTAATCTAATCTTATTTAGCGCTAATCGATTTTTAATTTATCTACTAATATAATTGCGACAGCAGAAAAATATTATACATATGCAGATGAAACAAGTAAGAAGGCTCTAGTCGAGATATCCCGACTAGACGATACCCTGATCCCTATACTTTCCGCGTACAGTCAGTGCTTGCAAGTATGTGTTTGTGTGTGTACGTGTATACTGCATACTGCATGCTGCATACACAACTTCATTGTCCCATATCTCCGGTGTTTATTATCCGATTTCGATAAAAATTTCACAGATTGTCATTATTTTGTTTTATAATTCAAATTGCATCTCAAAGTTTTCAAAATTCAAGATTTTTTTGTTATCGATCCCATGTGTATATCGGAAACGGGAAGAGTTATCGAAAATCGGAAACAAACTTGTACTGCCTAGGGATTAGGCGAGCTTAAGTTCCAAATCTGGAGTCTCTAGCTCTTATAGTCTCTGAGATCGACGCGTTCATACATACAGACAGACGGACAGACGGACATGGCTATATCGACTCGGCTTTCGATGCTGATCAAGAATATATATACTTTATGGGGTCGGAGATGCTTCCTTCTACCTGTTACATACTTTTGCACAACTTCATTATACCCTTTTTTCCCATTTTTAATGGGATCAGGGTATAAAAAGGGAACCAAATTTATTTTAAATCAATTATTAAAATCCTGCTTTATAAATTAAATCGAAATAGCATAGAGCATAAATATTCTATACATTAACAATGACAAGTGTAATTGCCTAGGGCTTGAAAGCAACAATTGCATAGTGTCGTGGTGATATAACTGGATCAAACAAATCAATCAAATAACTTTGCTCATAGCCCAACTCCTTAAGATAAAGCAGACGATCCCATAATATAACACTCTCCAGAACTGGGGCAAAAGTCATACGCAGCAAATAGAAGAGCGACAGATAATGACGATCTAGTTCGTGTTTTTGCAGCAGTGATTGGAGTTCCTCTTCACCCACAGCTGCCAACCAGGGTTCATTTAATTTATCTGCGCATTTCTGTACATATTCCGTGAAGCTCTCAAATTTACGTACTTTGCCCACCTGAAGTTCATTCTTTAAGTGCGGCGCATGGCGGCATACCAAGAGCTCAAGCAGCGAACGATAGAAGAGCGTTATGTTGGGCAACTCCATGGTTGCTACGGTGCGTTCAATGGATTGGGCGGCAAGCATTCGTGCATTGCGTCCTAATCGCAGCTGTCGCTTCTGAAGATAGTTGCTTAGTGGAAATCCATAGTCCGTTTGTTTCTCCATCAAAGCTTTGTTTCCAAAGAATTCCTGCTGCGAGTAGCGTTCACGCAATAAATGATAACAGCAGCCAACGTTGCAAAGGATGCGACAGTCCTGCTGTGCATGAAAGACCTGCAAACAGGTGGCAGCCAAATTTCCACAGGTGTGTAGACCCGTCAAACATATACTCGCACTTAGGGATTGCTCAAAATGCTCCTTTATCAAATCGGATAATTTTAATTCTGTTGTTATGAATCTGGATGTGGTTTTATAATTATCCACCGCAGGTGTTAATTGCGGTGTTTCCTTTGTCTTTTGTTTTTTGCCGCGTCGTGCCGGAGTTATTCCCTGACTCTCCAGCTCAGCCCGTTCCGTTAAGCCATTCCATGCGCGCTAATTAAAAAAAAATGTATTCACTATTAAACACTGTGCACACTAAATTCCATGAAATGTTTTTGATGCGAATAAATGAATGTATGAGCATGGCGGTGTATTTTTAAATTTGTTTATCGATAGCACAAGAATCAAGCAAAGCAAACTCTTTTCAACACTGTATTTATAACGCTCAAACAACCCTGTTTATGCAGCTGTCATTTGCTCTTCTTCTTTCTTCTGCTGACTGCACGACGCGAAAACGTTTTAGCCGGCAATATTTTGTACGCGAATTTAACTTTTTATTCCACAAACTGTAAAATAACAAACAAACAAAATGTCGGCTGGCATGCCCATTAATCCCAAACCATTCCTCAATGGTCTAACTGGAAAACCGGTGCTCGTGAAACTAAAATGGGGACAGGAATACAAAGGCTTTCTGGTGTCCGTAGACGGCTACATGAATATGCAGCTCGCAAACACTGAGGAAGTTATCGAGGGATCAGTAACAGGAAATCTAGGCGAAGTGCTGATACGCTGCAACAATGTGCTGTACATTAAGGGCATGGAGGATGACGACGAGGAGGGAGAAATGCGCGATTGAGACATCAAACAAAAATATGCGCCTTTTTCTCAGTACAAGACGACGCTAGCATTTAAGCAATAAGTGTAATGAAAGTAATGAAAATACACATTTATTTTATAGTAAAAAACAAACATACCTGTAGCTTCCGATTACGTGACAAGGCATTTTCAGTGTTTGACGTATTGGCATCAATGCCGAGCACGCGATGCCCAAACTGGAGTGCTAATCTTGACGAGAGGTACCCCTTACCATCGCCAGCATCTACAATGTAACAATCGCTTGCTGCGGTACTTTGAACTAGTTTATTAACAAGTGTTGCAGTAAGTTCCACCTGTGAAGAGAAAATCACATTCTTTGTTAAATCCCTCGAAACCCTAACGATAGTGTAAACATCAACGTACCTCATGACACTTTTTGGCGCTCATAAATTCCCGAATGCTAAGCTGGGTTTCTGTACTAGCAGCCAGTTGCTGTTCCAATTGTTCCACCGTTGTCAACAGCGTGTTGTAGCCTTCTAGTCGTTGTCGCTCGCCCGCAGCTAAAAATTGTGACAACGCAGGAAATTGCCGCGTGTCAAGTTCATTGCGCCAGATCAATTTATCTATGGCTTGGTTAATATCCACGACAGTGCGCAGTTCTTCTCTAACTGCATCGGGTACAAACTGCAACCAATGATTGTCTGTTAGATAATTGACCATGTGACAATTCACAAAATTCCAATGCGGTTCCAGATACTCTAATGCGCGATCGAGGGAACGCTGCAAGTCAGCAACAGAGGACGACATTTTTTCGCTGCCACTAGAAACTATAATCTTTTCGCTCTTCTGCGGCTGATTCTTGCAAGGCGTTTCCGCTTTTCTTGGTGCCCAGAAGAGCGCACAGCCGACGATACGTGTTGCGTATGTGCTCCACACTGCCAATGATGTCCGCCTCTGGATCGTTAGTGCGCGGAAACTGTTCAATGAGCTGTCGCAGCTGTTGCAAAGTGCGCTGAACCTTTTCCGTATGTAGAAGCTGTTGATGTCCCACCACTTCGCCGTAAATACTACCCAGTTCCGCGCCAAGTTGAACGCCTTGAGCGTAGCCCAGCTGGTACCCCTCTTGATTTCCTTGTGCACGACCGTCACTGATACCCTCCTCGTAGCCTTGAAGCGCGTGTTTTTCCTCGGTGAGCACTATATCGTCGAAAAGATCGTTTATATCTCGCAACGCGTCCGACATTGTTGCCTCCGCGGTTTAGAACTTATCGAAACTAACTATTAAATATCGATTACTTTCCTGTGTACTCAAACAAATATTTGCATTTTCCAACACTTAAATAATTAATGAATAAAACAAGCCAAACAGCTGTAACTTATAAAATATCAATCGATTGCCCAAGGACCATTAGCTGAACCAAATTTTATAAGTGACTAAATGACTAAAAGAAATTTATTGCAAAATAACTTTTAATTTTCGATCTGCCCAAATAACTTTTAATAATTTACACTAATGCTTAAAGCAAGGCACATAGCTGGAATTAATTTAATTCTAGTGCGATTTGTTACTACTACTCCCAAGCATCTGCGTCATCATCAGAACTATTGTCGTCGCTGGAAATTGAAATTTTACTTTGTTTCTCCACTATTATCTTTGACAACTGCACCATCATCGGATTCCCCGACTGATCCGCTGGATTTTGGCTGCCGGAGATTCCTTTACGACGTAGCATCAGTTTATTGTGTAGATCTGCCATCAGATCACCACCGCTTTTAGCCGCTGAGCCACCTGCTCTGGAGCGCATTGCAGGATTTTGCGTATCAGCTTCATCACCATCAAGTGGCGCCGCAGCTCGTAAGCGTCCACCGTGAGCGCCACCCGCCTTGCGTATGGCATCCATAAGCTCGGATCGCGGATCGGCCGGCGGCGGTGCTCGTGAATTTGGTATATTCAATGGTGTTTGCAAAGATGGCGAGATGGGCTTGATGACGCCATCCGTTGGAAGATTTGCTTGGACAGCTGGGGGTGGTGGTGGTGGCGGCGGCGGTGGTGGTGGTGGAGGAGGAGGCGGTGGAGGTGGAGCCCTTGTAGGTGTCACACATTTTTTTGTATGCTTTCGCGTCATATGCGTTTGTGCAGCTAATGCTTGCACTGTTATGTCCTGACTCATGTCAATTTCATCATCCTCGGCTTCTGCTAAGCCAGGTAGATCGGGCAAATCAACAAATTGATAAGATGGCGCAATGGGCGTCTGCTCTTCAACCGGCTCATATTGCAAGTCATTTGCAATGCCCGGCAAATCAGGCAAATCTAAGGGCACATCTATAGCCGGAGCCGCTAGAGCAGCCGGCGTATAACGCAAGTCACCAGCGGGTGTAGCCAGCTTGGTGGTGCCGTGCGAAAGCGAATGTGGTGCCGGCGCCAATAATGTTGATGCACCAACGGGCTTTGGTTTGTTGGCAGAACGCTTTTGACTCTGCGGTGGCAGAGTACGCTTCCAGGCATTGAGATCTTCGGCGCCATTAATGCCACCGCCATAGGCAAATTCGTTGGTATTAAAACGCATCAGTGCCGGCACGGATTTTGTTGCCGGCAACGAACCTAAGCCCGACATGCGATTGGTCTGTTTTCGTTCAGCGATAAGGGATGTTTCCAACAGATCTTCGCCACGAACATGGAAGAAGACGTCGTCTTGGTCTGTGCTAGAATGCTGTTCAACAGTGGCATCAGATCCGTTGCGGCTACGCCGCCGACGTTGCGGCAGTTCCGCTGTTGATGATGTCGACGCTTCCATTAACGTTTGCTGATGCACCACCTGTGGAAAGGTTGCTGGGATGTTGGTTAATGTCGCGTTGCCTGGGAAGCGTGCAGGCGCAAAGATTTTGATTGATTTTTTGGAGCCGACAAGTGCATCAATTTTCGCCTGCGCACGCTTGACACGCTCATTTATAAGCTGGACCTGTGCACCATTTCTTTCCAAGCGAGCATCGATGCGCCCAAAAATCGAAGTTATTGTTTTGTTTAGGCAGTCGAGCGATTGGGCTGCTCTGATTATTGTTTCCTCGTGATGTAGATCCGTTGGAATTATCGACACTTGGTAGGCGCTGCGCATGTACGTTTCGCTCTCATCCATTTTGGGCGTTGTTTGAGTTGGTTAATTTTATTAACTATTTATCCTTATCGCTTAAAGCGAGCCAATCAACAGCTGGTTGTTGAGCGACGCGTTGCCAACTACATAATGGTATGTGATGTGTTATCGATATCAAATTTAATATCGCAAAGTTTCGTGCTGTTGGCAATATTTTTAACATCGTAAGCATATCGTCAATTATATCACCTCAGTTTGCTTATCGAACAGATTTCACATCACTAGTGCTCACTCATCAAATTCATCGCAGTTGTTACGTGAAAAAGTTGTCAAAGGCTGATTTTTTAGTTTAAAGTGCTCAATTATAATTTTAACTGCATTAAAAGTGCGTTTAACTAATTGTACAAATGTATTAACATAAAAAAGGTATGTTTGCCATCGTTTTAAAGTCGATTTACTTGTTTTAAGATCATTCGTGCGTGGTGTGTGTACAAAATAAACGTGGCTTCAGCAACGAAAAATGTGGCGAAAAGCACAAAATAACCATAAAACTAAATATGCAAACTCATAAGTATACGTTTGGTAACGTTTTGCGTGTGTTAAGTGCATATAATCTTGCATTTTTCAAGAACTCAATGGTTTTTGCAAGCAGTGTGAAAATGCGTGTTGGCTTGTCTGGCTGTCGCCATTTTGAATATGTGCTGAAAAGTTCTCCCCCAGCCCTTCTGCTCGTATGTTTATTGTTCGCCAACAAACAGTGTGTATGAGCGAGTAGTGTATATATACAAAGAAATTAATTTATTTAGTTGTGTTATTGTTGTTTACGAGTGTGTGTGGGTTTTTTTTTTTTCTCATGGCCACATCAACAATAAATACGAAATATGGATATAAGTTTATATATATATATAAATGCGTATGCCATTTTTTTGTTGTGTGATTAAACAATTTATGTGGGACATGACTAGGGTTGATGTGGCAAATATGGGCAATTTGTAAATTCCAATAACCCCTACGTTGTTTTGATCAAGTACTGACGGTTTTTTTTTTTCATTTCTTTCTGGCAGCTTACCTACTGCAATTAGGTTTGTAAACAAACTCAAGATACGGAGTATATATCACGGGATCCAAATAACTGAGGATTTGCTTAACTATGGAGCATATATTACAATCGTATCCAGAAGATGCGCGCCGCATTGGCGAAGAGTATTTGTCGAGTCTAACGGATTTGAATTGTAATAGCAAGCCGCTCATCAATATGCTCACAATGCTCGCTGAGGAAAACATCAACTATGCCCCAATCATTGTGCGCGTGGTGGAATATCACATCAGCCAGGTTAACAAATAACGCATAATTACTTTAAAAAAAAAAAAACAGTCACAAAATACTCAGTGAGAGACACACAACGACTTACAAACTTACACTACGAAAAGTGTTCAGAGTCCACGCATCGGCAGTTGTGGTCAACAAATGATCTCCATGTGAAAACTTTTCTAGGAACCGTACTTTTCTTAGGGTTAAAAGACTATCGATAGTATTGCAATCCTCGCTTAACTATACCTCTGAAAGCAATGTTTTTGTAAACCAACTAATAATGAAATGAAATTAATTTTATTCCGTTTATTCAAAACGAAAATTTTTTAATACTATCGATGTCTTTTTAGTCCCTTGAACATTTGTGATTTATCTTGTGGGAATATCAACGAAAGCATACAAATTTATAATAAGTCCCTTACACAATCACTTTTTCTTGATATTCCCTCAACACCACACGCTGTATATAAGGTCAATTTTCAGTTTATTCACGCAGCTTTAAATAACCCCGATTTATTTGGGTTGCGTGTTAACTTTGAAATTGAAAAACCTATCGTTATTTAATTGAAATATTTATTTATGGGTTTTAAGCAGAGACTGATTTTTTTATCCTCTACAAGGTAAGATGCTTACTATATATTCTATTCTTCTTTTTCCTCAAAAGCTTCAAGTACATACAAAAACATAACGAAATCGAAAAGAAAATTGCAAATAAAAGAGAAAATACTTAAACAATTGTCATCAAGTTGTCTTTTATTTTTACAAGAATACCCGAAACAAACAATAATAACAAAAACCTTGTCACGCAGCGATTTCTATAATACAAAAAAAATATATACCAAAATTTGGCTAAATGGACACAAATCAGTAATGTATTACACTTAAACAAAAAAAAAAGGGTTTAAATTCGTAAACCCACCTTTAATACTTAATACCTCTTCGTTGCAATAAGAAAAGTATGTAAAGATTTCTCGTTATAATATATGTATAGAAAATAGTTAATTTTGATAACAAAATTTGAATACTTTGTATTAAATAAATTAAACTCTTTAGTTAATCAAATATTTTTTTTATAATTTTCCAACATGTTCACAAATATTTCTTCAAATTTATTATACAAAATGCGAACTTGTCCTTAAACAGGGTCGTACAGTCCGATTAAAGTCCCTTAAAAACGTTGACTGTCTTTATAGTTATTAGTTAGACTTCCCTGTAGACTTTTGGCTAACGCTTTTGCTTTGATCAACTGCCCTACCAAATCACAACATGGAGATGCATCTGTTTCAGCAGCTGTCATCGTCGTAACCAGGACTTATGTGAAACTGATAATGATCATGATGTTGTGCCTCAAAACTCTCTGTGTCCACACACTTCGCTAGCGTCGTTG
Organism: Scaptomyza tumidula; assembly: GCA_035044465.1. Classification (NCBI taxonomy): domain Eukaryota; kingdom Metazoa; phylum Arthropoda; class Insecta; order Diptera; family Drosophilidae; genus Scaptomyza; species Scaptomyza tumidula. The sequence goes on from JAWNNW010000444.1 coordinate 17,008,915, forward strand.
TCGAAACTTATGTTCTATTCTATTCTTACTTATCTTACCAAATCAAACAGGTGCCGCCCGAATTCAAATTGCCCATACTATATTTAATTGATTCGATAATTAAAAATGTGAAAAGCAACTACGTCCAACTGTTTGCGCAATGCATAGTCAATATATTTCTCAACGCCTTTGAGTCGGTAAGTTCAAAATACCGTCAATTTAAAATAAAATGTATTAAATCAACATTTTAATATATAATCCATAGGTGCAACATTCGCCAGCTTCGGTGTTAGAGAAAGTACGGGAACGCATGTATTTACTGCGTCAAACTTGGAACGAGGTATTCCCACCATCCAAGATGTATGCGCTAGATGTTAAGGTCAAGCGTCTGGACAACAATTGGCCAATCACCGCCAAGCCAAGTCAGCCAAATAAAATTCATGTTAACCCATCTATACACGTGAATCCAGATTTTCTGAAAACAGTAAGTTGCAAAGACAAGTTAAAGTTAATCATTTAAATCTAAATCTCATTAAAAACAGGGCATGGTGAATATGCCTAATAATACGGCGCTTCCCTCCGACATGGAGGAGATTCTACATGCCAAAACGCGAGAACTGCTGGAGTTAAAAAAACGCAAGCTGGAACTGGAACTGGAGCAGACAAAAATGCATTTACAGGAGCAGGAGCGTCAACTAAATCAGGCAGCGGATGCCATTGGAGTTACACCTATGCCTGCACCAGTGGCTGCACTTCGTCCACCTGGCTCGGAGGTTGCCATGCCACCTGCCGTCATAGCGCCCATGTATCCTAGTGGTATGCGTCAAGTGCGCCCTATGGCGCCAGGCGGCAACATCCAGCCAGGTGTAGGCCAACCGGTAAGCTTCAATGCTCCTGCAAACTATAAACATACACCAGCTAACGTGTTCTACGTGTTTTTACAGCCCTTTGCCAATAAGCCCAAAGTACATCCCATTAATCCGGCTATGCTTAATTCGGTGCGACAACGAGATCCTCGTCTGGCGCGTCAAATGCAGCCACAACAGTCAGCGCAAATGGCTGCGCCTATGCGTAGCCTTGATCCGCGCCTCGATAACCACAAATCCGCCTCAGCACACAAAACTAGTCGTTCACGAAGCAAGTCACCAATGCGTAGCAGCAACACCGGCAACAGCCGCTCCAGCAAGAGCACCAGTAGCGCTCATCAAAGCGCCTCAAGTAGCAGCAGTCGTAAGCGCAGTGAGTCCAAGAGTTCTACATCATCCTCGGGCTCCGATGGAAGGCACAAGAGCGGCCAGTCTCCTGTGAAGCGTTCGTCACGCTATGCACACAATGGCGGCTCACCGGCTTCGTCAAAACGAAAAAGCAGCTCACCCCCCTCCAGCTCGCCCAGCAAAAGTAAACGCAATCCCACACAAAAAGCCTCATCTAGTCGCAGCAAATCTGGCAATGAGCGTTCTCGCAGTCGCTCACCTGTCTACAGGGATGTGGATATGCGCAGTGTTGAGCGCAGCAAATCTCCAGAGTCAAGATCAAACTCAGCAACAACTACAACAATCACAGCTTCAGTTCCTGCAGCAACAGCAGCAGCTTCTTCAGCAAAAACAGCAGCAACTCCATCGTCAGCAAATGATTTAGAGAAACGTAAGAAACAATTTTTAATTCTAATTTCACACTTGTTAGCCAACCAAAGAGTCGAATCTTTCGACATGACTATTAGCAGTACAAATGACAAAGTAGTTGAAATATGCAGAAATTACAAACCAAATTGGCGGCATTTAAGGCTCTGGCAACAAGGTTGGGGTGTGGTTGTTGGGGGCGTGTGTTAGGCGTGAATCTTTCATTTGGAATAGTTGTTACAAGAATACACCTAAAGCTCAATTTAAGTAAAGTTCTTCACTTAAAATTTACAAAAAATGTGAAAAGTTTCCGTGAAACATTTCTCTAGCGCATTTAAACTAAGCTTTAAATATTTTTAACATTATGGTATATTAAAGCATATTCCCAAGTAACTTTTTGCGCTCTGCTCTTAGATCTTTTGGATTTTTAAATATTTTCTGAACTATTTTTGGCTCGAATGTGTTGTGTTCTCGAATTCTTTGATGAGATTTTTCACTCGTTGCTTCACTCGTCCACGTTATTTTGATTTGATCTGTGGGGCTATTTTATAGACTCGTATTTATCCTTTAATTTATATATTTCAAAATTTGAAACTAAACCACATAATCTTATAATATTTATGCAAATTTTTTTTAATGCTTAAGAGTAATATCAAAGTACAAATTACATTGAAGATAAACATGAAAAAAAGAACAAGTAAAATAAAACAAAAAAAAATTAAATAAAAAGTGTTTAAAAACCTTTTGCATTCCAGTTGTTTTAATTAATGCAAATTGAAGCCAGGTGCCGCCTTTGGTGTAATTTTAAGTCTGTTTACTTTGTGTAATTGTAAAAACAAGTAAAAAAAAAAAAAAAATAGCAAAAGAAAACCTTGTGATAAACATTTGTGAACAATTTGTTGTACCTGATTTAAGCAAAAATGATATGATATATATATCAGTTTTGATAAAACTAAGAAGAAATAAAGACTGCAGTTTTAATTTGATGTTGAAGCCTCTAAAAAAAACTTTAAACAAATCGTAAATAATTTTTAACTTTTGACATAAAAACATAAATAATCTTATAATCACAGCATTAAACAATAATTTATTTAAGTGTATGTTTGTAGTTGTATTATCTTAAAATATAATACAAAGCAGCCAACAAAAGAAATATGTATATATACCATTTGTATGTAATAATTTTCTTATTATAATATTTTTATTTTTTTTGTATATGTAGAACGGCACTTTTATTAGTTTTTTACCAAATCATTTGTGGCTCTTTTTTGTTATTAGTTATTATTTAGTCTAACTCGATACCCTAACGGAGTATTCCTTGGGATTTGATTAGTTTTATTTAATTATTACTAATTTCTTCTAGCATCATTGCTGTGCCTGGTGTTTGTTGATGCCCCGCCCACCTTTTTGCTTTAATCCCTTTTTTATTTTTCATTAATATCTTTTCGCAATTACCATGCACAAACTTCGTAAGTTTTTTGTATATAGTTAAGGCTGTGTAATATTTTCTTACCACGATTATTTTTTATCGTTTGCTGTAAGAACTCTTTGTTTGTTGTGTGAAGCATAAAAAAAAAAATACCAAATTTCTAGCTACATTTCACATACTTGAACCAGGCCCACGTCCTTCAACGTCGCCAGCTGTTGCTGATACTTCGACAACATCGCATATAGTAGATGCATCTAGCATGGACTTCGATTTGCGGCCAAGTTTCGCACAGTTGTCCGTGTTGTCGGCAAGTAAGCCAGCAACGCCGCCGCCGCCATTAATAACACTCAGAAAAGCAGCGGCAATAACGACAGACACCAGCAGCACAACAAGAAATGCTAGCAGCGACTCTAACGCATCAATGAACAGTTCCTCAAAATTGCCCTCAAAAGTGTCGTTCAAAATACAAAAACTGCTTAATAAATTAGAAAAATCTACAGCGCATTTATCAACAGCAGAACTGCTAACAACAACGGCAACATCAACAGCCGCAACTCCAGCAAGTACAGCAGGCAACAGTAAGCAATCCTCGCCAGCGCCCTCGTCCTCCTCGGAGGCAGCATTGCTAAGCAAGGGTGCTGGCGAGAAGCGCTCGGCTGTTCAGTTGCCACAAGGTGCGGACTCGGATGAAGATGATAAACTGCAGCAGCCACAGCAGAAACGAAGCAAATCCGCCAAATTGGATGCGTAAGTGTTGCATTAATATCAAACTATTTCAAGTTCTTACTGATTTCATTTATTCCACAGCCTCTTTGGCAGCGAGGATGTTGATTTAAGACGTGTGCTGCCGGCTAAACAACCCATTCTGGTACCCGGTGGCATAATAGTAGTTGAAGATGACTCCATGGAGAACTGGGAATCAAATAAGGTGTGTATTAAAACTCTTTTTCAAATCAACTCCTCTAATCTTTTTTGAACATTAGCAATCTGCCACCAAGCCTGGATCTAAGAAGCCTACGCTTGACGAGCTGCGAGCTAAGCTGGCCAAAACAGTGCGCGACAACCACATGTCCAAATCGGGTAAGTTATTAGCACAAAGAGCAAATTCCTTTTTTTAATTACAATCTCCACTTGTAGATAAAACAAAAGATCACGTGGCGCAACGGTTAAAGCAACTCACCGATCTCAAGTCTAATGATGACTCACAGGAGGCACACGATGAGAAGATGCGCACGATACTAGGTCAGGCGCAGGAGATTTATGAGAATCATGGCATGAATCAGGAACAATACAAAGAACTAGTCGCCAAAGTGGTTGTTCTAAACGAGACCAGCAAACAGAAGGAAACGCGACGACGTGAAGCTGTTTCCGCCGATGACGATGATCTTGATGTGGAGCGCAATGCAGCACGTAATGCAGTGCTTCGCAAGCGTATACCTAGGCTCAAAACCAATGAGAATCATACCTCGAGCTCACCACGCAGCGATGGTGAGCCACGCTACGAGGACCAACAGCAGCAATCGGAGAAAGCCCAACAACAGTCTCAGCTGTCTAAGCAAGTTAAAACAAAGCGGGATGGCAAACGACGTAAGCCGAGCAAGTGGGGCGAACAGGTCGATCCGGCAGCAGCGCAGCGTGCAGCCTGGCAACTACAACAGCAGCAGAACAACAATAATAATAATAGCAACAATAACAACAACAATAAACGAATGCCTCAAGCAAATGTTCATTCTGGTAGCGGTTTCCGTGGCATGCCCTGGCAGCATCCTCCATTGGTAATCCAACAATCAGTGGCACCTCCACCACCGCAACCACCATCAATGCTCGCGATGCCACCTGTGCCGCCAGTGAGCATCACCAAAGCAATTAATTCACTGGATAATCCTATGGCCGATGTGGTGCGCAGTATCACCATCGATGGTGGCAGCAAGGAGATTCGATTCTATAACCAGGTGGCCATCATTTTCATGGCTGGCGATGAGCCGCACGAGATTGGCTTTCAGCATGGCCAACGCTCAATATATATTGATCACAACAATGAGCCACTTGTACTAAATTTCAACGATGACTATAAACCCTTTCAGTTGGACGGGCAACTGCATCGTATACGTTTCGGGCATCCATCACGCGAACTTTACATCGATGATCACTGGTATGAGATCTATTTTGGTGGACCACCCGTATCGCTACCCATTGGCAACAAGCTGCATGTCCTCAAAGCGGAAGGACCACCACCCAATGTAGACATTGGACGTGTGCGTCGTGATCTCGTTGTTGGCAAAATCAACATGATTGTCGATGCGCACACCATTGTTCCGCTCTTTCTAGATGGACGCCAGCAAACGTTCCATTTGGGCGCTGAACAGCATTCGTTGCAATTTGTGGATGGCTTTTTGTATGCGTTGCTCGATGGTCAGCTCCAGAAGCTCGAGTACGGTGGTTTGCCCAAAAGCATGAAACTAAATGGTGGACGCAATTGCTTTATACGCTTCGGCACACTGCCCAAAAGCGTTCAGGCGGGCAAGACGCATGTCGAGGATATGGTTTATATTAAAACTGAAGCGCCAGCAGAGCCACCACGACCGCCACCAATGCCAGTTATTGCACCACAGCCTGCTGTCAATCCTCACGACAAGCAATTGTCGGATGCTACTTCCGCTGTATCGTTGCCTGGTGCTGTATCAGCTCTAAGTAATCTGAACATTGATGAGCTCTTTAAGCAGTTGGTCTCCTCGGGTATAATAGGTGCTCCAGCGGCAGCTTCTACAGCCATCAGCAATCCGGTCGCCAGTGGTGTACCTGCTCTGGAAACAACATCTAGCTCCAGCAAAGATGTACCTAAAATTCCTGCTGCCGCCGCCGCTGCTGTTACAGTACTGCCAACGGAGCCCATTAAACGCATTGATCTTAACAAGCCGGACACCATCAAGACTCGCCAGTCGGCAGTTATTGCCACCCTATATTTGGGCATGCAGTGTAGCAGCTGTGGTGTCCGATTCCCACCAGAGCAGACCATCAAGTATAGTCAACATTTGGATTGGCATTTCCGTCAAAATCGCCGTGACAGGGACTCCACGCGCAAAGCGACATCCCGTCGTTGGTTCTATGATATCAATGATTGGCGGCAATACGAAGAAATTGAGGATGTGGAGGAGCGAGAGCGCAACTTCCTGGAATCGCAAGGCCAACAACAGGGACCCAACGATGGCAGTGATGAGGTGTCACAGCAACGCTCCCTGGACTCGCCTGTGCCCAGTTGTGCTGCCGGTGCGGATGATGTGGATCGCAGCTGTAACATGTGCCACGAGAAATTCGAACAGTTCTACAACGAGGAGCTGGAAGAGTGGCATCTACGCTCCGCCGTTCGTGTTGACGAGAAGATCTATCATCCGTTGTGCTATGAGGATTACAAGGCTTCACTAAATCCACCAGCGCCGCCAGCCGTCAGCGAATCATCGACAGCAAATGGTGATGTTGATATGCTTAATCTAAGCGATGACAATGCCATGGATACACTGATTAAAGTAGAAGATGATTCAGGTATGCTTTACTAGATATACTTGTATTACTATAGTAACTATTTTGTAATATCTATCAATACTTATTCTATGATGTTCTCACACACAGATGACGGAAAAAAGACATCAAGTGCGCTGATGGATGACGATGATGATGATGTCATTGTGCTGCCCAATGAGGAGCCGAGCGTCACTGAAATTGTTGACGATGATGACGAGGAATATGTGCCAATGGCTGTGCCACGTACTGAAACTGAGCAAAACGAGGAACAGCCAGCAACGTCGGCACCACCAGGCGATAGTGAACAGGAACAGATGTTGTTAAATGAGAAAGAAAAGGAGCAGGATAAAGAAAAACAAAATAAGGCAGAGAGTGCTAATGAGTCGGACGTGGATGTGGAGATACAGGAGCCAAACATTCCCTTTACCGATCTGGACACATATGTGGAGAAGGAGCCTATGCCTATGCTCAATGTTAAGATCAAAGAGGAGCCAAAAGACGATGACGAAGAGGATGAAGACGATGGCTTTGAGGATGTGGGCACAGTGGTGCAATTGCTGCCATTACCAGAAGATGAAATATCTATACATAGCAGTGGTGAGTATTTTTAGTTTATATGCTGAAAACTGATGTCTGATTTTATTCAATCTCATACTTTCGTGATAGAAACACAAACCCAAACCATTGACTCTTCCGCATCGCCGGCAACGCTGGAGCGACCTGCTTCGGTAGCATCGCTCTCTATGCCAGCGAATGAGGATGAACTGGAACTGGAGTCATTGGCAGCGGCAACGCTGGCGGCAACAACTGAGGCTGATTTTAACGGTGAGAATCCGCAGGAGTCGCATAATCTAAGCGCAGCGGGATTGGCGCCGGCGTTACCTTTGGCTAGCATAGTTAATAAAATAAAAATAAATATCACTAAGAACACAAGTAGTAATAGTCATAATAGTGCCTCAACAACAACAACGACGACGTCAGCGGACTCGCAAGTGTCAGCGATTAGTGTCATTGGCTCCACGGGAAATGCCGATGGGCAGCAGCAGCACCAACAACAGCAGCAGCAACAACAACAGAATGCAATTCAAACCATTTCAACAATTCCAGTGCTGTGCGGCGGCAATACATTTGTACCGAAGATTGCCACGAGCAGCAGCAGCAGCACCACAAGTGCGCCGCCTGCCAATATAAGTTCCATTTCCGTTATTGGTAGCAGTTATGGAAACACTACCACTAGCAGCAGCAACAATAACAGCAGCAGCAGCAATAACAATGCCACACACTCAACAACATCATCGATGGGCACGCCAGCGGCTTCCAATACGTCTGCAACTGCTGCTCCAAAGTCGGCAACACCGCCACCGGCTGCTGTTGAAGCTGAGCCGGAGCCGGTTGTAGAACTGAAGCCTGCGTTGCGTAATGTGACATTGAAGAAGACGAAGAAAGTTCAGAATGGCGTCGAAACGTCTGGCCTTTGCTCCATTATGTAAAGAGAGAGACAGAGAAAGAGAGATGCATATTATTCCTATTCTCACTTACATTTTTTTTAATTAGCAATCTTACAATTTTAATTTAGAACGTTACTTAGTTTTAGACAATTTACAATGGCGCTATTGCAGCGCGTTTTGCTCTCTGTAGGTACCCAACAGCCACATATATACAACATCCATCGCCTGGGCACCGCACAGAGTGCAACACTTAATTTATTTTTTACAATAATTGCAAATAAAAAGATAAACTTTTACACAACAAATGCGAAATCAATATATGTATACATAATTTGTGATAATTTTACAACACTCGAGCAATTCAGTTCTAGAAATCAAGATTGATTTTGTCATATTATGTCATGAAACGTGTGTTTGCATAAATTGAAACAATAAAATATGAAACGCTGAATTCCAACTAAGCTATTTGATTCAGTTAATCTTTATATATTTAATTATCTTTAAAATTGCATAGTTATTTAAATAAAGGTACGGGCAATAACCAAAAAATAAACAAATTTTCTTTATTTAAAGCGTTTAATACCGAATGACATGTACGATAGCGACAATTTATTATTTTGAAAATTAATGCAGTTCGCGCCATATCAGTGCTGGATAATCAAGCGACATTCACAAATGTCAGAGCAGCCAGCCTTCTACAGGCTGAGAAGCAATCAGCTGTACCAAAAATTTACTAAATATGGCCAAGCGCATAATACTATGCACGTGGGCCTGTTTAGCGTTTTGAATTTTTAGAATTTACAATTAATAAAATGTCCTCATCGTTTTTTCTGAAACCCGGAGCCGCTAAACAGGCCAATAAAAAGCGCAAGGTAAGCCCAGCTACTGAATGAAATGCAAACATACGTTATATGTTAACATACTAATAGATCAGCACAAAACCGGGCAAAAGAACACAAACAGTAACTCCTGCGCCAAAAAAACAACGTCGCTCAAAAGTGGAGGATGAAGAGATTGCCAGCGATGATGAAGAATATGACAGTGATGTGGGTAATAAGACTTTGGCCTTCTCAACGGACGAGGAGGGTGAGGAAGAAACACCACAGGACAAACGCTTGCGCCTGGCCAAACAATATTTGTCCGAGATTGAGAAACAAGAAGCTGAACGTACTGAAGATCGCGATTTGAGTCAGAGTGTGGAACAGCGTCTACAGACCGAGTATTTGGATAGTGTAGGTCGGCTGCGTCGAAATATTGCTGGTAGCATTACTTTCTCTACAATCCAGAGCGTGCTAAAGCACAAGCTCCATCACAATCCACTGTGTGCCTTGGCATTAAGTACGGATGGGAAGCACTTATACACTGGTGCCAAATCTCAATATGTGCTGAAATGGTGTACGGACAGTGGAAAAGTGTTGGACAAATTCGATGTCCTACCACACCGCGAGGAACCTGAAACGGGCAAAAAACGACGATCACATGTCATTTCAATCTGCTTGTCCACAGATATGAAGTTTCTAGCCTTAGCGGAAGGTGGACCACATATACAGATCTGGTGTCCACAGACAATGAAGCATTTGAAAACGTTTAAGGGACACAGGGATAGCGTTTCAGGTTTAGTGTTTCGCAAGGGAACCCATGAACTATATTCGGCGGCCAAGGATCGTTCAGTGAAAATTTGGTCTGTGGATGAGATGGCCTATGTAGAGAGCTTGTAAGTTAAGTTTCTATTCCAAGCCAAGCATATTTGAAATTTAAATCACTTGCAGATTTGGTCACCAGACTGCTGTAACAAGCATTGATGCACTGAGTCGAGAGCGTGCCATTTCCGCAGGCGGTTCGGATTGCTCACTGCGCATCTGGAAAATAACCGAGGAGTCGCAACTGATTTATAATGGACACCGAGATGGCATTGAGTGCGTCAAATTGATTAATGATGAACATTTCGTTTCCGGCGGAGTTGATGGGTAAGTTTGCGGACTAAAAAAACTGAGCGAATTTGTCAATCTTTAATTGTTATCTTATAGTGCCCTAAGCTTATGGAGCGCAATGAAGAAGAAGCCCATTTGCACTTCACAACTGGCGCATGGCAAGGGTGACAATGATGTCGCAAACTGGATAACAGCAATTGCTGTCGTGGTCAATACGGACTTGGTGGCAACAGGTCTAAAAACACTTTAACCAGATTCGGCAAGATATGTTAACTTTTTTGGTTTTTAGGTTCTTGTGACGGATGCGTCCGACTGTGGCATAGTAATCCCAATGCGCGCAAACTGCAACAGATTCAAGCCATAAGCATTGCGGGCTTCATAAATGGTTTGACTTTCAATGCCGATGGCACCAAGCTGTTCGTGGCTGTTGGCCAAGAACATCGTTTGGGGCGTTGGTGGCGGCACAAAGAGGCCAAAAATAGCATAGTTGTAGTTGACATTAAGTTACAAAGCACAGCCAGCAAGTAAGTTAATTGTAAGCAGAATTAAAAATTGTTTATAGAAAATAATGCGTCAAGTAATGTGAATAAAGTGTACAATTTTTTAAAACAATCGTTTGCCGCACAGCATATCGATAAGAGTTTTTAACAAATTATCGATGATTCCTGTCAATACAAGTGGCGGCTGGTCGATTGTGGTTACAAAACAGGCAAGCATGCAGAAGAAAGCCGGCGCTGGCCTTTTGGGCTTTTTTAAAACAGAAAAAGGACGAAAACTAGTTTTCTATACGGCAGGCACAACTACAGCCGGTCTGTTTGTGGCCAATTTCCTGCCACACACATTTGGTCTGAAGTATTACCGCGATTTTGTGCAATGTTATCAGTGGGTAAGCAAATGAACGTAGCATGGGGCAAATGTTAATTGAGTTTCTTTTTCCCCCTCAGAAATGGCATCGAGCGGCAAGTGCCTGAGGCTGTGCAGCAACGTGTGGAACAGGCGCTGGAAAGACTAGAAGTTGATCATCGTGAGCGCAAGTTCATAAAGCCATTTACCGTATTCGGATTTGACCTGTTCCAAGCGGGCACCACAAAGTTTCGATTCGGAGCCGCTTTGGGCATTCCTGTAAACTATGCGTATGGCAGCACAGATGAGATTAAGCGGGTGGACATACGCTTTCAAAATCAGCAAATCGATTGGAAGTCGGAAAGCGGCAGGCTGCTAGAAAAGGCAATTGTCCTTACGGAGGATGAGCAGGTGTTTGGACTGAGCAAGGCAATCCTGCAGTTGCAAACACATCGCGTGCTCCTCAACTCCATCTATCCCAGCCTTAGTTTCTTTATGGTGTACACAATAGGACATTATTTGAACCTGCGACTTAATCTCTTTGCGCGTCATGGCAGCGTAAGTTGCCGTGTTTGGATTTTAGTAAATTTAAAGTTCAATGCCTTTTTGATTTACAGGTGCGATTTGTATTGTATACCATTTTGGGGTTGTTTGGCATTGGTATCTGGTCTTTCATGAAGGACTTTAATCAGGTTTCCACCGATGCAGAGATTGATAAGCGTCTTGCCACGCTGGGACCACAGTTTGTTGCCGCCGGCGTTAGCTTTTACGATAAGCATCTGAAGAAGAATATTGCTCTGAGAAATCTTATTGGAGATAATACTTATACCGCTCTCGGGAATGAGAACTATATGCTGCGTCAAAAGTCCATGCCACTGACGGCGCGCAAATCCTTCTTTGAGGAGAGGTGGCAGGAGCTACAAAATGCTCAAGCACAGGAAACGACGGAGCCGCAATAATTATTTGCTAATGTTTGTTGAATAGTTTTATGGGATTGTGTAGTCTCATTTTATACAAATAAAATAAAAATAAATACATTTAAAACTATTAAGTGGATATATTCATATTTAATATAATAATATAAAACTTATACAATATATGTATTTATGAGATTGAATAATTACTCTTATATCAAGCATAAATTTGACTAGCATCGTGGGGCAATGGGGTTGTTCTTTGGAATGTTCCAATTAAATTAAGCCTACAAAACATAATAACATTGATTAAATAGATTTTTTTAAATTAAAAATGTATATGCGTTTAAAATGTTTCCTCGCCAACGACATCGCTGATGGTGGCAACAAGGCGTCGAGCATGTTCGACGGCACAGGTGGCTGTCACCAGACCAAGGTGAATGCAATACAGCTCATAGACGCGCACTTTGCCTGGCGAGAGTTTTGGAAAGCAAAGTTCAGCGAGATCGCTATAATAATCCATGGGCAATGCACCTGGCTCCGCGGGTGTCTTTTGGACATGACCGGCGGCACCGAAGCCAGTGGTAAGAAAATGCTGCTGCAAATCCAGCGAGCATTTCAAAATGCCACCGGAAAGATCCTCAAACCAAAGGAAGTACGAATAATGAAATGCACGATCCTTCCACATGACTGTTGTCTGACCCTTCTTCAGATAGCTGCGTGTAAACTCTACCATCTGCCAGAGTTTGGATTTAGGCAGCAGTTGTGGATTATTCTGGCGCAAATCCGGCGCCAGCATTTGTCCCGAGCTCCGATTGACATACATAAAATGCACTAAGCCAGGAAAGTCCTCCAGATAGGCATCAATGGAGATGTTACGCGCTGCCTTAACGGCCAGAAATTCAGCAAATTCCAAAAGCTTGGCTTCTACAACAGCTGCCGAGTCGGAAAGCTGGTCCAACTGAGGATTACTGGCACTGTCGCACGAGGCAAGCGAAAGTGTGAATAGCTGCTTAAGTTCCTCGACAAACGCTGGCAAATTGGAGTCGATACGGACAAGCAGTTCGCGTTCGTAGCTCTTAAAGAATTCAGAGTACATTTTGCGTAGATTCTCCCAGCGAGCGGTAAACTTCTTGACGCAGTTCTCCAAATCCTCATGCCTCTGCTTAAGATGCCTCTTGAGCGCCGTCAGAGTTTGACTAACAAAAGATTCCAAACTCTCAAAAGCGGGCTTGAGGGCGTCAGCATCGCCCTGCTGCTGAACGGCTACAATTTTCTGCAGCACAAAGAAGGTGTCGTAGATCGAGCTGGTCAGTGGCATATGACCATATTCAATTAATTGCAGCAATACTTGATGTCCATGCAGGCGCGATAAGTGCACAATTGTTGGCACACAACCAGAGTTAGCATCATGTGAAACACCTTGCAGGAAAACAGCAACGGCTCGTTGGGATTTCTGTGCTTGGAGGGCTCTTGCCAGAATCGCCAGGAAAAGCAGATCTGCAGGAGCCAGGGGGAGCGCTAGTCGTGTGCTATTTAGCGCCACAAGCTTGTGGGACACTAATAGAACAGCATGCGCACGCTGCTGACCACCAGATTGACGCAGTTGATCCAACGTCGCATCCAATGTTACGTGCACCGTCCGCTTTAGTTCCGCATTAATGATCAATTTTGGTAACGCTTCCAGCAAATAAGCCTGTTCCTCCTTGCACAGCTGCGTCTCGTAGCAGTTGAGGCACTGTGTCAACAACTCCTGTTGCATCGCTCCAGCCTGTGAGCCAAACAAATTGGCGCCATAACAATATCGGGACATTGTTATGGCCACGCCCAGTTGTCGCTGCAGTTGCTCGATCTCCAGCTGTCCAATCTTCAAGAACGTGAAGCCCAACAGTTCGCCAAACACCAAATTGAATCCCTTTTCACACTGGAAACTAGCGTAGGCGTTGTCAAACTGGCAATGCATTATTCTCTGCGAGCTGATAATCGGACTGAAGATTTGCAGCAGCACATTGCTGTCTAGCGGTGCTCCCGGGGGTGTTACACTGCCCTCTGGCAGCAGACCCTGTGTAATCGCTATATTGCATATTTTATTGGTTAGATCAGTATTTAGATTCTGATAAGCCACATCGTTGGCGCTATTGAAAACAATTAGACCATTCATTTTCTTATCAGAAATATACACACAATCCACAAGTTTTGTTAGGTTGACAATCACTCCGTGCCGTGTGGGAGAAAGGAGTTACTTTCCCTCTCGCGTATCAATATTTATACAGTCTAGCTTATACACTTTAAAATTGCATATAAAATGTAATAAAACAAAGTGTGTAAACTGTAATTTTTGCAGTGTTTACTCCATGTTACTGCTATCGTTTTAATTAGAAATCGATAAGTATTGTTGTTGGCTAATCGCCAGTGCTGCCCAACACTAGAATTCATTTTGAGTAATTGATCAACAAATAGCTTGTTAAATATGTTTAGGAACAAATAATTTTAAAAAGTGTTAAGTTTTTTTTTAATATTATATTAAAGCTTAAAGGGGATCTCTTTTGTTTATAATTTATTATACATGTTCAAAGATCAAAGCATTGGAACTAGTTCACAGGTGAACACTTGGACAACATCTGTTTTTTCCTAGAGTCTGCACACATGCAGTGTTATCATCTACCGAAGACAAATAAAAATAAATAAAATAAATCAAATTCGCCATGGGCCGTCTCATTCTAGAGCACACACTGCAGGGTCACAAAGGACGCATTTGGGGTGTTGCATGGCACCCGAAGGGCAACAGTTTTGCCTCTTGCGGAGAAGACAAAGCCATCAGAATATGGTCACTGTCTGGCAACACTTGGAGCACCAAGACAATATTATCAGATGGACATAAGCGCACAATTCGCGAGGTGCGCTGGTCACCCTGTGGTGAATACTTGGCCTCGGCCAGTTTTGATGCCACCACAGCCATTTGGTCCAAGCACGAATGCAATGCGACGCTGGAGGGACACGAGAATGAGGTAAAGAGCGTTAGTTGGTCACGAAGTGGTGGTTTATTGGCCACTTGCTCTCGGGATAAGTCTGTGTGGATCTGGGAAGTTGCCGGTGATGATGAATTTGAATGCGCCGCTGTCCTTAACGCACACACGCAGGATGTGAAGCGTGTGGTGTGGCATCCCACAAAGGAGGTTCTGGCCTCAGCTTCATATGACAACACAATCAAAATGTATGCAGAAAGCGCACTAGACAGCGATTGGGATTGCACGGCCACATTGAGTTCTCACACAAGCACCGTTTGGAGCATTGATTTCGATGCAGATGGTGAACGTTTGGTATCATGCAGCGATGATGCCACAATGAAGATTTGGCGCGCCTATCATCCAGGCAACGATGCTGGTATTGCCACTCCTGATAAGACCACTGTGTGGAAGTGTGTATGTACTCTGTCAGGTGTGCATTCGCGTGCCATCTATGATGTGTCTTGGTGCAAGTTGACGGGACTGATTGCCACTGCTTGTGGCGATGATGGCATTCGAATTTTCAAAGAGGCAAGCGATTCCAAACCAGATGAGCCCTTATTTGATCTACTTACTGCGGAGGAGAGTGCACATGATCAAGATGTGAATGCGGTCGAGTGGAATCCAGTGACAGCAGGGCAACTGATCTCCTGCAGCGACGATGGCAACATCAAGATATGGAAGCTGCAGGAGTAGGATTCACTATGAATAAGATCATGTGTATGTGTTGGTTTTGATATATTTATAAGTACAATGGTCGCTAGATATTTTCAAGCAACCAATTCCCTCTTGTAATAAATAACTGTTAAAGTAATCTAAGCCTATTTACTGAGAAAGGGTTCGTGCAGTGTTTTGTATAGCTTCTTGGCCTTGCGCGGACCCAAGCCCATGACTTGGGAGAGCCTTTCTTCGCTTGCATTGATTAGATTTTCTAGATTGCCAAAGATTTGAAGGAGCGTCACTGCATCCGTTTTATTCACTGGTTTTATGTTAGTTAAAGCTGCAACAAGCTGTGAAATAAATTAAATGAATATTCGAACTTAAATGACCCAGCAGTACAAGCACCTTCTGATGTGGATTGGAATCCACACGCTCCATAATCAAGTCTGGTGGACGCTTCTCAAACTGTTTATACGTTTCAATAATTTTGCCGGCCTCCTCGGCGTTCCAGGCAAGCATCATTGTTAGATCCGCCAGAAGCGAAATGCGTGTCAAGCTCTTAAGAGCGTTATGCGGCTCCGGCGTGTCCACTTGCACCAGCAGTACACGCAAATCATACATCTTGCCCAGAGCTTTGAGTCGTTGGCAAATGTAGTCCGGATTCAGATTATGGTATTTGAGAGATAGAAACAGGATGCAGGATGTGCGACCCACTACATAGTCGGGTATAATATCATCACGAAATTCCAATGGCACATTAAGAATGGATTTCAGAATAGGGTTTCCACGCTGCTTGCTGTGCACCAGAACACTGTGCGGATTTGAAGGCGGCTTGGCTGCGCCTGCAGCGATGTTGACGCTGCTACTGCTATTGCTACCGTCGTTTGTTGATACTGTCGTCTGGACTTTAGGCTGTTTTGGAGCCGAAGGCATTTCCATGGAAGCCAAGACATCATCAAAAGAATCGTCGTTGAGGTCGTCCATTTTTCCAGCTCAGGAGATTTCTTGAAATTCAAATATCGATAACACAATCGATATATATTTTGGTGCGGTGTGGCAGCACTGCTATTGTTTTGCCCTTTTCTTTCGAGTTGTCAATTCAGCGACGACGACGACTACGACGTGTGCGTGAAAAATTGTTTATTCTATTGCTTTAATAAATAATTAAACATACAATAAAACCATGGCATCGCATCCGGTGTTTATAGACCTGTCGTTAGATGAACAGGTAAGTTTGCCGAAATGATGATTCGCACCGTCTGTGTTTCACTTAATGCAAAAGTGAGGTTATGTGATTGGAGGGTGCAAAAACAAATTTGTAAATACAAAATGAAATGTGTGATTAATGTATGATATTTCCACAGGTACAAGAGCTGCGCAAATTTTTTAAGAAGCTCGGAGCCGAAATCTCATCGGAGAAATCGAACAAAGGCGTTGAAGATGATTTGCATAAAATAATCGGTGTCTGTGAAGTCTGCTTTAAAGACGGCGAGCCAGCGCAAATTGATGGAATACTAAACAGCATTGTGTCCATAATGATAACGGTGCGTAAAGTAATTTAATTGGAATACTTCAATATCTAACAATTTCTGCTTGTAGATACCTCTCGATCGTGGCGAGAATATTGTGCTAGCCTACTGCGAAAAGATGACCAAGGCGCCCAACCAGCCGCTGGCCAAAGTTTGCCTGCAGTCGCTGTGGCGTTTGTTTAACAATTTGGACACTGCATCACCGCTGCGCTACCATGTTTACTATCATCTGGTGCAAGTGGCCAAGCAGTGCGACCAAGTGCTGGAGGTCTTCACAGGCGTTGATCAGCTGAAGTCTCAGTTTGCCAACTGTCCGCCATCAAGCGAACAAATGCAGAAGTTGTATCGTCTGCTGCATGATGTCACCAAGGACACTAACTTAGAGCTCTCTTCCAAGGTCATGATCGAGCTGTTGGGCACCTATACGGCCGACAATGCGTGCGTTGCTCGTGAGGATGCCATGAAGTGCATTGTTACTGCTCTGGCCGATCCAAATACATTCCTGCTCGATCCCTTGTTGTCGCTGAAGCCAGTGCGCTTTTTGGAGGGCGATCTTATACATGATCTGTTGTCCATCTTTGTGTCGGACAAGCTTCCCGTGTATGTGCAGTTCTATGAGGATCACAAGGAGTTTGTTAACTCGCAAGGCCTGAATCACGAACAGAACATGAAGAAGATGCGTCTGCTAACGTTTATGCAGCTGGCCGAAAGCAATCCTGAAATGACCTTTGACACGCTTACCAAGGAGCTACAAATCAATGAGGATGAAGTTGAGGCATTTGTTATTGAGGTACTCAAGACAAAGCTTGTTCGTGTTCGTCTCGATCAGGCCAATCGTAAGGTGCACATCTCATCGACAATGCATCGCACCTTCGGTGCACCACAGTGGGAGCAGCTGCGCGATTTGCTGCAGGCCTGGAAGGAGAACCTCAGCTCGGTGCGTGAGGGCTTGACGAATGTATCATCTGCACAACTAGATCTGGCACGCACACAAAAGCTAATACATTAAAACAGATAATACAACAGCAACAACATTAACAGAGTGACGTCAAGAACAAAAATAAAACAGCGCCGTTCAAAAGGTTTACATATTATAAATTATTTTCGAGGAAATGCGTAAAATATCAAGCTTGAATAAATTTCTAAGTAAAATCCGAATATGGAGATAATTGTTTTTTTAACTTATACTACTTTCTAGCTTAAAACGAAATTGTTAGTTACGAAATGGATTGATAAATTAATTATTAAGCTGTCATAAATATGCTTCCACTTAGGAATTGTCAAGAGATTCTTAAGGCTTTAAAGTTCCTCATGCGCCTTCGTTTGCTGGCGCTCTTTCTCTTTTGGGAATGACCAGAAGTACGAGGGAAAGCCGTGCGTATCCCGTTCACGTTTAACAAACGCACTATACGAAGAAATGCAGTTGCCAATAAAGTGATTTGATTGTCCCAAAATGGCCAAATCCAAGTAAGGATCATCTTCAGGCAGCTTGTGCACACTGATATCCATGCGACTTAGCGCTGAGTTTAGTTCACTTATCATATGATTGGCATCGGATGCGACAAATACAGATTTAACCTCGTTCTTAGGCTGTGTCTGGCGCACATTTTTGATAACCCGCTTTAGCTGGCGTACAATTGCTTCTTTAGTGGGCATACAGAGTTCCGGATAGAGCTCCCCACGCTCATTTTTATAGCCCAGACACTGGGGTGATGCAAATAGTTGTTGGCTGTCCTTAATATGCTCGCAGGCGCGAACCCAATCAATGCCGTTGCGTAAATGCAGCCCAATAAATGCTCCACGTGGTAAAACGTTTCTTATGAATTCTCGAGCCGCCTCTCTATACTTTCGACTCCATTTCAAATGCATTTGTAGATCTCGATTTTCGATCTGCACCGGAAAACTGGCGGGCGCTCCTGTAAATGCCAACACTGGCCATTTGTCAGACGAATAGTTGTTTTGCCACTTGGTTGCTATGGCGCTGTGGTGAATATCAAAGTGCAGTGGACCATAGAACTCAGAGGCCACAAAATCAATGTTGTACGTGTCCCAGAATGGACCAAACGGATTGCCATCTTTGGCATGACAATTTGGCGCAGCTGGATCATTTTTATCCTGCTGTAAGCTTTTGCGCTCCATGTAACAGAATGAAGCACGCTCTTTCACGGGCCAGACGTCGTCAGCTAATTTAGACATGAAGTCCGACATAAGAATAACACGATGATAGTCCTGCAGAGGCTCGACCTCAAAGTACTTGTCGAATGGCACCTGGCGAGATCGCATCTCCCCTTTACGATACTCAACCCATGGTGGTAGTATAAGCGTTCGATTCAGTGCCTTTGCAAAGGCTAGGGAGCCCAGAAAGTGATCCGCCTGGTTGCCAAAACGTCCTGAAAACAAATAATAGATTTTAAACAACATAACAAAGAACTTAAACAACTAAAACTTACCCATACAAGGACAGTAGGCAATATAGCCATTTGCATCACGCTTAATTTGCGCATCTGTCAATAATATTAATATTGAAATTAAATAAATAAACAACTTCAACCACTGCATTCTGCCGGCTTCGTTGGTAAGCCGCTATCAATTGACATTTTGCTATCGTGCTGCCACTTCTATTTTAATCAAAACTCTAACGTCCTCGATATTATTTTGCATTCTGTTGTATCGTTATCGATTGCTTATAAAACACTGTGGCAGCCTCGTGCACAGACATCTGACAGTTGTTTTTATTTGCTTATTTACCTTTTATCTCTTTCATAATTGCCGTACACTAGTTTCTAATGCTTTAAGATAAGATATTGTTTTAAACGCAAAAAGCATACAAATGACTTCACAGATCTACAGTCAAAAGAAGTTCATACCGACAGCGCCGGAGAAAGGTAGTTTTCCATTAGATCACGAGAGTTTGTGCAAGAAGCACTTCATATTCTATGCAAGTTGCTTGCGCCGGAACGACAACGATAACGCCAAGTGTCGCCTAGAGGCACAAGATTACTTAGGTTGCCGCATGGAAAATAATCTTATGGAAAAAACAGAATGGTCGAAACTGGGCTTTCCGGAAAAACAGCAGCCGGCCAAGGAGCAGGCGAAGGAGCAGCAACAATAACAATAAAGCCGGAACGCAATATTCTAATTGCAGCCACAGGCAGCGTGGCTAGCATCAAGTTGCCCCAATTAATATCCGAACTGAGCAACAACAAGCTGCCCTACAAATTTAATGTAAGCAATGCTTTCAGCCCAGCCTATCACCACATAACATAACAATCGCAAATGATCCACAGGTTAAGGTTATAATTACGGAGCATGCAAAGCATTTTTTCGAGTTGGAGCAAGTGCCGGAACATGTGCCCGTTTTACATAATCGTGATGAGTGGTTGACCTGGAACAAACGTGGCGATCCCGTGCTGCACATTGACCTTGGCAAATGGGCGGATATGCTTCTAATTGCGCCCCTTAGCGCCAACTCTCTAGCCAAAATAGCCACAGTAAGATCACAAAAACACTTATCTTCTTTAAGATAGCCAATAAATTATGTTTCTTGATCATTTGCAGGGCATTTGCGACAATCTGGTGTTGTGTGTGGTGCGCGCTTGGAATTTGGATAAGCCGCTGTTATTTGCGCCGGCCATGAATACGCGCATGTATGATCATCCCATAACACGGGAACAGATTGATAAGCTTATTAGTTGGGGCTACAAGGAGATACCCTGCATTTCCAAGACTCTAATGTGCGGCGACACGGGAAACGGTGCCATGGCCGAGGTACCCACAATTGTAGCAACGGTTATCTCCGCTTTTCAGTTGCTTATTTAATATTTATAGATAATTCTTAATAAAGTTGTGGGAAAATAGTAAACGATTGTATGTTCTATTTTGGGTTTTCTCAATTTATTTGTAATAATGTTTATTGGTTAATTTTGAGTGCATCTAGGAGCAAAATGATTTTTGTTTTCCTCTTTTTTTTGTCTTTGAATTTTGTTCCTCATCGCAATATCATATTTGTGGTTGCATTTTGTTATTCATTTACAATTATGTATTTTTTGATGCAGTGTTTATTTGTGGGTGTGTGTGTGTGTGTGTTTTATCAACAGTTTTATGCATTTAAATCATCTTTTTCTTTTATATGCGAATTACAGTTACATTTATGCGCTATATTATGTGTATGCTAAAGAGATGGATGGTGGATTCTATGGTTTGGGATTGTGAAGGTGAAAAATGATCAACTTAGATTAAGAGAAATAAAAAGCTTAGTTTGTAAATTACACAGTAAAATATATATATATATTATGTATATGTATGTACCGTAGAGTCGTATTTAGATGTACTATATATTAATGTAGTTGCTTATTTATGTTTTTAAAAACGAACCAACTGAATTATCATCACGCACATGCTGCTGCTGACAAAAATTATAAAAATATATAGTCTTCAGGCATATGTCAACCTAAGTTTGAAGTGTCTCAATTCTAGCTTATTTATATACTTTTCTTTCTTTTTTAAATTACAATTAATATTTTAAACATAAATATTTACATAGCTTTTTTGTTGTCGTTATTGATTTTGCTGCCTTTGCCGCTGCCTTTTTTCTTTTTTTGTTTGTTTGTTTGTTAAATTACATTGAGTGTTTATTTGTTAATTTTTTTTATATTTGTATGTGCTTTTGCTATATCCTTTAATACCAAGTTTACCATATATTATTAGGGATATGCAAGAAGCACATAATACACAACACATGCTTGCATATTAAGCTTAGATCCCGCCCTTTTTCCCCAAACTATATCATAGTTCAATTTCTTAGTTATGCTTTTTACAAAAGGTGTACGAAGTTTAAGATGATTTTGCTTTGCGAATGAAACTGAATATACATTATATGATTCCTTGCCATAGCTTTGTGTGTGTATGCGTAGGTGTGCGCACAAGCCTCTGCCTTATTGCTTTCGAATTTCCGTTGTCAAGCTGACCCAAATTGTCGAGGTATTTATTTAAAAAAACGTCCGAAAGAAACAAGAAACCAACACTTAATCACAAATTTGATGGGGACACACTTAACAATACATAATTATGTATGTATCTATACTTTAGTCATTGCGTCTAAATAGGGATAAACTCTATATGTATAACTATAATACGTTCTCATGTTGCAACTGTGTGCTTAGCTCTCATCTGATCACACACGAGACGCACAGCTTTGACGCACTGATGCAGTCGTCATGACAGAAGGCGCCACACTGCTGACAGATCACCATTGCGTTTAGGGCACAGGCGCAACTGTTGTTGGTTGCCTCGTTGCTGGGTGGCGTGTTCTCGCCGCTTTGGTGCAATTGCAGTAAAGCATGTTGCTGTTGTGCTGTTTGTTGTGTTGCTTGTTGATTTGTTGCACCTGCCATTGCTGCTGCTGTTGTTGTTCCTGCTGCTGTCGTTGTTACTATGTAGTTGTTGCTGCCATCGATGAGTGCTGCCGAGCTGCTGTTGTTGTTGCTGCTGCCATCAATGTAGGTGATATTGGTGCCTATTGTTGGTGTTGAGCAACATTTTTAGTAAGTAAATTCAAAGGTGTCTTTTCTTATGTGTACAATATAAATTAAATTAAATCAATGTTAAAAATACATGTACTTAAAAACGTTTCTGGCATGAACCGTTAAGGCTTATAGGAGCTGTTTTCCAACTCTGTTCCTTAATAAGTCATAATTAATCATCATGCAGTTTTACATACTCGAACATACGCAAAAAGGTTACGTGGAAATTATAAAACAAAATGTCAACGGTTTATATATGTTTTGCCAACTAGGTAAATCTAACAAATCTATGTTGAAATGAGGGCGTGCCAAATGTTTCATCAATACTAAATGAATTTGTGGATTTGCTGATTTGAAAGACGTACCTCGCTAAGCACACTAATAAAACACCAATTTACCTGCAGCGATATTGCGCCGCACAATATTCGCGGCCGCGTTCACATTGCCCAATTGTTGCTGCACCTGCTGCTGCTGTTGTTGCTGCTGTTGTTGTTGTTGTTGATGATGCAGCTCATGATGATGCATTGCGTCATTTGTTGCAATAACAGATGCACCATTGCCAGTGTTGTTGTTGTCTACAGAAGCCGGACGCCCGCGTCCGCCCATAGCAATGCCATTCAAATTGTGCAGCGGATTCTGCACGGTGACAAACTACGAAATTAAGGAGTAATTAATATGGATACAAACTGATGGTCTAGTTCGTCTACTCACCTGATTTTGATGCAGTGGCGGTGCACTAGAGGCACGCGGTGCCTGATTGTCAGCCGCTCCAACATTGGCCCGATGTACCAGAACATATTGACCCGTTCCGTTCTGATGCAGCATTTGCTCCTGTGAAGTCTGTCCCTGTTGTGTCACCTGCTGTCCCGTTGCCAACTGCAGTTGCTGTGGCGTTCCACTCGTCACTCCAGGCGCCGTTGTTAACATGTGCCGGATCACTGTCGTCGGCGAGGGTTTCCGCTGCACATATTTCTTTCGCGGAAAGCCACTCATACGCGGTCCAATCACCTAGATGTTTTAATGGATTTCATTAACATACACTATGTTAAAGGCTTAAGCTCCTTTTTGCCTTACCTTATACACTCCTGGTCTGCCCACGCCCATCACATTGGGCGGCAAGCCGGCGGGCAGAACTGTAGGCGTGGTAGCAACGGCAGCAACGGCAGCTCCACCACTTACTAACAGCTCCTCCTGCTTGAGCAGATTTTGAGCTTGTGGCGGAGCAGCTGCAGCAGTTAAGGTCACATTGCCGGCTACTGTGGTTAGGTTGCTTAGGGGTGTGGCAGCCACCGTCGATACATTCAGTGCTGCATTGCTGCTGCTACTAACGGTAGTTGCTGGCGTCTGCTGTTGATTGATTATGGCCGCTGGGGGACGTAGTTGAGCTTTGAGGTTTTCACGATTTGGACTATTCTGTATGACCGCCTGGCAGATTTGATAGCTGCGCTCCAGATTGACAGCACCTGGTGGCAAACGATTTGAAGTCGCCTTACGTCCCTTCCCCGTTGGCATCTTTGGCTGCATTCGCTGTTGGGCAATGGTTGTTGGAATGCCCGATGGTGGGAGCGTTTTCATTGTGAGCACATTGTTAACAGGAATAACGGGTAACTGCAATGATTGCAGATTGCTGTTGTGATTGTTTTGCTGCTGCTGTTGTTGCACTGTTGTCGGCTGCTGTTGCTGTACAACAACATTGGCATAGGTGGACGGAATCTGTGGATTATTAACCGTTGCTGCTGTTGCCACGACTGCTGCTGGCGCTGCTGCTGATGTGTTGGGCGAAGCATTTGCGGGTCGTGTCATGGAAATTATATTCAATGGCTTTGCTATAAACTTAGGGGGTTGCTGTTGTTGTTGCTGCTGATAGTTATGTTGCTGTTGCTGCAGTTGCTGTTGTTGCAGCAGATTATTATTAGCTGCCTGCGCGAGCAGCTGTCGCTGATGCAGTTGCGCTTGAAGCGCATATTGCTGCATTTGTTGTTGCTTCTGTTGCACCTGTTGCTGCTGTTCAAGCTGATGCTGTTGCTGCTGTTGTTGTTGCTGCTGCTGCTGAGCAAGTAAATTAGGCGCTAAAAATTGCTGTGCACCGTTGCTATTGATTTCAAAGGGTTTGCGTAGGGTAACGGGCAATGTTTGGTGAGTTTTTTGTAACGCATTGCTGCTGGTTGCCTGCTGCTGTTGTTGATGTTGCTGCTGCTGTGCGGCTGCTTGCAGTGTAAACTGTTGCAATAGTTGCTGTTGTTGCAATTGCTGCTGCTGTTGACGTTGTTGCTGCTGCTGTTGTTGTTGCTGCTGCTGTAGCAGAAAGTTGCCAATTATCTGTCCATTTGAATCAACCAAAATCTGACGTTGTTGCTGCTGCGGTGCTGGTGCAGGCTGAGCAGCAACAGAAGCTGTTGTTGCTGGCTGCGATAGCTGATTGATGGTTATGTTGCTGCTGCTGCTGCTGCATAGGCTTAAATTGTTGCTACTATCATTGCTGTTGCTGCTGTTCGTTATAACCGTGCTGGAAACCTCCATATCAGCAGCAGACATCGGCACCGCATCGCACAGTAGCTCGTGGGTCAGCTGTGGAGCAAGGTGAACAGATTATTATTACGATTTAAAGAAGATTGACTTAAGAACTTACCTCATTGGCATAATCGCTGTTATGGGCTTGTGGCATAAAGGAATGCGGCGTTAGTTGTACAACGTCCTGTAGCTGTGCGTGCAACTGTTGTTGTTGCTGCTGCTGCTGTTGTTGTTGTTGTGCTTGTTGCTGCTGCTGTTGGTGATGCTGCTGCAATTTGTTCACAATATCGCGCACCTCATTGCTTTCGCTATCTTCCATGACATGGTCAACCATTGCACTCATTACCTCCTCGTGATCGTGATCCTGATCCGCATCGATGCATTCAACAACTTCATCAACATCAACAACATCTCTATCTCCATCGCCATCTCCATCTTCTTCTTCATCTTCATCATCAGGATCGTGCTCACCGACATCATTGTCTAGCAGCTGGTGACACTCGACCATGTCATCGATGACCTCTTCCGCCTCATGCACCACATCCATTAACTGGATAGCCTCATGATTTATATGCTGCTCCGCTTGCAATTGATCCACATTGTTTGATGCTGGCGTCGCCGATGACAGCAATTTAAGACCACCAAAATTCCAATCGTGTTGCACATGCTGAAACATTTCACTTGAGTTCAACTGAACAGGCAGATCGACGGCAGGAGACACCTGTTGTTGTTGATGGTGTTGTTGCTCCTGTTGCTGCTGCTGTTGTTGTTGAAGTGTTGCCACTGTGGTGAGCATTGCTTGCATATCAGCTAGCGTTGTTTCCGCTGCGGTGGTCAATGCAGCTCCTACACCACCGGCTGTCGCTGCCGTCGTTGTGGTTGCTGTTGTTGACGAAGAGTTGCTGCTCGAACAGGACGATGACAGCGATGAGGATAATGAGGAGGAGGCACAACTACTGGATGCCAGCGAACTAGCCGGCGTTGTTGTAGCCATTGATGAGCCCGATGAGGAACTGCTTGCCATTGCAGGTATTGTCATAGATAGCGTCATTCCTCCCGAATCCTCCAGCTGCTTATCACAATGATCGTCCAGCTTTATGATTGTCGCAGTCGCTATAGGGTATGATTAAGAAATACAATTAGTATGCGAAATTCTGGTGGAATATTATGGTACTAATTACAATTGGGCGATGATGATGATGAGTAGTAGGCGTGGTTGATCGCTGCTTGATGGTCGTGGAAGTAAGCTGCGTTTGACCAGGAATGAAAAACAAATACAATTAGATGAAATTCAAATATAAATGTATCAAATTTTGAAAAGTAATAATAATACAAAGATTTATGCCGAATCAGAATACAGATAAAAGTTGTTCATTTATTGAGTTACACACAAACGAATAATTTAAAAATTTAGTTACATAATATTACAAACAAATGCAAGCAGGTAAATATACATAGAGGTGAACAAACAAATAAACATTTATTCATTCATTTTTGACAAACATTTTTATTTCAACAACATGAACTTCAAAATTTTGGTGTGTTTTTACAATGATTGATCAAAAGTTAAACATATACAAGGAAAATATTTGTGAAATTTGTCCAATTAAACTACATTTAACTAAATAAGCATTAGTTAAAATGAGGCTAATAACCAAATAAAAATTAGTAAATATACATTAAAACAATTAAAGAAAATACATACAATTTAAAGACACAAACATAAAGTCAACCAATACCGATCTAGTAATACATTTAGTTAGCATTCAAAATGGTTAAAATAAGCTTACCATGATCGATCGTATCGGCAAATACAAAGTCATGGGTTGATGTTGTTGTTGATGCGTTTGTTGTTGCTGCTGTTGCCGCCGTTGCTTTGGTATCTTAACAGAAGAAATAACATTTTAAATACAAATCATATTCAATATACATCACAGTGTACATACCCTCTACACGTCGAACATCCTGCAAATGGCCCACAAAGTTGTTGACAGTACCGGCAATCGTTGCTGTTGCCGCTGCAGGCATTGCAGTTATTGTTGCTATTGTAGCTAGTGTCTGTGCATCAGGTGGCTCTATTTTATCACAGGTACTGTTGATAAGTGGCTGCTGGTTATTTGTTAAAGCTTGTGTTGTTGCTGTTGCTCCTGTTGTTGTTGTCGCCATATAATCCACAACATCTTCGACTTTAAGAACATTATCAGCTATTTCACGTTTTATTTGCTTGCTATCCCTTGACGTCGTTGGCAGCTCATCTGCCACATCGTCATCATCATCGTTCTCAACCAAATCTATTGTTTCTGGATCGCTGCGTTTGCGTCTCGATGGACTACTCGATGGACGTTTCAGGATTCGTCGCTGATGTTCCGTGAATGCGTTGCTGTTGCTACTTGATGTTTCTGTTGTTGCCGCTGGTGCTGCTACTGTTGTTGTTTGTGCTACTATTTGATTGCCAGTTGTTGTTGCATCCAAGCTGCTTGCCATTGTTGTTGTTTCTGTCGTTTCGCACTTTGTGCTCTGTAAGTGTTTGAATAAAGTATTAATTTCATAAATATCATAAATAAATAAAATGATGTCGAATGATTTTTGCAAATAAAATTGTTTATAAGCAAAAATATTTGACTTGCTTACCATATTAAATTTCAGTTCAGTCTCATTATCACATGTCGCTTGTTGCTGCTGCTGCTGTTGTTGTTGTGGCGGTGTTGTTATTAGTGGTGTTGCTGGTGGAACTGGCTGTTGCTGCTGCCTCGTCGACTCCAGCTTTATCGGCTTTTTACTGGGTGGCGGGTTTGTTGATGACGGTGCACGTTTGGCATTTTTCTCTCCCCAATACGGCTCAAAATGCTTCAGCTTCCATGGATCGAGCTTATTCTTTTCGCGCTCCGCTTCCGTTTTCAGTTTAATTTGATTCTCGGGCGTAAACTCGCCTTCGCTTAGACGTTCACGCCACTCCAAACAGGCGCGCGCAAAGAACTCGTTATTCAGGCAGGATGCGCTTAAGCGGATAGCTTCTTGGGAGATGCTTGTGCTGCTGCCACTGCTGGTGCTTGGTGCTTGTTCCAGCTGATCCAACAATGGCTGCACCACCTCGCTGGCCTCACGATCTACGCTCGGCAACAGTTGAATGAGATTGTGCTGATACAGTGGCGGCAGCAATGAGAACGTTTGCTTATTGAGCAGCGCCCGCAGATTCGTTGAGGCCAATATCGAATCGGGCGTTTCCAAATCGATTTTGCCATCCTTTGTCTGTTCGATTTGTGCAGCAGTCGTTAGCTTTTTGTTGCTGCGACGTCGCGGCTTCACACTGAATCCCGGTATCGAGGCTAACACCTCACGCATCATGGATGTTTGGCTAACCGCTTTCGTAGCACCGGGCGAAACAGAGCTTGAGGCATTAGACGCAGCGGCTGCCGATGCTGCTGCTGCGGCTGCCGATGCTGCTGCTGCGGCTGCCTCCGCTGCTGCTGCTGCTGCCGCTGCGGCAGCTGCTGCTTTGGCCTGCTGCTGCTGTTGTATGCGTCGACTGCTGATCCCCCTCACAACGGGTATTGCAGGAGTGTTTGCAATGTTGATGGCGGTGGCGGGTGTGGGTAGCACGTGCAACGCTGGCGCTTGCGGCATTGTTGCTGCGTTATGCAACGCATCTTCACTGGGCATCGGTTTTTTCTCAGGTGGTATGGGTTTCATTATGATGCGTGGCAGGTGGCGCCTATAAAAAAATGTAAACGTTGTTTAATTTATATTTTGAAATTATTTTTAAGTACGTTGTTCGCTCGATAGCTTTATGTTTGACTTATAAAGCGATTCAAGAACTAACCTCAGACTATGTGTGTGCTTGTTGGGTGACAGCTGCTGCTGCTGCTGATGAAGCTGCTGGAGCTCAATTGGTAACGTTTGGTGCGCTGCCGCATCCAATGCGAGCGGATCCTTTTCATCGTCATCGTCAACGAGATTCACATGCGCCGTTACTTCCATAATCACAGGTGTTATGTGTTGTTGTTGTAAGTGTGGAATGGTTGACAAATGTTGCTGTTGTTGCTGCTGCTGCTGCTGATGGTGGTGGTGAAGTAGCTGCTGCTGCTGCTGTTGTTGCTGCGGCAAGGCAGATGTTGATGATTCCGGCGTTATGGTTTTCATATTTATTTATTAACTATATACAACTATGCGCAGCAAATTTTCCAGTTGCTCTTGTTGTTGATATTGTGTCCATGTCAGGCGGTTTTGTTATTGCGGCAAAAATTTGATTGTTTTTTTCCGAACATACTGAACACATGAAAAAAAAGACATGAAAAAACCATTATAAACAATTTTACGGCTAGCTGCATAAGTGAGTGCAACTGACCTGGCCAGCAGCAGTTTTAGCCATCACAGGCGGCAGGTGCAGGTGGGCCAACAATGAAGCCAATTTTGTGAACGACCGACCCTCTTGTTGTAAAAGTTAACAGTTATTAGAGACGTCGTCGTCGTCGTAGTATGTGTCTTACATTTACTCTTCTTAACCCTTACTCCCAGCCACTATTATACACGCTAATTTTCAGTTTCAGTTCTCTTTGCCTTTCCTTTTCCGCCGTGAAATTCTTGCCTACAATAACAAACACAACAACAGAAAAAAAAGCAAAGTTGGTTGGTTTGTTGCTTTTGCCCCTGCAGGAATAATACATATGTATGAACAAACATACATACATATGTAATTATAATACGCACACACACAAAAACAGGCGCACGCACGCACATATATTTCTGTGTTTAAAGTTTTGCGTGGTTTGTTATGGCTTTTCTTAATTGCGTTGCACTCAAGCCAATACTTTGTATGCCCCTACACTTGCACTTGTTTATTGTTAGTCCTTATGCACTAAGTCGATAATAAAATATTGAATGAATGGTGTTGCAAAGACACAAACAAAAGCAGAAGCAGAGAGCCACAAAAATTTTGGATTCTTTTTCTGCTTCTTGGGCTGCATAGAGTTGACTCGTTCTTACGCAAGCGTTTGCATATGCCTTGGCTGCACGCCAACGTCTGTCTTTGTTGCACGCACAGCGAACAGCTACGCAGCAAAAAAAAAAAGCTTGCCAGTTATTTGAATGAAGTTGTATTTACTTTGCACACTAAAAACTAAACACATATAGCGCTCACTAGCTGTATTACATTTTAATGTTTAATAGGGTTTTTATTTGATGGTTAAATTATAATTTTTTTGGGCTCCCAGTTTGAGAGCAATAGGGATGTTAAAAACTGCACTACACTAGAACTAGAGCTGCAAAACAATTGCCAGCACCTATCGATATTCTTGACTTAGGTTGAGCAAAAATATCGATAGAAGCTGGCGTATTTCCCTAATAAGGTATCGATACATATTGTATGAGATACAATTTAATGTAAGACTTTCCAATAATTTGAAACACATAAGATTTAATTAATTTATTCAATCACTAAAAAATATGATATTTAATTCTTGAAGGTTCCTAAACACCCAACAAAACATCGTACTGCTACCATCCTTAGTTGCAACTATCGATAGTTTTGCATCTTTGAGTCTCTGATAAAAAAACAGATGTAAACAACGCCGGCAGCTCTTCATGAGTGGGAAATGTTATAAATAGTTGTTGTTAATAATAAGTAAATAACCCCGCCAACATGTTTTCAATGTGCAAACAGACACACGCGGCCACCGCAGTCGAATTCGCCATCTCGTGTCGCTTTTTCAACAATGTCGAGGAAAACTTGGTCGTTGCTGGCGCCAATGTGCTCAAAGTGTATCGAATTGCGCCCAACGTGGATGCAGTGCAGCGCCAGAAACTAAACCCCAGCGAAATGCGTCTGGCGCCGAAGATGCGTCTTGAATGTCTTGCCAGCTACACACTCTATGGAAATGTAATGTCTCTGCAGAGCGTTTCGCTGGCGGGCGGCATGCGGGATGCTCTACTCATAAGTTTCAAGGATGCAAAACTGTCGGTGCTTCAACTGGATGCAGATACGCAGACGCTAAAAACCCTGTCGCTGCACTATTTCGAGGAAGACGATATACGTGGTGGCTGGACGGGGCGCTATCATGTTCCCGTTGTGAGAGTCGATCCGGATGCAAGATGTGCCATAATGTTGGTCTATGGAAAACGTTTGGTCGTCCTGCCCTTTCGCAAGGATAACAGTCTCGATGAAATTGAGATGGCGGATGTGAAGCCTATTAAAAAAGCGCCCACTGCTCTGGTTACACGTACTCCCATAATGGCATCTTACTTGATTGCCCTTGGCGATCTCGATGAGAAACTGGACAATGTGCTGGACATACAATTTCTGCATGGCTATTATGAGCCGACACTACTCATACTCTACGAGCCCGTTCGCACTTGTGCTGGACGCATCAAGGTGCGTTCGGATACATGCGTACTCGTGGCCATCTCCTTGAACATACAACAGCGAGTGCATCCAATTATATGGACTGTGAATAACTTGCCCTACGACTGTCTGCAAGTCTTTCCCATACAAAAACCCATTGGCGGTTGCCTGGTCATGACTATAAATGCTGTCATCTATCTGAATCAGAGTGTTCCACCTTATGGCGTCAGTTTAAATAGCTCAGCGGATAATAGCACTGCCTTTCCACTCAAGCCCCAGGATAATGTACGCATTAGTTTGGATTGTGCGAATTTTGCTTTTATTGATGTAGATAAGCTGGTTATATCGTTGCGGACTGGAGATCTCTATGTGCTCACCTTGTGTGTGGATTCAATGCGAACGGTCAGAAATTTTCACTTTCACAAAGCGGCAGCAAGTGTCCTCACCAGCTGCATATGTGTGTGTCACACGGAGTACATCTTTCTGGGCTCTCGCTTGGGCAACTCCTTGTTGCTGCACTTTACCGAGGAGGATCAGAGCACAGTGATAACCTTGGATGATGTCGAAGCTGCTGTGGAGCAGCAAAACAATGAACAATCCCCCGAAAATTTGGATGAGGAGCCCGTTTACGATGTGGATCAGCATGAGGCACAGCCACCCCAGTCCAAATCTCGACGCATCGAGGATGAGGAACTTGAGGTCTATGGTTCTGGCGCCAAAGCTTCAGTCCTGCAGTTGCGCAAGTTCATCTTTGAGGTCTGCGATAGCTTAATCAATGTGGCGCCCATTAATTATATGTGCGCTGGCGAACGTGTCGAGTTTGAGGAAGATGGCGCCACACTACGACCCCATGCGGATTCCTTAACGGAACTAAAGATTGAGCTGGTTGGCGCCACGGGTCACAGTAAAAATGGCGCCCTGTCCGTTTTTGTCAACTGTATCAATCCTCAGATCATAACAAGCTTTGAGCTAGATGGTTGTCTGGATGTCTGGACAGTGTTTGATGACGCAACAAGAAAGGCGACTACGGCCAGGCAGGATCAACATGATTTTATGCTACTCTCGCAAAGATCATCGACATTGGTGCTGCAAACGGGTCAGGAGATTAATGAGATTGAGAATACGGGTTTCACGGTCAATCAGCCGACAATATATGTGGGTAATCTTGGCCAGCAACGATTCATAGTGCAGGTAAGGGATCCACGTCTATATTTGTTTTTCGTCTAATGATATCATCTTCCCTATTGCATAGGTTACCACTCGGCATGTGCGTTTGCTGCAAGGCACGCGCCTCATCCAGAATGTGCCCATCGATGTGGGTTCGCCAGTGGTTCAGGTGTCTGTTGCAGATCCCTATGTGTGTCTCCGTGTGCTCAATGGTCAGGTGATAACGTTGGCACTGCGCGAAACGCGTGGAACTCCCCGGTTGGCCATCAACAAGCATACCATTAGTAGTGCTCCAGCTGTGGTGGCCATTGCTGCGTACAAGGATCTATCCGGATTGTTTACGTCCAAGAGCGACGATGTCAATTTGACGGGCAGTTCGGGTGCCGGATTTGTCAATAGCTTCGGTGGCTACATGAAAGCCGAACCCCACATGAAGGTGGAGGATGAGGAGGATTTGCTGTATGGTGATGCTGGAAGTGCTTTCAAACTGAACAGCATGGCTGATCTCGCCAAGCAATCGAAGCAAAAGAACTCGGACTGGTGGCGTCGACAGCTAATACAAGCAAAGCCCAGTTATTGGTTGGTTGTTGCCCGGCAAAGTGGCACCTTGGAGATCTATTCTATGCCCGATATGAAACTCGTGTACTTGGTGAATGATATTGGCAATGGTGCTTTGGTGCTAAGTGATGCAATGGAATTTGTGCCCATCTCGCTGACGCAAGAGAACTCCAAAACGGGCATTCTTCATGCCTGTATGCCACAGCATGCAAATTCACCAGTGCCAATGGAACTGTGCATGGTCGGATTGGGACAGCATGGTGAGCGTCCTTTGTTGTTGGTGCGCACACGTCTGGAGCTGCTCATCTATCAGGTGTTTCGGTATGCCAAGGGTCATTTGAAGATACGTTTTCGTAAGCTGGAGCAACTGCATCTGCTGGAACAGCAACCCACACACATTGAACTGGATGCTGAGGATACGGATGAGGCGGAATCCTATAATATGCAACCCAAATATGTCCAGAAATTGCGTTACTTTGCCAATGTTGGTGGTCTAGCGGGGATTATGGTGTGTGGCGTGAATCCAAGTTTTGTCTTCTTGACATCACGCGGCGAGTTGAGAATTCATCGACTGCTGGGTAATGCGGATGTGCGTAGCTTTGCTGCTTTCAATAATGTGAATATACCGCATGGATTCCTTTACTTTGACACCACCTATGAGCTAAAGATCTCTGTGCTGCCCAGTTATTTGAGCTATGATGCAGCCTGGCCGGTGCGAAAGGTTCCTTTGAGATGTACACCCCGTCAGCTTGTCTATCATCGTGAGAATCGCGTGTACTGTTTGATTACCCAAAAGGAGGAACCGATGACCAAATACTATCGTTTCAATGGCGAGGATAAGGAACTGTCCGAGGAGTGTCGTGGCGAACGTTTCATTTATCCCATTGGTTCGGTCTTCGAAATGGTGCTCATCAGTCCCGAAACTTGGGAGATTGTCCCAGATGCCTCCATTGAGTTCGAACCCTGGGAACATGTGACAGCCTTTAAGATCGTTAAGCTCTCCTACGAAGGTACACGTTCCGGCCTAAAGGAGTATTTGTGCATCGGAACGAATTTCAACTACAGCGAGGATATCACCAGTCGTGGCAATATACATATCTATGACATCATTGAAGTCGTGCCTGAACCTGGCAAACCCATGACCAAATTCAAGCTCAAGGACGTCTTTAAGAAGGAACAAAAGGGTCCTGTTTCTGCAATATCGGATGTAGTGGGATTCCTGGTCACGGGACTCGGACAAAAGATCTACATATGGCAACTGAGGGATGGTGATCTCATTGGTGTTGCCTTCATCGATACGAATATCTATGTGCATCAGATAATAACCGTTAAATCCTTGATATTCATCGCCGATGTTTACAAATCAATCAGTTTGTTGCGTTTCCAGGAGGAACATCGAACCTTATCGCTGGCATCGCGTGATTTCAATCCCTTGGAGGTCTTTAGCATTGAGTTCATGGTGGATAACTCGAATTTGGGTTTCCTGGTCACCGATGCCGAACGCAATCTCATTGTCTACATGTATCAGCCGGAGGCACGTGAATCCCTGGGTGGTCAAAAACTGTTACGCAAGGCCGATTATCATTTGGGTCAGGTGGTGAATACCATGTTCCGTGTGCAGTGTCATCAACGTGGTCTCCATCAGCGTCAACCGTTTCTCTACGAGAACAAACACCTGGTCATCTATGGCACTCTGGATGGCGCCTTGGGTTACTGCCTGCCGCTGCCAGAGAAAGTCTATCGACGTTTCCTTATGTTGCAAAACGTTCTGCTCTCGTATATGGATCATTTGTGTGGTCTTAATCCCAAAGAGTATCGCACCATTAAATCGGTCAAGAAGATGGGCATCAATCCATCACGTTGTATCATTGATGGCGATCTGATTTGGTCATATCGCATGTTGTCCCATTCGGAGCGCAGCGAAGTGGCCAAAAAGATTGGCACACGCACCGAAGAGATACTCGCTGATCTGCTTGAGATTGAACGCATTTCAGCCGTCTTTTAAGATCCCTGCCGTTCCGGACAATCCACAAATTGTAAAGTTAACTTTAGCCTACAGAGATTAAGATTTAATTGTATTTAGGTTTAAGTAACGCCAGCTGCAGGTAAAAACAAAACTTAGTCCAAAAACTTTCACCCAAAAACCCTCACTTGTGGCTGCAGCAAAGTATTTTGTTAAGTCTTGTAGCAATTGAAGATTTTTTGCAAAATATATATATATATAACTATATAAATGTAAACTGCAGAATTTGTATTTGTTTTTTTGTATCGTATGGGTTTTTTTTGTATTTGTATCAATATATAATTAATTCATTGTATAAACTAACAACATCATCAGTTAATTAATTAATTAATTCAAAAATATGACAGCAGCCATCAAAAGATCAGACGACCAAGCTATATGCCGTACAATTTGTACGTTTTTTGCGTTTACGATGAAAGCTCGAAAAAAAATGTTCTATTACAAACTCAATTTTAATCGAAGATCATCCGCAGAAGAGAAACAAAATCATTGTTCTTGCACTTAATGTGAAAATAGAAATACAGCAAAAAAGAAACTATATATATATATATACGTGTGTATGTATGTGTGTGTATATAGAAATTGGAGACTGAAATTGTATCAGTTTCTTTAGTTTTCATATGCCATATGGTGTACGCAAAATATATGCATTTTGTTTTAAGAGTTATATTTATGTGGTTGGTTGATGAAGGCGCTTCAAGTGTCCAATATATATATATATATATATATTATTGTTTTCTTTTGTATCTCGTCGTTGAGCAAACTAATTTAGTTTAGAATTAACAAACAGGCAGGTTGTTTTTTTTTCCTTCTTAATTATGAAAAAATACGCTGATTTGTATATATATATATGTGTACGTAGTGGTGTAGGTGTGGGTGTGTTACTGGTCTCCCAATCTCAGATCTGGGAGCGCAGACGTGGTCGTGGCAAATCCCCAAAAATTGGCTCGCCATGCACACTCTTGGCCAATGCCTTAATGCTAGCTGCAATGTCCACAGTATTATCCAGGACCTAAACCAAACAGTAAGAAATGTTAATTAGTTTACTTTCTGATAGTTTACTTTGTATTTAGGGACTCACTTCCTCTTCCTCGAGCACAACATGTTGATGTTGTTGATGATGATGATGATGTTGATGCTGCTGCTGATGATGATGATTGTGGTGGTGGTGATTGTTATTGTTGTTGTTGTTGTTATGATTATTATTGGCACGCTCGGCACGTTCAGCCAATGGCGAATTGGCAATCTCAACGGGCAAACTCCGTGCAAAATTCGCATAGAATTGACCACTTCCACCACCACGCATCGGTATCGGCAACGAGCTATCCAAATCGAGTGCATCTACAAAGGCAAACAAAATCATTAAATATTGTTTAACATGAGGATGGAACTTTAGGAACTCACCCTCTGCCTCATCCGCATCGCTCATGTTGTCTGGTTGCTGCTGCAACTGTTGTTGCTGTTGCATGCGTTGATATTGCTGCTGCTGCTGTTGTTGTTGTTGTTGATAGATATGTACAGCATGGTTGTTGGTTGGTCCATCATCAACATCCTCCAGATCGAACAGACAATCATCGGCATCATCGGTGGCTCCAGCAGTTCCACCAGCAGTAGCTGGCGTCGACAACAACAATGTGCTATTAGCAACAGTTTGTTGCTGCTGCTGCTGCAGCTGTTGTTGTTGTTGCTGCTGCTGCTGCCTGAAGGTGGGACTATTGCCGACGCTCATGGGCATGGCTTCTGGTGTGGCAGGCGGTGTATCAAAATTGGACATTTTGCGCGACGTTATGACCGACGAGATGGCGGCGTTGGCTGGTGCCACAGGCGGTAACTGTTCCATGAAACTGGGCGGTTGGATCATTGGGGATGTGGGCGTGGTTGGCATAATTGTCAAATCACGTCGGCTGCTAATCGTATTGCGACGACGAGGAGCTAATGTCACCTCGAGGGCAACGGGCATGGCACTATCCAACAGCTCGATGGCCAGCTCCGGCACCTGTTGTATGAGTCGGGTGAGCAATGCACCCTCCTGCTCACACTTCTCGCGGAAACTCTTGAGTAGCGCATACTGTTGCTCCGTAAAGCGTTCGATGCGCTCATTGGTCTCATTGATCTCGGCCTGGACGCGTGACTGCTGGAAGGCACGAAGCCGTCGCAATCTCTGCACACTGTTATCCAATGGACGCAAGCCGGCTGTCGAGTTCTGTGCCGGTGATATCACTACAGACGATGATAATGATGATGATGATGATGTTGCTGTTGTTCCGCTATCGTCATTATCCATGATCAGGAGACCATAGCTCTCCGAATAGGATTTGTGGCTGCGTCTCGCTTTTAGATCCTCATCACTGCACACCAGCTGGCTATTGTAGAGATAGTGTGTGGGGGATGTGGGGCCAGCGCCAGCGCCAGCGATTAACCTTTTGGCACACAACACCAGCTTGCAATTGATGCAAATGTAGAGTTGCCAGCTTTGATTGTGTTGCGGCGGCGGCACGTCCAATGTAAGGCTATAAATTAAATCACGCTGATTTATGGCATTTACGGTTAGATCTGGAATGGGACCATGTGCCTAAAAGAGGAAAGAGAGAAAGAAAAAATTAATAAAGTCGGTTTTGATATTTACTTTAAGTTAAAATAAATAAGTTCATGTTCATCAATGAGAATGTAAATAAACAAGAGAGGATCCCTGTTAACTAGAAAAGACTTTTACATTTTCATTTATGTTCATGTTAATGTTATTGTTCATGTTAATGTAAATGTTATGATGCATTTTATTTTCAGCTTCTAGTAAAGTTCAACTTCTATGTTGTCGAAATGTTGATTATATATTTTAAAAACTTTATCTACTTTTCTTCTTCTTTTTCAAACATGGTCAATGACCGATTAGGCGACAGTTTTGATAGCGATAACAAACAAATGAAGACAAGCAAAGTTATTGCTCAACTATTTTTGAAATCGAGTACAAGAAACAAAAGCTAAAGCAACAACTTCGTTTTTTTGCAAAAGAGTTTGTGCGATGCAATGTTAAAATGTTGCCAAATATTTTGAGCAATAATAATTGTCTGATTAATTATTGAGCTGATTATTCCGGTCATTGGCTGATTAGGTATCGAAAGATAACGTTTAAACAGTAGCAAATAATGCAATATAAATTGTTATTTAAATATTCAAGTAACAAAAAAAATCAATACAAATATATATATTTTGTTGTCCCATTTCTCTGCACAGTAGTTCAAGTGCAAATTTGTCAATTATGTTTTCAAAAATGTTCAAGTCAAGTGGTTTGCTTATCGCAAACACAGAGGGAGAGAGAGAGGGAGAGAGCGAGAGAGAGGGAATAGCAAGCTAAAACAAGTAAACAAAAAAATAATTAGTGCAATGGAAAAATGTTGTTGAGCCCAAAATTAAAAGAGAGAACTACTTGTTTTTCGATTTCTTTCTTTCTGCAAAACATAATTATTGGCACAACATAAGATATAGTTAGTATATGTATGTACCATACAATCTGATATCTGACTCTAAAATTGTATAAATATAATAAAAACTGAACAAGTTCAGATTATACAAACACAGACGACAGAGAAGGAGATAGCATTAACGTAAGCTTCTCGCAACAAATTGTTTTTTGAAAACAATGTGGATATTTTTATATGAATAACAACTCTATAAACTTAAGATACCCTGTAAAGGTGTGAATCGTAGAAGCTTAAATCATTTCAAGGTATTTAAAGATACTTTGCAAACATTAAACAGTTATAAGAACTTGAAAAACTAAAGAACTTAATGTAGTTAAAGTTTTTGCAAAAATTAATCAGTAATGAGAACTTAAAAACATAAAAGATCAATTCATGATACTCTTTAAAAGTTCCGATGGTAGAAATTTGAATCATTTTAAGGGATTTAAAGATACTTTTCAGTTATAAGAACTTGAAAAACTAAAGAACTTTGTGTTGAAAAAGTATTTTGTTTAAATATTAAACATTTAGTTAAGTTTTCTTTAATCTCATCTGGTTAAAATGAACAAAGGATTTCGTTTTCCCTTTCTATAAGCTCAAGGAAACTTTTTCAAATCTCAAATAGAAGAATTTCTGTTGAAAAGTTTAACATTTAGTTCCAAATAACATTCAAAGCTGTAAATGAGATCAGAAATGAAACCCATAAAAATTCTATGAAATAGTTTCAAATAGTTAATAACAGGGTATCTTTGAAGTCAAGCCACAATGCATATCTTTGAACATAGCACGTGTTTGGTGTGTGACAACTATGCTAAATTTGACACTTAGTTTAAAAACACAATACCTCTCCCCATCCACACACACATCTATATCTGTATATCTATATATATGTATATATGTATATAAAACCCAAACAATGCGAGAATGAACTAACCGACAAACCGACCGGACTCTGGCGGCGGTAAACTGAGTAAAATTAAATTGAATTAAGGTATAAAAAAAACCTAAAAAAAAAATAACTAAAATTGCAAACGTCAACACAAATCAAATGACAATGTTGCTCCTCCTGCTTCTCTGCTTTGTTCTCCCTCTCGCTCTGCCTAGGTTTAGTTTTGGTTTGGTCAGCAATTCGTCTAGCATGATGCATGTGGCAAGATTATTATCAACAACAACGACAACAACATCCATCAGGTGGAATTAAATGTAACCACATTGTCACACACAGCTGTCAAAGGTTTATTGTCTTTTATTTCTATATATATACATATATATAAATATGTATATATGTATATGAACCTCGTGTGTATGCAAATTTTACAGCATTTATGTAGATTGATTCGTTTTGTTCGAGTATAAACAACAATATAGTTAGATTATCTAAGCGCTCGTGTTTGGGGTTTGTTTCCGCAATGCAATTGAAAAAAGAGCTGGATCAACAATAACATCAAGCTAATGGCTGAAGTTCGATTGATAACTGTTAACTGATTCTCTTCTGTTAAACTCTCTAGTTTCTAACATGAACTTAACATTGGAATTCTGAAACGTTGCCTTCAAGGGTGAACATTGCCCCTCCTCTTGCTGTTATTGGTTATTAAATATTCCACGGCACATAAAAATAATTGTGTTTTTGCATTTTTAAACGACTTTGTTTACATATTTGTTGTGTTGTTGCTCTCTGTGTGTGTGTATGTAATATCTAATCAGGCGAGACTTTTATTATATTTATGCAGTACTTAACTTATTTTTATTGTTGTCGTATAGGCACAAACAAACTGTGAATGCATTCATTAATGTCTAAAGATTTTTGTAGGCATTGCGAATATATATCTATATATATACTATATTGACCATGTTGTCTTGATTTGTTTTTGCTATTTGCCAAGTCTTTGCAAATTGCATTTTTTTATGAGCTGTTGTCATTGTTATAATAAGTCGAGAGGCAATTCTTGTTGTCGATTTGTCTGTCTGTTTGTTTGTTTGTGGTTTTTTATGACCACATTTTGTATACATAGAAGGTGATATAAGAGAGTAGATTGGTTTGATACCACACTGCTACATACACTGCTTTCCTCTCCTCCCCTTCATCTTCTCCAATAGTTTTGTGCTTATAGTTTTTGCTGCACTGTGCAAAATGTCAATGACTCCCCCAAGCGGCGGCAAATGGCAGAAGCAACAGCAATAACAATTGAAGCCCAGCAGCAGCGGCAGTCGTAACAGTTATTTGTTGTTGTCTCTTAATTAACACAAAACATTCGTTTCATTTCGTTTCGTATCGGTTGCAACAATAATAATAATAACAATTTGCTGACTTTGTTGTTAATTGAAGATAAATGTTTCGTCGCTTGCCGGTTTGCTAATTATGTGACAGTGGCGCCATCTAGCGCGCCTCTTCCCCCATAGCACATCTGTCTAATTAAACGGCAATTTATATTGACGCGCACACACACACAAACACACACACACATAAACAAATACATTAGTATTATTTATGGCTCATTTGATTAATCGTATGGCAAAAAAAAAAAGAAAGAAGAAGAGAAGGCATGCTAATCGACCCAATCGAAAAGTAATAATAAATAAAACATCGCATGTGTTTTTATTTCATTTTGGTTTTTGTTGTTTTGTTTTTTGAATTGAAAAAACAGAGAACCGAACGGAAGAAACGTGCTGACGCGCACGTAATTTCAGACACCCTCCGACGATGACACGAAATATCGGAAATCAATAAAAGAAATAAAACCAAATAAGAACACACACACACACACACACACACACACATAAAAACGTTTAAATTGCTAACATTGTAAATATGCAAAGCCAAATATGCCAAATTATCGATGGCTGCATCTAATAACAGTTCGCTGCGGTTCAGCCATCGGTTAACATTCAACCTAATGCATACAAATTGCAACAATGAATTTTATATTGCTTTTGTGCAGTACATGTCAAACTGAAATGTAAAGACACTGTTAACAGCAGCTTACTATCTTTCTCTTACATTTTGCCTTTACATAAAAGCCTCGTCCCAGTACATTTCAAACTGCACGAACTATTTTATAACATTTTACGACTATGTTAAGTAGCCAGGAAATCCTAACACTTTACCTTAACATAAAAGCCTCGTCCCAGTTCATCTCAAACTGCAGGAACTAACTTGTTGCATTTTATTGCTATCAATTTGTGTCGCACTTGAAATGCCGCAACTACAAATAACAATTTTAATTCATTTCAGACTGTCTGGCTGCAGCCCGCCCTATCCACAGACCCCGCTCACCAGTCTGCACCAAACAAATACAATATGTTCAACAACAATATTAACAGCGATAGTAGTCGCAGAACGCAGCAGCAGCGTCTAACTTATGTAACAAAAAAATAAAATGCATAAATGCAATGTGCTGTTAAGCCATTTGAGCTATAAAAACAAAACAACAACAACTTCATATACGTATATTAAAATTTGCACATTTCGCATAATTTATATTGTTGTTTACTTAATGTTGATGTTGTTTTAGGTCGCCCAAACTGTCTGTCTGTCTGCTGGCTAGCTGGCAAAATTTAATTGATTGCCCCCGCCATTAATTATATGCATAGCGTTAGCTTACTAATTGGTTCTCAGACATTAGACTGTAACAAAAATATGTATTTATAGTGCGCAGCACATTTCAATTAGCTTTGCCCCCCAAAAGCGAAATTAAACTATTACGCCTAACAGTCCAATTGATTTCCGTAACAGCGAACTGTAATGATTGGTTTTTAACAGTGACTTATGTTATTAGCAGTCCAACATAACATCATCCTTTGAGCGCGCGCTTCTTTTACACAAAGATCAGCTTCTCTCGCTGTTTATAATCATTTTCTGCAGCTCGCAGCAAACAACCTGTTGTTGGCAGCAAAAACATTTTGTGCAGCATCTTTATGGCCTGTCAACTTGTTGCATGCCCCATATTTAATAGCCTCATCATTTAACGTCATGATTTAACTCTTGGCGCACCTTTCGGCAATGAAAATGTTTTGCTCGTCGCGAAACGGTTTTTTTTTGATTTTGTTCTTGTTGTTCTATTGACGCATTCGTCTTGGTTTTTATTTTTTTGCTTTTGCTATTTTTGTTGAAAAATTTGACTTGTTTTTTTTTCGTCTGTTTATTGCTCTGTGATAACTCGG
Source organism: Scaptomyza tumidula (assembly GCA_035044465.1). NCBI lineage: Eukaryota > Metazoa > Arthropoda > Insecta > Diptera > Drosophilidae > Scaptomyza > Scaptomyza tumidula. The sequence goes on from JAWNNW010000444.1 coordinate 17,051,528, forward strand.
TTCGGTTTTTGCTACGTTTCGTTTCATTAGCCAAAAAAAAGAAAAAAAGGAAAAACAAAATAAGTTGTAAACAAATCAAACGCACAAAAGAAACTACAAAAATAATCTTTTATAGATTTGCCTCAGGCTTATTTTTTTTTTTGTTTTTTTTTAGACCCGTGTTTGTGTTTGTATTTCTTTTCTTTACTTTGTTACGGTTCGGCTCGGTTCGGGGCGCGACTTAGTTCGGCCCCGTCGCTCACAACAACAAATTATAACCATTTTTCTCCCTCTCTCTCTCTCTCTCTTTCTTTGTCACTCTGTCTGAAGTGTGTTTTGTTGATTTTCTGCCTCCTTTTACGAAAAAACAAAACCAAAAAAAAAAAAGCGCAAACAAGCAACGTTGAGCTCCATTATCATAAACAACAACTTTAGACAGCTGGGGCCCTGGGTCTTCGACACACACACACACACATACATACGTGAAAGAGAGAGAGAGAGAGAGAGACCGGTAACGGTGACGAGCCCCATACTATCTCTATCCCCTCTCTCTCTGTCTCTCTCTCTCTCACTCTTTATGTATGGCTCGGATAATATCAAACGTTGAGAATTGCCAATTCGGATTCCGATTCTTTTTCCGTTTTGTTTTTTTTTTGTTTCGTCTTCTTTGTTTTTGCTATTTGGTATACTCTGGCATATAAAATTTTCCATTGGCTTTTTGGTTCAGTCATTCTTCACATGATGACTCAAACTCCTCTTACACCAACCACAAACTTGGACTTACATGATGATGATGATGATAATGACAATAATGATAATGATGTTGATGATAATCATGGTGATGATGACACAACTTGTTTATCATAGTTGGCTACTAGCGAGATTTTGTTGAACATATGGAAAAAACTGGCCAAGTAAGCTAACAGGATTATTTCATAATGTGACATTCGAGAGTTGTGTTTAATATGGATCTTATAGATAGGTTGTGCCTGAGAATCTTCTAGTGTAGCAGTGCAGTACTTTCAAAGAATATGTTCTGTATAGCATAAGTTAAGAAAACTTCCACTTTTACTGTAAGGGTTTCTGAAAAAAGCTTTAGATAATGAAGTATTTCAGTAAGGTTGTTGCTTTCTAGTTATCTCCATAAGTTAAGATATGAAATTGAGTATGAAGATGGTAAAAAGTTTTGGGTTAGAAGTTCCCTGCAGGAGAAGTCCCGAATGGATGGGGAACTTTCCTAAAACCACTTGAATCCAAATCCAATTTCCATATCTTCAATCATAAATAATATTTTTTATTTATTAGAATCCAAATGTTAATTGTTGTCAAGCCATATTATCATATCGTCATATAGTATAATAATCCTCGACAAGTGTTGCCAAGTTCTGATTAATACAATTTTAGTCATTCTTTAATGCTCTCCTACTCTCTCCCTCTCCCTTTCTCTCTTTCTCTCATGCTTGAATGATTTTTGGTTTTTTCTGTTATCAAAATATGAAAATGCAGTCTGAGTGTGTTTAGCCTTTCAATGTCGTCTGAAAAAACAAATTTCAAAATCTGATAAGCAAGCACACACACAAACAACAACAAAACATATCTATGATTAAGTGTGTACATACTTATTTAATTATTAATTATTAAAAGGGCGCAAACGTCTCCGACAAACGTGCTTGCAACTCGTGTGTTATACAAAAGAATCCTAAGACTCAAAACAACGTCTGATTAGCTATATATATATAGATATGTATGTGTGTGTGTGTGTATGGGTAGGATAGTGTACACAATTAGGTATATAGAGAGAAGAGAAGCCAACGAAGCTTATAACAGTAAATTAAGCGCAACAATATTTACACACCGGGCAAACTGCGGCCGGTTTTTTATTCTTTATTATTATTATTTCTTTATTTTCTTTTTCTTTTTTGTCTCGCCTAACCTCGTTTTGTTGGTGAGGGGAGGGTAGGGGGAGTGAGGGAAGGTTTGCTGTTATCTAAAAACTTTGACAAACAATTTTGTATTTCGTTTCGACGTGCGTTGTTTGTTTAGCGCAGACTGCGGACCGGGCCTAAAATGTGTGGTAGGCCCATATCTTTTACACACACAGACACACATATATATATCTATGTGTGTAACTCAAATTTGTTATACAAACAAGCTTTGCTTTCGCACCGTCGTCGTCGTTGTAGTTGTCTGCAGCAGTTAATTGTTAGTTTATAATATGAGATCATCTTTTTTGTAGTCGTGGGTCTATCTATATAGAGTCGTGGGTCTTTATCGTCGATCGTTTTGACATTTGCTTGATTGTTTTTTTTTCGGTGGCTAACTTCAAAGACTTGATAAGCGTCTATTTATAGATTTGTTATTGTTTAGTTATATTTGACTTATTCAAGGAGCGCCCCTCTTTAAAATAAAGTATCAGTACAACAGCAGCAACAGACAAGCCTTCAGTAACAGCATAACAGCTGTTAATGTTAAGGTGCTGTTTTGTGTGACGTAGCCTAAGCGGCTGTTAGTCTGCCTGCTATACAGCTACTGTTCAACAGCTGCGCCATTTTACTTTTCACTCTCATTTATGTAAATATTGATGGGTCTTAATGTGTGTGTTTGTGTGTGTGTGCATGTTTGTAATTCTAGGTGCAATTTATTTCTGCGTGTGTATGAGTATGTACGTATGTATGTGTTGTTTTATGTTTATTTGAGGCAAACAAAATCTCAGGCCGCACATTTGACACAAATTCAGCGGCGGCCATTGTTGTTTTTCGTCAAGTAAATATTTATGCGAGCAGGCATAATTGTTAGAGGAGCAAAGAGAGGGAGGGTGGAGGGTAGAAGCGGCAACCCCTTAACAAAAATCACGCAACCTAAACGTGTGTGTAGGGAGGCGGCTACCCACCACACCTCACCCCACCCCACCCCTTTGGCCCACGACCAAGAGTACGTACGAATTTATACACACGCAAATTAAAATCGGTTCGCGGTGCGCTGACGAAAATATTTGAAAAATCTGCTTAGAGCCAAAAAGGTGTTTTTTTTATTTTCGATTTGGTTATACAATTTGTTGTTGTTGCTAGTTTATTTTTAGTCAAAGAACAAAAACGCGCGCACATTGTAAATTTATAGTTTTGTTTACATTCAAATTGGCAACACTGACGGCAGGCAGGCATTGCATCTATCCTCTCTTTCTTTCTCACTATCTCTCTGTTGCTTACTCTTCGTGTGGTCAATGGCTGCGACGAGGTCTGTGCTGTTATTAAGAGGTTAAAAGTTTAACAGCGTGCGTTCAACGCTCATTAAACGTTATGGCAACATTGGACAACACAACAGTCACAGTCACAGTAATTGTCATTTCACACCCCGCCCTCTCTGTCAACACACTCAAAGTACACGCTTAAGGTGCTGTTTGGTGTTGTTAGCTTCAAGGTTATATTTGTTAAAGATTAACATTGGTTTTCAATTAAGAACACGCGCTGCTTGTTAAGAGCAGCGCAAAGTAAGTAAGAAATTGAGAGAGCGCGAGAGAGTTTGAGCAGAAACCTTGCTTGATGGACAGCCCGCTGATTTGTTACAGCAACAGTCAAAGTGACCGTCAAACTTTGACCTTGATAGACTGCAGCTTGCGGTTATTTTATTAAAGGGTTGTTTTGTTGTTGTCGTCCTTGCACTTTAACTTTGCTTTAAAAAAAAACCTAAAGTATATAAAGAATTGTTATTTTTATATAACTGAATATTAATTTGGGTTTATCTTGCTTCCTTACATCGGCTTATGCATATGCTTAATTTCATTAAACTTGCAAAAGTAATTAACAATTCATTATAAAATCATAAGCAGCTGTTTATCACAAAAGCGTGCAGGATTTGATGCTGATTAAAATATAAAGCTACAAGCTGATTAGAAGTACTTTTATAGAGATAATCATTTCAGAGTGCATTGAGAAAAACAAGCAGCGTACAGTTTGACAGCGACACTGTCACTGTTTTACACTTGCACGCTGGTTTAAGAGTCACTGAGCACTTTGCAGCTGCAGCAATCTCCATAGATAACAGCAACAAGTTTTCAACTCCCTTTGCTTTTAATCATTTACTATTTTGTTATGTGCTGTCTACACTTCTTACTTAAGATTTAATAATACCTATTTTAAGAACATAGCATGTTTTTTTTATTGTATTCATAATAGTCTTTATCTCTGTTTCCCTCTTGCGATTTATAACTGTTAACTAGACACAAAATGGTTTCTCACTTTCGTCAGTCAATCTAAAAATATATATACGAATTGTACACATTTAAATGCACATCACACATTTGTATATTATTATCTTTGTTGTTGTTGGTGGTTGTTGTATTTAATTTAAACTTGTTTGTACACATTTCTGATACATTATTAATAAAACGCCGTTTTGTGATGCTAATTAAAATGTTGTCACTGCACATTTTGTACAGAGAGAGAGAGAGAGAGAGAAGGCGAAATTGAATTCGCCGCTGCAGGCAGGTGCGGCGAGTAATTAAAAGCAGAACAAATTCAGACGACAAAAACAACAATAGCAGAGAAATAAGAGCAAGAGAAACAACAATTTGTAAAGAGCTGCAAAACAAACTAATTATGAACCTAATCATAAATAAATCAATTAAAACACCAACCAAGCGACTATCAGACACGTCGCGACAACGACAACGACAGCGGCAGCGACGTCAGCAGCAATAGCAGTGCTTAGCGCATACATATGTCGCATTGTTGTCGTTGCTGCTGGCGTTTTTTTTTTACCGTTTGATAACCTAGAAAAAAGCGAGTGTAGCGTGAGTTTTTTTGTTATGTTGTTTTATTTCCATGTGGGCGCACGCTTTAGCTCTGTTAGTTAAGTAGATTGGATGGACTGGACGAAAACTAAAATGATGATAAGGGTAACGCATGCATGTCAGTGTGTGTGTGTGTGTTTGCATTGCTGTAAAGCTGCGCTCGCCGGTTTCTAAAGTGACAGCTGCGTAAACAGTTTGACAGCCATCGATCTATCTATGGAGCTGTTCATAATATTGTTTTTGCTGCTCTTCTAAGCTTCTACTGAAGGGTAAATATTTTAAGATTTGAGTAGTGTTTGCGTGTGGGTGTGTTTACGTATGTAAATCTTAAAATTGACAGCTATTCGAACAGTTTGACAGCAATCATTCACATTGCTGTTAAAAGCGACGTTAGCAAGGAACTTCACAGGACCGTCGCACTTAAATGGTTTGCATTCGTCACTTACTCTGTTAGTAGCGAGAGCATACTTTTGCTGTTACAGTTACTAAGCTCGCTGTTAAACGTTTAACAGGTTGTTGTTAGCTAATTTCCTGTTGCTTCTAAACTGCGCACACTGTTTGTTACGTTTTAAAACGTTTTCTCAAAGTTATAATAAATTGATATTATACGAGTGTGGAATGAATGAATGCAATTCACACACGCGCCTCGCATTTATTAAGGTTCGCTCATTTAAAAGCTAAACAATGTTGTTTATAACGCTACCAGACCGCATTTTTAATTAATTATACAATTTGTTGTTGTTGTATTTTTTATGCATAAATTCATTCGTTAAGTTAACTCAAATCAAATCAGAGGCCTACGCATCAACACAAAAAAAAACACTGTAGAGTAATGCGGGAAGGGGGGGGGGGGAGTTAAAAGAAGCTGCTTGTCAACTGTTTTGCTTTTGTCTGAGTGGGAGAGAGAGAGAGAGAGAAGTAGGTATATGGAAGAGATGGAGCCTGCCCTGTCCTACACCCTGCCCTACATACGACTACTTCCCCCCAACCATTCCCTTCTTTTTCTTATAGCTGGCCATCGGTCGCGTTTGGAAATCTCGCAAACTTGTTTATACAACAAAAAATGTATAAACAAGTTTTTTTTTTCTTCTGCTCTGACTGCCTGATGCTGTTGTTGTTGTTTTTCGGCTGCTGCCTTCCTTCTTGTATGTGTTTTTTTTTTTCATTTCTGCTTCTCTTGTGGCTTGTCGTCAGTTTCGTAATTTATTCTAAAAGCGTTCCGTTTTCGGCCTCTCTATATATATATAAAGAGACAGAGAGCAAATACATATATACACACATAGTAAGTATATATGTATGTACATGTTGTATCTAACTTATGTGCTGATATATATGTATATATTTGAATATATGCGCTTTGCTTGGCTTTATTTTTTTTTTATTCATTTTTATTTGTGTTGTTTTGTTTTGTTTTGCCATGCTTTGAATTATTCAGAATAACACTTTTGGTCTACTATTTGCCAAGCTCGCGCGATTGTTGTTATTGTTGTTGTTGTAGCTCTTGTTGTTGCTGTACGCTTCAGCGCTTTTCAAGTGGGTGTAAAAGGCACTAAGCGCAACAACAGCAACAAGATATGCTGCACTTCATATCTACAGACTGTGAAATGCTCTGCTAATAACAGTGTAATAACAGATAACATGAGTTCGAGTGACTCTCAAACTGTGCCGGTAAGGGATAACTTGTATAAACAGCTGTGATTGTAAAAGTGTAATATACCCGATCTCTCTTAGAGGATACAGGGTGTGACAAGAACTATTGCACGATCTACAGACCGCAACAAAAACAAAACAAATACAACAACAGCAACAACAATAATAATAATAATAATAATGCATAACAATTCAATTTCCATCAAAATAGACAAATAATGCAAACCAATCCACCCACAAGAAACCAAAGACGCAAGGGACGGGAATGGGACGCAAGGGGAAAAGTGCTTGCGGCATTTGTTTGCGCAATGGGTGTGGCCAGCATATGCGAGTTGTTGTGGTTGTTTGTGTGGGTGTACAGCTACTTAAAATATAGGCACATAATTCTAATTAAGCTGTGCTTCTGTCAACAGTTTGAATGCCATTGAACAATGACTGTCAAATTGTGACACGTGGAACCAGCAACGGGAAGAGCGGAAAAGACCAAAAACCGAAACAAAAACTCAGCGACTACAGCTGTTGTTTGATTTAACCTTGAAAAATCGACACACGCAGAGAGTCAAGATACACACACACATACACACACAAACACACACATATATAAACAGGCAGAAGTTTTTTTTGCTTTATTTTTCAACGCGTGTCGCGTCTCTTGTATAGAGTATTTATTTTCTACTTTTTTTCTCTTCTTTCCAATTTGTTTTTTATGTCAAGTCATCGCCAAAATATAATCGTGCTAAGATATTCAAACAAGCATTACTCATTGTCTATAAAGATCATAGGGGGAAAAAACAACAACAGCATTTAACCATATATCGGACAATGATTCGCGATTAAATAATACTTAAATTAATAGTTCTGGTTTAAGCATTTGATGTTTATAAACGAATGCGAATCAACTAATCGAACATGTCGAGAACATTTAATTAATGTTTAAATAAATTTAATACCAATTTGTGTGGTCTAAAAAAATAAACTTAGAATTGAACTTTGGAATCTAACAGTAAAGAAATAAACGATGAAAAACAATTCTTTATGACTTGAAAGAAAATGAAATAAAATTATGCAAATATCGCCTATACTCTTTTCCCCTCTTACCCTTAGAAACTTCGTTAAAAAAAAAGAAAAGTAAAAGCGCATAAATCATTAATTTTAATATGCCGCATCCCGAACCGAAACGAAAGCGGAAAAACTAAAAATAAGGCGATCGGTTAAACAAAACAACAACAAGAAGTAAAACAGGGAACAGAGAGTCCGATAAAAACATACGACCGAGTACACACACACACACACACACACACGTACATTCATACGCATGAAACGGGAAGGCAAATAACTTATACAGGGTGTCTTCGCCAAGGAGTACACCACAAACAGGTGTAGGGAAAACACAAATCAAACACACACACATACTCAAACAACTGTGCGTGTGCACTGAACAAAATAGTATACCAATTGCCACAGGCAAATCGAAAATGCACTTTTCTCAAGCGACAAAAGGCGCAGTTTCTTTTTTTCTATGTGAATGAATGACCCTATTTTTTTTATTCTGCTGCTGTTGCTGCTGCTCCTAGCTCACTCGATCTTCACTATCGCATACATAACTGTGCGTGTGTGTGTGTGTGCTTGTGTACGTGTGTGTGTGTGTGCTTGTGTACGTGTGTTTGTCTGTCAAGAATAGGCAGAAACTGCGTTTGGCCGGCACACAAAGCATAAAGAACGATAATACATACACACACGCACAACATATGTATGTATGTATGTATGAGTGGTTGGGCCCTAACATTGTTGCTGGTCTCTTTTTATGCTGCGTGGAAAATGGTTACGCTGCGCATAAAACAGAGTGCGATAAAATGCTTAAATTGAAAATATGATGAACACACGCATTTATATATGTGTTTTAAATATGAAAAATTAACATTTTTTCTACTTACATTCTTGAAGAAATCCATGAAATTGCTGTAGTAGACAAAATTCTTTAGATATTTTTGCACAAACGTCTGCAAGAGCAGCGCTGGTATTGAAGCTTCGCCGGCTCCTGCTGCGTTGCTGCTGTTGTTGTTATTGCCACCATTGCCACCCACTCCACAAACAGAGTTGCTGGCGAAGCGCTGCAGCTGTGGCGAATTGGCATTAAAATTCAAACATTCGCACGAGATCATCATGATTGGTTTTTGATTTGGATTGTGTGTGTGCTTTGTTATTGTTATTTAACGGTATAATAGATTTTATAATTCACAAGTATTGCGTTAGGTTTTTGTTTTCTTTAGATTTTGTTGTGCGTGACTTCCTCGTTCGTCCTCTTTTGCGTTTTGGGCTTCAGCGGCGCGGGCGCGTACAAAATCACTAATAAAACACCCACAACAACCTTAGTTCAGCATTTTAGCGTCCGTCCCGTTCAATGTGAATTTTTCGAATGAGCAGTGTTCGATTATCGAATTTCCCGATTGTGTGTGTGTAAAAATGCAAAACAATACGCAGCCAACTTCACGCTGCCCATCAAAGGTTAGCTACCAGACCGGCAATTATGTATGTTAGCACGCTCTCAAGGCGATTTAAAGAGCTTGTACGCAAATAGCAGGCTAATAGCAGTAAAGAATGTACTTGTACGTAAGCCTAATGGAATATTCACTCAACTTCATTAACGTTGTTAAGTTTTTTGTTGAAATAAACTGCAAGAACAATTGATTTATTACATATGTTAACGCTCAGCCGGTGCTGTTAATTTTGAAAGAGCTGTTAGCGCACCAAGGAGCACTGTAAAAAGATATCGATATGTACTTTATTAGATATATGGCGATACCGGTGCTGCTAACAAACAGCTGTTTAGTTTTATTTTGGCGCAAATTTGTAATGTGTTAAATGTTGAAATAGTAGAAAATAAAGTGAATTAAGTGTTTTTTTGTTCGTGTTTAATGTATTGTTAAGTGCAGCTGTGTGTTTGCTCTAGCAATTGAAGGTATGTATGCAATTTGCTTCAATTGTACATGTACAAAATTGTAAAAATTCTGCTCTACTTTCGCGCTTTTCCAATTGGAATATTAAAAATGCATTTAATTTTCTTGCACTTGCTTTGCTTTGCACTTTACACATTGTTTTTTGTTTTATTTTGCATTGCACTTGATTAAATTCAAAGTGAGCCTCTGTTGTTGCGGCTCAGCATTAAAAATGCATGCAATTCCAAAAACAACAAGTGCTAAAACGCGCTCCTTTGTCTGTTTGTGTTGGTACGAGCAATCGGAGGCGGGGGCGAAGGTTTGGTGTTCGTCCATTTTGTAATTTTAACCTTTGAAGCGAACAAACTTGTTAGTTCGAGTTTATTACAATTATACAATTATATTTTCAAAAGCAATATATTTTTGTTCATGGTTCAATGCTAAAGTTTTATTTAAAAACATGATAGTAATTTTTCGGTTATACCCAATATACCCGTTTTACCTTAACACTTGCAGTGTATTACGTAACCGAAAACATAAACTCAGACACGTGCCTAGGTTAGCCCGTTCAACCTGGAGGCCATCCTCATAGTCCAGTTACAAGTTGTTCAGCTTTTCTTCTTCTTCTTTGCTTTGGCACCTGGCTTTTTTTTTCTAGCTGGTTTAAGCAGCTCCCCAACAGCAGCTGAAAGGGCGGCATGCAAACAGTTTTACAGCTACACAGAAAAACATCAGCGTAATGAAAGTGTCGAGTTATATAGTCAGCATATAGTTGTAACTTGTCGACTTTAACTAGGCATAGTTTTTGGGGTCTTGTTGTACGTATGTATGAATGTATGTAATTGAAATTGCGTGGCGTGCGCGGCATTAAGTCATAAAAGCAACAACAACAACAACGTGAACCAGTTTGTCACACTCTGAGGCCAAGCTGGGAGGCACGTACTCACCAAGAGGTCAAAATATAAGGCACTTGAGCTCTTTTGGATCTCTGGACAACAGCGCCAGGGCCAGCATATCATCTCTTTGAGACCCCCAAAAAAAAGCAGCAAAAACAACAATTGTGAAACTTATAAAGTAAAATTTTGTGTGTTATGTTGTGTGTCATAAAAAGGTAAAGTGTAGAACAAGTTAACACAAAATTCTTGCTCAAAATTTAATGAAGGTCTGGTTGTTTCCGGCGAAACGTTTACACCGAGGAGCATCTTTTATTCGAAACGTAGGGTCCATTGACTCCCGGCTTAACTAAGTCTTTAAATACCTTTTTGTCTTGAGGAATTTCCAATTTCTAGCTAAAAGTTCTTGATTTAAGTAAGAAGTTAAACTATTTTTGTTTCAAAAGATCTTTAAATGATTTTAAAGAAGTTTCATCAATAGAACTTTATTATTTTAGTTATTTTGTAGAGAAACCCTTATTTAACCTATTTGGCTATTGAAAATACAAATTCGAAGTTTTCTTCTCGATATAGTTTTCTTATGATAAATGTATCATGTTTTTAGTTTGAGTATCGTAAAATAATCTTAATGAAACAAATATTCCCTGGATTTTATAGATAAAGATCCTCTAACCAAAGTGTTTCTCTAGTTTTCCTAACTTTTTCCAGCATTATAATCTTATTTTAAAGGGTTTCGTTTGATATTATAAAACAATATCCTTTAACCAAAGTGTTTTCCTAGTTTTCCTAATTTTTCTTAGTGCTCCCAACATTATAATCTTATGTTAAAGAGTTTCTCGATTGATTTCATATCTTTCCTGATTGATTGTTTGTGATCCTATCGAATCATTACCTATCGAAGCATCACCTATCGAATCATCACCTACTTTTCCTTCCTTTTCCATCTGGCCTTTCTTTTCTCATAATGTTTACATTAATACAATAAACGTGAAATTACCACACCAATTAATCTAGACACGATCTCTAAACAAAATGCCTTCTCCTGCCTATCCTTTCTATTCTAAATCTCCCCTAACTTCTCCCTTCTCAATCAATTGAATTCCTTTGCTTAGATTCGAACGTGCCGCAATTGCGTTATGTAAATTGATATGATTAAAATGGATCGCGCAAATGATTGATTGCCATACAATTGAAAAATTACAGCACCAAACACAAGAAAAGAACTCGACGGGGAATTGCTTTATTTGTGAATATGAAGTTTAAGGGATTTGCGGGCGGTTTGTTTGTTATGCGCAATTTATAAAGTTGCTGACGCAAGGATCATGGCTTGAGGGCCCGGGGCCAAGGCACCTCCGCCTTTAATTCTCGCGAAAAATTAAAAAGGAGCTGAACACACAGCTAAAGTATTGTATTACCAAAGACACACACTGATAGAGAGAGAGAGAGAGAGAGAGAGAGAGAGACGAGAGGGAGATGGTATGATATTTTGTGACCCAAGTTTATTCGCTTTGATAAGAGAAACCTACAAGCACAGCCAGCACCGTCAACATAAAAGGTCCTTTAAACAAGACAATGAGGAGCCCAAAAGCATTTCCTTGTGCTGCTGCTGTGCTACTCCTGCGCCTTATCCTTGTTCTTATTCCTTGTTCCTTATCACACCAAAAAGATCAAATTTCAAGAGCAGACGAAGAGAGAAAGCGAACCCAAAAACTATGCTGGGAAAGGATGTGAGGCATCATCATCAGCATCTTTTTCGAAAACTGAATGAGAAATCCAAAGCTCCTTTTTTTTAGGCGGCACAAAAGTCATGCTAACAAATAAGAAATATTTGTCGATTATTATGTAAGAATTAAGGAAATCTTTATATTCAAAATCTTTACTATAATCGCTTTTTTTTCTTCGAGTATTTAATCGTTACGTTTTAGTTTGAGGTTTAGTATCGGTCGGACAACCGAGGTAAATTATCCCAAATGGGAGCGAGAGAGAAAAAAGAAATCATACATAGATAAAACGGCTTGAGAAACTTAAAGAATTAAATAGAGAGAGAGGGAGAGTGAGAGAGAGAGAGAGAGAGAGAGTGAGAGAGAGAGAGAGAGTGAGAGTGAGAGAGAGAGGGAGAGGGAGAGAGAGAGAGAGGGAAAAAGAGAGAGTGAGACAGAGAGAGAGAGAGAGAAAGGGAGAGAGAGAGAGAGAGAGGGGGAGAGAGAGAGTTACGCAAAGAGAACTTTGAGAATGGCTCAAAAGCAGTCACACACACACAAACTCATCATCACACTTAACTAATAAGATCAAATTCCTTCATGACTTACTTGAATTTTTGAGAATCGCGTAGGAGGGCGATTTTCATGAATTAAGTTAAATTATTCTTTTTTGTGCATATTTTTATTGTTTCAACCCATACACACACATACACAGTCCATACACACATACACACAAAACACTCACACGTACACACACATATAAAGACAAAATAACTAATCTACAAAATAAATAAAAATAAAGGGTGATAAAATAAACTTTTAGTTTTCTTTACTGTGTTGATATAAAAAAGCGGTCAAGGAAACGGGGAAAATTTGCCAAAATGGGGTACAAATTTTTCTTTTTGCTCTTCGCCATGGGGTAATGTCAGCTTACTCAAAAATATTTTGGGAGAACAAACTTTGAACACAATAGTTCAAAAAGTTCAAACTAGTTCATTTTCCGAAGACTTCTAGGTTTCGAAGTTGATTTCTAACGATTTCCTGTTTTGGTCAGCTTTGTCTAAGCTTGTTCTTAGTATTTTTCTTATGGGGAACTATTTTTCATAGCCAACCAATGCGATACCAAGATTCTTAAATCCACTGAATACTTTAATATAGACTTAATATACGTATTAAATATATAATTTATCTTATTAATCATTTCTTTTTTTCCTACCATTTGTTGCCTTCTTACCTACTTTAATTCTTACAAATAATTTTGACCTGCTTTTCTCTCTCCAACACGAAACGAAAGAAAGCGAATGCCAAAACGAAATGTTTTTTGGGGCCACCCATGCCACGCCTATTTAGTTACAGATACAGATACATAAACGAACGCCTGCTACATACACATATGTGTAGCCGATAGCTGGCACGAATCTTTTACAGTTTATTATGTATATGTATATATACCTGGCCAGCCAATGAAAAGAGGCTGAAACAGTTAACTGTAAATGAGTATCTCTATCTGAGAGTATCTGAGTATTTGTGTGTGTTATGTGTGTATCTTTTAAGTGATGTGGGTTGCTCTTGCGACTACTTAGCTGGCAATTAAGCAAAACTATATCTAGAGATCTCTGCTTAAAGAGATATCCAACTGCTTATTAATATAACGCGTGCCAGTTGGAAGGGGGGAACAAAAATATGATCATTATTAATTGAATTAGCGCCTACAATGAAATAAGCCATGCAATTGTAAGAGGGGGGATATAGTAGAGGGAATATGTAACGAAGGGTCACTTAATGACCAAGGCGTAAAAACAAAGAACATGAAATCAACTGTAAAACAAACTCAATTGAGCACAGGAAATGACAGCTAATTGACACAAGAAGTAAAAATCTTCCCCCAACTTTTAATAATTTTCATCCATTACATCCATTAGTTGATGTTTTATGAGTTTCCTGTGTTCGATTTGCATATGACAGCTATCCATATATCCATAGTTATATACACTTCTATATACGAACGTACTTAAGCAAAGCTTGACACATTTCCTGCTTTTTTGGCTCATCCATCAAGTTCAGTAAAAATTCGCACGATATCATTAACAAGAGGTTTATTGACAACGGATATAGCTATATGGCGCTTTAAAAGTCAGTTTCCCAGGCCATTTACAGCATCCTTCAAGGCATCCACTTCAGACCATAATATAGCATCATCATCATCATCACCATCATCACCCCCATCGGTAAATCACGTTAATAAGCCGGTAATGAATATTATGTTGGTTTTTTTTGTTTTTTGGTTTTGTTGTTGGGGGAAGTTTAAGGAGTAACAATTTCAACTTCGCATGTTTGGCACACATTCACTCGTTGCGCGTGTGTGTATGTGTGTGTGTGTGTGTGTTTGCGAAATTCCTCCTTTTTGACCCTGTTCCGTTGTTGCTGTCATTCTCTTGCGACCGGAAGGAAACATTTCAACGGTGTTCGGTGCGTGGAATGATGGAAGTGAGAGGAGAGGAGATGGGGGGGAGTGAGTGTCGTTCGCGTTTGTGTGTGTGGGAGTGTGGGGGTTAGTCGCTACCCTTGCGAAAATAACCAAGGACTAAGAAGGAAAAAATCAACGAACAAGGTACGACTAGAACTTTTCCTGTAAGTAAGAAAATCTGAAGTTGTCAACAATTTCTTTATATGTTTCCTTAGCTTTAAACGTATGTTTCTGCAAAGATCTACAAGGTAGGGTATATACTTAAAATATATATAATAATTCATTAATATATTTAGTCTAGTATCCTAAGGAAAATTTTATTTAAGTTGTATTGTAATATTATTAATTTGTTGTTCGACAGTCTTTCTTTTTATATTAAGATTTTCATAGGGGTAAATCGGATTTGACGATCAATAATGATGTTTAGACTTTAAGCAAATCTAAAATTTAGTGCTAAAACTTTTCTGTTGAAAAAAATACTTATTGGGATTCCACCAAACAAATTTGCTATCTCTAGCTTTTCAGATCTCTTAGTTCAATGGGTTAGTTAGGACAATACTTTTAGTAAACACACTCTATAATCACAATATCTAATTTTTGGCTGTTACAAAGACTTCCTATAACCATTATGCCACATTCTTAACGTTTACAGGGCAGACGCAATAATAAAACCGAAAGCATATTTCACTCTTCTCGTCTTGGTTTAATAAGGCATGTGAAAACATTTCGCCCGGCATTTCCACCCTACCCTCTACTCCCAACATATTTCAGTGTCTCGAATCTCCCATTCAATCAGCTTTATCATCATTTGTATCCATTATGAGGCTGTGGTTTTCGTTTTGGTTTAGGTGTTGTTTGTCGTTTTACTCAGTTTGTGGCCTTTTTGGCCATCATCATCATCTGGCCAAATATGTCTTAAAGCTCTCTACTTCATTTGTCAAAGTTACGCGCGCTTTGAGCCAACTCCAACAACTCAAGCTAAAATCTTATGGCTTGCAATGCTTTTCCAAATGTCTTAGACGCTCACATGCCACAATTGCAGTCGCTGAGGCAGGGGTTGGGCAGGCAAGCGGTGCGGGTTTTAGGCATGCCAAGCGAAGGCCAACACTTAACTCTCTGGTGGAGAGCAGGAAGGCGCACGAGGAGCAGGGGAACAAACAACAAGGAGCAGTTAGTTTAGTTAGCTGCTTTGTGCTGCTAATGCGTCGCCAAACAGCCAAACAGCCAAAGAGACGTCAAAGCATGCAGCTGAGACTCAAACTGAGACTTTGACTGCAGTTTTGCTCCACTTGCTCGAAGAATGGCAGTTGCAACTGCAACTGCACTAGGCAGACTTTCAATCGCCGCACAGTGGTTCTTAAGATGAGAAAAACAAATCAAAACTCCAAATCGACCTCAAGCTCATTTTCTTTAAAGAAGATATTTGGAAGTTAGTATTTAATCGTTATTGCTAACTTTTGTTCTAGATCAAAGGTTACCTTCATATTTAAAATCGATTTGGAGCTTCGAATTCTTTGAACATTTAACAAATTTAAGCCTTATGAAGTTTTTGTTTGATGTGAACAGCTTTCGGGTTCAAAAATTGAAGTTCTTTTCATATAAGGATAACTTTACTTCATAAGAGAAGAAAGTACGTCTAAGAATGTTTCCTTTTCCGTATAAAGCAGAAAGTATGTTAAAGAAAACTTATTTTACGTATAAGAAATATCTTTCTTTAGACATATTTCTTTGGAGCTAGAATCTAATACCCAAAGTTAACCAATTTTCTGTCTTTTTGATTGGTATCTTAAGTTTCTAGAGATGTATGTGGTATATAAAGGTACCCAACTTTTCCTTTCAACATATCCCTTCGCCTCTCTTTTGACAAATCTCTTCACTGTGCCATCTTTTACCTTTTGATTAAGCACAATAAAAGTGCATTTCGTTGCACTGTAATTGCATAGAGTTTCAGTAAAAAACCCGTCAAATGCCAGACATACCAAAAAAATAAATCGACGCGAATCGATGCGTGATACTCCGGAGGTGGGTTTTGATTTAGATCCAACCACTACTGCGGACATATTGGTGACGTTTTCAACGGCGGCACAAAAAACAAGACAATTCGCAGAAACTTAGCGAGAGGCGAACAACAACAGCAGAGTGACAGGGAGAGAGAGAGAGGAGTTGCAGTTGGAAGTTGTTGGGGGAATCGATGGAAACGCGCCTGGCGGTCTGGGCGGCAGCGAAAACGATCAATGAAGCTTGGAGTTTGTTTGGTTTGTTAAGCTTTCAATGTTGTTTGTTTTCTGTCAGAGGATTTCCAGTTTTCCAGCGTTCGGTTCGTTCGGTCGTTCGGTCGATCGGACGCGTTGGCATTCCGGGCATGGCGCTAATTAACTACTGCCGGTGTTTAAGCGTTTTACGCTATATACTTTGTGAACCAATTGCTGATAATAAACATTTTTATTGATTTGTGATGATTGCCGACCGATTGCCTGTCACAACTAACCGACACCAGCACAGGTGCAATGCCAAGTTCTTTTCTCCCCTTCTATCTATCTCTTTCTAGATGACAATTTATTAAATGCTATTTATTTGCAATTGCTTCTTAGAAGACCAGGAGGTGCTCGTCAGAGGATTAGCAAAACTTCAAACATTGCATTCTAGGAAGCCAGTCTCAAAGACAGTCAGTCAGTCAGAGGCAACGTTTTTCTTATCTTTCTTTCTTCAAGCCCAGTGCATAATTGCCACCGGTCTTCAAGATAGGCATCACCCCAAAAGCAGCAGCGCCAATTTGTTGTGTCGCCTCGACAGCAAAAAAAAAAAAAACAAACAAACATACGAATAAAAAAAGTTTACTCAAAAATACAAAACAAATCCCAAAAACGAGTTACCCTCGCGCGCACCTTTTTTATGGTCGTTACGTGTCGCGGTCGCCGAAAACCAACCACAAAACATTACGACAGTCAAGACTCAAAAGATCAGGCTCGGCTAGTAGTTACCCTGTTTATGAAGTATTTGATTCTTTTTCATATAGTTTGCCAGAAGTACGAAGAAGCTTAGTACGAAGTTTCAGAACTCTAGCTTCAGTTCTTCCTGAGATCAATTACCTTTTCTAACTATACGAAGCCACTCAAAGACTTAAGAACTTTTCGTTCCATTATACTAACATCCGATGTTTTCTTAAGCAGCTTTCCTTTCCATGATACGTTCATCTGATGTTAAGCTAAAATTCCTTTAAAGTGCACCACCCTTTAAGCGTCCATCCGATGTAGGGTATCATAAAAATATTCGCCATAAAATTGTTGAAGCGCCTGACGCAGAGACGCATGTCGTCAGCTTCCATAAAAAAGAATCTTATCAGATTTACAGGCGAAACTTCTAAGTAAACACATAAAAGAAATTACGCGAGGTTTTGTATTTTGGTTAAAACTTGTGTTTTTGTTTTATTTACTCTATATATTTTGTTGTAGTTTTTTTAATTTTTTAATTTTTAAATGCTACACATTAAAAATGCTTGGTGCTTATGTAAGACATAGATCATAATTGTAAAGTTACCATATATATAAAGGAAATAATAAAATGTTAGTTTATAATAATAAATACTGAAAGGGAACGCATTGCGCCTTTAACTATAACATAAACTGAACATTGGTACTTTATTTTGTTTTATATTATTATTATTATAATATACAAACTAGTTTATCATAGAAATAGAAAAATTCATTGGATTTATCTTTGAAAACTATCACACACAAATTGTTATTATTATTTTAAATATTTTTGTAAAGAAAAGTACATTAATATTATTTAAAATATTTTGATAATTTTTAAAGGTTAGCTATTTACTAGGCATAGTTATATTATAATTATGGTATACCATGGATAAATTTGATTTTTTATATCTTTAATAACTAAGCTGATCCATTCTAACATATAAAAAACTGGGACAGAAAAAAAAAAACAGAATGAAACCAAACTAAATATATTAGGTTATAAATTTTTAAGTTTCAAAACTGTTTTAAACCAAAATCGATTTTTACAGACAGATATTGAAAACATTTGCTATGAAAATAAATTAAATGGAAACAGTCTATAATATATAAATTATATACTGTGCACATCAAGAAATCCAGCAAACGTTTTTAGCAGGAATACCTTGAATATTATCTTAACATTCTCTACGTAAGCTACTAGTTCATGAATATCCTTAACTTCAAGGACTTTAGACGTTTTAAGATGCAGATAAATAGTTTTGGTTAATTGTTAGATTGCTTAATACTTGAGTAAAGAAGCAGTTGAGAATCCTTCTTAGGCACTGCTGCTGGAGCGTTCTGTCTGTCCGCCGGATAACAGTTCATTGGAACGGATTTCATGCGGAACCTGCTCAACTTCAATGTACTCCTCGTCATCCTGGACAGGTGACTCTTCTTGCTGTTGTGGTGAGGTTGCAGTTTCTGATTCATAAAGCTCCTGCTTCACATGACTGGGACTGAGAATGGGTGAACTGGCCGAGGAGCTGTGATGTTCCTGTTTGGGTGGTGGACGTACCGAAGGTGGTGGATTGGGTGCTGCTGGGATTTGACGTAGTTCATGGGCACGCTGATGATGCTCGAGCTCGGCACGGAAGAAAAACTTCTCTGGACACAAATTACAATCATAGGGTCGAGCACCATGCTCCGCAATGTGAGCCAGGAGACCACCGGGAGCCGTAAATACCGCTGAGCAAATGTAGCAATTGAAACCACGCTGTTCGGTACCGGCAAACGTATGTTCCACCAGATGTTCCTGGAGTTTTTGAGCATGTGGCAGTATGAGCTTGCAGAGATTACAACGATTCTCCAGATAATTCACTGTGGTTGCTGATGGTTGTTGAGGAGCTACCACTGGAGGTGCTTCCTTGTTGTTTCTCTTACCATTGAGATTATGTTTGCGACAGCACTTGTCACACAATTTGGCAGTTTCTCCCGCTTCCGGCAAGGGTTCCAAGCACAGAGCACAAACAGGCTCCTGGAGGCTACCACTGTTTGGAGATTTTGTGTGGAACTTTGCATGCAAGCTTAGCTCAAACTCAGAGTGTAAAGTTTGACGGCAGCATATGCATGCCATGGGTAAATTACCATCATTACCATGCTCTCCCAGATGTGCACGGAATGCAGCCACATGCTCCAACTGCTGACCACAATGGGCACATTTACCCGACTGACCCACCTTCGAATGCTGCAGCTTATGCTCGGCAAGTATTGCTGGCGACGGAAAGATCTCGTCACAGATGAGACACTTGTGTTTCCCGCTTGAATTGTGACAGCTCTTCATGTGCTGTTCCAGCTCCGCACGAGACTTATAATTGCCCGAGCAGTAGGCACATCTCAAACTGACTCCCGTCTTGAGATTATGAGCTAGTTTCCGATGTGAATGAAGCTCTGCCTCACTACGTAAATCCTGTCGCTCACACATGCCACAACTGTAAGTGCTACCGGTGCTACCGGATGCCGTTGCATTTGCTGCTTGGGTTGCTTGTGCCGGTAGTTCGGGTGCGTTGGCTGCTGGTGAAGTCGCCTTTGCAGCATACATCTCCATCAAATACCGTTGACTAAGACCGTACATGAGTGCGGGATGAGGGGTCTGCTGTGGTTTCAAAGCACTGGTATCGACCTGGAAGTGGATGAGTTGATAAGAAATTTATAAGGATTAGCACCGATGTAGTTTCGAGGTCGCACCCTAAATAGTATATCAAATAAGTAACTCTCGATAAGAAATTTTTAATCTAGAATCGATATATATCGATAGTTGTAAAATGTTTAATCGATTCTTACCTGCAATGGACTGTAGAACTTGTTCGCTGACTGTGTATTGTTGGGCGTGGAGTTGCCTCCACCAAAGAGTCCTTTAAATGCCACATTGTAATCGATATGCAGATTACTATTATTATTTGTGGCAGCAGCAGCAGCTGCAGCGGCAGCCGCCAGAGGAGGCAACAAAGCATTCACATACAGACTGCCCATAGGATTTGTGGCCTGCTCCTGCTGTTTATCCTTGACACCACCATGCTGACTCTGCATATGACGATCGAGCAGGAACTCCACATGGAACGTCTCGGGGCAACTGGGACAACGGAATTGTCGGGCATGAGCCGCCAAATGGAAATGCATTTCCAGCTCCGAAGCACAAACGGCGCGACAAAACATGCACTGCAAGGGATTCGCGGGAGTAGCATTGGGCGGTCCAGCAGGAGCACTTCCTCCGACCAGTTGATGTCGCGTCTTAACATGCACATGGAAATCTGTATCATTGCGAAAGAGTTCCAAGCACGCACTGCACCGAAGCAACTTCGTCTCCTGACTATGAGCACAGGCCAAGTGGAGCTGCATGGACATCCGATTCTCACACAGCTCCGAGCAAATGGAACACTTAAGCAGTGTCTGAACATGTTCACTGATTAAATGCTGTTGCAGTTCCTCCGATTTGGTAAAGGATTTGCCACAACTGGCGCCACAATTGAACTCGGAGCCGGTGATTAAAAAATGCGCCACAACATGACGTTCAAATTCGCTTTGTTCCGGCAGACTCAAGCCACAGTGAGGACATATCATTTGCATGCCCTCCGCAATGTGTGTTTTCAGATGATTGCGAAAGCTTTCAAAGTCTGGCAGCCCGGCATTGCATTGATTGCAAAAGAAGACGCCAGGTGGCGCTGGTGGTGTTAAGGTTCTTCGCTTGTTGCTGCTAAGATCCGTCGGAAGCTCCTCTGCTGGTGGACTTGGCAGATCCTGCTTGATTTTAGGCATCTCCAAACGAGGACTAAATGTGCCTGCCGTTGCTAGACGATTAAAGTGTTCATAGTAGCTATTTGGACTACTTAAACGATCCAAATGGGTTGTTCGCATGTGTTGAAAGAGTGCAGCAATATTCACAAATTTCATTGTGCAATATTCGCAACTGAGTTGAAAACCATTTGTGGAAGGTTCCACTTGCTCCGTGTTGTTGCCAATAGTTGTAGAGCTTCTGCCTCCCTGTTGCTGCTGTTGTTCGTGTGCCGCTTGAAGATGTGCATTCAGTTGCTCCAGACTGCTGAATTCCATTACTTTGGGACTGCAGTAACTGCATCTAAGCAGGGGCGTTGGAGTAGGCGTTGTTGGTACTACACCACCACGAGCTCGCTTGGGAAACTCCAGACGACTTGGACTGCTATCCGAGGCGAGTGCCAAGGCATAGCGACGCTTGTGTAGACTACCATTGCTAGAGATTGAGGCAGAGCCCGTGGAACGTGGACTATAATTGAGAGCATTGGGATTACCACCAGCTGCCAGGATTGCAGCATTCTTCTTGTGCTTCTGCATGTGGGAGGTTAAAGCGGCAGCTGTATTATAGCCACGATTGCACATGCTGCACTGAAACGGCTTCTGTATATCGTGCGTCTTCATATGAATCTTTAAATGATCGCTAAAGGGTTGGTTGGGGAAAGAAAATATAGGGTTTAAGATAGGGATTCGATAGGAACTACCTTTCAAGAGTAGCACTACATCTGTTTCTTAGTCAATTGTTCAGTTTTCTAACTTACCTTCTTGAGAAAGCAGCCTCACAATGCGGACACTTGTAGTTCCTTTCGTTTGTATGCAACTTCTTATGACGATCTCGGGAGCGCTTATGTTTGAATAGCTTGGCGCAATATTCGCATTTGAAAGGCAAATGTTCGGCATGGCTCTGTGCACGAAGAGAGAGAGAGAGAGATACAGAGGAATTAGCAAAGTTCAACAAGTGTTTGTTGTTGTTTTATTTCGGTTGCAATCTGAACTCCTCTAAGGCTGACTAACCTATTTGAAATTCTTAGAAGTCGTCATGTTGTCTTGTCGTCAACTCTTTCAGACACTGCGATTCCTGTCTTGAATTTATTGCTGAACTGCAGTCGCTGACTAAATCTCAATTCCTTTTGATACACTAAAAAAGCGGGTACTTTGATTGCGCTAACTTTTCAAACTCCGATTAAGAATTGAGGTGAACCTAAGTCTACCCCTGTTTATTGCTAGAGCTAACTAACGTTTGAGTACTTTGGCTTTCCTTATATCGATAGTGATGGTGTGAACAGAGATTTGTTAGGCTTAAGATCAAAAGATTGAAAAGAGTATCATCAGTTCGTCTTACCGCAAATAACAAGTTTCTTGATGAATCTGCATACCCGGAGAAGGTAGGCGGTAGGGGTACGATAAAGTATGTAGGTGTTTCACTTGGCTTGTGGACAAAATCTTCATCTAAATGCGCAACGTAAACGCCAGAAAGAGAGAGGGTGTATCACGGGGAGGTCAGGTGGTTCGGGAGGGGATATACATACTCACAACAAACACACACACACACACCCGCAACCGGTTTGCTTTTTGGGTTCTTTGGCGGTCGGTCGCGCTTGCTGTTAAATGCTTTGAAGTGTAGCGCGCGCGCAAAACTAAAAAAAATTAGCCCATTTGTATGCAGCCCCCCAGTTCGAGAGTTGGCTTATTGCACAATATGAGCCAAGTTTAGCCAGACAGCTTGAGAATTCATTCTCATGTGTTGGTTATGGTTTTTTAAACTGTCGCGCCAATCATCAACATCATCACCATATTCCCGAATGCTCTACCCTGCCGCAAGGAACGTGCAAATATCCCCGCCTAGGATCAAAGGGTAGCGCAACATGTGATGTTAGAATTCCCGCTCTCTCTCTCTCGCTCTCTTTCACCTGAGCGATAAGCGATCTACAGTAGTCCTAAACACAGTTGCAATTGGGTTAACAAGTTGCTGATGTCATGGGCGTACCAACAACCGGACAGGATGAGACGACATGCGTTCAAGTGGGTGAACATCGAGTGTTACGTGTTTTTGTGTGGTTTTTTTTTTCGAAATGCTACCGAAACTTTTAGCTTTGTGAGTCGCTTTTGCCGACGCCTAAGAATGTGGCTTTATGCCCGTAAAGTAAAAAGATTTGCATCTAATATAAAAATCTTCTTTAATATAAAAATCTTTTTTTTGCATCCAAGAAACATTTTTGCAAGCTTGTTAGACAAATTTGGGTCAGAGGAGAAGACTAAGGGTTAATTGTTAAGAGCATAACGTTGAAAAAGGAATCTTCTCAATCTTTAATCATTAATATTAAAATATTATGTTATAAAAACAATTAAAGCTTTAAGCTTCTTACCTAAAAATAGCTAAACTACATATTTGCTCTGTTTTGAACTTGCCAATCTATTTCTATGTTGTGACCCACTTTAATTTTTAACCTAACAATCGATAGCAATTACCAAATTGTGTTTTCCTTCGCCTGTCATTTGGTGGTTTGCGACTCAAGAATGCCTTAAAACTGACACCAAACATTTTGTTTGCCCCATTTCCCCACCCAAAGTAACCACCCAACGCTCTTAGACATAAGCGCCTTAAACAATGTCAAGTCGAGTAATTAACCCCAAACTTGTACACCCAAAGGACCTCGTACTCATTGTGGTAGGGCAAAGGGGTTTGGGAAACTCACCTGCACGTGATGCTTCAAGTAGCCGAGACGCGGAAATGATTTATCACAGAACTGACACTGATAGGAGCCGTCGCTGCGACTTTTAATGCCTTCGCCTGTCAACTTATCAAACTTGTTGGCGGTGGCTGCTGCGCCGGTTCCAGCACCTCCATGTCCTGCTCCGGCTCCAGCGGCTGCAGCCAACTTGGCTTCCTTATTGATTTTGCGCAGCTTGTTGGCAATTTTCAGCGCCTGCTGATGATGATAATGATGATGGTGATGATGCAAATGAGCAGGTCGCTTTGGCTTGGGCAGCTCCTGTTGCTCCATAGCAGAACCTTCACCATTTGCCTTGGACTCATCGGTTTGTTGTTCCTCGGACTTTGGCTGCTGTACCGAGTTGGGTGTCAGTGTGCCATCCGAGATGCTTGGCGAATAGCTCGAGGAGGTATGCGTGCTGTACATATCTACAAAGACATAAACAAGAGGGGGGAATTAGGGTATCAGTGTTGTAATTAAGATGTCGTGTGGGCAGCGACTGCATCCTTATTAGCATCATCATCATCGTCGGCTTCTCTTGTGACTAAGACACAGGAAATCAACGTCGCTTTATCAAATGCTCGGACACACAAACTTAATTCAATTAACATGCAACGTTTGGTGTTGTCTCCACCCCAGAGACATACGGACATATACATTCACTTGAGCCCCTAACCGACTATTCTTACCCAACCCCACTTTCCGCTTTCCCTCTCTTTCTGTGTGTAAATGAGCCGCACGTTTGTTTCATGCAAACTAATTGCGCTTTTGTACTTAAGAGCATTTTAATTACAAAGATCTGCCACTTGACGCCTCTTACAAACATACAGAGTAGCATGCAATGAGGGTCACTCCAATCATACACTGAGCATAATATAGTTGAGGTTGTTTTAATGTGAGAAACTCGAGATTTGATCAAGCTAGAACTACAGGAAAGCTACATTCAATAGGAAGAAGAAGTCTAAAGCAAAGGAGGAGACCTTAGCGGTGGGGATATCCAATGCAGATGATGAGCCCTTTGCTGCAAAAGAATCTTTTAGATGAAGAAGATGGAATCCTCAGTGAAAAAGAGAAGGAAACCTCAGTAAAAGAGGAACACTCCAAGAAGAAGAGATAGAATCCTAAGCAGAAGAGAAGAATCCTAAGTAAAAGAGGGACCCCTCATTGAAGAAGAAAAGGAATCATAAGTAGGGAAAAAATCGTCAATAAGAGAGGAAAACTCTGTGAAGAAAAGAAGGAATGATAAGCGAAGAAACAACGTTTACTACGTTGAAAAAAATCTAGAAAAAATCTAGAATGCCTGAATATTTCTCTCTGTGCACACTCACAGCTAGCACTTCGATATGATCGCTGATCTATCACCACGCGCCAAGTGTCATTGTGCCATGTTTTCTTTTTTGTTTTGTGTTTTTTTGATACACATTGCGTTTTGGAAAACTTTAATTAAAGCTAATTACGCTGTCTGATCCATAGATCAGTAACTGTGTACTGAATATATATCTCTTAACTATTCTATGCCTCTAAACGTATCTGTTTGTTTTGGCTGCCGTCGCTTGAACTCTGATCTTAAGTGTTTAACTCCTCACACTTCATTTTAAACTTGGTTTTTCTTTTTTAATTAGGAAACATGAAAATGATGCATCAGATTAATTATTCTATGTGTGTATGTGTGGCATCAATTGAGAATTGTCTTCGCCTTGGTCTGGTTATTACCAGTTTCAAAGTGTCTTGGGTCAAAGAAAGTTGTAAGAGATTGTAAATCTTATACGATTTGATGGGGTTAAATCAAAAGAGAGAAAGATGTCAGCAAAGGGGTCGAACAGATTACAGCTCAAAGTTAGAGGTTAGAATTGTGTTTTTCAACTAGAATCGAATGGCGTTTTGAGAGCGAATGGTGAGGGAGAATTATAGCTGGGTTGTCTTTCTTCGATCTGTTGTTAAAAGGTTTAAGTGATATTGCCATGTATGAAAGTTTTGATTCAAACTTTTTTCAAGGATCGGTTCATAGTTTTCAGACAGTATAGGCACTAGATCTGTAGTTCCTTTGTAGTTCTACAACACAATCCAGACCATATGAATCCTCGAAAACAGTTTCTTTCCCAACGATCTCAATGACACAAAAACCTTTGAAAATGTTCTCTAGCAAAATTACCGTTATTTGTTATCTCCTTGGTGGCCTGAATCTTTTCAATTAAGTTCTCCAAACGCGAACTGTGACCGCGATACAACATCTTTAAAGCCATCATGGCATTGTTCAACACTCGAAATAAATCGTATTAACTTTTTTTTTTATAAAATTGATTTTCACTTAAACATTTGTCACACTGCAAACTATTGCTTAGAAATGATGTTGCAACATTTGAGGAATTTGTTATAGAATAAAATTGAATTAACACGCGAGACGACACCAAACGACGCCAAAGGATCGCAAGTTGTTGTTGTTGTTGCTGGCGTTTTGTTTTGTTACGCGTTCGTAACGTCCAATTGCCGCGAGCACCAAAATGTGACTGAAATCAGAGCCAAGAGCTAAGAGCCAAGCGCCGTAGGAAACACGAAGCAGCAGAAGCGCTGTCGTCGCCGTCGCAGCAACGGGCGTCAACGCCTATAAAGCAGGCACACAAAAACAATAACAACAACGACACAGCAATAATTTCGAGCACTTGGCGAACCAGTCTGCTTAGCGCATGCGTGTCTGTGTGTGTGTGTGTGTGAGTGTGACATGCACACTCGTATACTTGTGTTTGTGTATGCCTTTTGGGATTCTGTGCACCAAGCGCAAGGCGTCGGCGTCGCTGCTGCTAGCGCAGTCGGCCAGCAAATGAGAAGCAACAACAAAGCACAGCATTAAATGGCGCCCCATACACACACACACAAATACAAATGCACACGCAGCCATGCGTGAGCGAGTGGGAACAAAAAACTCTGTGAGAGAGCAAGAGCGTAACATTGTGTACGTGTGTGTGTGTGTGCTTATGTACAAAGCTTGTTAAAAAGGCGGAGCATGGGAGACCAAATGTTTGCGTGTATGTGTGTGTATGGTGCCGCTGTCACATTGGGCGTTCATTTAGTGTAGTTGCTTGTGAAAGAGAGAGAGAGAGGGGATCTGGGTTACTTTGTTAATTTGTATGTGTGGGAAAGGTGGACAACTTTTCATATATATTTTATTTATATGCTTTAGCCCGAGCTATCAGTAAAGCAATATGCAAATGAGCTTAAATGTCAGTTGTTGATGTGTTTCCTCTTCTTCTTCTTTTTTTTTGTGGAAAGTTTTCTGATTTCTATTTTGTCTATTTTTGCTGTGCGGTTTGATTTTGGGCAGCGAAATTGTTTTTGTGATTTTTAAAGGATTTTTATACCCTGAAATTAAAATTGGGTAAAAAGGGTATAATGGTTTTGTGCAAAAGTATGTAACAGGCAAAAGGAAGCATCTCCGACCCCGTAAAGTACATATATTTTTGATCAGCTATGTCCGTTTGTCCGTTTGTCTGTCCGTCCGTATGTATGAACTCGTCGATCTCAGTGACTAAAAGAGCTAGAGACTTCAGATTTGGAACTTAAGCTCGCCTAATCCCTAGACAGTACAAGTTTGTTTTCGATTTTCGATAATTCTTCCCGTTTCCGATATACACATGTTATCGATAACAACAAAGTCTAGAATTTGCAAAACTTTGAGATGCCATTTGAATTATTAAACAAAATTATGAACGTTTGTGAAATTTTATTGAAATCGGTTGAGAAACACGGGAGATATGGAACATTGAAGTTGACTATAGAGTTTGCGCGTAGACACACACACATACTTGCAAGCACTGACTGTACGCATTAAGTATAGGGTTCAGGGTATCGTCTAGTCGGGATTTATCGACTAGAGCCTTCTTACTTGTTTCTTTTGTAACTAGTGAAAAATTCTGTTTGCACTAAAGAGAACTTTTTAAATATAATAAATAAGAGCTGAAAGTATAGAAATAGTATAATGGGGTAAGGACAAGCAGTTCATATCAATCTATAGTTTCTTCGATGTACTTTGTGTGTATAAAATGTTGACTTAGTATTAGTTTTGGAATTGAATAAAAAATGAAACAAAATTATGTAAAAAATTGTTAACAACCCAAATCAAATTTGCATAATTATTTTTAGCATCATTATATAGCATACGATTCCAGCTCTTGTTAGACGTCAATTTGTATTAAAGATCGCAAATTTCTGTCAATATAGCAAAACTGAACAAAAATTGACACAAATTGACAAAAGCGTGCAAAAATGTTGAAAAGGCCAAAGCCAAAAAAAGGCGGGCAGCGAACATGTTAAAGCCATTAGCGTTAAGACAAGCAAATGTTGCCCGTCAATATGGCCAAAAAGGACAGCCAGCAAGGACAAAAAGTTCAGAGCTCACCGCTGCTGGCTGCTGTTGCGGCAAGTCGTGATGCTGCTGCTGTTGCATGCCACTAAAAGCCAAATTAATTATGCATGCAGCTGGCAACCTGGTAACAATGGCCAAAAAGTGCAGCAGTTTCAGTCTTGTTTTATTTTTAGCTTTTTACTGCCTGTCAGCAGCAGCACGTCCCTGTTACCACTAACCCCCCCTCTCACCTTCCCCTTCTCCTACACCGCTCTTGGCAAAAAACTATTAAAGCAATTAAAAAATCACTTTACACATTAGCAGCTTCTGTTTTGCTTGCCGCTTTTTTCTTTTTTTTTTTCTTCCGTGTTATGTGCTCGTCCAATTGGTTAAAAACTATTCAGCCAATGGTATTCATTCGTTGCGCTGCTAACGCATGCGTTGCGGCACAGAACGAGATAGCTATAGCTATACTCTCTCTCTTGCTTATTTACTCTGCAGCAGTTGGGCAAGACTCTCTCTTACGCTTGTAAGCGAAGCATTTATTGACAGCGCTGTCGATTTTGGGATTTGTTTCGTTGTTCGTTATTCGTTTTTCGTTTTTAATTGCAGCGAAAGCAGCTCTAATTGCGGTTGAGTTGTTGTTGTTGTTGCTTTTGTGTGTTTGCGTATGCGCGAGTTTGTCGTTTCAGTCTTTGGTTTGAGGTTATAGTGAAATTTGAATATAGATTTTTTTGGTTTTTTCGCATTGGGCAAGGGTTGTTACTTCTATTGTTAGAAATTTATCAAAGCTTAATGGATTATTCAAATAAAATATATGCATTAAAAATAAAAATCACAATTTTTGTTCAAAATTCTTTCCAAAAACATTTCTAAGGCTACTGGTTCAATCTTTAAATTATCTCATCTCGTAAAAAACTGAACCAATGATTAAAAAACCTAACATTTGAAGTCATAGTTTGACGTTTAAAACAATCCTTCATTGAAATTGGAAAACACAACATTCGCTTAACATTTCTTCGCCCCAAATCACAATTAACAATTAAGAAAAGGTCGACATTTGCAAATTGATCTAAACTTAACCAAATACCAATTAAAAATGCCATGGATTGTCGAGAAAAAAGAAACCAAAACTTTTCCAATATTTTTAAAAACCACCAAAAACTTCATTAAATAATGATGGACAACCCATCAATCCAAAACAAACGAAACACAATCTCTCAATCTCAATCTCGATCCAAAAACCAATTAAAGTTAATTTAGCGCCTTTAAATTTTTAATGCGCCCAAAAAACTTGTGAAAAATGTCAAAACATGCAAACAATCCAAGTATTGTCCCCCCTTAAGACTTGCTTTAATTGTAACAAGAATATTTCCCTTAAAAATTTGTTAACTTAATTGCTTAACAATTGTTAACGGCAAGCTAAGCGTTTTTTAGTGTACAAGCAAAACAACGAAAATTTTCACTTGCAGTTTGATTTATAAAACTTTTGTCCTTTGAGTTGGGATTTTTAGCTGCCCTCTCTCCTTTCTCTCTATCTCCTGCCGTTAATTACGTTTGAGTGACAGTTTTGTGACAGCCTGGCGCTGCCTGAGATCTCACGACCACCACGACAACGTCCACGTCCCATTTCCATTTCCACTTCACACAATGAGCCCAAAAGTTGATTTTGGACGGGGTTGGGTTAGTATGTGTGGGGGTGTGGATTCATTTGGTTTTGGTGGGTGAACAAAAAAAGGGTGACCAGGTAAATGCGCCCTGGCATATGTTGATGAGCCTTAGTTTTAGTCCTTGTATGTGATATGCTGTGATTCGGGTAGGCATAGGGTATATTGGTTCGGGTAAGCTTGGGAGTCTCGATATCAAACTGATAGCATGAATACTAACAGCAAAAGCTCTTGATTTTGATTTACTTTACAACGTAAACAAGTTAATACAGTTTTGATATTATTTAAAATTAAGTTCAAAGTTAAGAGTTGAACCTTTTATAGATAAAAGTTGTATTACAAGAGGGAAAACAAGAAAAATTCTTTGTTATATCTCAAAAATTCTGGAATAAGCTTGAAAAATCGTCAATACTTGCCTTTCTCTCATTATCAAAGAGAAAACAACGTTTACTATTCAAGGGTTATTCCTGTTTTATGTTTTTAAGATTGTTGAATAAGCTTTGAAAATCCTCAATACTTCTCATTCTCTCATATTCAAATGAAAAACTTTTCGTTTACTATTCATAAGTTATATCTCTACTACTTAAACATAGCCTTAACTTAAAGACCTACACGATATCTCTATGGTTATCATCTTCACTTAACCTCATGGCTTACAGGGTATCTCTATAGTCATCATCACGCTATCTTCTGCCCAACCGCATTCTAACTCTTGCTGATTTCTGTGCATTTTAAATGCGCAGCTAATGTGATACCAACGCCTACCACCAAAAAATAAAAGAAGAGAACTTGTGACTTTTGACTGAGATTTGTTGGTCAACTTGTCGGCGAGTCCTTCTGCTGCTGCTGCTGCCAGGGAGCACTTTTCCCGTAAGCTCTCTCTCTCCCTCACTCTCTCACATGTGACAGGCCTGGTTAGACATTTAGATGCTGCTGCTCGTGGTGACAGGCAAAGGGTTTTCTGGCTGTTTTAGCAGAGCTGACCCTGCATTTTGACTGGCGCCCTCATGCATAATAGATAAATTATAAAAATATAAGCACACACAACACATGATGAGGCCAGGGATAAGTAGTGGCAGATGGGAAGGGGGGTGTGTGTGGCAACCTGTCAGCCATTGTCCTTCAGCGGAAGTATCGTTTGCTGTTTCTGTTAGCGAGCATTTTAAATTAACCATTTCTATTGCCATTTGCAGCAAAAGTCACTCAAATTGTCACTTTGATGTTTGACAGGCTCAAACCCAACGCCTAAAAGGACCAAGGTCCGAGTTACTCGAGTCCTCAGCACATCTACATAAATTAATCTATATGTGTCTCCACAGATTTTGGCCCGCTCAGTTTTTAACTGCACAATTAATCAGACGCTTAGGACCACATTTAATTAGAGGCTTTCGAAAAAAAGGGTTATTTGGGTTTTTTGTTAGAGTTTTTCATACTGCTTTGTGGAAAAAAAAAAGTTGCGACTTATGATATGAGTACTTAAACCACATTAAGTCATATGTAATGCAATCAAATAATAATTATTTTAAAACAGGTATTCGAAAAGTTGTTGATACGGATATGAAGTTTGAATGTGTGGGTTTTGTAAAAGGAGTAGCTTAAACTGTTTGAAATGATGATTGTTATAAACTAATCAAGGTTCAGAAATGAGGATTGTCTTCCTTATGGGATTGACGCAGTTCTCTGATGAATTTTTTTACTCAATCTTCTTTCAAGATTCATTTACAAACTTAAGATATAATATCTTTAATATGAAGAAGCTTTTATTGCTTGATACCAAGGACTTCTCCATGTAAATTCTCACTTCTAAAACTTCACTTCTCTTTCTAAGTATCTCTAACGCAACTAAGCCACTTTCTACCCTTCGTTTCTTGAGACCTCCGTTCAAGCCACAAAACCCAGCCAGAATATTAACTAACACCAATCCTTTAGGCGCCTTTGTCACTAGCCCAAACGAAACCCCACTGTGCAACCTTTCAAAACATTCGAAAAACTCACTTAATGTTGTTTACCCTCACAATAATTAACATTATAATCAGATATTGAGTTCCAGTCACTTTGGAGATAAAGTCCAAGAGTCATCAGGACACATAATGATGATCCTCTAATAGCTGCTCAATTGCGTAAACTCACAGAATGAAAAATGAAGGGAACAATACTCAATCAGGGAGCAGGCATCACAATTTTTCGTCTGCAGGCGCTGACACAAATCAATCAGTTCAGAAAGGAGCGAAAGAATTGGTTAGAAACTGAGTAAAACAGGTAGAAGATCGTTCGATTCATTGATCGTTTTTCCTCGATCTTGATGAGCTGTCAGCAACTGGCGACGTGTCGGGTGCGTCCTGCGGTGGCAAGCAGTTACGCCTATCCACAAAAAAGACTCAACCAAATCAATTGAAAAGGGTTTTTGTGATTTCAGCTTGACTGACTTGATCCATAATTGACTTTCGCACCTGCCAACCACAAAAGTTGGAGCTTTGACTTGACCTCCACCATCGCTCGCCGACCCCTTCAGGCTGTGTAGGTTTGTGGCACGTGCTTGCAGCTTGTGGTTATGAGTTAGGCGTGGCAGCTGTGCATGGGGTGTGCAACACAGCTGCCGCTGACCAAAGTTACGCGTGTGCCACACAGCCAGAACCAGTCGAGTCATAAAGCGAGCGAGACTGAAACTGAAGTACCTCATACTCGTAATTGAAATGCTCAAAAAGAAGCTCAAAGGTTATGGACAGAGGAGATTAACATGTCCGATTGCGCCACATCCGAATGATGTCTTTTGTGTGTGTCGATTCCGGTTACTGATATCTCTCTCTTTTCCTCTCTCTCTCTCTCACTCTCTTGAATCCGGAAACTAGAACTTCACGATTGTGTTTCAAGTGCCCGCTGTTAACGGAACACTACAAAAAAGGGGTCGACAATACTTCTTCTTCTTCTTCTTCTTTGGCTTGGTCTGGCGAAATTGGGTTTACGACACTTCTTGATGTTGATAATAAACATAAAATCATTTTATTACCATCATTTCAATGGCTCTGCGTTTGGCATTTAACTAATAAGCAAAAGGTAAAACTATTGAATACAACTAAAGTTGAAGGGTTTTGGGTTAGTGATATTAGATATGTATAAGAAGTATGAGCATAAAACTAAGTCATATGTGTTATGATGTCATATGGGAGCTATATAAAATGTGATAGTATAGATGTTGATGTTATATAGGTTTGCAGGAAATCATTGATGAGCGGACTTTTCCTTCTTCTTGTCCAACTAGATAAGCTAGATGAAGGGATCCATTGACTATATCACCTCCTTCTAGAGGTTCATAGAAACCTCACCTACCTACCTTCCGCTGTTCCAACTAGATTCGTTGCCCCATAACATGGTTTCGTAGAGATTCATATACCTTAACTAGATAAACTTGATACAAACTTTAATTGAATTGACAATAGATATTTATTAGAAGTAGGAGCATAAAACTATATTAAGTTATATGTGTTATGATGTCATATTGGACCTTTATAAAATGTGATAGTAAAAGTAACTAGATACGCTATATGAAAACTTTCTTTATGTCCTTTAACCCTCTAGTTTTCTAGAGTTTCATAGAAATGTAATACTTAACGGACTCTTCCTTCTTCTTCTCCAACTAGATAAGCTAGACAAAAAGTTTCCTTGACTCCTTCTAGAGGTTCATAGAAATGTTTTACTAGACGAACTGAGTCTACCTTCGACTTTTCCAACTTGATTCGGTACTATTGACTATTTTCCTCATAAATATGGTTTCCTAAAGGTTCATATATCTAAACTAGATATACTCGATACGAACTTTAATTGAATACTTCATCCCAATTACTTACCTCCACATAAAGCACTCAACCACCCATGAAACATATGCAAAATACTCTCCCCACACCCCAACCAACCACATCTAACCACTTTCCTTAACCCTCAACAAGGAAATGCAATCATTTCGTTGAGTCATCAGGATAAAACTACACGTAACCATTAACTTTTTCAACATCATTACCACCCACCCCCGGACGTCGCACCACCCTAAATAATGTATGATATTCATAAGATTTATATAGCATATATATAAGACAAGAAGGAACCTGCTGAAACAAAAACAACAGCATAAAATAACCCATAACAATATGTCCAAATTAAATCCTTTAAGGCCAAAAGGAAAAAAGACGAAACATTTCAACGTGTATTCCATTTAAATTACCGAGAATTTATCTTCAAGCCAGGAGATGGAAGGATACGCAAATGTTGAGGATTGCTTTTTGGTGTGGTTAAAGGGAGAGGATGGGCTGGTGGCGGGTGGCGGGTGGAGGGGAGTTGGGAAAAACTGCAAAATGTTTACCCAGGGGAAATGGGCAACGCGCTCGCGAAATTGTGCCTTGGAGTCGCATAAGAGAAGCGAACAGCGAAAGTGGCACCAAAAGTATGCACATGGGAGCCACCAAAAGGGGGCGGCACAACCAATTGCCATATATGTGTTTGTGTGTGTGTGTCTGTATCGTAAAACGTTCGCTGACTTGTATGCGAAATGAAAACGTCTTCGAATGCGCAGCAAGGAAAAGAAAAAAAAAACCCCTCCCTTTTATTTGCTTTGGCTTGTGCTCCTTGGGGGGGAACTGGGAAGAAGAAACTTGGCCAAGCAACACCTAACGCACATAAATCATGCAGAAAAGGTGGCAAGCAGCGGCAGCAAACAAAAGCGAAACGCTGGGCGTGTCATAACTTTTGCCGACTCAAAATTCCCAGGACATGGTCAGGCAGCCTTTTGGCCATGCCTCGCGGGAAACAGATCCAGTCCGGGCGTCTGCAACAAAACTTGAAGCACGAAAAATGCTACTGCAGCTGACAGGGCGACGACTGCAGCTGTAACAAGCCCCGCTCCCCCTCCCCTTCTTCAGGGTTTTGCCCTACTCCAAAGGAACAAGTTTTTTATATTGTTTTTTTTTCTTTTCTTCATTCTGTTGGTGTCAAAAGGCGTTTTTACACCTGAGATTGCCAACTTTTTAGTGTTTTGTTTTTGAAGCTGTTATTATTTATGGGTTATAATACAATGAAAATCAAAATCAGCTTGGGAGGTAAAATGTTCTATAGCTTTAAATAGATAGTCTTGTGCGTTAGAAACTTTATTTGATGCGTGTTGACCCAATTTCTAAATATTGCGTGTATGTCTTTTTGTGGTAAGATCTCTGCTTTAAACGTGATCTCGGCCCTTTTTTGTTTTGAGTACAAACAGTTCATTAAACTGTTCAAATGTCTTCATCTACGGTAGCTGCCTTTTAGTGACAAGTTTTTCCGACACCGCCGCACAGATGTCAATCTTAAAGCAATTTGTGTTCATTTCTTGTGAAAGCAACGGACTTGAACTTTTAAACATGCTGCGACCACGACGACGTCGACGACGACGACGACACAACCTGTGAGAATTTAGCACTTTAAGCACAAATCTTTTGCAAGTTTACAGAAAATAATTAAAAGAAGCTTGGGGTAAAGAGTGTGCGACAGGGAGATACTCTGTTTATGCGGAGTAAACTTACAGGGTTTTAAGTTGTAGCTATAATTTTAAGAAGAAAACAAAAACGTAAGTTTAGACAGGATGATACTGTGGAAGAAATGATTAAGTCGAGAACCTTCGCACAGTTTGAACACTATAAAGTAGTTCTTAAGGTCTTCAAAACATTTAAAATAGGTGGCAGGGACAATAATGTTGTATAAGGAAATCGTTATAGTAAACCTTGTGGCTTAAAAACAGAGCGATAAAATCAAGTTTTTTACTTGAACCATCACATTCGAAGCTTTATTTCCTTCTTAGAACGAAAATTTTGAATGAAAAATGTAATTATTTATTCAGCTAAAGTTTTTTATGATTCGAAAAAAGTTGTACTTGATTCAAGGTCATATTTTTCTTGATTAAGACTTTTTTGTACTTTCTTAAGGTTTTTATTTTCATTATTTAAAAAATGTCTTACAATAAATAATGTTTATAAAAGCTTATATCAATGCTTACAACTTTACTATAAGGTTTTTACATACCTCAAACTCAAGCTTCTTAGCTTCCACCTGTTACATACCTTGTCTTTAAGTCTATACTACATCTTACCCACACTCTGTACAAACAGGTCAAAGTTGGTCCAAGTGAAATGCCCGCCAACTGTAAAAAAAACCCCTTTTTATTTGTGTTGCTGTCGGAGACAACAGCAGCAATTATTTATGGTCTTAGACGCGGACATGCGAGAGAAGGCGCTTCTATGCACATTTATTTAGTTGTTAACGTTATTTGTTGGTTGGCATCATGTTTATTTGTCTTGTAAGACAAATGTGTAATTAATTGCGTCGCATCAAAAGGAAACTTCGAAACGTAACGAAACGAAACGAAACTAACTATTTGCATACTTCGCTTATGTAAAACTCCCTTATCTGGCTTGTCACAAAACTACTTGCTGCCCGCACAACTTCCTGACTCTGCATACACGTGCTATTAATAAATCAAAAGGACACAAGGCTCTAAGATGAAGTTGAAGACAGAGAGAAAGAGTTTTTCAAACGCCCGGAAGTCCAAGGCAAAGACAAGCAAAACAAATGAAATGACTTGGGTAAACTTTTACTTAAAACCAAGAAACGGAGAAAGAGAGAGAGCGTAGCTTAAGCTTAAGTAAACTAGTTGGCATGAGCCACATAACCAAACCCCCGTCTCTCTATTATTTCTCTTGCTTGACTGCAACTAATTGCATTTCATTGCATACATTTAGGCGCAAATGCATATACAAATTTCACACCGCAATTTCTTCAAATCACATCGCAAAAGCCGTAAAACGTTTCAAAATTGTAGACAAATAGCCATGGAACCATCGTGCCATGGAGCCATGGAGCCATGGAGATTTCCATGGAGCCAACCACACAAGTGCCACAGTTTCTCCGAAGGCAAAAAGCCAAAGAAATGCAACTGGGCAGGTCTCAACATTGGTAAGGTTGGTTAAAGGGGAGAGAAGACAGAAGACTGGACCAAGTGTTGAGTGCTGTGGTAGCTTAACTAAGTGTGTGCACTGAGAGAAATGAAGTGGTTGAAAGATGAATATGAATGATAGGCAAGAAAGAAAGAAAGATAACTTAGGTTCTTACTTATGAATATGAATGAAACAAAAATGGAAAAAAAGTTAACTTCGGTTCTTACTAAACATTTCTCTCCGTGTACTCAAACATAAGGCGACCCTGTGATGGCATTAAACCAACGCCAGCAACTCAGTCGAGCCATGTTGAGTTGAGTTGAAGTCTGACTATGTGAATGTGTGAAATGCTTGGAATGGCTAAAATGGACAGTCGACAAGGATAGAAGAACATTCAGAAGTAAAAACAAAAAGCACAAGCAAGCCAAGGAAGTCTGGCTAAAAAGAATAACAACAGCCAAGGAAATGCTGGGTAGCGCGGGGGGGCTAAGAAGGACACAGAACGAAACAAATAACACAGAAAAAGCATACGAAATGGCACTAGAGAGAAATGTGGCAAAGCTGCAAGGAGAGACGGGGTTAGCAAAGCGGAAACGTAGCTCATGATGCTGCCTAGCCAAGCGATGTCTCCTCTGTCTTCCTCCATACCCCCCTTTTGCCGTTCCTGTGTAGTCTCTGTGCTCCCGCTTGTTCGACAGCTCGTAAATGGCAACAAGAATGTTTGTGTGTGTGTGTGTGTGGTGAAAGTGAAGTGGTTCACATCCTGTGGCCTCTGCCCAGTTTTGCTCACATACACAAACGTACATACGTAGAGCGAATAAGAGAGTGTGTATAGAGTGCGACTCCGAGTTGGTGTTGATTGCTGTTTGGGGTTTTTAAAACGTAGTTAGGCTGCCTCCCCCTTGACTTGGCTTGGCTTGGCTTGTCCGTTGCCGTTGTAGCATATGAAACGACACCCGCGGCACAGGTGTAGAGCACCCAGGAGTGTCGTCGCCAGCTGCCATATAACACCCCATACGGCAATTTCAATGGTTATACCAACAACAACAACAAGAACAACAACTGGCACACGCATAGAGGAGCAAGCTAAAGGAGCAGCAGCAGCCACAGCAACTGTCAGCTAGCATAAAAGTAGGATCAGGAGCAGGAGTAGGAGTAGGGTAACCCAGTGGGTTACGTTGTGGCTTTGACAAGTTGAGTCCAGCCTCTCAAATATCTAAAATGAAAACACTTTTATGTGAAATCATCAAATGGGTTTCCGTTTTGACAATTAACATCAGTTGTTTATGGAAGAAAATTAATAAGAAAAATTTCTAACAAATTTTTAAAAATCTTAAAACTTGCATAACTCAGGCAAATATCTACGGATCATTAAGTGTTATGCCTTCTAAGACTTGTTAAGATGTCTACTTTCGATTGGCGTTTAAATATTAAGATGTAAGATTTTCACCATTTATTTCAAAAATTAGATTCAATATTTTTTGACAAAATGGATTAATTTTGACATTGAAAACTTTTAATACCAATCGATTCTATAGACTCTCACGAGCTCAAAATGGTATAGCTTTCTAAAATCAGACTTCATTTGTAGAAGTTATAGCGATTGAAAAATTTTGGAAAACTTAAAACATGTAAAACTCAACTTACCAAAGTCAGATTTTCAAGATTGGTACAGTGTTTTAACATGTTCAAAGCAGTAGTACTGCTATTCAAGTAAATCTTTGACGTTTTTCTTTGTTTTCTTCATCGCCTTCACAGTTCGCATATGCCATATTACGTATACGCCAACTTACCCGAATAGAAACTGTCCAGGCTTTGTAGCTCCTCATCATCGTAATCCTCATCAGCGCTAAGGCTAAGCAAATCATCAGCCAGTTCATCCTCCAGCTCCTCATCCTCATCCTCCTCATCGACGTCGGCATCGGCATCATCATCATCATCATTTGGTTGCCCATCAACATGCTCAATGTCCTTGTCTTGAGTAGCATTTATTTTGGCTATAGGAAGCGAAGATTGAGAACACATACATAGTTATATAGTTGTATAGTTGCAGTGGTAGCTGCAGCTTTTGAACTGCGGCACGTTCCACACAGCCGCTAGCTGCATGCCACGTCCCCAGATGCAAGGAATTTTGATTATGCTATGCCCCTGGGTGCCATAATTCCATGCCCAAGCAAAGCCAGCTGCGCTCCCAACCCAACCAAAACTCGCCCCAACTTCCCTCACCCTACCCTCACCACCCGCCCCTTATGATTGTTGGCTTAAGAGCATTTAAGAGCGAGCTGTGAGCATTGCGCAGGCGCATCGTTA
Source organism: Scaptomyza tumidula (assembly GCA_035044465.1). NCBI lineage: Eukaryota > Metazoa > Arthropoda > Insecta > Diptera > Drosophilidae > Scaptomyza > Scaptomyza tumidula. The sequence goes on from JAWNNW010000444.1 coordinate 17,090,704, forward strand.
AGCATCCTGCTAAGAGCGCAAACTGTTTTGGTTTTTGAATTAAACTCTCTCTCTCGCTCTTTTGGTCTCTCTCTTTCTATCTGTGAAACAGCTGTTTTGGGCCAAGCTGATTTGTTTGCACTAAGCACGTGTTGTGGCCTGCCCTGCGGCATGACGTTAAGGGTTCTGTGTGTGTGAGTGTGTGGGGGGGTGGAAGGGAGCGCTGGGAATTAGTGGGATTTAAAACCCGTCTGCGTCTATGACGTGTGGAATGCGGCATTCGCAACATTTTCTTCGCATTACTCATACGCAACGTTTGACGCGTCTTTGTCTGGACTTTGACTAGTTGTGTGTTGCTGTTTGTGTTGGTGTTTGTGAAAAGGGGATGGATAGGATACTCGTGTTTTGGGCTTGAATCACAGCTGCTCAATGTCTGGCCGTGAAATTTCATTGAGTTGTCAAATTAGGTTTGGGTGTTTAAAGGTTTGTTATTTTGGTATTTCAAGGTAAATATTTAATAGCAGTGTCAACAATTTTTAGAGAAACTCTTGAGATGTGTAAAGGGTGCGGGATTTTGGGTAATCTGTCCACACTTCGATTACGTCAAACTGATATCTTGCCTTATACCCCTTTAAAAGTTTTGAAAGAAAGTTTTACCAAGTTCCTTTAAGTTAAAGATTTTTATTCTACATGTTAATAGTTAAATCTTTTATATATAATCTCTTTGACTTAAAAGTTCCACAACAAAAACTTTACACACTTATTCCTTTGATATACATCCCTGAATCTCCCAAAGATACCCAAAAATTTCCCTACTTTTCCCTTTCGAACCAAATGATTCAGCCATAAACCAATTTCAAATCCAAATGAAAGCCGCAAAACCTATAAATGCCAAACACATTTGGTGTTAGAATGTTTCTTATTAGTTTCTAATGACAAAATGAAATTTTTGGGCCAACAGGGTGATCCAGGTGATGATGCAACATTCTAAGCGTTGAAACCAACTAAAAATTTCTTTGATGGCGCCAATATGTTTGCGTTTGCTTGACATTTTTGACGATGTGTGTACGTTTTTATGCCACACTTTGCATACGCGCATAAGCAGCGGGTGGGGGCCGGATGGGGCGGGGTGAATGCTTGGATAAAACGAACGTTGCCACACGTCCAATAATCCTTGTCCTGCAACTGGGGAATACTTCATCAGCGGCAACAAAATTTTACGAATTTCTCTCTGCACAAATGTGTGTGTGTGGCATGTTGCACGTGCGCTGAGCGCCATCTAGCGGCAGCCGATGGCAGTTACCAATACACACACACACACGAACATGTTGAAAACACATGCCAAAAACGCAAGTGCAACGTTTGCTGACTGAGCGATGCGATGCGATGCGATGTTGATGCCACCAAATGGCGACTTTGACACGCAGCCGTCGTCCCTATCACAAACCCCTCTCCCCCTCCCCCCTCGCCTTGTCCGTAAGCTGCCTCGAATTTGATGATTATTCAACATGCACTCTTTGGGGAGCCGTATGGCCTGTGTCCCCGCTCTCCCTCCGTTCCACTCCCCTTATACATATATGACCCCTGTTTGTCTTCTCTCCGCTTTGTGCTTATGCTTCCTTAGCTCTTCTCTAAACGGCACTACATCTCTCTCCCTCCCATTCTCTCTCTCTCACACTCTCTCTCTCCGTCCCACTTGTTTTGTCTGTCTCTGTTTTTATGATCCATACCCATCGATAATGGATAGGAAGGCTATTTTAGATAGAAGAGTATTTCATTAACTACAGATACTAAAATCCCTTTTTCTTAAGGAAACTTTGTAGTTACAATCGTTAGAGATTCCGGATTTGGTATACAGGGAAACTAAGGTAAAGTTTGTTTCAGGTTTTTAAAAGCTTGTTCGACTAGTTTTCGGATCGTAGGGAAACAACTTTAGGTATTGTCGCTTTTTCCTATCCATTAACATCCTAAATACCTTAACTAAGTTCAAACGCAAAACAGGGTATGTTGTAGTCTATCATTCGAATCTGATTTGAAGCACTCTTCGTTGCTCTCTTTGTGGATTCGCTGCTAAAATTGGCTTTCGTCCAATTGTTGCTTTGAGTTTTGCAAATTTTTCGACACCGAACACCGACGCTCATTGCGTTTTTATGCGTGCGAGGAGATTGTGGGACAGGGTGGGTGTGTGTGTGTGTATACACATATATATGTGTGCTAGTGTGTGTATTTTTGGCTGCATTCATCAGAATTGGCAGTCGCCTGAGCTAATTTTATGGCTTCGCATCTTTCGCGCGCTCGTCATGTTAATGAAGCGAGTGTGTGCGAATGTGTGTGTGTGACTCATAAATCGAACGAAATTTGCATATGGCAATAGGAGTAGCAGCAAGCAGCGCCATCTTGTGCCCATTAGATGCAGCACAAGCGCATTTTTATGGATGCAAGCGAGAAAACAAAGAAGAAGAGCTTTGATGTTGTTAACGTTATTGTTGTTGCCACGCCCACATATGTAGGCAACTGCGGTTTGCTGTTGTTGCAGTACCGAATGCAGACCACTCGCGTAAATTTCCCCAAGCGATGCCAACAACAAAAAACCCAGCAACAAAGCAGCAGCAGAGGCCCTAGCTCCACACCCTAAGCCCAAGCCCAAGCCCAGGTCCAGATCCCAAAGCCCAGAGCCCAAAAGCAACAACAACAGCAACAACAACCGCAACAAAACTTGACTTGAACAGTGCAATGTGAACCGGAGCGTGGACGCCTAAAGTCCATCCACACTGCGCCAGCGCAACGTCCCCAGGGAGGCGGCTGAAGCGGCCGACGCCGCTGGCTCACGGCTCCCACAGGAGCGGGAAAACGAAGGAAAAAGACACGAGAAAGAGTGGAGTGGGGTGTAAAGGGGTAGAGGGAGCAGTTGATGGGATTCGGTGAGCTATGGGAGTTAACTGGAGCACTGTAAGCTAGACGCTCCCTCTCTCCCTTTCTTCCACCTCCCCTCTCTCTCTCGCTCTCTCTCTCTTTCTGTTTCAGCAGCGACTCTCTGGGAATCGCTCTTAATTCGATTCGTTTGCCTGCCGCGCTGCTCCTTTGCTCCTTTCCCTGCCAACCCTCTGCTCCTCCTTGTCCTTCTCCCTCTCCTATTCCATTGGGAATTGTTGCGCAAATGCTTTTTGTGTGTTTCTCTGTTTGAAAATTATTGCAAGCAAAATACAACAAAAAATACGAAAAAAAAAAATAAATTGAAAGAAAGATATCCAACGAAGCGATACGATATGATATCTTCTCTCACTCTTTCTCTCTTATGATATAAAGTAAGGCGACGTAATAGAGGGACTCAAAGGTGTGAAGGGGTGTGGGGGGGGGGGGGGGGTTATTGCTTTTGGGCTTACTTCAAATCGATGTCTCTGATGCAATTACCGAAGCGATAAATGACTTGTGCTGTGCAGTAAATATTTTGCTTTGATTGCATACTTCGATATATAATCGATAACAAGTTAAAACGTTATTGCATGATTGGTAGACCCGATAGCAGATTGAGATAATTACTGACTTGCTATCTATTTTAATTTAGTTGAGAAATAATTCAGAAAATTAACGATAAAGGTCATATTGACATTTATCGATAACATCTAATATCGAGTTTCAATATATAAACAAATTTTAAGCATACATTAAGGATGCAGGGTTATGATTATTATTTTAAAGAATTTGATTGTTTTTCAATGTATATTTAAGATGTTAAGTCGATATCGATAACATTTTGTTTGATAAATAGTTCATGCAAACCTTCGGTATATTCATATAACCCAAACTCGCAAAAAAGCAATAGTAAAAATATTGCATGACATTTGCAATCTCGCCTAAACCAACAAATTATCGATTAATTGGAGTCAAACACACGCAATCGAGATAATCATTAATCAAGACTACAGCTATGACCTCGGAACCCATCTGACCCCATCAAAAAAACGTTGTCATATTATTTGTCAAACTTTCTAGACCACATCAAAACACACACACACACACACACACACACACACACATACACATACACACATGTATACTCAGTTCGACTATATGCAATTCCCTAATCAAAGCCACTGAAAGCAATGAAGTTTTGTCATCAAATTTTACGCACCTTTCGTGTGTTTCCCACGTGCCTTTCACCCCCAACACCCGCTTAGACATACACATATAAAGGTATTTTTTCTTTTGCACCTGATAATTTTACACACACACACATAAAACACACACTTGAGGGAGGCAGGAGAGGAGGAGCAGAGATAGACAATAACTCACTTTTGTTTCATTTTTCGATACACAACGGAATAATAATGGCAAAATGAGCAACTTTGCTCTATGCAACGTAGAAGATGGTCTCAGTCTCAAGATGCTCCCCAATGAACATGCCAATAAACATGCTCCACACACACATGACTCCTACCTCCTTCCCTCCTACCCTCCTACCACTCTCATATTGTGTCAGTTTTGTTCCCACTCGACTCCGGCTGCTTATATGGCAATGTATAATTTTTATTCGCACCCAGGTTGCTCCCCATGGATATGTCGTCGTCGTTGTTGTCTCCTCCGAACCGTACCAAAAACTGTCATATAACCTACTACCAACCCCTCAATCCCCCCTCCCCTCCTTAGCAACCCCTTCTGTGTGTGTGTGCAGCGAACACAACCGAAATATTGCAACATAAAACTTTACACAAATATAATCTATAAGCAGCAAAACTCATATTAATGCCATAGCATATGAAAGAGACAACAACAGACAGACAGAAAAAGAGAGAGAGAGAGAGAGAGAGAGCAAGAGGGAGCGAGGGGAGAATGTATTATATAGGAATAGCCTTGGATAGCAAAATGCCACAAGTTTTTTAGTCTGAGTGTATGACACTTTGGCGTTCGCCCAGGCGCACAGTGGTGTGAAAGCGCTTTAATGTGTGTGGAAAATATTTAAATAGCTCTTGGATGACATAAACTTCTTTAAGACTTCTTAAAGTCGTAAAACACCAAGAAAACTCGGAAGAACAAATTTTAAAAAATCAAAGAATAAATAAATTTAATAACCTAACCTTGTGCACTTAAAAATAGATAAAAAATCATTAAAAAACATTCAAATAGGTCATAAATTATCATATACTATAGCTTTACAAGAAAAGTTCCTAGAAATCGAATATAGAATCCAACTGATCAAAATTGACTCAATTGAAAAAAAAAAAACTTTTATAAGATTTGTTTGCTTAAGGAAATGATTGTGTTTTACAAAGGAATCGGATCAGTCTAGGAATTCATCGCATACTTGAAAACTATATAGTATAAAGTGACTTCCTTTGATATTCCACAACTTAATTATTGCAATTTGTCAGTTCATAAAGTATTCTCTTTTGTGATATACACAAAGGAAGTGCATTAATGGTTAAATGCAAATATTGGTGTCACTGTGCTCATGGGGCATGTGCTCAATGGTTCCTTCTTAACTTGGGCCGTGTTGTTGATGCGCACAAAAGGGCCAATTCGTTCTCGCCGGGTTTCGCATGCCACCAACAACAACAGCAACAAAAGCAGAAAGACAATTTTCGGATCCCCCAAACTTATCACAGCCTCTCGATTTCCCTTCAGAACATTATACAACACTCGAGAGAGCCACTGCCACTGAGTCAGGGGCATGGCAACAGGGAGGCGAAAGACGGAAGGGGGGGGGGGGTGGAGGGGGCTTTCATGGCTACAATGACAGTAAACGCGCGAGGCGACTGCGACGCAAGCAGCAGCAGCAGCGAACGCATTGCAGCACAGTGTACTTGTCATACATTAATGCGAGAGTGAGAGGGGGAGAGGTTGTGCGAGCGAGAAAGCAATTGTATGTAGCTGTGCGCGCACTGGTGATAAAGTTTTTGGCTCTCCATAGTGCCGTTAGTTGAGGCGCCCTCCCCCCCCCCCCCCCACCATCTGCTGGTGCGAAGAGTGGTTAAAACCGAGACTTGTTCAAAGAGAGAAACAGAGTGAGAGAGGGAGAGAGAATTTAACTTGAGCAGCGTACAGGTACAACAACAACACCAACAACGGCACCCAGACCGTACAACATGCCACACTCGTCCAGTTGCCTGGCTGCAAGCAGCTCCCAATGGCTCCACTGTCTCTCTTTGTATGTGTGCGTGTGTGTGTGCTAACACTTAAAAAAAATACGCTTAACTTGTTATGTTTTGATCTTGCAATTGTAGAAACAAAACAATCTTTACTACTTTTCAAAGAGTAAAAATCATTCTTAACTTTAAAATGTATTAAAAATCTAAAAAACATTTTTAGATACACTTCATTTCATTTAGAAGACGAAGTTCCCCATTTAGTTTGGTTTGTTGGGGAAAGATCTTGTAATCTACTGAAACTTAGTAACTTTTTATATCATCAAGTATCTAAGTTATGTGAAAAGAAGTGGAAAGAATCGTTCTTAAGTTTTCCTAAAAATATTTATTACAAGAGCTACAAAAATCGTTTATCAATAAAACTTTCACTTGTGTTCCAAAAGTTTTGGTCTTGAAACCAACTTACAATAAGTAAAAACATCTCAGATCAAGTACGCAAGTTTATGTGAGAAGAAGTGAAAAGAATCTTTCTTAACTTTTTTCCAAAATAAACTTTCAACTCTACATTTTAATTGGATTTTCCCCAAAAACATTCCTCAACACAACTTTTTTTTTGTTTTTTATTCTTTTTTTCAGTTTTCTTGCAGTTTGTACTTAATTTGTAAACAATATTCCCTCTGTAAATTTGAGCCAAAGTGTAGGGTGTTTGGGGGTTTCGCTTTTGGTCTAGTCTGATGATGATGTTCTATGCCGCCGCTTGGCTTGTCTGTTTGTCCAGCGGGAATACGTGTGCCGGCAATGGCAGCAGCAGCAGCAGCAGTGTGGCAACAGAGAAAAGAGCAACATATAATGAACAAACACAAACACACACACACACGAACCCATTGGATAACTGCATGTGTGTATGTGTGTGTGTGTTTCATCGGTTTGTGCTCCATTTAAACATGTCGCTTGCTTTATTATTGTTGGCAACAACAACTGTAGTGTATCTGAAACACACACACACACCATTAAGAGGCAGCAGCGCTTTGAATCGATGGCTTTACACACCCATAATGCTATAATCCAATGACGCACAGGAATATTCCAAATACAGCAACAGCAACAACAACCACACACATGTGTATTAGAGTGTGTGTGTGTATGTAAATGTGCGCGTGTATGACGCCGCATGGACACATCAAACTTTATGCATCGACAGCAGCAGCGACAGCAGACAGCAGAAACAGTTACAGCCTCCAAAGTCATAAGCATAAGCTTCTTGCTGTACAGGGTGATTCGGGTAGCGGCATATGTGAGAACCAAAAAACCATTGCCTACTTTTGTGTGTTATGCTAATAAGGCAATTGCCATGAAGATTGAGTATTACAAAATGCTGACAACATTTATTTAATAAATATTAAGTCGTAGAGCTTAAATAATTAATATGATAATGTGTATAGCTTCGACTTAAATTCGTTAAGCAGTTTTCAAGTAATTTACTATAATTTTTATACCCGCAAGTCAAAGTCAACAAATAAGTTTAAAGCCAACTCTTGCTACTCGTGAAGAGATCATAAACTGAGTAACCAATAAATACGACTTTAAACATCACTAACTCTTAGATTATACAATTTATAAGCTAGCCAAAGCCAAAGCCAAAGCTTGAAGCTTGAAGCTAGAGTTGGGATTTGAAGCCCAAATGTAGTTGCCACAGCAAAGAGGCAGCAACAACAACAACTGTTAACATTTGCTATTTATGAGACTGTCGAGAGTTATTAGCCGAACATGTCAATACCCCATGGGGGCAAGCCCAAGACGCTGGACTTTGGACTTGCAACGTGGGCGACGCCACAAAACTGGACACAAACTCTAGCCAAGATGTGTGTGTGTGTGTTTGTGCGTAACATAGGGAGAAGTGGGGTGGGTACATATCGGTCTACATTGTGTATATATATATCTTTTGGCCAAAGAGCAATAAAATATGTAAATTGAAGTCAAACTTACCATTGGATGTGAATCTTGGCTTGCAGTGTCCATTGGCGTTGCCCGTGGCAACTGCTTCTGCTACTGCTGCGTCTCTCGTTGTTGCAACAGCAGCAGCAGCCGTAGTATCCCCAGGGTGTTGTAGTTCTTCTGCCGTTGCAGCTGATGTTGTTACTCCGCCTGCCCCTTCTGCAACTCTTTTTGTTGTTGCTGCTGCAACAACAACAACAACATTGGCATCAGCTGGCTGCCACTTTTGTTGCTGCTTCGACTGTGATTCATTGGACGCTCGCTGCTGCTGCTGTTGTTCCTTTTCAGGCCCGTTCTCATGCCTCGGCTTCTCCGCATCCTCTTCCTCTTCATGCTCATCCTCTTCCTCTTCGTACTCCTCCTCCTCGTCGGCTTCATCGGCACTCAGCAGCTCCTCTTTGGGTTCGAGTAAATCGGTTGCTTTGGGCATCTTTGTGGCGTCTCCATTGTTATCCTCCTCCTTTTCGCCAACTGCAAACAAAAAGCGCGTGAGCATTTCAAGCTAATCAATTGATTATGAATAAGGTTGGAAACAATCGACTAGGCGATACCCTTTTAACCAACCAAATACTAAATATACTTCCCAACTGAGCTGAGTATACCCCTCGAACACCTTCAACTTACAGGGTATCAAAACGAATGTATTGAACACTCGCACAAATTGCCAAAATTGAAGTACTCAATGCTTAGACAACGAGTACTTGCTACAAACACACACACACACACACACCTATTGACATTTAGACTCATATATAGTCTTATACTTGTTTGTACTTGCCCACTCGTATATATATATATATATACCCATACTCATACTCATGCAGATTATGCTTAAGCACTCCCCGGGCGGCCATCGTGCCAAAAATTCTATTTACACGTTTTGTGTTTTATTGTTGGTGCCGCCCGCCATTATACCTCTGGCTTCTTGGCTTCAGAAAACTGTTGCCAATAGCTCACAAAACTCCAAACTGTGTGTGTGTTTGTGTGTGTGTGTGTATGTATGTGCTTGTATATGGCAAAGCCGCACGTGATCGATGGCTGCTGCTTGTTGTCTTGTGGGTGTCGTTGCCGTTGGCCAAAAAACAACTGCCTTAAAAGTAATTGCAAGGGGTGCAACCAACCAACCAACAACAACAACCAAACAACAACCAACAAGAACACGAGTAAAAGACAAGAACAAAAAATAAAGGACACATACGAGTTGGCAAATGTGGAAATGTGGAACATGTGTAATTGTGCAATTAAATTGAATTTTTCATAAATTTTTGTTGCTTTGCTTGGTTTGATGTTGTTCTTGCCTTGCTGTTGTGTGTTGTTGTTGTTGTTGTTTTTGTTAGTGAAGACAAGCAAATGTGAAGTTTATGAGCATCTTTTTTTTTATGGTTGTTAACTGAGCTAGCTACAGGTGCGAATATCATTAACGTGGTAAAGTACTTGGAAGTACTTGTTTTAAGAGGTGAGAATGTGAGATTATATGTACAATGGGAACCTTTTGAAGGATGGCTTAACAAATTCGATTATTATCGATTGTCATGTTGATCATTTATATGGGGATCATTTACATGGTGAAGTACTTGAAGTACTTGTTGGGAGCAGTGAGAAAATTCAATGGGATAATCAACCTGTAACCTTTACAAAGATGGCTTTACAAGTTCGACTATTATCGATTGTCATGGTGATCATTTACATGGTGAAGTACTTGTTGGAACTTGGTACCATATACAAAGATGGCTTTACAAGTTCGATTATTATCTTTTGTTTTACGATTCGTGTACAACATTTAAAAAGCTACCCTATCAACAGTGAGACAAAAATCTTTTCTTAAATTAAGTTCAACTAACCTCGAATCAAGTAAAACCTAACTTAAACTAAGATAAATTTCCTCGACTGTAGAAATTTCATTCTCGTTAAAGAATAAGTTTTCAATTTGAAGGTTTTTATGAGAAATTTGATTTCTTTTTTTGTCTTTTCTTATCAATCTCTAACTTCATTTGGGTTTCCTGTTTCCCTAACTGACTTTTTTGGCATAAGTATTATTTTTCAATGTGACCTCATGTTCCTAAAAGCTAAAACGTTTAAGGAAATTTCGTGAAACGATCAAAATTAAATACAAGTTCAACTAATCTAGCTTTTAGCCCGACCTAAACTACCATCAAAAGTATATGACAAACCTTCGAAAACAATGTGAATGATTAACCCAAGCAAAAACGGGTAAAGGGTAAGGGGTAGTTAAGAGTAGCGTTCATATTGGTGACCGCGGCAACGTAGTCGTCGTCGTCGTTGTCGTCGTCGACAAAGGTAACGGCTTAAAATATATTGCCAAAAGGACATGCCGGAATCACACCGCAAGGAATCGCCGCACGGAAAAAATCAACATTATGCCAAAAGCTGGACGAACGTATGAAAGCGATTGCGATGCAAGGAAGAAAGGAAGGCAGTCGAGGCGGCGGTAGCGGCAGTCGGAGCCTGGTCAACATAATGGTAACCGTCGACGGAAACGTGTGTTTTTGGTGTCCATGCGAAAACATTTGGTTATTATTTCCCTATATAAAAAGCTCCAGCGAAACTGAAAGAAACGAAACGAAATGGAGTGAAGCTATAAAAAAAGAAGAAGCGGCGAACTCGTGCGAGCCACTTGAAAAGGATGTGTGTGTGTGTGAAGGGGGTGGAGATTGGGTGATGGGTGCCGAGGGGTAACAGGGGGCAGGCATGGGGTAGTGTGTGTGCCGTTTGCGGCGGAAGTGCCGCGTATTTTAAAATAAATGCGATGTGAGGCAAGTAGAAGGGTGAGTTTTTGAAGAGCGTGTTGGTTAAAGGGGTGGTTGGGGTGGGGTGTGGTGCGGGGAGTGTGAGAACCAGTTATGGTCGTTAAAATTGTCGAAGCACCGCAACAACAGCAACAACAACACGAGCGACAACGACGACGACGAAGTCAAGTTCTTTTTGTGCAAGGATATGTGAAATGTGTGTACAAGTATGTGTATGTGTGTGTGTGTGTGTGTAAGCGCCCATATGTATGCAAGCGATTTTCATTTTTGTTTAAAGCCCCCCAGAGTGCATTTCGCACTCGGTCGCTGCCACATTCTCTGTGTGTGTGTGTGTGTGTGTATGAGTATGTGTATTGGTGTGGAGCGCAAGTGCCCGCAAGTGTATATATGTATGTGTGTATGTGTTTCTTACTTGTGTTTTTTTGGCTATAGCATGGCTTTTAAGCGTTTTACCCCCCAAACCAGAGAAAAAGGTGCGCACTTACACACTCTAACACACACACATACACTCGCACATATTTGTAAACGTAATAATAAGCGTCGTCCCCTTTGACCCATCAATCCGTTGCCACTACCCGAAACCGAACCAAAAACCCGCCGCTTGCCACTTTTCCCAGCTCCCAAATGGCTACTAAGCGTGTGTAGAGAGTAAGAGAGGCGAGTGGGTGGTGGGTGGTGGGTGGGTTGGCGGCATGACTAAAACAAAGCGCCTGCAACTTTTATAATGGAGAGAACACTCACACACTCGCACACATACGTGTATTAAAAAAATAATGAAATAACAAACCCGAAGGTGTTGTTAAAAGCGCCAAAACAATAAATTTCATCAATAGTTGCGCAGCAAAACGCAAAAAGCAAATAACAGCAACAACATAAATGAGTACAGTGGGCAACAACAACAACAACAGCATAATCGATAAATGAGAGATCACGCTGGCTCAAACAACAGTTGCACAACAGCGCTGCCAAAAAGAACGAACGATCGATCGATCAGGCAACCCTGGCACATATCGATACACACAAGTTAAATGTTGAAGTGAATGCAAGAGCTATTGGTTGGCATTTCACACTGCTTGCTTAAAGTGCCAAAAAGGCAGTTATTTCCCTGGGTGCCCGAAGCTTGACAAAATGCCGCTGCCAAATAAATTCCCAATGGGAAATACCTCAAAAAAGACAATAACAACAACAGCACAGCACATTGCGATGTCGCTGCAAACAACAAACGCCCACAGCAAAATCTATTTACCAAACTAGTTACCGTTATAGCACATACATATATAGCCCCAACCACCACCCGCTTATAGCCAATATACCCATGCACGCTATAGGTATAGTGCACTTAGAGAAAAGAACTGCTCGAACTGAGATAAGTTTCAGATATCATCAATGCATTCCTTACCTGATAAGGCACCAGAAAAGTTGAGGAGATTCTCGCTTAACCTACTATTTGATAAAGGCTCTAGCCTTTCGCTGAGTGTACCAATATATAGAGAGGCTATATAACCCCAGAAGTCGCCAACATAGCCTATGCCCAAAGTGCTTTCAGCTGTTGTTGTAGTTGTAGTTGTTGCTGCTGTTGCTGTTGCTATTTTGGCGCCGAGCGTTCGCTCTCTTTGCAATGTCATAGCAAATATTTTGCCAATACACGTGGGACGCGCACACGTTGACGATGTCAACGATGTTTGGAGGACGCTCTGAAGGCAACCACCACGAGGCAACCAAGCAGCCAGGCAGCCAGGAACTCGAGCAACTCAAGCTCAACTTATGGCAGACGCTCGCCAAACCAACAAAAAAAATACCGTCGCAATGTTAAGCCTCGCCCGGCTTCAGCTGGGAATTCACTTTGCTAGCGGTTTTAAAGATTTTTTCTTCGCCCGCCCGCGCAGCAACAACACACAGAAATGTTAGCTAGGTGTAAAACCGAATAGTTGGCTATTCCCCAAAAAAATCAAAGCGTTGTTGTTGTTCTTGCTTGTCAATAAGCACGCACTAATACATGTACACACACATACGTACGTACGTAAGCTACATACATACATATATGCATGTGTGCGCGTCAACGAATGAAAATTCCCCAGAGAATTGCGCATGTTTCTTTTGCTGTTGTTGTTGTTGTTGTCTGCGCCAATGTTTAATTCCCAACGGGATTGGCCAGAGAGAGCCGTTTTGCCAACTCCCATGAGAAATACATGGCAATGGGTTTTCTGTGTTTTGTGCTTTTTTTTTTCGTCCAACAGTCTGGCAGACATAAAGAGCAAGAGCGAGAGCGAGAGAGAGCGTAAAAAGAGCAAAGCCAAAGTTCGTTTCTATGTGTGTGTGTGTGTGTGTGTGTGCTTTTTTGTTGCCTTTACGTTTTTACGTTGTATACGTTGGGGAAATTTTATGTGCCCTGTGCAATGTGTGCATGTGTGTTTGTCTGTATGTGTATATGTACGTGTGTGTGTGTGTGGCGCTGTCTTTGGGGGCTTTGTTGCCGGTTGCCAGTTACCCGCCTCACATGTGCATTGGATTTATTGTCAATTTTATTTGTTATCATTGTTGTTGCTGTTGTTGCTCGTATGTGTCTGTGTGTGTGTGTGTGTTTGCTGTTATTTACACTGACACAATTTGAAATTGTATTAAAAATTAACGGCACTTTGGTTGCCTTGGCTGCAGCTTTGCAGTTTTGCTGCAGTTTCAGCCCTGGCAAGCAGAAACTAACGGTAAAAGCACACACATGTTTAGTACCTTTTATTTTGGTGCGCACCTCTTGAATTTCCCACTCTGCTCATGCCTGTCTGACAGTTAGGTGTACCAATATTCCCAAAAGACTACAACTGCTGCTGCTGCTGGCATGTCACATTCCGCCCTTCCCCCCCCCCCCCCCCTATACACTCTTCTTCACAGCACTTGTCACATATTGTGCTTGGCCCCAAATCAATCAAACACATACACACACACAAGCACATATGCGGACAATTTGAACTGCTGTCTCTCGCTGGGGAATTGCTGGGTTTTTGTTGCTGGACACTTACGTTTCAAGCAGGCGCGCGGCTTTGCCTGTTTGCGCCTAGACATATTATTCAAGCAAGCAGTTCAAAAGTACTTTAAACAAAGCACTGACTGAATATTAATAACTGTTGACGCGCGTATCACTAAAAAAAGCGCGCCAAATACGACAAAAACGCAAACACACACAAACAAAGTCACAATGATTCGTTAAGTTGGTTAAAAGCCGAGCGGTTGGTTTGGATATCCTTGCGCCTGCAGCGTTGGCAACTGACTGAAACTTGCCTGTTGGCCCAAAATGCCAAAACACAATAAAAGAGCACAAACAGCTGAACCGCCGAAGCTCTTAAACAAAATGGCAACCCGCCAGACAGAGAGAGAGAGCGCACAGAGAGCGAGAGACGAAGAGAGTGCAAGTGCGTGTGTGAGTGAGTGAGAGAGAACGAAAATGTCACCCAAGGCAACCACCCAAAAACAAATGTTGAAGCCAAAGCAACAAAAACAAAATTGTGCCGGCTAAAAAGCGTGTTTCGTCGTAGCACGATTCCCCCGAGAGGGTTGTTGCCGCAGCAACAACATTTTGATGTGATCATCCCCTAGAGAATCGGTGCTGGGCCACCAATCGGCAGTTGGGTGTTCGTTGCTTTAAGCCACATGCTGGGCCAAAGAAATAATGCGCCCCGTCGGAGACGCCGCCGCCGCCGCGTCGTTGCAATTAACAACAACAACCAAAGTCAAGTCAATTATTTTGCACGCGCCCCCTTCCCTTACACACTCTCTCTCTCACTCTCTCTGTCGCACGTGCTTTAGGGGGGGTCCGTTGTGGACGCACCTTGGCTAACAATTTGTTGCTTTCTCAGCAGCGGGAGTCGACTCCAGGCAGTGCGTGAGAACGAGAAGGCGACGACAGCACGAGATTCATAATCAAAAGCAAGGCATCAACAGCGGGTGATTGAAGTCCTCCTTGTTCCATATATGGATTCAACATTATTATTCCACTCAATCTCAAGAGGTTTTGGTGTACGGCTGCGAATTGGGTTACGCAATGCGAAATCAAAATCTTGACTTTTGCTTTCACCCTAAAATTATAATTTGAACTTATTTTTTTCTTATTTCGATTTTGCTATTGAAAGCGTGTGAGTTGCTCAAGCCAAAGAAAAAGAACCTTGCTGGCAGTTTGTTATATGATTATTATCCTTTGCCTAAGTCAAAATATTTGTTTTTGATGAATTTTTCAAGAAACCTTTTAATTTTTTAACTGTGAATATAGAATACGGAAGAAATCCTTAGCCTAGGTCATTAGTTACGTCATATTGGATATCTTAAAATATATTTTCTCAAAAAAAAACCTTTTAAAAAATTGTAAACTCAATACAAACATTTGTTTGCAGTTTGTTCAAGTTTAAAAGACAAAGCTCTAAGCCCTAAAGATTGATTTCTTTATATTATCTCTTTTGTATCTTCGTCCTTTACTATCCTCTAATAATGTTGTGTAAATTGGCAAAAAATTAACGGAAATAACTGTACGGCTTATGATCTTAAATAATCAAAGACAACTATCAAACCTACAGTTTTTTTAAGCTTAACATATCAATCTAAAGTTCTATTTTCTTAACACAATTGTTTGGTTTAACCAACTTTTCAAAATGTGCGCGCAGCAAGCAGTGTAGCGAAGTCCTGTAAGCTGTAAACTGCTTGGTAAATTGTATCATCACTGCTTGCACTGCATTTCTACTGCTTGTTGATGCCTAAAAGTATGCTGTGATTAAATTAAAAATTAAAATGTATTTATATAAAAAGATAATAAAGTAAAGTCTTAAACGTTTTCTGAACTACTCAGATGTAATACATATATTATATATAATATAGCTTAAACAAATATATGTATGCTTATGTATATTATGTATATTAAAGTATATACACTAAACTACTGTATTGATATTAAAATTCACTAATAATCTACCTCTTATCTGTATAGTATATGTATATATTCTTATTAACAAAAACTTACCACATTCTTAACTTCCTTTCAGCTAGCTAAAATAAATCACAAAAGATATACAGGTTGATACAAATATCCGCTTGATAACAAATCCGTTTTATCCCCTCTCGACAACTCATGCGGAAGCCTTTCGTTCCACAACGAGTGTTCCTTCTCCTTCACCTACTCCGCCTCTGTCGTGGTCCATTCATCAATTCATTCATAAAGCAAAGAAGTCTCCTTTGTTTACTACCATTGCTTACGAGAAAGATATACAAGACGTAGTAAAAGTAGCGGCAAGGCGTCAATACACCAATCTTAACCCAGTCCAATCAACGAGCCACAAAACACGAACACCAAAAACAAAACATCTGTCGCGCAACAGCAACAGCATCGAAAAAAAACAAAATCCGGTTGCAAGCTGCAAACCAAAAACCAAAGTCAAAGCCAAAGTACAAAGATGAGGACGGCCCAAATGTACGAGTTATATGCGCAGAACATATGATTGAGTTCCCAAAAACAAAAACCAAAAAACAACAAAACAAAAATGCACCTTTTATGCGTTTTGGAGCAACAGCAGCAGAAGCAGCAGCTGCTCTCGACTGAGAGCTAAATCCTCAAACTTCTGTGCCGCCTGTTGCTGCCGCTTAACTGCTACACACATGCTACAAGTTGTTGTACCTTCCCGAAAAAAGAACAAAAAAAAAACAACAACTACAAATAAATAACATAATGATGAGCAGGACGAGTAACTCATGTTGTTGTTGTTGTTGCATGTTGCATGTTGCCAAAAGGAAGCCTGCACATTAAATTTGGAGTTTGTCGCTCAATTTTGTTGTTGTTTTTGTTGTTGAGACAGCAGCTGCTATCTTTTGGAACAGGATAAAAAGAATTGCACAACTTGTAGATAGGTCAAGTATTAATGGTTATAAAGTTTATTGACTTATGTTAATTTGTATATTGCTTTGACTTCAAAATTTCCGAATCAATTACAATATTACGATTATCCATTCCTTAGCTTTGTGTCTATAAAGTAGGTTATCGGATCATGGTAATATATATACACCATAATCTGTGGCTTCTGCTTTTAACAATTTACTTTGTAAGAACTTAAAACTTTTTGAAGACATTAAAATTTTAAGCTGAATCGATACTTTAAAGACAAACAAAATATTTCATATCAAAATTCCTCGAACTTTAAGATAAAACTCTTCAAGGTTTGGTACAAATCTTCCTCAGACATAACTTTGTCAAAACTTATTCGATTTTTTTGAGCCCAATGCTTTTTGATCTTGATTTGATCTCTGAAAATATACTGAATTTCTATTAAGGAACTGTGTACCTAAAAATCATAAAGAATTTCTCTACCCAATTCAATTTTCTTACATTATCTCTTTATTTCTTTCAGTGCAGACCCTACAAAACAGCAGGCAGCATAGCCGAACTAAAGGCGGCAAGGTAGTAAGGCAAAGAAGGCGAGGCAGCCGAAGCATGGAAACAGGCGACAACAACAACAAAGGAGAGCAGATGGAACGAACGAACCGAACCGAACCGACGATGAAGACGACGACAAGCCGAGTGGCAAGAACTCATGAGCTGAGCTAAGCTAAACGTAACTGCTGCTGCTGCCTTGTGCCTCATTCGATAATTGTGCGTGCAACGCGAAGGACGTGCAACGCGAAACGCTTGCTGTTGTTTTCGTTCTCTCTCTCTCTCGCTCTGTGTGTGTGTGTGTTATTTTGTTGTTGTTCTTGTGAACAGCCCGTGACGTCAGAGGGTGTAAAGTACAAGTACAAGAAATAAAGGCGCGACACAATTTCGCAAAAGTTGATTAAACATTTTGTTATTGTAATGTCAGCAAATAATGAAGCTGAACCAGCGGCAGCAATGGCAGCAGCAGCACCATCGGCCGCAGCATCGGCTGCCTCCAAATCGGAGTACCTGAAACGCACCTGCCTCATCTGCGGTTGCCAAACGAATCAGACCATCAACATCTATGAGCCACGCTCCGGACCAAATATTGTCCAATTGATTCAGGCCAAATTCAAGTTTCAGGTAATTTTAACAAATATTTAGCATCCGTCACAAGCCAAATTCGACCAGGAAAAAAAGAGAAAATCGATATATGAGTCACTCACAAACGTCCTTCGTCTCGCCCAGTCGGCGTGTGTGCAAAAAGGGGATGAAATAATGTGAAATGTGTGTGCAAAAAGATTTGAGGGACCAGCGCCTCAGAGAGACCCACTCTCTCTCTCTCTCTCTCTCTCTGTGTTTCACCGTTCATTCAGGTGGCTGCAGCATCCAAGCGTGTGCACTTGAAAAGTCTCACGGGAGAGTAGGGTTTAAGGGGTAGGAGGGTAGCTCCTAAGGGTGTGGGGTTTGGGAGGTGTCGTACGTCATTTGAAGTTGGTACAGCTTGAGTTTATAGTGCAAAGGGTAGGAAATTTGTACATTCGAGCTAAAGGAATTTCGCAAACAACAATGTTGAAGGGAAGACATTATGAGATATAGAGATCTTGAGATTGTGAAGTTGTTGTATGAATGAAACCAAAGAAGGGTTGAAAATAGTGGTAGCAAAGCTAGCGATCTTACCTGAGGGAAATCACAATAGAAACTCAAGCTTGGGGTAGAACCTTCTTTACAACAAAGAACCTTTGAACTAATCGAAAAATTCCCTGAAATACAAGGAAACAATGAAACCGGAACGTGGTAAGAGAATTGTGTGAGAAGTCTAAGGTCCAATGGTCTTTCTCCTTCTACATAAGACTGAGAGATTGATTTAGTTAAATCGGATTTGTACGGGAAAGTTTCTTATAAAATGTTTATTAGACCAAGGAGCTATGAGTTAAAGGAATACTTAAATTTATCTTCGATGTCCTTCTCAGAAATGAACATTATCCAATCAAACATACTAATAAACTAAATATGGACTATTCCAAGTCATTGCACAATAAAGCAACTCCAAGGTTATTTTTCTCATAAATTGCACTTGCAAATGTATCACTCAACGTCATCTAACCCAATTAAACTTCCACGGAAATACGTATGACGTGCATATTCAGCAATGAGACAGGAAAAAAAGAGTTTGTTCAATAACACAGAAACTAGAGCAAGGATTCACGCTAACGACGTCAGCAAAACGCTGTTCGAAACGCAAAATTACCTATCAATATCCCGCAGAGTTTGACCAACTAACTGATTGACTGACTGACAGACAGACTTACTAACTGACTGACTAACTTATTTAGCTGTATGCTGAACTGAAAAACATAGTCGCTGTGTATTCGTATCCGTATCCGTATCCGGTGTAGAGAAGCGTGGGTAAAACTTGTGAGTTGTTGTTTTGTGAACTTTTGGTAACTGGATAGCAGCTGCTGCATTTCCCTTTAGCTGTTTGTAATTGGACACTTTGCATGTGGCACTTAATCAATACATACAACATACATACAACACACAGACAACATACAAAACGAAGTCCTTTTTCAACTCTCTTTCTCTGCCTTTTCTTTCCATAATTTTCAACAGCTTGTTCTAATTTAAATGTTGTACCATGGGAAAATGTGACAAAACGACGAAAAAAAAATACTTTCAAGTAAGTGCGTTGCATATTGGATTACAACTCAGTTGTTGTTGTTGTTGGTGCTACCTGTCAGTGAGAGCCTTGAAGCAAAAACTCATGAACCTGCTTCAAGCTGGCAGCTGCGACAATTCGTTCATATCTTCTCCTCGTCTTTCTTCTTCTCGCCTGTCTTCAGTCTTTAGTCTTCTTCTGTTTATGATTGATCCAATTTCTGCGGGTTTCAAAACCTGTGAGCCTCAGCCTCTTAAACGTTTTTTAGGAGCTACCTTTTCATTATTATTTTCCAGCTGCCACACAGCCAGACAGCAGCTGTATTTGGCACACACACACACACAACAATCTTTCTCTATAGGTGAGATCCCGCATAGTGAACCCAACACAAACTCTTTTCGCATATCGCAGCTATTGTCTGTTCTGTTGTGTTCTGTTCTGGGTTAGGTAAACAATTTGTAAAGGTTGTTCTAAAAGGTTTCATGGTTTGTTTCGAACTGCGCAATCAGTTGAAGCAGCTGAAGCGCAGTTCCTTTACCTTATCTAACCCAAGGAATCGCTTTGTATTGATCTTAAGAGATTAAGATAACTGAAGGTACTTGCTTATTTAGTTAAGCTAGCAAGTGTTCGAAGAGTTTATTGTATTGATATATAATGTGAAAGTTCTGTTCAGTTGCATACTCTCTTTAATTGGTAAGTGAAACCCACTAGAAACCATAGAAACAACCACGAAAATTCCATGGAAAAATATATGAGAAATAGGGGATGACTTCTTGAAGGACCTTTTGTCTAGTTTCTTGTGACAGTTTTGCTAAGGTTTCTGTTAATTGGTTTGCCGACAATTGAATTAGTTATGATATCGAGATTTGATATGGGTTGTTTGAGAGCATATGAAGGTAGTAAGATAAGATCTTTATTGAATAACTGAGAACGACTGAGAAGCATGTAGGAATGTCGATAGGATCTTAAAACTACCCACTACACACTACTTACTTCTATTAGTTTGAAGGTTTTCCTAAGCACTATTTTTCATAGGATAGGATACCACTACTAGGTTAAGATCTCCACAGCTCGAAACCGTTAGAATTTACCCTACATTAACGTAGTGCCATGGGATAGGATACCACTACTAGGTTAAGATCTCCACAGCTAGAAACCGTTAGAATTTACCCTACTTAAGCATAGTTCACCCTTATTCCATGGCTTGTAACGTAATGATCGTTGTTGTTGTTGTTTACTTAATTGAGCACCACCTGCCTACCGAGTAACACAATGCACCCCCTACATATGTACACAGAACACCCCCGCCACATGGTAGAACCCACAACTCTCCTCTCAACCCCCGCCTTAAAAAAACCATAAAGTTCAAGCATAAAGCCTCAATGCCAGAATAACATTGCCATAAAGCAGCAGCAGCATAACAACAACTTCAGTTTCACTCATTCATCTGTCTTTCTCTGTCTCTTTCTATCTTTCTGTCTTTCGCTCTCCCGTTGTCAACACCTCTCTCTCTCTCTCTCTCTCTCTCTTTCGTTTCGCATGTTTTTGTTTATCAGCTTTGCGTGTGGCTTTTGCTGCCGATTGTTGGTTGTTGTTGTCTGAATTGCACCTGGCCTGCAATTTGCATTATTTTTTTACCGTTTACACATGGCCTTTTTAAGCGATCGCTTTGGGTTTTGGGTTCCCTTTTAGGTTACGGTATGAGTGATCCTTCCAGAAACTATCCTTTACTGTAGCTTGCCTATAACTTTGACCTACCTCGACTAGTTAGTCTTCTACTCTTTGCTCTAGTCTACTAGTCTCTAGTCCTAAATGTGTTGGTTTAACCTTAACCCATATCAAATCTACCTTGCGGTATGAATGATCCTTCCTGAAACTATCCTTAACTGTAGCTTTCCTATAACTTTGACCTACCTCGACCAGTTAGTCTTCTGCTCTTACTTTGCGCCAGGTCTACTTTATCTTTACTGTTCTAGCTCTAGTCCCAAACGTGTTGGTTTAACCTTAACCCAATTAGATCTACATAAACTTCTTGTTTCCTTTAGCATGACACAGATCTACTCTTCCCTTGAAGGAGTTAGGACTTAACTCTTACCTCTAGGTGATCGCTACTCTTCTTTTAACTCTTACCTATATCTAGCTAAGGATCCTACCTTTCGAACCTCTTCCATATAACTACTTAACCATCTGCTCTATCCCTTTGCCCCCGACGTCTCCCTTTTCTAATTCTAAGCAGCTGTCACTGTTGTTGTGTTGCCTTTGCCGCGTGCCTAATGTCATGTTTGGCTTGTATACATATTTTATTTTATATTATTTTCTTTTTTCTGTTTCTGTTTGGTCTCCTTCGCTACGCGTTGAGCAGCAGGCGTTTCGATAAGCAAGGCGCGTGGCCAAACGAGTTTGCCGCCTGGACAGAGCGCCTACCTACAGTAAAAAAAAAAAACAAACCTAACCATATCCTCCAACCCCGCCTAAAGCCCTTTTTTGACTGTTTGTCTGGTTTTTTATATATTTTTTTTCGTGGCAGCTGCTGGGCGCAATTTTCGGCAGGTGCATGCAAAAGAAACAACAAATATTATTGATACGAGGTATGCCATGAACTTGCTCTCCCCGCTTCTCTCTCTCCCTTTCCCTGTCCACACTTGCCAAGCGGATCTTCGGTGGTAATTAATATGCCACAAAGCGACATACCCAAGTTTTATGATCTTTTTTGCACCTTTCAATCGAACGCAGGGCAGAGTATGCTCATTAGTGGTCAGTCGTGAGCAGGGATCAAAGTCGAGAGTGTGGTCAGTGCTAAGTTTTGAGTTCTTTGGGGCGTAGACAAAGTTAAGTCCTTTTTGGGTTCTCTTTTGTTTGTGGTTATATGCTTCAGTTGTAATTGGTTGGGCAGGACTACAACTTAACAGGAATTGACACGAAACTCTTCCGGGCTTGAGCATGTTCTGAACACGCATTCCGAATGCACGTGTTGTAATCAAGGATCGAGGGTGAAAGATTCTCCTGTTTCCTATGGGACAGTTCTCCTCTTTTCCTTTTCTGTCTAGTAAATTTTATAGTCCGACTGATTATGCTCTTTCTTCTTTCCCCCGTCTCAGTTAACCTATAATCCTTCTCTTCTTTAACACTTGGATTAATCTAACTCCCTTTTTACTTTCCTTCTCCTTACAGCCTTTGAACGAGGATAAATTTCTGTGCTTTAGCTGCAACAACTGGCTTATCAATTGGCACTCGCTGCAGGCGCTCAACAGCAACGATGCGGAGAGTCAGAGTCGGAGTCAGAGTCCATCGCATTTGGGCAACAATAGCAGCGCTGGCGCCTTGGTGCAGCAGAAGAAGGATCAACCGTTGAAGGGCGCCAAATTGCGACCTGTCGCTCAGGTGCGTCCACAGCCACAGCAGGCACAGATGCCCAGTGTTCCCAACCCGCCACCTCCTGCAGCAGCTCCACAGCCTCCGCAATCAGAGTCCCAATCCCAGCCCGCTATAAGCTATAATAAGCGAAGATTTGGTCGACAAAGTGGATCCTCCTCTGCCACGAGTGGTATACGTAAGATGATGCGTCATTGCAGCGCCTGTGGAGCTCCAATGGTTCTGCATCTGCTCTCCACAAAGCCAGCTCTAACGCTAGCCAAGCTGGCCATGCGCAAGGGCCGGAGTCAATGCCGGACATGCCGTGAGAGTGAGATTAGCAAATGTCGCCGGATGTATCAGCGGAGTTTGTTCAAGGTGGCACAGCTGGAACGTGAGCTGAAACGTGAGGCTCAAGCCAAGAATCAAATACTAGTCAAGGCGTTGGCCACGCCCACCTACCAAAGATTGCCAGCGCCGCGTGTCGATGGCAAAGTGGTGGCCATGTTCCGGCGACTGGGCACCACCCTCAGCACCGAACGGATACAGGATGAGCAGGAAACGAAGGAAATGGAGCCAAAATCAACCGCTCCCCGTCCGCCTCGCATCATGAGTCCCGCCAAGGAGCAGCCACGCTGGACACGCGATCTCGAAGAGGATGAGATACTCCTCGAATTCGATAGTGTCATAACGGAAGTGTTGCCAGCGCCAGCGCCAGCAGCACGGCGGCGTCTGCAGTATCAGCTTACCAACAACAGCGAAGAACCGCAGGCAGAAGCGGAAGCGGAAGTGGAAGTGGAGAGAAACCACACAGCAGTAACCCACCACACCACATTGACAGGGCTGCAATTGCCCCAGGGACTGAGCATTACCTTGATCTGAATGAACGAACGTACGAAGAAGAAGAAGAAGAAGCACAAGCCCAAAAGCAAAAATATAAGCAAAAAAAAAACAAAATAAACCCACAACATATAGTCAAATTGAATGCAAATGTCATTATTATAGTATTAGTATAAATATAATTTATTGGGTACCTCGAGCAAATTTTTAATTGTTAGTTAAAATATTAGCGCAAAAACACAAAACCTAAGAATGTTAAGTTAAAACGAAAAGAATGGAAAGGAAAAACTATATTTAAAATAATATGTATTGTATATTACACATAATTAGTAAACCCTGTCCCCCGTTCCCCAACCCTGAAATTCCCATGTCCAACACAGATAATTAATCCCGTAGTTGAATTTGTTTGCATTTGCCAATGTTATTGCTCCAAAAAATTGAAAGTATTTAACAAAAAAAAAAAACAATTATATATGAATAAAATAACTAGCACAACTACAATCAAAATAATCACAAAAGCTAAAATAGTTTTTTATTTAACCATTCTTACAGCCAATACAGACAATTGCTTAACAATTTGCTGATAATTTGAATTTGAAATGTTAACCGCCAAACAGCAGAATAGCAGTGCCGCCACTGTAAGCTCGTTAGCGTTGCCAACCACTTTAGCATAACATTACGTTAGCAGCTGTTAGCATATCGATACGGAGAGCCGATATATCGATACGTTAGACATGCCATGCATTTTTTTTCTCAGTCTTCTTTTCGTTTTTCTTGCGCATGGTTCGTTGTTGCTTGCGAGTCTTGGCATTTTTGCATTAAAACGCGCTCTCGGCGCTGGTAAACCAACAAAAGTTATTCTGTTCTGCAAAGTGCAGCGTGCTTGGCTGGTAATTACGACCAACTACAACATAATTATATATTTTGTGTTACGTGCTGAAAAAATGTTAATGTCAGAAAAAAAATCAAAAAAAATTTTAATAAAGCAGCAGTCGTAGCAAAAACAAGAAGTTACTGAAAGCGAGTTGACATTGAAGTACGAGAACGCGCGCTTGTATGTGTATTTGTGTGCGTTTGTGTGTGTGTCGTGCGAAATTCTTTTGTGTTTTTATTCTTATTAAAAATTCGCATAATAATTGCAAAAAAAAACAAACGAAGTAAAGCAAATAATACAGCAGCAACAATAACAATTCAAGCGGCAGCTCATTGTTTGCGCGTGCTCTTTGATTTTTCCAATATTTGTTGCACATCGCATAAAAATCAATAAAAAAAAAATATATAAAAGCTGTTCAATTGCTGTTGTTGTTGTTGCTGTTGTCGTCGCTGCAGGAGTTTGTCGCCCGTCAAATGCTTCCGTCAACACGAAGAAGAAGAGCGAACAAAGCTCGCTCGTGCTTTATTTTTTTTTTTGCTTAGACATTTATCGTGTTATCTTGTTTATTTGTTTGGCATTAATCGCGTGAAATACATGATTAAGGCGTTTTGTAATAAAAAAAACTTTAACGCTTGTTTATTTCGTTTTATCTGTTCGCACTACTCAAGGAGGAACTTTTTGCAAGCTGCATTTGAAACAACAAAAACAACAACAAGGGATTGAAAATCTATCTATCAAAGCAAAAAAAAGGTAAGCAGAAAATGCAAAATGATGAAAGAATTAAAAATGGCGCTTGGCAGCTGTCCACCCATACAAATTATATTTGACAAGTTCAATAATCGAAAGTGTCCTATTGTGTTCTCTCTTACACACAGACGCATGTAATTGGAATTGTATAACGGTTCATTGCACTGTGCAATGATGCCAAATTTCGAGTAATGATGATGTTGTCTCCTTTTTGCTTTGCTACACTTCCTTTTCAGCTGCTGTGTCAGCTGCTCGTGTGTACCGTTATACGGGTTTGTGACTCAAAAACATGAATGTGTTGTTGTTGTTTTTTTATTTATTTTTATTTGTATTTTTATATTTATTTGTTTTGTTTTTTCGTTAAGTTGCCTTTTTTGGCATAGCCCGTAATTTGTTTTGTCTCAAATTTGCTGTAATTAAAAATCAAATTGATTTTTCCGTTTCGCAAACGAAACACACAAACCAAAAACAAAAACAAAAAAATGACAAACACAAGCAATCAAATTGTCAGTTAGCAACAACAACAACAGCCAACCAGAAGAAACGATTGCTGCAACAATGAAAAAGCAATTTTCGTATTAAGAAAAAAAAAAAACAAAACTCAGTCAAGGCATTGTCTGCTTATCGCTGTTGTCGTTGTTGTTGTTGCTGTTGTTGCTTGCCACACGTTTGTGCCTCGTGTTTTGTTGTTGCTGTGTGTTGCAACAATGAGCATGGCTAATTTTCGTTTTAACAAAAGTTAAGTACTCGACTCTTTAAGCTTTTTTTTGCCGTTGTTAACGAAACGGTTTTTTTTTTGTTATTGCCCATAACTATAACAACAACGACAACAGCAGTAAAAACAATGACAACGACTTACCTGAACTGAAAAGAAAAAGAAGAAGAAGCAATGGAGTGAAGAAAAAAAATGTTTATTTTTCTTTCGTGCTTTTTGCGTGGCGCTTAGGCATTAACAAACACTACGATACCATGCCACATAATATCCAATAAGAAATGATAGTACTGCATTTGTTTGTGTACTTTTCTTACGTTGTTGTTTTTGTTGTTGTTGTTGTACTCTTTTGGTAAATTGGTCAATTTGTAAGTCTTTGTTACTTAAGTTAAGATTAGCTAACATTAAATTTAAGTACCTTCAAAAAGAAGATCAATTACACAAAAGCAACTTGATTTTTATGCTTGTGATAATATAGTTAAACTTCTTTTGTTTCTTTATAATGTCAAAAAGACGGGGAAAAAAATGGTATTTCCCATACCGGGAATCGAACCCGGGCCTTCTGGGTGAAAGCCAGATATCCTAGCCACTAGACCATATGGGATTATATAATCTTCAACTAAAAATCATCTATATAAAACTGTTTCTAAGATAAATTCTTTAAAATAGATACACCCACATCAAAATAATACCCAAAATAGATTAGATCAAAGATTCTTATCAACAAAAAGTATTTGTATCAGACTTTTTACAGTTCTCCCATATTGTCTAGTGGTTAGGATATCCGGCTCTCACCCGGAAGGCCCGGGTTCAATTCCCGGTATGGGAAATGCCTTTGTTAAGGATTTATTATTTTTTTTTCTTGTTGTTACACTTAATTTATTGCCATTTTGATGACTTGTTATTACCATAATAATAATGAGGCGAGATGTCTTTTGATGAATGCGCCACATTAATCAGCTAATTTTTGGTTGATTCTTGGAAACATTTCCTCAAGTTTCGAAAACTCTCATCCACTTATCGTTTGACCCCCGAGTCTGCTTCAGCTTCAAACTTAACTTTATTCAAGTGGCTTTTTAATGAATATCAGCTTGAAAATTGCCCCAACAAACACTCATGATCCGGCTCAATGAACTTTTTTTTCATTTTTGTTGTTTTTGTTTCTTTTGCTCAGCTGTGCAACTCAATTTTGAGCTGAAGAAAAAGCGAGCTAATTCATCAAAAGTGTGGCAAGCAGCAACAGTGGGGCATTGTTGCTGTTGTTGTTGCAGCCCGCCCACTTTTTAGCTGCTTGCTACTTTCGCAGCAATTGAAACTTTGTTTGTCTTATGGCTTTGTCTTTTTCATTTTTTTTAATATAAGTTTTAGTATGCCATCATCAACATCCAACAACAACATCGACGTATCGCATCGTCATCTTCACAGACAGGCATTAGAAGCGCGTGTGAGAAGATATACGATTGAGCAAGACCCAACAACAGCAACAACAACAGCATACAAATTAACATTTCTACAGTCAAAGAAAGCCAAGCCCCAAGAATCGACGAGAGCTACACATAAAAAAAACTTCAGCTGTTGTTTTTTTCTTCTTCTTCATCATTTTTTATTTAACGCCAACGCGCCAACTGCGGACTGCGTTTTGTTGCTTTTTGTGTTAAGAAAAAACCAGTTGAGTTGACTTGAGACTACTCAGCAAACAGAACAAAAGAGCAACAGTAACAATAACAACAACAGCAGCGGACTGCCATCACCCTCACTCCTCTAGCTCTATGCTGACTGCATATTAAAGCTTTTTGCTATTTGCTGCCTGCCTGCTGTCACAAACCAAACGTATTTGTTTGTCTAAAGCTCTTTTTGTTTGTATTTCTTTGTGTTTGGCGTTTCAGTTTTTCTGTTCCTTCAGGCGAGAGCGCAGTCCGTTTGATGTATGCCGTTTCGTTTCCATTGCGTTGCGATGCCGATCGGACTCCAATCATTTTAATGTGCTACGGGCACTTGCGCTTAATTAACAGCAATGCAATTTGTATAACAAAAAGTCGGGTTTCATTTTATTGCTTAGCTCAGCTCAGCTCAAGACAGACTTCAATCAATTTGAAACCAATGCAATTACACTTAAACGTTATTGTTGTTTAATTTGCGTAGCAAGCAGCCTTTAAACGTTCACGCCTATATAAATTACTCATGCAATGCACTTTCCATTATCTCTCTCTGTTGTTTCATTGCCACTGCGTAGCGCTCAAGAGTCTGTCTCCAATCAATTTCAAGTGCCATTGGCGCATGCGCTTAATAACTATTAGCTGCAGAAAAGCTATAGCGCTTTTCGTTTGATCGCTGGCTGTTGTTACTGTAACTTCTGAAGCGTGTGACCGGAGGTGAAATTTTCATTTTTTTCGATTATTTCGACTAAGCCACTGCCACTGCAACTGCCGTCAAACTGTCTGTTGGCGATAAATGCGCACAGATACTTTTTGGCGCAATATAAATTTCGTATTCGATTCGATGTTGCTGCTGCTTTAAATGAACGAACTGGGAGTGGGTCACACAGCTGCAGCCAGCCAGGCAGCCAGCTGAGCTGAGCCAGAGACCAACGTTGCGATTATAGGGACATGCGAAATGGATATATATACACTACACTACATAACCCAAAGACACACAAAGTCAGAGTCAGACCGGTTGGCGCGAGAGATCTTTTTAAGTTTCGTTCGTTTCGTTCGTTGGTTCGATTCTTTTGCTTAAAGCGTAAATATTTCAATTTATTTATTGGTCATGCGTCTTTCCACTTTCTACCCGCTAGTCGGTTTAAGTCTGGCAGATGTAACTCCATATGTCAGAGAGTCCGGATTCAATGCCGCCGCACGCAAGACACCTCACAACAACAACAACAACAACAATATATGTCAACGGCCTTTGACTTTCGAGTGCAGACGACCCTTCTTATAGACAGACTGTGGGCGTGTCGCCTACTTTAGCTTCTTCTATTTAGGTTTTTTTTTTTCTCATATGCGCATTTTCACAAACATGAAACATGAAAATGAAATGAGTGAAAACGTTTTGCACTTTTTTTGTAGTATTTCTTTGTCTGTTTCTCTGTGCAAACAAAAGCCAGAAGAGGTGTGTACGACAATTTCAACTGCAGGCCATGCATGACCCGCGTGTATTATATATGGGGGTGGGCGGGTTTTGGGCTGGGGCATGGCTAGTTGTTGTCTGATGATTGCCATGCTAAATGGTTGTGGAGAAAACTACTCTATGGCAACAGCGTACAGCTCAATACCCAATAGTCCCATAAAACGAAAAAAACAAACTACGCCACAATGCTTGCTTTGGTTGAGGTTCTAAGCTATGAGATACCCTTTAATATAAGCGACTAACTTGAATTTTTACTCCAGTCCGCACCAAAACATGTCAAAAATGATCCGGTTCAAGATATTAATCAGATATTTTAGAAAGATTGAATCCCATAAACCGTTTCTCTAGCATAAACCACAGCTAAAGCCCGGCTTTCAAACCCATAAATCAATGCTTAACTTCTAACAATTGATTAATTTCGAAACCGATTTCATTCTCAGATCAAACGATCCTCACTTAACTTAATACTTTAAGTAGTATAAATAGGTTGTTTATACATTTCGAACAGCTTTCTTCTTGTTCATAGTCTCTATTTGCATGCGTGCAGGGTATTTAAGAAAGAAAGAAAGAAGTAAAAACTGTTGCCTGTCGAAAAGTAATTTACACGTTTTCTAGCTTTGCTGCACCTCACGACAAGTCACAACACTTTTCAACTTTACAATCGCAATCGCAGTTGAAGTCAAAGTCGAAGTCAAAGCCAAAGCCAAAGAAAGAAGAAGCGAAGTGCGTGAGTTTTTTTTCTTTATTTTGTGTTTTAATGGATTGGTTGTCTGTCTGTCTGTGGAGAGAAGTTAGCATGCTAATTGGGTTGTTGTCTATGCCATGCGATACGATGGCGTTGCCTCGAATCGCTATATATGTGTGTGTGAGTGTGTTAAACGACGGGGTGCACTTAAAAACACTTCACTCTAACTTAACCATAATAGGGTTCATTGAAGTTCACTTTCGCTCCGGGGCAATGATTGGGACTTTAAAGGTCAGCCCATAATGATAGTAACATGATAAAGAATAATTATATGGGTTCCACAACCTTTACACAAAGATACTATTTATTGATATGTGAAATGTAAATAATATCAATGGCATTGAAAAAAAAAGTACTTCCCATACCGGGAATCGAACCCGGGCCTTCTGGGTGAAAGCCAGATATCCTAGCCACTAGACCATATGGGATATTTGAATATGCTTATAAAACTATTTACAAACAAGCTGCGTTATGTATTTATATATGTGTATGAATGTTTCTAAAAATACTGAATGAATAT
This sequence comes from Scaptomyza tumidula, assembly GCA_035044465.1. Classification (NCBI taxonomy): domain Eukaryota; kingdom Metazoa; phylum Arthropoda; class Insecta; order Diptera; family Drosophilidae; genus Scaptomyza; species Scaptomyza tumidula. The sequence continues at coordinate 17,120,987 of JAWNNW010000444.1, forward strand.
CAAAATATGTATTTTTAGATCAGTTTAACTTAATAATGCCAACTATTACCAATAGAGATCAATCTTCTTTACAATATAATATCAAATAAATACATTTATCTTCATTAGCTTTATTTCTCAAATAAAATGTACAACAATCAACATTATCCACGAATATATGTTTGTGTGAACATTAAAAGCCGCTTATAAGTACTATCGGGTCTAAAGCGCATCCGCTTATAATTTGTCTATAACCGCTTTTATATTTAACAGTATCATCATCATCATTGAAGTTTATGTAGCTTAAAGTGAAATCCAAAGTCAATATATATATATATATATGTATCTTGATTGCCGTCCTATTGTATATCTCTCATACCTATCTCAAAATGCTTTATCCATTTTGGATCGTAATTTTTTCTGTTTGACCATTGATGATTACTTCCCCTACCCCTCCCCCCTCTCTCTCTCTATCACACTCTTTTCATCAACTATCCATTCGCCTACTCATGAGTTTTTTTTATTAATTACCAAAACGAGTATTATGTTGCCCGTTTTCGTTGCTGTTGGGTTGGTTAGTTTATTTTTTCTGTTTGATGTCAGCTCTCGTGTAAGATAAATTGAATGAATCTTTGCTGCTGCCGGGAGGAACGCGCTGCACTTGAAGCGCACATAAAAATTGTTGCCTGTCAGCGTCATTGAAACTGTCGGATCTATAGTTTCCCCCCGCTTAAACCACTCCGTTGCCGTTGCTGTCCAAATGTGTCTTCCTTGGCTTGGCTTGGCTTTACCGTTGCATGCATCTAAATGTGTGTGTGTGTGTGTGTTGTGGTGCGCTAATGCAGTGAAAATCTCGTAAACTTCATTTAATTTACTAACATTGGCTGATGATGAATCAATCATCATTGCGTCTGCGCGCGGCTGCCTAACTCTAGCTATTTAAATGAACCGGTTCTTGCCCCATACCCTAATGAGCGAGGAGTCACTTGTTGTCTTTAACCCGCACATCCGCACACAACATGATGTGTAAAAGCAGCCAGCAGCAGCAGTATCTCCGATTCATCTTCATGTTTATTAGGTAGGGCTTTAAGTTTTCTCCACGGGTGCATTGTGTATATTATATATGGTGGGAAAGTCTTTGAGGAGGGTTATGTGTGGTGCATGTGGCGCTTACACGTGTGTCTCTCAGCTGCTTGCTTATGACAAATTGAATTTATTGGCTTGGATGCGCCATATAAATTATGATTGCTCGTTTCATTTAGCCCAGATTTCAATATTCATTCAACCGTTGGGCAAGCTTTTTATGAGTGCAACTTACCTGTTAACTCCTCAAGTTAGGTCCCAGAAAACGGGTTTGTTTTCCAAGAAACCGTAAAAAAAAACATCGCAAAGTGTGGAAGAGAACCGTTTGATGATGTCATTGAAATATTACCACACTTGAGTTGATTTAGTCTTGAAAGAAGTGCTTGAATTGCATTGCATTGGATTAAACATATATACACCTCATATTATTTAGCATTGCAATATGAGTGTTTGAGTGTTGCATTCATATTTCAAGGGTGTCTCCAGTCTCGCTTCAATTGCAATCATTACGTATCTATCATAACTGTTTAATTAGCTGGTAATACGAGTTGTTGAAAACCTCAAATTGCAAAACTCGAGCTGTGAATGTGATTTTTGTCTGTGAAGGTCTTTAATGAGGCATTAATTCAATTCAATTCTATTAAATTTCATTTTGGGGTTGCCTCTTAACGCTTCTTTTCGTTCTTGTTTAGCCAATTAGCTAATTTGCCAATCCTAAATATTTAAACATTTTAGCAACATTTGTTTCAATACAATTTGCAAATCATTTTAAGGTTTGTTTCCGTTTCTTTTTGCATGTTTGCCAAATCTTTTATCATTGTGTCACGTTCAATGTCGCGAGCTAGCACAAAAGAGTTGAGGTTGAGACGAAAAGAGAATGAGAGAGAGAGACAGCATGAAGTTGGTTGGTTTTCGTTCAAGGCAATTCAAGGCAAGGCGCGTGTATTAAATGAGAAACGAATGGGAATGAAACTGTAGCAATTAGCTTAAGCACTTTCATTCAAGAGCGTTTACCAACACTAACACCTATCAATAAGCAGGCAACGCTGTCCTGCAACAATGGCAATGAAACACTTTCAATAACTTTGCCTTAGCGTGCGAACCAACCAACATTGTAAATTGGTCGTTTTGGTCATTATTTAAGTAATTACCCGTTTTTTTTTCTTCTTAGCGACATGCAATTTATTTTCAATTATACTACATTTATTACCACTAACATCATCATCATCACTATCAACATCATCATCTTTATCAGCTTGAACAATATGCTTTGTGCTTTTGCTTTTCTTATGATTATATTGCATTCAATTAAACTAATTGCTTTGGAAATTGAGTACGTTTTCTTCTTGTCTGTCTGGTAGGAAACTTGTTGAACACTAAAATTGATCACACTTTTCAGTCAAGTCAAGTTGAGTTGAGTTGAGTTTAGTTGTTCAACTTTCATTTTGTTTATGGGCTTAATTTTAGCTATTTATAATAATTACCAGCACTATAAACCAAAAACCTACAATAAACAACAACAAAAGTCGAAGCGCCAACTAATAAAAAAAAAAAAAAATGCTCATTTTTTAGTGCTGGCAGTTTTTATAGCTCCTCTTCTGTGTTTTATTTTTTTTAACAGTTGCGCGTGAGCGGGCAGAAAGTTCAGACGCCGAGTCAGAGGCTGTGCTGACCACAAGCCGACTAACAACAACAACGTTGTCGTCTGCTGATCGTCTGAAACAAGTCGGCAAGTCAACGCCTGCCTGCCTGCCGTCTAGTTGACCCCAAAGCAAGCAAGCTGTAGTAGTTAACTACTACTTGAAATAATTTGTAGAATGCGCATCAGGTCTGAAAGGTGAGTGAAAGGCCTACCTAAAAAAATGTGCAAAAGGTGACTGTTTAAACGGTTTTGTGTTTGAGTTCATAAATGCGTCCTAAATTCCTCGAATTTTCCATATTTCTTAAATAACTCAATTTGTGAAATTTCTCTGTAGGATTATTGCAAGTTTATCATTTCAAAAACCCCAAATACAAATCTTTCAGTTACTTCACAAACGATGACTAAAGCTAAGAACAATAATAAAAAAAAGCAGCTAATGGTTTTGGATTTATGCTATCTCACGGCTATTATAATAAAAGCCCGTTGGAAACAAGATTTTTTTATATTTTTGTCTCTGTGGTTTTTCACAACACTTGTTCGTTCTTTGGACTCTTCAACAGATCAGATTGCCAACTTCTTCTTCCCTCTCTCCACACACACTTCTTCTTCTGCTTGTTCTTACTAGACAGCTGTCAGCGTCTTGTTTTCTTATGACTCAAGCGTTGTTGTTTTTGTTTTTTGTGGTTTATCTAATTGGGAAATTATGTTGCTACCAACATCTAGATAGCAAAATGAGCTGATATATATTTAACCTACAGCCAAAGTACGTGCTACAAATTGCGCCAGCTTTGCTGCGGCGAACCTTAGTTGAAATACTAAAAAATATGTAGCCATTGGCTACTTTCGCCTAACTGCCACTGATTTATGTAGTTGTTGCATATATATAGTTTATAGTGCACACGAATAATTTTTGGTTGTTTGACGAGCGGTTTCGCTAGCCGTGATGCAGTTTTGGATGGGTTGTTACCAACTAATCACATGTTTCTGGTCATATAGCTCTGAAAAAATGCTTGGGGTTGACTGGTTGGTTGGTTGGTTGGAGTTGAAGTTGCAGTTTTGTGGTTTGTTGTCCAGCTTTGCGCTTTAATAACTTCATTGTCAATGCAACAAACGGGTGCATAACAACAACAACAACGGGCAGTTGTAGCAAGCACCAACCATAACAAAACGAAACATGTGATCGTAAGTAAGAGAGTTGGTTTAAAGGGGAACTGTTGATATATCCTGTAAAACTTAGGAACGTTTTCTTACGATATCGATACATAGAATAGAATATAGAATATGCTGCACATGTAGTTAAAAGGACAAGGACAAGGAGTAAAAGTTTAGCCTAACAGCTGTTAAAGCCATTTAATATTCAACGCTGTATGAAGAACTAAGAAGAAATCTGAATTATAAATGTATTTTAACAAAGAGTTGGCTTGCGTATATAACCCATAAAGAGTATATATATAGAGGGTACTCTGGGTAACTGGCCAACAGCAGTTGGTTGTGAATGTAAGCAACAAAAAACTATAAACAAAAGGAGTGCAACAGCGCTTGACTTCTTTTCTAAACGCTGCTTATTGTGCTCATGCTCAGCCTGCGGCCGGATTGTGGTATGGATTTGGACCAGATCTAGATGCGGATACGGCCTCTACAGTACTGTCTCTCTCCCCCAGCCAACAACAACAACTACGACTACTACTAGTGATGGTGTTGTCCACACAGTAGTCATAGCGATAATATCGTTGTGATCGTAAGCGTCAGCGCCTTGGCAGATTTATGTAGAGTGCCAGGAAAGCAAAAAAAAAGAGTTTGTCGTTGGGGAAAAGGGGAGCAAGTTGAGCTTGCGACGATTTCACAAATCAGAAAACGCAATAAAAAACTAAACAAAAAAGCGAATATCTTCATTGAGATCATCATCCGCCTGGTCTCCCTCCGACTGACTGTCTGATCTTTTAGCTACAGGTTTTTATGATCGCATTCGCTGTGTGTGTGTTTATTTTGATGGTGGGTAGTTTTTTATGTGACCGCCACGAAACCGAACCAAACCGAACCAACCAATCCGTCGGATCATCGGGCAACAAAGCTGACTTTGCCTTATTTAGTTTTCTATATATATATATATAGAGATATTTACTGTACGATTTATGGGTGCATGACTCTCTCAAGCTAAGCTTCGTCATCATTACACCCGCACAACAGGGCAACAACTCCCTCCACTCCCCCTTTCTGTCCTCGTTTTTTTTTTGCAAACCTTGATTAGATTAGATCACAGACAAGGAGCAAAAACTTATGCTTGAACTTCGGCCCTGTCAACAGTCATTTATCAGACTATCTTTTTACTACTCTACTCTACTTTGCAGATGAAGATAAAATAGCAGCGTTGAAATTTCTTGGAAGCTCTTTTGTGTCTGTGTTCCTTTGCGCTTTGTGTATATATATGCCAAAATTAATTAATCAGTCGTCGTATCCATTGAAATAATTAATCATTCGAATTCGAGTAAGTTGTGCGTGATTTATATCTGTGCAAGAATCAACGAAATTACTCAACCAATTTAGTAATAGAATCAACGGTTCTTAGTCAACATCAACTTAACGAAACAAACTATAACTCTTATACGCACAACTCTTATACAGTTATTTGCATTGCATTTACAGTTAACAATTGAAACACAGCAGCCCTAAATCAGGGCGCGTCATTTGAAAAGCTTTCGATAAATCCCCGATCAAATAAAATTGTTCTCTTCTTCTTCTGTGTAGACCCAACCCAAAAGAACATAAACACACACACACACATACATACATACAAATACATCAAATGGCAACAACAACAAATTTCGAAATCTACATTGAACTGATTTAATTTATGCATTGAACTCAAACCGAGAGACTGAACCGAATTCGCTTCGTGGGGCAAGTTGATTAGAAACAGTGCACAGCCTCCCCACAAAAATAAACATAATAAAGAGGAAGGGGGGGGGACCCCCACCGCTTAGCGATAGGAGTGCTAGATATATGCTATTATTACAAAAGTTTCAAACAATTCGTCGTATTGTGGCAATTGCCAGCTGCTTACAACAACTGCGATGAATCAGCATTTGTTTGTTATTTGTTGTTGTAACTTTTACAGTTTATAAAAGAAAATGAAAAGCTACATTTTTGGACCATTTCGGGTTGAGCTAGTGTATTATCACACAAATAGATATATTCCCACGCCCACGTATCTATTTCTAGGTCTCTCTCTCGATTGTTTCACTGTGTTATTATTACTCTTACTTTAACATTTGTTATTGTTATTATTATTTTTTATGGTTTTGATGGCATTGCATTGTGTTTGGTTGTGCAATTTGGCGCTTTTCCACTTTTGCTTCCCTTTTTTTTCTATCTCATTCGCCTCGTTCGTTTTCTTCACGCTCTCTTTTACTCATACACATGGTGGGGCGGGGTGGGGCGGTAGATGGTGTATTCTACTTTCCATTGCAATTTGCTGCTGCTTTTGTGGCATTAATTTGTGTTATTTTAGGCTTTGCTCTCTTTGGTGTAATTGTTGCCACTTACCGTTGTTCCAATTCCGTGCATTCCCCCGCACCAAAACAAAAATATTTTCTGTACTTGTTGTTATTGTTGCCGGTGAGTTGAGTGCCGTTAGTTTTGATTGTTGCTGTTGTTGTTGTTATTATTTCTTCCGCAACGTTAATGGCGCTGTTCTGTTTTGCTTACCCACACGTCGACTTTGTTGATACTCTATAATGATTTGAACCAAATATGAATGAACTAACTTATTAATTGATTTATTAATGGGTATAAGCAAGTCAGTATACCCTTGTCAAGAGCATTTCTCACTCTCGTATATGTACTTGGCGTGTCTCTATATGTATAGTTATATATATTTTCTTTTAATACATTTTCATTTTCGCGCAAAACTAAAAATAGTCGCACACAGGCATAAATAAAAGCACACGCCTACAGTTTTTGTTGTTGTTGTTGTTGTTGTTATTGTTGTATATAAAGCGTTAAGTTTATAAACTTTGCACATTTTGCACAAAATTGTTCACAGGGCAAATAATATCATCACCCACCTGCTGTGAAGTTGGCACAGTGGAGCGGAAACATAAAAAAAAAACTTATGCTTTGATTTGTGAATGAAATGGGGCAGGTCATGAATAAACATTGCTTTTCATTAACAAAAATCATTTTTGAAAAGCTATAAATAAAAATAAACGATAAGATTTCGTTTCAAACTGAAACAACTAGTTCAACATTAATTTTTGATCTTTTGGCATTATCTGGGCGCCACTGTGCAAAGGCGTCAACGACTCAACGAGCGGTTGCTGCCCTCTGCTGCTTTCCATCTTAATCCCGAAACACCTCACACGAAAAAAAACGAGTGCTAAAATTAAATATTCAAATTTGTTGCCTTAACATTTGGTTGCGCTCTGCCGCCGCCGCCGCCAGCCTGCTCTTAAAGCAAGCGGTTCACATAAACTTTGGCTATATATTTATTTAAAATTTATAATCGATAAATATGTGTATGTGTGTGTGTGTGTGTGTGTGTTGCCAAAATGCCAGTTAGTAAGTATTAGAGCTAATAACAAATTTCCGTTGAACAAAATGAATCACATTTTCGGTATCTCTGCAAAAAAAGGGGGTAAACCAGTAGTAGTGGTATATCAAAAAAACAATACAATCCCACAGATCTATCAGGAGTCATCAAGCTTGCGCTGATAAGCAAAACTTACACATCTCTCACTCTCCCGCACACAAACACACATTTGATAAAATTTATTGCAAGTATTCGCGTAATAGCTTCCGGTTCAGCAACCAGCAGGTACGCATCAAGCAACAACAACAATGAATACGAACTAATCAGCGCACCGGCTCTCTCACTCTCTCTCTCTCCGTTTCGAAATGAACTCTCTCTTACGCGCTCTGGGTCGCATCTCCCCCACATAAACACACTGGCATATGGCAACGCTGTCAGCTGCTTGTGCTTTCAGTTCTAAACGATCCATTGCCGCGTCCGTGCGCGTTTTTTAGTTAGCTTCGCTTTGATTTGTTGTTGCGGCTGCGTTTTTAATTTTGCGATTTGTTTATAATGTTTGTACAACAAACAACAACAACAACAATAGATATAATAAACATAGCATTAATAAATACGACAACGACTAACATAACGACGATTGCAGGCAACAACGTTTTGGCCTGGTAACGCCTAAAAAAAAGTGTGAGTTCTCCCCCACCCAACGCACTCTTTCTCTCGCTCGCTCAGCTGTAAATGCATAAAGTGTAAGTTGTGATTTTCACTCCCCCGCCTCCACTCTCGCTCTCTCAGTCAGCTGCTGCTGCTGCTGCTGCGTTTACTGTTGCTTTGCGTGACTTTCCTTCTGGCGCCTCATAAGTATATGTATATGTATATGTGTGTGTGTATATCTGAGTGTAAATGCGCAACGTTTTCTTATCGCTCGTTTTGCTTTACTTCTATCAGTTTTCATTTCGTGTGCGGTGTTCGTGTGTGTGTGTTTATTGATACTGCATTTGCACAAGAAGAAGAAGAAGTAGGTTATGGCAAAATGAGCAACAACTAGAAAAAATACAAACAGTGAGACAGACAGACGATGAAAATCAATCAGCAAAGTGGCTCAGCACGCAGTGCATGTAATTAACACGCAACCAACTGTTGTTGTTGTTGTCATTGCTGTTGCATGCCTGTCTCTTCTTCTACTTCTTCTCTTGTATTGTTAAACAAACAAACACAGACAGACAGCTGATAGTGTCGTGTCATGTTGTGTTGTTAGCTTAACATACAGATATATATTATCAATGCAGCGACACAATTACGCTATAATTGAGTGCGTACGAGCACAACAACAACAGCGTTTATGAACAAACAAACAAACTTGATGCAACTACAACAACAACAATAATGATGGAAAGTGTGAAAAAGAAAAAGCAAGAAAGAGTCTGCCTGATTGCATGCGTTTCAACGGAATTTAGTTATCTATCGATTGATGCTGTCGCCAAAGGCGGTGATGTAATTTGCATATAACCCAACAGCAACATCAACATCAACAGCAACTCTGCAAGCCACAACAACAACAACATCGCAACCACATACATAATTTTTTTTCGAACGATTTCAGGTTTGATGCCCACCAAAATTTGCCTACGCAAGCGCAGTCAATTTTCTTATTCAGTTTGTTGTTGTTGGTGTTACCTAAATACACTAACTAATCGCTAGCAAAGTCTATATAGCTATGAAATGATGTTTGTTGTTGGTTTACCTCTAAAGAGTTGCCATACTTCCTAACATTTCGTATTAAAGATAAACTTATGCTCTCTCTGATATAAAATATCTTCATCAAGGAGTTTATAGCAACCGCATTTAAAGAGTATTTAAACAGAGTAGAGTTTTCTGCTCTTGTCGAATGTTACTGTTGTTGGCTTGTCTGCCTTGCTGGCTAAGCGGGTGAACTAACAAAAGACACACAATAAACAAATCAAATGCCATAAATGTTGTCGCACTCCGCCCACCCGCCAAAAAAAGAAGCAAGTGTCGGACTCGGATTGATGCGATATAGACGCAAAAAAAGATTTGCGATTTGAGTCAGCAGCCAGCCAGCCAGTCACAGCTGTGAAATCCAAGTCAACCATCAGCAGCAGCAGCAACAACAGCAGGTTCTCTCTATCTCGCTTTCGTTTTAGACGTCAGGGTGGAGAGGGAAACCCCTTGCCCGTAGAGACGACTCGTGTGTGTGTCATGCGGCTAGTCTGGCCAAACAGCAAAACGATTCGTTTTCAACGTTGTCGTCGTTTTCGTTGTTGTTGTTGTTGTTGTCGGTCGTCATTTGCTGCTTTTAGACAATGCTACAAGTTCCTACACCTACGACCTAGAATTTGCCGAATATGTCAACAGGTATATAGCTAGTATAGATAGTATGTATATATATATATATATAATTTTATTATATAAATGTAGCACGTCAGCTAGTTTGCCTATATATACAATTATTTAATTATTTACGTATGCTTTTCTATAAGCAATAATATGTTCTTGGTTACTCTTACAAAGGGTAGTTTCATATTCTTGTGCGTGCTGTAAAAAGAGATATTTTTGATCATTTTTCAAAACTATTTCGAATACGTGACTTAAAGACTAAGTTAACTGATTACGTTTTTAAGTTATCTTGTTGAAACTTGGGCTATATTTATGCTTCTTTAGTTTGAGATACGAAATATGTATATCAAGTCAAAGATAAACGTATGTTTCCGAAGATATTTCAAACAAATTTGAAAGTCATACCTAAACCGAAAGGGTATTTAATCTTCTTGCCAAACAGAATGTTGAACAAATTGCCGCAAATCTTAGTTGCTTGTGACATCTTATTTGAAGCGGCATGAAATCAAAAGCAGGCGTGGCATGTGCTATTCGCCCTTGACAATGTATAAATAAATACGTGTCTTTAGAAATAATAATTTTGTCTGAATTTTTGGTCGAATTTTTCAAACTTTTGATACATTTTTGAGCTGGCTTTGAACACGCGACCTTTTGTTGTTAACAAGTTTTGCTCTCTCTATGCTTGGCGCCACGCTGAGAGACCCTCTCTGACCCTCTCTCTCTCTTTGTTTTGACCCCTCAAAAAGACAGCATGCGCAATGGGTGGCTCTCTGGTTTTATGGAAGCCAGATTTGACAGGCTGGCCAAGTTGGTTCCATGGTGTAATGGTTAGCACTCTGGACTCTGAATCCAGCGATCCGAGTTCAAATCTCGGTGGAACCTATCCTTTTGAAACTTTTCTTTATTCTCAATATATCTTTGATGTGCATTAAAGGTTTAAAGTTGATTTATTATGCAGTTATTCAGTTAGTGAGTCATTAGCTTGAATACATATAATAATAACTGTTTTAATAATGATTCAACTCAATGTTTACATGCTCTACAAAGATAAGCTTTTTAAATATACTGCAGAAATCATGCAATTTATATGGAACTGTTTGTTATATGCAGATAAAAAACAACTTGAGAACAACTTGATAGTGAAAATAAATAAATATAAGAACAAAGAAAATAAACATGATTTATTGAGTATCCTTTTGTAGTAGCACAAAAGTATGCTATAAAAAGTTGGGCAACTTAATCGTAAAGAGTATAAAGGGTATTAGCTTAGTAGCTTAAAGGGTATTCAAGAATTCAGCATTATTTATTTGTAAACCTTTTCTAATAATTCACCTTCAATGAAAATCTTTCTCATAATTATTCAGACTGTTTTGTTGTGAATGATTTGGCAGGTGTGTTTCATTCCATTTCATTCCGTTTGCACACTCTAATCACAGACAAAAAGAGACAGAGACAGTTGGTGGATTTAGTTAATAAATTTTCTTATAGGCGACAACGCACACGCAACAACTCTGCCAATGCCATAAATTAGAACAAAAACTAAGCAAAATTAAAAAAAAATAAATTTCAACTCAATTACTTAAGAGCAAAATACATACAAACGACCAATAAGAACTCCGTCAAGCCAACCCACGCTTAACACAACAACAGCAACAACAGCAACTACATCAACAATCTCTTAAACCACCAACAACAACAACACTCACACATCACACTCAAGTTGTGGCCAGTCTCATGTCTCTTAATAATGTTTGTCATTTAGCTGCGGGCCTAATTTTGTAGCGCACTTTCGATGGCAACATGTGGCAACAACAACCAACAATTGACACAGATTAGCTCACAACAGCAACAACAACTAAGATAAGTGTATTGGCGTTGTAATTTTTTCATTTGATAAAAGAGAGAAACAAATAACAAAAAAAAAATTGTGTCAAGGGGGCTGCATGACAACCAACCAACCAATTACAACAACAACAACAACAGCAGCAATACACAAATTAAATAAAATTAGCGACGGTTTTGCACGAAAATGTGTGTGTGTGTGTGAAAACAATGGGGCGAAGATGGGCGCCAAAAGGCAAACGCCGAGTAGCGTTAAAAAAAAACAACAAAAAAAACAAAATCCAAAAGCATACAATGAGTAAATTTGTACACACGCTTTGGAGCACGACAGCGCAGTCGCTGTTAGCGTCGCTGTCATTGCCGGCTGAACGCCCTTACACATGCGCCGTCTCCATCCCGTGAACGCTCGGTGTGTCTGTGTGTGTGGGCGAATCGCGGCGCATAATGAGAGAGAATGAGGTTTTCGTACGACATTGAACTCGAAATGTGTAGCGCAAAATGAAACAAGAAAAAACGAAATTAAAGCAAATATCGTGCTAGCTTTGCTTTACCACTATTTACATACATACATACAAACAAACAAACATTCGTGCTGTGGTTGTTATATTTTTTGTTTATTGTGTGTTTTTTCTTGCTCGATTTGATATTGAGCCTGCCCTAAAGCCAGTAGGCATTGGTATTGTAACAACTTCCAAATAGCCAGAAGTAAAAAATTAAATCTTATAAGTAATGATTTCTTTCTAAATTTGCTGCTTGTTAAACGGTATTTGTGGAGTGTGTTTGGATTCTCTTCTTTTGCTTTGCCATACTAATTTCTTTTATATTTATTTTTTTGTTCTTTTGCAGTTTGCGCTTGAGAAGTTAGCGGAACGAGAAGCGATCGTATTGCAATTGAATTAGGAATAACAATTTACAGTTATTATTAAATAACATATAAGCACACACACACACAAACACACCGCACACACAGCAACACAATGGTGGACTATTACAAAGTATTGGATGTAGCACGCAGCGCCACCGACGGTGAAGTCAAAAAGGCGTAAGTATTGGAAGGATTTGTTGTGAGAGAGAGAGAGACATAGTTAGTGGCGCCCTCTTGTGGAATAGCTCATTCCAACGATGAAGCTTCCATTTTAAAGTGCTTTTTATCGAGTACGAAAAAAAGGAAACCGCTGCTACTCTCTCTCCATTTTCTTAAATTTGTATGCGCTCTAATAACTTTATTTTGAATTTGCAGCTATCGAAAATTAGCACTCAAATGGCATCCGGACAAGAATCCAGACAATTTGGAGGAGGCAAACAAACGTTTTCGTGAGCTCTCCGAAGCCTACGAAGTGCTTTGCGATGGTAAGTGCTCAATTTTAGCACAGGGTTGCCCATAAGTTGGTATTTCTTTAGTGGAGGGCGTCATCTCGCTATTATTATTATTATTATTATTATTATTATTACTGTTTGTTGTTGTTTGTGTATGTATGTAGCCCGTAAGCGGCGAATCTATGATGCACGGTCAACGCTGCACAAATCAACAGCTAGCAGCAGCAGCTCAACAACAAACGGTCACTATTCACGTTATCGCAGCGGCGGCGGCAATGGCACAACGGGATCATCATCTTATACAAGTCGTGACTATGATCGTGATTATGATCGCTATTATCCCAGCTATAGTAACAGTGATAGGCGAGGCAATCGCTATCAGGCGTTTACCTTCCGCAACTTATTTGAGGGCACACCGTTTCACAAACTCTTTGGTAAAATCTCAAAAGAGAGGCACACTTTTGTTTTTGGTTTTTCTTTTCGTTTTTTTTTTTTGAGGTTATGCCATTGTTGTTGTTAACCTTGACGCGCACGACGTTTTGTTTACTTTTGTTTTTTTGCATAAAGCGCGCAACTAAAAACTTTTCCATATCGTCATCATCATCATCACGATCATGATCAGTCAGCGATCTTCATTATCTACTTTGTTTATGGGCCTTGTCTAATAGCTTCCCGCTCAGCCAGCGTTCAATTGTTGACTACTAAAATAAAAGATTTCAACAACTTGAAGTATCATTTAATTAACTTTATTTCGATTTTTCAATACAATTGCAGAGAAGAAACGACGCATTTATGATGAGTATGGCAAGGACGGCCTAGGAGATCGCGCCCAAAATCGCACACATGCATCACGACATCATTATACACACGATTTTGATGACTTTGATATATTGGGCGGTTTTCCATTCGTGTTCCGACCACCCGAGGAGGTGTTCCGCGAATTCTTTGGTGGCAATTCACCATTTGCCGATTTCTTCAGAGGTACGTTTTAAATACTTCTTGTGGAGGATCTGATAAGTAACTTATTTCTTCCTGTTACACAGATGCCAATGGCTATTCAGCAGCGAATGGCGCACCAAGCAGCAGTCGACGTCATAATGGGCATAGCGGTGGTGCTGCACGACATCATCATCATCATCAGCACAAGATGGCGAGTCCATTTGGTGCACCCGTGCTCAACTATCAAATGATGGACTTTTTCTTACCACAAAGCGGTTTCACTACCTTCTCCGCCAGCAATAGTGTCGCCGCCAGTGGTGGCCACCATGGCGGTGCAGCTGTCAAACGCACATCAACCTCAACCGTATTTGTTAATGGCAAAAAATTGATGACCAAACGGTAGGTCGATATAGGTACAGATTCCTTTCAAGTGATTGACGATTAACTTTTCCTTTTGATTGCAGTGTCGTCGAAAATGGCAAGGAAACTGTCTTTTCATATGAAAATGATGTCCTTAAATCAAAGACTGTGAACGGAGTATCCCAAAAGCTCTCTTCAATAGCAAATTAATTAATGGAAAATACAAAAAAAAACAAATCATTAACAAAAACAAGATGCAAAAATATAATAACTATAAAACGTAAACGCGCAAACATAACAAATTACAAAGAAAAAGTCATAAATTTAAAAACAGATGAACAAGAATATATGTGAAGAAGAAGATAATTGAAAAATGAGAGAAAATAACTAGGCAAACGAATATTGCTTTCTTAATAATGCTTCGATCATAATTAATATGTTTATAGATATTGTTCTACATTAGAATTTAGTTATGTTATTAATTTGAAATCGTTTTAATTTGGCAAAAAAGCACTGGCAACAACAACATCTTTGGCATATAGGACATAACAACAACAATCAATCAATGGCAATAAATTTCAAAATTCAACACTTTGGAGACAATACATGTACATTTATTTAAGAGTGCGATTTCAATCGAAAAATTCCAATAAATTTGCTGTCATCAAAATGCGTGAAATATTTCCAAAAAGCCAAAACAATAACAACAACAACAAATGATACTCCTTAATGCAAATAAACATATAAAATTAAAATTTAGCAACTTAGCTGATATGCTTCTTGCGCTTTTCTCTCCTCCTCCCTCTGAGTGTCTAAATTGTAGTAGTTAGCTATCGTTAGTCAATTAAGTTGCCACAATACTTACTACTTAACAAAAAAAAAAAAACAAAACAAAAAATCGACAGCAGCGGCATCAACAAGAAACAAACAGAAAACGACCAACAAAATGCGTTTGAGCTGCATTTTTCTCTTGTAAATTATAAAAATGCATAAAATATACATATATACCTAAAAACAGAATACACAAACTTATACATACATATATATAAATATACATAGCTATAATATTAAAATATTGCAAAAAAGGAAAAACTTACATTTCTGACATTGAATGTTTGTATTTTTAATAATAATTTAAACATTTCTTTCATAGTCTGTAGTCGTTTTTTAAATGCTTAAGCTTAAGAATATTCTTACATAACCTAAAAAAAAAAACTAAAAAAAAAATTATAATATATATAGCGTATTTGAATCGAATGAGATACATATACACACACAAAAACCAACTAATCATAATCGCCCACAATTTAATAGTGTGTTTTAGTAGTCCATTCTCTCCTCAACAAATTAATTGCAAAATGAAAAGAAAACAACAAAAAAATACATTGAATATAAAAACAAATACGATCAATTATGCGCAAAATGTTATTTTATTGGAGGGCGTTTGAATTCTGAATATCGTTCGCGCTTTGCTGCAGTAACTTCGGAGCGTTGCCACCTCAATGCATATCGTTTAATTCAATCTCGATTTTGCCAATTCGATAGCCACCAGCTGACGATCACGATAACTTGTTGAGATGATTATTTTCTAGTGTGCAACACTGCATACACACATATTGCAGATAGTTCTTATTAATAAGCTTATTTTTTACACATTAAATGGTATTACAAGCAATTGCATAGACTTTAAATGGCAGCATAATGACACGTAATGATCACATGAAATGGTTCCACGGCCGCTTGACACGAGAGGCCGCCGATGATTTGCTTAAACAAGGTGCGTACAAAACGACAACTGAGACTCGCCCAAAAAGGGGTAATATTTTGATAAGCCGTAATGTGTAATATATATTTGTCGTAGATATCGCAGGTTACGAAGATGGCACATTCCTGGTGCGGGAAAGTAGCACGGCAGCTGGGGATTTCGTCTTGAGTTTGCTCTATCAGGTATGTGACACACGAACAACAACAGGTTGCAATCGTATACGTGTGTATGTTTGCTTGTATGCGTGTATTAACACGATTATGCATGCTTTCCTCTGTTTGGTCTCGTGCGCAAGTCGTGTTGGATCGAGCCCATCTCTAAAATTGATATATTTATTATATTGTGATTGCTTGAAGGGCGAGGTCTGTCACTATCAGATCCGACGTCATGGCGAGGACGCCTTCTTCTCAATCGATGACAATGGCCAAACGAAAATCTTGCATGGATTGGAAACCCTAGTTGATTATTATCAGCAAGATCCAAATGGTTTGATTACGAAGCTAACGGTTCCACTCACTGGAGATCCACCGCCTCACAATACACGCAGTCAGGGTGTGACGAATCTGCTGCATCGTGCCACCAGCAAGAACGAGAGCAATGTCGTCTTTGAGCTCCTCAAATGTGGCTATCGCAATTTCGATGCCAAGAATCAAGATGGCCAAACGGCACTCCACTTGGCCGCCTTAAATTGCAATGAGAATATCCTTGTTCTGCTGCTGGATGCACGTGTACAGGTGAACAGTGCGGATGCCTTTGGTTGCCAGCCATTGCATGTAAGTGATTGAAACTAACGTTAATATATCTATCTTCAACTAATTATTGCTTATTTAGTATGCCTGTCGTCAGAAACCAGCCAGTTTTATACGCACTTTGCTTGCCGCCCAGGCGAATGTCCAAGGACGCAACATTGAAAACGGATATGTGCCGTTGCATGAGGCCGCCAAGCATGGCAATTTGGAAGCAGTGCAGATATTGCTGGAGGCACATGCACCACTGTTGCCACGCACCAGCTCCGGCGAATTTCCCTTTGATCTGGCCAAGGAAGCAGGCCAAACAGCCGTCGAGGAGTTTCTGCTCAACTACAAGCTTCCACCGGCGAGCAGCAGTCGGGAGCAGTGGTATCATGGCACCCTTAAACGTGACGAAGCCGTCTCCATACTCAAACAGTTTGCCCATCACTTGCAGCGCAAGCAGCTGGCCACAGGACAACCGGTAGATACCGCTGGTTGCTTTTTGGTACGCTACTCCGAATCGCCAGCAGCATCGGGCTATGTTCTCACTCTGCTCACCTCAGATCTGATGGCCAAGAACTTTCTCATTTCACAAGCGGATCTCTATCAAAACAATGGCAATAAGGTGTCAACCAGCGGGGTAAGTAGTACACGAAGAGACTCAAAGTTCTGAAATTAAAAATACTTTATACATATTTCAGTCAAAATTTCTGTACATTGATGATGGTCCCTATTGGCCAAGTCTGGAGCATTTAGTTGCGCATTTTATGCGCTTCTCCTACGGCCTGCCGGTCAGTCTAAAGTATCCAGTGCCGCCACAGCCCAAGCCAGAAGTGCCATCCTTCTCCACAATACCACGTGCCACCCATAAGCAGCAGCGTGAGATTCAAAGTATGCCCAGCATGCCGCCACATCCAAGCTCATCCAGCTCCGGACTGCCACCTACTTTACCAATCAGCAAGAAGAAACAAAAAGAGAATGTTAGCTCTATGTTTAATACATTGCGCAGCCCCAAGAAGAGTCTCTTTGACATGAATAGCCTGCGCAAAAGTAGATCGAAAAATAAACGCAGTGATTCAGAGAGCAGCATCAGTTTTGAAGCAGCTGCAGCCCGTGCCAAGGAGGAGCTGCAGGCGGCTGCTCCAATGTTAAAGAATCTCTCCTTCTCTACGGATTTCAGCAACTTCAATGTGGATAACGATGAAGATGGCGGCAACGAGGTGTATAATGTGCCACAAAATAATACACCGATTGAGGTGCCACCAATTGCAAATAAGACTGAAGCAGAAGTCGAGTATTTCACCAAGAGTGATGTGGCCATTGAGCGAGAGCGTCTCGCTGCACTCACGGCCAACGGGTATTTGCCCACCATGGATGTGCACATGCTGCTCGATCAGCCCCTCAAACAGATTGACCCAAAGCAGCAGATGTCGCGACTGGACTCAATAATATCCACTGGATCCACAGAGAGTGATATGGCTGGCTATCTGCAGCGAAAGTGCAGTGGAGGGAGTACATCGGGATTCAGTTGCGATGACATGGCAGCAGCCAAGCAGCGTTTCTTTATACATCGCGATCAAATCGAATGCGGACCAGAGATTGGCTCCGGTGACTTTGGCTCGGTCTATAAAGGTTGGCAGCGTCGACCGGATGGCAATCGTTTGGAGGTGGCAATCAAGACGTTGCGCGATGAGGAACCGCAATCCATTAACAAGCAGGACTTTCTACGCGAAGCATCTGTCATGATGAGGTTGGAGCACAAGTGCATTGTCCGCCTGATCGGCATCTCCAAGGGTGATATGCTAATGATGGTGCAAGAACTAGCGCCTCTGGGTTCCATGCTGCAGTACATACTCGATCACAGTGCCGAAATAAGAGTCAACTACGAACTCAAACTCTGGGCAACACAAATTGCTTGCGGTAGGGAAGAACAATCAATCAATATTGTTATTATTACTTAATACTTTCGACTCTTTCAGGCATGCATTATTTGGAGACGCAACACTTTGTGCATCGCGATTTGGCTGCAAGGAACATACTGTTGACGTCACGACAGCAGGCAAAGATCAGTGATTTCGGAATGTCACGTTCACTGCGTGCTGGCAGCGATGAATATCACTTCACCCAGGGCGGACGCTGGCCCATCCGCTGGTATGCGCCGGAGAGTTTCAACAATGGCATCTTTTCACATGCCAGCGATGTTTGGTCCTTTGGCGTTACATTGTGGGAGATGTTTGCGTTGGGCGCACCGCCATATGGCGACATATTGAATAAGGATGCCATTGAGCTGGTGGACAACGGACAGCGTTTGCCACAGCCCAATCTTTGTCCAGCTTACATTTATGCCGTTATGCAAAGCTGTTGGAACTATCATCCCAAGGAGCGGCCCACTTTTGCCTATTTAATGGAGTTCTTTAGTCGCGATCCCGAATACCAGAATCTGCCAGAATTGGTGCAATCGGTGCATATCTAATCCAACTGCCCCTACAAACCACTTCCCCTTCTTACACGTGCAATTTGTTTTACATTTTACTCCATGTATTCATTTACTGACAGCTTGGTTTATTCCAATTTCTAACGTATTATTGTTTTTATATATCTCTATACATATATATATATATTATTGTATCTATATCTACTTGTACCATATGTCAATATATATATATATAAATATGTATATATATATATATTTTTGTAATCGATGTGAAAAATATTGTGTCAAATAGCGAACAAGTGCCTTACATTATAATTATAACAAATAACCAATAAAATGTTACATAAATAAAGATCTTTTATGGTCAAATTAAGTTAAACCTTACTGACTGAGATCCAATAAAAATTATTGCACATGAAAGCGGGCAAGAAAATCATATCAAGCAGCTCTTAACAGCGTGCAAAGTTAACGAAAGTAAGAAGCAGAATTGAGTGGTTTCTCTGCTGCTGAGAGCGGAGCGGAGTTTACAACTGAGAGCTGCACTCAAAGTCAAGCTCAATGTTATTTGAGTACAATTTAAAAAAACTCATTTTCTAGCACTCAGCTGCTGATTCTGTTCGCCTGGTATTTCAGCTAGAATTTTAATCAATTTACCCGGCGATCACGAGCTGGAAAAAAAAAACAAAATCCGATTTTGTAATTTTTTATGTAACGAATTTATTATAAAACGTTTTAATATAAAATATATAGAAAGACAATAAATGTGTATATAAAATGGTTATTGCTCTTATATGCTATGAATTAGTTCAGATTTATTAATCAAATCAGGTGTGCGCAGATCAGATATATATATTTACATCTTTATGCAAGTAATAAAAGAAATGACTGAAACAGATTATTGCGATTGGCTCTGCTAGCAAAGCAACAATCAAATTGAGCCATTCATCGCCTGCTTCACATTCGAGGAGGAGACCAGCTTCAAGGCGCCAATGATTCCATTCAGGTTCTGTTCGTTGTATGCCTGACCCTGGAGGGGAGTAACCACAGGTACCAGCTGATCGTTCTGCGGCAACTGTATGCCAATTTGCTTCATCAATCCCTGCAAGAAGAGGTTTAAAGTAGAAGTTTTTTCAACAGTTTGAGGAATTCTCATTTAAAACTTACAGCTTCAACTTCGACGCTTAGCTTTAGTTTCATGCCACGGTCATCACCCTTAAGCTCGAGTTCCTTCTCCACGGTAAACTTGGGTGTCTTGCCAATAACCCAATCCCAGGAGCTGTAATTGGCACGCAGCTCATTAATGCCCGGGAACCACTTCTCAGTCGGATTAATCAACTGAAAGCCACGTTGATTCATCGTCTGGGTGCTTCCACCGTCCTCCAGGGCAGTTGCAGTGGTTCTCAAGTACTCATAGCCCACGGCGGAGAGCAACTGCGGCACATTAACATTCCGATTAACATCAACAAGATTGCGAATGGGCGAAGGCACAGATGCAGTGGCACGACTGATATAATTAGCCGGTTCCTTAACCAAAGACTCGCCCAAATGTAGTTTATTGGCACTGGCCAGAATCGTGCAATGGTGATACGCATTTGGACGTCCAAGTTTGGCGGCGGTGCCCGATATCTGAAATATATATAAGGTTAAGAGATAAGATATGGGTGTTGTCTGTTCTCTGTCTATCGGTTATGAGTAGAAGCAATCGGAACTTGCTCTTTACAATTTTTTCCTTGACAAAATTATTTGAAAATTTCCAAGGTCATTTTTTTTTAAATGTCCAACGATAGTGCTACCAAAATATGGCGTCAACTGAAAGGTCATGACTTTCCAGATGTTGTATGAGGAGTAAACTGATAAGTACGTAAGCCACATTTCTAACCTTTTTGTTGGTGATAACAATATCATCGCGATCGTTGATCTCCGCCTTGATGGCCCACTCACGGAACAGTGCACGCGTCACAATATTTAGATTATATTTGCGATCGTAACGCTCGCGCGGAGTGAAGAAGGTGCAGTTGAGATTGCCGCGATCATGATAGACAGCACCGCCGCCGCTATTGCGACGTGCCAAGGTGATGCCTTTCTCCATCAGCTTGGAGACGTTGGCTTCGGTGAATGGATTCTGGTGGCGGCCAATGACCACACATGGTTCGTTGGCCCACAGGAGCAGTACATGATGATGAGCAAAATCGAAATTCTTATAGAGCCAATCTTCTAGAGCCAGGTTGGTAAAGATGTCATGTGATTGCGAAATGAATACAGATTTCTTGATTTCTGAATCGGCGATTGGTTTTGATTTTTTAATAGTTGTTGCAGTTTCTGGTGCATTGCTTGCAGTTACACTGCTGGCGTTGTTATCATTAACAGTAATGTTATCGCTGGATTTTTGCCGCGTGATTTCTGTTGACGTTGCGCCCAGGCGCTGTAGCAACAGCCGCAGTTGGCTTGAATTACGACGCAGTAGCAAACTCATTTTTGAATATGAAACTTGACAATCGAGCAAAAAAAAAAAGAACGTTAGGCTTTTGCTTTTATTGCACAATTATGTTGCTCTCTTCTTTGACAAGGAAGTCTATTGGGCACTGTTGCTATGTCGCTCTCCCTCTCTCTCCCTCGCTTGCTCGCTTATTTTTCTTTAGTGCTCTCTCCTCTGACGGCAATGCACTTGCTCACTGTTTGCAGTCCGTTGTTACAAAAACAAGGTCAACGTCAGCGCGTCAGTCTGCTAATTGATTTGTTGTTTCTTTTGGCAGATTTTGAATAGCCGCTGCAGCGATTGAATCGATCCCTCTTTTCTGTTAGGTTAAGTTGAATTCTGTAGTCTATGTCTATATGTTTATGCTAGGCGTGTTTTAATAATTATCTCTATCAATTCTATTTTAGCTTATAAAATTTTGCTTCTTCTTTCTTCTTGTTGTTCTTGTTCTATGTGTTTTATGTATTCCTTTTGGTTTATTGCTTTTTGGTTGTTGTTTTGGACTTTAGACCGTAGTATCTGCTACTGTATCTGCAGCCACGGAGCTAGCGGAGATCAGGTACTCGTGGAGGGCAGGCGTTTGATGGAGCCACTTCCAGGTTTGATGTAGACCGCAGACACGCTTACGAAGACCCAAGCAGTCCTTGTTGCACCACTTATCTTGCATACTATGCTTCACATCCATCCAAATAGGAATTTAGGCCAGAAACTCTAATCCGGCCAGAAAGAAGTGTCTGATACGCAATACGGCACAGCGTGAAAAAGTTATTTTAAAAGGGTTGCTTTGTGTACGTTGATAATTGAAAATTTTCCACTCTTTGTGCCAGTTGTAGACAATATGGATGGTGCGGGTGGTTAGACGAACGCGGTGTAATACACAAAACAAACACAGAAAACGATCGGCAACGAACAGTAAATGTTGTATGCACGAGAAATCACGTCTAATATACGTCGGCACAAGATGAGTACTGATTTAATCTTGGAGAATGGCAAGTCTTATTAGCACTGTGTACTCACATGGCACTTTTAACATGGCTGCTCCTCACTTAACAGTGAGCTTTTTAAATTTGTTTAAACATTTACAATTTTCTTGAAGCTGTTAACTGTATATTTGCTGCACTTATTAAGTTTCTTGTAATTTAATCAACATAACTACAAAATTTACACAACAAACATATGTAGTTGGAGCTAATTGCGTGTGCGTGTGAATGCCAAAACAGCTGTTTACCATATTACAATTAATTACACTACGTTTTGTTTGCAAGGCATGCGTTCAAATTTTTTTTTAATTTATGTTGTTCGTTCGTAAGCTATTTCAGTTGGGTATTCCGCCGTTATTGATGTATTCTGCTTCTAGCGGATCTATTTTCTTCCGGGCGAAGCGCGCTGGCAGCTCCCAGTCCTCAATCGCCGGACCACCCGTGACCTGTAGGAACATGGATTACAAAGTATTAGCAAAAACAATCAAAGTTTAATTCGCAGTTCGCAAAAACAGCTACTGAAGTAAATGGGCTATAAAGTTAACCTTTTTGCCTCCGGTCTCCCCTGAACTTGCCTGCTGACTTCCGGTCGACTTCGCGCTTGCGACCGCCACAGCGCCCTTGCGAAATTGGATGAGGGGCACCCGCTTTGTTAAAGCGACTACACTTAAACGCACCATCTTTAGTTTTAAAATTGATTAACTTTTCAGGACAAGAAACTGTCGAGCTAAAGTTACGTCAAAACAGCTGAGTGTAAACCTGAAACAGTGCTGCCACATAGTTTTAAAATAAATTGACAATCACACAGAACGGGGTCTTGCAAAGAGCTGCCACTCACAGGGCTGCGGCGCATTAAAACAAATTGTTTGCATTTGATAAATTTGTAAAATAACTCACAAAAATCATTTTCAAGCTGGCCAGTGCAATGAGCGTTGCAGGCAGCGCTATTAGTACAGCTGCAGGCAATGCCGTCAAAAACAATGCTCTTCCAATGGCTCAACTTGCCGATGGCTGGCTAGAACTAGAATCTGATCCGGGCCTCTTTACGCTGCTGCTAGAGGATTTTGGCTGTAAGTGACTGGGGTTAAATAGTTATTAGCCCAAAACTTACTGCTCTCATTGTTTTCAGGCCACGACGTACAGGTCGAAGAGGTCTACGATCTCCAAAAGCCAATTGAAAGTCCCTACGGATTTATATTTCTCTTTCGCTGGATCGAAGAGCGTCGTGCACGTCGCAAAATAGTGGAGACAACTGCTGAAATATTTGTCAAGGATGAGGAGGCCATATCAAGTATATTCTTCGCCCAGCAAGTGGTGCCCAATAGTTGTGCGACCCATGCGCTTCTCTCTGTATTGCTAAACTGCAATGAAAACAACCTGCAGCTTGGTGAAACTCTAAGTCGGCTCAAGGTGCACACTAAGGGTATGAGTCCCGAAAACAAGGGTCTAGCCATTGGTAATACACCAGAGCTGGCATGTGCTCACAACTCGCACGCTATGCCTCAGGCTCGTCGCCGATTGGAGCGCACTGGAGCTGGCGTCGCGAGTTGTCGCTTTACTGGGGAAGCCTTTCACTTTGTCAGCTTTGTACCCATCAACGGCCAGCTGTTCGAGCTCGATGGTCTAAAGCCGTATCCCATGAATCATGGCTGCTGGGAGGAACACGAGGACTGGACAGACAAGTTCCGACGCGTCATGGCTGATCGATTGGGCATTGCCACTGGTGAGCAGGATATACGATTCAATCTGATGGCAGTGGTCCCCGATCGACGTATTGCCATTACGCACAAGCTCAAAATGTTGCGCACCAATCAAGCCATTGTGTCCGGCACACTCCAGAAACTGCTTAAGGCCGACGAGCAGGGTGAGCGTGATGAGCAACAACGTCCAGATACACCAACTACTCTGCTGGAGCCGAGCGCATTTACGGCACGTGATTTGCAGTCCTTGCTCAAGAATCTGGATACGGAAATAGCCATCAATGAGCAGCACTTGGCCGATGAGAACGATCGAAGGCAAATGTTCAAGGTGGACGCAAGTCGTCGAACCCATAACTATGACAAGTTCATTTGTACGTTCCTCTCCATGCTGGCACACCAGGGCGTACTTGGCGAGCTGGTAAGCCAACATTTGTTGCCCTCCAAGAAGATAGTCAATCGCTTGAACAGGCAGAGTACAACCACTGCCGCCAATGCGGCAAATAGTAATGTGGGAGGTGCGAATGCAGCCGGCTCCAAATCCACACAACAGCAGCAGCAGCCACAACAGCCGCAAGCTCCGAAAAATGGCAAGTCGCCTGTGAAGACGCCGGGACGAAGGCGCAAGGGTCGCAACAAGTGCAGGAAGCGCAAGTGATGCGAGTTGATTATAAACCTATTCTTATTTATATATATAATAATTATATATCTTATTTAGTAAGTTAATAAGTTGCACTTTTAACCAAATTCAAATTACATATTTTGGTTTTATATTTTGATCATTTTTTAATAATAAAAAACATTTTGTTCATGTGTGATTAAATATCCTTTTTGGCATTTAAAGGACTTAAACTGTATGTGTGCTTGTTTGTTTGTATGGATTACAAGATGTACTTGTACATATATATGTTTCTATATATCTATATGGTAATTGTATAACAAAAAAAACAAAATAAGAACCATTTCCTAAGCCCTCATAAATCTTATTTTTTCGCATTCTGCTTTTAATTAGGCACAATCTTAAATAATGTAAACATTGTTGTGATCAACAAATCAAAAACAATGCGCTCTAACAATTTATATATAAATGTTTTCATTTGTGTCTATAGAAACTATAAAAAGAAGGCATTTGACTGGCGCCTATCAATATAGTTAACAAACAAAATTATTCACTACAGACAATGATAATTGTTTACGTTTCCTTGTTTTTCTCTATAGCTGGTGATGATTAGGAGGATGCTTGATAGCGTTTTTTTATAGTTTGGTGTTTGATAGACTAAAGCTAAAATGTTTTTTTAAGCCGTTTTATCATCTATGGATATGGCCGTACATAGTATTTGTATATAGTATTTTTAATTTTTAACGATACATATATGGATGTGTGTGTGTGTGAGCAGTACAAGAGCAGCCTTTAGAAAGAAAAAAAACATATTTTATTATGCTTTTTTTTATTTGTTGTTTTGTTTTAGTTTGTTATTAGATTCGGTTGTTTGTTGGTTTTTCTACACGAATGTAAAGACACTTTTTGTTTTGCTTAGACACCGAAAGAATTTTTGGAAAAGTTGACAAAACAAAAGCGTTTGGACAACAAATTCACAAATTTTGAGACGTTGCGTGTGTGTGATAATATGTATGTGTGTTGCTATTATTATTATTATTATTTGTTGTTGATGCTTGTTGTGTTCTAGTTGCAGTTCTCCTCCTCTTGTTTTTGCAGATGTGTTCAACTTGAAGTCGTTGCCGTCTCCTCCTCCTTGCTGCCATTTGTAAGCTGTGCGGCGGTTGCATCTGCAGCTTCAGTTTCAGCTTCATCCTTTGCCTTTGTCTCAGTCTCTGGCGCATTGTCATTGTTATTAGCGGCAGCCACAATGGTTTTAAGCGCATCAGTTATTTCATTCTCATCGTTGTTCGTCTTCAAATGCTTTTCAATCTCACTGCGCACCTTAGCAATATCCTTTTGGCTTTTTGGACTTATATTAATTAATAAGTAAACATTACGATTTAAGATATCTTATCTTAAGCCTACCTGATGTGCACAAACAGTATGCCATTGATTGTGTTCAGCATTTCCAGCACAGAGCCCATCGATGGTGGTGTTATGTGTATGGGTGGCAGATCGCTAGTCAGCTTGCCATTAGAGTATATATCATTCATCTTGCGCTGCAGTGAGACTGCCTCGTGGGTCAACTGACGCAGAGTCTCTGCCGACTCGCGCGTCTTGTCGTGCTTCTCACCCAACTATAAGTGTTAAACAGAAGTTTGATTGTTTGCTTGCAAATATGCCCGAAAATATTGACTCACCGACGACTTGTAGATGGAGTAGGTTTCCTTTTCGCTGGCCAGCGCTGAACGGAAATCACCCATGCAGGATTGTGTGCGAGCCATCAAATGATAACTCATCGCTACATGCATTGCCTTATCACCAAAGTACTTTCGATTTAGTTTAAGAGCATGCTCAATAAAACGTAGCGATAGCTCATATTCGCCCAAAGCATGTAGAATTAAACTGATGTTGCTCTGGAAAGTCATTAACAAATAAATATATATATAAATGAAGAAAAGGATAGTTACTTACATCGATGAGTGCCACCTCGGGATGATCCTCACCACAGATGAGCACCAGGAGATAACGTGCGCGATACAGCAGCTTAAGAGACATGCCTACATGTCCATTGGCAAACGAATAGAGTGACAAATGTGTCTGCAAAAAAAAAAGAAACAAATTAGAACCATCTGTTAAATAAAGCTTACTATCAGAACTCACGTATTCCAATATGGTTGAGGGATGATCAATGCCATTGACACGCTCGCTCATTATGACGGCACGCTGTTGAATGGCCAAAGCATCACCGGCATCGCCCAGCAGATAGCTAAGACGGGCAAGCATTCGCAGACACGAACCATTCTCCTGATGCATTGCACCGAAAACATTATTCAGTAAATTGAGCGCTTCGCTAATCAGTTCGTAGCCCTCCCTGAGCTGACCCTGCTGGATCTTAGCCTGTCCTGTCGTATAGAAGTTATAGGCATCTGTGGCACGTGGACTGATGTGCTTGACAACGGGGAACACATTCACAATGTCATCATCGCAAAACGTGGGCTTGTGCTTCGACTCAAAGTTGTATTCACGTATTAGCACCTGGATGCCAACCTTCAAGCAGAACG
Source organism: Scaptomyza tumidula (assembly GCA_035044465.1). Classification (NCBI taxonomy): domain Eukaryota; kingdom Metazoa; phylum Arthropoda; class Insecta; order Diptera; family Drosophilidae; genus Scaptomyza; species Scaptomyza tumidula. The sequence goes on from JAWNNW010000444.1 coordinate 17,148,277, forward strand.
CGCGCAGCAGACTAATGCGCAAAAGTCCATACTTGCTGCCAGCAGTCTCAATCGAGTCGCACTCCAGATCCCAGTTCCAGTAGGACTTTATCTCCCGGCGTATCTGCTGCCAGAGGGAGCGAGGTGTCACCAAGGTCCAATCTGAATTGCTGCCATTGAATGAAGTGGATATGACAGATGTCGAGGTGCTGTTATTGCCACCATTCTGTGTGGACGCTGCAGCAGATTGTTGTGGCTTGGTTTGGTTCTTGGCCGACTTGTTGTGCTTATTGTGCTTGCCACCGTTGTTGCGCGTCTGCTGCTTCTTGTGGATATCCTCACTGCTGACGGCACCATTGACCGGTCCCGTGGTCAGCAGACAGTTCAGAAAGTGACTTATTGCCGCCGAGAGATGCAGTGGCTCTGTGCTTTGCATGTATGTGTAGTAGATGTGCTTTGTGGCGCGCACAATCAACTCCAAGATGGCAATCCTGTGCAGATATTCCATGCGCGGCATCTCGCCTAGCATTTTGATGACCTTGCCCAGGTAGCGTATATTGATGCCATGACTGTGTAGGGATTCGGTCAGACTCTGACCATCGATGGGCGGCGAGGAGTGCGGTATGTGTTCCTTAATGAACGCAGGTATTTGCTTCACCACCAAAAACTCGGCAGCATCCTGAACGAGACGCTTTTGCTTGGACAGGGATTGACCACCGCCATCGGGTCCATCGATGTGACGAATGCCGGGCGAGAAGACATCCGGATTGAAGCGGAAATCAAACTCCTTCTCCTTAAGCGATCCGACAGCGGAACAAGCACTTTTCACCACTTCGGCGGCCTGCACCTCATTGGAAACGGCTACATTGGATTGTGCCTCACGGATGGCTTTTACCATAGCCTCAGCGTTCTTGGTCTCACTGGAATTGGTCTTGGATTCCTTCTCGTCTTTCTCCTCTGACACATCTTTTTCAATTGGCTTTTCAGCTGGTTGTTCTTTTGGCTCCTCCTGCTCCTGCTTCTCAGTAATGGCAGGCAAATCTTTCTCCGCCTGCTTTTTGGCATTCAGCTGCTGGAGATGCGATGCAGCAATACGAATAAAATTGACATAGCGATCTTCGATGAATGCCTCGAGCAGCTCCTGACGCAGGCAGCACAACTTATGACGATGTTCAATGGGGAAGCCCATCTCGGTAAGCTCCTTGCTTAGCTGCACATCCTCTAACTTCAGGAAGTTCACATCTGGTGGGAAGGTGCGCAACAAATCGAGTATATAGTGTCGCCCATCGTTGCCAATGATGCCCTTGCACTCCACCGACGAGCACAGCTCGACGGGCTCATCACGCTCATTCAGCACCGAATGTGGCAAGATCTTCAAATGCTTGCCCGCCTGACGCAGCAGCTCCAGATACTTTGGGTGACTGAGCACCGTCTTGCCAAAATCAATCGAGCCATATACAACAGATTGCTCCTGTTCACGCTCCAAGATGCCGGGTATGATGGACTGGGCGGTAACACGATAGCCACGATAGTCAATCACAACGGTGCCCAGGGTGTAGAGACCCTCAACATCGACGGCATTGTAGACACGCACACCATGTAGATCGTAGCGTGGTGCCACAAATGCTGCATGATCTCCACCCAGCTCCTTGTAATGATCGCGCACATCAAAGCCCAGCGAGAAAAATATATTGTTCCAAATGAACATTTGCATTTTTGAATCCTCACCGGGATTAATAGCTAGTACGTTGCCATCGATGACGGCCATGGCGCCACGTGTTGCCGCCGTCACAAAATCACCGTGCACCTTAAAGATAGCGCGCTCGCGCAGCAAGCGCTCTGGCAGTGTCTTTCTGGGCAGTTCCCGAGTCGTTTGCAGCTCCTCGTTCCAATCACGCGTCTGACCGGGAATATGCTCCTCATAGCTAATAATTAATTGATTGAAGATAGAGTTAAAAAAAACAGGAATCTCAAAATTTCTTCAAATTGACTTACCCCAGTTTGGAGCTAAAGGCATCTTCGGCACGTATGGCGTCCACGGTGTGCTCGAGTTGCGGTGCTGACCACTGATACACCTGATAGGGTGTCGCCACACGTTCGAAAGCATGACGCATGGTGCGACGCTTTTGGATGGCCTGAAAGGCGCGTCGGAACGAGGGCGAAATGTGCGACAGTAGGTCAATAAGCGAATGGCTCAGATGGCTTGGATTGTCGGGCTTTGGGTTGAAATTGTCATCTGTGGATTGATTAATGTAGAAACCCTTGGAGCAGGCAGAGATGTGAAAACGTTTATCCTCCATCGTGACAACATACAGATACATGAGATCACCATGTAGCTTGCGTGGGCCAGGTGGCGGATTCCATGCGGATGTGGTCAGCACCTTAAGAGCCTGTGGTCCCTTTGCATTCTTAACATTTGGATGCAGTGGCATTAGTGGTGGCTCACGGACACCTGGCGTCACATAATCTGGCGGTGTGCAGTCCACCGAATCGGGACGTGTTCGCTTCTTGTCCAGCAGATCGCCCTGTGTGATTGTATTCAAAAATGTTAGCGAAGTGCAATCGATGCCATTGTATGCATCAGCAGGATCCAGATTCTTGAGCAAATCGCGCACATGGCGAACATGGATGCGTGCCTCGCGCATTGTGTACGGCTCCTCGACAACGCGTATCGTGGAGTTCTGCTGCAATGGTTCGATTGTCTTAAGCTCAGCAAAATTATCTAGCGTGACGTTGTCCAGCTGCAGAGAAAAGCATGTCCTATGGCATGTCTCCTCACGATCCATCAGCAGCTGATGAATCTCCTGCACCAGCTCCATGCTTGATAGCTGTACCGAGAGTATATCCGCACCAGGACTGCTTATGTTCACTGTTATGCCAAAATCATTCAAAGCATCAAGATCAGAATCACTCCCTGCCGCAGCGCTCTTCTCCTCCGCTGCTGCCTCCTTGTCGGCGGGCACAAGTTCATTTGCATCAACATCAGCATTACCATCACCATCACCATTTACCGCTGCCTTCTCCGCATGCCCATTGCTCAAAGCGGCAGCCGGTTCAGCAGACTCAACAGCATCTTGTTGAAGCGGGCTTTTGTTACGGTTCTTCTTGCCTACACAAAATATATATATATAGAAACGAAACGACATCAATTGTTATTCTAATTGTGTTCAAGGGCTTGACGCAAATGTATGGTTACAGTATCATTTATTCAACCAATACCAATAGAGGTTTTCTTTGTAGAATATTTAATGAACTTGTTAGATAAACAAAATAGATAGTATGTAAATATTTAGATAATCTTGTTGCTTTCTTCCGGTCATACGTGACATAGTTTCCAGGAAACCACACTTTTAAGCTTAAGGTCTTATTAAATCTTAGTAACTCCAATTAACCCAACTAGATAAATTCAAAAATGTTGGTCAAAAGGCCAATCACACCAACCTGACTTCACCTACATTTTGCTCACTTGTTACATAATAGTATGAACTGTGTGCATTTACTTTTGCCATTCAGTGTAACCGGCTGCCAGCAAATGCATATGGCAACTTAAACACACACATGCATGCCTGAATGTATGTGTGCGTGTGCTGTTAAAAAAACAAAAAACAAGAAACCCAGTAACTTGTGATAAGACAGGCGCCAATGAAGAGCGCTGCTTGAATGCAGCAGCATAGAAAATCTCATTCAACACGCATCTATCATTTGACAGAGTCTCGCTAATTTCGATCGAAATTACAGCAATCTTAATTTGATAAACAAACCAATATACGACAAGCAGTTGCTGAGAGCGTAATCAATATACGACAAGCATTTGCTGAGAGCGTAATCAGTAAAGAGAGAACGAACGAACTGTGCTTGCGATTTTTGTTTAAAAAAACATGATTTTACATAATTTACGGGGTGATCGATTGCTTGAGTGCGGGAGAGTGTTTGTTTGTTGCATGCAAGTACGTTAAGTGGCAAGCACGTGGTAATTGTAGGTTAAATAAACAATTAATTCGTTGGGCGCCGCTCCTGGGGGTTAATGAACATCGGCCAACGACATTTGTGAATCTTTGAACGCAACGCCATGTTAAAAAAATGCACGCATACAAAAACTAACGCACGCACACACTTATACATATTGAACGAAACTCCCACTTACACCAATGCAATGGAAACGCACGCGGTGCTGGTATTGCTGCGCTATTGCCCGTTGGGGGGGCAACGACAACAGCGCCGAGCAATAGACGACGGACCGCATTAGAGCATTATAGAAAAAATACATTACGTAACGTAAAAATGTTATGTGATAGACTTTTTTTTCTTCTCGTTAATATCGCACTTCAGCACTGAACGGTGACAGTGATAGCCATTCGCAAGACAAGGAATGTGAAGGGGAGTGGGTGCTTTGATCGAATTTGTCATAGTTAACGCACCTTTCTTCTTTGCTGCGGCGCCGCTGCCATTGACCAAGTTCTTTTCGCCGGCTGCGGGTGGTGCGTTGTTGTTGTTGTTATTGGCCTTGTTCTCCTTGGCTTTGGCCTTGCCAGTGGCACCAGCATCGCCAGTCGCCGCCGTTGCATTTTTTGCATCAATTTCGAGCGCCATTCTTCTGTTTCTGTTCTTTTTAGCGCACAAAAATCGAAAATCAAATCCAAATTCTATTACACGTTCACGTTGCCGTATTACACAACTCTACGGTGCTCGGGCGACTGTTTGCTCTCTGCTGTGCTCACTGCGCTCAAACCTATTGCGCGTATATGATTGTTTTAATTTATTTGTAACTAGTATCATACATCTAATTTAAACGGAAATTTATTGCCGGTTGTCTTTTTTATTAACATATGACAATTAGATCTTTGGCTACGTTTAGCACATTACGAGTTACGAATTGATATCGTTAATTTAGAAATTAACGCGTTGTTTTCGGCTGGAACCCGACAGTGTGACCGAATTTATTGAAAGGTAACATTCCGTTGCTCTTACGAAAATACAGTCTGGTATTTTTTGTATGTAGAACTGCCAATCACCGCCGTACGTAACCATGCGAATCAAAAAAAAAATAAATAAAATTTAACTTCATTTGTGAACAAACATGTCGCTCATCAAAAATCTAGTTAAAGAAACTGAAAACAAGCCGCAAAAGAAAAGGAAGAACGCGGGCTCTGACGATGATGCTGATGAAAAGGATAAGCCTTTGGGGCCGTTCGTTATGACAGCCACAGATCACCAAAGATTGAAACTTGAAAAACTAATGAAAAATCCTGTAAGTCTATTTTTTACACATTTTATCCAATCATTTATTAAAAAAATGAATTATAGAATAAGCCAGTTATCATACCGGAGCAACGTCGTGATCGCGACTACATGTCCTCGGTTCCCACATTTGTGCGCAATGTTATGGGCAGCAGTGCGGGCGCCGGTTCCGGAGAATTTCACGTCTATCGCCACTTGCGACGCAAGGAATACGCACGCCAAAAGAACATTCAAAATCAGAGCATACGCGAGAAAGCCGAAGATGCATTTCAAAAGAAATTGGATGACAATAAACAGAAGGCCGAGGAGCGTACGGCCAAGAAACGTGAAAAGCGCTTAAAGAAAAAGATGCGCGTAAAACGACGAAGAGAACAAAAACCCAAGGAGGAGGACCAGAAACCAGATATCGAATCTAGTGAAAGTGGCTCGGAAACAGAAGCTGTGCAGGAAACTGTAGCAGAGCAGCCAAAAGAGCCGGAGACCGAAGCTGTGCAGGAAACTGTAGCAGAACAACCGGAAGAGGTGGAGGCTGTACAGGCAACAGTGGCTGAGAAGCCAGAGGTAAACAGTACAGAGAAGGAAACTGCTGCCGAGAAGCCAGTGAGCGTCAAGGAGGCCACATCAAATACCGAAGAAACAGTAGCCCTTGAACAGTCTAAAACACTTGATGATCCAATTGCAGATGCAGATGGAACTTAACAACTTTGTATGCTTATAATAAACAAAATAAATATTACTTATTAGTGAAACAAATTTGTGGATTTATTTATTTTTTATGTATGTTTATATATATGTATTAACCATTTTCTGTTTCGACTAAATTGCCATATTGTTGTTATAATTGGCAAGTCTGTTCTGGTTTCTATTGATTTATTTATAATAGGTCATCGATTTAAAGGAGCTTTGGTGATAAGAGAAGCGTTTTTTTTTTTGTAGTAAAGTGCGAATAATGCTTAAAGTACAAGTGTATGGTGCATTACATGAGAGTCCTCTATATTGAAGTTTATATAATAGAGAGTGCTCGACAAAGCTCAATACCCTGTACCCACTACACAATCGTTGGATGGAACTGGGCGCAATTAGAATATATATAATTAATATTTCTTAATAACATACAACGAGTACAGAGCATAGAAAATATTTTCAATTGTTGCATTTGTCGTTTTCTTATTGTTTCTTGAAGAAGCAAATTATTTATTTTTCTTATGTTCAAATCCACAATCCTGATCTCATTTTTTTCTTTCTTATTTACTGCGTGTGTGTATAATTTAAGAAATATTCAAAGTTCCACAAATAATTAATAATGTATACATACATATAAAGACTACTATATTTTTCCTTTGCACTTAAAAACAAATTAAATTATAATTAAATTTGCAGCATTTTTACTAACGTAAATCATATTTTGAACTTAAAGCAAACTTAAACTTGTACACACATTATAAATTTATTTGTATTGTTTTGTTGTTTTTGTATAAATCCTTTAGCAAAAAAGAACACAAAACTCTGAAGCTGAGCTGAAGCTATGTTTGTAAACGTTTGTAAAAGCATTGATAATTGTTATTTGAAATAAAATCAAAATTACCTGAATTTTATGTGAATAAAATTTCGAGTAATTCGCAATAACAAATGTTGCCCATGTTTTTTTTAATAGTAGATATCGTTCGCTCTGCGTTTGAATAATTGTTTACATACATATTAATATATATATATATATTTAAAAAATACTTTTGCTTGTTGCTGCTGTGGTTGTTGTTGTTGTGGTTTAATTACTTAGAATGCGCGAGAGCGTGGCCTATATGTGTATATTTATCTATTAATACGCGCTTGTTTTGCAACTTGCAACAAAGTTATTGAACGACATTAATCATAAAAGAGTTCAATATTTTTGCAATACAATCTTTTGCTTTTGTTAGATTTTAGCATTTTGGATTTTACATTCAACATTTATAAGTTCGTACAATTGTTTATATGCATAGTTTTGTATAATTTTTGCTTTCAAATTGGTTTTTATTCTACGAAAATTCAACTACATAGATTTCAAGTTTTGTCGGCTAGCGAGCGTGCTTTGTGGGCGCTTTTTGTTATTTCCTTATCAATGTTGATATATATATATATATATTTTGTTTGTTTTAATGCTTTTTTGTATTTTTGAGGCGTGGGTCTACACAGCATTTAAATTAACAATAATTGTATTTATATATTTTTAAAGGTATTTATATATATATATAAATATGCATGTACTTTGTATATATATCTATATATGTATATGTAGTTGGTAGGTTGGTAAGTTAGTTTAATTAGGAGGCCGTACAATAAATAAATATTTCGTTTCTTTCGCTGTTTTTTGTTTTGTTTTGTTTGCTAACTGCTGTTTGCTCGGATTTAACTTTAGGACATACATCATATGTATACATACACATATATAGAACAGATATATATATATATATATCGATTTTGAGATATACAAATGTTGCATCTGGTAGAGGTGGCTGAGAGACTGTGTATTGCATATTCAAATTTATATATGTATATGCATATATATATGTAGATATATATATATATATATTAAAATTTTAGCTTTTTTTTCTTCTTGTTTATGAATTATGTTTAAATTGAGAAATAAGCAAATATCGTTTGCTGAGTGCTTCCTAACGACATTCCCAAACTTTTACTGTTTGATCGACGCTGCCGGAAATGACATACGGATGCGCTTTGTGAAAATCTAAAAACAAGTAGAAACCAAAATTAAAAACAATAGAATATTTAATTATTTGCTTTATGCACTCACCAATGGATGTGCAGAAATGCTGATGCGCATAGAGCGTCTTCATGCATCGCTTGTTGCGCAAATCCCAGACCCGAATGGTCTTGTCATCGCTGGCCGACACCAAATATTTGCCACCCGGATGGAATGCCAAGCCCCTCACCCAATTGTCATGCCCGTTCAATGTGAGCAGGCACTGTCCAACGCTCACATCCCAAATGCGTATGGTTTTGTCGCGCGATCCGGATGCCAAAAATGGCCCCTGATGATGACCCTTCTTGTTGTCAGCCCCAGCTGCCTCATTAATAGCCGATGCGGCCGCCTCTGGCGCCCAGGCAATACATTCCACAGTATGCTCATGATCGCGTAATTCAACCTGCAACAAGGATTACAATATTAGAAAAGGTGAAAGGAACGTATAAACAGTAAACCCTAGGAAGCCATATGGAATGATCAACCACCAAATATGTTGTCATCATTTCATGAACGTTATAAGGATTATTTTTGCTTACCTTACAGTCTTTTGAATTCGTCAACCAAACGCGTATTGTGTGATCATTTGAGCATGTGGCAAATATGCTGCCTTCAATGTGCACGCGCACCATTCGCACCCACTCCCGATGACCAGTGTAGGTTTTCACGCAGTAACTAAGGTACGAACAAAGCATATTCATAAATTTAAGTTTACAATATGGAATTTCTATTTAAACTCACCCCGTGGCCACCTCCCACATTTTGATGGTGCGATCTCGTGATGCGGATAGCACATAGTCGCCGGCGGGCACAAAGGCCACTGAGGACACATTGTGATCGTGACCGTGCATAGTTTTAACACATTCATAACTCTGCTGGAAATCCCACAATTTGATAGACAAATCAGCGCTGCAGGAAGCTGTTAAACGACACAGAAAGGTGTTAGGAGTCAGAATGATATTAACAAATGGTTCATTAATGATTGCTTACCCAAGAGCTTGCCCTGCGCATCAAATGCCACATCCTGCACAGAGTCTGTGTGTCCCTTAAGACTGCGCTCATATTCGCCAGTCTCAAAATCCCATATCTTAATGGTGGCATCTTCCGAGGCCGAAACCATGAGTCCGAATATTGGATGAAATATAACCTGTAAAAAACAAACAAGAAAATGTTAGATTAAGTATAAGTTAGTTGTGTTTTTGGTTGCAATAATTACCCTCGTTATGCTGGCACGATGTCCTGTTAGTGAGTATTTCTCTGGCGGCCTGGGTATCCATTCGCCAGGCGTACGTTTGTTCTTTGTGGGCGCACCCTCGATAACTTCCTTTTCAGCTTCGGTTAGCTTAGCCTCCAATTCCATAACCTTCTTCTGCAACCTTATGACCGATGTCCATTTCTTCTCTAATAGGCCACCAAATTTCTTTTCTGCTTCTGTGCTGAGATCGGCTTCCTTACGAAACGTTTCCAAAGAGTCGGCATAGCCGTTTGTGCCCAAATAATCGGCAATCGCTTGGTTACTGCACCCCAAAAAATAATACAAAATACATCAAATTAGATAGGTTGCGGATGCATATTATTTGGGGTTTTACTTACAGCTCCTCGCGCTGCCGCTGCGACAACACCATTTTCATGCTGTTCTTCGGTTTGGGCGAGCTTCAAATTCTTTTGCTATTGCTTTGATTTGTCGCTGCCTTCTTGTGCAATAAAATGCTGCAAAGAATAAACAACAATAGAAACACTCATCAAAACAAACGTTCGGGCATCATATAAATGACTGACTGACTGACGAAACTGAACAGGAAATTAGTTTCACAAAAATTTAAAGACAAGCTGCGCAAAGGGGCAAGTCACCCACATGAATAAAATTATTTTTTTTGTATTTTGGCAATGTTGCGTCTTTGGCATGCATACTCATCATTCTTCTTCTTTTATCTAGCCTCTTGCTCCATTGTTCCGCAGCGTGTAGCATGATGATCAACATAATTATCATCATCAGCCTCCAAAATTGTTGCGTTTTAGTGTGTTTCTGGCACACGAACATTTTTTTTGTTTTACCGCCATTAAAGCGAGAAGCGTCTGCAAAAACTTAAAGCTCCGTTCGTTGGGCCAATCGGCAAACAGCAGCTAGCTAGCTATTCCCAACTTAACGAACTTTGCATTTTTCTCAAAAAATTCAACCCTGCTTACAATTTATAATGCTACAGATTCCAATCAAGTCAGAATAGCATTGTACAGAGCAGCTGTTGTAGTTGCTTTGTATAATAAGAGATGTGTAGTTGTTTGTTTGTTATTGTTTATGGCAAGAGCAATTCAATTAACTCAAGGTGGATTATTCGGTTGAGCAACAGTAAAAACAAATCACAGGTAGCACGCAATAAAACGACTAACGATATCTAACTAAACGAATCGACACCAAATCAACGAAAGCATAACGCGTTTATAGTTATTTTTATTTTGGTTTTAGCTGATAAGCAATTGACGACACGTTGCAAACAACAAACAGCAAAAGTTACACACAGCGCTGACAAAGCCAATTAGCCAAGATCTAACGGTAGTTCAAGCAACTTCTTATAAGTAAATAACGCAAGCGAAAGAGAGATACGCATAACAAAGTCCAAGCTTAACACACACAAACACACTTATAAACGATACAAAACACATACCCAAAACGAGGAAATGACGTTTTCAGATTATTTTTGGCCGTTAAACCATTGCCAAATAATTTTTCAAAGATTTCTGAACATAGCTGATTAACATAGCTGACTAAACTGACCAAACGAGTTCAAGCTGTGAATATTTCTTATTTTTTTTTGCGACGACAACGCCGACGTCGACATTGAAACTAAACATGAGTCACGCCTGGAGCGTCAGAGCCAGCCATTATTATTTTTTTTTATATATTATTATCAGCTGTGTTGGGACATGCTCAGGGAGAAAAAAGACACTCGTTAACTGCGCATCTAAATATAAAATAAAAATCAATATACAAATAGACTAAATAAAAATAAAATATATGCGTTGTCGGTAGGGATTCGACTATGCAATGCGCTGTTAGCAATGTTTGCCTATAGTAGAATTCTTTGACTATTCGCATTGCAAAACTTGTTAGTTGACGTAACGTGAAGTCTAAGTCGAAAGTCTTTAGTTTACTCCAAACACCCCTATCCCATATACAGAACAGAGTATGTGATAAAAAGACATTGCTAACGTCACAAGTCAACGGAACGCGCGTGGGTTTGATTGGTTGGTCGGGTCGGGTAGGTAGGCAGGCAGAAGAATGGTTAGTAGGTATGAAGTCTTATACCGGACAACGACAACAACCGTTGTGTTGTGGCAACCGGGCGTGCGTTTTGTTCTTATTGGGGCCAGCATTCCAATACATAGGCATGCGCCTTGTAATTTCCAACTATATACATACAAACATATGTAACTGTGTGGGTAGCGCTAGTAACGGTGTCCCACAGTAACAAAATCAACAACAACAACCACAATAATAATAAATACAGCTCTACAAAGGGGGCGTTTGGGTCACACGCTGCACAAGAAGATTTGAAAGGCGATGTGACGGCAGCAGCAGCACCAGCAGCTGCTGCGAAAAAAGGGTTACCACTCAACGAATCTAACACCTACAGCAATTAATATATGCATTAACACATACACACAAGTGTTCACAGCTCTTTCAAAGGTATTTCATATTCCAATTTGAAATGTAAATTAGAATTACACACATTATGCGGCGATTACCTGTTCAAAAGCTTGCGTGGGTGGCTGATGTCAGCACAGTGTTAAAACACACATACAAACATATGTTCACACAAACATAAGGATGCTGATAAGCTCTCTCTCTTTCTCTCTCAATTTTTAACAGCACTCTCAGCATGCACTTGAGAGACCTTGCACTTGCTTTGTGCACTTGTCTGCCAATTGCGTGTGTGTGTTTTTCACTCTTTGCCAGTGTGTGCAATTTTTCAATAATTTACGCTCACCCACGCACACATACACATCGCCTCTTAGTTTGGCAATGCAGCACACTAAGTTAAAATTATCGAGTATTGATTAGGGAGCAACACTTGCAAACAAAAGTTAAGATACAAAGGCAATTAATTCGCATTAACAATAACCTTTGGCTGGGAAAGTCGGACAAACACACACAAACACATTTACATTTGTAACACTGTTAAAGCTCGTGAGCAGGCATTTAGTAGATAAGACAAGTCATGCAAGCGATAGAGAGTGAGGACAAGAGAAAGACAGTGCTAAAAGTGTCAGAGCACTGACTCAATAGATAATTTCAACAGCAGCAGCAACAACAATAATTGTGGCCAATTTGCACAGTCAGTTTCAGACTGGGCGACTCCAGACTGAAGAACAAGCTTAGCTCAGCAAATTGCACACGTTCTTCTGGGAACTGTTAACAATGTGACTCTCTATATATGTGTACAACAAACACATATGTTTTGTTTATAAGTATGTGTACATGTGTGTCCGATGGCCAATGCCAAAGCAGCCCAAAACGGAAAACTGTAAAATAAAAGAAAAATAGAAACAAGATTTCTACCGACTCGATTTAGCTGCATTTGCAGAACTGGTTTCTTTTTAACTTTGGCCCATGTAAAAAGCTGTTAGAGCTACCAAAGGAAACGGCGTCGACTGTTGGCGTTTTGTTCTGTGTGTGTAAAAATCGATCAATTCCGCAGCAAACATGGAGCAGGGGAATAAGGAGCCAGAGAGGATATATGCGCGAAAAAACACACACACACACACACACACAACACTGACACACTCACTGACGCAAGGGCGATGTGTCATCGCTCTTGGTGGTTGTAAGCAAGAGAAAGAAATCATTAAGTTGTTTCATGTTTTGTTGCATTTGAGTTCAGTATTTACTTTGCAGCATTATTTGCATAACTTTTGCTTGTTACCTTTGCTTTTCAATAACAAAAACACACAAGATACGAGCAAACGAACACTAGCATACACCAAACACAATAATACCAACAACAACAAAACAACAGCACTGACACTGACGAAAAATAAAAACTGTTACGACGGCCATCTTGAATGAGCAGCGCAGCCAGCGTCGCTGCGACAGTGCTTCACAAAAAGACAATATGCAAAATTGAAAAAGGCCAAAAAGATTTGTTAAACACGCACATTAACAAGAAAACAATTGCATTTTAAATGGGGCTTTGGTTTCTTTCCCATATAAGCGCGCACCAACACATTGACCGTGTTTACATACATATGACAAATTTTTCTTTTCCCCAATTGCCCATTACATACACTTCGTTGCTGCGTTGCCGTCGCACAAACGACACTTTTGCAAAAATATAGAGGGGCTCTGATTATGCGAAACAGCGCGTGCACTTGCAATTATTTAACGATTTTCAAGGCTCACTACGCATACTTACACCAAAATGTTATTTTATAAATTTTTTTTATTATTTTAATTTTAATCAATTGGGAAATAATTACGCAGAGATGGAGCGCGGCGAGAAATGCTTCCAATGCCTTTCGATGCTTTTCAACGTATCGATGCTAAAGTTTGTTAACCAGCACTAGTTGCAGACTCAGTGTTGGATTATGTTATCGACACTCGTTGGTGTTTTCGCCCACAGCCAAAAGTATCGAACAGCTGACTTTGGCGGGGTGTTCATATGTTTTAAAATTTGATAAATTATGACATGCTTGTGGAAATATACTTGCTATTTAAAACGCGCTGTTCGCATTATGCAACACTGTAAAGTGCATAAGCTTAAGACAGAAGTGCAATGTTTTTATCTTGTAGACACACACACACACATACACACACACAAGCGCACACTCCCTGTCGGAGTAAACTTTCGCTTATCAGTAATAAGCAGAGTGATACAGCCATGTGTTATTAATTTGTACGCTCAGTTGTTGACTTACGCTCAACGGAAACGGTTATTAATAACAACAATATCGGTACGCATTATTCAAGTGCAATAGTATATATTTGAAACGATCGGTTGCGTTCGCGCGTACTTCCAAGCAACAGATACAACAATCTCGTACTACTTTTGTATTAATATACCCACTGTGAGTGCTACGAAAAACAAATTTGAACGTGTGCAGCGTGAATTGATGAGACGTTAGTCAATTTAATGAGCAAATTGACAAAATATGTAAATGATTCGCCAATTATGACTGACAGGTATTCAACGTTATCAAATCAGTCCAAAAGCGATTCTAATCAGTGAAGCCTGCTTTGCTGTTCGGGCCCCATTAAATACATGCTACCACTGTGATAACGGTTCACAAAATACCTATATACCAACAGTGCTACCAATCAATGATCAATGAAATTTGCCTATCGATAATTTGATTTGTAACGGAAGCGCATCCTTTGTGTATCATAAAACTCAAACCGTTCTATTGAATGTTATACAAACTTGGTGTTTTATATGTGTGATAGAAAAACAACAAAGGCAAAAATAAATAATAATAATTCCTGATGGACAACATTTAAACTAATATGCACAGTGTGTTATCAGGGAGCCGCGCACACTGATTATAAATACTAGTTGTTGATATGATAAAAATATTAACGCGAAAAGCACTTCCAGCGTTTACTTTCTATAACCGTTAAATTGTTATTATTGGCTTATTTGTTGTTCATGCGTGATTTGTGGCCCAGCGAAAATTCGGTTTCGGTTTTCGGTTTTCTGTTTAAACAAAGCAAAGCAAAGAAGTATTTGGTATTGCCATTGCCACCATATAGAACTAGATAACAAAATGTGTCGTTGCGCTATTAATAAGTGGGAAGAAAAATGTAATTTTATTTGCTTTAAAGTGACTGCCGTTCAAAATTAGTAATTACTGTTGTTCTTCCATTGATTAAAACGTCAACATTACCTCAAATCAATACTAATAATGATGAAATATCTCTTGGTTAGAAATTCTTTGGCAGCTGTGCGAGATAAGAATTAAGTTAAAGCCTTCGATTCTTTGAAATTTATGATGCGTTTTTTTTTCTATTTTTCTGTGTGTGTGTTTTTTAAATCTCAAGTTGTTCGGATTGTAATCTTTATCATTGGTTTTTACGTTCGTTTCGTTGGACATTTAAGTATTGTCCATGAAGTGCCTTGATAAGCCCTTTCCCAATCCCCTGGACTTGGCATTGCTCAAGTGTATATATAATTAACAACTTATTGTTATTGTTGTTCTTAATCGCGAATTTTACTTGACTTTTGCTCATTGCCAATCCCATAAGTTGTCAATTCCACAATCAAACAACAAAAACAAACTCAACTTCTCCATAAGGTTTTCTCAAAGAACTTGCATTATATTTTGTATATATCATAAATCTTTAAGGTTCTGAATGCCTGCAGATATATCTGACTATAAATATAATTGAAATGTTTTCTGAAATATTTTAAAATGCAAAAGAGATACAAATGTAATGTTTAAGTTCTCATATTTGTTTTCTCTTCAGTTCAAGTGCTTTAATATTTCCATTGTTTAATATAATTAATGATTTTGTGTAATAAGTTCAACTGTTCAATATTTGTTAATCACGTATCACTTTTGTTATTGTTATTGTTTTGAATTCGATTCACGCCTCAAACATTATTCATTGCACTTTAACGAGTTGATTTCATATTTATGGTGGGGTTAATACTATCGTTCTCATTTTTGGGAAGTCAATTGAGAAACCGGTTGCATATAAAAACATTTAGGGGAGCTTGACATTGAACTTGAGATAACTTAACTTCCGATTCTCGCAAATTCTCGTTTAGCAACTGGTTGCAATGCGACCCTAAGATGCGGCACAATAAACACACCAAGCCAATAATACGGCTCGATGGACTATTCTGCGTGCTGTTATTCCTTTTGGCCTGGTCACAAGCCCAGGTTGAAGCGCAAACAGCGCAAACTGCTATAACCGATCAGGATGTCAGTGATGGTAAGTGATTGGGAATATGTTTATGAATATAAGATCAAACTTTCTTTGTTATTTTAGTGGTTCAAATAAATGTGGTTATTACGGCCTATACTCTTAGCTTTAGTCTTGGGGATGAGGATAAGGAAAAGTACATTATTGAGAATGTAACGTGTCCCAGTACCAGTGGTTCCATAACTTTGGCTAATGAGACTAATGTTTGGTAAGATTCGGATATAATCATCCATAAACTTGGTTATTGATTTGTCGCTTACAGTGAGAATTTGGAACCATGTACAAGGTATGCTAGTGTTGTGGCCCTAAAGGGAATAGCTGCCGGATCAACGTTTAACCAAATCGTAATTGTGTATACAGATTATAAAGGTGAGTAAGAAGAGAGTTCATTGGAGTTTCCCTTACGTAAACCTTTCTTTCTCCTCTTCTAGAACCACAAACCAAATTAACATCCGTTGTGCCAACGGGGAATACGATTCAAGTGACATGGGAGACCACCGATCGGGCGTGTGTGAAGAACTTTGAGATCTCCGCATCGACGCCGGGTGATATGCAGACAAGGCAACTGTTCAAGGATCAGAGCACCGAAACCATGTCAGGTTTGTCGCCCTGTCGCAGCTACAATATCACATTGATAACAGCGAACAATGCGAGCGTTATCGTCGACACCGATACGCAAGTGGTGGAAACGGATTACCTGGAGCCCGGAGATCTACAGCTAACCATGACCAATGACTCCAATGCGGACACTTTACTCAAATGGGATAACACGGAAAATCAAAGTTGCATTAGCAGCTTTACGTTCGTTTGGCGACGCATTAATTGTGTGCCAAATGATATTGAGGGCGAGACGACCACAACGGAAATGGATGATGAGACGACAACCACGCTGTCAGATGTTGATGAGACGGCTGCCACAACGGACCTTGATGACTTTACGGGCATGACAACCAGTATGACGCCGAAAAACGTTGAGCCTGAGAGTGAGTTGGATAAGCTTTAACGCAATGGTAGCTCAACAAAGTTTTCCCCTTTTTTTCAGTGGACTGTGAATGGAGCGAAGCAGTTGTTGGTAGCTCCTTGCAACAGTTTACTATACAAAATCTTCAGGGCTGCGCTTTGCACTCCGTCGATGTTTACATCAATATGAATCGCAATACAACTGCCAAAGCATCCGGAACTTTTTATTCCGGCCAGAAGTGTGAGTGATCTTGAGACGGTTCAAAGTTAATTGATCCTTATCTTTGACTTTTATGCTCCTATAGTGCCCAGCGCTGTTTGGGAACCAACACAGCAAACAAACTCAACGGAGCTGAAATGGTTTTGGTCTCCGCCCAACAATCACGCCCAATGTGTGGCCAACTATAAGGTGACTCTAACGGGACCCACACAACGTGTAGAGTATCCAAGTACCGAACAGTTGACCGACGAGACACTTTATCTCTTTACCAAACTGGAACCCTGTGGCATATACGATGTAGAAATTGTTCCCATCTCACATAACGGCAGTTTGGGTGCAAAATTCAAGAGTCATAGCACACTCGGCGAGGACCGTAAGTGGTTACATGAGATCCTTTAAGCGATTTCTATATACCTTCTTCTCTCCACAGAACCCACACAGATCCTTGAGCCGAAGAGTAGCACGCGTCCCTTTGCCATCGAGCTTAGTTGGGAAACTCCCAGCTATGCAGATTTGTGCATTGCAGGCTATCGGATATCCGGCTGGATGGACGATAACAATGGTGTGGATGCCTTGAGTCTTGAAACCCAAAATAATTCCGTTCTCTTTGAGAAGGATCTAATCGCATGTCAGGCGTATACAATACAAATTATACCATATACCCTGGAGAATCGGGATGGCGGTCAGCCGCGGCAAATCGAAGTCGAAACTACAGCTGCAGTTGTCAATGTGGATAAGGTATGACGAGAGAGAGAGAGAGAGATGTAGGAGATGCAGTACCCAAAACCTAAATCTCTTTTTCATTTTGTAGATTCAACTGCAGTTGGCGGGCAATAAGGCAACATCACACAGTCTGGAGCTGAATGCACAAAATAAGGACTATAATAACAATTGTCAAACGATTTTTGCTCTGTTTAACTGCACGACAGCGGCGAATGTGCCCAATGCGTATGCAGAGGTGTATGTGGAGAGTTATAATGATCGCGGGTTCCAGGCAACCGTTGCACCCCTCTCCCCCTACACGCAGTATTTATGCAATGTCTTGCTATACAATGTAGCTGGTGCTTCGGCGCCACAAAAGCTAACGGGAACTGATCTCATCACCTTGGTCTATTGTATGTATATATATAACATTTTTAGAGCTTAACTTTTAATAATCATCATCTTTTTAACTGTAGTTCCTGATCAGCCAACGAATGTTAGGTTGAATGATAGCACACCACACAGCCTTGAATTCAAGTGGGAACAGCCGAAATTATTGAATGGACCTATTAAGTATTATCAGGCTTTTCTTATGCGCTACGAGGCTAATTACTTTGTGCCCAGCATTTGTGAGGAAATAACTACGAATCCTCACACTGTCACCAAAGGTCTGAGTCGATCTGAATGTTTACGACCTATTGAACCTAATCTCAATTGTTTATTTTTTCATAGACGAAGGATTTCATAACTTTAATGAGCTTCAGCCAGCTGTTAGGTATATTATGCAAGTAGCTGCACAGAATGATTTTGGCTTGGGTCAATACACTGCGCCCATTATTGGCATAACGCAACCAGATGGTAATATCAAAACGATTGCTTCTTAAACAAAACCTTAAAATCTTCTCCCCTTTTTAAACAGTTTCAGATCCAGTCACCGATTTAAATGTTACCTCGGAAGGGCCGGCACTAGATCCAGCCAGCTATAAAGCCAATGTGACGGTATACTGGACAATACCCTGCAAATCGAATGGTGAAATTGAGTGCTTTGTCTTGGACTTTAGTGGCAAGCGACAAGATATGGATATTGCATTCCAGCGAAGAGTGCCGCTCGATACGCAGGACAAGAAGGGGCGCATGTCCTATACCGAAACTGATCTGCAGCCGGAGGTCGATTATGCTGTTCAGGTTGCAGTCAAAACACGCAACGTTGTTACTATGAGTGCGAGTGCCAAGAAGGAGTGGACATCGCCATCGGGTTGTGAGTATTAAATATAAGCTTACCCGCTTGAATGCGTTGCGTTGTGAATTGCATATTAAATGCATAATGTGCTAAAAATGCCCAACACTAATTCAATTGCATGCTGCATTTGGCAACACTGCAACTGTAGTTGCCAGCAGAAAATTCGAAATGGACATGAAATATGATTTGTAAACTGTACACATTTCTACTCCTTAGTACCATCTGGCCTGAGCGAAGATGTTGTGAGTCGAATGCGCGTTAGCGCCTATGAAACAAATCATCCAACCAGTTCGGCCATTGTACGTTTGCCCGCCAACATTTTAAGCTCGGAATCGGGCAACATTACGTATATAGCGTTGTTGCTATCCCAAAAGAGTTGCACGGGCAAACCGGAACTGAAGTATGATGTGCTCAACTCGGGAGCTTGGCCTTCTGTTCCGTCATGGGACGAGGTGGGTGGCGATTGCATTCAACAATATCAGACGACGCCAGTCCGCTGGAAACCAACTGTGAACAGCCGCAGTAGACGCGATATGGTCAGCGAGGATGAGATTGTTTTCACCATCGGCGTGGCCAAGTGTCCGGATATCAGCGAGCGTTACTGCAACGGACCCCTTACCGCCAACATGGAATACAATATGGTTGTGCGTCTATTTACCAGCTCTGGTTATAATGATACAGCCTTGCTGGAGTTCAAAACGGAGGCAGCCATTAAGGTGACCCTGATTTTGGTCAGTGTATGCAGTTGTTTGCTTATTGCATTTATTGTGGGCTTGGTCGTGCTTTATGTTCGTAAACGGATTGCCTGGTAAGGATTGAGAATAAAGAGATAAGCAATTGATTAATTTTAAACTTTCCTGATAGGCATCGCGATTCTGGCCAAGGAATTGAGGATCCTTTTGGTAATGTGATTGCCAAGAACTTTGCCATATTCTATGCCGATGTGGCTAAGCCAGAAAAATTGGCACGTGAATTCAAGGAAATAACGGTTGTTGCCTTGGAACTAAGCTATATGGCCTCCGAATTGGGCAGCAATAAGAATCGTTATGCGGATATATATCCATGTAAGTTAGTTTTGATTCCGAGAGGTGACAGAAGTTATTTGATTACGTATTCCAGATGACAAGAATCGTGTTATATTGGACATAGATACTGAAGGATCCGATTATATAAATGCATCCTTTATTGATGTAAGTTGTATCTAATATGATTATTCGAATCTTAACTAAGTAAAATTTTGTTTTAAAGGGTTTTACACGTAAGAAGGAATATATAGCGACGCAAGGACCAAAACCGGAGAGTGTTATGGATTTCTGGCGCATGATCCTGCAGCATAATGTGCGAGTCATTGTTCAGGTTACCCAATTCCGTGAGGGAAATACGGTAAGAAAGAATGCATTATTATCATAATATATGTTTGTTATTGATTTCGTAACGTTTACAGATCAAGTGCCATGAGTATTATCCTTATAATACGCGCGGTGTTATTGTCACAATCAAGTCAAAGGAAAGCTTTGAGATCTATGATCGGACTGAACTTTCTGTGGTCAATGAAAAATATGGCTTAAAGGAGAAGGTTATACATTTCTACTTCAAAAAGTGGCCAGATCATGGCTGTCCCGATGATCCCAATCACCTGATTACCTTCGTTAAGAAGGTGAAAGCAGAGAAGCGTCCCAATTACTCTCCCATTGTGGTGCACTGCAGCGCCGGAGTCGGACGTACGGGCACCTTTATTGGCCTGGATCTGATAATGCAGCGGCTGAAGAGCGAATCAAAAATCAATATTTTTGAAACGGTCAAGAAACTACGCTTTCAGGTGGGCTTAATAATGATCTCTATGAGTGTGTAACTGGTTCTAAACTCTTTCTTTGAATCCTTCAGCGCATGAAAATGGTGCAAACACAACAACAGTATACGTTCCTTTATGCTTGCACCTTTGAGCTGGTGAAGCACAAGATTCCACGTGCAGCTTTAAAGCCAAATGGGCGACCGAAAACGGATTCAGTGCCCAGCGCAAAGAAAGTCAGCTTTCCGGATACAGATCTGAGCCGTGTCGAAACGGCCGTGCTGGACATACCAGATCCGGAGCGGGGTGAGGCAAATAATCTATCACGCTTTGGCGGCTTGCGTCGGACAAAGGATTTGGATTCGTTGAGTGAGCAGCCGGAACGCAACAGTTACGATCGTCCAAGTAAAGAGTGCACCATTTGATGACATCATGCATGTGTATATGTGTATTAGAAGAAATATGTATGTGTGTGTATATTTATTGTATTATACAAAGTTTTAATTTATCAGCAATAATAGCCAAAGAGCAGTGACTATCGCTAAATCATTGTACTGTGAAAATAAACAAATATATGTGAAAACTTTAACGGTTCTGGGAATGCAATTATGATTTTTATTTTAAAAATTCTAAACACCAACAGAAACTTTGAATTTGAGCGAATCACGTATTTATCGAAGACTTATCGATAATTAGCAAATACGTTTTTGCGCAAGCAGCAACTCTAATTTTTAGCTACCAGTGTGAATGGCAATTGGCAAGAAGTAGTGCAAAACATTAATTTACAACGTTGAATTAAAGTGCAGTTGCAAAAATGTCTGAGCGCAAAGTGTTAAATGTAAGTACAAATATTGCACTTTATGGTTATATGGAATCTAACTTTGACTGCTTTCTTAGAAATATTATCCACCGGACTTCGATCCGTCGAAGATACCGCGCATGAAATTGGCAAAAAATCGACAATATACAGTTCGATTGATGGCTCCATTCAATATGCGATGCAAAACCTGCGGCGAATACATATACAAAGGCAAGAAGTTCAATGCGCGCAAAGAGGATGTGGAGAATGAAACGTACTTGGGTATACGCATATATAGATTCTACATCAAGTGCACACGCTGTCTGCAGGAGATCTCCTTTAAAACAGATCCCCAGAACACGGACTACGAAATCGAGGCGGGCGCCACGCGAAACTTTATGGCCCTTAAGTTAGCTGAGGAGCAAGCGCGTCGCGAGGAGCAAGAGTTACGCGAAGAAGAAGCAAATAATCCTATGAAATTACTCGAGAATCGCACACAACAATCACGTAATGAAATCGAAATGATCGAAAGCTTGGAAGAGCTGCGCGATCTTAATAGACGACAACAAACAGTCGATTACTCGACCATGCTGGAGCAGTTCAATCCTGCCGAAACCGAACGTGAGCGCTTGGAACGAGAGGAACGTGAAGACGAGGAGTTTGTCAAGTAAGCGAGATGTGCAGCTAACTTTATTGAATACTTTAGTAACATATCTGTTGCAGATCTGTTAACTTTAGAAACAAAACGGAAGCCAGCAACCGCATTGTATCGGAGGAAATCATTGAGGAACTTAAGGAAGAGGAGTCAGCACCACCAGCACCCAAAGTATCCAAGACTAACGCCAAAGCAGCGCCCATCAAAGCAACTTCCTCACAATCGTTGGTAAAGCGCAAGACGCCTTTGGTACTGGTTAGACCCAAAACAGCAACGGCAACAACAGCCGCAGCTCCTGCAACAGCACCAACAACAACTTCTACCGCTACAGCTAAGCCTGCAGCAATTGCTGTTCTTGCTTCTAGTAACAGTTTAAAGCCTGCTGCAGCAGCTGCTGGGTTATCTCTATTAGCTGCCTATAGCGGCAGCTCTGATGACTCCAACTGATCCTTGCATACCATTAGCGAATTAATGTATATGTTCAATTGTACTAGAATTTTAACTTAAACACTAATAAATATCAGCGAAAGTTAGACTTGCCATTTGTTTAACTGGAATAATTCACATAGATTCAATTTTTAATTTAATTTATAAACTTGTATTTTGCATTTTTTGACTTCAATTATGCTTTAAAAAATGTATAACTTACTTAACTAAATTGTTGTTTCTTTTAATTTTTATAAATATTCATAAAGATTTCTTTATATAGTCAAGGCCATAGCATAAGGCAAATTAATTTTTCATACACATTTATCAAAATTGTTGAAATAAAAAAGTTTGGCTAAAATATTTCCATGCATTTAAGCATTTTAACATATTTAAGCATTATTTATAGCCGATTTCGTGGCATATTGGACTTAAGAAACTAAGAACTTCTACACTAAATACTAGATTGTACAGGATTTATTATATACATAAATAGCTGCAAATAGGTTATAAGGCTTAAGAAAACGTTGGAAGGCAATCCAAAATCAAATAATAAATAATATCACAAGCGAAATAAACGATTAGAAATGTTAAATATTACATATGCTTAATTAATAATATTATAATAATATTCATATATAGTTTGTTATTTTAAGTATATGTATGTTATAATATAAATCCATTTAATTTCATAAATTACGAAGACACTGGTATGTACTAGAGCTGCCATGTCGGGTTAGCATATATATATATATATATATATATATATATAACTCTATAAGGCCGCCTTCTGTGCTGTGCTGTTTGTGTCGCTAAGGCAAGCGTTGTCACATTTCTTTTTTACATTTTACTTTTACTCGTACTTTTATTTTTACTTTTTTTTTTTATATATATTAATGAGTAACAGTCTTTGTTCGTTTGTTTATTTCCTTTCTTTTCTATACTTTTGGGTGGCGGGTGGTTTGGTTTTTTTTTTTTGGTGGCAAGCGTTGCAAGCGCAGCCCAATTTTGTATTTGGTGTGTGCATTTTGGTTTACGGTTTGTTTTTCCCTCTTTTTCGCTTTGGTTTGCAATGCTTAAATATCCACAGCTGTTGTGGACGAAGGCTTATAATCGACACTGGCGGCAGCTGTTGATGTCGTTGCCACGCCCATGCCCACACCATGTACCATGACCCCGCCACCACTACCACCACCACCACCACCACCATCATAGTTGTGATTGTTGTTACGCAGAAAACGTTGCCGTTCGGCAGCGCTATGATTTAGTTCATACAGCTCCATGTCATCGTACTCGGAGACGCCCAGAGCACGCGTTGGCGCAAAATGCAAATAATTATCAGCATCGTGATCCTCACCTTCGCCATCGCCATCGCCATCATCATCGTCATCATCATTGGCGGTCAGACGGTCAGGTCCACGACGATGTTGTGGCATGGCTAAACCAAAGTCCTCCAGACTACGCTTCACAGCTGCATCTGAACCGGTTCCCGAGTCTTTGCTGGACAGATGATCCTGTTGGATTTCGAGATCCGCTGCCTGTTGCAAATAGGTGAGCGTCAGACCCTGCTCCAGGCAGCGCTGCTCATACGATGGTGTCGTCGTGACTATTAAACGACTATTGGCCTGTTCACCACAACCTCCCAAATCGGCCAAGCTGCGCGGTCGCAGTTGCGTTTGCGATTGTTGTTGTTGATGTTGATGCTGCTGTTGTTGCTGCTGCTCCTGCTTTTGGAGTCCGTCGAGAACGGGTCGCAGCTGTGTGCGATTAAGTGTGGTCAATTGCGTTTGATCCAGTTGCAGCGTGTGAGAGCTGCTTGCATGTGTTCTCGAAGCGGAGCCGTGTTGCAGTTTGCGTCGCTGATAGCGCAAGGTACAACAGATGATGCACGTACCAACTAAGACGCAACACACGATCAGTACGCCGATAACAAGGACAAGCATTTCAATATTTAAGCTATCCTTGACAACAATCAGCTCCGATTGTAGGGTCAATGTGCGCATGTTGTCGGTTATCTCACAACGATAGTGACCGGCATCATTCGATGTGGTATTGACAATGACCAACACCTCCTTGTTCTTGGAAAAGAAGTAGCGTTCCCCAACCGCACTATGCAGCGGTTTGTTCTCCTTAAACCATTCGCGATGCGGCTGCTCCAAATCCACATTAAGAGACTCACTCAAGCACTCTAATACACAGGTGCGTCCCAAGATCACCTCCTTCTGTACGAGTGGTATACTGGGAAGCGGTTTATCTATAAGCAAAGAGATTGTGTTAAGCTACAAAATTGTTCAAGTGGGATTAACTTTGAGCACACTCACCATTAACAAGCAGCGTTGCATTCACTTTAATCGCACCCGCAGCACTCTCAGCTGTGCAAGTATATATCCCCGAATCACTTGGCTTGGCATTTGTTATGACAAAGGCATTCTCCTCACGTATCACTTGTAGACGACGCTCCGTTGCTGCGGGAAAATCCCGAGCGCCAAACTTTTGCAAGGCTATCTCGGGCATAGGATCACCACTGGCCGAGCAAACTAAACGCGCTGTTTCACCAGCATCCAATGTAAGATTTGACGGCACATGCAAGAAGCTGGGATGTACTGGAAGATGGCGAATATGAAGTTGGTTAGTATAGGCGAACAAAACTGTTAATCGTTGATGACTTACTGCCAATGGATATCTTGAATTTTTGTGCATAGGTTGTGCCAAAAGCATTGGAGACGACACACTGATAACGTCCGGCACTCTCGAACGTAACATTGGACAGACGCAGATAGCCATAGATTGTGGTCTGATTGGTGCTCTGATCGTGATGGATTTGTGTTTCGGTGCTGGCGCCATCGTGTGCTGTTTGACGTTCCAGCACGTGCTGATTATCGTGACGCCACTTAATCTTTAGCTCATCGGCAGCGGCTAGCGAGGCAGCAGCCGGCGAGCTGGCAATGCACTCCAAGGTTATGTTGGCGCCCTTCACAGCTAGCATATTGTTGGGTTCTTTCTGTACAACCGGTTTGGGTGAATCAGCTGCAAAGTAATGGAAATGAGAGATCAATGAATAAGTTGTTGTTGAGCCAAAAGGTTAAATTAAAACTTACAGCAGACGAGTTCCGTTTGGGTTAGCTTAAAGAGCTGACGATCGAGCAAATGTTCCGGATAGCCACAAACGACATTGGTTAGAAGCTGTTGGGCCTGAGTCCCAAAGCGGCTAAGCAGCCATTGACGGAACCAAAGCAAATCACAATCGCATATAAAGTTATCCGACTTGAAGATGAGCTTTTGCAGATTATGCATCTTCTCAAACGCATTCGGTTGTATGCTGGCCAAGGCATTGCCACCCAAGTTAAGCAACTCCAGACTATTCAAGCCAGTCAAAGCTTTGCTGCTTATTTGCTTCAGATTGTTGCCATAAAGATCGAGACGGCGCAGTTTGTGTAAAGCTTTGAAAGGCGCCGTCGCCGACTGATCCTCAATGATCCAAGCGAGACGATTGCGACGCAAGTTCAACTCCTCCAGACTCTTGACACAATCGAACGTATTCTCCGGCAAATATTGCAGTTTATTATGCGCCAAATTGAGTTGCTTCAATCGCTTCAGGCAATCCAAATGCTGTGCCTTAAACTCACTAATATAGTTATGGGACAGATCCAACGATTCCAATGATTGCGTAAATTCCCAAGTGTCCAGTTCGATGCGTGTTATGGAGTTATTGGACAGACTAAGATGATGTAGCTTGGTCAGATTGAAGAGACCTTGACGGGAGAGTCCGCTGATGCTGTTGTGATCCAGCTCGATGCTCTCAATGTTGCGCATCACATGAAAAACGCCATCTTGCAACAGCTTTATATTGTTCGCCTTAAGTTGCAGCTTTTGCAGCGACAGCAAGCCACGAAACGTTGACCAGTTAATCTCCAATTGGTTATAGTTAAGTGTGCTGCAAAAATGCAAAGAATACACTTAACAAATATCCAATAATATAGCATAATGATTTGTTGAAACTTACAGTTTCTTTAAACGATTCAAATTCTTAAAGACGCCTCCTGGCAGGCTGCTCAAATGATTGTTACTCAGCTCCAGATCCGTTAGATTGCCCAATGCGGCAAACGCTAGCTCATCAACGCTTGCAATTTCATTCGAGTTGAGTATTCTACAAAATTGATTACAGTTAGACGCTAATAATGATGATGATGAGGGGTATCACTTACAAATGCGCTAAACAATTGGGCCTCTGAAATATATTGGCTTCCACGCTATGCAGCTGATTCTTGCTGAGATCCAATGACTTAAGCTTGGGCAGCAGCGCCAAAGCTTCGCTCGAGATACGCTGAATGCGATTGTTGGCCAAATTGAGTTGCCTTAACGCAGCTAAACCAGTAAACTTGGGCATAACATCCAATTGATTGCGTTTAAGAGTGCTGAGCAAAATGGAGAAAAGAAAAAAGGTTAAAGTTTCAGTTCTTAATCAGCTTTTCGTTCGACAAAGTTCGTGTGCAAAGCTTTATGTTAAATTGAACTACGCGAACATTCGCTTAGCCTTGTTGTTGTTGTTGTTGTTTTTAACTTACAGTTTGTGCAGCTCGGGCAGATTTCGTATCGCTAGGACGGTGCTGTCGTTCAATTTGTTGCCCGTTAGATGCCTGTGGGGTGGAAATAAACAAAAACGAAAAATGTTAGTTGATGGGTTTTTTGTTTGTAGCCAGCAATTAATGCAACGTAATTATGCTGCAATTTAACTGATAAGCCGTGCGTCAGTCGTGCAATTATTGATGAATGGCTGCCGATAAAACTTTTTTTTTGTATATTTTTTTTTGCATAATTTTGCAGTGCATTAAATTGATTAAAAGCGCAAAGCGATTAAATCGCAACCCCCAAAAGCATAAAAGTTTCACTTCGTGGCAAGTTGGTTGACTGATAGATACCCTGTACTCAATAAAGTTATAGAATTTTAGAGATTTTAAATTGTTTAAATTCTAATTCTTGAGTTTATTTATATTCATTTCATCTTATGTTGAAAAATCATAACGGTTAACAAGTAAAAATCAACTCTGATTTCCAAGCTTTCCAATTCCCATTCACATTGAAGAGACGAAAGATAAAAACTGCTTTTAGGGTTGTTGCAAATGTTAAACACATGAATTTATGTATGAGTGGGGTTGCGCGGAGGGGTTGGTAAGTTGAAAATTTGTATTTTTTTGGTTCTACTTACAGAGTTTGCACATAGCTGGGCAACACTGGAACACGCTCCAAGTGCAGCTTATCGCAATCAAAAAACACGTTCAGGCACTTGCACTCCTTGGGACAGTTAATATTGTTGTTGTTATTATTTTTGGCATTTGCATTCGCTGCTGCTGCTGCCGATTCGGCAGCTGCCATCGCCTTTTCCGCCTGCTCGTATTGCCCACCATCGTCGGCAACGAAACCGTTCGTTTCCAGTGAAGCGGACGCAATGGAAGGCGGCATAGCAGCGGCAGCGGCGAATTCCAGTGGAATATGTAAGGCAGCAAAATCTTCATCATCGATCGCGTCCTCCGATTCTTCTTCTTCGTGTAGCGGCAGAAAACGTGGACGTTGACGACGATGATGCTGACGTTGTTGTTGTTGCTGCTGTTGTTGCTGCTGCTGATGCGGTTGATGAGCCGCTGTTGCTGCTGCCAGCGCAGCCGTGTTTCCGTTAGCTCCGTTATTTTTTGCTGCTAGCATCGCGAAAAGTTGTTGTTGCGGCAGCTGTTGATTGTAGGAGGCGCCGCCCGATTTCAGCAGTGCGCTCAGCGGTGACGTCGAAGCTTCGCCCGATGCTGACGCTGACGCCAACGTCGACGGCGCTGCATTACTTTGACAAATTGTTGTAGTTGTTATCAGCAGCATGCACGTAATTAGCATTAATTTATTGATTTTATTGAAATCATTGCGACGCGCACTTATTGTTGTTGTTGTTGTTGATGTCGTTGTAGTATAATTGTAATTATCAATATGCATTGCGTTGTTGTCGTTTTGCTGTTTGCGCCGCCGTCGGCGCCGTCGCCACTTGGTACTCATCATGCTCAACGTTGCGAGGCGTTCTAGCAGCAGTCGCAGCCGCAGCATTATTGACGTCGTCATTATAAATTTACTAATGTAGCTGCTGCTGTTGTTGTTGTTGTTCTTGGTGTTGCTGTTATTAGGGCTCTTGCTGCATATTCTTGGCTTTCGATAATTATTTAACTTTATCGTCGTCGTTGTTGTTGTTGTTGCATCCTGCTTTATAGCCGAAACGTGCATTTTGCAGCGTTTTTACTTTTATTTTTCTTTTCTGATTTGCGTTGCTTTAATGCTTGTTAAATTCGTACGTTTTTTTTCCTACATTCCGTTATTCCTGCACAATGCAAATGGCGGTGGCGGGCTCGCCAGCAGCCAGTGTTGTAAAGCTTAAGCGCATTGTCATTTGAATTTCATACATGATCAGCACCTGCAAGAGTAAGAGAGAGGGAGAGATCATTAGTTTAAGGATGCCATACTATTCACTTAATATGCCATAAAGTCATCAATTATCGATAATTGCTTTGCACTGCGACTTTTGCATTGAAATTAAAGTTGTTTATAACAACAGAACAGAAAAGTAAATAATCATTTATAAACAACAGAACTGAATGGCAGTGTGAAAAATAAAAGCTCATTAAATTAAAATACGACCGGATGTTGACACAGCAAAAGAAACAACAGCATCAAAAAAATATATTTCAACTTGTTGAAATTGTGCAGCGTTTTGCATTTTGTACTTTGCGCTTGCTAAAAAAAAAAAGTCCAAAAGACAAAGAGACAGATTTTTGTTTTGTTTTGGGTGACATTCAGATAAAGCGAATGCTGCGCACTTTAATGCTATCTGTGAGCAGCAGCACAATTGGGGCGTGCTTGACGCATTTGGATGCTAAGCAATCTCAGCCTAAAGGTTGAACAAATATGAGAATAATCAGCTCCTATAGATATAACCGAATCAAGTGCAAATTCAAACTGATAAAGTCATTGCGCAAAAGTACGCAAAAGTACGATCTTAACGATCCTAGAAAGTATATAAATTAAAAGTACGTTGCTTAGTTTATGATCTAAACGAGCCCAGAAACCGTTGTAACTTGTACATATTGTAAAAGCTATCTTTAACTAACTGAACATTAAGTAATAAATGAACTTAAGAGTTAAGCGCTTAAGTTTCTAGTAAAAGTTGACTTATTCTTATAGCTTCTTATGTAAGAAGTTACTTTCTAGTTTTACGGCTGATGCTCAGTGGTTTAGTATTGGCTACCAATATTGGCAATACACGTTACGTTAAGGCCGACAAACATGCCCATGCCTTTTTTCCCAGGCCAAAAAAGCAACACCCACCAAAAAGGGTAACACAAATAAAGCGGCTGCAAATACTCAGCAGCAACTGCCAGCAGCAATTACCGCACCAGACATGCCCATATATATATATATATATATATACTTAGACGTTTCATATATATATCTGCTTGTGCCGTGTACGTAACGTAACATAACGTTTAGGAGGCTTTATATAGAAAGACGGCCGCTTTTATTTTTTTTGCCGGCCAGGCTACTAAAAATGGTCTGGCACACACACACACACATACACAGACAAACTAACATACATATAGATAGATGAGAGACGCGTTAAAATGCCCAGACAACCAAATTTAGTAACAACAACAACAACTGCAGCAACAACTACAACTACAAAGAGCCAAGACGTAATGAAATCAAATAAAAAAGTGCGCTACCATAAGAAGAAGAGGGAAGAGGAGGAGGAGGCGGAGAAGGAGATGGAAAGAGCCACAGAATCCGTATCCACTCGCTCGCTTCAAAGAGTTTTTCGTGAAATGAAAACATTTTTTCTACTCGCAAACTCCATTTGTGTTCTTTTTTCTATATATAGTTAAAAAGAGTTTCCATGCGCAAGTTTTGCTGTTTTCTTTTGCTGAACCAAGTGAAGTGCTTGCTTTTTTAATGATTAGTTTCCCTCAACAACTGGCCTCAATTCTTGGTACTACAGTTACAATATTGTATATAGTACTCCCCCCCTTCCTAGCCAACCAAACCCCTCATAATCATAAGCATAACTAACTGACACAAAAGTCTCTCGTTTGGTCTCAATTAGATAATTTTGTATTGGGGTCCCTTCTTGTCTATAAAAATGTATATATATAAATATAGTATATATATGTTTGTATAGTTCGTGCAATTATCTAATCAATAGGTTTGCACTGTCTACGATCGAATCGGAATCGGTCGAGTGCTTCACTTCTTCGGCGGTATCTACAGAAGAAATCATTTTTTATTTTTAGATCCGTACCGAACCGAGGAGCAGTTCATAAAAACCAATTTTATTGAGCAGTTATGTTGAAAACTTGTTCGTTCGTATTGTAAATATTTGAATTGGTTTGAAGACAAGTGCTTTGGGTGTAAAAAAACAACCAAGTTCCTAAAAACGCAAGACAGGGAAAACTGGGAAAGTTTTTTTTTGAGAGTTGTAGAATCAGTCGATGATATATTACATTTTTATTTGGGCTTAAAAATCATTTTTAAAGATGAGTTGTTAGAAAAATGTTTTAAGCTTTGTTTTTAAGCTGAAAAACATGCTTTTTAGAGGAAAGGAATTGTTTGCAGATTTTTTTAAGAGTTATCGAATCAGAAAACTATACAGAGTGTTACTTCAAATACTTTTTGATACAACAAAATTTTTAAAAGATATGTTTGAGGTGAAGCCTTTTTTTTAATCAATAAAAATATGCTAGAAAAAAACTCACAAAAAAGTATCATCAATCTAAAGTTTTGCTTAGCTGCTTTCTCTTGTTAATTTGACAACATGAAATTCTGCATAAATGAGTGGAAATATCATTACAACACCTTTTCTATGCTTTCAATAAATCTATCGATCATTGGGAACGATGATGCTGCTGATGCTGCGGGTGGCCTCCAATCCCAATCGATGACAGTTCTTCTTGTCTATCGATCAATGACTTGAGAACCTCAAAAAAAAACCTTTTTTTGATTTTGTTCACATATAAATTAAGTTCGCTTTAGCAACAATTTTCACACACACACATACAAACACCAATCAGCGACATTTTCGTTGTTGGAAACCATTTTGAATGAATTTGTATGCAAATAAAATGTTAACTAAATCGCATATGTTGATTAGCATAAGTTCTCTATCTCTGTCTCGCTCGCTCTGTTATTATTTAAGACAAATCGTTAGTTAGATTGTTGGGAAAAACCAAAAAGGTAAGGAAGGGAGGGCAAAACCCAACTCATAATTTAACATTTGTTGTGTTGTTCAAAAAAGAAGCTTTCGCTTTGGACTCATTAACACAACAACAACAACAACACAGCAATTTATGATGAGCAAATGCAGATTTTATTCTCGTTGTTGTTGTTGCGTTTTGTCAACTCCCTCACAATTTATTATGGCATAACGGTACGGGCATTGAGCGAGTATTTTATTGTTTTCTTGTTCAAAACAAGTAAGAAGGCTCTAGTCGAGATATCCCGACTAGACGATACCCTGATCCCTATACTTTCCGCGTACAGTCAGTGCTTGCAAGAATGTGTGTGTGTGTGTACGCGCATACTGCTAGTGCATACAAAACTTCAATGTCCCATATCTCCGGTGTTTATTATCCGATTTCGATAAAAATTTCACAGATTGTCATTATTTTGTTTTATAATTCAAATTGCATCTCAAAGTTTTCCAAATTCAAGATTTTGTTGTTATCGATCCCATGTGTATATCGGAAACGGGAAGAGTTATCGAAAATCGGAAAGAAACTTGTACTGCCTAAGGATTAGGCGAGCTTAAGTTCCAAAGCTGGAGTCTCTAGCTCTTATAGTTTCTGAGATCGACGCGTTCATACATACACACAGACAGACAGACAGACAGACAGACGGACAGACAGACGGACAGACGGACATGGCTATATCGACTCGACTGTTGATGCTGATCAAGAATATATATACTTTATAGGGTCGGAGATGCTTCCTTCTGCCTGTTACATACTTTTGCACAAATTCATTATACCCTTTTTCCCATTTTTAATGGGATCAGGGTATAAAAAGACGACAAAATGTCGACGTTGTTAGCTGTCGATTTTATGATAATGCAGCAAATAAATGTATGTATGTATGTATCGATGGGTTTAAATACAAGATACGACATGTCTGTATGTATGTATGTATATATATTTATTGTTGTATCTTTTCAAAGATCGTTAGTGCTACAAGAACAACATCATTTTTCATTCGATTCGAGAGCAGATTGTAAAGATAAATCGAATAGATAGAGACTTTTGTCGCTTGCCTTTTTTTTGTTGTGTGTTTAATATGTAATTTATATAACATTTATCAATGTGCTTTTGTTGTTGAATGTTGTTTTTTGTTAAACATTTCACTTGGACGAATCAACAAAAAAAAAACAGGCCTGCGGCTGCATTTTTATTTGACTTAATTTTTGTTGTTGTTGTTGTTGTTACCTGCTGCCTGTCTGCCTGCCTGTTGATTTGCTTTTTAACATTTAAATTGGTAATTTTTCTTCTTCTTGCTATAATTTTTCTGCTGGCTCGGTTCATTTCTTGTTGCTGTTGTTGTTGTTGTCGCCCACTGCTTGTTATGTCTGTGTGTGTATGTAATGAAAACGCTTCGCCCAAAATGTTGCTGTTGTTGTTGCTGTTTCTATTTGTGTCGTTGTGTTTTTCGTTGTTTATTGCCTTTGCCAAATGAATAAAAATATATATACAATATTTTTTTGGTGTATGTCTGCGTGCGTGCGTTTGTGTGAATGACTTTTGTCGTCGGCGTAAAAAAATACCAAAAAAGCATAAACGAAAAGCACAGCAGAAGCCAAAGCGTTTGCGTTTGCGTTTGCAGTGGGCGTGCAGTAATATGAGTTGGAATATGTTGAGGTGGGCTGTGAGGTGAGGTGAGGTGAAGTTGAGTTCACAACGCAGCTGCAGCAGCCGCCGTTGCTAAAAGCTGCAGATGAAGAGTTTACCGTGGAACAAGTTAAGTTGTTAAACTTAGTTGTTAAAATATTATTGATTTTTAATATTTCATATTGATTTTGTATATGCTTTTATGACAAGTTCCTTTTAAGCCGCTCCGCTACATCCGGCTTAACTGCAAATGCAATCAATTGAATTTAATTGCCTTTGAGCTGGTTCGCAAATACAACAACAACTACAAAGCTGATCAGTTGTCAAAGTGAACGCTTATGCTAGTACTTAAGGCTTGTATGTATGTATGTGTTGTGTGCTTGTTTGTATCTTGCATGTCTAATTTGTATGTCTCTCATTTTAGTGTAATCGATTCGTTTCACCATGATCAAGCAGCTATTCAAAAGCACATAAAATTTGCTCGTTTCCATTACACCCCACAATTTGTCTCTTTCTTGCAACTCTTTAGTTTTGTTGTAAAGCAAAAAAAAGAAAAAAAAACCCACAGCAGCAGCAGCAAGCCAGAGTAACCGCCGTCAAATACATGAAGAACAACAACATCAACACACACACAGTTGAAGCTGCGTTTGTGTCGCGTGGTCTGCGCTGGTTTTATTTTCCTCTCTCTCTCGCTCTCTAGCTATCTCTGTTGGCTGCTTGCTGTGTGTGTTTGTTTGTATTGAGGTGCGTGGGCACGAGAACGGAAACAGCGCGCAGTCAGCGTCGGCGTTCTTGTCTGTCGCAGTTGACGTTACGTCAATGCGATATGCGCGCGCGTTTGTGTGTGTGTGTGTGTTTGTGGTTGTTTGTTTGTTTGTATTGGCCAATGGCTTACAATAACAACATAAAAGGTAAAAATCGTTGCCTATTGCCGCGCTGTCTGCGGCAACTAATTAGGTAACGTGCCAGCTACAAAAAAAATATATAAAATAAAACAAGAACACAATGATAAGAGCAGCGCAGTCGCTGCGCAGCACCAACGACGCAAATAGCAACATAAATTTCGCACACACAGCCCCGACAAGAACACTTACATACATACGCACACATACACTAACAGCTAAATCCAATAAGAAAGCAACTGCCAGGCTGTCTGTGCCAGCGGCTGCCTCGTCGCGGCTGCCGTGCAGCTACGTTGTTGTTGTTTTGTTTTAGTTTTGCCGTGTTTTTTTTTTTTTGCTTTTTGCAAAAATAAATTTAATTTTGTAGCCATTAATTTTCCACTCTAGATACGAGCACGAGACGCTGTCTCTATTCTATCTGGGCGCTGGCTAATTAAATAACTAAAAAAAGAGTTTGTTGTTTTTGTTTTTTATAATTGTTTGCTTATTTCCATTGCCTTCTGCTTGGATGCTTTAGACTGCACACAAAGACAGGACAGACAGCTGCAAAGCACGCACGCTTATAACGGTTAATGCAAACTCAAAGGCGAGAGGGAGAGCGAAACAATGCATATGGTGGGTGAGAAGCTTTTAAAGCTTTGCTCAAGTTCGATAATTTTTATTTTATTTGTTTTGTGCACAATTAGTTAACATATGTGTATATGTAAATGTGTACACATGTATGTATGTGTATAATAAATTAACGTCTTTTTTTTATCGCTTTAATGATAAACCGTTTTGCTTGATTGGTCTAAAGCGCATAAATAACAAATAAACAAAGCGTATTGTTATTGTCGTTGCTTGATAAGAATGTTATGGTGGGATTCCTTGTGATATGTGTGTGTGTGTATGTGATATCATATGCCAAAATGTACAGGCAGACGGGAAGGAAGAAAAAGGGTGGGTGTGTGTGTGTGTGTGGGCAATAATCAGGTGGAGTGGACATAAAAGACTTAACCTTGAGAATTCCTGATAAAAAAAACAAAAATAAACAAACAAAGCTTGATAAAAGAAAAGCTAGCAAAAAGGTCGAGTAAAAATAAAGTATGAAAAGTTTTTAGATTTTTCAATTTCATTTTGATCTTCAAAAATATAGAATGCTCTGCTAAAAACATCATTCGTAAACTTTACAAAAATCACTTCACTTTTTAGATTTTAAGAAATATTATTAACAAATGATGGGGTTCATTGAAAAAATCTCAACAATTTTTCAAAGACAGGTAAATATAATATAAAAAGTAACATTTTATAAAGAGATCAAAAATTCAGCTCTTGCATTGTAGAAAAACACCAACAACGATGGTATCGAAGCCGCAACAAAACAAGATGATAAAGTTAGTCCCATATTGAAGCGCAATCCAAATGATATATATCTTTTAGTTCAGAATGCAATCCGAAAAGCTGCAGCAGAAGAAGCACAAATGAATATGAATAAAAGCAAAGCAACACAAACACAACTTCAACGAGGAGTTAGGCATATGCCATATAAAATCATTTGTCCGTGTTGCCTGCGTTATAATAAACATTTATATTGGCTCTTTGATGTCTATACGGCTGATCCAGAAGTTGAAACTTAGAGCATTTGAATTCGAATTGAATTGTTTTAAATTTTATTGTGAAAATTTTTAATTAAAAATCGTTACGTTTCTCAAAACAAGCTTTATTCCTAGATTCTTAGCTTATGTCAGAGGCAACGCCTTATTTTTTTGTATCAAAAGGGGGCGTGATAAAGGTTATAAATCATCCACTTCAGTTTCATATCGCGGCCTAATTCCATGGAAATAATCGTTGCTGTTTTTTTTTTTATATAACCCCCGTGACATCAGTTGCATGACAAGGTTTCTACAAATTTAATTTGCTTACGGTGTCTACAACTAAGTATACCCCACAATTGACAAGTGCAAATGGGGTATACCAACTGGAAGCACTTTATATTGTTTGAAGATTTCTTCCCGTAAAAGATAAAGCTTGATTCATAAAGTTTTGACAGTAAGAAATAAGAGAATATCTTTTTTACAGGGTATTTCAACATATTTGGCAAGTTCAAGTGGGGTATACCAACTAGATTAGCTTTATATTGTTCGAAGATTTCTTTCCATAAAATATTTGGCTTGATTCATAAAGTTTTGACAGTAAGTACTAAGAGAAAATCTTTTTTACAGGGTATTACAACATATTTGGCAAGTTCAAATGGGGTATACCAACAAGATTAGCTTAATATTGTTGAAAGATCTCTTTCCATAAAAGTTTCGTAAAGTTTTGACAACTAGTAACATGAAAAAATCTTTTTTACAGGGTATTGCAACGCATTTGAGTTCTTTTTATTTACCTTTCTGTTATTATTGAACGTGTTATCAACACACACACACACAAAAATGATAACAGAGTCAACCAAAATAAACAACAAACAACAAATTTTATTGCTTGCGACAAACTAACTAACCGAAAACAAGCAAAAGAGAAGACTTATGAAACCTCGTAGTATGCCCGATAATGTCAAGTGGACTCTTACCTTAAACATAATATGCCCAACTTTAATTAAGAATGACACCATACAAAAAGAGTAGTATACCCAATCTTTAACGTTATAAGCTTATTATTTAAGCATCTCATATATTAAACGCTTACGGATATTATATAGAGATCAGGCAGCTGCCCGAGACCTCATTGAGGGAGGATGAAAAGAAAAAACAAAAATTAATCCGTCGCGCAATAATTTTTCGATTTAATTTCGGCTCAGAGAAAAATCTTCAAGGCATGTCAAATTGAGTTTCATTCAAAGAACGAAACGAGAAAAATAACAACAACAAATAAAACAAAACAAAAGCTGCAAAATGCGGGCAAGTTAAAATAACGCGCAATGCGGCTGTCAAAAGATCTTAACGATGAAAAAACAACAACGACAACGAGGAAAAAACCGATCCTGGCAGGTCAAAGAATAAGAAGAAGAAGAAGCAAAAGAAGACTTACAAAAAAAAAAATGCAGAGAAAAAAAAGGGCTGTCAGTTAGCGCGT
Source organism: Scaptomyza tumidula (assembly GCA_035044465.1). Classification (NCBI taxonomy): domain Eukaryota; kingdom Metazoa; phylum Arthropoda; class Insecta; order Diptera; family Drosophilidae; genus Scaptomyza; species Scaptomyza tumidula. Next base: position 17,185,800 of record JAWNNW010000444.1, read on the forward strand.
TGCTTAAAGTTCGCGCAGTTGCTTCTTCTACAAAAGCTTACATGAGAGAAATGTACACTGAGCGAAAAGAAGTGGACTTTGTAACTTCACTTAACACTTACGACAAGTTAGAGTTATGACATTTGTCTTATGGCATGTTAAAAGCTACAAACCTAAAATTATTTCCATCTTAATTTTTTTTACAATCAGTTTTTGCTAAGCTTAAAATGTGCTTAGATTAAGAAACCTTATAAAAACATTAGTCTTTATATAAAGCTTGGACTTTTTAAGATCACATATATAGATTCATACTATATACTATCTAAAACCTTGTAAAAACATGAGTCTTTATATAGAGCTTTGACTTTTTAAGATCACATATAAAGATTCATACTATATACTATCCAAAACCGTATAAAAACATTATTAGATCACATATATAGACTATAATGTATACTATTCGAAATATGAACATAATATCTAAATACCCAACTCTAATAGGTTCGTTCATATATTTTCTCTCAGTGTGACACACATGAATACACACACACAGCACACAGACATACAGGCATTCAACGGATCAGTGTTCTTCTTCTTGTTCGGGCCAAAGTGAGAAAACCAAGCGCGACACCAACACCAAAAACCGGCTACGTTGCCTCTCGGCTCGGGCGTCCCATCCGACGGCTGTTGGCGGCGGCGGCCTGTGGCCTGTGGCAAGGGAATTGAATTGAATTTCCAGTCCCGAGACGTTCAAAATTTCAGCCGTTTGCCTTTTTCAAAGGTGTGAAGAAAAAATAAAATACAAAGCACATACAACAACAACAACAACAGCAACTGCAGCAACGGCAACAAAAGCGAGAACAACAACAGCGAGCGAGACGAAGGCACAGCACGAAATTCTGAAAAACTTCAGAGCTGCAATAACAACAAAAACAATAACAAAAACAACAACAACAACAACAATGCTCGTAACGAAACGAAATCAACTGCAGATCTGCCAGAAACTCCAAAACAGAACACAAACTAAAGAATACCAAAAAATAAAGGAAACTCATTTCAGTGCCATGTTGACTTTCCAATACTCTTACAAAGGGATTAACACGTTAAGTTATTTATTAATTTTGAAGAAATAACTAACAGATGGTTGCTTAAGACACTTTACTAAATGGTTATCTAATTTTGAGATGAGATTTTAACAAAATGTTTATTTAAAGTTGAAGTTTGATAGGAATAAGTTAAAGCAAACAACCTAAGAACTTAATGAAAAGCTTGAGAAACAAATCAAGAGAACAAGTTCTGGTATTTACTGATATAGAATAACTCTAATAAATCCAGAATAATTAGCTTAGACAACCTCGATAACAAATCTTAACTATCCTTCGGCAAAGAGAATACTCAAGTAACAGACAGAAAAAAACTGGATTGTGCCATGTCGTTTTCCAGGGAGTCAGCCGACCCATAAGAGAGAGTGAGAGAGAGGCATAGGACGGGGGGGCAGACTCTTTGGGATTTCAGAGGGTTTCACTTATTGTTGTTGTTGTTGCTTGGCTATGATCTCTCCGCTCTCGTATGTCTGTGTGTTAGAGAAAGAAGCATCTGTTTCTTCTGTTGTAAGGGAATTGGATTTTCGTGCTGTTGTTGTTGTTTTTTGCCACTTCGGTCCGAGAGTTTTTTGACAGGCATCAAGAGAACTCAAGGTGAAAAGTACTTATAATAAGGAAGCCTGGCGGCTTAAATGCTCACATTAAGATTAAAAAAAAAGCAACAATTCTCAAGTCATGCGAACTACCCTACTACTACTATATACCCTACTACTACTATATACCATTATTGTATGGTTCGTTGAGTTCACTTTTGAATAGAGATCGACTTTTGGCTATTGAGCTACATAATGTTGAATTGATTTTGATTTTTCTTTGTCACACAATCTTCAAAATGGTAACAAAAGTTATTTTTTATTTTCATTTTATGACTTTCAAGATTGGCGTAATGAATAGACCTTTAGGTTATCTATTGTCAAATGAAGCAGATACATTTCTTAATGTTTTATTCCAAAGAAGAAACGTGAACAAAGCCTACTTTAGATTTTCTTATTGAATGACAAGATGATATTGTATGATTTGGGATTTGGAAAATGAAATATTTTGAAGCTTTTGTATCTTATTCTATATATATAGTATGTACTTGTCTTTTATATATACCAAATACTATCTAAGTTAAAGTTTTTTGAAAAGAAAGCATGTTTTTTTGTTTTAGAAATATTTTCTTATAAAAGTTTTCGTATAAAGTTCCTTATATAATTTGAATAATGTAATCACATATTAATTTACACTTTAAAACTTTTTAGAATCCTTTTTTCAACGTTTGTTTTGTTTCAATAAGCTTTCTCAAGCATTTATAAAATATTAATTTATATCCGAATCATTTTTGTTTTTGTTTTTTTTTGTTATAACCAAGACATCTGCTAATCCCTTACGCTACACAGAAACCGAACTTTAGCATTGTGTTCCACAGGTGTGCACGTAATTCAAACACACACACACACACACACATGGCAAGAATGACAGTGGGCATAGAGAGATACCCACACATACCAACAACAACACCAACAAAAACAACAAATATTCAACTTCGAACCGAATCTGATTTCTGAAACTGATTGTGTATGCGTCGTTGTTGTTGTTGTTTGTGGCACAAACGTTGACGTTTCTTCCCAACGTCAGTTCGAGTTAAAGAAGGCAACCTACGAGGAATCCTCCAGATACACACACACGCACACACTCACTCGCACACACATGCCCAGATACAAAGATACAGAGATACAGATAGACGACGCACAGAGCTCACAATTTCGTTGTTGCTGTTGTTGTTGTTTTTTCAAGCCACATGAAGGCGACGCGTCGGTTGGCTTAAATTGGTTTTTATTGTTGCTGCTGACGCTGCCTTTGCTGCTGCTGCTGCTGCACATGTCCATTGTTGGTGTTGCCGCATTCGTTTTGACCATATTTCTTCTTGTTATACCAGTCTTCGACTACAGTAAAGTATTTCTGAATACTCTTCGAGAGGGGTATGTGAACTATATCAGCATCAATTGTTTTCACTAAGGATTCATCCAGCAAACTATCCAACTAACTATTTGAACTGAGTCAGTTTTGAAGTTGTCTTGATGAAATTTGGAACAAATGCTTCTCTTAGCTATATGTTTAAACCCTTTCGATCTTTGTGAGATTGGAACTCTGTTTGATATAGTTACCATAGGTTGATAAACTTTAAGGAAATATATATAACTAATTGAAGTAATACTGTACTTTTGATCAGCTTCACTTCTTGGGTGTATATTAGTTAAGGTTTATCTATCTATCTATTCAACTGACTATGTGAACTGAATAAGTTTTGAAGATATAACAAGGAAACTTGCCAGAAATGCTTCTTGAAGGTACACATAAAAAAATTCATATAAATAAAACCCTATATCATATAGTTCTCTTGGGAACCAATTGTCAAAAGTTAATTTTTTGTGATAAAACTTAAAAATTCTTGGTCTCATAATGAAACTATCAAAATCAGATCAATATATCATTTAGCTAACATATCCATTGACTAGTTTCGAAAATCTAGTAACGATCACTTAAGCTCCCGTTCTGAAAGAGTATCTCAAGTTCGGCATATCAAAGACAACTCTTACTGGTTTATGAGTTTCCTTTTTTTTTTTGTACCTTACTTTGAAGTCGCATTTAATTCTTTAGCTTCTTGGTTCGGGCCTTCTTTTGTTATATGTGTATGTGAGTGTGTGTGTGTTATTATTCTCTCTTGGGTCCGACCGAGGCCGAGGTGTGAAGAAAAGAATTTTTCTGTGCAATAATCTTGATGCCTTTTTAAGATTTGTTGCCCCAGCTCCTTAGTTGGACTTGCGAGCTGCATTCTTATTTTTTTTTTTTTATTCTTTCTTCATTTTTCTTAGCTTCGTCTTCTTGGGTTCGTTCGGTTTTTTTTTCGTGTATGTTTCGCTTCGGTTGAAAAATGGTTTTGGGGGGCTTAAGAAAATTTACGCCATAAAATGTGAAAATAATTGGATACACTCGTCGCATCTCCTTTTTTGAATGCATTTCAAATTGCTAATGATGAGAGCCAAACTTTGTGAGTAGAAACGAGAACGAAACACAACAGAAAGAAGATTCCTTCCGTGAGACAAGCCACAAGAAACGAACGAAATTTCATGGACAGTTTCTAAAGCAGACCTCATTGTCCATCGGCCGGCCAAGGCTTCAACTCAAAAGCAGCCAGCCAACCATTAAATGCATTTATTTATGAGCCAACACCAACACCACGATATCATCTCTCACTTTGGCTAACAAAAAAAGAAAAAAGAAAGAAACATTTTTTTTTGCTCATATGCATACGTGCAACAACAACAACAACACTCGACATACTATAATATATAGCATATATAGTATGATGCGCATATTGCGATATTGAATTTAACTAGAATTCACACCTTGAGGCCGGCCGGCCAGTCAGCCACTTGAAAGTTCTCCCCTTCCCTTCCCTCTCGAAAGCCGCATCTCCCCGTTTATCTGTTCTCTGCCGTTTATGAGTTCAAGCCACAAAATGTTTCGTGCCGCGCGTTTAAGCCAAGCTTAATCACAAAAAGCCCACTCAAGACTGCTTTGTGTTAAATGATATGGAAAAAGTTTAACATTTCCATGGGGTTTTTTTCTCTTTATAATAAAAATACTAAATAATTAGTAATTGTTAGTTGTGTGCTATTAATTAGCATAACGATTGCATGATTTTACATTGAATGGATTATATCAAATCAGATGACTAAGAAACTAATTTATTAGTTATACAGTAAAAGTTCTTGATGTTTTAGGAATATTATGCAAACATTTTCAACTTTGTTTAACTAACTTTTAAGTGCCTTAATATAAACATTTAAGTTATTACAATTTAAAACCCTTCTTCTTTTCAAGTTCTCCAACTTTCATTCTTACTAACATTCCAATTTGGTGTTTTCTATACTAGAAAGTTAATTTAATGAAAATCTAACACATACACCATAGTTAACTCTATATTAACAGTTTCTTACTATTGAAAACATTATGAAGTTCATTGATAAAAAATTCTCCAACTATCCAAAACATTCCATCTTATATTTTCTATTCTAACATAGTGCTTTCTATACTTAAACAAAAATATAACATCTAAAGCATACTTAACTTAAGTCTAAACAGTTTCAAAGATGAATATTATCCTTTCAATGTGGGAAACATTATAAAGTTCATTGATTTAAAATTCTTGAACTCTAAACACATCTTCCCGACTCATTTCCCCAATTATCAGATCTTCGAAAGCACTTAGCAATATCTTAATATTCGAAACGTGTCTTTTTTTTAAACTTGTTCATAAATATTTTAGCACATTTCGCAACAAAGCAATATGCAATAAAAAAAACCCCCAGTTTAAAGTTATCAGACCAACTGAAATCTACAGAAAAATAAAAAAAAAACAAAATACAGAATGCATTAACACCTTTTCATTCGTGTTCAATGGGAACAAAAACACTTTTTCCACTACTACCCCTTACCCCTTTCCTCAACCCATCAACCCTCTTCAACTCCCACTCATATATGTGTGTATGTGTATGTGTATTTGCCAAGCCCTTGTAATAGAAACAACGTTTTGGTTTTTTTCTGTTCAGCTTAAAAAAGCACATAACAATTATAATGAGCACAGCAAGTGCAACTTGCACCAAGCAAGCATGCTGTGAATGGCAGTGAACTAGACTAAAAGATACCCTGTACGGTAGAGAACTTGACTTCACAAGAGCTATATAGTCTATAGCTCTTATAGACTGGGAGTTGAAAGCAAAAAAAGAGTTAGACGAAAGGCAAAACATTTAACGTTTGGTAAAAATATCATTAAATATTTTTCAGCTTGTTTTACACCAATATTAACATCAACATACCCTTTAAAAGCGCTTTCTAGTCGATTGAGTGCTCAAAAGAAGCATGCAAAAATGATTATAAAAGAAAATCTAGCTCAAACAATATATGAAAAAGCAGCAGGGAACCCCACATAACTAAATTGCATTAAGTGTAATTATAACTAATTAGAAACAAGAAATAAATATGAAAGCCCATTAAAAAAAAAGAGAACAAAACAGAGGCTCGATTGGAAACAACAAAAAAAATCACATTTTTTAGAAATTGCTTTTCGTGTCTAATTCTCTTTCTCGCTGTGACGAGAGACCATGGCAAGTGATTAATGTCGTGTGTGGAAAATGTTGTTGGAAATGAGATGCGATTAGTTTTGAAATGAAATGAACATACCCAGCAACTAAATAATTAATTTAATCGTGCAAAGAACGATCGTTTGAGTCACCCATTTGGCATTTTCAATTGACTAATCTCGTATATGACTTGATGCAAACCGGGAATGACTATGGATATAGTAAATAGTTGTGTATTATATTGTGAGCTCCAAGGTAAAAGCATTTTAATGCCATTCCGTCAATAATTGAACTTAACTCAAATTTATGCAAATTCATCAAATGATTCTTTACGCTTGGCATAAAGCAAAAGAAATATTTTTCTTGATTTTTACGCTGTCAGATTTGCTTCATTTAGAGAGAGAAAGAAACTGTACTGTACTGTGGATTTGTACAATTGTTTGCTTCAATTACCAGACAACAACAACAACAGCAATTGTAGATACAGAAATTACAAAAGCAGAACAGATTGAAAGAAGGCATTAGCTTTAGCCCATAGATGGATGCTGTTTTGTTGAGCTTTAGCTACGGTCAAGAGAAAAAGAGACGGGCACAATGAACCTGCAGGGCATACAGGGCAAAAGGAGAGAGGTGGAGGGCAGGGCACACATACACACACCGCCAGGCAAAATAAATCATTTAATATAGCGCGCCATTTATCATCTAACATTGCTGCATATCATTCTTCATCTTGGCACACACACACACAAACACATTCAAGCACACACAGTTGGGTGCCTCAGGAACCCAAAGAAATTCATTTGATTGAGAGTGACAGACGGCGAGATACCCTGTAGCCCATTCACCCAAAAGTTTCTTTACAAGACAAATCAACTATGCTTATCATTCCAATCTCACATATATATATATACGCGTTATAAGTTATATCTTTGTTCTATCGCCACGCGTCAATGTACCCCTTCAATACATTTTTAATGGGTACAACAATAAAAGTGGAAGTAGAAACAGAAATAGTGAAGGCAAAAATTAGCGTGAATGAAAACTGATGTGGTTGAGATGGATGGGCAAATGCCGCGGGTTGGGGGGGGCCTTAGAGGTTAGGAATTCACCTAACACAAGGGGGGGTTGAAGGTTGGGGTAGGGGGCACGACTGTGGCTGCACTCATATAAACAAATTACGCCGAACGAAGCAGCCAAAATGTCTGCCATGGATATAAACTCACAGCGTGTGTATATTTTATATATACATTTTATATGTGTGAACAAAATGTACAAATGTTTGGCTGTCTAACTAACTGTCTGTCTGTCTGTCTGTCGATTTGTCGTATCTTTTCTAGTGAACGATTCTGTGTGTGTGTGTGTTGTTTATTCGTCACTTTAACACGTTCGATGCTGGCGTGGACGCAGGCTGCGACAGCGACTGCGACAGCACCGACACCGACATACAAACACACATACAAACACAAAACAAACCAAACGCTGCAGCGGCAGAATTTATTTTTATTTAATGCGCGCCTCGCATATATGCGTGTGTGTGTGTGTATGTGTATGTGTGTGTTGCATGCCTATCAAGATTGAGTTTGGATTTTCATTGATTGTTTTGATTGTTGCCGCCGCACTGGAACTTAACCAACAAATGCGTAACAAATACATAAAACGTTGTAAAGCTAAAATAAATTGAAAAACCATTTTAATACGTACATGTGTGGTTCTGTTTGTCTGTGTATGTATTTATTTTGTTTTTCTGCTACTGCTGCTGTGATTTTATGCTCGCGCTCTCAGGCGCTCTTTCTACACTCACTCTCTTTTGCTCACACTTGCACTCGCTATTAGAATTTTTAGGCTGCCTTATAAGAAAATGCAACGCGTTATGTTTATTATGTGTTATCACACATATGATGTGCACATTCATTGAATAATTTTGTGTTTTTGTTGAGTTTTGTATTGATTCGCAACACATACGCGCTTTTGTTTTCGATTAATTAAGCGTAGAGAAACGATGAACGCAACTAACGCGACGTGACCACCCTTCCGTCTTGACAACTGAACGAGAACTGATTGTAAATAGTTCATATATCGATACGTCGAGAGAAAATGTTCAGCTGCTGCTACGTTGCGATAACAATCAGGGCTGCCTGCTAAGCAGTGTTAGATAAGGTAAAATGTTTGCAACTAAAATTCAAAAAAAATATTATACAAAACATGGTTTTAAGCAAAATTTCAAGATGGATAATGCTTCAACAGTTGTAAAAGCTACTCAGCATAATTATAAAAGAAACTACATCGATTCTGTTACTCGCTGTTGAGTAACAGCAGTGCTGCACAACGAGTAAAGCTGTGCGGATACTACAGCTGTTTTTTTATGGCAATGTCGTTATTACAAACAATTACAACAGCAATATCAAAACGACTATTACTACAAGCGAAGCCTCATACGGATTTGCCAGTATGTGCTACATCAGTGCGTGATATTTGGGGCTATGTGGCAGTGGCATTCAACCAAGTGGATAAGGAACGCTTGGGGAAAGTGGGTCCAAATCGATTGTGCGCCGAGTGGTTGGTTAAAAATGGCGGTGGAGTACGCTTCACTGACAATCCCTCCAGACTTTGGAAGGACTACAATCAGCTACCATCGGAAACGTCACCCTTTCACATCAAGGTGGTCGACGCCTCCAATTCTTCGGTTATGAAAATTGGATTGGAGCATTTCAAAGGCTGCGAACACATCGACACTGTGATCTTTCACAATTGCAAACATCTGGAAGATGATGGCTTGGAAGGGCTCACTCATATATGCAAAACACTAACAAGTCTACAGGTGTCCGGCTGCTACAACATCAGCGACTCGGGTCTGGATGTCATCAGTGAGCTTAAAAATCTGAAGCAGTTGCTAATCTTTGACATGTTGTACGTGAGAAACATGGATGAAGTGGCAAAGAAACTCAGTTCTAAGCTGCCTGGATGTGAAATTACAGCCACCAAGTTTGCGGCGCATCTTAAAAAATAATATTTCTGCGATTCGTTATTGTTGGCCTCGTCTGTCCGTTTGTACCACTTGAAAAGTAAATCGTTGAGAAATTTCTACAAAAATTAAAAACCATTTGACCAATGGATAATCCTTTGTTTTAAATTTTGTATCTATTGTGATTGGTGCTTTGATGCAGCATGCTTAAAATGCCTTCGATAACTTATATAAATAATAATTTTTGGTGTTGTTCAGTGCAGTCTATATGCTTGCTTAATGACTAATTGATTGAAGTCTAGGATGCGGCCAATATATATGGACGTATATCCTCCACATCGAATAACTGTTCGGGCGCCACACGCCCACCACACATAGGACAGTCGCCATTCTCTGAAAGTATGCTGCAAGCAAATAAAAATATATTTTAATAATTATTATGAAGTTAATGTGTTAAATCGACTTACTTCTCCATTTCGGCGCGAAAGCAAAGAAAATCGCATTGCGGACAGGATGTCATTTGTTGTTTAATAATATGCTGGCCAGTTGCTATGCATATGGGCAATGTGGTCTTGCAACTGTAGCAAGTGACCTCCATGTTGGCCAAATTGGCATCACAAATGGGGCATTCCATGGTCTCGTCATCGATTTCATCGCGCAGTTGTTTAATGCCTTTCGGCGCTTTGCGGACAATCGATTCAATCTTCTTTGTATAACGGCTGTCCAGCTGATTGCGATAATCGGGTCGCATTAGCATGGAGGCATAGGTAAAGGCAGACTTCTTGAGACCAGCACGATGACATTCAATAACCGTGGATGTAAGTATGGGCACAATGTCTGGAAAGGCAGAAAACATTATCATTTGAACACAATGGTTTATTCTAATGGTAACTTACGCTCTGGAAACTGTGATATGCAGGCTGCAACCTGGACGAGCAGCTTGGCGGCCAGCAGATGATTGCTCAGCTTGACGTGGATGCGCACAAGCGTATAGCGATGAAGGAGTATCAAATTGTGACGCATCTCGGCAGTAACTGAAAGATTATTGCGACGCAGTTCCTGGTACATGGAGTAAAGTAGATCCCTTGCCGATTTGTAGTTACCCGCCAGTTGTTCCTGATTGGCTATGATAACAGCCGTCTTGGCCGCATCCTTGTAGTGTTTGCGTGCCATATACAAGCGGAATAGATAGCGTGGATCCTTGGGCACGCCATCCGATTCACCGAGCAGAAACTCAATTAACTGTGTTGCAAGCTGTTCATTGTTGGATGTCGCCACACAATCGATGGCCAGCGACAGCGCTTGAGATTCCTCATTGCTAAAAGCTGAAGCTTTGAGCAGGAACCGCAACGCTTTCGTAAATTCCCTAGCCAGGAAATAATACTTGCCCGCCAGCAACGTATATTTCTCGCTTTCAAAGTAATGCGCCAGCGCCAGATAATCAGCAGATTTTGCGTTCTCATAGCGCTCGAGGAGTTCGCCATGACGACGCAACTTGTTGTGACGTTGTGCCAATTGGAAGGCTTCCTCCACACAGCCACAGATGACCAGAAACTGCAAGGCCTGCTCAATGTCGTTAATTTTCTGATAGAACTTTGCCAGCAGCTTGGCCGAGTCCATGGAACGTGATTCTAGCACTATTTCCGAAGCGGCATGTGGATCACAAAGATGATCTAGATATATTCGCACACAAGCATCCAAATCACCAGCAATGCGATAGCTTTTGATGGCTTCCTCAAATTGGCCATCAGATTCCTTAGCCTTGGCATAGGCTGCATGCAGCTTGCTGCTCTTCACATGCACCAATATATTGTTTGCCTTGTGCCACATCTTCAAAGCAATATAATGTCCACAAGCCTCATCAAAGAAGCCGCCACGTTCATAAAGACCCGCTGCCTCGGTGAGATGTCCCACGGTGGCAAGCAGTTCGGCGCAATCAAAGAGCAGTTGTTTATCCTGTAGCTCCACAGCGTATTGGATCTGTTAAAGGCAATTTGAATGGAGTTATATATCCAAGATATAAAGGGTATTCTGTGTTACTTACTCCACGTCGAAAGTCACCAGCTCGGATGGAAGTGCGTGCAATGCCCATTTTGCATAGACGCACATGATCTTCGTAGTCGGGTGAGCTGTGCAACAACAGGGACGGGTCTGAATCCTCATTGTTAATCAAATCCTCCTTGTAGCCCTTCTCATAATGATACAAAGCATCCGCATAATTGCCACTTAAAAAGGAAAGCTGTTTAAGTTGGATCTTAAAGGGGATTTGCATTACTCACGTAAACTCCAATTGTTGCGCATACTCGCGCGCTATGTAGGGAACCTCTTGTGGCTCATATTTGTGGGCTAGCAGCAATGCCTGATCCCATTGCAACAGATCCCTGCTGAGATCAAGAGCTGCACGAGTATAAGCACCTTTCAACAGATACTCCTTGGCCTGATCGTATTGACCCAATAGCATGCAACAACAGCCGCTCAACATGTGCAGATCCTCAATATAGCGTAGATCCTCCAATGCATTGACCAGAGCAGCATCACCCAATTGACGATAGGCACGAAGAGCTATATCCGGCTCCAGATCCGCTATTGCATGCTCGCCAAATTGTCGCCAAGCGTAATCCATTTTCATCTGTTCGCATAACTTATAAGCCTCATCGTATTTCTTGAGTCGAAGCAGCAGTAGAAGATTCTCAACCTGAATGTTGGCAGGATTAACAACATGAGTGCTCAGGGATTGTGTGGCATACTGTCCACCATCAATATGCAAAGCCATTTCACCAGCACACAGCAGCAATGGCACCTGGCCGGGATTCAGCTTGGATTCACCCAACTTCTGGGTGTGCCTGCCACGCACCGAGTGCCGGGCAAAGACATGAGTGTTAACCACACGCGTGTCGTAGCTAATGAATATGTTTGGCTGCGTCAGATCCCAAAGGCAGCCCGCACATTGCTTGGGCATATCGGCTATGAGCAGCGCCTCCTGATCCATCGCCGGCAAGTACACAAATCCCTGACCATGTTCATCTATGAAAATGGTTTTGGTGCCTTCGACATCGGTAAACAATTGTCGTATCCCATTACTATGTCGATAGACAGTGCAAGTGTCCCACTTCTCCAGCGAATAGAAGACCAGGTGACCAATCTGTAAGTGATTAAAAATGATTAATTTTATAACTATATAGGAAAACTTTCTCTTGTACGCACATCGGTGGCAAAAATGAGCAGCTCTTGGCTGAGTGCAAAGCACGTGATGACTGCATCGCTGGGCATGGTGGGCAGAGCGCTGGGAAATGTTGCCTGCAGTTTGTCTTTGCAATTGGGATTATCTGCAGCAATGGCTTGCAGTATCAACTGTGGTGGACACAAGGCGGCGCAATAATCCGCGTTCATTTTCATGACAGCAATGTCGTTTGGGAGGTCGCGTTCGCTTAAGGGACGCGGTTCATCACCCAAACTCTTGCCCAGATCATAGAACCAAACGTGTTTGTCCACACCCGCAGCTAAATTGTATGGCCCAATGGCCAGAAAAGTGGGCTCCGTTTCCAGTGGCAAGCGAAATGGTAGCGTCTTTGACTTATCCGGTGCATAGACATAGATAGAGACCTCTGCCAGGCTGCTTAGCATGACCAGACGGGGTGCGGAGACGGCAAACATGTGCGGTAATTTGGTGACATAGGTGTAAACGGTGCCACCGCTGGTTGTGACTGCCAGCAATTGTCCATCCGGTGACCAATCAATCATTTGGACGCTCGCATGATCCGCAACTGTTATAATGCGCTCCGTCTCTTGGAGATTGGTTATCGAATGTATTTTAATGCTATTCGATAGCGAAAAGTTAGTAAGGGATAACGACAAAGCAAGATGTAATCTCTACTTACTTATCATCTCCGCAGGAGGCCACAATGTCTAGCGTTGGGCAATAAGCTAAACCCGTGAGCGAATCCTTGTGGTTCCTTACCTGCCACAGCTCCTGACCCACATCTTTGGGATGCGTGGAAATGGCAACCACATGCCCGTTGGAGAAGCCCAACAATATGTAGCCATCACCAAACCATTTATGTTGCAACAACGAACCATAGCGACTCTGAAAGCCCAGCTCTGTGGGATGCTCAGGTTCCGGCAAATAGTACAAAAACAACGTGCGTTTGCCTATGATCATGCTTAGGGCATTGTCACCAGCCAAACGGTCATCATTGGACATCTCGGCAAAGTACATGTCCGTCGGAGCATCTCGCAGTTGGACAATTCTCACAGTGTCCCCATCCTCACTGCTAAGCGAGAAACTCTTATCATCAGAGCCGAGCGCAAGTAGATTCTGAGCGGACCAGGCGCCGCATGTTATCCGCTTGTTGTGCTTGCCCAGCACAGGGGTTCGCTTGCCACTACTATGGTTATATATTGCCAGATTGCCACGTCCTGTGCCAACGGCGAGCAACTGCTGCTGCTTTGACCACAGGATGCAGGTGAGCGGATCGCGTAATCCCGACTCCACTGTTGTCTTCTGCTGTGTAGCATAATCCCAGAGTGTTACATTCGGCGAAGTGCTGGTAATAATTCCCAAAAGATCTCCCTCCGAATCCCAAGCAAAGCCCGAGCACAAGCTAAAATATTTATAAGCTTATGAATATATCTTAATAAATGATGAGCACCATCGATTACCCGGATAAAATAATTCGCTGCACCAGCTGTCCCTGGCGATTGTGCAATGCCACGGAGCCATCGGTGCCCGTTGTGGCCAGTAAAGCTCCCGCGCTCTTCTGCCAAATGAAGTAAACATCGCCAATGCCGTGAGGTTCATCGAATTTGTACAATATCTTCTCAAACGACATTTTAACATCTAACACACAAACACTACAAGCTCATGTTTTTTCGGCTTTGCTGCATTTTTGCAGTGGGCTGAAAGTTTTTTCACTTTTTTGTTTATCCCTTTTGCCGTTGCTATGACAGCAACAAGTAGTTTTCAAACGATGCTTTTCAGAGCAACACAGAGTGTGACCGTAGATGGTTAAAATTGTCATTGCCCCAAGCCTACAGCTGTTGTAATAACAAACAAAAATAACGTGCTTTTACTAAATTTAACAAGCAACGATGAATAAACATATTTATTTTTGAAGACTTGCGCTTATTAAGCATACAGCATGACATCTATTTGTTTTTCGGCTTCGCCTATTGGCCGTTATTATGGCAGCAACAAGTAGCTTTGAACCGATACTTCTCAGTATTGCAAAGTTCGTGTGAACGTGGGTGGTTACCATGCAAAATACCAAAAATACCAAATATTCTTTTGCGCAGCTAACAGCTGTAATAAAGTAAATAGGACAAAGGGTGTTTCTCTTCAAAATTGTTTGTGAAAATTTAATAATTAAGCTCAATAGTCTTACTTACACTTTTTAATTAACTATAAGCATACAACATGTCGGATGATCTACCGGAGGAATTTGATCTGATTGTCGTTGGGACAGGTACGCTTTTTTTTTTTGGTTTTCCTTTGCTCACCTGGCTAACGATGACTCATAAATACTTTTGTTAGGCTTCGCGGAATCCTGCATTGCAGCCGCAGCCAGTCGCGTTGGCAAAACAGTACTTCACATAGACGCCAATGAGTATTATGGTGATGCGTGGAGTTCCTTTAATCTGGATGCACTTAATAATTTATTGGATCAACCAAATTCAACGCTGAGAAATGGAAGCTACAACTGGCATGAGCCTGCAGGGCAGGAGGAGGTGCAGCCTGTGCGATGGAATCGTGATGCGTTGCTGGAAAAATCACGTCGCTTCAGCTTGGACTTGAGTCCACGTGTTGCTTATTCCGCTGGAGATTTGGTGAAGCTACTAATCAAATCCAACATTTGTCGCTATGCAGAATTTCGCGCATTGGATCACATCTGCATAATGTCCAACAATGAGCTAGTCTCAGTGCCCTGCTCTCGGAGTGATGTATTCAACACCAAAATGCTGACGATCGTGGAGAAACGTATGCTTATGAAGTTTCTCACCGAGTGTGATAACTACAGGGAGAACAAATGCAATGAGGAAACACTTTCATTTAGTGGACGCACATTTCTCGAATTTCTACAGGCACAGCGAGTAACGGACAAGATTGCCACATGCGTCATGCAGGCGATTGCCATGTGCAACGCAAACACCAGCTTCGAGGAGGGCATGCAACGCACCCATCGGTTCTTGGCCAGCTTGGGTCGTTATGGCAATACTCCATTCCTGTTTCCCATGTACGGCTGTGGAGAGCTGCCTCAATGCTTTTGTCGCCTTAGTGCGGTCTTTGGCGGCGTTTACTGCCTAAAGCGCAGCGTGGATAATATCACACGATCTGATACGGATTTCAATGAGCTAATTCTCAGCAGCGCTGGAAAGGCACTGCGAACCAAACATGTTGTCTGTGCGCCTTCTCAGCTCCCAGCCTCGTTGGCCAAACACTACGGTGATCTCAGACCACATATCTCAAGGGGTCTATTTATAGCAACCAGTCCGCTAGGCAATGAGGAGTTGAATAAAGGTGGCGGCGGTGTCAATCTGTTGCGACTGCTATCAGACGATGGAACACGCGAGGCACTCTTCATACAACTATCTCAATACTCTGGCGCTTGTCCGGATGGTTTGTGTAAGTGAATGCTAAACTTTTCATATCATAGGCATTATACGATCTATTTTGCTTACTTGCAGTTGTCTATCATTTAACGACGCCCGCTATCAGCGAAGATCCTTCTGCCGATTTGGTTGCCTTCACATCGCAGCTCTTTCAACCAAATGCAACAGAAATCTTGTACAACGCCTACTTTACGCTCACGGCACAATCAAATCCAAATCCAAGCACTGACATTCCCATTTATTGCACTGCAGCACCCGCCTACGAGTTGGACTATGATGCGGCCATAGCCAATGCATTAGATATCTTTGGTAAACTCTATGGGGATGAGGAGTTTTTGCCACGTGCACCCGATCCCGAGGAGATCGTTGTGGAGGGCGAGGATCCGAGTGCTCTGAGGGAGCATAGTCTGCCCGAGGATTTGCGGGAACAGTTACAGCAAATGGATATAGCCGAATAGACTTTATTGTGGATCATCACTTTATTAAAATTGAGAAAATAATCAGAACAACTATATACACACTAATATGCCAGATATTGAGATATTCGTATATATATATTCTGGACAATTCGAAATTCAAAGTTTATAATCAAATATTTGCTTTTGCATATAATAATTCTTCATAATATATATATATATAGATTTATTCTGTAAATTATTTATATAAACTCTAAAAGTTACTATATATAAGTAATTGTTTATATATGTGAGTATGTGTTTTGTGTATGTGTGTGTGTGATTGTTTATATATATATATATCTTCGAAAAATATGCATTTTCTATGCGTTATAAAAAATTGTTAATCTTTTATTTATTGCTTGACGGTTTCTAGTGGTTTTTTTTTGTGATGCACTTAAAAATGTTTCTTTCAACGAGTAAATAATGCAATTAAAAATTAAGGTTAATATAGTATAGTTAACAAGGAAGAACGCACCAATTTAGTCTTAAGGTTATATTGTAGGATTAGCTTTGGAGAGGAGCGGAAGGAGAGCTGGGCAGTTGTATACAAACTGAAGAGAAGTTAAATAATCTTTAAAATTATATGCCACTATATATCTGAATTTAAAACTCTTTCTTCTTTAACAAACGATAAACGAGGCGTGCATTTTTAGAATATATATATATATGTTCGCATAAGTTTATAGATTTGTCGCATTTTACAACTTTTGTTGTCTTCACTTATATAAATATATATATCTGATTTATGCGGCATACGGTTTTTTTTTTCTTTTGTTCAGTGCATTTTGCAATAAAGCTTTCATGTTCTCGTTTCACTTACCATTATTAGCTGTTTGAGAGTTTTTTTTTGTTTGTTTTTCTTAAATTTTAATCAGATTATTATTGATATTCTGTTGGCGTTTACGCTTCGCATTCATTGCATCGACAATTGGTTGTCGTTTGGCATTATATTTTTTATTCAACTGCTCAATCTCCAGTTCCATTTCATGATCAATATTGCTGAGCCTTTGATTCAGATCGTCGAACGTGAGAAACTTAAGGAACTCAAATTCACCCTCAACATACGCATGTGATTGTGTGTGCAAATGTTGATGCTGATATGCTGGCGGAGGCTGTGCAGCAGCAGCAGCAGCTGCTCCGCCTGCCTGTTGTTGTTGCTGTTGAAAATTCTGCTGATTGTTGAGCGCAATCAGTTGCTCGTTCATTAGAGGATAGGCCATTAGCAAGTGTTGCTGTTGCTGCTGATATTGTTGCTGTTGCTGCTGATGCTGTTGCAATCCATATTGATTGATGGCTGAGATTTGTTGGAATTGCATTTCCATATTGTGCTCCCAATTGTTGGCATCATGTGCTCCACTAACCAAATGTTGCTCCTGTTTTTGTTGCTGCTGCTGCTGTTGTTGTTGTTGTTGCTGTTGCTGTAACTGTTGTTCGGCTGCGGCAGGCGAGTATTCTGTGGGCGTGGTCGATGATTTATCATCGTTTCGTCCATCGCCAGCATTTTTACGCTCAAAATGATCGAGGAACTGTGGACGATAGCGATTGCGTGGCTTCTGATCATCATTACGCTTGGCCGTGGTGGAATCATCTGAATCCGAATTGATTACCATGGTGCCTGGACAAACACAGACAGAGAGAGAGAGAGTTCAAGAATATGATATAAGATAAACACTCTCGCGTTGTAAGCGACTTGAGATAAGCAGCGTTCTTATCTGCGTGTCTGTTTACACTATATATACATATGTGAATGCATTTTTCCTCTGCTCACCCAAATTGGACTCCAGTTCGACCATGGTGCCGCTGTCAACTGTGGCCACATCCGCTGATGATGAGGATCCACCTGCGGTGCCAGTTGTTGCTCCACCTGCAGCTGCTGCCTTGGCAGCAGCTTTCGCCATGCCCGCTCGTATGCCCCCGGGACCCAGTGTGCCCTCATCCATCTCCTCGGGATGAGCAATCATTGTCGCATCTGAGGCAGAGTTTTGTTGATATTCATTGAATTTCTCCGGCACCAGAGTGCCTGGATCGTCGATAAAAGTCTTTACTGTGCCCGAATTGAATTCAGTTTCCTCCTCCTGCAACATCAGTCCCGATTCCTGTGTGGCCAAACTCTTGGCCTGGCTCATGGGACCGCCAGCAGTGCGATTGGCACGTTGCTGCTCCCTGATGGCACACGTCTCCTCCAGCATGGTCTTGAGTATGCTTCGATGTTTGGCATTGCTTATGAACTCATGTTCCAGCAGTTCTGTAGCTGTGGCACGCTCATCCGGATTCTTGACCAGGCACTTGCTTACGAAATCAATGAATTCGGTACTCCAGCGATCAGGTTCACGGAACGATGGCGGCGGCTTCTGTGGTATCATGAAAATGGCACGCATTGGATGTATATCACCATATGGTGGCTTTCCCTCGGCCATTTCCAGTGCTGTTATACCAAGTGACCAGATGTCGGCAACGCAATCGTAGCCAACCTCTTCAATGACTTCGGGTGCCATCCAAAATGGTGTTCCAATCACGGTATTCCTTTTGGCCATTGTATCTGTCAGTTGCCCGGCGACACCAAAATCGGCCAGCTTTGCATAACCTTCTGTATTGAGCAGTATATTGGCAGCCTTAATATCACGATGGATTTTGCGTCTCAAATGCAAATAGACGAGACCTTTGAGCGTGTCCGACAGAATCGTGGCAATTTCATCCTCTGTTAGCGTCTTCTTGCGCAGACGCATTATATCGGAGACGCTGCCGGCGCCACAGTATTCCATGCATATCCACAGATCATATTGCTTGAAATAGGATCCATAATAGCGCACCACATATGGTGAATCGCATTGTTGCATAATCGATATCTCCTTTATGATCTCATGCAGATCGGATTCAACCGGCACCAGCTTAATCGCCACTATTGAGCTGCTCTCCTTGTGCAATGCTTTATAGACGGAGCCGTAGCTGCCCTCACCGAGTTTGTACATTATGTCAAACACTTTCTCTGGCGGTTGCAGCAACGACTCCTCTGATAATTTCTTCAACTCCCCATTGCCATTTGTATTGGAAGACATGTTGCTGGCTGCTGTTGCTGCTTCTGTTGTTCTTCTTCTTCTAGCTGTCCTTTTGCTTGCTGCATGCGTTCAGTTGTTGAAGGCACCAAATTGTGTGGTTTGTTTTTCTTATATTGGCTAAGAATTAACTCAGTACTTTTGCTACGATAATTGCCAATTTAAAGCGACATCTTTTCACACACATTTGTTCTTTATTCTCTTAGCCAGTAGAGCTGGTGCAGCAAAAAAGTGCTAGTCACAAGTATTTTATAGTGACTGGTCACAGATGGGCTAAAATATGTAATCTAGTATTACACTACCAAATGCATTTTTCATATGAACATAAATTATCTAATCGAATGCTTGGCCAAATGTCTTGTATATGTTGCCGCGTATTAAATGCTTGCTTAAAAAATACCAAAACATGAATCAAAGTAAAATGTGAGTATTTTCAAGGCCTTGCTGTAGGTTAAATACTAACACAAGTATCGATACCACACATTGGCGCGTTTAGGCAAATTTGGAAGAAGATATGCAAAGTGTTTTGTTTGTCCATTCGTATATTATATTTGCACTTTAAGCGCGTTGCCAGACGGTTAAATTGCATAATGTAAACAAAAAAGTAGCTGCATCGCTATTCGCGGTACTCGAGTCTGTTACAATGGTAACGACAGAAACAAAAGCAGTCAATTACTCCTTTAAATGCAATTCGTAAACAATATGTGGCTTATCAGTCACTGCGCCTTTGACTGTCTTAGCAACGTGTGCCATAGTAACGAAGGGCCAGCGAAGACCCACAACATTGCGAGTGTGGAGCTAGAAAATTCCTGCACCGAGGCATCAGTTTGTTGTTGACGCTCTACGTGACTTCAGTTCGACGCTCTGATGGCTGCCACGGCACCCACGCAAATGTCACATTCACGCATAACCACCGCTTATGGAACTCGGCCGTCGCACGATTTGCATACAAACTCGATTTCGCTTAAGCAACGTTCGAAATCCGCAAATCCACCGCAATTACGGCCATTTAGCGGTATACAGGGTTCGCGACCCCGTTATGTGCCGCCATTTTCCATACAATCGCAGCAAAAAAACACCGTTGTCATTAACGGTCCCATACATGAAGCCCGAGTAACGGCAAGTGCGAGGGGCAGAGCCCCAAATCCCAAATGTGTGTATTCCCATTAGTTGTCCCACAAAAAAGTTTATTTTCTAATTGATTTTTGTTTTCCGCTTTTGTTAAGGTTTGAAGAAACAACAGAAATCTATTTCTTCGTGTAATTTGGGTGCCAGTTTTAATCCTTGCTCAACAGCTATCAAAAATCCAGGGCGTGGCACTTTGTTTCGCATGTATTTTGATCGTGGAGATTTGCCCATCAAAATGGAATATCTATGTGGTGGTGATAAAATTGGCTGGACGGTGAGTATAAGGGAATTGTTATAGTTCCTAAAACTCTAGAAAATGTTTGATTTTCCCAATTATACACCGCTTATAACCTGATGATTTATTAGTTTGTGTTATGATTTCTAGGACTTGTGTACTGTGATTATATGAAACTTTGAAACGTAAATTACCTGACAACTACTAATTGTCATTGGTAATTGTTGTGGCACCAATTTCTTCAACCATCCAATCATTCAACAGCACACCTGCGTGTCCAATTATTTTTGAAGTGTTTCGCGCCGTTGTGGCACAAATCAAAAACAAAAAAAAACAGCAGAGAAATGAACAAGAATTTCCTTTTTGTTTTTTGTATATATAAAATGTCATTGTCTATTTCCGGAAACACCAACAAACAAACGGACTGACTCCGTTCGCATTTCAGTTGTGACGTCCAGGTGTCAACCAGTCAGAATTGGAATAATATTGGGAACACTACAGAGGCGTGGAATTTGAATGTCAGAAGGCCTTGAGAACTTTTTTTTTCTTTTTTGCACACCTAGTAAAGGTATGAAGCTTAAGTGGGTGCGTTTGTTTATACAGGAATGCGGCATTTATGACAGCTCATTTACATATGAGCGAAATGTGACTGACACCATATCATATTCTTTTTGCGTCATGCGAACTTCTTAACAGAAGGTCAAATTGAACGTCGCAAAAGAAGTTAAAATGAGGGATGGGTTTTAGGTTAAGGTGGAAAGGTTTTAGTTTTTATTATTATGTAAAAATGAGTTAAAAATTATTGAGAGATTTTTACATTAAAGTTTCCTGTATGTAGATTTTTGTTTTGGTTACTTTATTGAAAAAAAAAACAAAAAAGCATCTTAATCGAAATCGGAAGGGAAACAAAACTTAACAAGCATCGCGTGCAAATTTACACCTGTTACAAAACAAAGCAAAAAACAAATCTCAAACACCGCCCCCAAAACAAAACTGAATTGAATCATCCAACAATAACGCTTTCTTACTTTTACCAGGTGGACATTGACAAGCTGGACTACAGCCTCTATTTGCCGTTGTTCTTTGATGGTTTGGCCGAACCCAAACATCCCTATAAGACCTATGCGAGGCAGGGTGTTAGCGATTTGCTTCTTGCCGGCGGTGACAAAATCCATCCCGTCGTACCACAATTAATATTACCATTAAAGAGTGAGTACCTGTCGGTGACATGGGGGCGAAACCCAAAAACACAATTTGTCCTGGCACGCAAATGTCTTTTTTGGTTTAATTTTCACCCACAACATTTTTTTTTTCTCGCTCTCTTCTTTTTGTCGCAGACGCATTAAGCACAAGAAATGTGGAGGTGATGTGCACGACATTGAAAATTATACAACAACTGGTCATGGCTTCCGATATGGTGGGACCAGCTTTGGTACCATTCTACAGACAACTGTTGCCCATGTTCAATGCGTTCAAGGTGAAGAACTGTAAGTTGTGCCTTGATTTAAATCCTGAAATAATATCTTTAATGTGTGATTTTTACTTCTAGTGAATTGCGGCGATGAGATTGATTATGCGCAAAAGAATAATTTAAATCTGGGCGATTTGATTGATGAAACGTTGCAGGTTCTAGAGTTGCACGGCGGCGAGGATGCTTTCATCAACATTAAATATATGGTACCAACCTACGAGTCATGCTATTTAAACTGAAATGAGCTTTACAAGCGTAAAGTATCGAAAGGAGTCGTTTCCTTAAACATCATATCGTATATAGCAGAGAAAGCTTTACTTTTCATGTTTTATGCTTCATATATATATAGTATTCTATTATAATATATCACGAGTATTTATTGAATTTTACATAGATGCGAAATGATTAAAGTTTTGTTAATTGATAACTGTTTCTTTTGAATTTAGATAGCATAATAAGCAATTGTAAAGTGATTATATATATTATGCTGAGATTACATTTTGTTTGATATAATATAAGTGTGTGCAAGAAGCACATGAAGCCAATGCCCAAATAACATGATGTAGTTAGGTAGTGGCAAACGGAGGCGCAAACAGCTCTTTAAAATGCTGCAAAGAAAAAGATACACATAGCATACAATATAAGATAATCAAAGAAAGAACTTTAAACTTACGGCTGCTGCTGCCACCGTTTTGTTTTGTTTCGAATTTTGGCGGGGCGTACTCGTTTTTCTTGACATTGTGCGGGGAATAGCGATTATATAGACCCCAAATCGATTTCATCAGCTTATCATTGTACTTGACCGGCAAGTATTCGCGTTCTGTAATAATGAACACAAAAATGTATTAAGAAATTGTTAATTATTAAGTTAAGAAATTGTTTACAAACTTACGCATATTGTTATCAGCCTTGTCGGCAGCGTTGGCAGCTCGTAAACGGGAGACAATCAGATCCCGTTCCTGGAACTGTTCGCGCACCTTGCAGGCGGCAAAAGCACCCTGTGGCAAAGCCATATCTAAAACTAAACACAGACAAAAAACATTATTACTATAATTTTGAAACTTTTTAGTTAGCTATTTTTTGCGACACTTACAGCTCAGATTCAGATTATTAAGGAAAAAGAAAATTTGTGTTATCTGCAGCTTGCTGAGTTTAAACAGTTTGTTCTCGACGTTAGGCACACGTTGATCAATTTTCGATATTTTATTTCGCTTTCGCAGCATTCAAAGTTCAAAGTTCAAAGCTTGAGTGTTGATTGGTTTAAACCAGTTTGAAAATGTATATGCAAATCTTTTCAAACAGCTTTCAAAACAATATTTTCTTGTTAAATTTTACACGTTTTTAATGTCTGGTTGTTTGCACAATGTTTATGTAAAGCATTTGTGAATGCCGGCGTTATGTTTTTTGGTTTTCACGTTTATTTGCAAAAGATTTATTAGAGCACACACGTTGTGAATTCGAACGAATAGGTTCAAAACTGAACTGAGTCTCAGTTGGGGCTTCGTTTGGAATTTATAGAGCTCACTCGAAGCATCCGAAACGAAACTTATCAAGCCGATAAGCCAGAGAGACAGAGATCAGCTGGACGCCATTTTGTTTTAACTGGTGCATGTGTATGTATGTAGGTGTAACTGTGTGTTTTTGTTTGTTTGTTTGTATATATCGCGTTCGCAATAATGTTTCATTTTGCTAGATTTTTCTTTTTCTGGCTGTAGTTTTTCAATACATATTAATGCAATTGAACCCGATTCTGATCTTTGCAATGCTAACCTCGATCTGATTTGGGGTATACGGACTGATTAAGTTAACCCCGATGATAAGCGAGATCGATTAACAAACTTGTCGTGTAAAAAACTGCGTTGTTTGTCAAATTGATTGCTAGAACCCTTGAAAATTCTGTTGGCTTAACAAATAGTTATCACCCAAAAGATCTTTGAGATAACCCATCAAATGGTCAGGTGTTTTCGACATGAGTTTCATAGCCCAGTTTAAATTGGCCATGAGCATCGACTATATAGCATCACTATCTCTCTCTTGAGGTTCATAGAAAGTCAACAACTTAGCCGGTTTATACCGGTTAGCCCAGAAGTACCGTTGCTATTTATATTCTGATTAATATAGGGTGGCCCTATTTCATTTTAATTGTCTGTTTACACAAAGAATAAATAAAATACTTGTAGTATACATTTACTTTCTGATACAACAACTGACCTTACAAAAGTTGAATGTTTCGATGTTGTTTACAAAAATTTACAATCATTTTGCGACAAACTAATCTACTTTATGAAATGCGGCTTTGTTTACAACTTAGTCACTCGATTTTTTAAGATTAAATGTGCGATTAGAAAAACTGAAAAATAGGAAAAAAACACCTCAAAACCTTATCTACTATAATTGGTTTGGTTTTAGTTTTGTTTTAATGAGTTCTCTACGACTAAAAAATGTGTAACCTCGTTTTTCAAAACATTTTTGTATTGCTTTTTATTGTTGATTTGAAGATCTGCTGTTGCCAAGGAAATTGTTTTGTAAATGCTTTTTTATTCGCATGTTTTATTGTTATTGAGAACATTATGATGATAATAATTATATAAACAATCGTAAATCATACACAAATCTGTGACGCACGATTCTTGTTTACCATATATTCAATGCATTTTTCCCAGCTGTTATCAGCTATACTCAAAAAACCATTTGCATGATTTGAAACATTACACGACATATTAATCAAAAAATCAAAAGTCATACAAAAGTCCAAAGGAGATGCCCCAAAAATACTATCACTCGATGATGACTTGTCTAGCCACGAGTGTCTCCAGTCACGTAGTATGATTGGTTTGACTGATTGTAACGTGAGCAGCGTGTTTCAACAGATAATACACAATTCATAAATAGATTGTGCGGACTTAATATTGGGCAAAGCTCTAAGCATACATACATAATATGTTCAAGTATCCGCGATCAGATTGATGGCCCTAGCAAATACACTTGAGGAGACAAACAAACATTAAACTGTGTGTGTCTTAAACTTAAATGTCAAGTTCAATACAAAATTATGTTCAAAACATACATACAATTTTGAATTCAAATATAGCGCGTGTTTGATACTGGAAGCACTTAACAGCGTACTGTTAAATACTTCTGAAATACATCTGTTAAAATAGCAGCGCTGATTGGTCACACTTATCGGGCTGCATTGTGTTTATCGATTGTTTTGTCGCCAAAATTAGCTAACAACAAAAGAAAAACACGGGAAGTTGTTAATTAAACTAGTGACCCAGATCGCAAAAGACAACGCCATGTCGTGGAAAAAAGATCTACGCGTATTGGCTAAGCCCTACTATTGGGTCAACATTCTGCTGGCCATTTCATATCTGCTGGCAAAGAAGACCAAAGTGATTTGCACGCGCCTTTTCCAGCATGCTGCCGTGGAGGAAATTTGCGACATGGATAGTCGCGAAGTGGAGATACTCTTCTTTTTGCTGATAGTTGTAATGATACGCTCCCGCAAGACGGGCAGTGTCACCATGATCAACTATTTGACCTCATCGTTTCTCTACACAAAAGTTGCCAATCTAATACTTTGGGCATATGCAGATTTTCGTTACGGATTGGGTTTTCTGCTTATCTGTGTGCTCGTTGGCTTGCTGTTGCCGGAGCCCTCGTACCGCGGACCTGAACACATCACCTACTTCCGCAACGCACAAGTCTTTGAGGAGGAGCTGGCCAGGGAGAAGAAAACCAGTTGGCTAATTTGCTTCTATACAGTCTGGACGCCCAGCTGTGTTAATTTTGCACCAATCTTTGCTGAACTATCAGCAGAGTACAATACAGAGTTGCTAAAGTTTGGCAAAATCGATGTTGGACGCTTTCCGGATGTGGCAGCAAAGTATCGCATCTCGGACAGCAGCTTCTCAAGACAATTGCCTACGGTCATACTGTTCCAGCAGGGCAAAGAGGTGGATCGTCGACCCTGTGGCGATGCCAAAGGAAAATTGCAAAAGTTCTTCTTCTCCAGCGACAATGTGCGTGCCACATTTGGACTGAATCAGCTGTACAAGCAGGCTGTAGAGAAGTTGCCAGCCAAGCCGGCGACCGTGGAGTCAAAGAAGACCAAATAGTGAACTGAATTAATATCTCATTTAAATGCTTGCTTGTTGTACGTGCTAATATTTGTTAACTGTCGTGTGTCGTATTAGTCTTTTAGTTGTTATAATTTATTTTCTTGTTGCACAAAAAAAACAAATGAAACGTTTCGAGGCACGTTCCATAAATAAAACAACTTATATGTAAATGTCTCTCGAATACAACAAGCTGTTAAAATGTTGCCATTGTCCTAATTTATTAACTGCATATGTATAATTTTTTGTAGCTAAATTCAAAGTTGTAATTTAAATAAAATGTCTAAGCTGATTTAAGTGCAGTTTAAGTACTCGTCTTGTCTTTGTATGTTTCTTGTTAGATCTTAATTAATTTAAAGTAGTATTTCCGTTGCTGTTATACTCTATAATCAAGGGGTATATTTAGCTTATAAATAAACTTGTAGTAACAAAATAAGTTTCACATGAACAAATTTGTTTAATCAACAATTAATATTATAATAATATTTTTCTATAAATTATTCATTTTGTAAACTCAGTATAATTATTTAACATGCTGTTATGCTGTAAAATTACGCTGTTACTGGCTTTTAAACTGCTTCAGTGTTGTAGAATGCAATCAGCTCGACCGATGCTTTGTTGGCGCTATGGTTGTTGTCTAAGCTAAGCCTTTTAAATTTAGCAATCGAGTTAAACAAAAAACCTTAAAATTCCCTTTGGTACGCGCAACGTAAGGATACAAGCCCAGCACAGCTTTAAAAAATCATAACAAATGCAACGACAAACAAGTATATCTTTGCGTATTTATGAAGCGCCGAAAGCGCAACTAGCACCAACGAACTGTCGCATGCTTCATAAAGCATTCAGGGGCAGGAGGCTCACTGCCGGGTGTGCTCAATGTTGTTGTGAATGTGTGAAACAAAACTGTAGAACAATGAAAAAAGAAGAGAACAACGGTACACAGAGTGCTTCCGGTGCGTTGGTTGGTTTGTCAGCTGGAAGAGGATGAACGGGAGGCCAACCGGCCAGACGCAACACGAAATAAACGCAAATCCTTTTATCCATTCAATATGCATATTTACAAACACAGGCGAATATGAATACACAAATAAAGGTAAAGAAAAGCCAGTGAGAATACACACAAAGACACGGTGAAGGCGGGTATGTGGGTGACAGAGCCAAAGAAGGCCGAGCAAGGCTTTTGTGGTTATTATTTGTATTCTTATTTTATATATATATAAAATATTCAATGAAACATTGAGGCATGGAAATTGCCATAATTATTTTGTATTTGTATATGGAACAATATGATTGTCTTCGCATATGTGTGATTGTGTGCGTAGCAATTTATTTTGCATAAAATATTCAACTTTATTGTTATGCTTTAAATAAGTTCGATGGCTCGATGGTTGTTCATGCAATTAAAATCAGTTGACAAAAACAAATTCAATGCTTTGTGACAAGCAGCAACAGCAGCGCCCTCAAACGGCCAGAAATTGTCAACAGCTTCTCACTCACGAAATCCAATAAGCAGCTACTTGACAACAACAACAATAACAATAAAGCGTATTGTTGTCAACGTTGTGTACCTTCGTTTTTTCCTATTTGTACTCCATGCAGCGCTGGTCACATTGAATTGATTTCGAGCCATTTTTCTTTACGTCTAGGAAGAAATAAAAATAACTAGAATCATTTCCGCTTATTGCAAAAAAGGGTATAAAAAAATGTTGAGTATTTTTTTATGGTTAATTTTGTATTCATATTTTCCTGATATATTTTTGCTTTCTTGAAATTTATTCAAAGGTTCTTGTTGCAAGTTTTTATTTGTATAAATTGATGAAAATATTGGAAAAATACCTTAAAAACTTTTACAGGTTTTTTTTAAAATTGGTTTTAGGCATAGAAATGACAAGATTTTTTTTTTTAGCTACTTCAAAATCATATAAAAAGCTGTAAGGAATCGGGGAAATGTGCTTAAGATCTTTTGAATTTTCTACTGTTTAATTTCATTTAATTTTACTTATTGAAAGTGCATTGAATCTTCGTCTGTTTGTATGAAACGGACAAATCTACTATTACTCAAGATTCTTTTAAGCTCTTGTGACAGTTTTTATTGCATTTTTATGTCAACGACAGCTGCTACCGCTCCGTCGCCGTCGTCGCCGTCGCCAACTGAGGGCTGCCTGCCTGAAGGCTGAAGGCGTCTTAATATCGTCGTTCCTTACTACTTCAAAAGCTGTTTGTGTATTTACTGTCAATTGCGTGTACAATTGAATTAAATTTGAAGAGTCAATGCCAGGTGGTTGTGGCGTTGGCGGTTTCGATGGTTACGGTAGTGTTCGCACAAGAAACCCACAATGGCCAGAAGCCAGCCACAGAGTAGAACAAACCAACCCAGTCGCAGGGTGTCCAAATCCAAAGCCTTAAAGCTGTACGAATTATCGATGAGGTGAACATAACCCGCTTTCAAAGCATCATTGAAATCGGAGATAACCCAATGTTTAAAGAGACCAATGCTTTGGATTTGCATTATGAAATGCTTCAAAGGCGACTCCAGATGCGAATCCTTGCGCATTGGATAACCAATGACAGGTGCACCCAGACAAACCGAAGAGAAGCGATAGATTGGCTTGTGAGCATATTGCTGTTGAAGGGCAAAGAATTCCCAACGCTCGACGGTAAAGGGATATGAGTAGCTGATGTTGAAGCTAAGCAGGGCACTCACCTGTTCCCCCGCCTCGGCGCCAACGACGAGACTTGCAACCTGATTCTCTAGATGTGGTGGCACTTGTTGCAACAACATCGGCACCTCATGATGCTTGGTCAATATGCGTTGCTGTTGTGCAATGAGTTGTTCAAATGTATTCACCTGTTCACCCACCAGGGTGGCTGTTAGGAAGCTACTCAACTGATTCGAGTACCAGGTGGTCGTAAAGAAGCCGAGGATGGAGAGCTGCAGGGCAACCAGAAAGTATCTCATCGACGGTGCATAGATGCGATTCGGTGAACTGAGGAACAACAATTGACACAGGCTCTCCAGAAAGCTTCGGCCAGGACTCTCACTCGAGCCCGGACTCAGCCAATAGAGAGTGAAACTTAAGTAGAGCACGGCAAAGAGCAGAAGTAGCCAACTGTTCCAGTGAAATGGACGTAGCAAGTACATAAATCTCGGAATCTCATTGCGCACGGGCATAATTAAACAGTTTCGAGCAATGTGCAGTGGATAACTGAGGATGCCAAGTTCCCTATCGATGCCCACATACGGATGCATTGTAATCTCAAGCTTCTGTTTGCCAATCAGTTTGTTTATGCGACTCATATTCACATTACTGCCCCGATCCAAAACCTTACCAGCATTACTCACATGCAGCACAGCATTGTGACGATGCAGGAACTCGGCCAGGACGCGATAGCCGAAGCCTCGAATGAGCTGTGCACCCGTACGCTTATCCTTCATGAGAAACACTCTCGGTAAATCATTCTCTGCTGGCGTCGAGACCACATAGCCACGCAAATCATATGGCACAGTGGGAAAGAGTGTTGAATCCTTGAGCTTCACTTCATAGTAACGGAGAACAGGATAAGGCGTGTACGTGTAGATCCTTTGCCTGTGCACAACGAGCACTTTGATGAACTGCAGACTCCATAGCTTGGCGAAGATGTCACGCAAGGCGAGATCACTTCGCTGCGATCCAAGGCTAACTATGAGACGACTCTTTCGCAACTTCCTCAAACGTTCATCCAGATGCCACCAGATGTGCTCATCCGTGCTGTGACAGAGGAGTAAGCTCAATGCATCATTTTTGATATGATTCCTCAACGGATTATATGTATCTGGTTGCTCCTGAGTACCATCGAATATATAGCTTGCAACACTTAAGTTACTGTGCAACCAGAGTATTAAACGATTCAACGCCTTTGGCTCCACATGACGAGTCCGAAAGATGGGCGTATTTGTCCAGCGTTGCTCTTCTGCGGCACGCTGTAGAGCATCCTGCAAATGGGTCAGATTGTGTGACTCCAGTTGTTGGGGCTGTGTGGTAAGCAGCAGTAGAAGTGTCGCAGCTAGTTGCATGACTGAGTGGCATTGTGCCAGGCGTTGCCCGCCGGGACACTTTATAGCCCATCGAACCTAATTGATTTAATTCAAATTGATTGAACTTATCGGCATTCAAGATGGGAAATTGGCTGCAAACGCAAATCAACTTGGTATTAGCTGTCATAACTAACCAATTTTGTGTATTAAGATAATTTGTGTTAAGATTTTGCTGATTTCATTACAAATACTAGAAATATTTTGTATTTTCCTTAAGTTATTTTTACAAAAAAATTTTTAGGTACCCGGTAAATTTATTTATAGATTAAATTTTAGCTTGGCATTGTTTCTAAAATAAAAAAGAAAAAATAAAAAAAAGTGTAGTCTTCTCCGTGACAATGCATGTTTGGATAGCATTGCCGTGACCAGGATTCGAACCTGGGTTACCACGGCCACAACGTGGGGTCCTAACCACTAGACGATCACGGCTATTGAAGACTCTTGAATCGCCACATGAGAATAGCGTATACAAATTGAAAATATATATATAAACATATATTAAACGCTTGGACAAGCTTTGCTACAGTTAGCTGTCTACAAACAACTTGTTTATGGAGCATGTACAAGACAAGCAGCTGCACCAATAACAACAACAACAACAACAACAACACAAATCAGCGGTGAAAGGCAGCTTGAAGAGAAACCCACCGAACGAACCCAACCCAACAAAACCCAAACGAAGCAAACCAATAAACAAGATTTTGGCTTATGAATGAATTTAAATTTCAAACAGCACAGTGAGAGAGGAAGATAAGATGAGAGAGAGGGAGAGAGAGAGGTGAAAAGGGGGTTGGGAATTGGGTTGTCTAACTTGAATTTGGCTTTTTGAATTCATTTTGCTATCAGCAGCATTTTGTGGCTTTAGCTATCTATCTTTAATTTTTCAATTGTGGCACAAGGTTTTCCTGGTTGAGTGGCAAATATAAATAAATAAATATAAATAAAAAGTTGAAGCTAAAGCTAAATATATAAATATATATTTATGATTTTTGTGATTGAATATGAAGAATATAATGTATATAAATAACATATTTGCACAACCTAGCAAACATTTAAAATGTTCTAAAAATAGTTAATCTAGACTCATAAATCTTAAACTGATAACGACTTAATCTTATGAAGCTCTCTTCAAAAATATTTTATTAAAGCTGTATCAAAATAAAAACATATAATTGACAAAAGCAGTTTCAATTCGTTTTTCTAATTGAAATAAATTGTACGAACATTAAAAATGATTACTTTTCCCTTAGGGCATTTGATTAATTTATTCAAATACGTGTGTTCATTTATGTGTGTGTTTTTTTAGCTTCATTAAATAGATGAAAGCAATCCCTTTGTGTTGTAAATGCACAATTGGATTTGTTCCTTTTATACCCTGATCCCATTAAAAATGGGAAAAAAGGGTATAATGAAGTTGTGCAAAAGTATGTAACAGGTAGAAGGAAGCATCTCCGACCCTATAAAGTATATATATTCTTGATCAGCATCAACAGTCGAGTCGATATAGCCATGTCCGTCTGTCCGTCTGTCCGTCTGTCCGTCTGTCCGTCTGTCTGTATGTATGAACGCGTCGATCTCAGAGACTATAAGAGCTAGAGACTCCAGATTTGGAACTTAAGCTCGCCTAATCCCTAGGCAGTACAAGTTTGTTTCCGATTTCCGATAACTTTTCCCGTTTCCGATATACACATGGGATCGATAACAACAAAATCTTGAATTTGAAAAACTTTGAGATGCAATTTGAATTATAAAACAAAATAATGACAATGTGTGAAATTTTTATCGAAATCGGATAATAAACACCGGAGATATGGGACATTGAAGTTTTGTATGCACTATGCTGTATGCGCGTACACACACACACATACTTGCAAGCACTGACTGTACGCGGAAATTATAGGGATCAGGGTATCGTCTAGTCGGGATATCTCGACTAGAGCCTTCTTACTTGTTTTATTTTATGTATATTTTTTTATGGTTGCGTGTTTATGAACAGGCTTAAGGAACAAAGACGACTAAAAGATACCTAAGCATAATTTTAAATCTTGCTAAGCCGAAAAGGGAACTTTATTCAAATTGAATAAGCTTTGGATAAAAGTTGATAACAAATAAATATTATAAGGTATAGAGAACACTTTCAATGAAGTCATGTTTATACCCCTTACTCTTTGGTATGCCAGGGTATGCCAAATAAACTGAAATAACGCGGCTTTAATGAGGTGCTGATTTGAATACTTTGCACTTTATAACTCCCCAAAGGCATTTTAAATAAGTTAGGCTTTGTATCAACTTAATTATGCACATATTTGTATGTTTGTTTGCTTCGTTTTGTAATTGTTTCATAAATTGAATTATTTTTCAAATGATGCCCTTCTTATCGTAATTGGGTTGCTTGGGGAGATAAGCAAGTCGCTAAGTTAAGCTTATCTTCAACATTTTTTATGAACACCAACATTGTTGAATGTGATTTATGAGCATACAAGTTTGTATATGTTTTAATCAATAAGTATAAAACATTATAAAACAGTTGAATATATATACCTATTGGGGTCGCAGATGCTTCCTTCTGACTGTTACATACTTTTCACAAAACTGTCATACTATTTCTACCCATTTATAATGGCTTCAGGGTATACAAATATAAACATGACCTATAACTATACGATATTCACTCTCAAACATATTATTTGCCATCAAACAACACTCACAAAATCGTGGCTCGACTGCCTGCGGCAGTTTCAAATTGCCAACATTGCCATAAACAAGTTTCAATTAATAGGCAGCAACTTAACTATACTGCAAATATCCCGTTGCAACCAGTTAACGTATAATAATTTTTGCATTTAATGACTTTGTAATTACCCATAAGTACAATATTATTTCAATGGCGCTTTTTCTTTATTTTCTTTCTGTTTAATTGTATGCCATTTACAAATACTAAAAAGTTGGGAGCACAGGAAATGGCAGGCGGCGTTTCAAATTGTGGGTTGGGCTTTCAGTTATTATTTTTTTTTAACACCACTTTGGCGTTACGTGCGGAAAGTCCTCAAAATAACAAAAAACAAAACACATAACGAACGGTAAAGTGTTTACATGTATGCTAAAAATTTACCAACACACACACACATACTCACACCCACCCAACACATACAAAGACAAGACCTGTTAATATTTTTTTTCCCACGGATTTTAGTTTTGTGTTTTTTTTTTGTGCCCAGCTTTGAAACGCCATAAAATCTGGTATGCACTCTTTTATGGCACGTATGTGTGTGAATGTTTGTGTGTAAATATTCTCGCTCTAATAATTACGCAAAAAAACTTTGGCTATTTACAAGTATTGACCGTATGACGACGATAACATGCATATATTCACAATTTTGTGTCCCGTATTTACAAAATACTTTTTTGATAGCAAACAATCCCATAAAAAGTAAATACACAAAGACTTCTACTTCGTCTCCGCTTTCCCTCGTTCGAAATGCGGCTAAGCTTTCTATGCTGGTGTAATTTGCATTCGTGCAGTTTGTTGTAGAGGTCAAAGGGCAGGCACAAAAACTCTGATTCATAGTTGCTAAACAGTGGTTTCAGATAACTTTCAATACTAGTTTGTTTTGTAAATATTTGTGAATTTATATATTCTTTGGTATGAAACTTTGTCTCATTCAAGAAAACTTTGAACTAACTTAAAGTGGAAATCCCTCTCTCTATATATATTTTGCTCTGTACAAACCACTGTGCCTGGTAAACTTTGTTCAGACTGCCGCCAACTAGTCTGCTGCGTCTCAGGGTCACAATTGATTTCGTTTTTTGCAGTCACAGAGATTGTGTCAGTTCTGATAATTTGCAGTTGGTTCGACACTCGACTCCTCCCCAAATGGAGTCACAGTTGGCAGTTCACTTACTGCTAGTATAAATATGGCCTGAAGCACGAATCGTGCAGACAGTCAGTTGGCAAAATGCTCGAGAATAGCATTTATTCACCACTTAGTTCGGATATACCAAACGCGTTCGCTTACAATGATACAGAGAAAGCGACGACCGTACTTTGTGGACCTTATGCCAGATCGATTGAGACCTTTGCAGAGGTCTTTCACTACAAACTGCAGTTGGACTTTGTGAATAGTTTGCCAAAGAAGGATGACTTACAGGAGCAGATTGCCGAGGGTAAATACAATTTGTCGTTGCATGGTGTGAGCATAAGGACCCCATCGGAGGATCCTCAATCGAAGGTCACTCAATATAGTTATCCCATTGAGTTGGCGAAGTACTGTGTCATGGTTCCCCTGGCACCAGAGTTACCCAAATGGATGTATATAGTGTGGCCATTGGGTCGTTATTGCTGGACTATCGTCTTTGTGGGCATCTTCTATGTGGCCTTCCTGTTGCGCTACATTCATTATCGGGAGACTGTGACTAGGTCGTACAGCAGGAATCTACTTCATGCCATGGCCATCATGATGTATAGTCCCAATATGAATATGAAGGTGCAGTTGCATCAGGCTCCCTTAAATATGATCGCCTTTTACACGCTGCTCTACATTAATGGTTTTATAATATCTTGTTTACATACAAGTCACGTGACAGCTTACAATACGAAACCAGTTTTTGTAAAGCCCATCAACTCGTGGATGGATCTGATAGAGTCCCAAGTACGCATCATTATACCGGAAGCACTTCTCAGGGAGCTGCGTCTTCTGTCTGTCGTTGATACCTCATCGTTGGATGCACAGTTTGAGCCACACATTTGACCGGACTATCAGAAACTCCTGGCCAATCCACCGAGGCAGTATGCCTATGTGGTTAGCCAAACTGCTTGGGAGTTCTTCGATCGACAGCAGCGTGTACTCATCCAACCATATTTCCATATGTCAAAGGTTTGCTTTGGGGGTCTATTCAATGCTTTTCCCGTTCAGCTGAATGCTCGATTTGCTCCGCACCTGGATCGTTTCATGTTGCATGTGCAGCAGGCAGGTCTTTGGCATCACTGGGAGGATATGGCCTTTATCTTGGCCTTGCGTGCCAATTATGCTAAAGTCTTTCGAGACACCTATCCCGTTGAGTCGCTGAACTTGGACTTCTTCAGAACCGCTTGGATTGTACTCATCGTGGGTCTACCCATCTGTATTGTGGTCTATTGCTTGGAACACGTGTATTATCACTGGATCAAAATGCGTCAATATCAACGTAAACGATTTCAAAGAGAGTAGATTAATACCGAAAACCCTTTTATTCAAGTATTTTATCGTAAAAACACTTTAATTACTATTTATATTGAGAAAGTAATATGAACAAAAATATTTTATTAAATTTTATGCACTTTACTAAGGTTAAGTTACTTATAAAGCATAATTAAAACTTGATTAATCTCTGGTTTA
Source organism: Scaptomyza tumidula (assembly GCA_035044465.1). NCBI lineage: Eukaryota > Metazoa > Arthropoda > Insecta > Diptera > Drosophilidae > Scaptomyza > Scaptomyza tumidula. Next base: position 17,221,492 of record JAWNNW010000444.1, read on the forward strand.
TAAAACACAAACAAAAAATTATACATGAAAGAGAAAAAATAATGATTCCCATGTCGAAACAAATTGTTCAACAATTGTCCTACACAAAGTTTTTCCTTTAGCAAGCTAACTGGCTGCATTTATAGTTTGACATGATTCAAGGGATTACAAAGCAAGTCCCAAATGTGCCGCTTGTTAGGTCATTCAGTTTATAACGAGTTTCAAATGATATTAATTTATTAACATTTGATGTTCCTGCATTAGTTATAGTTGTTATGTTCCACATAAGGCTTGTTGTTGGATCCCTTGAGAAATTTTATAAAACCCTATATAAATGTGGTTTAAGTGCGGTTAACAAAACGTTAACATTGCGCATACGACACGTGAACGTCTTGAAGTTAAGTCATGTATTTATTGAAAGGCATAATATTAATATTTCTTTGTCAATGGAGTTGCGGCTGGAATTTTAAGTACATTAGCAAACTATTAATGACATTTAATAGCTTTGCGCAATTTCAGGATTTGATATGGTTCATAAGCCAGCGACTAGATGGAGAGCACATGGAGAATGTGGAGAAGTTTATACGCACAATAGATGATTCTTTCGGATTGACACAAATTGTCAACTACAATAACTCGGAGCTGAGGATAACTAATTCGGCCGTAAGACGTATTCATGTGAGCTTAGTGTTCATCACGGGACCCGAGGATCCCATTATAGAGGTGGCCAATAAGGTGTTGATAGGTAGACATTTCAATCTTGTGGTCATGATGATGATGGACAAAGTTAGCGATATGGAACCGATCTATAAGATATGTCGTTTCCTTCACGACAATCAGTTCGAGAATACTATGTTGTATTTTGAATCTGTAGATGGAATAAATCAATTATATGGCGCCTCACAGTATCCCCAAATGGAGATTGAGAATCGCACAGATTTGCGAAAGATTATCGAAAAAAAAATGAAACAGGTACAAACTGCGAATCAGGATGTGGGTGGATTTCAATTTGCAACGCCATTAAGGGAGGATGCGCCACATCTATTTAAAGTGGGAAACCGCTATGAAGGAAGTACTTATCGCATTATCAATACCTTTGTACAGCATCTTAATGGTAGCTTCAAGGAGTTGGACTTACCCAAGGATGCATTAGGTGGCAGAACTGTCAACATGAAGCAGACGCTCCAATTGGTCAGGGATCGAAGAGTACAGTTCTCCGCTCATGCCTATGCTTTGTTTATGCCCGATGATGAGCTAGAGAAGAGTTATCCCATGTTGGTGGTGCGCTGGTGTCTAATGGTGCCATTGTACAATAGTGTCTCCACATATTTCTATGCTCTGCAACCTTTCGATTGGACAGTTTGGTACTTTGTGCTGGGCGCTTCTCTACTCTTGAGTTTGCTGGAGTTGCTCTGGCTATTTATGGATTCAACACATGCAGCCGAAGGTCCCACTGTTGCTCTGCTTAACACATTTTGTTATATCATCAACATAGCCACAGGAAAACAGCTGTTGCAGCCTTCTCTTGTGCGTTTCCTGCTGCTCCTTGCAGTTTTCTTTCATGGCTTCTTTTTATCAGCCAATTATACATCAACTTTGGGCAGCATTCTAACCGTGAACCTCTTCCATGCTCAATTGAACACCATGGAGGACATTATGGCTGCCCAAATACCCGTCATGATCATCGATTATGAGTTGGAGTTTTTATTGCAGAAGCACACAGAGCTGCCTAGTGAGTTCATAAAACTATTGCGTCCAGTGGACAGCGGAATATTCGCCCAACATCAGCTGGGTTTCAATAGCTCCTTGGCGTACTTTGTCACCGAGGATAGTTGGCAGTTTCTAGATGGGCAGCAGCGACACTTGAAACAGCGTCAGTTCAAGTTCACCGACATTTGTTTTGGCTCCTTTCATCTCGCCTATCCCATGCAAAAGGATTCGTCGCTGTGGCGCGACCTAGAGTACTATACGTTCCGAGTGCACTCCTCAGGATTGCTTTACTACTACGCCCGTCTCAGCTTTGAGTCTGCTCTACATGCTGGCTTAGTACAGCGATTGCAGGAGAACAAGGATTATGAATCAGCAGGTTTACAACATTTGGCCATAGCTTTCATATTCCTGGCGGCCATGACATCGATAGCAACTATTGTGTTTGCTTTGGAAGTTTTTGTAGCACGCATTTGGCAAACAGGTTGAAGAGCTCAAGTTAAAAGAGTTTTCGAATCCAAATATGTTTTCTTTATTGTATACAAATATTAAAAAGCTATTACATTCTGCTCCTTCTTTTATTGCTTCTGCGTCTACGAAGAATCTTACGTAGTTTACTATAAGATTTGAGGCAACATTCCTCGAATACATGTTCATGCCACTTCATCTCGAGAACGAATATGAATCCCGCTAGAACTAGACCTAAACACCAGAGGCGCACCATGCTGGAGAAGAAACTCATAGAAAGCGGCAGCGGTTCCTCAATCGGAATGATCAGCCTTACAGCCTTTATAAAGAGTGCCTCCCGTATTGCCTCCAATTTCCAATGGTAACTTAAGCCCGATTCCTCGGCAATCAGTATAAAGGTCTGCAGAGGCGAGCGTAGATGCGAATCCAAATGCAATGGGAATACGTGGTAAAAGGGACCCGAACAGATTGTAGTTAGTCTAAAAATGGGCGTCCTTAGATGCTTTTGTAGCATCACAATGGTTTCCCAACGATCACTGGACACAAAAAAGCCAAATGTTGCGTTCATCAAATCACGATGAGCTTGAATCACAGATCCATCCGTTACATCCACCTGCTGCATGAATCGTGGGGTATACTGATCCGGTTTGCGTGCGATAGCATCATATTCATAAGATTGAACCTTTATCCGCAAATCAACATCAATGATGTCCTGCAGGCTGTTAATCTGTTGCGATTGTGGTGGTGTCGTAAAATAGCTAGCCATCTTGCTAATATACATATTAGAGGCAACCAATCCCAGAATGGAGAACATTACATACAGATACATCATACGCATTGTTCCCGTCTTGATGACCGATAGGGGCGGAATGTTTGTCAGACTGCAGACACACTGCAGCAGGGCAGCGCTAAGATCCCTCGGACGTCGTGGCGTACAAAACCAAATGGAGAAACTCAAATAGAATGTAGATGCCAGGAGGAGATACCAAACATTGTCCTCAAGTGCCTCCTTAACGTAGAGCTCCTGCAAGGAGTTATTCATGTAGGGCACCATCAAACACCAATCGTTGATGCCAATGGGATAGCTAAAGCTTACCGAATAGTTGCCCAATAGATCCGTATACGAATTAATCAGAGTCTCATAGACACCTTGGGCAACCATGTCGAGTAAAACGGGTAGATCGAAACCTTTCACTGTCAGATTCCCGCTTGCATCCACCATTGTGGCATTGACGTATTCCAGGAAACCAAGGAATAATTTTGCACTAGTACCGTAGACAGTTTTCTGATCTGCACCCTTGAATACACGTGGCATATCATAGATGATGGGAGAGCTCAACAAATATCCTTTCATATTAGTTCCAGAGCGAAAGAAATCAGCAGTTTGCCAACGCTCCGTCTTGTTAACAATAGTTTGCGTTGGATACGGCGAAAGTTGGTAGATATTATTCTGAATGGTCAGCAGGAGTGTGTTGATAAACTGTTTCTCCCATGTCCACATCAGCAGATCCTTGACAATGTTCGTGAACTCTGTGTAGGTATCAAAGTCATTGTAATATTCGGCGCTGCGCAGAAAGGGAAAGAGTATGAATATTGTCTTGAGCCAGCGCATGCCCTTGAGTGCTTCCGATGCGACTTCCATGATGGCATCATTCCTGCCCGTTGTGAATACCAAAACCAGGGATGGTGTACTTATCAGATCCCTTATCGTCCTACGCGAATTCGAACTGTGGTTGTTCCTTACAACTATGCGAGGTACTAAGGGAAACTTAAGCCAAAACCGATTAAAGAAATCACTGGCGAGAGGTGTACTTAAGTTAAGTTCTTCCGAGATATAGAAGATAAGATTCCGAAAATGATATACCCTATCGATTCGACGTATAGTGCTGATCACAAATCTATTATCAATCGGATGCAGATGCCTCTCCAATGTCACATTGACACCTGCGACTGTTGGTGGCACGTGCACGGGCGTCGTTGGATTTAATATGAACTCAGCTCTCAGTGTGTCCATATTCCTGGAACGATTGTCAATTCGCAACTGAAGTTGAAGGTTGCATTTTTTCAAGGCACATTCTCTGCCTTGCGTGTGGTCCACATTTTATGATGTATGTTGATTATTGCATTCCAGCACCAAAGTTTTGACAATTTGCAACAAACCATGCAACAAGCTGCTTGTTGGCCTGCAATCAACATTGTTTACATTGGGTCACAGGCGGCGACCAAACAGGAGCGAAACAGGTTTAAAGAGGATAAAGGATTAGTCAAAAGTTATAATCTTAAATGATTTTTATTAGTTAAGATACACAATTTTATTAACACGTTTCTTAATTCAATTTGATGTACCTTCTTCATATGCGGGCCCTTTTTGGGCCTCTTTTGCACACATAGCGCTCCTGTCTAATAAACCTGAAACAAAAGGTTCTTTGTAAAGTAGATGTTTACATACCCTTCCAGAAGAAAAGCTTCGCCTAACTGAATAAAATAATAAATAATCCCAAAGCTTTATATATTGTTCAATAAATCGTTTCGACATCATAAAAATATCTATATAAACTTAATTCAACGGTAATCACAAATTTCGTAGAAATAACTTACCAACCTTGTAAGGGTATATAAAAATCAACATGCTGTTTATTGACTCGTTAAAAGCGTAAAAACGTTTTTTGTTATTTTATCTTATGTGCAAATCGGTCATATTTCGCTATTTAGCCGTATTTAAATGCAAAAGGTTCATATAATTGGACAAATCGTTGCTGAACATGCACATTTCAGTCAGGGGCTTAAAGGGGTTAAAGCTGAAAGTGTCAACATTCTCGTTGTTTTATGTGCGTGTGTGTGTGTGTGTGGCAATTAAAAATCACGCACACATACTCACACACACACGCACATGCTTGCTTGTGTTGCCTGCTTTTAACCGTTTTCAGATTCTAAACGATTTCTCTGCAGTTGGTTGTGTGTTGTGTGTGTGTGTTTGTGTGTGACATTGAAATCCTTTCTTGTTGCATTCTTCATTAAGTTTTAATTGCTGCGCAATTTCATAATTGAGGCATGTGCCAAAAAGCCAATAGACAAGGCTTACAGAGCACAAGCCGCAAAGCTTATCGAGTTACGTCTTTGGGATTTTTGGCTGGCCCAAAATGCAATTAGCCAAAAGAGACACACACACACACAGAATACAAAGCGAGCTTAAAATATTTATGATTGATGCGGGCCCTAAAGATTTTCGCGCCACTGCACTTAACGCTTGGCTATTGGCCATAATGCCAACCATATTGACAAGGTTTTTGTTTGTTGTCTTTTTGTTAGCTCGATGATTTGTCAAATTCGACAATTTGATGCTTACGTAATTGTAATGCGCATTACTCTAAGTCAATTTCCAAAACGCAATTGTTGTCACCATACACCATATACCATATACAATATATATATATATATAGTAGTTGAGTATCGTGCGAACTGAAGCATTTGGCCAACACCTGAAGCTACACTTCACTTCATGCCAAACAAAAAAAAAATGAGAAGAAGAGAAGAGAAAGAAAGAATTATGCTTGGAGACATAAGCATTTGAGCATTTTATTTCTGTTTATTTCGTTGCTTTTTATGTGTTGTGGTGGTGTTTAATGTGTGTTTGAAAACGCCCCTAAAGCGCTAAAATACATTAAGCCAGCTTGTTGAGCCGCATTCGCTTTTGTTGTATACATATATATCTTTCATTGCTTTATTCTATTCTAAATGCTGCGCTTTTTTGCTTTGCTTTCTTATAGTGTATTATTTGGGCTGTTTATACACATTGTTTGTCATTGCATGATGAGCCGAAATATATATATATATTCGAGCTTAATTTTCAGCCAACGTTATAGTACATAAATTTAATAATAGCCGTAAAGTATTTCTATTCTCAATTCAATTCTCTTTATTATGGTTTTGGTTAACATTACTTTCATCAAATTTACTTATTTAAACCTATGAAAAATCCCATCTTTTATAATGTCAGTCTCAAAATAAAGTTATCAATTTTGCCAGCTCCATCAAAATGTGATTTTTTTTGTGTGTCTTCTTAGCCAAAAGTATCTTATTTCAAACTGTTTTAGTTACACTTTCCACAACTCTAAATGTATCATGTGTAAATATATATATATATATATAAATATATATATGTATATGTGTGTTGCTGTTGTGTGTTTTTGCCATTTGAAAGCGGAAGCAAAGTGTAACGAGTGTTACGAAAAGTAGTTGAGAAACGATGGCCCCTCCAGTTGTTTCACCGTTTCACAGTTTGCCCGTTTGGCTCATGTCAAGTGCCAGCTGCTGCTGGCCTCCTCTGTTTCCCATGTTCCATATCCTGCGTCCCCTGTGTGTGTGTGTGTGTGTGTGTGTGTATGTGTGTTTGTCCTCCATCCGACAGTTGGGAGGCTGCACTCTCGACATTTGGCGCCGCCCACATGCTTACCAAGCCCACCCACCCACCACTTCGACGAGGAGCAGGTGCGTTCGACTGGCGCCGCAGCATGTGTCGAAACATTTTCAACCGCTGCCCACCTGTAAGTATGTATGTGTGTGTGTGTGTTTGGCAGCAACTAACTGTTAAGCGAAATTACCGCAATCTCCGCCACGTCGAACAGTTTTTAATGTTGAAAAATGTATTTTCTAATTTTCTCTGTTTTACTTTTTGTTGCCTCCACCTGACCAACTTTATTTTGGCTTTGTCAGTTTTGTGGTCGGGGTGTGTGTGTGTGGACAACAGGTGTACACAATAGGTGTGTTTGTGTGTGTTGTCTATATTAATGAAAAATAATTATTTTGCCATTGAAACACAGGTGCTGAAACAAGCGTTAGCTTTAAGACTTTTTCATTTTCCACAGCGCAAAATAATATTCTTTCTGTTTTTATTTTTTTTATGGCATCAATTTTGTTCGTTTCTCCTTGGCACCTGGTTGGATGCGCATCACTGGCAAATGCAATTTGCACATTAATATCGGGAGAGAAGCAGCAGCAGCAGCAGCAGAAGCGTCAACAGCAGCTAATTTTCAATATGAAACCGGGCAAAACTTGCAGCTGGAAAAAGCTTTGGCACAAAAAAGGCAATTTCCGCTTTTTTGATGCATTCTTTAATGGGCCCAGTTAAGTGGATAGGTGTCGAAAGGAGTGCAGTTCGAAAAGGTGGGAAAAGAGAGCATCGGAGAGCTGGGAGAGTTGATATGCCATTATGCTAAAAGATTGTGTGAGCCACAAGGCATTATGTGAATGTAAATGTGAGAAGAGAAGGAGAAAAGAGAGCTGTTAATGTTATTCGATACGAGAATGACGTTAAGAAGGTTAGAAATGCCTTTATGTTATGGCAAAAGTGGAGTTAAATGGAAAAAATTCCTATATGCCTGAGTTAATAATGTATTTATTTATGTATAATATAATGCCAGGGAGGCAATGGGTTTTATAAGTAGCTAAGTAAAATAGGAAAATAAGCTTAGAAATTGATAGGGATTATTTTTATTATCATTATTTTAAATCATTTCACAAAGAAATTATAAATAAAACACAAGAGTAAAATTTGTTTTATGTTAATTATTTTTATACAAAACATTATTATAACAAACACATATTATAACGAGTTTTAATCTTAGCCTGTAAATCGTTTTACATAATTTATAAGCATAATTATTTTTATTCATAATTCCTTCAAAGAATTGATTAAATTCATACAATAAATATGAAATGTTATTTAAATATTGATTTTCTGAATTTCATAAGTGTTTCATATTAATTTTTTTCCCATTTTTGGTCCACAGCTAATAACGCACCGAAAAAACTATGCACACCAAAAAACGATGTGGCAAAGGAGTATGAGCTGCTGATTAACTTTATTATTTTAAGCAATGAGTAAAGTTGTTAAAGCTTTTGGCAGCTGCCTGCTTAACCGCTTGGCATTTTGGCAGCTGGCAAAGATTTCTTTTCGGCTTTTGCCTTTTCTTACTGCATAATTTAGCCATTTTATGCAGCAGCAATGAAAAAATTTTAAGAAATAAAAACAGCCAAAAAAATAGTGAAAAAAAATGGCTGCTGCTGTGTTTTCACGCCATTCGGCGAAGCTTTTGCTTTTTGCCTCATTATCTTTTTTGGCCAAGCAACAGTTGTTGTTGTTGTTTGCAGGCAGACAACAAACGTTTGCTAAATGAGTGAAATTCTCCTTGGTTTTTTCTCCTACTGCTTAAGTGCAACTTTTTTCGGATGCACTTTAAAAATGTTTGCAATTAAACTAATGAAGTCATTGCTGATGCTGCTGCTGTTGCTGCCCACTGACCTTTGCCCCTCTTTGACTCCTTCAGAAAAATCAAGTTAGCAATTTCTTTCTTTCAACTTTTTAATGTGGCCTCAATTGACGTTCCTTTATGATTTTCATTTCATTTATTTATATCGAATCTGTGCAGTCAGCGTGTCATATTTCGACATTGAGTAATATTAATTGACCATTTTGTTTGTTGCTGTCCTTTTGTTATTGCAGCTTGAGGTCGCAGTCCAAAGAGACAATGAAAAAAGTCCACAGCAAAATAATTACACAACACAAAAAGCTGAAAAATGGCAGCTTAATAATATATAATATATATATTTTTCTCTGGTAAAGAAAGGACAAGCTAATGAGCACAAAAGCTATTGATGAGCTGTAAGAATTGTTTTTTTATTTACTTTTAAATCCATGAAAATACCTACTTTTAACAATTTTTGCTCAATGCTATCGACATTTTACTAGGCACCGACAACGTTTTTTCTTGTTTTTATTTTGCTTTTCAAGTAAATTGGCTGGCAATCTTTGGTTGATTTCGAGCCGAAAGTACCAGGCGAACAGAAGTCGGCAGCAAGCTGATTAATAAATTTTTTTCAAGCCGCAAAAAGTGTTGCATACTTTCAAGCGGCGAATACAAAAAACTTTAATACACCCGCCTGTGCCGTATGCAATGATTTTATCTATAATTCTAATGCGCAGCTAAAAGTAGGCAATACTTTTTGAACTTCGGATATGCAGTAAAAGTATGCTACAAATAAAATAATTTTTTTTATATCTGAACGGAGTAAAAGTATGCTGTAACTTTTTTTGAATACCTTTTGGGTATGCAACACTTTTTAAAAATAAAAAAATCAGCTTGCTGCTGACTTCTGCTCGCCTGGTACTTTCGGCTCGAAATGAACTAAAAATTGTCAATCTACTTGAAATGAAAATTAAAAAAATCGACAAGCGCATTAAATGAAATTGCTGAATTATGTGAAATACATTAAACATTTTTAAGCATCTTTGAATAAAAGTCCCTTTAAACGTTATGGTGCACGTCAATAACGATTTTCTGCTTGTTAGCTTTAGTTACCAAACTGGTCAGTTTTCGCGACATGTTTTAATTAACTCCACTCGAGGGCGTTGTTACTTACGTTCGCGCTGTTTTTAAATGCACGGACGGATACCTGCACAAAGGGGTGGATAAAAGCCAAAGTTACCGCAGCACATTAAGCTGTCAAAAACACTAAACACAACATACGAGCATTTACCGAGCAGAGCAGATGAGATTTATATCTAGCGACTAGATTCAGCATCCTATCCTGGATTGCTGTTTTGTGTGCGACGAAAAAAAACTGTAAAGTAAAAAAGTTCAGTCCCAGTCCACAGCATATGTAAATAAAAGTTTTTCTTGTTTAATTTAATATTTAATTTTTATTTATTTCGCATTTCGGTTTTGCTTTTACAATATTTTTTTTATTTTGGTTTTTCGTTTGCATAAAGTTTTCATTATAACTTGCCACGGTTTACAATGCATTTTCGTATTACTCTGGCGTAATTGTTGTTATTATTGTTTGCTGTAATTAAATGTTTTTTTTGTTGTTGTTGTTTTGGTTGTTTTGGGTTTTGGTTATTTCTCGCACATAGTATGATACGAATAGTACGAGTAGGTATGAACATCTTCATCGCTTTTCTTCTTAATGTGTTCTTTACTAACACATTAATTGTTTATTTTCTAAGATAAGACAATATGTTTTGGGCCTCAAAGTAAATTGTTACCTTGCTTGGGTTTTAATTTGTAATTTGTTTACTTTTTTGTTCATTTTTTTGATTTTTTCTTTTTTTTTCTGTTTCGTTTCATTAAAAATTAAATAAAATCTTCATAATTTTGTTAACAAATGTCGCAATGCGCCTAACCAAATTATTTTTGTACAATTAAAATTTTTCGCTAACAGTTAAAAATTGTTTCTTGTCGTCTTAATCAAGCAATTAGTTTTTGGTTTTTTATTTTATTTTTAATTATTTTTATTATAATTACAATATTTAGCTAATTTGACACTTAAAGCGGAAAAACTTAACAACTTTTGGTTGGTTGAGTTGCATATTTGTTTTTTTTGTTGTTTTTTTGTTAGTTTTGCAATTTTTTATTTAATACACACTTAACAGCTATATAACATTTTATTCATTATATATTTTTTGGTTGTTGTTACTTTTGGTATGTATTTATTATTATTATTTAGCTTGTAGTGTATGTTGTCTGTTACTGTTCAATTTTGCTACTAATAAAATATATTTGATGTATGTATGTATATTGTTATTATTTATTTATATGATTATTAGTTTTAATACTATTAAATTTGGTATTATTATAATTTTTTTTTGTCCTTTTCTGTATTTCGTTTTTATTTTATTTTTGTATACATTATGTCTGCACACAGAGACAGTTTGGTTTTTGTTACGCTTTAAAATAAATATATATTCAAGATTTGTTTTTTAGTTGTTAGTTTAAGTTAAATATGGTGGTATTTCTGCAGTCAGCGTTGAGAAGAGCATCTCTTTTAGGTGATGATGGCAAACATATGTAGTATGTCTTTAGATATGGATTATATTATACCCTACACAATTATGTAAGTATTTGCATTTTGCATTTTGCATTTTGGAAAAGGACTTGGTTAGTTTCAGTGTGTTTTATGCGTCTTGTTTGGAAGAGCAGCTGGTGGGTAGTTCTAAAACATGAAAGATACAAAGTTATATATGTATAATAGATAAGTATATGAATTATTCGAATGCTGTGTGCTGTGGAAACTATTTTCGAATTCACAGGCATAACAAATGCATAGATTTGGTTTCATCAGCACTTGGATCATTGGAGTAAACATAGATTTTGTGCTAGATTCTTTTGTGATTATTGAAGCAGCAGCTTTTTGCCTAGTGCTTAGCCATTTTCTTTGTTTTATTTAGCATTGGGGGTTTATTTAAGTTATCCTATTTATTTTATTCTTTTTAAGATTTCTCTTTTCATTTATATCTCGTTTATACTCGACCAGGTTGCACCACAAACACTTACAAATCGTCTACTTACAAATTTGGTTTCTTGTTTGTTTTCTTTTGTTTTGGTTAGTTGTATTTTGTTTTGTTTTGTGTGTTTACTGTATTAGCAACATCGAAAAATTTGTCCAAAAACGGATTTCGCATATGTATATATCGTACTATATAAGATTATTCTATATGTATATGTATTTGTATATAGTATAGTATATATATATATATATATATATATATATATCTATATAAGTATCTTTTAGTTACACAAGTTCCAAATACTTTCTTTTTTGCTGTTTCTGTGTACGAGAACTTTTCATTTACTTATTTATATGTATATTTAATGTTGGTTTTTCTCTGATGTTTCTTCTTCTGTTTTTATCGTTTGTTGTTGTTTAATTTACATTTATATAGCATAGACACAATTTGTTCACAATTTTCTCTAAGTTTATAAGATATATATTTAAATATATATATATAGAGAGGCGGTGGCTTTTATTTGGACTCCATTTATACATTTAGTCAGTGAAATGAGAATCGTAAGTTAAAAGTAAGAAATAAATAGATACAGTCATGTCCTTAATTAAATTTTCGCTTTGTTTTCACACTCAAAAATTTAAAGAGCAGCAGAAAGATTCGAAATCTGTACTAGTTTTTCGTAGTTAATTACTACAATTATCATGTTTCGCCTAGAAATATATGCAACGAAAATTGTACAAAGTTTTAAGTGCATATAGTTATTGTTTTTATTTTTTGTTTTTATTTTTAGATACATATATATGTATATAGCAAAATCACATTTGGTTCGGTGACCAAAAAAAACTACATCACGCTTTTTCCAATTGCTTTCTTTTTTAACCATCCATCCATCTTTCTTTATACAATGTAAATTGAGTTTTTAGCTTGCTAAAGCGGAAGTAAATGACTGTACTTGTATGTTAGTAAGTGTGTGTGTGTGTGTGTGCGCGTTGTGGAATTGATTTACACAGAAATTGTTGTTGAACTACATAAAATATAGTTTGTTTCTTTCTTTGTGGTTAAAGTAACGTCGTTTTTGCACATTGAATTGTTTTTTTTTTACTTAATACCTAATTATTTAATTGTTACATAAGTTAAATGTGTATATATACATATGTATATACATATGTTGTATTGTTATTACACAACTACAGTTAAGTTTAACTTGAAATTGACATTAGGATCGTTTGGTTCGCGAACGCATCGGGAAATGCATTCGATCGAACCGCTTTTTGCTCAAATACACAAAATTAGAATTCTAATTACCATCGAATTTTTTGTTGTTGTAAATAATAAATATTGATTATTGTGCATTTATTCACTATGTATATATATTACTTACTATATAATTGATTATTGTGCAGTTTCTTTTTTGCGTTTATTCTACTTTTGACCAAAAATAATTGAAAGACAATTGACACTAAGTCTAAGTTTAATAATTGAAGTGCGTTTACATTTAATTGGTGTAATTTATTGTTGTTGTTAAGTGATATATATATTAGTATTTATACTTCTAACATTATCCTAATGAGAAAGAAAACTAGTTAACCACACATACTATTAAAGCAATTGTATCTATGAGCAAAATTTTTGAACCTTTTCGTATTAATTTTTTCTTAACTTCACTTCACTTCCTAACTGGACCTTGCAACTTTCTTTGCATCTTCTTTTCTACATCTTTTGTAAATTATTGTACCCATTTTTTGTTTTCAATACAATTTGCTTAACGTTAAATGTTTTTATAATTCTTATGGCAACACATTTATAAAAATACAAAATAAATACAAAAAAAGCTAAGAAAAATCAAATTGTTGTTCTGTTCTTATATGCTAATATATCGCAAATCTTGTTGTGTTTCAATTTACATAGATTCTTTGTAGTTGTACAAGATCTGAATTTCTTTTTAGTATATATATATATGTATGATCTTATATGCTTATAAGTAGTTCTTGCTATAGTATTTCTCGTGTCTCAATTTACATAGATTCTTTGTAGTTTTACAAGATCTTGATTTGTTTTTATTATATATTAATTTGTTTTTCTTGCATATATTTTTCGTGTTTCAATTTACATAGATTCTTTGTAAGACCTTCATTTTTTTTAGTTTATATATTTACAATTTGACGCAATTTTATTTCATTTCCGCAATATGTTTTTTATATCAAGGCTATATGTAATATTTGTTCGTATTATTTATTTCGTATTTTTATGTCAAGCAACAAAATTGCTAAAAAGCTAAATTATAAATGTTTTTAGTGAACAAAGAGTTGATAGACAAAAAATAAGTTTAACAAAATTAACATTTAAATTTTCAAGCAACTCAAATTTGGTCCCTTCACATTATTTTTTTTTCTGGTTTTCGCAAGCAAAATTTATGAACTTAAAATCGAAAAATCTCAAATTTAGTTGAAGTTTAAAAGATTGTATCAATATATTCGTAGGATATGTAAAAAAGCTCTTTCTGTGAATTTTCTAAGCAATTTAATTGTTACAATCAATTATGTAATGACAAAAACTTGCAAATCAATTTTAGTTTAGCTTTTTCCAATGAATTTTGCATCTTTCTCTTTTCTCTACTGCAATCAATCAATGGTCAACGAGTTGGACAAACGCGACATGTAATTTAACGCCAACTGTACAAAGAACAACAACTAAAATGAAATAGAAAATATATGTATGTATATGTGTGACTAACCTAAGCATAGATAAAGCCAGTGAATAAATAAGAAAATAACATAGTCATTGTGTTATTGTGGCTGCAAATAAAATGAAACAAGACACAAAAAATAAAATAGAACAGAGATAAATACTTGCTGGACAGAGAATATAGTAGAAGGAAAACTCCAACGAGGAATGGATACAATGGCAAGCAAATAACACAACTCAGGGGAGGGATAAACCTTTAGCAACCCCAACCCCTCTCTCTTCGCACGCCTTGAGGGAAGTGGCATGCATTTGAAATGGAATATTTATGTTTGTGTCGGTGGATCGGTTTTTGTGCGTTAAGGCAAATGAAATAATAGACAAAAGGATTACACTAACGGTATATGCAATGCTACTTTACATAAAACTTAAGCTTAACTCAATTATTTATTGAGCCAGACAGGGCTTAGCCTAAATGAAGGCTGCCTTTTTGTGGATTTTGAGGCAATACCCTCCCCCCACACGCATACATATGTCACAAACACACAGACAGTTGATAAATTGAGCAAGTTGAACCCTTTTTGGTTTTGAAGAGTAAGCCAGCTAGTTTTTTTTTTTAATAAAAGTTTTTGGCTCTAGGTCTTAAGGGGCCAAACTTAATTAAACAATATTAAATGCAATTCATAAAAAGAAGCGTCAGAAATTTTGATGAACAAAATGAAACGAAACGAAACAAAAAACTTGCGAAATCAAAGCGAAAGACTTTTTGGAATTGTGCATTGAAATGTAAAGTAAAATGTTCATTAAAGTTTCTGGTTCTCGGAGTGCCACAAAATCTTGCACGACATATTTCTTTGATCTACATGTTAACTCTAAGTCGTCTTCTTTTTTTGCTTCTATATGTCTTTATTTTTCCACATTGTTGCTTTCTGTTCGCTTTAATGCCGCCCAACTCATTATTGTTTATTTGTTTGTTTGTTTATTAGCTGTTGTGCATGAATTAAATGAAATTTAATTTGGGTAAATATGTCTTTTTATTTTGCAAACCCCCAACACCAATTAAAATAAAATCGATTATAAGTTAATTAAACTTAACAATTGAATGCGCTCTATTGATAACCAGATAACCCGAAGCGATTGATGCGAATTTCAATTATTCAAATATTTTTATAATTGGCTTTAATTTGATTTTAAGACTTGAATACAGTCACAAAAATAAATATCCCACACTCAGTTTGCAAGTTTTTTGCACTAAAATCGATATTTATCGATAATAATCGGTAATGAAGTTGGTTTTTAATGGTTAACTACTTGATTCACTTACCGCATGCAGCAAGCACTTAAAAATTAATGCAAATGACAACTAGCGATAAAAATCGAGTATAAAAGGAATCAAATAGTTATAATTCTGTAGCTATATATATTTAACACTTGGTTCTAGTTCTTGTAATGGAGGTGGTTGTTGTAGTTGTTGTTGTAGCTGTAGTTGTTGTTGTTGTATTTTTTGTTGTTGTTGTTGAAGATTTTGTTTTGATTGGACATTTTGGTGGTTTTGACTGTGGTGCTTGTTGTTGTTGTTGTTGTTATGCGGCCACTAACTGTACTTTGGATGTTGTAGTGTTGTTGTTGATGTTGTTGTAGTTGTTGTACTGCATTTTTATATTGTTAACTGTAAATATGATAAAACGTATAGGTGAGCTTTTATTGTGAGTTAGAAAAAAGTTGAAGAAAAGAAACATTTTTTGTTGGGTTTTTATTTGAGGAAATAAAACAAAGTTTTCTTTTGAGTTTTTTTTTTTTTTTTGTGTATAAGTTTAAGTATTTCATTTATTTGTTTTCGCTCAAGATCAAAGAATTATGTGTTATGTAATGTTTTTGTATTGTTTTGTTGTTGGTGTTTTATGTTGTGGTTTGTAGCTTTAATGTTTGTTTTTTAAAGACATTTCGCTTGCATCGAAAGTATCTTAAATGGTTTTTCGTATTTTACTGTATTTGCGCTTAAGTTTAAATAAGTTTTTTTGTTTTTTTTTTATTATTCTTCTTAATTTGTTTTGAAAGTTTTGCTTACAATTTTCGTTTTTGTTTTGCACTACAGTTTTATTTTGGTTTTCTTTTTTTCTTGTATTTTTTTTTTGTTTTTGAAATGCTAACAACATTTAATAAATAGTAGTTTTTTAATAATTGTTTATAATTTGTCATATTGTATGTGAATGTATAGGTGTAAGTTTGTGTGGTTGTGTGTGTGTGTGTGTTTGTGTTTAAACAAATTTTCTGTAGCATATTTTTAGGGGCTAGTTTTTTCTGTTTTATTTCTTTTGCTTGGATATTTGGAATGACTGCTATTAATGTAGGTTTGTTTGCATTTAAGTGTGTGTGTGTGTGTTTGTATGTATGTATACGAGATGCAGAAACGTGTTTTTTTGAAATATTGTTTGAAAATCTTGTTATCAAAAAGTTGTTAGTAGTTTTGGATTATGTGTTTTCATTTGTGTAGGCTTCTTATGTATGACTGTATGTGTATGCATGTATGTATTGGTTTGTTTTATATGTATATATGTGTGTGTATTTGTGTATTAAGTATATAATGTAGCATATATATGTATGTATGTTAATGTTTGAGTGTGTAAGTATATATTAAGTGTTTTGTTTTTCGTGTTTTTGGTTTTTTTTTCCTAAATAAATTACATTTACGCATTTTCGACTAAACACTTAGAAAATTCAATTTAAATTTGTTGCTATGATGTTGTTGTTGTTGTTCGTTCTTGTTGATTATATTCAGCCCTCAAAAGTAGCGTGTCTCGACATTTGCGGCATATATATTAGAATAGATAATATTATTAATAGTACTACTACACAATTTGTTTCTCTTTGTGTGTTAGTATGTGTGTGTGTGTGTGTGTGTGAAGAAAACTAATCAATTAAAACAAATCTTAAGCGAGCGGAAATAGTTAGTTAGTGTTCTTCTTTTTTGTGTATTTTGTTTCGCTTTTCATTTTGTTTTTGTTGTTTTTAAAATTTAATTTAATTAAATTTAGTTAATGAGATTGTTTTTTTATTCGGTGGATAAGTTTAACAAGTGGCTATGTATGTGTTGTGTGTATGTGTGTGTGTGTGTGTACAAATAATAATAACTATTTCCGCCACACATTATACAATCAATCAAATCTAAAATTATATATATGTTGTATATTAAACTAAACTAAAACGTTCAACGCAAATTCAACTAAATTGCATATTAACATTTCTATTTATTATCATTAATTAGATGAATTTTGTGTTATTATTTTAACTAAACATATTTATATTTATTGCACACGCCAAATTAAACAACTTTCCCGTTTCTCTCTCTCTCTTTCTCTATCTCTTTATTGCTAGCTCTCTCTATATATCATTAAGATTACAACCAGTCGATGTCACACATAAATCAAAGGGTCTGTCTTCCTTTTGTTGTTTGTTACATGTTTTGTTCATCCACTTTACTATTTTAGAGATCAAATATTTGAAATGAGCTTTGAGTGAAGAGAGACCCTAAATGTAGCAAACTGTAAAAGTATCGATACTCAAAATCGATGCAGCAACACAAGAGCAATTAATTGGTGCCCCTAAATGTAGGCAATAGTTTCTAACCCAAACAAAATACACACACATTGAGAAATTGCCGGCGATTCGGGGTAATTTAACCCAGTTCCTCGACCATTGGATTAAAATGAACTAATAAATTATACGCAAACACAGAAGACCCAGATGTTCAAAATCGTATGCGGTGTCCCGTTTGTGTGAGTGTTTTGGGTTAGTTTTGTGTGCACACATTTAGCATTTAGCATTTATGGATTGCAGTGCTCAAAGCTGTTTGCTAAATGAAACACTGAAAGAATTCTCATACTCATAAACTTTCGTTAAACACTAAGAGACAATTAGGAATGTATGTTATGTAGTATGTATGTATGTATGTATGTAGTAGTATATATGTATGTATATGTATAACTCGGGTAAAATTTAAGTATAGACATCTATTGTGGGAGTTTATTTTGTTTTTTTGGGGTTTGAAAAATTCATAGCTTGCTAAGATATACGATTATTATTTGTAATATTTCGTTTAATTATATACGTTTTGTAATTTAAAGATTTTTTGCAAAATTATCACCAGTAATTACGCGTTACGACTACACTATGCAGTTGTCCATTATTTCTTTCATCATCTTTGTCTTCATTTTTTTTTTCTTCTAAGCTTTAAAACATTTTTATTTTCGTCCTTTCCGTTAGCTGTCTGTCTGAGTATGTGTGTCATATGCTTGTCGTGTCTGTGGTGTAGATTGTTGTGTAATTTGTGGTGTAATTATGTTTTTAAGTTTTTGGTTATGTTGTTCTACTCCTCTACTCCCTCATCATTATCATATGCCAAAAAGCGAATTTCGATTTCGATTTTGTTTTTGATAAGATTCTTTGTTTGCTTGCATTTTAAAATTGACACGCTTGCTGCTTCTTCTTATTAAAAACTATATATATATGTACATATATGTCATATATATCGTGTGAGTGTGTTTATGTATATAGTTTATATGTAAATATTTTGTTTAATGTATATATATATATACACATATATATATGTAAGTACTTGTTTGTGTAAGTATGTATGTATGTGTATGTTAAGTATAAACTATAAGCCTATAAGAATATAGTTGTAGGTTGTATCTATCTTTTTTTTCTTTAATGCATTTTTCATATGTAGCTTATTCGTTTCTTGTATTTTTTTTTTTGGTTTTTGGATTACTTTCTTAATCATTTTTATCATATAGATTATTATGAATTCGTTTCGGTGTACAAAGTTGTTGGTTTTGTTTTCTTTTCTTGTTTTGCTGGAAAAAACCAAATTATAATAGAAAAATTTATGTTTTTAGCAAGTAAAAAGTCTCATTCATAGAAAAATGTATATTTATAGTTTTTGTTATGGTGTTTTTTTAGCAATTCAAATTGTGTTTTTTTAGGCTTTGTAGTTGTAACTCGTGTAAGCAGCATGGTATCGAAAGATATATATCAAAAATCGTCAAAAGAAATAGAACATCGAAAAGCGATTTGTTAGAGGTTTCATATTTTCTTGTTTGTTGGAAAAGCAGTTTTCAACTCGTTGTGTAATGATGTTTTGGTGTTGTTGTTGTTGTTTTTGCTGTTTCTTCCTTTTTTTTGTTTGTTTTTTTGGACGGTTTCATCAATTTTATATTATGTATATAATTTTTTTGTCTTTTGTTTTATTTTCATATTTTGGTGGTTGTCAATTCAATGATGTTGAATAAACTGGTCCATATATATATATTTGTTGTTGTTGTTGTGTAATTGGTGTGAATTGCGAATTACAAGAACTAAGTAAAACCGTTTCGAGCATATATCTCAGTCACAACGCAACAAGAGGAAGTTAGATAATACTTTTTGTTTTTTTTTTTTGGGGTGGTAATATCTCTGGGATGATTCATAAACAGCACCTACCTTGTGCCCCATGCGCATTCTTTTTTTTTAGAGTTGAAAACTACGCGGCAATAAACAAATTGTGCAAAAGAAACGGCTATAAAAGAGACGAACGAAATTGCGAACCAAGAAGGCATATTTTTGCATTAAACAACCTTAATTTAACATAATAGATTTTTTTTTTATAACGAAATTTGTCTAGATATTTTTTTAGTTTGATTTCCAATGCATTTCAAATAAGGTTGGCTTTTTGCTAATAATTTTCGCGAATGTGTAAAAAAAAGAAAAAATTAAATCAAAATAATTTGGCTAGTATTTAAGTTAAGGTTTTTTTTAAAGGGGTTTTTCTTTTAAATGATCCACACACTAATCTTAGTTTAAACATCGCTTAGATCTAGATCATTGCATATTAAATATTACATACAATTCTTGCGGGGCGTTTTTTATGATTTTTCGCTTGATTCCTTTAGGTTTGTTTTTTTTTGGTTTTGTTCTTAACAATGGATTATGTTTTGTTTAGCAGTTATTAGTTGTTTCTTCAGTTAAAGTATTCTGATTACTTTAATGTCGAAATTGTAAAATCGTTTAACTTAAGCCGCTTATAAATTTCGATATGTTAAAAATTCAGGAATTTTTTCACGCTTTAACAATTTGGCATACATTTTGGTATAGTTTTTTTTTCTTTCTTTTTTTTTTAGTTGATTTCATTATTGTTTTTTTAATAAAAGAAACTCAAAAAAGGATTTGGAGAACTGTGCGTTGCTAGGATGTTTGGCTGCTTGTGAGAAGAGAAGAAAAACTTTCTTTCGCTTTAAGCAAAATTATTTGTCATGATTCAATTCCTTTGAAAACATATTGATGATGATGCAAAGAGAAATCTAAATGTGAGAAACCAAAGATAAAAAACAGAAAAAATAATTGTACATATACATATTTATATATATATATATATTTATATCAAAAAAATCGAGCGCGCATATTACAAAACTTTTGGGCACACAATAAACGCGTTTAAAAAATAACAACAAAATTTAAATATTAAATAAAACAAATTATTCATATATTTATAGATCTATATGCTGTTGTTTTTTGTTTGTTTGTTTGTTTGTTTCTGTGTTTAACTCATACAAAAAAAATATAAAATAAAATTCTTGCGTGTTTGTGTGTGTCTGTGTGTGTAATGAATGGATTAACATTTAAAATTCCATATTATGATTTGATGTTTGATTTCATATAGTATTTATGTATGTATGTATAAATTATATATAGCTACCAAGTTGTATTGTTGAATTATTATTATTATTATTATTTATGTATTTATTTTGTTTATGCACTAATTAGGAGCTTCAAGATCGTTGTTGCTTTAACTTCTTATTAAGAAAATAAATTGTATGATTTAATTAACGAGATTTTTCGTCAGCTTCTGCTCTGTCCATAATAGTAAACCATTAATTGTATTAAATTAAGTACAATTATACTTAATTAGATATAATTAAAAAAATATTTTACAATTTATACGATTTACAACAAATTTACATAAGAACTAAGAGACATTTTTAAAAAAATAAAAATGACAAAATATGTGTAAACGAAATAAAATGAGCAAGAAATTATATTGCAAAATAAATAAAATAGTTGAATGAAGAGTTAGTTAATTAAAGCAATAATTGCACATATAGTATTAAGAAAGAAAATAGTATAATGGTATGAGAGAAATATGAAAAATTCGTTTAACGGTTCTATATAGCATATAGTATTCGTTGATTTGCATTTTAAGAACAAAGTTTTCTCTATAAGAAATTAAATTGTTTATATAACTAGCTGCAGTTATTTTTTGTCTTACAAATTAAATGAAATTTTATTATTTTTATTTGTTTTTATGTATTTCGTTTTGTTGTTTTAGTTAATCTAACATACGCCTTTGATATGGTTGTTACTGTTGCTTTTATTGCTGATATTTTTAAACTTTAAATTATTTAAATTATTATTTTTTTTCTTTTTTATATGCGTCACGCCAATAATTTACTTGGAGTTTTTGAAATGTTTGGCTCTTTCTTCTGTTTTTGTTTTTTGTGTCTTCCTAAGCTTAAAACGCCTCAAAAATAATTTTTGTTTTGCCATTTAATATATTTATGTGTGTACTTGTATGTATGTATGTATTTATGCCTGTGTCTCAATGTCGCTCTGCACTTATAATTATATAATTTATATAAATTGAATATGCTTTAAATTGTTTTTTTTTTGTTTTGTTTTTATGTTATTATTATTTTGTTTTGTTTTGTTATTAGTTGTTGTCGCTTTTTACATTTGGTGTAAAATTATAGTTAAATATTAATTTTAAATACATATACAGCTCATACATAATAAATTTATGCCTTTTGTTTAAACCATTTTTTTTTGTTTTTTTTTTGTAAATTAAGCACAAAAATTATGTTAATGTTCATTTGTCTTTTTGTCGTTTTTGTTTTGTTAATATTTAAATTTAAAAAAATTATAATAAAACTACAAGAAAAATACAAAAAAAAAACATTGGCCTGTGCAAGTTTCTCTTTTCTTGTTTTTGAAAATTTTGCTGAAATTTGCGTTAAACTAAAATTAATAAATTTGATTTAAAATTGCTAAATTTTTGGTTTAATTTTACACGTTTTGCGCTCTCGCATAATTTTAGTTTTGTTTTTGTTTTTTTTTTGATAGTTTTTTCCCATTTTTTTAGATTCAATAAATATTTTTTTTAAGGTTTTTTTTTAGCATCAGATTTTTTGTCTCACACGTGAATACTTGTCGAAATATTGTCCAAAGAAATTTTGTTTGTTGTTGCATTTGTTTTTTCCCATATTGTATATAAGTCTAAGTAAATGATATAATAATTAACTAAAATATTTATGTAAATATATATATATTTATATATATATATGTATGTAGTTGAAAGTCAGTTGATTTGTTTTGTTATTTTTTTGCATTTGCGTTTGTGTGGTTTTTATTATTATTATTATTAATGTTTTCTTTTTATTTTATAAATATTAATTGCATATTACATTGTTTACAATTTTAGTTTCGTTTTTCGTTTCTTTTTGTTTTTCATTTACTCTTTCTCTGCAATTTCATCAAGTGCAACACACAACACACGAGAAGAAACTTTACAAAAAATCAAACAATTAAAGCAAGAAAACATTAATGTGTATTATATTAACAATGTTTTGTTTGTTTGTTTGTTTTGGTGTTCTTTTGTTTCATATTTTAGTTATTAATTTTTTGTTTTGAATGCAACTAAACAATTTTTTTTAAACCTAATTCTTTTTGCTATTCGTCCATAATTTCCATGCACTTCGTTTTATTTATGCTTTTGGGACGCAAACGCATGTAAATGTTTGTTTGTGTGTGTGTAAGAGTGTTTTATTTATTCTTGCCTTTTAAACGCCGCCATTTTGTATGAGAATGTGTGTGTGTGTTGATTATGTTTAAGTGTGATTTTTTAATAGTATTTTTCTTTTCTTTCTTTCTTCTCATCTTAATTTTTTTGAATTACAAGTAAATGGCGCGCGTTGAAAAGTTTACATGCGTTTGCGTAATATTTTTTTGTGTGTATCAATTGTATTAATTTAATATATATATATGTATTTAATGTGTTTTTCATGTCAAGTCAAATTGATTCATCAGATTTCACTTGTTGTGGCTTTGTCCTTTCTTTGTTTTGCGGATTTCTTTCTGTTGCTGATGTGTTGTAAGTTTGTTGTTTTATTTTTGTGTCTGCATCGTCTTCCATATGCTTTCTCCCCCCATGTTGTTGTAGTTTTTGTGTTTGCATAGCTTTGTTGATGTTGTTGTTGGTTGATGTTGTTCGCTGCGCTTACACAATGGTAATCAAATCTCAATTGTAAATCTCCGTCTTGACATCGCCATCGTTCTCCTTCTCGATCATGCCCTCATTTGCAGCATTATTCCACGCACCATTCATGCTCTTTGACGATGAGAAGCACAGCTTCATTATGAATGGGAATTTGGTGCCTAAATATTGTTTGTTGTGTTTTTTTTTTTTGTTTGTTTGTAAAATGAGAGAAAGAAATATGCATAGTTATAGAATCAATGGGGTTCCTTCGTTGCCAAATAAATGTTTAGATAGTATTGTTGTAGTAATGTGTATAAGTGTTGTATATCTGAATCAAGTTATTTGTTTTTCGCAGAGTTTCGAAATGATTGATAGGGTGATATGGAGGAGGGGGAGGAAAATCAATGGCGGAGGTTAGGAGAGTTTGAAATGGGATGAAGGAATTTGGTAAATAGGCATTTAATTTCCACTTTGTTGCGCAATCAGAACAAAAAAAGTTGGGTCATCTTTATGACCAAAAACCCATAATTAAAATCATTAATGGCCTAATGAAAATTGAACAAAAGAAAAGAATACTAAACTGGTAAATACTTTAGCTAAATAAGCATTATTCTTTGGGTGTATAGGGTATCTTGATGCCTTTTATAGCCTTTCAAGGTACTATAAGGCAACCGAAAACAAAGCCCAAACCGCATTTTATGTGCCAATTAAATGCGGCAGCAGCCCCGCATCATAAAAAATATTCTGCGACCTCAATATGCAATCAAAATCATTCAAACGTAAAAATTGCCAACCATCAGCAAAGAACACACACACAGCAGCACACATAAATAGGTGTAGGTGTGGTGGAGGCAGTCAGTGTAGCGAGCGTGCGGCAAAAATATTTGCTAGATGCATAATTTCACAGGCTGAAAGTATGCAATGGCATCTGTTTGCATTTAGCATTTTCTGTTTGCACGTATCGTATATCGTATATCGTAAATCTTCAGGCAGTCTGTGTGTGTGTGTGTGTGTGTGTGTAGAAATACGCCATGTTGGGAGTGTATTTGCATTGCTTACATTTTTAATTACTATTTACCATGCACTCGAGCTGGCACTCGATGCAACACACACAGCAACAGGGGGACACAAATGCATCCAACAACAAGAACAGCAACAAATATGCAAACACAACACCCACCAAAATATTGACAAAATATATTCACACGCACGACGTAGTGCGTCCTTAAGTCTTACGCCGTGCTGCACACAAACACGCACACAAACACACAGCTATTTGCATAAAAGATTTTTGCGCAAGGTGTAAACAATGATAGCAGCAACAGAGAAAACGAGCAGAGAATGAATATCCGCGTGTGCTGTATGCATGAGAATACGTGAAATACAGAAAGCACTCTCGATGCCGCCTGCACCTGATATTTAAAAAGGAATGCCAATGCCAGCGTAGAAGCATGCCACCAATGCATGCAAAATTATTCGAAACAGGCACAGATTGCAATAGAAAGATATCAACACAGCACAACTACAGCACGCTGCAGGCAATTAGATTAAATGAAAATGTTGATAACACACATTTATTGAATGCTTGGCAATGGAAAATTGTATATATTTCGAATTGAAAAGGTTTTTAGATTAAAAATAAACAATGTTGGGTAAATCAACAAGAATATTATGCACTGTTTCTAACAACATGAACACAGCTGTATCCACATACACAATTCATATAATGTGTTGCATTTATAAGCAATCAAAAGCGTTTCACACACACAACAAGGACGACTTTGGCATTGACAGCGACTCAATTGCGAATCCTGCGCAAAATAAAATGTGTTTCATATATCGTGTAAATAAAAAAACATAACGTACTTTATATGGAGAGACTGTCAACAATCAAGTCAATCAACTGGAAATCAAATGTTGATTATTTTATGAAATGTTTTTTAGAAAATTGTGTCGACAGCAGAAGAGGGGCATAAAAATAGCGATAGAAATAGCCAAAAATGTAAACATGAAAATAATAATCGTAATAATTGTGACCCGGGAAAATGTTTTAAAGTATTTATGGGCAAAGTTTAATGGGTCGTTGTCGTTGTTGTTGAGCAAGTCTTGCGCCGAGAGGAGAAGTGTTATAATAGCTAATTTTAGAGTGGTAGGATTTTTGGCTGTTGCCCTATAAAATAACTGGCGCTACCGAAATTGTTTATCTTAATTACCGAAATTAAAATTTTCATCGCGACTCATAACTAAAAAACTTTTCGGCGCAACAACATTGAAAGGCGAAAAGTTTAAACGGAAGGAGAGAGAATAACTGCTTTTTTGGTTGGTTTGGATGGTTGGGATGTTTGTGTTTGTTTCGGTGTGGCAGCAAGCAAAAGTCTAAAATGGCCATTGCGAAAATAACATTTAAACTTTTGCATATTGCCTACTTGCTGGATTTAGATGGGTTTGATGGTTATGGTGGTGGTGGTGGTGGTAGTGGTGGTGGTGTGGTGTGATAGGAAGGTGGTGGTTTTTTTTTATGCGAAAATTTTGTGTAACTTTTTTTTTTAAAAACTTTTTACTTTGTCCAAATATTGGTGGACAACAAATTTTACTTTTAGCATTTTGCATTAATCTTTTTATTTTTTTTCGAGAAACACTTAAACACAGCACTATCTCACCTTTACCCTCAATAGGCAGATGGTTGCACTTCATGATGGCGAGCACGGCCTGCGAAATGTTTGAAAACTCGATCAGACCCGACGACGAACGTTCCGTCTTCAAGGGGAATAGACGCACAGATGTTGCTGGCACATCCTTAATATTGAATATGCCAATGAGCTGATCCTCGGTAAGACCGGGCGGTGTGTTAAAGAAGTGCAAGATCTTAACGAAAGCGAAAACGAAATGAAGAGCGCGAGATAGTTAAAATCATAATTATCATATCATTACTATAGTTAATGTACTTACTTTGCTCGGTGGTTGAATGCGATTCTTACTGGCCTGTGCCGGTGATAGGAAACGATTGTTTTTGGAGCCAGTGTACTCCTTGAAGCTGGGTGTATGATCCGGCAGCAAGAATGGATTGATAACTTCCGATAGGAAGTTTTGTTTTGAGAATGCAATCTGTATTTTGCCGCCAGTGCCAACGGGAATGTTATTCAAATGTTGCACGCAACGTTCAACGGCAACCGAATCGCCCATTTGTACCATGGCGGTGCCCTCCTTTGTCTTCAAGAACTTGATCTGCAACAAAAAACGTGAATGAAAACAATTAACAATTAAATGAGAATTGCAACAAAGTTAACGCTGAAACCTTGCCACTTGTCAGTTGCATTTGTCACCCGCAATTTATGTCACAGTCGCAGTTAATGTAAATAAATGCAATTATCTTCCCTTCACACTCTCTACTCGCCATTCAACCAGTCAACACCCAATTCATTTCATTCCCATTTCATTTCATTCACAAACACTCGAAAGACACTCGTTGAACTGTGAAGTCCTCTCTTGTCGCGTCGAGTGTTTGACCTGTCGCTGCTTGCTCTAGCCACACACACATTTGATTGAATTTTCTTGCAGTGTTCGTGTTCGTCCTCACCTCTTGCAACCTTTTTAACCTCACTACCCACCTCACCCCTCTTGCTGTTGATCCCTAGCATGTGTGTCGTTTTTGACCTTCGGCAATAAGCTTAGAAATTTTTTATATTCAATTGAATTTTTTTTATAAATCCAATTCAAAATTAAATTATCAAATTGAATGACGCCCCCTTAATTTGCTGTCCATTGTGCGCTTTCGGCTAAGGTTCCTGTTCAATTTAATAAATATATATATATTTTTTTTTGCTGCTGTACGTACGTGACAAATTAAATGTAAGGAAGAAACTTTTTACACAAGTATTTAGACGAGTAAAAAATGATTTTAATGAAGATTGAATAATGAATACTGTCTATAGGGTATTTAGTTTCTCACATATCAAACAATAGCACACGCCAACTTTATTTAATGTTATATAGTTTGACAGTTAACGAGGCCTTCAAATCTGACACGAGAGTACAGTTAAAATGCCTGACACTTTAGGGAGCGTGATAAAGTCAATTAAATGGGATTAGTTTGCCAAATTGGCTTAAACATAGTACGTGGATGTGGCTACAAAACATATATACTTTATATTTAAAGCCCTCGAGAGTATAAATAATTATTTGGCAAAAAGCCTAATAAAGTTAATTAACCATAATATAGCCGATTCGAGTGCAATAATTACAGCGGTGAAAGTGAAGTCTACAGTTAGTTGGTTGGTTGGTTGCTTGCTTGGTTAGTTAACTTGGCCCGTTAACTTGGCTAGCTTGGCAATTGAATTTTCTGTTGCTGTTGCTGCTGGTTGCTGCTGTGAGGCATTGAACTCAATAAGTGAAAACGTGTTTTTGCACCTGCAACCAAAATTGGCAAGCAGCAAGCACCAAGCACAAAAATAATAACAAACAAGCGCCGTTTTAAATGCCTTCAATTTGGTGCAATATTTAAAAGCTGTGTGTTGTTGTTGTTGTTGTTTGCTCTCACAAGCAACGCAACAACGCATAAAAAATGCGCTCACACGAATGTCATTTTTTGTTTTAGTTGTTTTTTGATTTATTTGTTGCAGCAGCTTAAGAAAATTACCCAACTTGGCTTGCAGTTTGGGTCAACAACTGCATGCATTTTTTGTTTGTTTGTTTGGTTTTAGCCAAATAATTGCCGGGTTGTCTTTGTGTGTGTTGTTATGGACGGTCTTGGGCCAGTTTTTCCACTTGAAAGTGACAGGCAAATTGTTTGTTGGTTTTTTTTTGCTTGCTGCTGTTTGTTGCCAGTGGCAAGTAGCAACAACAACAACAAAAACTATGGCAATCAAGTCAAGTGCCGCAATATTATTAATAGAAGTAGTCGAGCAAAAAGCCAAAGCTTGGCATTATGTTAAATAAAATCAAGCGATAAATTTATAAATTTTAATAAAATTTGTAAACTGCTTTATTTGGGTTTATTATCTTTCATGGCATAAAAATATGCATTGTTTAATTTGCAGCTTAAGCTTATTGAACCCATAAAATAAAACCAATTTGCACATAATTAAGCAGTAAATAATTGAAATTAAACAAAGGAACATCCGAACCAGAAACCAACCAAAAAAAAAAGAACAAGGCAAACAGATTATAGTTTCATGATGATGTAAAATTTAAGCGACCTTTTTTTTTGCTATCAACCAAACGCAGGCTGAAAGTTAAAGCTTATGTTGGCCATACGCATACATATATATATAATATATATATATTAACGGATGTATATTCGTTACGCATACGCTTGAATGAAACATGGAATGCGAATGAATACGAAATACGAAATAACGAATATATAACAACAACAAGAGCCAGCAGTGAATGAAAACTAAATGAGGCTTATCGAATGAAAGCTAGACCCCCCCTGCCCTACCCTCTTCCCCAATCCACATTGAACCAAACCTTACCCAAAAAAAACACAATCCAGACACGCAAACAATTCTCTGGCCAGAAATCATAATAATCTCGGCAAAAAAAAAACAAAACAAAATAAAATTCCTACTTTTTATATATATATATATAAATCGAAATAAATATAGACTATAAATCAGTGAGGCAGAAAGCGCTCAGATAGGCCTGCCAAAAACAAATTCCCATAGAATCTCTCTACTAGCAGCTAAAACAAAAGGCATTTATGATAACAAACGGAGGAGGAGGAGGTTGGAGGCATGCCCCATACGGATTTATATGGACACGCTAAACAGGCGCTGCGAGGATTCATTCACAAATCAAAGAGCGTTCACTATTGGCCTTCCCCCACCCCCACCTCGCTTTCGCTCTCCTCACTCCTTCTCTTCATGGCTCACTGGCCATTGGTCATCTGGCGAGGTGAAGCGAGGCGATGCGAGGCGAGTTAGGGTAAGGGTAAAGCTGGTTCCATTGCCAGCGACAAACATTTGGTGCGTGCCTAATGAGCTGTGCTTTGTTTGCCCCCTCAACCCCCCACAACCATCACCACCACCACGTGGCTAACAATTGTTAAACAAAAACAACAACCTACACCAGCTGCCCCATCAAAGAACATTCCGCTTACTTCTTTTGCCAGGAGAATACCCTAATAGATACTTTCATGCGTCTGTGGCTTTAATTAAAAACAATGCGTGCTTTTCTAAAGGGTTAACTAAAAGATACTCTTTTACTTTATACTTCTTAGTATAGAAAAATCTACCAAAACTTTTCGAAACTCTCAACTTAAAGCTCATTATACCCTATGCTATCCTGTATTTGTTGTGTATCTTTTATTTTGCTGTGCTCAATGTGGCGTGGCGTCTGCCGCCGTTTGATTTAATTGCTCACGCGCTTGGTGGCAACAACAGGCAACATCAACAACAACAGCATTGTGAACAATAGGTTGGGAAAATATTGGCTGCAATAGTTGCGATCGAGGCCCAGGAGTTGACCCCACCCCCTTCCCCACCCAAATCATCCCCTATTCCCAATGGTCCTATTCATTCAATGCCTCTGCTATTCCTATCGCACCAAACGGAAACCAAATGCTTTTTTAATGCGCATTTAATTGAGTGCGTGTGATTGTTGTTGTTCATGTTGTTGCTGGTGTTGTGTTGCCTTTTAAAGACATTGCTACCAACTTGGTCCGTCGTCTCGTGTGCAACACAAACACAGCTCTTTTGGCCTCTTGATTTTTCTTGTCAAGCCATTTAACCTGAAAATCAATTTTGTCGATGACTTCATGGCGCAGAGCTTCCAAAAAAACACTAGTTAAAAGCAATTGCTTTCAATTTAGATAAAGACGACGACAATGTGGCTTAAAGCAATCACATATTGTTAACAGAGAACAGAATACTAAGCATTTGATATGCAGTTGAATATGCCACGCCTTGATATAGGTATTTTGCATGACTTTTTCTAGTATTAGCAGTATTAATCTAGATCTAGCCGTGCTTATGTCTTATATGTCTTATAAGGTATTACCATTTGATAATCGGTTGAGTGTTAAGGGACTTATGATTTCGTAAAGTTCTGAGCGTTTAATATGCAACACACCCACACACAAACACACACTCGCGTCTCGCACGTCGTTGCAAAAGGTAGTTAAAATATGCCCAGCCTTGATGTATGCTTTAAAAATTACGAAACTGACACAGGCAGACACATACTAACAGGCATTTAGTAAGCAGAGCAGTTGGAGATAGCAAGGGGAGGGGTAGGACATGGCAGGAATTTTATCTACCTTCGCTTTCCTTCCTGTGTGTTTTATAAGGCAGTGCAGCTACCTCATCTGTTGGGCTGATTGCCCCTAATCCGATGGGATAATCAAATATCTTTTCCGTTTTTCATTTTACTTTACTTTAGGTTTTTTTTTATCAGCCTGAGAGAGAAGTTAATGCCAAATTCTATGAGGCTTGACTTATGGGATGTGCGTGATTTTTCTATCCTTATTTTTTTAGTTGGAGGACCTTTTTCTTTTCGTGTGTGTTTCTCTAGTAAATCTATGAAAATCGACTGTTTAACTAAGAAGATTTTTAGTGGTGAACTGATTTATGTAACAGTTAGATTCAATTACTGAATATGAGGTATACTTCTTCCTTGTTAAATTTAAAAGAATTTAAAACACTAAGTGAGATTTGGGAACCATTGCCATGAAATTGGACAGAGAGCATTTGAATATCGGTATGCAGAACATGTTCGCTTTTTTATTGCTAATCTACAGCACATGCCTTTAAAAATTGTTTCGTCCTTAATGTGCGGGAGAACGAAGATGAAATTGCTTGCGCTCTGGGGACGCATATTAACACAAACCCTCAGCAACCCCAACTCCAACAACGACCACAACAACAATAACAAACGAGAACCTCAAGTTCAGGCAGGCAGGCAGCAGCACTTTGATTGAGTGCCCATCAATTTTTCATTCGCAATTCAAACATGTCGGACCATAAACTGATCTACGCACACACCCACACACACATGCACACATATGTTAGTTTATAATGAGGTTGGCTGACAGCATGCCAAAGAGCGAAGTGAATGTGCTGCCCACTCTTTCCCGGATTGGATTGGATTGTTAAGTTAGAGGAGAAACGAGAGCGAAGAGCTGCATGTTTGTGGCTTAGACAAAGAGGCAAAGCCACAGTGAATAATGTTTGCGCATAATCATTTTTAATGGCTAATGAGTAGT
Organism: Scaptomyza tumidula; assembly: GCA_035044465.1. Lineage (NCBI taxonomy): Eukaryota > Metazoa > Arthropoda > Insecta > Diptera > Drosophilidae > Scaptomyza > Scaptomyza tumidula. The sequence continues at coordinate 17,253,103 of JAWNNW010000444.1, forward strand.
TTCCGTCTCGGACAGGAACTTTGTAATAAATCTCAACTGTGCGAAACAGCAACAACAACAGCAACAACAACAAGAAAAATGTGAACTAAATTGCCTTGCCTTGAATTATCCGTAGTCCTCCTCTCTCGCTAGCCAGCACTAACCAGAGTTAACCAACTATCCGCCCATCCGCAACTATTTTCAGCTAACTCCCCGGCACAATTTCCCCATATTCCCGCCGCCCCTATAACCCTCTGCTTCGTTGACCATCGTCCATTCTCGCTTTGTGCCTGTCAGTTGTTAGTTTGCTTTTAGTAGTTTTTCTCTTAGTTTTCTTTTCTTTTTGTTTCGCAGCGTAAATTGCATTTAATTGTAGATGGGCGTGAATCCGCAAGCACCCAAAGTGGGCTCTCTCTCTCTCTCTCTCTGAGTGTGTGTGTGTGTAAAGGCTAATGGAGAGCGCAATTGTTGAAAAATTGGATGAATGCTAGAATTTATGAAGTGGAAACTATGGTTAAGAGATAAAAGCGTCGCCATATGGCCAAAAGATAATGGTTAAGTACTGTTGCATTCAAAAAGAGACTTGCCATATCAAAATTAAGCACCGTTAGATTAAAACAGAATTGCCATAAAAGAAGATAAGCTGCGAGAAATTACTTTTTAAGATATAAAATTATCCATGCATGCCGAATTTCAAAGTTATTTAATTATTAAAAAACCCCAGCAAAGTTTATTAAATATTTTTTTCCCTTAAAAAAAGTCAAGAGCACAGTTAAAAGTTCTAAGGACTCCATTGACAATATTCGCTTGGAAAAATGAAGGAAAAACTAGTTACTTAACGTTAAGAAGAACTAGCAACAATGTTTAACCTTTCACCTTTGCCTCCAATATCCTATGCTTCGCCCCCAAAGGATATAATTTCAAAACGCTTAGCGATTCTTTTTCTCCGCTTTACTTTTATGTCGCGTATACATTTTGAGTGAAAAAGCTCAAGGGGTGTGCGCTTTGTTACTAAAAGGTAGCAAGGGGGACCAACTAAAATAAACAAAGCACAAGTCAGAATAAAAAAGGAAAAGAACCTAAACTGACTTCTTTTTCGTTTTTGTTGTGTTGCTGTTGCTGTTGTCCCTGGTTGGGTTGCAATTATCAAAGGACACACAAACAGCGAGGCAACTTAGTGGCAATAAAAAAAGTGAAAGCGACTCCTGTTGCCAAGAAACTAACTTAACTCACTTCCTCTCCTCTGCGCTATATTTTTTTGTTTTACTTTGATGTCGCCGACGACGCTCAGCTCAGTTTATTTTCGTTTTCATTTACTTTACAGTTTTCGCTTTTATTGTTAATGGCAGCTGAATGAAAGCGAGGGCAAAAGGGAGCAGGGAGCAGGGCTTGGCTTATAATAGTTGCGCTAAATGCTCCCAAGAGCACGAACGTTCTTGTTGTTCCCATTTGAATTGTCATTTTCGTTTTTTGGGATTTGTCATTTAATGGATAGCATATTTTGATTTACTTTTTCTATGTTTTCCTTCGAGGAGTACAATATTCTTCAACATTTCTTTTTTGACTTCCTTTTCCTTTCGAATCAATTCTATTCGCACGTTTTTTTTCGTGTGTTCTGTGTGGCACAGGAAGCTGATGACGCTGCACTGATTGCTGCCCGCAGGCATCTTTGTTGCGATGTTTCTTGCCCCCCTCCTTCCCGCCTACTTTACCCCTTTCATTTCTCGCACATGTGTCTGAGAAGCAATAATCTAAAACGCTTTATCTAAATGTATTTTGGTTGTGTGTGGACGGACGGACTCCTATTCTATTCTCTCAGTATGCCTAGGGGCTGATTTTAGCTTTAGCTTCAACCAAAGTCATCCTGGCTTTTGCCTTCGCAATTTTTATTGCCCTTCGTTTTATTTGCACATTTACAAATGGAGCGTACAACATCACCCGAAATGTGTCTTGTGGTTTGCTTTCTTTGTGGTGGCTGCTGCTGCTGCTGCCCAACAACACCTTTTTTTCTGCTGACAACCAAAAGCGAGGCGATGAAACTGCGTCATTACTTTACTTTTTGCTCGTGTCATCTGGCTAAGTGCAAGTTTAAGTGCTTCAAGCCATTGCCATTCACAGAATATGACGCAAAATATTTTTACTTAAAAGACTAGCAATTGAAGTGATTTTTAAGGTTTCCACCAAAATATAAAGTGTGTTATTTTTAGGTTTTAAATGTACAGGAGAAGATGTTTTGTGTCTTTTAAAATATTTAAATAAAATGTGACAATTTAGTGGAAAATCTTGATGTACGTATACTTGTTATGTGGAGCTCTCAAGTGATATCTTTCTTTATTGCCGTTTTGGGTTTGCGTGTAAATCTTCTTTACTGATCAACTTTAAGTTGTTATTAAAGCTTTTCTCTTCTTCGTTTCTTGCTAGCTTGTGTTAATACAATAACAACAGCTTTAAACTGTTTAATTTACACCTTTAAAAAAGTTTCTTTAGTTTTCGTTCAATGTTTATTGAATAAACATTTTCATTAACCATTTTTCACCTTTTTTTCCACCCATTTCATTTAATTAACACCACATATGATTATCTTGGAAACAAGAAATCATTAACTGATTGTTGCCTGCGATTTTGTCATTGAATGTTTTTGTTTAATACCTAACAAGTTAATTCAGTAGATGGAGGAGACAACTTACCCGTGCGACATTGCCATAGAGGCAGACCAAATTGAAGAGCTTATCTGTGTTGGAAGTGTCATGGTCCATGCCATAGACCATCATGACAGCGCCCTGGAGCATGGAGAAGCGACAAAGAGAGGGAGAAAAAGTTACAAATTAATTAAAATGCTGTCCAGTAGTCGTAGCAGCGGAGCAGATGCAGCTGCTTGCTGTGGGACAGAAAGCAGCTGGCAGGGATTTGTGGGCTGTGTGTGGCTTTGATTTGCAGCTGGCAACGATTGCTGCAGCAGACAGTAAATTGTGTATTACACAATTAAAATTATATTTATGAAACAAATTTAAACAGCAGCAGAGCAAATTGAAGCCAGATGCGCATTCTGTGTTGTGTCGATACTCACCTGAGCCTGTCCTTGTTGGGCGAAAGCGACGGGTGCATTGCGTCCGGCAACGACACCGGTGGGCTCCTTCATGAGTCCAGTTGGATGGATGGATGCGCCCTTCCAGTTATCCGGCTGGGTGGGATGATATTCGGGTGCACCGAATGGCGGGAAGGCCGTACCTGGTCCCAATAGTGGTGGCTCTTTAAATGGAACAAGATTGTGCGTTTGAGCTGGAGCAACAAGTTGTTGTTGTTGTTGTTGATGGTGTTGTTGTTGGTAGTGGTGATGATGTTGTTGTTGTTGTTGGTGGTGGTGTTGTTGGTTGTTGTTGTTGTGGTAGTGGTGGTGGTTGTTGTGGTGGTTGTTGTTGTTGTTGCGATGTTGTTGTTGTGTTTGTATTGTTGCAACTATCAGTTTTTTTGGTTTTTGTCAACAACCAAATTTTTGAATCATTCATGTTATATACACACATTGCATGCAACAACAATTTAACAAGTAGTATTTACACATATAAAAATAAATAAAATAGAAAAAAAAACAAACAAAAAACAACAAACATAAAAATAATGATGATAACAAAGCTTTTGAGTTAAAAATAATAAACATTCATATAAATCGAAAATTTATTTTAGGCTATAAAAAAACTAAATGGTTTTCTATTTTATTTTTTTCGGAGATTGTTGTTGCATGCAAAGTGTTGTATGTGTTTAGTTGGTTTCTGTTCTTGTTGTTTGTTTGTTTCAAGCGTCTCTTCCTTCTTATTTTGGCCAAAAGTTTGCACGAATATGAAAAACCTAACCAACAAATATGAGCCAAAAACAAAATTGTGGTTCTGCTGCCAGCGCTTTGATAAGAGTAAGCGTCAAAGGAGCAATAACCGGGGAAATAGAGCTAATGGAATCGGTGGTTGGGGGGTGGGTTGGGGTGAGTGGTGGTGCAAAATGTGGTTTCTATGTTTTTCTTTCTTGTATCCTCTTTTTTTTTTGGTTCTGTGGCCGTTTGCGGTTTGGCAAAGCGAGTTAATTGAATTTCTGTGAGCGGGCCTACAAGAATACAACGAAAAATACATTTCTCTGCCTTGCTTCATGGCGGTTTTGTTAGTTGCTAACTGGCAAGGGACACAGTGAAAAATAAACCCAAGGCTACTGCAATGCAGATGGTTAAAGCCCGAAAGAACTTTGTTTGGCAGTGCTTAATGAAATTAGCAACAGAAACTCAAGGCAAATGAAACGAAATAACAAATGAAGCATTGAAATATACAAAAGATCATTGACATGAAATTAAATCGAATTCTTTCGCGAAAGGATGGAATATGCAACGTAGGTAAACACTATCCAGAGCAGATGTTATTTCACTTAATATTTCCACACCGAAATGTATATTCGTAGCCCACTGTAACCACACATTCGTCGGTCGCACAATAACTGTTTGTTTGTGTGCGGCTCCGAATATTGTCAACATGTAGGGAAAAACCACATCGACAGTCCAATATAACCAAATAGCGAGCTCTAGGCATAGATTTACCGCCCACCCACTCAACGAACAAAACAACAAAAAAAAAAACGAGCCCTCAAAATACCCTCGCTGAAAAAACCGCAACATACACTCGTAAAGCCAAAAGCTCGAAACAAAGTATAGCGATGCTGGAAACTGGAGCGTTATAATTAAAGCGAAAAGCGTTACAAACTGTCAAAATGTCGCGCAGGGGTTCGCTGGCAATACGAATACAATTACAGAGGTAGAGGGGAGAAAAACAACGGCAGTAGCAGACTGGGTTGTTACGAGAAAAAGTTGTTGCCTTGGCATTTACTTAATTAACTTTTAACACATGTGCGAGCAAGAGAAACAGAGAGAGGAGCCTTAAATGTCGCTCAAGTTGTTTGACGCCATTTAAGCCAGAAACACTTTAAACTTAATCAAGTAACTTGCCAAAAGAGGATCTCTGGAAACTTTATCAATGTCACGTCAGCTACTCAAATTTGCATTCATCCTTTCTCACTCTCGACCTCAACTCACTGTGGTCTAGCTAGCTTTGTTGGTTTTTGTTTTGATTTGATTCAGTTGCTGGACCAAAAAAATGCCACTGGCCCAACCGACAACAACAACAACAACTATTTGTTTGCTTTAGTTTGGTACGCGACATTTTCACAACTCAACTACCTGGCAAAATATTTATATAAAAATCTACATAGCGCGCGCGCGAGATTTTGCCACTTGATGCAATTTGTTTATTTTGCCTTGTTAGTTTTTCGCGCTGGCCATTTTATTTCTGACCAAGTTGGATACAAATTCGTGTGCTTACTTTTCGGGTTTCGCAGTTAAGAAAAAAGTTTCCCTTATCCCCGATCACTTTACTCCAGGGTATTTAATCTCGCGAAAGCCCCAAAACTACATATATCTACCTGCTGTTATTGGTTGTTGCCCCTGTGGCAGTTTTAACCAGCTCAGTTGACCAGATAACTGTTCTATGTTGTTGTGGTCTTTTTTTTTTCGGTCAAAGCTCTTAATCCGTTTGCGAATTTTATGCTTTTAAAGCGTTGCGTTTGACAGTAAAGCAATCAAATGAATGCCCAGCCACGTTTCAATTTAAAACTTGGTCTTAAGCAAATAAGCCGCAAACATATATATATATATATATATTGTATTTTGGCAAGAATGGATGCTGCTCTCCCTAAACCGTAATCGTACACGCTGAGCTCTAGTCAATAAATGCTCGAAAGTTGAAACGTGCCACAGCCGGAGGCAAGAAACATTCAAGCGTATCAAGAGGTAAACATTAGTCATTCATTTTAGCTAGTATGGCCCCACATCAAAATTAAACTTCACTCTCTCTCTCTTCTTTCGCACAGCTTTAATTGAAATTCAGAGTCGGGTCGCTGATTTGTTGCCCAATGCGCACAATGGGGCGTATGCGTGACACGAAGTTCAAGTTCTTCGGTCAAGCAACGAAGAAGGCAAGGAAAAGGAAAAATACTTTTACAGAACGCCGCCCCTGGGGGCAGGCAGGCAGGCAGGCAAATGTTGGCAGCAGTCGGAAGCGTGCCTAAAATGTTTAAGCGGCGGAAAGAAAGTACACATTGTGTTGCATGCAGCAATTGTGTGTGATGGTGGAGAATGTTCACACGCAAGGCGACGACGTTGCTCAGGTGTAAATTTTGCGCGCTCACCGAATTATTTTAGATTATGAACCATCGAGCGAGTCACCGGGTGGGGAAGTTGTGTATGTGTGTGTGTGTGTGTGCTTGGCCGGAAGTTGTAGTTTAGTTTTTATGAAGCGCAAACTGTGGCGCGATGGTTATTTGCATGCGAGTGTTAAGTTACTCATACGACACGTGGACCACAATTAGGTGCGGAAGTTGCCAATAATTTAAAATTAATGAAGTTTCGCCAAAGTGTAAATAATGGCATAAGCTACTGCTGAACAAGATGGCGTGTAGTTGAAAACGTAAGCAAAGTATTTTTATATGGAAATTTCATCAACTGCAATTTGCGTAAGAAGTTTTGAGCAACTTAAGCGCGTGACTTGAAGTTACTTGAAGGCAAGACAGTTGAATAAGTTTATTTTAAATAGGTTTATGTTGTGAAGTTTGGCAACAGTGTACGAAAAAAACTTCTGTATTGCAACTTTGCTTGGCAATAATATCTGATAAGCTGTTAGGTGCTCGATTGAAGTGCGGCAACAGCGCATTTATATAGTTACCAGCAATATGGTACTACTATGGCCATAAAACGAACGACTAAATAAACATAAAATCAACCAGGCGCAGCTCAAATACCAAACAACAACAAGCTAAAGAGCCATAAACACTAGGCACTCCCCACTACCGTATCTTGCACCGGCTGCCATGCTCATCAATTTGCTAGAAAAGTGCAACCTGGCAACGCTGTTTTGTGCTCTGCGAGTGAAAAATGGCAACACACTACAAAATGCACACCACACACATAGATCCATTAAAACGGTAAGCAAAAAAAAAAAAATGCAAGCCATTCGGCATATGCAACATTTATGTGGCGTTTATTTCAAAATGCACATGAGTAGAAGGGGGTGGGGGGGAGAGGGATGCTTGGGGTTGGTATGTACACACACTCCTGTAGCATAGTATTTATTCTACAAATTGTTGCATACTTTGTGGCATATTGGCGCACTTTGTCGAGCGGCAAATGGTTGTAGGAGGGTTTGTTTTTAGGGGTTGGCTCTATATCGGATATATATAGTCAAACAAGGCATTGTGTATGTGTGTCTGCAAAACGAATGTTGGGGGGGGCAAACCTTAATTGCAATTTGCTTAAATGTATGCTACACAATTTTTCACTAACCCCCACGAGTCACAACATTATGTCACACAGATCTCTCCCTGTATGCGGTTGTTGTTGTTGCTGCTGCTGCTTAGGTGTGCATTTTACTTTTTTCTGTTCAATGATTTTCAATTTGTCAGAGTCAACTTTGCTGTACGAGCGCCCGCCCTACTACTAACTGATAGCTATTGCTGCTGTTGGCTGCTGCTTGTTTATCTGGCTAAAATGCATTCTGCTTCTTCTCTCTCTCTCTCTCTCTCTCTTGATGTCATGTGACATTAATTTACCAATCCCCTCGCCCACTGCCACTGTGTGCACGTCTTGCATAAACATTTCCATAAGCAGCTTCCAAATTGAATTTGTTTTCATAAGCCAAAACTATTATATGATAGGGCCAAAAGAGTTTTCTACTCTCTTCGTCGTGTGTGCGATATGACAACAACAGACTTTATAAAAAATATATATATATATATATATATATTTATGTGCGTGTGTGTTTGGGTTGATTATGTGACAATGAGCCTGATTGGTTTTTAATGTTGTCGTCGACTTGCAGCCAACAACATTTTGGCAAAACTCCCACAAATAGAAATTCTAAGGTTGCTGAATCATTTTTCGATTGTGATTTAGTCCGTTGAAAAACTATTTATGAAGCTACTAGACAAGCTTTATACAAATAAAACGTGCAGGAAAAGTTTGTGAAAGCATTTGAACTTATAGATAACAAACTGAATAAGGTTTTTAAAATAAATCACACATTTAAAGATTGCATTTCAGGTTGTGGAAAAAACATCTTCAACTAAAAATTATTCACATAATTATATTTAACAAAAAAAGAAAAATGCAAATAATACGCAATAATGCCAACAAGGAGCGCGGAAATAAAGCGTAGAAAAGAACGCAAATGCTTATCACAAAATAAGTAGTAGGGGAAAGCTAGCAATGAGGCAATTTATATGCGACACGCGACCAGAAACCGAACTATACAACAAATTCCCTCAAGTATTTGGCTCTAGGTTTGGTTTACCCTTCCCTTGAAAGAAATTAGCCAGAGTGATAAGAGAAGTAAAAGGACATTTGCGAAAGGATTGTTGTTGTTTGTTGTTGTATTGTTAACGAGCTTGCCTTTTGGCCCCGAGTCACGGTGGCAAAATAAATTTACGTTTAATTCTCATGAGCTTAATTACGTTTACGGAACGGATTTAAATAATACGAATTAAACGCATGTAATTGTTGTGCTGCCTGCGAGATTTTTCGCGTTGTTCTCCCTCTTTTTCTCTTTCTTACTTTGCGAGGTGGCAAACAGGTTGCTAAACAGGAGAATGTTAAGTGTTGAAGCCACAAAGGACGCGACACAAACCTAATTAGAAAAGCAAAATGGAATTCAAGTTGACTTTTGCTGTTTAGTTGTTTGTTTGCTGGCTTATTTGTTTGTTTGATGTGTGTGTGTGTGTGTGTTGGAGTAGCAAGATAAAGGTCAAGCGCCATAATCAACAAGCCAATTTGTGTGTGGGTGTGTGTGTGCGAGTGTTAGCGTGGGTATATGTCAAAGTTGACGCTGCATTTCTCGCTCGAGTTCGCATTGGTCTGGCCTAATTAACGCATTCGCAAACATTTTCATAGCCTTGGTCAACGCAGCGCGCTTTCATCGCGTGCAAACATACACAAACAGCCCACACACACACACGCATACTCAAAGACTTCAATTTGGTCTATAAACATTTTCCCCAAAGCTTCGTTATCATCAACTCCTTCAGTCGAGTTCTTTTATGTGTATTCCACTTCAATTTTCGTCTAGAGCTTTTCATATCTCTTCCCACTCCATCTATTGTCGATGGCAATTGCAACATTTGGCCAAAAGCAATGCTAAGAGACACATTTGCTGGCCAAAAGCATATATTCGAGTGCTTTGAAAAACGATGCGACTACATAAGTTTCAAGTACCACAAACAAAACATACCATACATATACATATACATATGATAGGATAGAATTTTGAGTATGGGAGTTTCAGATAAATTGTTAGTTGGATGACAACACATCATGTGTGTGTGTGTGTGTGATTTGTTTGTTTGTGACCCCAAACTAAAAGCACGCCCAAAAAAAAAGAAACCCTGAAACATTCCGAGTTGCTTTGCGGTTTGATGTTTCGACTCTTGTGGAATGATGAGAGGCAGAGTTCTATTCCACATTTTTATTTTGGCTGCTTTCTTTCCCAAGCTTATAGCAAGGTTTTTTTTATTTTTCAGCAGTTTGTTTTTGCTACTTAATGGGCGTCATTTGTGTGCTGGGCTTCTTTAATAGCATACAGTAAGCATTGTGCTTTGATGACTTGCAGGGTAGAACTCAAAATCATTTCGATTTTAAAAGAACTACAAAGACTCAGAATAGTGCTTAATACAAGAAATGTACGAGAGTAAAATCAATTTTATATTTTCCCATTTTCTTAAGCTTCTTTTTGTATAATTGACAAAGAGTTCTAACCCTTGAGATGTAGGTTTTGGTGTTCATTCTTATCAAAGTAAATGAAGATTTAAAGGAACATTTCAGATTGCCTTAAAATAATCTTTCTTGTCCTAAGTAACTGTAACCTTTAACGAGCGCACACTGTGCCCACAAATATTGTTTTATTTATTAAACAAAATTGCGCAACACACGAACGACAAAGAGTGGGACGAAAATTTGCTTTGGAAAGTGTCCTCGCTTCGATTTGATTAAGTTGCTCTCGTTCTATTTTTTTGTTGGGGTTTCCGTTATATTTTTTTACTGTTACTATTTTTTTCATTGCTCATTTGTTGGGGAGGAGACGGATGAATCGATAATGCCTTTTGGCATTAGCATTGTGGAGGTACTCACAAAAAAATAAGGCAGTGCTAAATTGGTGGACAAATTTGATATTTTAATTTGTGAACTGAACCGAATATTGTTGCAGCGCCAACAGCAGCACGTTGCAAGTGGCAAGCAACTTGATTTTTTTGTGAAAAATGCCAAACGCATTAGTTTAATGCAAAATTAATTGCTAGCAACAAAGAAATTTGTTGCAAAAGTTGTTGTTGATGTTTTTTTTTGCTAAGGCCAGCTGTGAAAATTAATTACAAATTATTAGAAGTAGCAGCAAAAGAACTAGGGAGCAGGAAAATAAGAAGAGAGAGATGCCACAACAGCCGCTGTCAGCATAAATTAAGCAAATGTGACCAGAGACGAGAGGCAAGCCAAGGATGGATGGGCGGAGAGGTTTTTGATGTACTTTGCATCATAAAATTATGAAATGGAACATTAAAGAAAATCATCAGCAACATTTAGCGGCAGCAGCTAGCCAAATTAAGCAAAGCTGCTGCGTTTTGTGGTTTATAAGGTGGTGAAGAAAAGGAAACACTGTGGATACATGTGGTCAATTGGTTTTGAGGCAGGCTAGACCAGAGAACTGGAAGAAACGGTGCAAATTGTTGATTATGCGCAACATTTAGAACATAATTTGCATGCAAATGATGTGAAAGCTGCAAGTTTGCTCCAACAATGAAGAGAGAGACGAGAGAGAGGGGGTAAACGTAGTGAAAGAGAAGGGAGAAGAGTTTTTCAATATATTTCAAGTATGGAAATCAGAGCAACAAGGATTTAAGGTAAATGAAGTGAATTCTTTCTAGCTTGTGTTGTGAAGCTGTAGATTATGGAAGCTAAGAACCAAACGGAGGTTAACAGAGGATCAAAGATAATTATGAGAAGAACGAACGATTTAATCTTTAAGCCAACCTTTTCACACAATCCTCGAAAAAGTTCAGCAAATTTAAACATTCATTTAAAGTTCATCAATACAATCAATAACTTTAAAACTGTAACGGAAAAGCTCTATCTATTTAACTTCCCTCTCCAGCCAACTCACTTATTTGACGCTGATGAATTGCTCTTGCATTATTTAGTTATTTTAGCTGTCCAAATGCTTTGGGGTAAGTAAGTTTAAAGTAACGTTGAAAGGAATCTTAGGCAGGATATTATCTGTTTTAATACTGTAAGATCCGGTTGCAGTCATCAATCACGTGCATTTGATTGAAGATAATCGACGCAATATTGAACGAAACAACTTTAGCTCACGCTCTCGCTCCCTGCTCTCGTTTGGTAAGTCACTTGAAACATTTTCGGTTCAATAGTTTCATTGTAACATCTTGCAGTACACAAAGTGAGTGCAGGGGTGGTGGGCCACGTTATTGCCCATTAGGGCTCGGTAAGGAGAGCTGAAGTTGCTTGTTGGGTTGGAATCGAAAAGTTGGTCAGGCGATGACAGCGACATTCTTCTTGCGACAGACAGGCAGACAGACAGCAGCAGCAGCATCATCATCAGTTGAATGTGCGTGCTGCTGCTGCTTGTTGACATCACTTTGATTGATAGCTTTTGATTGATTGATGTGAGTGAGAGAGAGAGAGAGAGAGAGAGGGGGTGTAAGAGGGCAGAGCGGATTACGCCAACCAGACACATCAACTTTACTTTAAAACCATTACGAATTGGCAACTTTTATTGTTTTTCTCAATCAGAAGATTTAATTATGGCATCGTTCTGTCCACCACAGAAAAGCCCTTTTCAAAAGAGCTTTGAGTGTATTTTTAAAATGACCGCAACATGACACAATTTGTCATTTTCAATTTTATTGAATTACCATAAAATGCTAGCCGACACACAATTTATATTTATGTCGTTTCAGGTTTCGTTCGTACCATTCACCCCCAACCAACCCCGTCCATAAATGTGGTTATCCGAATTTGTTGTTGTTGTTCCGTGTTGTTTGGGGTAACGCGCGCCCTTATTGTTGGGTTATTTCACTATGAATTAATTTATTTTGTGAAGCGAGAGTTTTTGCTTTTCAAATTGGCAAATGATTTACGAGCGACAGCGAAGGATTGTTTCAAATTTCTTTTTCTTTTACGATTTATTTTTAATTTTCGTTTGGTTCAACGAGCGAATTTATTGTAAAGCTTACTTTCAAACTTGTAAAAATTACAACTTGTGAATTATAATTTATTATGTGAGGTGAAAAAGGTTAAGGAAACATATAAATTTTCCTTTAAGGAATTTACTTCTTTGCTTTAACTTCTTTGAATCGTTGCCTCGCACAATTATTAAAGAAACGAAATGCAAAAAATGATTCAATTAATTTGCCTTTGCATTACGTAAGCAAATGTCAACATGTGTGCACAAAGGAAAAACCTATAAAAATGGCAGGGTGAGGAGAGGAAGGAAAGTGCCAACCAGCACAAAGTAAGCCATAAAACAAACCAGCAGACAAATAAAGGCCAGAACTTCTTTTTCACACCTACGACAAAAGTGCGCTGCCTGAAATTTAAGCACCAAAAAAATACGCTTTTTTTCGTGGAACAGGCAAGATAAACACACAACTCAACTTTGGCCCAACTGATAAAAAAGTGAGGCCTGACAACCCTGACACAACAAAGTAAAGCAAATAAAGTCGCGCATTTAATTTACATACATGCGACAGAAAGGGATGGGGTTAGTTTGGGGTTAACTGCTGCTGCTGCTGCTTCTGCCTTTAATGAACATACGCAATAAATCTTCGAGTGGTTTTCTCATTTGGAGAAAAGCAGCCATCAACAAGAAACACAAGAGCGAGCAAATCTTCACACGATGTTTCTTCGAAGACTATAAATATGCCAAAATAAAAAATATTATTACCGCCTAAACACCTACAGCAGCATCACCCACCCTCCCATCCACCTTCCCCAGCCTGTCCCGTTGGTATTTTTATGTATTTTTAAGTGTTTCCTTTTGATTTTGTTTTTGGTTTATATATACATTTTGCCACCTGCGTGACATTCTTTGGTGGGCAATGGTGGGCGTGGCCAAGACATCGTATTGGTTAGTCAACAGACGAACAAAATTTGTTCAAAAATAAATATCAAGCGCGTAAGAGAGAGAGTGAGCAAGCGTATGAGTGGAAGAGAGAGCGAACGCAAGTGAGAGATATTTATTTTTGGGCCATTTATTTGTATATTTTGAACGGCATTTTGCTGCTCAGGCGGCGTTCGTTAGTGCAATTAAAATTAAATTATTTGGCAATTATTGAGCATTGAGAAGCATTTATTTTAATTATGGTGTAAATATGATTTTAATGGTCATACATATACTATATGAAATTATGTATATTTTTTATTGAGACCTATTCGCTATTGAGCATTAAATTTGTTCTGTTACGGCCTATTAGGAAAATCACAGCAATTTGTGCGAAATGAAGAGCGGACAATCGAAGAATGCAGCTGGTATCATTTGCACAAGAAAAAGTACAAACAAGAAGACCACCCAGTTTTAGCTCTATAAAGCTAAAATTCTATTACCAAAGAGGCACGTGCTTCCAACTCCACCCTCCTCCTCCTCCTCCACGCTCCTCCTACAATCGATATACTTGAAAATTGCGAATGCATTGCATATTATGCAAATGGGCAAGAAAGGCAAAAACAACAAAAGAAAACAATCTTCAAAATAAAAGTTGATGGCGTCATGGAACTTAATAGAGATGACTATACTATATAAATGTATATACAAAAGTGAGCTGCAGTAAAATGCAATTGCAAGACAAGAAACAAGAAAGGAAATATTCGGAAAAATTCAGCACAGCACAGATAATTGATAAATTGCACCAAACGATTTTTTCATCAAAAATATGCAAATGCAATAATTTTTGGTCTCGGGTCTGACAGCTTTTTTGATCTTTTTCTCAAGATTTGGCAATGATGTTTTGAATTAATAGTGCATTTTTGGCCATAAGACGCGACATGAAACGAGTACAGTAGGTGTATGTTTGTATGTATGGATGAATGGATGAATGGTTTATATGTATGTATGTATATGTGTGCTTTATAGTGTGTGTATAAGAATAAGTATTGAAATGTACTTACGGCTGTCAAGCATAACAACATTTTCGGGAATAGAAAACAGCGACTTACCTGAAATAAAAAATTGAAAAGTGGGAAGAAAAGAAACGTAAACATTTAGTCAAATTGATCTAGTGTTTAAAAGTTGGTAATAAAAACGAGATATATTGGTATATATATATATGTTGGTATATAAATATTTTAAAGACACCATTTAAACAGTGAGTGAGTAGTAAGTACAAGAATTCAATTTGGATAGCCATTCTTCAATATGTTTAGCGACAAATGTTGTAGTTGTTTTGGTTGGTTGGTTGGATGAAGGGGACCGCGGACACGGGAAAGGGGAGCGGGTTAGAAATTAAAAGTCATTTTGAGAGCAAAGCACGCTTTGGAACACTGTGTGTATGCACACGCTAGGTGGCAACGCTTGACGCGAGTGTCATTTTTTTTCTGCTGAATCATTCTGAATGATGGCGAGAACTTTTTCTTACCATTATGTTGATAGCCCATAGGGGTATAGCCGGTATTTAATGGCTGGCGCTTGCGATAATTATTGGGCGAACCGGCATTGATAAATTGACCCGGACTGCCCATCATCATGCCGTCCGTTGCCTGACTTTGCATATACGCATAGTTATTCTTATTCCCATTACCAAATCGACGCACAGGCTGCTGCTGCTGTTGTTGTTGCTGTTGCTGCTGTTGCGATTGTTGTTGCTGTGGTTGCTGCTGGTGCTGCTGCGACGGAGGTTGTTGTGCTTGCTGCTGCTGCAACGTCGCGGGCAGCGTTGGCTGTTGCATTAATGACTGCGATGGTGTCGCTTGCTGTTGCGGCGGAATCCATACATAGTTGTCCATTATTTGGTTTACAACAACAACACAATAAATCTTTAAATTTTCACTTTCGCACAAATTTAAGAACACTTTTGTCGCCAAGTCTCGCAACAGGGGCAACACGCACACAAACGAAGAAAATTGTGAAAATTTTCTTGATAAAATTTTAATGTTTGGTTTGTTTTTTTATTTATTTATTTTTTTTTTGACCGAGACAGAACGTGATGGAATTCTGTTCAGTAAGGCGCTAGACATACGAATGAATTATTACTGCCATGATTCTATAATTTCTATATTTTCACAGCCAACTTGTGTCTTGTTCTGTCTTTACAGTAATGATTTCGGTTTTTTGATCTATCGATAACACTTGCAAATGTCAAAGATGTAAAAATACTAATTATTTTGATACTATATGGTTACACTGTTGTTGGTATATCATTTTGGTATTATGAAAATAATTTTTTGGTATGTTTTGATTTTTGCTGTGAAATTTATCACGAAAACTTGCAAAATCTATCAGAAATAAAAATATACAAAAAATATTTATGCGCAACTTTAGAAACATTTTAAGTAAGCTCAGAGACTTTTCTGGTATTTAAGCATGCTCCCATCAAAATGCAATCTTATTTAAGTACTGTTAAGCGTATTATGCTCCCCTCTTGCCGCATACGTGTGAGGGGGGCAAGGCAACTAACTTCCTTTGCAACTAATTTTGAATGCTTTTTGCTTAAATGCTTTGCCAAAATTCAAAGTTGAGAGCTGGGATTCGAGTTCTTGAAACAAAAGAAACTTGCCACACGGGCCAAGATATAAATATTGCACATGACACAAGCAAAGTTGCAAGAATGCTACGGCAACTGCTGCTGCTGCTGCCAAAAAAAGCTTTAAGCCATGCCCAAAATGCGTGGCATGGAAGAGTGCACAGAGAGAATGACTCCTTTCTCACACATGTGTAAGTGTGGCACGTGGGCATTGTGGCAAGCGGCAGAAATGCCAGGCAACAGCAGGTTGGCAGGCGACGCATGTGTAAAATGTTGCAAGAGTATTTTACAATGGCCAGAACGAATAAAAAACGATGCAACAGAAAACTTTAACCACAATTGCAATGTAAAGTTTTTCTATTTTCTGGTTTTGTATTGTTTGAAAATCAACAGCAGCAAAGCAGCAGGTGACGCAAAAACATCAAAATTGCATTAAGTGCCAGAACATTACCAGTTCTAACAACAACAACAACAACAATAAAAAAAGATTTTCCCTTTAAATTGTATGCAAAAATTAACACAAAACAAAAAGGAGCCGAGCAAGGGCCAAGGGTTCGGTTCGGTTCGGTTCGGTGTGTGTAATGGCTTTTGCAAAGACAAAAACAAACAAAAAATTATAACGAAGGGCAAAGAAAATACAAAAGAAAAGCACTTAAACGACATTAAATTCTGGCTTTTACTTTTGCATTTTGCCTTTAAGCTTTATAATGGTTTTTTAGCCCTTCTTCTGTATTTTTTTGTCTTTGTGATTGCGTGACGCGAGACTTTACAAACTGAGTAAGAGAATGTTGCCAAGATTTCAGATTTTTTTAAAGGGTAAAACTTTGACCATGAAGCATAACTGAACTGAGATTTATTTCTGTGTGTTTGAGCAAATTATCAATCAATATACCAGATTGACAGCCTATTAACGGCCTTGTCAACGCCAGCACAACTGTACCTCATACACGCATGCTTACACACACACACACACACGCACCCACAGAGAAGTGTTATACACCTTTCATGTTTAAATCACTAAATGGCCTGCCTAATGAGAGCTGAAATGCATTTCATTTGACGACGATGACGACGCCGGACTACGAAGTGCCAGGCACTTCAAAAAGTTCCAGACCCCTCCCTTTTAGCCCCACACACACACTTGACCCAGTTTATATATGTATGTGCGTTAATTGCTGGCAACGCGAAGACGAAGAAGCCGAAGCGTGGGTGAAAGGACCTTAGCTTTAAATGAGTTTGACAACAGTTGACGCACTCAAGAGCCTTTTTGTTGCAGGCGAAGGAGGCAGGAGTGTGGTGAGAGTGGGTGAAAGAGGAAGTGTCACTTGGTTTTGTGTGTTGCTAAACTCTCATGATGATGAATTATGTAATGCGTTTGGTTCTCTCGTGTACGCCCTGGACGGAACCAAAATGAACCATATATAAATATGCCCATTGATCACTTACAAGCCATTAAGCAAGCATTGGACATAACATGTATCTGAAAGATACAAACACAGCTAGAGATACTAGATACTAGATAGCAAATGTGGATTAGTTTTCGCCCAACTGTGTCACATACATTTGCGTCCCTCAATCAAAGCAAAATTCCTCGGCAGAGACAAAAAGAACAATACACATAGCTAAAACATTTTTAATGAAGGGTATCTAATATAGAAATTAATTAAATGCCACACACAAAAGACAACAACAATGAATATTCGCTTTGTTTCCGAATGGTGTGTGTGGTGTGTATTTCAAGTTATGTGTATGCCACATGGCCGCAAGTAGATTTAGAGGGGCTGAGGCGGGGACGCGATGGGTGTTGTCAGTTGCCTTTACAGGTGACAGCACAAGTTCAACACGTTGAGCGAAAACAGAAACTCAGCTGGTTCTGGCCTCTACCCTCTTCTCTTTCTTGGTTATTTGGTTGTACGATGTTCATTCATTATGCTTATTAGATTTGCCTGTCAGTTGATACAGAAAGGAACATAACTCGGCAGGGGGAAAGAGAGAGATAGCGAGAGCATTGTGTGGACCATTCTGTATTTTGGCATGTTTATGGTATAATCAACAACAACAACAATGACACACTCGTATATCTAGAACTAAGACATTTTACAGCCACAATATACTAGACACAGTGCTTAAAAATTTAATTAGTTTAAAATGATTTTCTGTTGGTTATTTGGTGTGCGGCGTACTGTCTGCTTATTTTAAAAATGTCTCTGTACATTTTTAATATATATATATTTCTTTTGTCTAGCTCGAATAAAAATGAAATCAGTCAACAACTAGAATTTATTAAGTTTACGCATAGCAGGAATTTAGGAGAGAGACAAATAAAACAAGAGCTATGACTACAAAGTGGCAATAAAATTGCAGAAAAATGTAGTTAATGTTTAAATTATGTCAAGCAAAGCATTTGTCAAGGTTTTGTTAAAACATGATTCTCAAAAGTTTCGCTGTAGAAATTTTCTTTCAACTTTTAAAGACGCAATTGCATATAAAATGTTATTTGGTCCATTTGCTAACACTGTCGCAGCATTCACTTCCTTTTGTCCACTCTTTTTTTTTGTGCTGGCAAACGATTTTTATGGCCAAGCCAGCGAAGACATTTATGGCCAAAAGCTATCATAGCGATATCCACTAAAAACATGCACATCCTCCCTCTCCCTCTCCCCATCTCTATCTCTATCTAGATCTAGCTCTATGTGTGGGCTAGGGCAACTTTCGCTGCAACAATGTTTTGATTTTGATTTTCCTTGTGGCAAGTAAAACGCATATTACGATTTGAGCTGCTTGCTTAAATAAACAAATAAAAGTCATGGTGCGCCCCTCGTTTTGGTTAGCTGTTTACATAAGACGATCAAAATCACAAGAGGATTGCGCCAGGGATGAAAGGGGCGTTGCTGTTATGGACATTGGCTTTGATGAGCATGGTTCAATGGCTCTGCAACATACATTGTACATACATATAACCAAAAAAATTGATTTCGATTTCGTTCGCAATCGCCGCTTGCAGCAGCAGCACCAGCAGCGTTAAAGGAAGCACAACACAACTATAAAAACAACAACAACAATCATGAGAAAAACATGTTCAATTGGTGAAAACCACTTTTGGTTGGCTGATTGTTGCTTTTATTTGCTGGCATGCGACGAGAAGCCTGCAAGAGCAAAGGCAAGATTGGAAAACTTGATTTTCTAGTTGCGGAAAAAGAAAAACGCATTTTTAGTCAACGAGACACCAAGTTTTCTTGTTTTTTTTTTCTTTCCCATAGCTGTCCGTTTGTCGTCATCCACTTTTGGTTCGCATGTTGGTCTAATTGCATGACAAACTCGTTGCCAACTTTCTCACACACACACATACGCATACATATTTTAGCATTATCATTGGCTAAGCCTGGCCAACACAACTGGGCCCTGACAAACCCCTTTTTCCGCCTGCCATAAATGTCACGAAAAGAGAAAAAGTGAAAACAGCCAGGAAATTGTTAATCTGTTCAACTCTCAACAACTGGACTATAAGCTTATGTAAGATCAGATTGCATTGCATCAAGCAATTAGGGAAAAAATCTTCAAATTCTAATTGAAAACAACCAAATCCAAAACATATTTATGTGTAATAAATTTCTTTTTAATCTCATTGTGTTATTTATTAATTCAACACTTAATTTTCATTAAACCACCCACGAAGAAAACTTTAACAAATCACCAATAAAATCCCTTGAAAATCACCAAAAGCCACAAAACTAATAAAATAGATTAACATACTTTGTCGAAATAAGTCGCGAACATAAATCTGGCCATAAATATTTAGCAATCATCTTGCTGTCAGTTCAAATTAATACATTAATTGCGCTGAGCAGGAAAATGCATATGAAAATGCTTGCAAAAATTGTGACCAAGAGCTGTTTGTTGCTAAAATGCTTAAATGTCATCAATAAATACAATCGTCAAGCAAGGGAAAATAAAATTAGATGTGTATACAAATATGCTTATAAACAAGTATAATATGTGTATGTGGATGGATATTAAGAAATTAAGCATACATCATTGCGATTTAAGTGTCTGCATATTTGAATTTGCCCCGCAGCCGCGGGCATCAAGTAAACAAATAGACAAATAAACAAATAGACCGACAGACATACAGACGGTTGCATAATTTGCCAATTTTATTTCATTGAAATACCACATAGAGCGAAATCAGTGTCTGACTTGATCATACCTCTTTCTAAGAACTTAAATACTGATATCAACAATTGCTTGCCGTTATACCCTTTACCAACGTTTAAAGAGTATCATCAAGAGCAATATCATATTTATAAACACGCACGCAAAGCATTTCGAATTGGGAAATTGTTGTTGCTTAGCTAAAGATTTTATTCATGATATTGACCAGGAGCCAGGCCATTGCAAATCCAATATACTTATACGATACGATTGGATTCGACCTGAACGGAGGCCAGAGACGTCAAAAATTGTTTGCGTTAATTGTATTTTCATTTATTTCTTTAGTTTCTCATGCCGCCAGGGGGCGCCAGCGAGCACTTACACATTGCTTGCTTGAATGGCAGTAAGGTCAATGTCAGAAGAGAATTATTTTTAGTTTACTTGGAAGAAAGCGTTCAAAAACTATTTGAAGAACGCAATAGAAATACAAATTTGCATTCGCTTCATAGTTAGCATGAACATTGACTTTATATCTAAGTTTAAGTTATTAAAGGATCCTAATAAAAGGATTTCGTTAATGGCTGTCTGATAAGCCAGCTCATTTTAAAATATATCAAAGGCTTTCTGTTCCGATCTGTCCGATGCTACATCAATATAACGCGGCACATGCTACATTAAGTGTCCATTTTATAGTGGGCCATTTATCAAATGTTCAGCCAGCTACTGCCAGCCAAGACTGTAAAAACCAAAAAAAGCCGAAAAGTTGGCAGCAAAAAAAAAAGAAGGAACTGAAACTGCGGGAAGAAAAAAAAGCTGGCCCAGAACACATGCAACGTAGGCAAAAGCCACGTTTGTCATAATAAAAGTTACTTAAAAATTGCAGCGGCAAATATCTCGGCGCACATAAATCAATGAATGTGGCTGGGCTGCGAGTAACGCGGCGTATGCGTGATTTATGTCTGCCGAGTGTTGAAAAATTATGCACGGAAATAAACGTTTTTTATGTGTGTGTGAACGTACGTACATATTTATGTTTAAGCTTAAGGGAGATGCGACGATGAACATAAACTGACTAATTACGCATACGCCACGTTATTTTAAGCATTTTAATTAGCCGCATTTACTGTTGGCTGCCACTTAGTGCATAAACTGACTCATTTATTTGTCTTTGGAAACGCAAATGAACAAATATGAGCAAAAGAACTGCGTCACACTGCCTTGATAAACCATGAGTTATCAAAGTCTCGCTTGCTGTTTGCATCTTTCTTTGGCAGCTGTTGCCACATTTTGTTGAAAGAGCTGACAAAATTTATTGCTGTCCTGCGCCTGCGGCGCACAGCAAATGAGAAACAAGGTGGTGCACAGTACAAACTAAGCTAGCTTTGGCAACACGCACTTTAAATACACTTGTGAAAATTATTTGTGTTTTTGAGTTTTAAATATGTTAAATGCATTTATAAGATATAAACTTGTTACAAAGTTTCCTAGTGCAACATATAAATACAAAAATAAATGTTAATAAGTAATGTCAATATTCCCTTGTTGCAAAAGTGTATTTTTCGAAAGCCTAAGCTGCACTTTGATATTTAATTGCGTCGTTCTCGACGTTGTCGCTATGTTTATGAAATATTTTTGTGTCAGTTGCAGCAGCAGCAGCAGCCACGCCTTGTCAAGTTCAGTTGCAACTGAACAACCCTCCTTGCTTCCTTTACAAACAACATATGTGTCAGCGATTTTAATAAATGGTTGCGATGCCAACTAAACCGAAATCTCTGGAGCATTTCAGCCTTTGCTGTCCTTTGCTGGAGCAAAAGTCGATAAGCCGCAAACGGTTTTTTTTTCTTTCTTCTTTTCTCTATTTTTCCATTTTATTAAAATGTTTTGCAATATTTTTTTCCAGTTGCTGTCTTTTTTTTAATTTATTGATTGCCTCCGCAACAGCAACAGAAGAGTGGAAAACGGAGTAGAAATGATTGCAATTTTCACGCTACTTTTGGGGCGTTTAATTGACTTTTAGCTATGGCCAAGTAATTCAGCGAACCAAATTTGTGCAAATCAAAAAAGACAGGAAATCAGCAATCAATACCAAAGTTAGCCACAAAGCAAAAAGTTGAACAGCTCCTCCAAATCTTAATCGTTGGATTATGGTGGTTGTTTGGAATTTAGGAATAAGTTACCCACTTTTAGGACTTTCTGAAAAACAATCTTTAAAAGTATGACTTCGGAAAGTTCTGACCTATCTTCAAGTTGATACTTTCGGAAAGAGATTTATGCATTTCGAGTTCAAATTAAGTTATAAACTGGAAATGCAGTATTAATCTAGATGCCAAGCCATGACTTATAAGGCTTTGCCTTTGATAATAGGTTGAATACTTCCAAATCTTAAAAAAACAATCGTTAGATTATGCTGGATGTTTGGAATTCAGGTAATTTTCTCTTTCACTTGTATGAATTTCTGAAAATCAATTTTTAGAAGTAAATTTGCCAACATATATGCAAACGTATGCGAGTTTCTCTGCTAAGCTTCTGGCAAAATTTGTGGCCAACATTCCAATTCCAAGCAAATAGCACAAATACTTTAGCTCTGCGTCGCATGAATTTCGGTAAACGCACTTTCTTAAAATCTCATTATGTAAAGTACGAAAAAGCACAAAACAAACAGGACGGGAAGCAAAGGCAAAGACAACGACAAAGACAAAGACAAAGAATGGAGCAAAATGATTACCACTTTTACTTGGCTTGCAGTGCAAATTGAATTGATTTTAATCTGCATGAAGCTCCTGCTTTAGCTACAGCAACAGCTACACAGCTCCGCCAGCCTATTGCTGTCTCTTGTGCCAATAAAATTTGCATTCAAAATCGCTTTTCAAAAAAAAAGAAGAAGAAACTTACACAGGCGCAACGGCAGCTGGATTTTTGCGTACTATCTATTTCACATGTTTTTTTCTTGTGTATCTTTTAGGGCGAATTAAATTCCGTCCAATAAAAAAGTTTAACGTAACTCTGGCAGCAACTTTTATGCGTGTGCAAAAAACGATAAGAGACGAAAGGAGATTGTGTGTGTGTGTGGATGGTGAGTGGGTGGATTTTGTTACGCCTCAGCGCAAATAAACTTAAAAGACATATGAAAATCAGTTTTTGAATATTGGCACAAGGCAAACAAAGTTTGCTTTGCCAGCTTTTTGCCAGCGTGCTCCAACGTATCCTGCAGCCTGGAAATAACACGCTTCACTTGAACGCAACTGGCATGTACCCCGTTGGAGAGGGGGAGAAGAGGGGGGAGGTATCGTTACTGTGTTTGTTTAACTGCGGCTGTAGACAAAAATAAAAAGAAGAAAGAAAAGTCAACAGCAAATGAAATTTAGATTCTTGGTTCATTATTTCATTTTAGTTGAACGATTTAAGTAAGTAATATAAACTTTTGTATAGTTGAAAGATACCCTGTACTGTGTGAAGATGAACAGCTTAATGGCATAATTTGGTTTACTTGGAAAACATTAATCATAGTGCCAAAAGACACTTAAAACGCAATTACCAAAGCAATAAACGTTGCCCACGCATCGTTGCTGAAAACATTTTTTTTGGATATTCATTTTCGAAAGGCAGCCGCAAGTGAAATGTAAATTGCGCGTGGCCAACAAAAAGAACTCATAAAAACAATAAACTTGAAACAGAAGGTGGCTAGAAAAAGAAATAAACGTTTGAAATATGATTTCATGTTTCTTCAGAAAGAAAGAATTCAATTAAAATATGTGGAGCAAGAATTTTACATAGAGAACATTTATTAGTTATCAATATGAAAATCATTTCATTAGTTTTCAATATTCACTTTTAACTTTTTGAAACTAGTTTGCTCAACGGAGCGGCAAGAGTGAAGCACGTCATCAATTAAGACCCAAAGAACCCCTTTTTGCCAAAAATTAGCGCACTCAATTAATTTTCAAACATCGTTTTTAGTTTACACACACACAAACACACACACACATATATAGAAAGAGAAACAAACACCTTGACAGTGAGTGAAATTTCAATTAATCAAGCTGTATGCGGATACGTGACGAAAAAGCTGTAGATTGGGGGCCGCAGCAAGGTGAAAAGGAAACGAGGGGGAATAGGTGGGTGTAAGTGATGCTAACCCATGTCGACATCGATGGTATGTAGCATAGCCAAATTGATGGCAGGATGTAAGCTTGGGCGGAAGGCAGCGTGATGCGTCAAAAGGTATTGAAATGAAATATAGCTAAATAAAATCAAGTCAACAAGTTTTAAAGGCAATTGATAGCTTTAAAGATACCCCGGGATATGGATAACTTATTTATTAAAGTAAATTTTGATTCAAATTCATTGGTATTATAATAATATTATATTTAATGATGATGCGAGTTTTTATTTATAGTTTCGACCAAATCAATTCGAATTTATTATAAAGAACGAAATAAAATATCAATGCTATTAAATACAGCACAGTCTAAAATTCTTTTTCATACACAATTTCTATACACAGGGTATTTCCAAGAATATAGAAATAAATCTATTTCTTTGACTGTGAACACACTTTTGTATTGGTTTGGTTTTGGCTGTTGATGTTGATGCTGCTTCTGTTTCTATTTTGCAGGTGGTGATTAGTCATTATTTATTTTAGAATCAATTAGTTTGCCTTGATGTTGCCTCCGCTCTTTTGAGTAGTATGGGTAAAAGTAAAGGGGGGGGGGGGGGGAGGTTGGTGATTGGGAGAAGCAGACATCAAATTCACGTCTCATTAACAAGGTAAAAAGCAATAATAAATTGTAGCTGAAGAAGGAAATAATTCAAAATTTTTATAAAATCACCAAGTGAAAAGTTTGAACTTTACTAATTGGCAATTAGAAACATCGGATTACAATGAAAAACTCATAATAATAATTGCACATGCAATATGCAAATTCTGAGAACATAGTATTTCACTTTCGTTTCGAGTCAAGAGAGAGAAATTGACAGCTGCCACAAGAAACACAAATAAAGAATATATATATATGTATGTATGTATGTATGTATGATTGGTGGTGGCAACATTGAGGAAATTAATGTTGCATACGTAATGAAGACGTCATCTCGTCGTAAAGACAAAATGCAAATGTGAATGTCAAGAAGCACTGAATGCTAATGCTAAGTTAAGTTAATGCAACCGAATCAGACAGCCAATGAAATGTCAACAAAAGGCGATAGAGCATCATATGTATAGCCAAAAGAGTGAAAGAGAGAGGGCAAGTGAGAGACAGAGAGAGAGAGAGCAGAAACACGCCCATTTAGATCGCAAATGAGCAAAACTGTAAGACAGGAAATTAAATATACAAGAAATTGCACTAATGCCAAAATCTGTGTGAGGGAGAACGCAACTCTTGCATTGCAATGCAGAGAAAGAAAAAGGTGTAAAAGAGATGGGATTGAGAAGAGAATTTAATGTGAAATACTAGCTGCATAAGTGTTTTTGCATTGGTCTGACATTTGCATTGGCAGCAACAACAATTCGGTTGTAATCCCAATGAACATTTTTTGTTGTTGCTATGAACTGCTTTGGATTCCTGTTAGTAAAGTATTCTAAATGAAATATGCAACAAGGGGAAACCATGCACACAACAAAGTTGAGTTGTTTTCTTCATACTATGTGTAATTATTTAAAAGCTTTTAATATTTATGACAAGCAATTTGTGGACAATTTCCATGGAAACTTAAGCAGATTAACTTGTTAACAAGTTGACAGCATTTATAAGGGGAATTCTTAGAGTTAGTTTGAGTAAGGGAACTATTTTGTAGATATATCTGAAATTGATCAGATGCCAAAGCAAACTTTTAAGCTAAATAAGATTAAGTTATTTAAGGCTTGCATACTTTAAGTCTTCATTAAATCGGATTACCAGCTGAGCAGTTCCCAGATATCAATCACAATAGACTGAGGAGCATTTAGGCAGCAACATTTTGTGGCTCAGTTGATTGCATTTTTGCTGCAAGGATTCATTGTCTGAATGAAGCAGAAGCAAAATTTAAAGCTGTCGACTCGTGCAGGCAATTAGATGCAAACAACCAACGGCAACATGTGGCAAGCAAAAATATTAATCAAATGAGGCAAAAGTCAACGCTCACTTATGTGCTGCATAAATCAGTCTCGTGCGGAAATAGTTTTGTTCAGAAGTCAACGGAGAGCAACATACATCACGACGACGAGGAGAGTCCGGCTGCCTGGTTGCCAGGCAATGCCAGATTGCACAGCGTAATATAATAAAGCACTAATTTGCATGGCAAGGAGAACAACTGCACCCGAGAGAGAGAGACAGAGAGAGAAGATTTGAATTCCATGTCACATATGTCGACAGAGACTATGTGTGTGCCACGCCCACACGGACACACACACAGAATGTGGGTGGTGGTTACTAGGACAGCAAATAAAGCGCTCGCTTGCTGTAAAATATTATTTTTTAATGAAATTTCATTTAAAACAAAAATTTATGCTCCACACAGTTGGATGTCCCTGTCCGAGTTTGGTTAAACGTTGCATCTAGTATATGTCCCCGGGACTAGATACAACATGATAGAGAGAGAGAGAGAGAGAGAGGGAGAGCATTTGCCACGCACAAAAGTTTAATTGAATAAGTTTCTAGTGCTGTTAGCCAAAAAACAAAGTAAAGAGAGAGTAAGAGAGGGGAGGGCAGTTTGAAAGGAAAAGTAGCATTTCTTTGGGTTTCCTTAATGTTTCTGAGCTGAACATGCAATTAATTAAAGTAGGGCATAAATGTTGCAAACTCAAAACCGATAATGACTGAGAGTTACCCTAAAACTCAACACAACCAACCAAATCAACATTTTACAGAGCATTTGAAAAATTCCCACAAAAGTCGCAGCAAGATTAAGCGGTTTGGTTTTTTAAGACTTGACGTGATAGCTTACATTGCAGTTTAGTTTAGTTGTTTTTCCGCCGAGCTCTTAGGTTCAACCGCAATGCTGCATTTTCCCAGCGAATGAGCTAATTCAATTTCCTGGCCATTGCCATTTTGGCATTGTGTCTTTAAGACAAGTTGAGACGTTTTGTTTTTTGTCTTTTGTTACAGTTACAACAACAAAATTTCGCAACGTCAACAGTTAAACAGCTTTTGCATATTGCACAACACGAACAATTACAAAAGTGGCGGGCAGGGGAAAGGGGAAAATCTTTGCTCTGGTCGACGAATAAAATTGTCGTCCAATATTAAATAGCTAAGGCTGAGGCTGAGGCTGAGTATGAGGCTGACAAGCGCCTTAAGGCAGTTGCACAATGTCCGCCACAGAGTTGCAACTGACACGCTGTATTTGTGTGTGCGTGTGGCAACGCCAATTTATGTTGCATGCATCTTTGAACTTCTGACAAGTGGCATGTGAGAGAGCAAAAAGATGCATAAGGAAAAGTTTTGCAAGTGATTGCTTGGTGGCATGTTCCCGAAGTTGAATGAAAAGTTAGGAAAGAGGTTGAGAAAGCAGATAAAAGCGATTAAGATTATAAGAGCAACCGAGAGAAATGCTCGGTGGAGAAATAGAATCACAACTTATTTCAACCCCTTTCGGTTGTTTGACTTAAATATTCAACATTGAAATGTTTTACAGAATTCAAATAAGTAAACTTTGAATATGAATTAATAATCACTCAAACACGTTTGCAGTCATGCAAATTAAAAGCGTTGTTCGTGGAAGAAAGAAGACAAAGATTTGCATGAAATGAGACAATAAAATTAACAAGCAAAAAGTTTTTGTCAATGTACACAAATTAGTGACAATCTGTGTGCTGTAAATCTGACGAAATGTGTCAAAGTCAAAGCTTGACCATGCTTCATTTGATTACTTTTGCAGGAAGGCAGGAAGCAAAGGAACAACAACAAAATCACCATCTGTCCATCTGTCAGTTGAACTGTTGGCACTCAATCAAGTTTACAAGTGTATGTATGGCACATCAATGTGCCACTGAAAGCCACACTCAATTACACGCACTTAACACAATGCCACAACACAATGCCACACGACAAATGAACGAACGAACGAACGAACGAACTATTATGAAGATGATGATGATAAGAATATCGGATATGTAAGTCGACAATATTGTCAAAATTGCAAATGGGCGCTTGTCAATAGATTGAGATCTTCTCTCAACAACAAAAGCCACAAAAAGCTGCAAGTGCCCACAAATGCGCCAATTATCGCAAATGCAATAACAAAAGGCACCCCAAAAATATCGAAGGAAAAAGAATAATAAAGCAAAATTATTATCCTCAACTACAACAACAATGATAGAGATTCAAGCCAACAGCTGAACGGCGACAAGAAAAAAAAGAGGCTAACAACAACAACAACTGTTGCCAATATTTTGCAATAATATGCCCAAAAAAAAGTTAGATGATGTGTTGTCGGCACACATACACACACATATATACAATAACAACATATCATCAGATATGGCATGTTGAGAAACTTGACAACAATTTGAGGTATAACAGCAGCAACAGCAACAGTAACAGCAATCAGCAACGCCCATCTGCCAATATGCCCACAAACGTCGCACACAAAATCGCCGTCAGCATAGCAATTGGAAAACACTCAACTGCTGAAATCGAGCTCAAGTAAGTAACAATTTTTTCTTTATCGTTCTTTTTTTGCTTTTGTTAAGCTACAATCGCAGCAAGGACAACAAAACACGTTGAATAAGATAAAGTATGTATCTCACTAATACCCTGTAAAGGTGAGAAATATAAAGGTAACATGATAAAGAATACGCTACTTTCAGTTAACAATATGTTTCTTGAAAGTTTACTTCTTTCTGTTCAGTGTTTGAATGAATGTTGATCAAGAACAAGATTCTTTCAGTTAACAAAGATAAAATATTTCCTCTCTTGTTATTTCAAAGTAAGCAGTTCACTAGTTCTTGACTTTGATTGATTGCATTACATATGTATTCTGGTAACAAATATGCTCTAAAATAACTTTGATATGCTAACAACTAAAGGGTATTCAAATTGTATATTGCAGCAGCTGCTGCTTGAGCATAACACAAAAAAAGAAAGAAAGAAAATATATATGAAACAATTTCTTTATCCATATTTCTAGTTCTTTACTAGTTTTCTCTTTTCTTTTTCTTTTCTTTTGGTGGCTGATAACTTTCAAATGCAATGCCGCAGGCTGTTATGTCATGGCAATAATGCAAAACACAGCAACGGCAACGGCAACAGCAACAGCAGAAACTGCGCAGATAAAAGTTAGGGGTTGATTGCAGTGGTGTGGGTGGGGGGCTGGGGTTGTGTGTGGGTGTGTGCGTGCGTGGCAGGAAACGGGATTCAGGGTTAGTAGAAAATAGAAATGACGACGAGTAGAACTTGACGTTCAATTTCTCATAAAAGTTTCTTTGGCAGCTGAAGCAACAGTAGCAGCAACAGAAAAAAATATGTATATGACACACAATTCAAAGTTGTGAATTGCATTTCATGTTTGCTGCATTTCTGATGAAGCGCTCAAATTGAAATGTACCCAAAAAAAAAAAGGAGAACAAGAGTTCGACATGTTTGATAATTCGAAATGTGGCAATCAAAATGTCAAAATAAAAAAGAATTCTTTAATATTTTATAAGTCAGTTGTAAAACATGATGACAGTTCTATAATTTATTTTACATTTTAGCGATGTTTGTCATTATTTATTGTTTCGTTTACATTTGTCCAACTTTTATCAAATTAATTTCAGTATAACAAAACACAATTTATAAACCACCAACAACAACTAAAGTAAGCTCAAGTAATTCGTCAACAGTTTTTTATGCTTATAAACAGGATAAGCAATGTGGAAAAACGACATTTGCCAGAGCGGTTTGGAAATATAATATAAAAAAGAACTGCACACCACTTGCATTAAAATTAAAAAAAAAAAACATTTCCGACTACGGCGGAAAGAGCTGTAAAAAAAAAACATGGCACAATGCGCAGTTGGCAACTTCCGGCATGAAGAAGGGAGAGAGCAAGGAATGTTGGCCATTTTGTTATTTTATTTTGCCTCTACAGACTGGGATTTGTGAGCCCATTCAGACAACGAGGAAAAAACCCATTGAGTCAGTTGGGTTTTGCAGCCCTAACGCGTTGCGTGTGCCCCCCACCTACCCGCCTCAAGGGAGCCACAATGCAAAGGGAAAGGGGGAGGGTGGGGAACGTTGACAGTTGCAGCCTAAAGGTGTGAAGAATGATTGCTGAGGGACAGAGAGAGACACGCAGCAATTGTTTTGGCATTTCTGATTAGGCACGCAGCAGCCTAACAGAACAGGGAACATGGAACGTGGAACGTGTTGCAAAAGAATCAACCCAAAAGCGATGCCGCAGGCCATTAATATGTGACTGGTAATGAATTGCAATTGAAATTGCGTTGGGGCCTCAGAAGCGGCAAGCTTTATCCTTTAGCAAAGCACAACGAAAACAAGAAGGGAGACTCGGTTTGGTTAACGGTTTTATATCTAACTTTTGTGGCAACTTTTCGCATATTTAAATGCAGAGAAATAAACAACAAATTAAATTTAATTAACATTTTTGTTTTTGTTTTTTCTTTTTGGGTGAGCAGCAGAGCCACAAAAATGTAAAGTTAACTGCAAAGCTGATTAAAAAAAAACAAAAAACTTTTAATAATACAAAAACAGAGAAAAGACCGAGAGTCAAACTTTTAATAAAAAAAATCACTTAAGTATTTCATTTGCCAGAAACAACAAAACAAAACCAAAAAAAAAAAACATACAGACAGAAAACTTTGTGGTTAAATTAAAAAATGATGAAATGGCGTGCTCATTGTGGTAAAGAAGTGGCTGCGAGAGAAAATAATGCCAAAAGGCAGCAACAACAACAGCAATGCAGTCAGCGCCAAATAATAAGTACTATATTGAAATTTATTTGTCTAACAAGAAAGAAAAACAAAACAAAGGCAATGGCAAAGGCAAAGGGCAAAGCAGATTTGCATTTTTGAGAGAGTGAAAAAGAAAGGCAATAAACAGAGAAAAATAATATATAAACCAACATTTGTTTGGCCTTAACAAAGAAAAGTCTCAGCCACCAAAAAAAGTGGCCAAGGCTGTAAAAGAAAAAGTTTGTAAAGGAAGAGGAAACTATTGCAAGTTTCGAATGCAGAGTGAGTTCAAAAATGAGAAACGGATTCACTGGCAAATTAAACACGAAATTGAATTCTTCTCATCATAATTTCCCCAAGGATGCTTATTAGGCCAAGACAAGCAAGCAACCAGCCAAGAAGCCAGCTTTAGTCAAGCAAAGCCCCCAAAGATTTCACTTTTCACTTGACGTTTCAAATCCTCAAGAATGCTCTACTATTCCCACACTTCCCATGCCACACTTCTTATTGCTGTTGCAGCTGCCTCAACATTGTCATAAGTGCAACTGAGACCAGGACTTGATATTATTTCCTTGATTAGGCGTGGGAGAGCCACAGCACAAAAAAACAATCAACAAAACTATCAAATATGCAAAAAGTCATTTGGCAAGCGAAAGCGAAATCTAAATATATATAAAACCAAGCGATTTCATAAATTCATCTACTATAAAAACAAAACTTTTGTTGGCAGCTTAGAAAAATTAGTTTTATAACTAAGAATGAATTTTTTATAAGCTTGTGATTTGAAAGAATTAAAAGTCTGCCCAGAAAAGATTAGCTGTCTGCTTAATTCTAAGAATTCTAATAAAACTTTCAATTAAAAATACTTTTGCAAGTAATTTTATAGAAACTAAGATATGTTCTCTTTAGCTACTTTTTCTAGCTTCAAGTTTCATTAAAAAATTAGAAGCTTTCGTTTTTAATTTCGATTTCGCTTTTAGTGTTAGCTCAATTAAAGTGTTGTGTTTCCATGTAAGCAATTAAATGTTACATGAATAACCCATCTACGTTGTTTCAGGGCAAAAACATTACAGCCACATGCATTTAACCCCAAGGCATGTAAAAAACACAAACTGACAAGCAAAAAACACCAAAACCAATCGAAGCGCAACAAACAACCAACAAAAATGGCAGATTGAAAGACCGCAGCATTCAATGGCGTTAACTCGCTGTACGGACGAAAAACTGAGTAAAATCAATTGAATTTTGACTTTTTTGGGGTGCGCCAAAACTTTGACCTTTGCCAATTATCACACACACACACACACACACGGAGAGAGAAAACCATCTTTGAAGAAATTTTGCTTGCTAAAACTTTTACCCCTTTCCAATACTAACCAAAAAATCAAGGGAAATAACTCCACCAAGCAGAAGGAAGATGATGAGTAATCAGTGGAAGAACAAGGCAAAAAGTTTAGCAAAACTCCCCGCAGAGCAGCAGTAGCATAGAGTAAGAGAGAGAGATAAACAAAAACAAACAAACATAGGGGAGCAAAGTTGCGCAAGATACAAGCAACAAACAACACAACAGCTGCCACAGAGAGTTAAAAGATACAGCAGATATTTACGCATAGATATGGCCAGGCTAGATAGTACAGTATGGTATGGTAGTAGATGAAAACCCCTTAGCTCTAATTGAAACCAACAGCAACGGGGCCAAAACCAAAACGCCTCAAGAACTTAAGTTAAGTTAAACTTTTGCGTCGAATGCAATTAAAAGCAGCAGCAACAGCAGAAGCGCCGAGCGGCTGTCAAAGATAGATTTTTGTTTTAATCTTTTTGCATCAAGAGTTTTTGCTGTCCCCAAAGCGCAAACGGCAGCAGCAGCAGCAGCAACAACAACAACAACATCACGATGAAAGTTTCCAAAGCAATGCGTTAAAATTTTATTTACGCACAAATTAAAAACATCAAGGCTAAGAAAATTATCAACAAACCCAACCAACCAACATCGCGCCTAAGGGCAGCTAACATAACTTTGCATCGAAAGGTTTGTGGGTTTAGTTTATAGTTTTGCGATTTTAAGATAATGCAAAAGTTAGAACTAGGTGCAGCCTCGAGGCGCTTTTTCTTTTTTATGGCCACCCACAAATGGCAATGCGGCAGCTTAGGTTTTTGGTCTTAAGCAAAAGCTGAAGTTTCGTTCGATCAATAAATAATATGCGCAAATTAGTTCGTTGATAAATTAGGCATGGGAATATGAAAGTTTTCGACAATTTGCAGCTATTTTAACATGTCAAAAATTGGTTAAAGTTTAAAGTGAGCTTCCTTAGAGCATAAGTCATGCAAATAAGTTAAACTTCAAGACGTTTTAGTTGAGGGAATTGTGGTCTAAAACATATCATTTAGTTTGACAAAGGTTCAATAAGCTTCGAAATATCTCCAAAATTTGATTCTCTTCAATTTGGTATTTGCTGAGTTGCCACACAAATTTTCGCAATCAACGTGAACGCAATTGAATTCCAAGTGATTTTTTTGTGGGCCATATAAAATCAATTAATTTTCGTACTTCACACGTACACACACACACATAGAGTTAACCACAAATCGATTACCAAAATTCAGGCCACATAAAATTAGTGGGCGCCACTTTTGGGCAGGTCACAAAGTCAACGAAGCAAATATAATACACATGTTCTTGCAATAATATGAATTTCTATCGCTCTTTCCCTCTATGTCAGTCTCTCTCTCTCTCTCTCTGTCTCTTTCTTTATTTGCTTTAGGGTTTTGGTTTTTCTTTCGTTCTTTTTGAATTGCCTTGCATTTTGACACAATTTGGCACAAGCCAATTGGGCAAATACCACAAGTCTTGAGAATTGTGACCGAATTTCGTTCACATTCTACAAATACTTTCACTTAAGAATAGTCGTGTCCCATTGTCACGTTTAAGAGTCTCTATATAAAACGTGAGTGTGTGTGTGTGCTGTAGATTATTTGTGGACTGCTGAATTGAAGATTGAACTTTGAATTGGGTCGAGTGCTGTAGCAAATGTTGATTTGCACAGTTTTAGGTTGTGTGTCCTTTCTTGGCCAAGTTAATTAGTATAATATTTTGTTAGCTCTTAATTTCATTTAATTGCGTTCATGTCATCCAAAAGAACACACAAACACATTAAACTTTGCTAGCAGAAGCAATAAAGAAGTGAACGAAGGGGAGCCCAGAAATTGTAATGATTGCAATTTTATGAGGGTTTCTTCTTTGCCTTACGACTGACACACGCTCAAGTGCCAACAATTAGAAAAGTTTAACAGGTAAAAGGAAGAAGAAAAAAAAAACTTAAGACAAGTAGACTTTTCGTTTACTCTTTGAGAGTTCTTTCTGTGTATTTGACATACTAATGAATTTATGTAGACAATTTCGTAAATGGCATGTGAACTTTTTCCTCTTCTTCTTCTGCTTCGGAATGGCAAAAGATGTGGGTCGAACAAAAACAAGAAGAAGATAAAGGTTGACCTCAATTGCGATTCTGCATGAAAATTGATTTAATTATTTAATATATTACATTTTCATTGGTACAATTGCTATGTCAACAAAGTATTGGGCTAATTAAATATGTTTTAACTTTTGTTCATGCTAAATATATTGAATATTATAGTTATAAATCTAATTATGGTTAAAACGCTAACAACCATTGTCATAATTTTCACTACAAAGTCAACAAACAGTAAACGAAAATAACTTCACATACCTCGAACAGAAATCCTAAGGAACCAAGAACACAACACTCAACAAATGTGTAAAAAAAATTGTTTAAAAATATAATCAAAGTCCAACACAACCTTGAAAGCACACACACACACGCACAGTTTCACTTACACACACACACCAACCACATCACTTTGTAGATATTTTTCGGTTCATTTTATTTTTGAAGAGGGGAAATGGTTAAGGAAGTCAGTTTTGGAACAGAGAGGAAGTATGATAACGAAAAAACAAAGAACACAAAAATCGAGGAGGATGGATGGTACAACATTTGTCAGCTAAACAGTAACTACAAATGAATAGGCGCCTTCTACTCACTGTAGGGCTGAGGTCGTGTACCGTAAAGTGGCTCCTGCAGTAATGGTGAGCGACCATTTCCAATCTCCTTAACTGAAATGAGATAAGAGCAAACGGCAAACAATTTGCGCGTGATAAATGTTTCCACAAATTTGTTGAATTTGTTTGGTTGTTGTTGTTGTTGTTGCTTGGATTTTGGTTGCTGTTGTTGTTGTTGTTGTTGTGGTGTTGTGGTGGCTTGTGTGTTTCTGGTTACGTATTTTTACTTGTTGTTGTTTGGTTGTTTTTTGGTTGTATTTTTATGTTGCTGTTGATGTTCACTATAAACTAAACTAAGAGAAACTGTGGCAAGTGTTTGCTGTTTGTTGTTGTTAGAATTTTGGGTAAGAAATAAAACCAAACGAAACAGAACTTGAGGGGAAAATAACAAATAAACATATGTTAGTTTTAACCCGATACCAAACACAAAAACTTTAAATAAACAACACTCAAGTTTCGACAAAATCAGAGAGTGAAAATCACAGAAAACACACACAAAGAATCTTAGCCAAACAAAGGAGAGGAGAGAGAGAGGGAGCGAGCGCTGGATCATGTGAGAACCGATGCATATAAATATATATATATAAAATATTACGGGTCGTTTGCCCGGTTCAGCAGCATCGTCTGTTTTGTTATTCATTGCTTTTGGCATGCCAATGAATCAAGTTTGTTTCATTTTTTTTTTTTTTTTGTAGATTATGAATACAAAAAAATATCGTTTAATATACGTGAGAGAGGCAAGGCGTGCAATCAACTAATTTTTATGCGAATTTTGAGGCAGGTCAGAACGCAGCAACAAACGCGTCGCGTTGAATTTTAATAACAATTATATAACACCAGTTTTGAGGTGGTTTTATTTATGGCAGTCGAAACAATTTAAGATATGCTGACAACAAAATTTTGTTGATTGTTTTATGGGATTAACTTCAAACAATGCAGGAATATAAGATAGATCACAATTTGGCGATACCAATCAGCTATTAAATCTGTAAAAGAATATATTTAAAACCTTTTAGCTTAAGCTATTGCTCACACGCTCCACAAAGCTGATTTTCAGGGCCATTTGACCAACACACAGATAAAAGCAAATCGAAACGTAATAATAATCTAATGCGACCCCAATAATTGCAGCTTGTTTGAGTTTGTTTTTATTCTTAGAACCTGTTCTACGTGTAAGCTTCATTAAAATGCGACGCAACGTTTGCAAACAATCGACTTTTATGGTTAAGTGGGCTAATGTCTTGCATTCGCATTTTATATGCGACTTTTAAGGCAACACATATATTCGAAATTCATTGATCAACAATTGATTTGACAATAGACATAGTTAGAAGTAAGTGAATTCAAAACAGAATAATATTATGCTCAACCATGAACCACAACATAGAAAAAAGCGAAATTTTAACAAAATTTAGTAGCATATCGACGATCCAAACGATTATGTTAATGGCAAAAACATTAAACATTTTTAGTAAAGTTTTAAAGGCTTAAAAAGGAGGTTAAGAATTAAAAAATCATTCCATACCTGCTTAAAATCATGCTAGACGAAGGTTCCTAGTCAAAAAAAACTCTTAACAATAATTTTTTAAAATCATTTCTTAGCATATCAAACTGAGTCTCAACTTAAACTGAATACAAGTATATATAGATTCTTAACATTCTTAGTTGCTAATATTTACATTTTTATTAACTTTTCGAACAGTGGGACGAAGACATTTGCACTTAAAAACTATAAAAATTGTATTTAGATAGTTTTTTTTTTTATATTTAGTATAGAGTGCTTCAACTGACTCACCTCCGTCTCAGTAGTAGTAGTAGTAGTAGTGGTAGTTGAAGTAGTCACTGTGTGTGTGTGTGATAATACACGACGTTGATTCTTATGAAGCGCGCTCTCTTTTTGTCCATTTTTGGGAACCGGGAACGGTGCACAAGAATTCAACAATATTGTTTGTGAACCGTTGTGTTGGAACTACATGCTTATCGGAGCGACTATAATACCAACACGGGCTGTATACACACAAAACATCTCAACCAGCCCCAAAACAAATCGATCATATATATAAATAATATATATATATATACAGACACATTACTTTGAACAGATCCCAATGGTAAATGTTTTTTCATATTTTTTGTTTGTCAAACAAAATTGTAAATGAACTAAAATTGAAGCTTTGAATATTGAATTTTTTGTGGTTCATGGCATGATATACAGAACAAAAATATTATATATAGGCTAATATATATAGTTCCAAAAAACAAAATTATATTCAATAATTAGATCGTTATTGGTATTATTTGTTTTATTTTGGTAGCTTCAACTCGTCGAATTTGGTTCTACATCAAGCACAGCAACAACCACAATTGGGCAACATTTGTTTCCGATAACGATAACGATTAGCGTCGATTAATCGCATTTTGAATGGCTTTACTCTTCTTTTCGTTCAGTTTTATGCAAAAAATTCAAAAACTTGTCAGCGTTCGGCGCTCAAAAAACATTTCAAGGATCTGTTCAAATCGTACGTTCTATAACAACAAGAACTTATTAATGGGGCTGTTGGCAGTTGTCGTGATAGTACAGCTGTTTTGGTACTTGTCGTTTGTGTAGTTCTATCCTTAAGGACTTCCATATTCCAATCCATATCCATTTTAGATCCCACGATGTCCTTTACATCATCAACATCATTATTCATTCGATCTGTAGTATAATCATCATCAAGTCCAACAACAACAATTCTTGTGAGTACTGCGTCTGCGTCGCTGAACGTGCCATGCATTCCTGCACACAGACAAACACAAGCGAGATAGAGAGATGGTAGAATAGTAGAATAGTGTTGGGTTTTTGGTTTTGGTTTTTTTGGTGATTAGAAAGAGAAAGAGATATACTATATTTAGAGAGAGAGACAGAGTGAGAAGACATATACTGAATTCTTTTTTTTTTTTTTGATTTTTTGTTGTTGTCTGCGAGTTTTGCTTGTTTATTTATTTGTTGTTGTTGTGATGCTTAGTCCTGCCCAGATATAGAGTTTTCATATATATATAAATATATATATACTATATATATTGAGATATATACTATATTGCTTGCATTTTCGTGGTTGGTTTTTGAATTTTTTGTATAGATTTGCATAAAATTGAATATATATAGAGATATTTTTTATTTGTTTTTTTTTTTTTGTATTTTGACTTTTGCTTAGATTTGGTGCATTTTTAAGAGATTTTTAAGTTGCATAACTGTTGTTGTTGTAGCTGTTGTTGTTGTAGTAGTAATAGTAATAGTAGTAGTATCAGTAGTTGTTGTTCTTGT
This sequence comes from Scaptomyza tumidula, assembly GCA_035044465.1. Classification (NCBI taxonomy): domain Eukaryota; kingdom Metazoa; phylum Arthropoda; class Insecta; order Diptera; family Drosophilidae; genus Scaptomyza; species Scaptomyza tumidula. The sequence goes on from JAWNNW010000444.1 coordinate 17,291,305, forward strand.
TGTTGTTTGCTTATTTTTTATACTGAGGGGTTTCTTTCTGTACTGGAACTGAAACACACACACACACACACACCCACACAACAAATATAGTAGAAGTTACTTTTAGTAAGTAAGTTAGTTAGTTAGTTAGGGTAGTTCAGGCAGGCGGGCGGGCGAGCAGGCAGGCGGGCGATTGTTTTTTTTTTATTATGGGAATATATATAGTATATATATAGATGGAGCTACATTGGCAACGCTGTGGATTTATTTTGGTTGGTTTTGTTAGTGGGCGGTTTTTTTTTATATATATATATAACGAGGTATTTTATTGGGTGGATCCGTGTGTGGTTGTAGTAGTAGTAGTTGTTGTTGTTGTTGTTATTGTTTGCTACCTTTTTAAACACTGGCGTGGTGAAAAAAAAGAAAAACAATTATGTTAAATCAAATCAAAAATCATAACACAAACAAAAATCATAAATAAATGGGTAGAAAACTTTAATTATAAAAGTTAGCAGTTAGTTTTGGTTAGTGATTTTATCTGTTGCATGTTTTCTTTTTGCGCGCAGTTTTGTTTATTTTTAATTTTTATTTATATATATATATATTGTAGTTGTTGTAGTTGTTGTTTTCGTTTGTACAGTGCGAGCAAAAAAGCAGTTTTCATCGTGGTTTCTTTTTTTTTAATGTTGTGGTTGTATTCTTTTGGACTTGTTGTTGTTGTTGTTGCTGCTGTTGCACTCAATATGGTTGCTGCTGAGAGTTTTTGGTTAAAATACTTTGCAGGCTTTGTTGCTTGTTGTTCTTGTTGTTGTTGCTGGCTTAATGTTTGCTGTTGTTGTTGTTGTTGTTCTTGTATATAATACACAATGTTTCTTTGTATTTGTTGATGTGGTTTGTTGTTGTTGTTGTAATATAATACAGTGTATTCATTTTGTTTGTTTTAGTAGTTAGCAGTGAAAAGATTTTCAATTTTTCAGTTTTATTTTTCAAAAAGAGTTTTTTTTTTGGGTTAATTGCGCTGTGTAGTTGTTGTTGTTGTGTGTTGAATGTTGATGTTGTGGTTGTTGCTGGCTTGCTGCTGTGGTTGTTGTTGTTGTAGTTGGTTAATGAGAGAGTTTTTTTTTTTATATATTTGTGTTGACAGGATATAAAATACGTTGAAGTCGAAGCTGCATTTTTTTTTGTTTGATTTCACTTATTTAATTTGTTCTTAATTGTTTTAAATCAAAAAAAGTCTTTCACAAAATAAACAAAAAAGATATTCAGACAATTTCAAATATATATATTTATATATGTTTTGTTTTTTTAGGCTGATCAAGAGTTTAAAGTATTGCTTATAAAGCTAAACTTAGCTTAAGTATTATAATTTTTTTTTATCGCTAAACATTTTGAATATAGCTTTTTAATATTTTTTTTGTGTGGGTGAATGATTGGTGTATTGTTGTGTTTGAATATAAAATTGAGGGGTTAGTAAAGCCAGGATAAACATAAAAACAATATCAAGCCATACAAATAGATCACAGAAGAAATGTGTTTCAAGGTGTATGTGAGAGTATTTTATAGAGTTGTGTTTTGGATTTATAAAATTCCTAAGTATTAACTATCGAAAAGTGTCTGTTTATCGATAATCATTAGCCTGCAACCCTGCAGTTTACACAGCTGTTTTTGGTCGAAAGATCAAAAAACTTTGCCGCTTAACTTTATCTGTTCGATAACATTAAATCACATGTGCAGCAACTAAAATAATACTTATTGATAGGTTATCGGTTGAACAAGGAGCTTAACTGTTGCCTAATTGATAGATACTCAATAGCTTAACAGTTGTGTTTAGTTTAACATACAAACTAATGCAATCAATCAATCATCTATATAGATAAAATGTTTCATTGTTTGCATCGCTGATTTTAAGTCCTTGCCCATCTGGCTCAATTAAACCTAATGATGGGTAACACAACCTCAAGAGTTACAACAAAAAGCACATTTTGTTGCTGCGCTACATTAGGTTTGGGTAAAACAAAAAGCATGTTAGTCAACCACCAGATTAGATGATGACCCAAAATGTATTCACTGGCCACGCACCAAAGTGTCGAGCCAAAAACTTGGTCAACTCATACAGAGGACGGGCAGGAGGCAGGAGGAAGGTGGTTGGTTGGGAGACTATCATAAAAAGCAATTTAATTGGATCTAAATGCTAAAGTTGATGCTTATGTGAGAAGAGGCAAAGTCACACAACAACAATTATAGCGAACAAAATATCATCATCGCATATATATATATATAATGTTGGTGGGGGGGGGGGAGTGTAGACGAAGCGGGGTCGAAGGGTTTGGGTCATTATGAGCGCAAAAAGCAAATAAAATGCCCATATCTGAGTGGTTATAAAAGCAAATTATTCACACTGATTACGATGGGGAAAGTTTGCTCCGCGCGCGCTTGACATAAACTAAGCCACGCTGAAAAATAAACCGATATAATTACGTTTGCATTATATGAGGGTGCTATGATGATGGGTTGATAAACCCCACTCGCCCTCACCACTCGACATGCAGCATATGGCTACAGCAAAAAAAAAAAAAAAAACGAAGAAGAAATGTGCTAGTAAAAACAAATTGAGGATCCAAAACATAGCTCGCAACGGCTCTAGATAAAACGAAAATAATCAGCAGGCAGTCAGGCCGAAGGACTCGCACCCCATCCCCATCCCTATCCCCGTCCCACGCCACCTCACACAAGCACATACTCATATAGAAGCCCGCTTGAAATTGTCGTGTCATAAAAATAAAGTGCCTAAGAAACAGTGTAAGAGCCTTGGGGAAGCCAGCAGGACGGCAGCAACGACTATGGCAACCGTTCAGAGAGGGGTGAAAGAGAAGTTTGGAGGGTGTTCCGACAAATGTTGATTTAGGATAAACAGCAGCAGCAGCAGCCAAAGTTGGCAGCCAGATGAAATAACAGTCATGTTTTTTTATGCTTTCCTTCTACATTCTTCGATTGCAATTTTGAATAAATAATAACTAGCAATAGGAAAATAGTTATGAAACCCTCGAATGGTAGCAACTTGCAACTTTAAAGGCAAGCTTAAAGCTAAATTGAAAATCGAAAACTTACAAAAATCAGTGAAGGGTGTCAGATTCTTAGTTTTCAAATAACTTTTCCGTAAGCTCAAAATCATTTTTTGCTCATCTTTCTTTTGCATCATACCCACTTTCAAAACTTTTTACAGGAAACAATCCCAACCCAAAAGTACTATTTTGACTATAGTATAAGGGTCGCCATAATTGAAATCACAGGGGCGCACACACACTCGCACTGAGTTGTCAACGCAACGCATTAGGGTTGCCATTGTCATTTGCATACATGGTCGTATTGCTATTTGTTTGTATTTTGTTTGTACCATATGAATTATTTATGCTCATTTAATTCGATAGTTGTGGGCCATCGCTTGTCTGAATGCTGGTCACATAATAATAAAACCTAAAACACCTATTCCTTCCCATTCCAACAAACTCCTTTAGCATTCCCTTGGAGCCTCATCGTCTTTGCCCATACATGATTTAATCATAAACATAAAATTGTTTTGTCTTTGTTTTATGTCTAACTCTGTCTCTCCCTTGTGTCTCTTTCTACCGAACTATTCAAATTGTTTTGTTATGCAGCTTTTTAATGTGTTTCGTGTTTTTTTTTTAGGAGTTTTCTTCGAGCTTTGATGACTTTTGGCATATTGCTTATTATTTTTATTCGTTGCTTGGTTGATTAATATACCCTATTAGTTTTTATAATGGAGTGTTTATAGAAGAAATGTATTCAAGTCAAAGTCATGCTTTAAACGTAGTTTCAACTACTTTTTTTAGGTAACCATAAATAAAATCATAACTAATTGAATATAGAAATTTTCCTTGGAGGGTATTTCATTGTCTATTTACTTTGCTTGTCTAGCTGCTTTGCTTTATGTTGTGTTGCTTTGGTTATTGTTATTGTCATGCATTCATAAATAAATAATGACAGACATTACAATGCAGGTTTTTTTTGTGTTGTGGTTTTGTACTTTTTGGTATAACACAAGCAGTGGCAGGGGCAAAGGCAGGGGCAGAGTTGAGGTTGCAGGTCGCTTTAGCTACCAGTTTGTGGTTAATTATAGCATAGTTTTGGGGGCTTATGTATATATATTATATTTTTTTTGTCCTTTGTTGGTTAAACTGATACAATGGCAGCAGAAAAATGGCGCATATGTCGGCTGTTATGAATTTTCCGGAAAGCATGCCATAACACTGTGATTGATCGGTTGGCAACACGATAGGGGGCTGGGGGGAGGGGGGGGTCTTAGGTAAAAAGGTTAAAATTATAATAATTTTTATGTAAACTAATTAAGCTGTGATAGGGAGAGAAAAAGGTTAACTACATTGTCTGCTTTGAGGAGTTGAGAGTTGAAAGGGTGAAACGTTTAATAAGAACTGATTTATGTTCTAGACAAGCTACTGTGATGGATTAATTTCCCAAATCTACAAATCTTCAGCTAAAATTAGACTTTAATTCACAACTATTTTTCATATAAGCCCCTTTTAGTAATAGATTAGAAAAGTCTTTAATTAGCCGAAAACAAAAAAACTAATCTAACTGCTAAGCAAAAACTGTCGCTCAAACAAAAGAAGTAGAAGGGAGAGTTGAAAAAAGGGGCGCATTACGTATACGTAAACGAAAGGCACGTACTTATTTGTAGGTTTGTCAAATGAATCACACTTACAAAAAATTGAATGTCCTTGGGCCACAAAAGCCAAAGTTAAAGAAACTCAAGCAACTCGCCAACCGACTAAAAACAATTTGCAGTCAAATACAATAAGAAGCAGAACGAGGCGAAGAAGGGCAGCACGGCAGAGGCACGTTAAATTGTGCCCCACAAGTAGAAGGAAGAAGAAGCAGCAGAAGGAAAAAACACATCGCGTGACAGCACGAAACAAGCCAAAATGCGATGAGCATAAGGAATCCAGCCGTCGTCTGTTCAGCTACTTCTGGACAGGATAACGGAAACGGAAGCAGCTGCAGTGCAAGGCAAGGAGCGTGTGTTACAAAACCGCAAGATGGAGAGGTGGTAAGGGGGTAAGGGGCGTAGGGGGCTGCGAGACGGATGCCATGGAAAATGAGTAGAAAATTAACAAAACGCCAACCGCACATAGATAAAACTGCACGTGAAGTGACTCGAGGCTGCACACACACACACACACACAAACCAGTCTTCGCCCCTTTCGTAACTCAACCACAAAACGTCCCCACCCAACCCTAAGCCATAAACATCCACGTCTTGCTAAAGTAAATATGCAGCGAGCTGTCAGGTTGGTTAGCCAGCGGCGACCCTGACGCTTGGCAAATGCAAATACTACACAAATTTCCTACACTTCTATTCTTTTTGTCTATGCTGTTGATAAAGTTACGTTTTGCGCTAAAAGTGTGGTTTGTTCTTGCAGGTAGGGAACGGCAGGGGGAGGGCTGAGGAGGGATTTACAACTAACTGCATTTACTGTTTGTATTTTGAGCGGGGGCGATGGCAAAGAAATGACTTTTGCTACACTTTGTGGCATGCTTCTCAATGTTTACCCCAGGCGCAATATGCAGGACACTTTCTGTGTTTTTTTTCTGTTTTTTTTTTTTCTCATTCACAAATCGATTGCATTTTGCCTGTTACCATAACTTATGCAAATACTTATATATTGTTTGCATTTTTCACTTCATATTTAAGTTGTTATCGCTTTTGTTTTTTTGCCTTGCCTTTTTGCTGTCATTTCTATCTTTTGCCTATTATCATTTGTTGCCATTATTTTTGTTACTTACTGTTGCTAGTCATGCAAAATTTATGACTTTCTGCGCATTGTTGTTGTTGTTGTTGTGGGCGTGGCAAATCATTGGCTGTTCAAGCAGCAGCAACTGTTTTTTTTTGTTTTAATGAATTCTATTGATTGGCCAAAGAACAAAGCCAAAACCAATTAATAATGGCTGCCATAGGAAGGTGGAAGGTCAGTGCATTTAAAGTTGAGAAACACTTTGAACTTAAGCGGAGGGGCGCAACAACAAAGTGTTGCGTAATAGTGCTTGATTTTAAAATCGATTAGTGTAAATTTTACATTCTTTAAACGGTTTTTTCGATAGAAAATTCATTAACGTTTCATTAAAGCAAAACAACAAACAATTGCAAGCATGAACTTTAGACGTTAAAGTTGGCTTTTTAAACTTATGCAAACTTCTTTTATGATTAAATGCACTTTAGTAGTTCGCAAATGTTTAATGTTGCATTTTAACTTAATAGTTGCGATGGTAATTAATTACTTTATTGATTACTTCCTCACTGATTGATTACAAGTTGTTTTTAGGCATTTAAATTTCCATTTCCCACTCTCAAGTTCATGATCTTGCTTGCAGCTGCTTTAAACAAGTCCATTTGACCATAAACACTTGTCATACCAAGCAGCAAATCACATTAAAACACAAGCAACACCCACACAGAAAAATCCAAAGCACTGAATTGTGTGTGGCATGTTCATAATATGCCCAGTGAAAGATCTGGTTGCTCTCTCTGTCGCTTTTTATCTATCTGTGTGTGTCCAGGCCTAATTTACACGCCCACATAATGATGTGGAAAACAGATGGCAAATGGCTATGCAAGTATGCGACTATGCAACTGGCTTGTTTGCTTGCCCAGCCGCCGCCAAGTTCATTCATTTTGGCATTCATTGATAGCAAGCTTTTGACTCGCCCACTCACACAGCTCAGGTTCTGTTCTGTTTTGTGGCAAGGAGCGAGATATGCCAGACATGCCACCATACAAATGCAATGCAAACACAACACAGGAAGAAGAAGAACCACAACAACAACAACAACGACGAACCAACAAACCAACAAGCAGATAATTGCAAGGGACACATAACCAACAGTCACAGCCCCCGAAAAACTTTGTCCAGGCAACGAGACAACGACGAGTACGAGAAGAGAAAATATGACAGTAGGCAATTTGGCTGCTGCTGTTGCCTCTTGTCTGAGTTATTGTGGCTCCAGCCTCTCTGTTGTTGACACTTGCAACGTTTTGCTGTCACACAGCAAAAGAGACATAGACAGCGACAGGAGAGGGAAGTGATGGGGACAGATTGCTCAGCTGGCAGATTTTCTGCAGTTTGTCGGCCTTTTCAAGTTGCTGCTGCGTCGTTTTGTCCTCTCGTCTGTTGGCTGGTGGCAAATTGTACGACAACGTTCCCGCCTCACTGTCTGGCAACAACCAACAACAGCAACAGCAAACAGGAACAACAACAACAAACTCCCTCCCGCACAACAACGTTTAATTTCATTTTTATTCAAAGTGAAATATAAAAATTAAAAATGGCATTTAACGCGCAACTTTGTCGCCTGTCATTAAACGCGACATGTGCCATGACTGCAGCCAGGGGAGAGACAGGGGTGGAGTGAGTGGTGGGTGTGCCAGGTGGTGCAGCTTTCATTTGATGTGGCCAATGTGGTGCGCGGGCGTTGTTGTTGGCTTCTGCTTTGACGCTCGCTCGAGTATCATTAATTTTTGATGTTGTTGTTGTTGTTGGTGTAGCTTGTTTGTTTCTTTGTCAGCTTGGCAGCTTTGTCGCTGGTAATTAGGACTATGCTGCCAAATGCCATAAGCGATCAGACAGGGTATTAAGCATACGACCCGTAATACGGCAATGGCTTAAACCCTTTGAGTGGCTTTGGTCTAAGCAACAAAATATCAAGTATACGTCATTGGGGATAATAGAGGCAGGCTTAATAAAATACATTACGTATACGTCAAAGTAAAAAGACAAGTTAATCAGGGATTAGCTTTGAGTCAACACAAAAAACTCATAATTTCATATGAAACTTCCTTCAGCAGGAGCAAAATTTGATAAAGGTTTTGTTAGTTGAGAAAACAGTTGAAGAATTTCGCTACAAAACTTTCAATATTGCTTGCAAAATATAAAAACAGTAAGAAAACACATTACGTATACGGCAATAGTTTAGTTTTCTCGAGTTTCAAATTGAAAATCTCTTTACGACATTACGTATACGAACGAAAGTCCATCAAATTACGAACGCGCAACGTTGACATCGATTAAATGGCTGAATCAGAACTATATATTAAAAGTGTATTTTATCATCGATTGAAAAAATAAATAAATTGACAGGCAAATGAAATAAATCAGTTAACGTATTTTTAATAAAAATATATTGAAATTAAAACCATAAATAATGCATAGAAAGCTTCAATTAAAGTGATTACGCATACGCCATGTCAAACATGGCGTTTTTATGTATATGTTATTGAAAGTTTTGTGACACCTGCAATATACACTTTTACACACACACACATAGGAGCAGACACACACACACACACACACACAGTCATAAAACAACAAAAGGGTCGAAAGTTTAGTTGAAATAAATTGTGTTAAGCAATTGAAAAGTTGATAACAAATTTATTTTGTGTTAGCTTTAATTAAAAAAAAGTAAACTGTATTTAACTAACTAAACTTTGTATATTTATACAAATTTGCAACTCTCTCTCTTCACATATATATGTATACATATATATGGGCAATAAAAAGCACGTGTGTGTGTGTGTTTATGTGTGTAGATGTGTGTGTGTGTGTGTATTTGATGAAGATATGCAATTTGTGTTGTACTGTGTTGATATAGATAGATAGAAGAGTATTTATGTTGTGGGTGCAAAAAGGTACACTTATCGACTAATAAGAAATAGTAGTAATAAAATGTGAACGCACTTGGTTGAATCTCACCTGTGCTCAGGGTATAATCCCAGCTGGTATCTGTCTCATTCTTATAAACATTCAATTTCTCCGGCTAAAATGAGGTAATTAACAATATATGAGACAGTTAAATATTATAGATATGGAGGGGTTAAGTTAAGATCGGAGTGTGGTGAAACTTACCTTGGCAAAATCAATTTTAAGGGTGCAGCAACCAGCATAGATGTCGGCACCATTGAGATTATCGCGTGCACGTGTTGCCGAATCGAGGTTATCAAATTCGACCATGGACTGTACGCCATTCTTTTTGAAGATGACAATGCGCAGCACTTGGCCATGTGGATGGCAAATTTTATGCAAGACATCCTGCAAATAAAAAAACAAACAAAATTGAAGCATGAGTTAACATCAAATTGAAATGGGCCTCTCAGTTCCTACAACTGTCATATTCAGCAGCAGCAGCCGACAACGAGTCAACTCCATTCCCCCATTGTCCTGACTAATTAATAAGCAAGCAATGCACACAGGCTGGAAAAAACTGTGGCAATGAATGGGTAGACAGAGCAAAAACACATCACAAGCACACATATCAAAATACACAAACACAAACACACAAAATATAGACAGGCAGACCAATTTACGGTCTGAATTCGGGTACACTTCGTAAAAAGAGTCCAAGTGTGTTATGATCATGGCAGATGGCATAAAGAACAAGCTGTATACTCTTTAGTGTCACGAAGCTTCGAAAATATAGTTTGATCGCTGTCGCTATAATAAGAGTTGTTCTTAAGCGCTTCAACTCGAGAAAAGTAAAGTGAAGCGAGAAGTTTCTTTATGATTCTAAACAAAACTGGAGAAATAATAGTTTTAAGCTCTTTTTAATGTCTAATGTTAAATCTCACAACTAGAAGTGTGCAAAGTTTTTCAACTTGGTTTCGAAAACAATATTTTTATGCTACAAATAAAAGTTTTAAACTAATCTTTGCATATTTTTTGTGTGTGAATTCATTTTCAAAATCCTTTTTTCATCTGTTCAATACTAAAACTTAGTTTAAATCAAATCTGACAACTTTAATCAACAAGTTCTGCTCATAAACTTCGCGAAACCTCCCATTTTTAATGGACAACAATACATTTCGAGTGTATTTTATGTTTTGGCCGTTTGTAGTTAACTGCCTTTCTGTGCCTCATAATTGGAATTTTTCGTTTGGTTGGTTTACAGTTTTTCGGGTATTTTTTATTTGGCCACCCCCCCATCTGCAGCATTTATGGAAAATTGTTGGCATTTCACTGACAGTTGGCGCACAGCAAGCAAAACTCATTAGCATAATTTAATAAGCAGTTATTGTCTAGGGCCAAGTGAGAGAGAGAGAGAGAGAGAGAGAGAGAGAGAGAGAGCGAGCGAGCGAGCCCAAAGAACATTTTCCAATTAACATTTATAAATTTTTCGAAAATTACGTTAATGAGTTTTCAACAGAAGCCGCGAGCATACAACGTGTCTTAAGTCTTAAACAACGGCAAATAAACCAAAAACTCCTTAACAAAATACATAATTCTATATATATATATATATATATATATATATATATATGTGGAGGAGAGGAGAGATTGGGAAGCTTTGTGAATTTATGGCAAAATTATAATGAGTTGCTGTTGTGGCATGAAAATTTATGGTAAATTTAAGCTGGCAAAATTGTTGCTTCCACTTCGTCTCAAAACGTTGCGCATCTATTTATTCATAGTACATATATATATATATAGATGAGAAGCCTGGTGCGGAATTTTGCCCTCTAATGGGTTAAATGTTCAATTTGTACAAGTTTTCCTCAAGGGGCGCAGCAGAACTGGAGTGATGGAGGGATGGGGATGGGGGTGGGAGTTCGGTTTTTGTCTTTGGGCCAAAAGTTATGGCACGTAAATCTTGTTGAGAGGCTGAAAGCTAAAATACATATTACTTTGTTATTCATGAAATTCATCGATAAGTCGGCAACAAATTTTTCCACTCTTGTTCGAAATCCTTTAGCACAGATTTTTCAATACGCTAGGGGGCGTGGTTTGGGGCTGAGGGATAGAGTTCGGTAATTGACAGCAGCTGAAGAATGGTTAGACACCAAGTCGAGTCGGGTGGGGTAGCTTGATTAAGTGGCTTATAAAAGGCTGTGGAAAGCCTATACAAAAATTTCATCTTGTTATTGTTGTTGAAGCTTAACACAAAGTGAAGATTAAAAAGGCAGCATTGAAGGGAGAGAGGAGGTGAATTGTACTTTATATTTAATGCTTTTACAAATTTGTTGATACTTATACGAATTTAAATTGGTTTGTCTTGAACAGAAACCGAAGAGGTTTCAAAATTTATAAATATGCCAATTGAACAGTCTTAAGGCATTTCTTTTCATTTAAATTGATTTACGCACACTTCTGTATTCATTGTAAGCTTTAACCACAACAAAACAACCTCATCGAAAAGTTCAAATATTTGCACATACTTCAAAATAAATGTTTCTAAAAGTAAAGCACTCTAACCTTCGGATATTTTTATACCCTTTAACATTGTTATGTAATGCAAAGGAAGCACATTCGATCCCATAAAATATATATATTCTGGTTGCATGTCCTTCTGTTCTTTCGCAAACTTGTTCCTCAGTTTTTGAGCTACAACTTTGGTAAGGTATTTTTTTTAAGATGCAATTAGATCATTTGTTTAAATCGACTTAATCGGTCCACCATATCATATAGCTGCCTTATGCAAGATCTTTTAAAAAGCTTAACTATGAAAAATAACAAATAGGCCTTGCTTTTCAAGTGTATATAATATTCGGCATGCCAAAGTAAGCCATTGCTATTAAATTCCAGCGAATTACTTTTCTACCTTTTCTGTGTACAGATTTTTTGCCATGCCAACTGAATTTGCTTATGCGTTAATTAGCGTTGCGTAGCAAGCACACACACACGTACACACTCGCACAGAAATTATTTCCGTCATGCTTAATCCTCTCCAATTACCAACAAACATTGTTGAAGCAGTAAATTGCGCTCAGATGACTCAAAACGATGTAAAGTTCATGTTGAAGTTGCCTCAAATGATATGGCTATCAGTTCGCTTAAAGCGAAAAGGTTATTTTGTCAAGGATTCTACGAAACGACATGGTCCCACCGTTTTGCAGCACGTGCCACATTCATTCATTCCATTGAGCTGCACTTATTAACAAGACTCATTTATACATTTTTATGCTCATTCTCTGCACAATTTTTACACTTTACTGTGCTGTTGATTGTGCGACATTTACATTAATTGTCCGACATTTTGGTGTGTGAGGTCTAGACCAACCCCAACCCCTCCAACCCTTATCAAGCAAACCCCTCTGAAAGTTGTAATGAATGCAGAAAATTGTGCAACTTGCAACTTGCAACTTGTCACTATTTTTTATATTTTTGTAGCCCAGCAAGAAGTATAATGCCTTACTATAAAGCGAACTGTGCACAAAAACTAATTAGAAAAGTTATGTGGTAAGAGACAGACACATTGAGAGAGAGAGAGCGCAGGGGTTGGTGGAGAAAGAGGTAAACATGTTTTTCTTGAAATGAAAATGCTGTGGACATCGCCAGCTGTCAAGTGTTGACTGTGCTTGCATTTCAGTGTGCGAAAATGCTGAGCAGCTAAAGCAGCATTATTAATAATTAAGTAATAGAACATACACTTTTAGTATGCTTGTACTATTATGTGAGTGTGTGTGTGTGTGTGTGTGTGCGTGTCTGTGGACAAGTAAATTAAAATGTGTCTCGTAAAACAGCGAAAAGAGCTGACACATAATTCAAGAGACATAAAGTGGTTATATGACTATCACACAACTAACAAGTAGGCTGCGCCTTAGTCCAGACAACCCGACTAGACGATACCCTATACCTTCCACTTTACGCGTATAGTCAGTGCTTGCAAGAATGTGTGTGTGTGTGAGTACGCGTATACTTAATACTTCGACTTAACTTCAATGTTCCATATCTTCGGTGTTTCCCAACCGATTGTAATAAAAATTTCACAGATTGCCATCACTTCGTTTGATGCTTCAAAATTCCCAAATTTTCCAAATAAGAATTGCTAAGACTTCAGCCATGCCAACCATAAAATATTGACAGATATTAAAACAAAAATGTTTACCTGAAATATTTTTTATTCCTTCAATATAAAATCAACAAATTGCAAGCGGAAATCAAAAAAAACTCACTACAAAAACCCGTAAATGTTTGTGAGAAATCATTTTGAATAATAAATTTCGAAGAATCTTAAATCATTTTAATATGCTTTCAACATTTCTGGCCGGTAGTTGGCCATAAATCAAGCGAAATATCGTAACAAAAAATTTATTGCAAAGGCAAACAATAAAGCTAAAAATATAATTTCAGTTGTTGTTCTTGTTTGACCCAATGTCAAGCTGCAAGGAAAAGCTTCAAAAAAGATGAGAAGCGAAAAAGGAAATATGGAAAATGGAAAAGTTAAAGATGCGCCAAGCGCTTAAATTAATAAGCACAGAACATAAGCAATGCAAAAGGCGTTGAAATAAAATAACAAAAAGTTTGTTGTGAGGGGAATAAAAAACGCGTCAAAAATGAAAATGAAAATATTAATAACACACAAAATGAGCGAGAAAGAGAGATAGAGAGAGGAAGTAGCAAAACACGAAACAGTTATTTAAAAATAAGTGCACCGGATACATTCGTACATACGATTTTATGAGGCACTATAACTGGTATACTATATATCTGATACGACGACGACGCCGCAAGGATATGGCGAATCCCGAAAGCAAAGAACAAAAATAATAATAAAAATAAAAAAAACCGAAAACAGAAAACAGAAAAATAAATTAATATTTTATCTAGCGCAGAGATTCTTGTGTGGCATGCAACGCTGCCACGCCCCACGTTCGCCATTTTATGAACGCCGCCGACCATGCATTTTGTTTGGCCATTTTATGGCCATCATCAAAAGCGCATTAAAATTTTACTAAGGCAGCTTCAGGCGTCAGCCATACCCTAACCACGCCCCCCACGGGTATTCTACTGTCCAGGCGTGCTAAATATTAAATCAACCACAACAACAAGAGGAAGAGAGAGAGATAGAGAGAGAGAGTAGGGGGTGTGGTGAAGGCCCAAATGCAACCATGCTCGTGCAAACAATTTAAGCGGCTTTTTTTTCCAACAGGTTCGTCAACATCCAACAAGGAACAGTACTGTACCTGACCCACACTCTCCCCCACCCCACCCCACGCGTCATTTATTGTCCGTTGCGGCTTCTGCTTCATCTTCTCTTTTAGTTATTTATGTATTAATATTTCGGTTTTCGGTCAAGCGCATTAAATGTTAATAATATTGTGTGCTTAGTTCTAATATAAACATTTTAGTAGTTGCCTTTATTTGATTATCACTTACAACGCGCGCAAGGGAAGCACCACAAATCTCATAAACGTATTGCAATTTATGTCATGTTAGCTCGGGGGCAAAAAAATACAATCTCAAAAGTGCCCTGCTCTGAATACACAACGACTAAGCTGCGAAATAAGGTTTTTATATTAAGTTAAGTTGTAAAAGGTTTACGATTATAATACGCGAAATATGAATGTTGGCTAGTTAGTTGAGATTTAAGATTCAACAAGAAGAATCATAAAAAATGAGAGATAGAAGATAGATTGTCAAGGATCTTTGGAAATCTATTCGAAAATCTTTAGTATTTAAATTATAACTAATTTATTTTAGTAGAAAATAAATCAAATCGAGTTAAAGTTTCAGGAAGTCTAGTTTTTGTTAAATTCAGTCAACTGTCTAACGAAACGAATTTTTTTACAGCTTAAAGAAGTTTTCTATACACATGTTAAAAGACATTATTCTCCTTAAACCATTAGCAAATAAATATACAACATTTGGTTCACATTTCTGTCACATAAATTGCTTGCTTTTAAAGACTTTTAAGAGCTGTTGTGGATAACAAAATGGTCAAAGTGAAAGTGAGTTGTTTAGCTTTTACCCCAATAGATAGATAGATAGATGGATAGATAGATGGATGGATGGATAGGATGCTGTATGCAATGTTAAATGTGTCGTAATGATTTTGCCAAGAGAGTAAGCTTGAATGCAACTTGCACACACACACACACACATACAGAGTGAAGCGAACTTCGCCTTCAGAAACTTGCTATACCAGTTAGCCCGGCTGTCAAGTGCTTGGCTAACGACAATGACGACGACGCCGACGACGACTAACGGCACATGCAGGCTGGCAGAAAAAAAGGCAACGCCACAGGCAACAACAAAAGTAACACAGAAGAAGGCAATGGCCCAAACGTAGACGCAGTCAGAGCCAGCGAGATATAGCGAGAGAGAGACAGAGAAAGAGCAGGGAGCGACCTTTCCACCAAAGCTGTGCTGCATTCAGTCGAAAAGTGTTGCAAATTACTCGTAACCGGTTTCCTCTTATATAAAAAAAAAAAAACGCACACTCAAAAAAAAGGGCTTTGAACGAACGTATTTTGTGTGCGGTTTAGCCAGCAGAAATGGGTCAATAAGAAATTCAAATGCAGCCAGAACAAAAAAAAAGAGAACAAATGAACGCGAAGAAAAGAAATTGAAATATCGCAACAGCTTCCCCTTGAAGCGAAATTTGAACAGTTCATTGACTCCAGAAACATAACAAACCCGAAATGTTGAAACATGGTCAACATTGAATCGAAATTAGTGCAAGGCAAGAGGAGGAGAAAAGCGTGGGAAAGAACGGGAAGAGAGGAAGCTGTGCACAAAACGTGTTTCGCACAATGCAGCTGGCTAAAGACAAATGGCATAAAATATCAAGGCTAAAAAGCCAAGACGACGACAATGATGATGATGATGACAATGACCAGGCCAAGCAGCAGCAGCAGCTAGCTATCTTTCGCCTGGAAAAACACATATATAGAAAGATATTCAAAATGCTAAATATAAACAGCAATCTTTTGCCTTGGCTGTTTGAGATTAACTGCAGCTTTTGCTTGCTTCAAGATTTTGACAGACTTGACAACTTCTTGTGCATAAGAACTGCTGCTTTTGTCATGGATGAAGTGTATTGTTAAAGAGATTTCTAGTGGAGATTATTAGTTTTCGATGTTAGATATTGCCTAAGCAAACTGTTTAAATAACACTTATAAATATTCCAGGGCTAGTGATACTGAATCAAAGATTTATTTGAAGAACAATTTGGTTTGAGGAACTGAACACTCAGCAAACTTCTTGAATAATACTCATAAATAACCTTGATATACTTATATCAACTCAAGCAAGCAAATTCATAGTTAAGTGCTCAACTTTGTTGCTAAGTATTGGCTTTCACTTAAACACTTGCCCCATTGACAATGCCAAGCAGACACAATTTGTAAACAGATATCGCCACAGATATACAATACATCAATCCAGACTTCGACCACTACTATTACTTACTAACTACTATCGTTTGAGTATCTATTAGCATATAATTGAGCTATCTTTGGCTGGCAGACAGCCAAAAACGAAGCCAACTTCCTCGAAGCAATGTCAATTAAGTGTTAATGTTGATATTTTATAGCTGTCGGCGGCAAAAAGCGAAAAGCAAAAAAGTCTTTGCTCTCATTTGCATATTGCTAACATTTCTCAATCGAGTAATAGCGCGCCGGAAATGTCTCAGTTTCTTGCTCTCAACACAACGACGACTTTTCACTTGACGACTTTTCCGACTCCAGACACAGACACAGTAACAGACACGTGTTTTCCACCAAAGCAACATTGTTGCACGTTACTTTGCGTCCGGTCACTTTCTCAATCAAGTTTTTTTTGTTTTTGTTTTTTCAGTTATGTTTTTTCGTCTATTTTATGAGGATTTTCCAATTTATACGTTATGCTAATTTTTATAGTTCGTGTTCGCGCAAAATGAAATGATAGCGCAAATATATATATCTATACACAAATATTTGTTCGCATTATGATTTGTTTGCCACAACGTGACGACGCGTCGGCCGCTTTTTCAAACTTTATTTTATGTAAATTTTGTCAATTTTCGCAGAAAGGCAAATGAAATGCTTTTTACATTTTAATGGAATGATTATATTATGCAATGCTAAAAAAATTTACATATTTTATTTGGAGCAAATATTCGATTTATTTTTCGGTTGATTTAGATACATTATATGCTTGACAGGTAACGAATACATTATTAGATTGTTGACTTGTTTATTAGTTTTTATTTGATATAATTACTATTTTGAATGGTTTTGATATGTATTAGTTATTTTTTGCAATTAAAACCATCTTTTTTTTCTACAACGAATATTTTATTGCATTTTGAAGGCTTCCGTCTTCGATTTGTTTTTATATATATTTTTTTCTCTCTTCTCCTTTTTAATAACTTCCTGCATTTACCAATTGCCCCCCATTGAGTTTTTTTGTTTTGCTTTTTCCTTGATTTGACTTCATGTATTTTTCATCAATTTGAATTTTAATTAAATTTGAAATTCAAATGACTTTTATGTTATCATGTTTTTGCTTCATGTCACGCAAAAATAAAATCCATATTGTATATCTGTATTTGTGTCCATAAATATATAAAGTATATAGCCCAATGACCCGACAAACATAAA
Source organism: Scaptomyza tumidula (assembly GCA_035044465.1). Taxonomy (NCBI): domain Eukaryota; kingdom Metazoa; phylum Arthropoda; class Insecta; order Diptera; family Drosophilidae; genus Scaptomyza; species Scaptomyza tumidula. The sequence goes on from JAWNNW010000444.1 coordinate 17,308,670, forward strand.
AAAAACAAAACAACAACACGCGAAACGCAACTCGTTTAATTTGCCAAATACTTTGGCGTCCTTATCGCACCTTAACGCAGCTTTTAAGTAGCCGGGCAAAGAGACTGCTAATTTTTTTTTTTATTAGTAGTAGTAGTACTACACCCCTCTGCTCGCCTGGCCAACTTTTGTGAGAGTTTTACAACCAATAAAAAGAATTTTATGACCACAACATTAAAATGCTCAAATTGAAAATGTGCACAAAACAAAGCAAGCGACATGAAAATGAAAGAAAGAGAGCACAGGAAAAGACAGGAACCACTCGTGGCATGAGGGTGTGGGTGGAGGGGGGTGAGAGGATTGCGTTTGAAAGCACAAGATACATTTTAAAGCAAAATTTATGTGGCACAAAGGCGCTGCGTTGAAAGCATAGGAAACGGAAGTCAGGCCAAGCAAAAGGGGAAGCGAACAGAAGTTGTTGTTGGTGAGGAGGAAGACGGAGACGAGAGGGAGATGGCCCGCTTAATGTGTATGTTTGAAGTTGGCTTAAACCTGCTTGGGAAATTACAGCACAAGGGGCGAATTCGAGCGTGAAAATGTAAACAAGCTGAAGGCACAAAATAAAAACCCAAAAATGTGTGTCGCAATCGGATCGACAGAGCAGAAACACACCGAAAGCAAGAAAGAGAAAGAGACAGAGGGGGGAAGAAAGGAAGAGATTGGGGGAAACACGGTAAAATCAACAGTTAGCCAATGAGCCTGAAAGTGGCCAAGTCGAAAGGAGAATGGGCAAAAAGCAACACACACAACAACAACAACAACAGGTAAAAGGTAAGTGAAGCAAGCAGCAGCAACCAAAAGAGAGAGAGAGAGATATATAAGGGAGCAAGAGAAATGAAGACAGAGAGCGCGTAAGGAATACACAAAGAGCAACAGCTTAAGTAAATACACGCAGAAAAAATAAAAGAAATTTATATGTGGGTGAGTGTTAAGCTTAAAACACTCGGGAACAAAATATAAGCAAATTTTACAAGATTTAAGTCGAATGAAAAAGATGGCCAAAAATCTTTTTACTTGTTCATTAAAGTCTACAGAAAGAGGTTTGCTTTTAGAGTTGATATGACAAATTATTTCTTTAGCAAAAGATTTCCAAAAACTTCGTTTCTGAATCATTTAAATCTTTAGAAAGAACAGCTCTTATTTTAACAGATTTATGAAAACTAATTTTATGCTAAATGTGACAAACTCTTGCTTTAACATGTTGATTTCCCAAGATCTACGATTAAGTTTTGCCAAGTGTATATAGAGTGGCAGATAGAAAGATAAAAGAGAGAGAGAGAGAGATTGAAGGCTAGTCTCTAACGACTGCTGTGGGCGAGCTCTTACTCTTGCGGGGTGGTGTTGAGTGGGTTGCACATGGCACAGGTGCTGGCACCACCACATGGCAGCACCACTGTGAATAACAACAGCAGCAGCAGCAGCAGCATCAGGAGCAGCAGGATGTTGCCAGAACTTGCACAAGACAATTATAAACGTAATGGCAGCAGGACCAAAGCCGAAGTAAAAGTTGAATAAGAACAAGAAGTAGTAGATGATGAAGAAGAAGAAGAAAGTATCGTTAGTATGGCAAAGAACGCAGCTGCTGAGCGCATAAATTGTGTTTAACAATGCGAATGCGATGGACACGAATCTGCCCTCCTCCTCACAAGGGATACACATGGCATGAAAGCATGAGCGGAAGAAGTTGGGTAGAGTGAAAGGTGTTTGGTCGGTCGTTAGGCTAAAAAGCCAACGTAGATAATGCTTAGAAGGAGGGGATAAAGGGAGGGGCTAGTGTGTACAGAGCTACAGCAAAATCTACTAGTACATGGCTTTAGCAGGTAAACTGCAAACTGAACAGAGAAAAAGAGGAAAAAGGAGGGTGGGAAGAGATAGAGAGGAGGCGTATTAGCCCAGAGTTGCAAATGATTGCAAAGGATTTTTCCAAGAGATAACAACAAAGAAAGCAATTATCTTTTCGCATTACAGATGCATGCAATTTTATTTTTCAAAGACAGAATATTACAATGTAGTTAAAAGGCAAGCAAATACATTAAGCTAACAAGTTATGGGGTATAATTAGAATGAAAAATTCAAATCACAATCTGCTTGAGATGGTGTTAAACTGAAGGTACAAAGAATTATTATTCATATTTTAAAGTACCAAACCAAAACGCGATTGCTAAGTTGTTTGAATGTTTAAAGAATTTGCACTTCCAAATGTAATTGACAGCTTGCTAACAACTTGACAACCCTGTAACGATTTACTTACACACATTATGCAATTACGTGTGTGTTTGTGTGTGTGTTCGTGTGTTAGCTTGGTGCAGCACTTTAAGCTAAAAGTAACCCCGTTAACTTATTTGCGTGATGTCGTGCGTGTCGCGTTGATACGTGGGTGAAATTAGCAAGCAAACACGACCAAAAGAAATAAATAAAACGAACGAACGAACGAAAACCAACAACAACAACGAGCTAAGAATAAGCAACAAGCGCAACAAGGAACAAATGGCATCCGTGAGTCCAACACTTCTTCGTCTTGAGTAATTCATAGGATGGGTCGTAAAAGTCGAGTCAAAGTAATTATGCGAGAGGCACAAGAAGAAAAAAAGAACCAGTGAAGAGAACAGGGAGCAATTACAACTAAAAAGAAGCAGAAGAAGCAGAAGCAGAAGCACTTGCCATTCCGAGGCCGAGTTCCGGACCCGTGCCAAGAGCGCAAGAGAGATAAAACCCATTAAGATTGTATGCAAGAGTTGTTAAGACAAATACATACAAGCTGAAGCAAACATGGAAGCTTCCTCCCCCTCAGATGAGTTAATTGAGTGGGCGAGTACACACATGTGTATGTGTATGTATGTGTGCGTGTGTGTGGGCGTTGCTGTTGCTGCGCGTGGCAGCTCAAGTGCAAACGCCTCGAAGTATGCAACAATTTCGGTGCAAAGAAACATTTTTCGGGGGTTGGAAAGTAAAGAAATAAAGCCCAGTAAATAACAATTCACTTTTAATTCCATGATACACCAGCTTGCCACAAATTAAACCAGCGATTAAAATGAGCTTAAACAAAAGACTTTCTAATAAATAAGCAATAACAAGTTCTTAAGCTATAAATTTTAATAATGAGTAGTTGATTTATACATAAATCATCAAGTAAAGCTTAAAGTTGATGTTAATAATGGGTAAAAGTAAGCAAAACCTATATATATATGGAAACCAAGAACCTTAAACAAGTTGAAACATAATCAACATTTTCCAGCTAAACCAAACAGTGTAATTGAATTACAGCAACCGACAACAATATCAGTTCGAGCATGAATTTACATCTATTGATTAAGAACAATGCATAAAATAGTCCATGCATAAACCCACAAATGTGAAATAATCCCACTTGCAGCACCTTAAGTCCAACTGCGTTGGATAATCCTGAAACTCAATTAAATAACGATTTTGTAGCAATTGCTTTGAAAATCAAATTATCAGAATCGACAACATTTAATTGCAAGCTGTGGCTCCACAGACACATATATATATTCATATATATATGATGCAATTAGGCCACACTTAAGGACATGCCACCAACTGATGCAAGTATATAAATATATATTATTTGTGTATATATTATATATATATCATGCCACAAGCAATATCAACGAATATTGACATTAATTGAATTGAACCAATATGGACAGTTTGCTGTTGAAGCAGTTAATAATAGGGCTGGGGGGAGAGGTGGGTCAACTGTCAATATGTATGAACAGAACATTGATTTGCCTTGACACTTGACATTTGAGTGTATAACAAAAAACATATATATATATATATAAAATTAAACTCAAACTGAAAATCAGGAAACGTGCTTCAGATTTGACATATTGGATTGCTGATGAAAATTCTGCAGCAAAAAAATAACGCGAGCACCCCCGGTCGCCACCCCCACCCCTTCTAATCAGTGAGGCGTGGTACACTGTGTGTGTGTGTGTGCGTGTGTGTGTTTATGCAAATGTGCGTAAAAAGCATGCAAATTTGTTAACAGAAGAAGATCCTTAAAGCGCAACCATTGAATGTTCTTCTTGTGGTGCGTTTTTTTTGGCCCCATTCTGGCCAACGAATCATCTCTATGCCGCATAAATGAATATAAATGTGGCAGCAATGGGTGGCAGGCTACACAACTAGTTGCGGCATGAATCGACAAGCCACCGCATGCAGATACTATATTGAGTTATAATATGAGAAAGAGAGTCAGGCATCTCTATATTACGTATACGTACGGTTTCGTGGGCGTCGTTCGGCTATTTAAAACGTTGTTTGCCGTGTGGGCGTCCAACAAAATGGACAGCAGAAACAACAACAAGAACAACAATAGCAAGAACAACAATAACAATAGCGTTAAATAAACTATGCAAGAAATGTATGCAAATTTTATGCAATGCTGAAGCATTTAAAAATGAGTACCTAGCCATCATTGTTGTTGTACTTCTTTCTTTCTCTGCTCGCTGTGTGATTTAGTGGGCGTAACTGTGCAGCCAGCGGGTGGCAGGGAGGGTGGGTAGGGAGGTGGGGTAGATAAGTTTTGTGCTATAATAGTTAAGGCAAAAGCAGTGATTGCTCAGTTATGCGTGGGATGGCAAATAAATGACGACGGAAAAAATATAAAAGGGGTAGAAAAAGTCATAAAAAACCAAACGAGACTTAAATAGAGAGCGCAGCAAAGGCAAGGAAAAAGGACTAGAAAATTTCTAGAAATGTCAATAAAGAAGTTTTAAAGAAAAAAAGGTAACGAGGCAACAAGAAACACAGAAGAGAAACAAAAGAATTTTAAACTCATTAAGAAAAGTTGTTGAAAGAAATAATAAAAAGAACTTTGAATATTCGATACGCCATTTTAAAAAGTTCAAAGCAATCAGCTTTAAAACTAGTTACAACTATTTTATCACTCATACGCCACGTAAACTTATTCTCCTTCTTTCACGTTCATCGTCAGCATCTTTTGTCTTTTGTCTATTGTCAATTATATAACACACCGCATAATCAACGTTGCGTAAATGCCACAGTCACAAGAACAACCTTGCCACGTTCGCTTTCTCTTAACACTGCAACACTTTCTTTTCGTTGTTTTGCAACAGTCTTGGCCTCACTTCGTTCTTTTTGTGGCGATTTTAAGGCTGACCAAGTAAAAATATTGCACTAGACAACTATTTCCAAGTGTGGTCAGTAAAACACAACCCCCGTCGCATACACCCCCACCCTCTTCGCAGGATTCTGTGGGTTCGGAAACCGCGCTTGATGCTGCGGTCACAATGCAATTTGTGTTGCATTGTTGAACATTTTTTTGGTTACAAATATTTAAAGCAGAAGAGTTTTCTCCTTTTTCTCGGATGTGTGTTTCTATTTATACCCTGTACAATAAAGTAACTGAGGTGAAAGGGTATTCGATGAAACAGTTAATATTCTTTACGTAAGATTTCTCAATAATATTCTTTCTTCTATTCATTTGCGTAAAGAAACTCGAAGACATACTCCACAAAATATTTTTTTTTTTTTCGAGTCATATAAACCTTTTAGTTTACTAGATATTTCACTGATTTAAAGGATGTCTAACATTTTTCACATATTTTTTTTAATCCTGTTTTGCTTTCGAGCAATGCGGCCGTGTCTAAAACAAATGTTGCCTTAAAGCTATGGTCAACATTGGTCAACAGAAGAGTTCTGCGAGAGCAACAACGAAAGCAAAAGCAAAAGAAATGCGAAGGAGATGAGAGAACAAATCTTTTGCCTTTGCCACTGCGGTTCTCATTTCCGGCTGGTAGCAGCAACAACAACAACAACAACAACTGTCATGCAACTTCCGGCTTTGGGTGCTCAACGCTTTTTGCTAATGTGATTGCAAAATGGCGTGCATCCGGCTGCAGTTTCAGCCAAAAGCCACTTACCAATTGTGAATCGCAGCAAGCACAATAAGAAGAAGAAGAAGAAGAACCAATTTGTTGAAGCCAACAGAGAGCATAAATTACGGCTTCTCGCATATACAAATAGATATATAGCCCTGGGGAGTGCTAACTAATGCGTGTGTCTTAGCTTGACTTTTGGTAATAAACATTTCAAAGATTAATTGTTTGCATAATCAGTTGTCTTTGTAGGTTGCTCTTGTGTGTATGTGGAGGGGGGAGGGTTAAAGTTGGGGTCGGACTGATTTACGTGTCGTATGCGTTATATTTATGGCACATTTCCATTTAATTGTGCGTTAGAATATTTACGTACACACTTTAACGGGCCGACACCCCGCCCCCCAAAAAAAGAAGTAAGTTAACTTGAATTATTAGCAGACATTAATTTGTTTTCCACCAAGCGCCTCTTTGTGTCCACTTTGGAAAAGGCTTAGCTGGCATTAGTTTTATTTTGCGCCAGTTCACACACACACACACTTGGGACACACACACACACAGAAAGTGTGTTGTCGTTGTTGATTGACCGTAGAACTTTAGTAGAGCAGCTTTGTGTGGTTCACGTTGAGCCGACGCGTGGATAAGTAGGTGAAAAATGACTGACAGTGAGAACAGATACCACGTGTCATAGTCCTTTTGCTACCTCTTGGGCCTAGTTGAAGGAATGGTCAAAACGATAATGACATGGCTGCCAAGGGTTATAAATAAACAAAATTTATCTAGCCTTAAGTAAGGCATAGTTTGTGTTTCGTTATTTGTTTGACTCTTTAATCTTGACATATAATAAATCGTACGAAATATTATTAATGCAAAAACTACTGAAAGAACTTTAATGAAACTTGAGACTTATAATAATACGAGGCAGAGGCTGAAGTTCGAAAGATATAATACTATTCGTAAGTTTGCTCATGACTTTTATATGAATTTTCCTTATTCAAAGTTTTGGATTTGATTCTAATAATCGAATTTACCAATTAACTTCTATTAAAGTCAACAATTATTATTCTGTATATTCATTTTTCGCAACTGAACATTCCAAAATCAACATTTTTAACACCTAAAACAAAATGTATATATTTTATTTGCTCTCGGCTAAGAGTCAAATGGGAATTTAAATGAATTTTAGCATTTTAATATTATGCCGCCAGTTCGAATTCGCCACAAAAGCCTCTTGACCAAAATGATGACCAACAAAACCAGCTGGCTTGCTGTTTGGGTTTAGAAATTAACCAAATCAGCTGAAAAGCATACAATAAATGGGCTTAAAATCGCGACGGCGTGACAATATTGTAATTCAACTATTTAAAGCGCGATAAAATACTCAAATAAAAACCAACAGGGGAATTTGCATATTCCCAAATGGAATCAAATGAAATAAATGAAATGAAATGAGCAAGCACCAATCGTAATGGTTTAATGTGGCGTATGCGCAATGTGGTTGATTCACACCGCCTGCATTGTCGCTTACAGCGTTTTCAGTTAGGGTAATTAACTGCCAGGCGCATAATTAAAATTTGAAAATTTTCAATGCTCGATTCTCGATGCTCGGATGCTGGATGCTGGCTGCTCGTTGCAAGGTGTATTGTTATGGCTCTGGCTCTGGTATATGTATATCCATCTAAGCCGTGCTCACATATTGGCTAACAACAATGAATAATCCCACAGCTGCCACACACAGCACAGCAGAGCTCTCATTTGTGGACTGACTTTGGTGCGCTTGTTATTAGTTGGCCATGGTGACCATTAGAACCAACTCGTCTATATATATATCTACATCACATTTCACATATGAATGTGCAAGCGAGTGTGTGTGTGTGCGTGCGTGTATATGTGTGTTTGCACTATTTGAGGTTTTAATTATGCGCTCGGAAATGGACACAATGGCACAATGGTGAGAGTTGCACAGTTGCAGCTGCAAAGAACGGCAAAATGATTGAAACAAATGTTGCATAGACCAAACCAATATAAACACAGCTATATACCCTGTGACACAACTCTAAAGAAAAGAGCTTGAACATTAATGAAGATGGTTCTTTGCGAAGTATTTAAATCCGAGAAGCAAGCTGAAAAGAATCTCATTTCCTTTTATTTCTATTTAGTAATTCTTAGGGAAGAATTTATCAGGAAACAGTATTAAAGATTTGATATATCTTTGTTTAAGAGAAATTTTCTTTTTTACAAAAACCGAAATCTTGAGAATGTCTTTCACCTTTAGCTGTTTTATACCAAAAACCAATTGAATTGTTTAGTTTCTCATCTAGGAATGTTCATAAAATAACTTAACTTATATCAACTTTATTTATGCCTTTTAAAAACATCAACCACTAAGTTTTTTACAGGGTATAAGCAAGCTATTCATATAACCGAGCTATTCATAGTATGTTTGCATGATATGTTGAAAATACGGCCAGCTTGATTAACGAACAAACTATTCAGAGGGAGTAACAATGCAAACCGTTTGGCAATGCTGCGTGCTTTATTGAAAGTGGGCGATTTACTGATAACCAAAATGTTAGGCAGACCGCATAATTTTTAGTTACGATTAGAAACCCGGCCAATTGCCATTTTATATCCGGGCAGCGTTTGCGAGTTTGTGAACAAAACATGTGAACATGAATGCATTCAACAAAAATTATTAGAACGTTAATGCAAAACATTAAAGTTGACCTAAAAGTCACAAAATGTGCTTCAAGCAATCAACCAAAAATGTTGCTCATATTTTGAAATTCAATATTCACAAATAGTTTTTAATGCAAATTCTTTTAAGCACCGCAATATTATTGCATGACTACGCTGTTGCCAAGTAGACAAAGTACACAAAAAAAAGAAATCTTTTTAATGCCAATCAGTCAGAAAATTGTGTTCATTTTGACATTCCAATTGTATGGCGTTGAAAGCCTAGAGAACTCAAACCATCTTATCTTCTTCTTCTTTTGCACAAATCTAATTTTATAAGGTTTTCGTTTTCGTTTTTCTTTTTTTTTATCTATTTTTCAATAATTTCTCATGCGCCAATGGCGTCGAATAGCTCTCAGGCGCCTCTCTTTCAATCTCTTCCCCGTTCGCTCTCTGCTGCTATCCATTCTCATCTCAATTCCCAATCTCACACCATCTCCTTCAGCTTGTGGGAAATGTCATGTCTATGTCACGTTAAAAAAAAAATATAAAAAAATGAGAATATTGTATTGTGTTGACTTGCATTTGACAACTTAATGAATTTTCCGCCCATTTTCATCGGCAGCAGCGCTCGTCGTTGTCGTTCGCGAAAAACCGTTGCGCCGCAATGTAATGACATTTTGGAGTAATTCATCAGCATAAATCATCTTTTGCAAGTGGCGCTCTCTGGCGTACACTTTGCTCACACACACACGCACATAGTTTAACCCCTAATACGTGCGATATGTTTTCGTTGCGGTTTATGAGAAAAGTTTTTAAGCACAAAGCACGATAAGGAAGAAGCAAAAAAAAAGTTCACTACGTGCGACAGAGTCCAAAAAAAAAAATAGCAGAGGAAACACATGTCATAAATGTCTGGCAACTCTGGCCGGGCTCTAGCATATATACTTTTGACAATGCTCAAGTTTTCCTCCTCTGGCGGGATGATAAAAAAAAAAACTTGTATTGTTATGTTATGTGTTGGGAGTAAACTATAACAACTGGTACAATCTGGCATCACATCAAGTGCTTGTGCTTTGAGTCAAGTAGAGTTGCCTCCCACACAACCAAAAAAAAATGGAAGTGCGTGTGTGTGTGTAGGTGTGTAGATTTTACTTGTAACTTGCTTTATACTTTATCGCTTGCTTGCTTGATTTTTATTATGATTATTATCGTGGGAATTACGCAGCAAGTTTTTTTTGGGTCCTTATTTCCGCTTTCGGTTCTTTTCGCTTCTCTGCCCCGAGGGTTAAGAGATTTGTTGTTTTTTGTTTGAAATTTTCTAGTGATTTATTGGGTCAGCGTTGAACTTTGTGTAGGATTTGTTGCTGTAATATTTGATGAAGCTTTGATGGCATAAGCCTGACAGATTGTGTGCAAAAGTTTTGAGCAAAAAGTCAATTGATTGGCAGCTTTCAACAGTTCATAAACTTTGAAATTATACTTAACTAGACAAAAGCTAATGTCTGAAAAGTCAAGAGGAACTCCACTCAAAAGATATTTCTTATATCTATGACTTACGCACAAAATTATTGTTAATGGATGAGATGTGAAATATTTGCAAACATTTTGGGAAACTTACCTAAAAAGAGAAAAGAAAGCAAAGAAAACATTAGTTAGGAAATTTTATAGAAATTCAAAATATCTTAACATAATATAATCAATAAGTTATTAAAAGTGGAAAAGTGAGTTTTCCTTAACTAATTCTTAATAAAGTTACTTGTACTTATAAACATTTTAAGGGAAACAATTTTAAACAAATTCTTTGATTGATTTTCGAAAAATGTTGATTATCGAATTACTTTGCTTAGCTATTTGGTTTATTGTAAAAGTTCCTTTAAATCAACTTCTCAATTTTCATTTACATCTACTGCTGCTGCACAAAGAGCCTAAAAATCTTTTTTACTCTTTGCACAGAGTTGTTGCGTAGGCAACCACTGAAACCACAAAAGGCTCAAAAGCGTAAGTAGACCATACGAGAAGAGAAAAAGTACAAATAAACAGAAACCAAAAACTGCAGAGGACGCCATCTAGCGGACGTATGTACGTTGTTTAGCAACTAGCAAAGTGGTTCCAGTTCGACGGAAGCACACAAGCACATGTGTGTGTGTGTGTGTGAAAGAAATATGTGTTTGTGTGTGTTTTGCATGCAAAAAGCACAGCTAACCATGTGAAGGAAGGCAAATCGACAAGTTTTAGCTGCAGGAGGCAAACCACACACACACACACACACTAAAGACACGGTGTGTATTTGCATGTGTGCGGCAGAGGTGTATGTGTGTGTATTTAACAGCAAAGTCAAGCGCTTGTGATATGCACAGCACAAAATCCAAATTTAATGACCAAGTAAAATAGACACCAAAGTCTCGATGCCATCGTGCTGGATGGATGCTGCAACAGAGACGGCAGCAACAGTACTGGAAGTGTTCTTTATATGTGTGTGTGTGTGTGTGTTTAAGGCGTAACACTAATGTTAGTTGAATGTTTGCGTTTGGCTCGACATACGCTTTTGTTATCGACATGCGTTCACATCGTCCTTTCTGCCTCTTCTATAGATGCACTAACTGAAGGTATAACAGTTTCGACATCATGTGTGTCAAGCATTGAAGGAAACAGCGGCCAAGGGTATACGAACATTCGGTTTGCTATGCTGTTCACTGCTGTTTTACTTGTTCATTTCATTTTTTTTTTGCAATTGGATATGCCTTTTTGTGCCTTAGGGCTCTGTTAATGTTGACAATGCGCAGCCAAGGACATGACACGAGGCATGCCAAAAGAAGAGGAAAGCGATATGTGGCATGAGATGCTTCTAACTGGTGCGCTGTGCTGTCCATGTTGATGGAGTGTTGTCATGGCGCATCGTTAACTTTGCAACTAAGTTAAAAACACTAACACACATACACACACACACATGCAAACAAACACATACAGAGCAAGTCCTTTTGGCCGCTGGCAAAAGCCAAATGACATTGACATCGACATCTCTCGACATCGCCATCGACATCTCTCGACACGGACATGCAACAACCATCATCATCATCATCATAGAGAGAAAGAGCATCAGCTCTTTTCAACCCTCCCCCCCACCCCTTTCAACTCATACATTATGGCAAATTATGACATTGACAATGTCCGACAACAACAAAATCAACCTTCTTCTGGCTACCATCACATGTCCTGCTGCTGCTGCTGCTGCCACTTCAACTTTAATCCTTTTGCTCCTCCACCTTGCCACCATAACAAAAAGGTGTCACATTTCTTAACATGTCCCCGGCTGTAGCCACATTATTGTCTACTTTGCATGCAATTTGTTGCGGCATGCCACATACGTATCCGTAACAATTTAAATAAATATTGCATGAAACGTGAGAAGGCAGACAAAATCGAAAACTAAAGGAAAATGTTTGCAGGAAACTAAACTAATATATTCTTAAAGAAGAGAATTGGAACTTGTTATAAAGTTTCTATCTAACTTAATCGAATTTTATGCATTTTCACTCTCTTTTTTCCTTTCAGATACTTTCTGGGCATACTCAAACGTACACACATTTTTAAGCTCTTCACAAAAAAACATCATGTAAACACATGCGAAAAAGTAGTTTATGAACTCAAATCTATCTCAGCATCATGCAACTTGCATGTCATATGGGCTACAAATAAGATATGTTATTTCCTCCCTTTCTGCCACGCGTCACATTGCTGACTTGCTGCATGTGTAAAGTGTGCACGTTAGATAAAAGGGGGACCAAAAGAGAGGGTGCAATAAAAAAAGTGCTGCATACTTAGCAGCGTCTGCCACTTGTCCTTGCTTGCCGTTTCGCTGCTGCTGCTTGCAGCTTTTTCTTTGCCACTGCCACTGCTGTTGTTGTTGCTGTTGCAGTTGCAGTTGTTGTTAAATTTTATTTTCATTACATATGCGTCAGAGTTTGTTTATGCGCAACTTAAATAAATACCGACAAATAAAAAACAAGCCAAAAAGAAATAAGCTCAAGTCGGAATTGTGAGGAAAAAAAAACTTTTTTTGGCAAGCTGAGTTTTTTTTTCTATTTCAGTTGCGCTCTCGCTTTGTTTTTGGTTTTGTTTTCTTTTGCATTACAAATGAGTTTTGTTGCCCCTTTTTTGTTGTTGTTTTGTTGTTTTTTGTTTGTTCCATTTTGTTGAGTATTACGTGCAAGCATTTTAACATTTCAACGTTTTCATTGCGCCTGAGCTGATGAAATTTATGTGCATATATTGTTCTATATAGTATATACTATTCTTTATTCCTGGCGCGTTCATTCATGCGTTTCGGGTCGAGTTGCTCAGATTCAACCCCCCGCCGCCTCCGTCGCCACCGCCATCGTTGCAGCGCTGTTGATTTTGTGATTCATGCATAATTACGAGCATAGTCATAGTGTGTGAGTTTCTCTCTATGTATTCATAGAACGTATATCAAATTCGAATCTCTCTCTCTTTCACGCTCATAAATCACATCGCTCATGTGTTATGTGAGGTAGACGAGGCAGAGCACAGCATAGCAGAAGTAACAAATGTCAAAACAAATACGAAAAAAGCAGTTTGATGTCCCTAAATCCATGTATCCTTATATGGGATTATGTTTTGTGGAAGCCCATCAAAAATGAACTTTATGAGCTGACTCATTTACATATTTTCATTGTTACAACAAAAAATAAGATTTTAACAATTTTAGCTACACTAAAACTAAATTTTTGATTTAATGAAATTATTATTTCCTTTTTCATTTAACAGAACACAAAAGGAATTCATAACTGTTTTATTAGCTTACAGCGTTGGCTTTTTAATCTTTCAAAAAATCACTTTTAAAAGCTAGACAGACGCTTAAAGTCCGTTTTAGTATGTTCTTTAATTCCATTAGCAAACTTTTGCGCTTTCACTTTACACAGTACATTTTTGGGCAACATAGAAAAACTTTTGGCATTAAAACTGTCGCCACCCTCAGCAGTTCGTTGTTAATGCTTTAAGTGTAAAGCGGTCAAAACTCAATTAAAATCAAATGTGTGCTATTGTTGCTTGCAAGCTTTATGGTCTAGAAAAAGTTACGCTTTGGTCAATTGAAAGCAATTAAAAATGTTCACTAAGTGTGTGAATAATGCTCACAAAGATTCTCGAAACGCACATTTTAAAGCTAAGCTAAAGTTCTTGCCAAGGATTAGGACACGAAATTTAACTTTCTGGCTTAGGTTTCAACTTTTACGTGGCTAAAAAGTTTTGCAGGGGTTCGTTGGAAGCATTACATTTTCTTCATGTTATTATTATTACAACGGTTCTTCTTCTTCTTGTGCTTCGTTTTGTGCATTTTCATTTGTTATTGTTATTATTATTATTGTTGTTATTGCGAAGCAAGCAGCGGTGAAATTGTTATTCCTTTGTGCAACTTGTTTTTTTCGTTGCATACTTTTTCGGGCATTGGATTGCTTAACCGCTGAACCCACCAAAATGGCTGCCAATGCACATACACACAAAATGGCTGCCGCCGGGCCTCACCAACTTACACAAAGCCATTCCACTACCCACCCACAAAGAGGCGTGGCTGTGTGCATGTATTGAGGGCGCAACAAGCAATCATTGCCTGGGTTTTTGGTACAAGCACATCATGGGGAAGGGCGGGGCTGGGAGATTGTGTAATTAATAGCTCCACACACAAAAGCGACTAAGCACACACACACACACACGCACACATACGTATTGTTGCTGTTATTGTCGTCGTTGTGTTGGGCCCAGTAATTAAAAGATTAATTTTTAATGTGCGCGTACAAAAGAAGAAGAAGAAGTAGAATAAAAAAATGGGATTCTGCCAACATTTGCTCATTTCGACTTCTACACACAATTTTCGAATGTCTGTTCTTGTAATTTATGCCCTGAAAACAAACCAATCGCCACTTTATATGTGAAACCTTATCCTTTTTATCGCTTGTACTTTATTTACTATGCTTGTTTGTTATCTGGTTGTGTTTAATATTTAATCGAGGTTTTCATCCTTTTTACTCTGTGCTAAATGTGCAACACTTTTCAATTTTTAATACACTTGTATGTAAGCCTCTTGAATAAAAACATTCACTAACAGCCAGTGGAAGTCAATTAAATATTAAACAACAAAATAAACTCAAACAAGACACACAATAAATATGCGCGTTGAAGCGCAAATCGTTGAGAAATTTATTATTGTAAATAATTGTGAAGATTTTTTAATTGAATTGTGATTATCGTTTGAGCCAATTAGATGAATGAACAAATATTTTTATTAATTAAAATAGCTTAAGAGTTTAAAGAGAATATTTGGATTGATTCCATTTAAATAAAACATTCAACAAATTTAACTCACAAACATAAAATAGTTATTCAATTAATTAAACTAAACATAATAATTCCCTTTGTGCCATTTAAGCTTCAATTTTGTATTAAATGTTGCATAAATTCTTGCATATTAAAATATGAATTTCTAGCAAAGCAAAGCAAAACTTTGGCAATTTAGTTGAATTGTACAATAAAAAAAAAATCGGAATGCACAACTCAAACCACAACAACAAACCGCCCAACAGCCCACTGGCCTCAAAAACCACTTCTCAACAGAACTTCTTTTTTTTTATGCAGTTATGTTTCAAAAAACATTAATCGTCATTTACTGGTCATTTCTCTAACGCTTATCGCCTGGCAGCAACTCTTTTTTGCCTCTGCTCCTCCTCCCTCATCCTTAGTTATCCTTATCCGTGTCAACAGCAAAACGCAGCAAGCTTTTCTCTGTACGTGCACTATCATTAATACTTGAAAATGCTAAAAGTTGCCAACACTTTTTTATGCTTTTATTGTTTTTGTTTACCAACACAAATACAAAAAAAGGCAGTCAGAAACAAAGCGCGCATAATTAGCAACAAAACAAAAAATCAAAAAGGCAAACAACAAGTTGGACAGACGACAATTAGTAAAGCCAAAGAGGTCGTATCCCAAAACTAACCAATGAGAGAGAGGGAGAGAGAAAGATGAAGGGATAGCAGGTTCGCTCAACCAAATAAACTTGACAAATTACACGCTCCGTTTGCTTGAACCTATACCAAAAAAAAAAATGCTTTTGTAAAATGATACAACAATGAAAAGAGACAACGAAAGCTAAAAAGGCATATTGCAACGATTTGCTGCATAGGTAACATTGCAGGTGGCAATCACACGCTTCTACTAGCTCAAAAGTGTCGACCTAAATGAAGCGCTTGCATGCCGATTACTATTGTTATTGTTATTATTAATGCCATTAAATTAACCAAGCATATAAAACGACAGCCTCAACTATTAAATTTAGCTGTCAGCTTGTCTCTATGGATATGTGGGTTATATGATTTGTTGTAGTTTGCCTGAACTAATAACCGCAAACGAACAACAACAAAAAAAAAGAACCTGATTAAGCTGCGGTTAATGAGCCAACTTAAAAGATCAACTAGATAAAAAGCCACGCCTAAACTGCGATACGTAGTCGTTACTTTGTTCATGTGGCATATCAGCTAACACAAGGTGCACAACAAGACGATTTGTGGCTTGGAGCGACACTTGAAACAGCGACAAGTTGAACCGCAATCATTGAGCGTGGATTGATGGTACCAAACCCAACTCAATGACAATGTCAAATGTGGTTAGATGAAGGTTACAAGCTGACAAGTTTGACACACAAGTGTGAGGGCGTCAGGAAGATGTGTTGGTAATATCGAATTCATCAGGAAACTCTTACTTAATTTGTCATTTAATTGTTCCCCAAAACTATCAAGTTGGGTTCAAAAAATGAGTTACTTCATTCATTAGAATTCATTGTCATTAATAAAAATTTCTCAAAATTAGTTTTTGGTATTAGCAGCCCCTTTTTTTATTTTTTTTTTTAATAAATATTTCAGGCAAAAGGTAATTTAACTAATTAAAAGCGCAAGCGAAATGCTAAAACAAGACTAATTTAAAATCCACTTTATACTAGATGACAACCCTTACAAATTTTAAGTCAAAGAGGGTCACGAAAAAACAACCACGCTTCAATATCGAAAAACTGTTGCCAAAAACCAAGCGGAGCATACGGATGTCCGAAAAGATACTAACGAAAATCCGATCTGGTACTTATGTTTCTCCAGCGGTTAGTTGGCAATTGAGGAATGAGGGATATGTGAAGAATGATTTAGGTAGCCCGTATTTGTTGCTCTCCGAAACCGATCCGCAAGATAAAAAGGTTGGCAACAACAACAACAAACGACGTTCACCAACCTGCCACAATGTGTTGCATGTGCCACGTTTGCTTCTAGAGCCAGCAGAGTTGTCGCCCTTCGTTCGGGGCATACGCCTGAGCATTTGTATTGAGCATACCCGCTTTCCATTGATCGCAAAGGTATCCAAGAAACTTGGCTTAGCCCATGTGCCCGAGCATCGTCTGTGGAATGTTCAGTGGTGCGATAATACGCCACATTTCGATCTGCTCAAGAGTATGAAACGTTTCCAGCAAATCAATCATTTTCCCGGCATGAGTGAGATCTGTCGCAAGGATCTGTTATCGAGGAACCTCAATCGTATGCTCAAAATGTATCCGGGTGATTTTAATATCTTTCCGAAGACCTGGTTGCTGCCCACTGAGTAAGTTTTTCGGTTAAAGTAGAGTTTGATGTATTTTTGAGTTTCATTTGGAAATTATTGTTTAGTGCCTATGATGTGGCTGTTTATGCTAATAAACATAAACGCACCTTTATACTCAAGCCGTATTCATCGGGTCAGGGACGTGGCATTTGGCTAACAAACAATCTGCACAGTGTGGGCAGACAGGAGAAGCTCATATGTCAGACTTACATAGATAGGGTGAGTTGGGAAAACGAGGTTACATTTCATTAAAAGTGATGTCTGTAATATATATTCTACCTTAGCCCTTGTTAATCGATGGTTTCAAGTTTGATTTGCGCGTTTATACGTTGGTTACTTCTGTGGATCCGTTACGTATCTTTGTCTATAATGAAGGATTAGCGAGATTTGCAACCAACAAATATAATCAACCGGCATTGAATAATAGTACTAACCGATGCATGCATTTGACCAACTATTGTGTGAATCGACACAACTCGAACTATGATGCAGCCGATGGCAATCCCGAGTGCGGTTCCAAACGAACCCTTAGTGCCTTTAACAAGTGGCTGGTGGAACATGAATACAGTGTGCCCGAATTTTGGGCATCTGTAGATGATGCCATTATTAAGACATTGATTAGTGCTTGGCCCGTCTTGAAGCATAATTATAACTTGTGTTTTCCCAAGCATGATAAGATTCAGGCATGCTTTCAGCTGTTGGGCTTTGATATACTCGTTGATTGGAAGCTGAAACCCTATATATTGGAGGTGAATCATACGCCAAGTCTATTGGGCGGCGAGCCCGTTGATGTTGAGGTCAAGCGACCGTTAATCAGGGATACATTGAATCTTATAAGCACACCTTTAGTTGATAAGGAGGAGATTCTAAGAGAGGATCGGGCTTTGCTCAGGGATCGTTTAATGCATCAGGCACAACGCAGACGTGTCAAACCCAGCGGTGATAAGCCACCAACTATGGAGCCGCCACAACGAGCGGCTGGTGGTGCTGAAATATGCCAGGCGTGCTCCCTGACTGCATTAGCCGCACAGTTTTCCTGGGAAGAGAGTCATTTGGGCAACTATAGACGAATTATGCCGCCCACAGACACCGACCGTGACGATTACTATTTCAAGTTCTACAATCAATTCACACAGGTAACCACGTTTAGGACTCCGAATCAAAGCCAAACCAAGACCAATCGCGAGCATTTGAAGCAACTGCTGTTGCAAGAGCAGCTAAGGGACAAGCAGAAGCAATTGCAACGTGAAAAGGAGTTGCGAAAAAAGATCAAAAAACAAAAGAAACGACAAGCACTTCTGGTCAAGGAAATCCAAGAGGAGAAGGTTAACAAAACGGGCAAAGCCCCATTTGCCATTTGGGAAATGGTCAACAAGCAGATAACGGAACTCCAGTCCTTAACGGAATCCATCGGATCAAATGAGATCAAATCCATAAATGATGTAGATAACAAAACAAATGATATAACATCCACAAATGATGTCGCTAAGGAAAAAAATGGTATTAAATCCACAAATGAGATCTCATCCACAAATGATCCACACATTTTCCATTTTCCAATCAAACGCAGTGCGATGAGCATTCGCTCGCGACGTAATCGTCACATGCAAGGCAAAGCCAAACGTGCTCGTCTCTTGGAGAGGGAATCTCGTCGGGATGCACAGTTCGTAATGGAATATAACCAAAAACAAGTGTCGGCATCGGCAACTAGTATTGAAAGGGTCGAAAGTCAAACAAGTTACGAACAAAAACCAAACGAGAACGAGAACACGACCAATGTCAAGTCCAAGCCAAAAACTGTATCAAAGCCTGAAGAGTCTTCAGGGGATACAAAGTTAATCAAGTTTGGCATGATAAAACAAGGCAAATGGCTGCCCGGACCCATCGACGCAGTCAAATGGCGCATAGAGAGAACAAAAGCTGTGCTTGAGAGAAAATTCACGGAGCTGGTGAGTTAAGAACCGAATAAACGAACTGAACAACAACCAAAGGAAGTCATCATATACATTTTATTTTATAACATATTTTTAAATATTTCTTCATATATGGTCGGCGCTATTGATATTATAAAACATTCGAATCAATTTCTTTTCGGTTGTTCAGTTGTTTTATTTTTGGTTGAACTATTTTTTTATTTCCTATTTTAGCTCTTTCAGAAAATGTATGAGCATGGCAATCTGACCAAAAATGATATCAAGCAATATCCAGAACTGCTCTATAACATACTGCTGAGTGAATTGTATGAAAAAGCAATCAAAAAAGGGCGGATGGGCAAGGATTCCGTAAAACAGCATTGCCATTGCATCAGGAAAATCAAAAAAATTTTACAAAAAAGATATTCGAAGAGCTCTAAAACTTATGTGTAACTAAAGTAATAAAAATTTGTGTAAAAATCGTAAACGTGCAATTTTAGTTTGTTGAATTAATTCCATCAACAGCCCTAAAGAAAATACACAGCCTGACTGACTGCTATCAACGCACATCCTTAATGCTAAGAGCTTAGAGAGATTATATGCTCCAGGCGTCTGCTAAGACGAGGTTTAACTGTACTTCAACTGCAAGGTGTTTGGTTTCCCGGTCAAAGTTCGTACGGATTACATAAGGTACAGTCTATAAAAAAAATTCTCATATTCAAACAGGGCAAAGCTCATCGATTTGCCAAAGTGCTTGGCACAAAAAGAAGAAAATACGACATATCATCCCCAACAAAACCCAAACTGCAACCCTGGCAAATCCTATCCACCCACACACACACACACATAAACACAAAGCTGAGCCACTAACATCTTGTGCTTTGATGGCATCGCATGCATAAACAAAATGCAACACACAATACGCGGCTGGTAGCTGACTATTTGGGGTCGGGCTAAAGGGTTTTCAAACTTGCATTATTGAAAACTGTAGACTCGGCTATATATGTATGTATGTATACATACTACCATATGCAAAGCATGCTGTTCGCGGTTGCTGCTAGGCAAAGGACCATCGTCTATAGTCTATGGCTTTGGCTTTTGGGGGGCTTTGGCTTTCGACATCAACGCGTGTCCTGCTCCTTTTTGTACTACTGCCGCTTTTTGCTTGACTGCAGCTCGCTGTTTTCCACATGTGTCACACTCCACTCACACACACACATACACACAATATTGAAAATTGTGCAGCAGGCAGGCAGCCAGCCACCAGCCGTCAGTGGGTTGTCGTCGTCATTGCGCATTCCATCGCTTTTCTTTTGGCTTATGGTTGACTGGTTGGTTAGATAGCTGACTGCCTTCTAGCCAACACACATAACGGGCTCTGATAAGCCATTTCAAAGAGGGTTTTACATATGCCACAGCAGTTCCCCCCACCCTTTGATACTTCCGCTGCAGCTGCTCGTGAATTCTATTGTGGCACACATGGGGGACACGCTTAATATTTGATTGAACATTGTTGCGCCTGCTGCTGCTAATACTTTTATTGCATTCTCTCTATGATATCTTCTCCATTTCTTTTTACTTTACCACTCCCCCCACACCATTCTTTCAGTTGCGTTTTTGTTGTGTGATCAGCTTAAAGTTGAAAGTTCAGTCGGCTTACGCACAAAGTTTTCGGGCCCGTGCACTTTTCCACATATGCATTTGCTCCATTTTGATGCTTTTAGTGTCGTCTTATTAAAAACTTTTTAATCTTATCTCCGCTTCCGTTCTCTTCGCTTCCTTTTAGTCTTCTTTGTTCCACATCATAGAAGCTTTTTTCATCTTTGGCAACTCCCTTCTACCCTTCTCTCTCCATCTCTATGTCTCTTCGTTCTCTGTCTCTGTCATTCAACAAAGCTGCGGAAATGAGTGAAGCATTGCAATGGCAAAAGTTTTAGCTCATCGTACAACTTTAGTTCTCTCTTCTCAACGGTTTTTTGTTGGCATATTTGTTGGTTGTGTAAGAATGTGTGCGTCTACATTGTTGACAAAAGTTTGAGGCTGCTATTAGAGGTCGTTTAGCTTGCGATTAGTTCAGCTAAGTCAGTCTACGAACTGCTCAAACTTTCTACTTCTGCCTGCCTGCCTGCCTACTTTGCAAGTTTTTGATAAAGAAAAAGGTAACAATCAAAAATGCGGAAATGTCTCAATTTGGCTAAGAAATTTCGAAAAGAAATTAACACAAATTGGCTTAAACAGTTTTAACTTTAAGCAAAGATAGTAAAGGTTACAATCTTGATATACCTTTAAGCACTTTTAATGCCCTAGCCAAATACTCAAGTCATAAAGATCGTAATGCAGATTGATATGTTTACTTCAAGGCAATATTTATTGAGGTGTCGCCACGTCACAATATTTGCACTACTTATACAGATACACATATATATATATATACATATATATATATACATATGTCATGGATCTTCTGTCTGTCATAATGTGCACTTAATCTTCATTTGCACAGGGATAAATTATGACAGAAAGCGCGAAATGCATGTGAATAAAAACCAGAGAGAAAAGGGCATTAAAAAGCGATAGGGTACGAAGAGAGTGAGAGAGAGTGAGATGAAGCCTTTTAATTTGTGCCATAAAGACGAAAGAAGGAATTGCTTAATTCCATGACAAACACTCACAGCAGCAGCCAGTCGTAAGCAGCATGAGTGCATCCAAAGGATATGCTAGGCGGCAGTCAACTTGCAGTCAGGCAGCTTCCCGAAATCCCACGGCGATGACTTAAATCAACAAAAGATTAATGCCAGACACAGCCCGATGGGGCCACACACATACACAAGCACAAAGGGATAGGGACCAGACGTAAATAAATCCAAAAAGTCGGACTTAACGCCACACTGAATACAACAACAGCAGCAACAACAATCAGAAAGGACGAAAATAACACACAGCTAAAAGTCAGTCAGTCAGTCCGAAAAGGAAAGGAAGGAGTAAGGGAGGAAGGTGTAGGGGGGGAGTATATGTCTCCTATGTAGAAGTTTCGGCATTCGTTTTTTTTATTTTCGTTGCAGTATGCGAATTAACATGTCTGGTCTGAGTGAAGCTTGTTATATATATGTTCTATATATCCCTATATATCCCACAGCCTCTCCCACACTCTCTTGCTGTCTATATATATACACAAAAACTGAACGACAGGCACTGGCACAAATAATTTTGCAGTTTTACAGTTTTTTTTTTTTCACTGGCTTTTATGTTGCATGTTTTCCACTTCACAGGATTTTATGTGCCACTACGCTCGACTCAAGTGTTGGAAAATACAATTGCCAGCACACACACACACACACACACACACATGGCACACACATACACTAAGCGAAAAAAGAACAAAACATTTCCGCATTTGTTTCTGTTATTTGTGTTATGCCGCCAAATGTTTTGCCTTTGCTTAAAAGACAATAAACTGTGTGCCAGACAAAGAGTGTGAATATGCGTAGCTAAAAATACCCTGTAGGCAGGCAGACTGGGATTGGGGGTGGATTAGTAGCATTAGAGAACATTAAATATAGAAAGTTTTTGCAATCAAAAGATTTTATCAAAAGGAAGAAACTAACTTTAAAATTAACGACTTAAGACTTTTAGCTTTTGTTTATTTTGTTTGTTGAAAAAAATATTTAAATTGTTGCTTAAAGATTGAATAAAGTATTGTAAGCTTTTCAAATATACATTTGAATGTGTTTGTTCTTGAAATAAATATATTTTACTTGAAGGCAGATAGAGTTAAGAAAAACTTTTGCATAACATTACTTACTAACTAAGTCAAGGGCATAATAAATTCGAGTTGATAAAAACAATCTTTGAAATGTATCTGTAACTATATTTGTTTTGCTTTGCTGCATCTGTAAATGTGTCTCACTTTTTCTTTCTCCCTTTTTTGTTAAGCGGCACAACAAATCCTTGAGTACTTTATGCATTTTGTATGCATTTTTGTTGCGTTCTTGTTGCTGCTGCTGCTGCAGGTTGTTGCACGCCTAACAATGCAATCTGACTAAACACTTAAACCCATAAAGACACTGCGTTTACTCAGCTTTATTTGCTGTTGCTTTAAATTTGTGGCATAACTGGGTTTCTTTTCGACCAGTTTTATAGCTTTAATGTAATATATATTTGCCACAAAGCCAATGGTGGCGCCTCCTATATAACATTCCACACACACACACGTTCAGCTAAGCCAATGAAAATCCTCTACTCGAAGAAAAAACAAGAACAGCAACCAATAACAACACAACACAAAAAAAACAAGTAAGAAGGCTCTAGTCGAGAAATCCCGACTAGACGATACCCTGATCCCTATACTTTACGCGTACAGTCAGTGCTTGCAAGTATGTGTGTGTGTGTGTGTACGCGCATACTGCATACTGCATACACAACTTCAATGTCCCATATCTCCGGTGTTTATTATCCGATTTCGATAAAAATTTCACAGATTGTCATTATTTTGTTTTATAATTCAAATGACATCTCAAAGTTTTCCAAATTCAAGATTTTGTTGTTATCGATCCCATGTGTATATCGGAAACGGGAAGAGTTATCGAAAATCGGAAAGAAACTTGTACTGCCTAGGGATTAGGCGAGCTTAAGTTCCAAGTCTGGAGTCTCTAGCTCTTATAGTCTCTGAGATCGACGCGTTCATACATACAGACAGACGGACAGACGGACAGACGGACGGACGGACAGACGGACAGACGGACAGACGGACATGGCTATATCGACTCGGCTTTCGATGCTGATCAAGAATATATATACTTTATAGGGTCGGAGATGCTTCCTTCTGCCTGTTACATACTTTTGCACAACTTCATTATACCCTTTTTTCCCATTTTTAATGGGATCAGGGTATAAAAAAAACAGATAATAAAACATAAACAACAACAACGAGCTAAAGCACACTTCAGCTGCTAACTTTAGCTGCCAGTCTTAACAGGCAACAGTGTGGCAAATAACTGTTGTCACACCATATGGACCACACACACACACACATCATAGATACACACACAAATCCTTACTATATACACATAGATCCTGTGCTTGTTGAGCTGTGCTCAAGTGTGTGACAAGTTTTTGCAGCCACTCACAACAAATTGCCATGGATTTTCAGTTTTTCATCGCCTTTTGCCCAAACATAACACAAACACTGCAACAAAGTAGCTTTAAAACATACACAACTATTATGAACGCTCAAATACCCATTTGTTGCCTGACACGATACCATTTTTAAGCAGCCCACAAAACATAGGGTATCGAAAACATTTCATCTGCATTTTATGGCTCAAACTAACTATAAGGCAACAGTAACAAACCCACAACATATATAATAATAATAATAGTAATAATAATAATGAGGGCAACAAGACGTATACTTTATACGGTCGTAAGAAGTATGTGCAAGTATAATTCTATATAATAATAAATTTATTTATATATTTTATTTTTCTTTTGTTTGTTGGTGTACTTACAACTGTGATGGGATAGAAGGGATTTATGATAGTGAAGAGTAGAATGTGATTTGGCCGTGTAGTCTCAGGACGCTTTCTCCTTAGGTCGTCATTTGACTTGTTCAGTAGTGCTTGCTGACTCTGATTTTGTGTGGACTGTAAAGAGTAATATATATATTCAGATATATAAGTAAGTATTATTATGGTATGTGTGAAAGTATACTATAATGAAAAAAGTCAAAGCACAAATATATTTTATATATAAATCTGATATTTCTTTACTGACAAAAACTTATAGCAATAGCTACAACGTATCGGTTTCAAATTTCTTGGTCAAATACTTGTCGATGATATAGATCAACGAAGATTTCAATACAATTGATCATTCTGATAAGGATACAAAGAGATGCCGATTCTTTTGAACTGTTTTGAGAAGTTTTAAATGCTGTAAAATGGTTTGCAGTTTATTAAAATTTAGTTAGCGTTAGATAACGGGAACGTATTTACCTATCGATTGGCAACATTATTATGTATTTTTTCCTACTTGATTGAGACTAGAAATTCTTAAACATCAGGATTAACAAAGCTAAAGCTCATTCGTTTACTTTATTTTAGTCATAATACGCATTCCTAAGGTATTTTTCTTCTTTCTCTCTCTCTCTCTCTCGCTCTCTCTCCCTAAGTATCAATCTTTTAGCCATTTAGTTGCCAGCTAACACAGACCGACCACATGTCAATTGTGACTGGCTGTCAGAAATGCTGTTTCAATGGCCCAAAAAAAAAAAATGCAGCTAAAACGAATTGATTTTCAGGTTTGCCGAACGGCGTTAATGACTTTATTTATCTGAGTACACGCAACAACAAAATATTCAAGTCAAAACATAAAGTTGTTTCTCGTTTTGCATAAGTTTTTCACGTTAATTGACGCTGTCAGCAAAATGTTTAAATAAATAAATAATACAAACAAAAAACAAAGTAGGAAAGTATGCTGCTGAACATAATTTTATCTGTGTGCTGCGTTATGTGTATGGCAAACTCTATAAATAATTGCGGAATTTAGGTAAAACATGTACATGTCACGTTCAAATGTCAATCAACGCTCGTGTGTGTGCAAGGAGCCCCAACAGAAGGGGCAAGTAGCTAACGGGCAGGGCAGGTGTCGTGGCAAAGCATACAATATATATATTCATTTTTTGGCGCATTTTGCAAGTGAGAAACAATTTGTTGTGTCTTTCTCTGTGTGTGTGTGAGCTGCAAATGCAACAACGAAGAAGAGAGAGAGAGAGAGAGAGAGAGAGCGAGAGAGTGACAGACACAGTTGGGGAGAGATTGGCTTGGGGGGAAGTAAAGTATATGTGGTCAGGTGGAAGATGGAGAGGAAGCCTGTGCTAGAAGCTTGTTTTGCCTGGTTGGCCTCATAGACTTGACACCGAAATGTCAGACATGCACCAATATTCTTGTGCTAATTAACTGTGGAATAGTATATGGCAGGAAATTGTTAAACAAAAATGTATCGAAAAAAACTCTTTTTTTATGTGGAATACTTTAGAATACCCTAACCACAAGAATTACTCGAAAATCTATTTAAAAAATACTCGCTATAAGAAAGTTTATAAACTATCTCCATAAAAAACTAATTTGAAGTTGTTTATTATAACATAAAGTTTCTTATCGTTCTAGCAACTCTATCTTATATTTTCTCATAACCGAAACTCTTGCATAACTTTCTTAATTCTCTCTTTAGTTCCATGCAGCAGGCAATTCATTAACTAATTAGCGTCGTTGTCATATGCAACTTTTTCTTTTGCAATTTTTCATCTTGTTTTTTGCACCTTTTCCAGCAATTTTTTTATTTATTTTTTTCTTACACTGCCTTTGCCACTTTTGATGCCACTTTCACGTGTTAAATTTATGCTTATATTTTTGTGTTTTAATTTTTTAATTTACTTCATTTTTCTCAACATTCTGCTCGAGTCAAGCTCACTTAACCTTGTTTTATATATTTTTATTCTGTTGCCTCATCCCTCAGTTAGCTCTCTGTTGTCTTTTACCTGACTTTGTAATTAGGTTAATGGATCTCTCAGCGGCTGCGGCTGCTGCTGACGCTGCTACTGATGCTAAAACTGGCTGCTGATGCATTTAAAGCACCCAAAGCTGTAAGCTTTAATGAGCTACAAAATGTTTGCAGGTTTGAGTCAGGGTCAGTGGCTAATGCGTTCAAAAAGGAATTGACTTCTAAAGAGCTGAGGTTTTTAACACATATTTAGAATTATATTTTTTATTATTTTGATAAGTAGCTAAAACAAAAATGTTGCCAAGAAATATTTCTATTAACGTATTCCAAATATTTTCACACTCTTTAAGCTATGCCTAAAAACTATCTCCACAACTTAAGCACAGCTAGATAAGCTGTTACCTCTTCCATCTCAATCCAAGTAACAAGATATACCAGCATAAAAATCTCAACTACAAAGAGTTTAACGTGTTCTACACAGCATAACGAAGAACAATCATCAGCAATTTACAATAATTCTACACACACACACACACACCGAATATTCTTTCAACAACAAGTACATAGAAAATCACAGCTGTCGACAGCTGTGTTTATTTACCTTGTAACATAATCTAGCAACATCTCTGCGTGAAGGGTTTCAATCAAAATTCAACGCACACACGCACACACATAAAATCTCAACAACTTTGAGAATAAAGAAAAGTAGAAAAATGAAGGATGAAAGAAAAACAACACCAAGGCAAGAAAACATTAGTTTTCTGTCAAATTTGCCTTTAATAATAATAATAAAGATCATATATATATATGTAGATTTTCCAACGCCCACCCGCAAAAGGAAACACAACGACCACGACACTGGAAACTGTTGATTAAATTACAACAAAAATATATATCTATGTATGTATGTTTGTATATGTATAACAAAGTGGAGGCTGGCTGTAAGTGAAATGATTGATGGATGTATGCTTGACTGGGTTTTGTTTAGGACTTAAGTGCATGGCAACTAGAAGAAAAAAACATAGAAAATCATTTTAATTTTATTTCATTTATTTGGTTTTTTCTCTCTTTTTTTCTCGTTTTTTGCTAGTATTTTAGTTTTTTTTTTGAAAAGCATTTGAAACATTTCTGGCACAACGGCGCGAACGATTTGAAAATAGCGCGCCGTCGGCAAGCAAATGGTGGGGCAAGCGGAGTCAGGTTGTGGTGGTGATGGTGGTGGTGCTGGTACTGGCTGCATACCACGACGCATTTCAACTCGAACCGCAACGAAATGAAGATGAATTACCCACCAAAAAAAAAAACCCTATACGCTTCAGGGAAGAAGAGAGAGTAGAAGAGATCTATGTGTGGATATATGGAGGAGAACGTCAACGCGCATCGAAAACGATGCAAACGAACAGAACAAATCAACAAAAAATAAATTTCGTTTCGTTTTTCGTCGTTTCGGTTTTGTTTTTGGTTTTTTGCACTTGCAGTTTGATCAAATGTGGTCGTGGTCAAAGCACCTATAAAGTGCCGGCCCGGCGACATATCCAACGGATACAGATACAAATAGTATCTACAGCGCCAAGAAATGTACTCAAAACAACAAGCGCACGACGCGTTGAACTGCAACAACTGTGTTGCGAAATCTCCGATAAAGAATTGAGGTAATATAAATAGCCCCCCCAAAAAAAGATATATGGCCAACGAATCCATCCGTTCGGTTCGGTTCGTTCGTCTTTCATTCTGTCAGTAGTCTTGAGAGTCTTGATGTATTGACATTCATCAAACTGACTTGAGAACATGCAGATATCTCTCTCTCTCTCTGAGAGTGATAATTGTGGCCGTGTCGGAAGGGTGAGAATCGATGAACAACGAATGAATAATAAATAAAATTAACATAAACATAAATTGCCAATTGATATATAGAATGAAAATGTCTGGAAAATTGTGCTAGATATAATATTCACATGATATCTTACCAAGAAATGTTTCCTGATATAACCTTATATAAATGGATGAACAAATTTTTCTTTCAAGGAAAGATAAACTTTATATGTTTATTTAAATTCTGCAACTCGTGGTTTGATCTTTGTGGATGATTATAAATCTTGAGTCATAAAGAAAAAAAACCATTACAACTTGTCGTCCATTTACACATATAATACTAAATCCTCGGCGACTTCATCTACATCTGCTTTAGACTGTCTCAATGACTGACAGACTGACAAACTGACAGAGTGAATGACTGACATAGCTGCTTCTTTTGCGCTAGGCACATGTTGCTGCCCTTCATTGGAGATGCGCGAGCCCGAAAAAAACAACTTTGGCAAATGCAAATATGTTTGTATTTTTTTTTTGTCAATCTATTTTTTTCAATTTAGTGTCGTTCGCGTCAGGCGACAGCAACATGAGGCGGCATTTGTTACTCGCAATTAGTTGCACTGTATTTTATTTATTTTTGTTTTTTAGCCATATAGCAGACGACGCATCTGCATCCCTTTGCCTCTCCGGCAGCTTGGTTGGTGTGTTTGTGTGTGTAAAATGTCGAACGAGAATTGCACATGAAATGCAATTTACAAAATGTTTTCTTCAACGTTTGCATTGCGAAATTTAATTAAAACAGCAGCAGCAGCACCAGCCGCAACAGCAACAACAGCAACAACAACAATGGAAATTAAATGCTGCAGTTGAGTGAGCGACAAGAGCGCCTGCTGCCTTTTTGGTTCGAGTTCGTCTGGGTTGGGTAACTATATTTTGGCCAAAATCTCTTCTCAAGTAAAAACATCAAAAAAAGAGGAACGAAGAAATAGGCCCAAGTCAAGTGGCAGCAGGCCAGCCAGACACAGTCCCCCCCTCCCAACCCCTCCATCCATACCGCTCCTGCAAATGGCCCACAAATATCATTTTTACAAAATAATGAAGCAATGTGTAAGTTGTGTAAAATGCATCTCACAGGCAGTTTGCTTTCTTCATCATCTACTTTAGTTGTGTATCTGTAAGATACAAAACTCTTACTGCATAGCCAGCAATCAATCATATATAGGGAGAGTGGAGAGAAGAAACCTTTTAAATAATAACATTTGGTTCGTTCGTTCGTTCGTGGCATTTTATTGGCATCCGCCACTTGGTACAGCGACATGTGCACGAAACAATAAGATACAGATAAAACAGTCAATCTTAGGTCATGCCGCAGTTAAGATACCCTAACAAACTGGCGTTCATTTGATTTGGCTTTGCTGACTACAAAAGTATGATACTCTCAGTTAGGGTATAACGAAAACACGTCAGAACGAATTGGCCCGCGGCCTCATCAATGACATAAGTACAATACAACTAGACAACATATATCAATCTATTTATCTATATATAAATGTATCTGTATCTTTTAGTTTTGGTTTTTTTTTACCATTTGGCACAAAATCTTTTAGTTTTTTTTTTTGGTGCTGGTGCTACGTGGTAACAAATGCCTCCCTTGCAGCCCTCACTTTGTGTACTGTGTTTTGGCCAGTTTGCCGGTTTCTTATCTAAGTTGGCAGGCAATGCTCATTAGTCACAGCATGGGGTAGAGTAGCGAGGGGGGGCGTTGGCGTGGCGATGTGGCAACGGGGTATCGAACGCGTGAAGCATTGAAAATTGTCATTAGTTCAACATTTGATTTTTTTAGTCGTTGTAGTTGCTACACTTCCTCTTACCCTCCTCCTCCTCCTCAACTGTCTGGCATCAGAAGATCTTTTGTGGGGAGGTAGAAAGAAACAGAAGTGTACGACAATTGTTGTTTATGTGCGTGTGTTTGTGTGCTTTTTCAATGATTTTCAATTAGAAGTTCATAGATTGTCGACACTTTTTTTCCGCTTTGCTTCTTTTTCCTAAGCACTTAAGAAGGCGTGCAGCAGGGCTTAGGATTGTCTTTCAGTTTGTCACAGATTGCGATTTATTATGTGGCAGCTTAAGCCACACAACAGACAGCCATTGATGAAGAGACAACGAATTGTGGTAAATAAGGAATAGAAAAAAAAGTTTAAAGCTTTATGGAAGCGTGGCAGAGGCTTTAAAAGTGCGGAAAGATACAATTTTCAAGTAGAATTATGATGAAAACGTTTCGAAAACCCAACTCGAAAGTATAAAAAATGTTTTAAGGAGATTTTCCATAAGGAATTTTCTTCAACATGTGTAAACAAATAGCTTTAACCCAAAGAAAAATACAAGAACGCGAGCTGAAAACACACACACACATACACAAGAAGAAAAGGAAAGAAAAGGGTTGAAACACACACACAAACAACAACAAAAGGATGCTGCCTTTAATCAAAGATAACAGCAATTTAAACAGAAGAAAGAAAAAATATTTATAATGCAACACATTCATCGACACGTGACTAAATACCCCGTTCCCCGTTCCCCTCCTCCTTCCTTCCTCTTCAACTCATTAATATAAACAATGAAGAGCGACCCTTTTGCCCCGAAAAGGTCACTCAATTATAGCCCTGGCATAACTTAACCCCTTAACCGCAGGGTCAACCACAAAAAGAGCAAAACAAAAAGCAGAAGAAGCAACAAAAAAAAAGAATGAAAGGCAGTAAAAAAAACCAAAAGCAAAATATCTAAAGATGGTCTCGACACGACGCAGACAAAACCGAATCCGCTCAAACCCCATTCAACCATTTACCCATTCAACCAACGATCCACCCACCCACACAGCTATTAATCCATCCATCTTTTCAACAAACTCTTGCCGGCTAAAAAAAATATGTATATATGTACATATATATTCTGTTTTTGTTTGCTGTTGATTTGCGTTTTCGTCATTTTGATGTCAGTTCACTTGACAGAAAAGAAGAAGCCCAGAGCCAAAAGCAACCAGAAGCAAGCGTCCAGTCTTATACACTGTGACAAAAAGATACTACAAATCTACAAAGTGTAGTAAAGAAGTATGTATGTTAGATACTCTTTCACACAAAAACTACCTAATGGATTTTAATGAAACTTTGCAATATTATATATTATTAATCCGAATAACATATAGGCTATACTTTTTAAAGATATTGTGTGATATTGTCAAGGAACTGAAGTTGTAGGTTAAGAAATTATATCATTCGGTTCGAAATACATTAAGCTTTCAATATTTAGGAGATAATAACATATAGGCTATACTTTTTAAAGATATTGTGTGATATTGTCAAGGAACTGAAATGGGAAGGTAAGAAGTTATATCATTCGGTTCGAAATACATTAAGCTTCCAATATTTAGGAGATTCGATTTACTTCATGCCCTTTTTCAAGTGTATTGTATGGTTGTATTCATATAGACAGGCCTAAGGCAACCGTTGATCACTTATGACAACAGTCCACATATATATATATATATCTCTCCAACTCTCCTCTCACTCTTTCGCTTTATCTCTCTCTCTCTCTGTCTATAGTTCATCTGGCGTCTGCTGCTCTTATAATTTATGTGGAAAATATCTGTCATGGCGCGCACGACGACGCAACATAAAACAATTTTCATATTCTAGTTTCTGTTTCTGTTTCTAGGCATTTTCTTTGTGCGCGTAATTTACGCGCCGCTTTTCATGTGAACACACAAAAAATTTCGACTAATTCGTCTGTTTGGTTTGGCCTTTCTTCATATTCATGTTGTTGTTGTTGTTGTTGTTGTTGTTGATCGCTTTTCATAATTTTTATTTATGGAAAATGCTTTTAAAAGCGCATAAAAAGAAAACACAAACAAACACAGTTCAATTTGTTTTAATCTGTGTATGTTTGTGTGTGTGTTGGTTTTAAATTGATTTACGTTGAGAAAAAGTATCTGCAAGATACATAATTGAGGCACAGATCGTTTAAATTTAATTTAATTAACCATACTTCAAGAAAACATTGTGAATGCAAATTGAGGAGAGGCGAAGACGAAGGCAGCGGCGGCGACGGCGGCGAGGTGGAGAAACAAGGAAAATTATAGTGAAAAGTCACCGCAACAAATCTCTTAACAAATTTTCACACAATCTGTGACTGTCACATGTGTTGCGGTGCGGTGCGGCACCTTCGTTCGTCAGAGGTGGCAAGGTGGCAGCAAGGGAAAATAGCTTGTGACCTCTCTTCTTCCCCCCCCCTAGATGCCTGGGGCCAAGCAACAAAACATATGACTCGACTCGTTGGCACAATTGAAATTTGTAGCTGTGTGAAATGTGTTTTCTCTTGAATGAATAATTATTGTTATTGTTGTTGTTGTTGTTGAAACCAAGGTGTTTGAATTTCTTTGTAGGCAACAACAAGATAAATTTTGTATATACTTAATTTATTTTGGCATTACTACGTCAATGCGTGAAATATTTGGTCTAATTCGTTGACAATTGGCAATGAGCAAACCAAAACCAAAACGCAAACAAGAACAAAACAAGAAAACTTATCTCATCTACATGCGTAATTAAGATACCTCAAGAAATCTCTGCCTGACACTAATTGAGCATAACTACACTTGTGTTGAAGTGTCTTATATAAATCTTCGGCACGTGATCGAAGCGAACATTCCGAAAAAAAAAATTGAAATCTTCTTCCAAAGAGATTTTGCTTTCATCGTTTCTCGCTTATCTTCCGATCTGTATATCAATTAGTAATTATTATATAATTTTAGAGTTCTTCTTCTTCTTTTTTAACCTGTTATGGTATTATAGACTGGGCTCTTTGCCAATTTTCTAAATGTAGCCAGAAACTTTTTGATCAAATTCAATTTCTATTCGGTTAAATGATACGTTAATGCATTTTTTGTATGCCTAATTTGAGAAAGAAGAAATGATTCAAATATTGCTTAAGTGTTTTTTTGGAACGAAAATTCTTTTGCTCATTTTTTGTTTTCGAACAAATTCCTGTTAAGATTTAGTCTAATGTCTTCGTAATCCGTGGCATCAGCTCCCCAATTTGTAAAATGTTTATTTAATGCGTTGCTTACTTTATTTTGGAGTTCAGATCATCATCATCATCATCTTTGCATCTTTGCCCACTTGGCAACTTAAACAACCACTAAACCACAGACACACAAACACGTGGCCATAAACACACACACACAGACAGGCCGGGGAAAAGTTAGTGCTGGCGGGAAGAAAAAAAACAGACCGAAATAAAAATTGCTTCATGTTGTGAGGTAAATTTATAACAAAAGCAATTGCAGTGCTATAAAAATTACATTTAGCCATAGCCCCCCCCCCCCCTACACCCCCTCAACATAGAATGGACCATAATAATCAACACCACCTGCGACGATGGACACAACTGGAGCGAAGGGCAAGACGTAAGACGAACGACTAAACAAACAAAAATGAGAAGAAGGAGGAGGAGGAGGAGGAAGCTTTTTTGACTTGTCTTAGCTAGTTTAATAGCCCAAAAAAGTGCGAAACGCCAGGTGCCACGAGAATTTTGAAGGGTAGGTGTAAAGGTGTAGCGAAATATCAACACAAAATCAATATAAGAAGGAATCAAATAAAATCATATGTGATCGAAGTTCTCTATTCTATATGTCAGTCATGACCTAGCACCCTGTTTCTCTCAGTGCACGTAGCGCTAGACAAATGTTTACTTTTTCGGTTGGGCAGCCACTAAATTAGATATCCAACAAACTGCAAACAAACTGTGTGAAAAAAACTCTCCAAAAAAGAACTTTTAAATGTGTTAATCATCAAATGAAAAGAGAGACAGGGAGAGAGAGAGGGGGGTGGCGGGGGTAAGGAGAGCAAAGTGCAGACGCCCTCACACACACACACACAACAGCTGAACCGTTAACTGAACTCAGTCGACGACGAGTTGCATTAAATATTTGTCAGCAGTTTACCAAAAACAAAGTTTGCACACCTGACACCCCCCTCCACCCTCCCCTCTCTCTCGTGTGGCAACTTCACATGTTGTCAACATACAACAAATTAACACATGTCTCTGTTTGTACACATTTAAATTTGTATTCTTTATTTTGCTTTTGCTTTCTTTTTTTCTGCAACATTTTTCCAGCTGTTATTGTTATTATTATTATTCTCTGTTTTTGTGCATCTCTTTATTATTCTTGTCAATTGTCTTTTTGATCAATATTTAAACATACTTTTTTACTTGAACCTTACTCACAACATTGCGTTTACTTTTAAGGGTTAAAGATCGAAAGTGCTTACTTTGGAAGGGGTTCGGTATTGGGTATGGTAATGGGTATGGTATAGATAGTTAGAAGCAGTAGTTAACTCTTATCAATCAAAAGTATTCTTAGCTCTTTTACTCAAGCTTTACTCACATTTAATTTACTTTTAAGGGTTAAAGATCGAAAGTGCTTACTTTGGAAGGGGTTCGGTAATGGGTATGGTAATGGGTATGTTATAGATAGTTAGAAGCAGTACTCTTTTACTCCAGCTTTACTCACATTGAATTTACTTTTAAGGTCTTAAGATGGAAAGTGCTTACTTTGGAAGGGGTTCGGTAATGGGTATGGTATAGATAGTTGGAAGCAGATGTTTCTCTCTTTTAAATCCATTTTATCATTTGTCTAATCTGCTAAATAGCTTATCAATATTACATTCTTTAATTTCAAGCGCATTCCATTTTCCCCTTCCCCCTTTTGAACGCAAATATTTCATCAGACTAAAACGCATTCCACACAAGTTCAGAGGAACACCCACATATTTGGCGCATATACAATTACACACATAACCATATATATATATTTCGATTGTTGTTGCTGTTACTGATAGCATTCAGTTTTAAAGAGCTTCCAGCTAAATAATTTGCATTTCCAAACGAAAAACACAAGTGAAAAAAAAAATAAAATTTAAATACTTTTCAGTGTTGTTTGTTTCTTAACGGTGTGAACGAACTGTCAAAAGTGCGCTAGATAAATAAATACAATATATATATATATATATATGTTCGTATTGTCAAGTTTATCTCACTTTTATCTGCACACACAAAACAATTGTCATGGTTCGCCTGCTTTAAATGCAATCAACAATGCAAAAATTGGGGTTAACGTAACAAAGTTTCTGTTCATATATATATATATACACGTATATATATATCGCAAAGTCTTTAAAGTTTAAACATATGTGTTCTGTTATCAACACTTGTTTTTGTTTTTTATCAGTAGAAAACGTGAGCTAAAGCAAATTGAACGAACGCTTCCGGTTAGATACCTGACAAATAAATTGATAAAAAGCTAACAAAAAAATGTTGAAATCTTGAACTTAAGATATAAAACATATGGATACTTTTCAAATATATTAAACTATAACTTGCGAAGATATAAATCATATCTATGCATACTTTTCAGATATATACAACTAAAACTTATGATAAAGCTCTTTAATGCTTAATTACATGCGAATTGATCTCGTGGTTTGGATAAACTGTATCCAATCCATCATTGTTAATATAATTTCTGCAATTAAGGCACAAAGTGCATTCGAATTGATTGAAACAATCTTTTATGTATTTAATTGTTTTCATAATTAATGAAAGCGCTCTAAAAGCACTTAAAAACGCATAAATAATTAAGAACATACCATACATTAATTAACATCAAAAGCGACCATTGAAAAACTTACCTATAAAGACAAAAAACAAAGAGAGAGAAAGAAAATTAGTTAAAAATGCTTTAAATTATATCAATATGTTATTCATAAGATCTGAAATACTAGCTGACCTCGGTTTTATTAATTTTTCGTATTTTTAATGCAAAGATTTTTATTTTCATTTTCATTTTGATTAAATTGTAATTTATGTGCGGGGCATAGTTTGAAAAAAAAAATGTTTGTGGCAGATTTTGCTTAACATGCGGATGGCATTAATAACTTGATTAAGTAACCTTCAATCTCTCCCTTCATTTCCCCCCCTCTTTTTAACCAATCCATCTGTAATTAAGCGAATGCGTAATCAATTGCAATTGCTGGCCAGAGCATAAATAAATAAAATGCAAATAAATTTCACCTTTAAATAAATCAAATGTTTTGTTTTTCTCTTTTTTTTTTTACCTCCGCTGACCATCAACCATATTTTTTCTGCCAATGCAGCAATAAAAATTAAATGCTTCAAAAAAAGTGAGAACAAAAACGGAAATGCACCAAAAATGTGCGAAAAAAATACGCTATGTTAAAAGTTATGTATATTCATAACTTAATCACAGCCTATACGACCAACTCCTGTTATACAGGGTATTTGAAATCAAACATGGCGCTTTACACGTGTTTGCCACAGAGTATGTCTATATAGATATATTATTTCAGTTTATTGACTTTTCATTAAATGCTGAGGCAGCAAAAATCAACACTTGAAAAGTGAAGACAAAATTGGGCATAAAATTTGATAATTCAATTTGAAAGAAAAAAAAGCTGTAAACTAAATTTGACAATTTAAAGCTAAATTTTGATTTATGAAACGAGTTAAAGTGATTCATTTATAAGGAAAACAACTTCAAAATTTAATTGTTGTATTTTTTTGACATTTTCTTTTAATATTTTCCAACAAATTTCTTTTTCAAACAATTTTTCAAAGCTTTTTCAGTTAAATAAAATAAATATGAGTATTTTTTCAAACAAACATTTTCAACGGTTTCTGAGTTTGGTTTGGAATCGGTTCGGTTTGTGGTTCAAATTGGGTCAATTCATTAAAAAACGCGTTGCAAGAGAGCGAGAGATGGAGAAAGAGAGAATAAGCAGAGGAAATGCAACATTCGAACAAAGCAACAAAAATGTCGCCAAATGAAATGTTGAGGAAAAGAAAGTAAAGACAGCATCAGGGTGGAGCACATGCCAATACCAGAAGCAACAAGGCAAACAACACACATAAAGACTGGTGAAGAGAGAGAGAGAGAGAGAGAGAGAGAGAGGCAGAAAGCAAACACACATAACTTAACCCTATAAGTATCGGAATTTTTGGAATTCGCATTTAAAGATTCTGGCAGTAATTTATGGACTTTAATGGAGCCTAAGATTGTGGCATTCGTTTTGAAATGAAATAAAAAAAATGCTGTAAATGTTTTTTTTTTTTAAATGTTGTTTAACGCATCATAAATATGCACAAGCTTTACGAATGGTTGCGCTCTAGAGTATTGGCGTTTAACGGGTTAAAAAGCTGCGTCAGGCAAAATATTGCATTTCATTGGCATTTCGCAAAAGAACAGGAAAAAGAGCAGCCAAAAAAAAAACAAAAACAAAATACATGTTTACGCATACACACAAATTCACAGACGTACAGTCGTATATAAATATATATATATATATGTAAAGCCCCAGCACCGTTAGCAACACCAAAAGTAATAAAAGTAAGAAAGACCAACAAAGAATCGTTGCCATAACAAGCAAAGGAAGAAGAAGCAGCAGCTGCGCCAACAGTGCCGAAAAAAAAAACCGTAAGCGACGTCGACGACGCCTTTGCTAAAATGCAGTCGCAGTCAACGTTGACTTTTTGGCGGGCCATGCACATGGCACTGCACTGCACTGCACTGCACTGCACTCGCTCGCTCTCACTGTCTGAGCTGAGCTTGTGAGAGAGAGATTCGCGCTGAACATGTGCAAATGAAGTGAAGCCGGCTGGCTTTCAACCTTTCGTGCTTGTTGCTGTTGTTGTTTGTTGACAATTGTTGCTGCTGCTTTTTATCTTTTGAACTTAGCACGATCCCACTAACACACAAACACACACACAGAGATACAAACACACGTACATTGAAAAGCACTCACATTTTATTTAATATTTGGCGCGTTTTTACTGTTTAACGTTGTTGTTTTTATTACTTTTTTTTGTTTTTTTTAGTAGGTCAGCGAAATTGTATTAAGTGTGTGTGCAAA
Organism: Scaptomyza tumidula; assembly: GCA_035044465.1. NCBI lineage: Eukaryota > Metazoa > Arthropoda > Insecta > Diptera > Drosophilidae > Scaptomyza > Scaptomyza tumidula. The sequence continues at coordinate 17,347,106 of JAWNNW010000444.1, forward strand.
AGCCGCTGCGTCGACGCGTCAGTTTGGCAGTCGCTGCGCTGCAGTCGCTGCAGCTGCGCAAAACTTGATTTCAGTAAAACAACAACAACAACGACAATGGCAACGAGAGTTTTGCATTGAAGGTAAACCGGCGCATAAAAACCGAATGACGAAGAAGAAGCAGAAGCAAAGACGGCAAAACTGCATTGAATTTGTATTTTGTGATTTGGCGTTGCATTCGCAAAGCGAAAGAAAAAAGAAAAAACGGCTAAAAACGTGTTTCGGACTGCAGCGCACACAAAAAGCGAGCAAAAAACCAAAAAGCAACGAAAAACAAAATTCAAAGAAAAATTTCCATAAAAAGAGCGTAAGCGCTCCGAAGAAGTCGACCACAAAGTTCAAGCACCTGCCCAAAAAAAATATATAAATATATAAACATATATACGTATGTATACAAACATACGTATAAGAAAAAAACGAGTGTACGTAGAGAATAAAGAAATAAATGTATAAATCAACAGCAAAAAGCAGAAATGCGGCTACCATAACAATTCCATTTATTTTATCTACGTGTATGTACTTAACTGAGAAAATGCCGCTACAACAGCGCGGTCGACGTCGACGTCGAGCTGCGCTGCTTGTGGCGTATGGCAAGGCAATTGAGTAATTACAATCGACAGCGTGCAGTAGCTGCGAAAATAAATATCCACCTCCACCTTCACCACACCACGCCATACCACACCACAACACAGCACAACACACACACACACGCCCCACAAAACTGAAAAAAAGGGCAAACAACAGCAAGAAATGCAGAACCCTATAAATAGCGTATGTTAAGGCATAAGGCAAACACAAAAGAACGCAGCAAATACTATATATATATTATGTTGTTATTGTATTTTAAGAGATCCCAAGCAATTAAAAGTTATGATAAACAACTTTTTTTCTTTCCGATTCCCGCACGCACGCACCAGCAAGAGAGCGGCAAAATGCGACAGAGAGAGACCGAGCGAGAGAGCGAGGTGAGTGAGCGTGTCAAAGCTCCCACAAGAAAGCAAACACGCGCAAAGAAAAGAGAGCGTGCGCCAACACAAAAAGTGAGAGAGAGAGTAAGATCGTGCTCGTGAGCGTAAGCATAGAAAGCCAAGCGAGCGTGGCGAAAGAAAGCAGCAGCAGCAAACGCACACGAAATAATTCTGCCAGTGACGAATTATGCAAAGGGGCATGACTTGAAGCTGCTGCGACGCCCGCGTCACTTTCAACGTCGCCGCTTCTGCTGCTGCTGCGGCTGCTGCTGCTTCTTCTCTAGCGATGAGTCAAAATGGCCAAAAATTGCGCGCCAAAAATAAGTGCAAAAGAAACTTTGTTGGCATTAACAAATTGCTTAGCAATGCCACTTTGTACATAGCAATTGTAATAGTCATACAAGCAAAGGGGTTGTGGGGGATTGTGGGGAGGGGTTAGGGAAGGGGATGCCTTTGAAATAAACTAAAATGTGGGTAAAAATAAACTGAATAATTAGAATAGAAAAATTAATTAAATGTGCGAACGAAAAGGGAAAACAAGAAACAATGAATCACCTCAATAGTTATCGATATATATCGATACAATTTCATTGTACCAAGTTGTCGCCAGCTTACTTTTCTGCATATTTTCACGCAGTTTTCTTAACATTTCTCTTTAATTGTAGTTCCTTGTTTAATTTTGATTATATTTTGAACATTCTGACACGTTTGTGTATCTTTTAAACATGTTCAAAAGTATCTTTTGGTGTTTTAAGTATATATCGTTTACGGTATTCTTGTACTTAACATTCTTAAACGTAAACTAACTTAAGATGATGACTTTTGTAACAACAGCCATTACAACACACACACACACACATACACACAGAGATAGAGAGAGACACAATGATAGACATTCCTAAATGTATCTACAAGATACACAAAAACTTACTACCTGTAACGTGTGCAATTGCCAACTAGAACAACACGTTCAACCTGTGACAAATGCGAGACAGACAGACCAAATCATGCAGGGTAAGTCGGTGAGGGGGGTAGGCAGGGGCTGGAAAGGGGGAGGGGGGAAGAGAATAAACGATATAGTAAAAACGTGTTTTTTGTACGCTATTTATCGAGCTATACCCCCCCTCGCCCCTTCGCCCCACCAATCCTCTGTTAACTGGGCAGAAAACGTGCTTTTAGAGAATGGCCAACTGGCAACTGGAAACAGAATTGTATCTAATTAGTCTCTCTACCGGTCTCTAAACACACAGCAACCAATTGCTCAAGTCTTACAACTAGTTACAACTACCATTTCCCCACCCCTCCCCCCCTCTCTCACACTACCCTTCTTTTGACCTGCTTCCCTTCTTAACTTAACACACTTGCCACTTGCTACTTGCCACTAGTGCCCTCGTTTCTGTTGTTGTAGAAGGGGGAGTAACGGGAGGAAGGGTAGAAAGCTACGCCCCTATTTAATATATATATATTCTCTATTCTTTTCATTCGTTCTCTCTTCTTTTTCTCTCTGTTCATTCTATGCTGGTTTGGTAAGTAAAATGAAATTCAAAAAGTTGAATGCGACAAAAGTTTTCGTCGTTGTTGTTGTAGTTGTTAATAGTCTCATAAATATTTTCACACCCACCATAACAACAACAACAACAAAAGTAGCAACAACAAATTGTTAAACATGTCAGCTAAATAGCAACATTTTTGTTGAAATAACAATAAATTTTGTTTATTACATATTATGCATTTTTTGATGTTGTTGACGCTGCAGCTTTTATTACTACTTAAATGATGCCATTTGCCATTTGAATTATTTATTTCTAGTTGATTTGTGATTAATGGGAATTCAGTTTTAAGCTTTATTGGTTATTGAATTGGTGAATTCGTTTTCATAGGGTTTTAAGTCTGTATTTCTGTAGATTATTAGTTACAATTCGTTATCAAATACTTCGAAATTCATTTCCGAGTGTTCATTGAGAGATAAAAGTTTATTTATGATAAAAATTGATAACAGTCAAAACGAATCTCAAGAGGATGCGAAAAAACGTAAAATGGAATTGATTTCTTCACAGAGTTCTGGATTCCGTTACAACGAAAACTTTCTTATATGGAAATTCGATATAGATTTACCCAAAAAGCAGATTTAAGAGTTTATTTTGAGTTTTGTATGTTTATTGAACGAATATTCAATATATTCATTTGATGCACGATAAATTATTTATTAAAGTCAAAACGAATCTCAAGGAGATAAGAAAAAACTTTGTTGAGTAAATTGAGTAATATATATATAATTGATTTTTCCACAACGAAAACTCTACGAAAACTTTATTGTATGCAAGTTCAAGTTTAAAAGAGTTTTTTAACGACATCTGTAAATATTTTTGCTGTTGCTTTGTCTCAAGGCTTAGGCATAATTTCTCTAACTATTCTACTCTCAATCTTTCACACTTTCACACCATTTCTTTCTCTGCCTTCTTTTCTTTTGCGCCTATTCATGCCGCTAAGTTTCCTGTACAACTAAACGAAATATAAAGCAAAACACATCTTGAGAAGGGAATTATTATTTTGTGCAGATCATTTTGCTTGGCTTTCTTTGAGAGTTGCGCTTAAGGCCATGAGATCATTAACACGACTCCACTTACACGATTATGGTCCAAAACGTTGCAGCAGATACAAAACAATAAAAAGATATGTACACACAAACACACACTCGCATGACAATTGACTAACGTCAAAGCGAGCATTAAAATTGAGCAAAGCGCAAAGAAACAGAAAAATAAAACCAAGCAAAGACAAAGGGGGAAGCAGGAGAGGGGGGGGGGGGGGCAAGCCACACGTCACATTGCGGACGACGTTCAAGTTCAATAACCTGGCCAACAGTTACACAAACACACACACACACACATACAGAGGCAATTACCAAATAATGTGCCACACATGCACATGAAACCGCCAAGGAAAACCAAAAAAACAATCTTAAAAAACCAAAAAAAAGAAGCAGGAGAAACCGAAACAGAGAAACACACACAAAAAAAAACGAAGTGAATTGAAACAAAATATGCGACGATTGGCTTACATAACAGCAAATAATGTTAAAAAGCCAGCCAGAAAGATAGAGAGAGAGAGAGAGAGAGAGAGAGAGAGAGAGAGAGAGAGAGAGGGAGAGAGAGAGAGGGGAACGAAGAGTGAGTGCGAGATACAAAGTGAACCGAGAAGTAAGCACAAAAATAATGACAAACAATAACAAGCAACAACAAGCAACAACAACAACGAATAACAAGCAACAAAAAGAGTCCGCAATTGAAATTACAGTTCGTAAAAAAAGGGGCAAAGCCGAAGCACAAAAAACAAATCTGGAAATAAAAAGTAAAACAACGAAAACAAAAATTTTGTGATCTGTATGCAAAGTTCGATTACAGATACATTTACATGTACTTTGTATCTGTGAGTAACTTAAGCACTTGGAAATTAGAAGAGAATGTTTTTTTTTGTTAGGTGTTGAGCAAATATTAAAGATACAAAGCTAATGCTAAAGCAAATTAAACAGTTTAGCTAAAGTATCTGACAGATACATATGCATTAAGCTTAAAACATTCAAGAAAAATCACTTTAAATGATTTTTATCAAGTATAAATAACAAAACAAGATGCATTTAAAAAAGTATCTCAAAGATAAAAAACTATCTCATAGGTGAAAAATAACAAAATACTGCATACAGGTATCATTTAGGTACAAAACTGTAGAAAAGTAACTCAAAGATATACAAAGTATCTGAAAGTCTTAAATTGTGGTTGTATCTGACAGCTCTACGCACAACATATTGTTGCACTTAACAATGTTGAAGAGGCGACGGCGCGTGTAGCTTATATGTAGCAAAAGATGCAAAACTATCTGACAGATGCAAAAGTTTTTAACTGCTAAAAGGTGCAAGCACAAAAAAGTTTCCAGTTAAAAACTGTTTGCAACTGTTTTTCCATTCACACACATTTGAGCTTAGCTACAAAAGTATCTTCAAGGTAAAAGTAGTAGAGACTTTTTGAGATACAATATTGGTTTAGAGAAGTTTTCTTGGTAAGGTTTCCCTAGCAATGAAAATAATTAAAAATTTCAACACACAGCTAATCAAATTGCATGAAAATTTCACCTAAAAGATACTTTTTCATAAAGTATATAGTATATGAGAGGAACTTTTTCATAACTAAACTTTTTGTTTGTGGTTATGCGAAAAGGTGGGGGAGGGGGATTGGTTGGGGATTTATTTTGTTTGTATAATATTTGATGGTATTTCACTCACGAAGTTCATTTCGACATAGGGCCAAAAAATATTAGAATTCTTTGAACGTAGAGAGGAGGAGGCGAAGAGAAAACTAGAAACACAAACATTGAAGTAAAGAAAGCAATGGAGAATATGATGATGAAAACGTGGCACGAGCAATCATAATAATAATAAACGAACGAAAAAAAATGTTGTAATGCCTCAAAATGAAAATAAAAACTGGGAGAAGGAGCAGGGAGAAGGAGAGGGAGGAAGTGGAAGTAGTCGAGAGAGAAAGGCATATGAAAAACTAATTGTAGCGTAGCGAATTAGCCAAAAACGAGAAGAACTTGGCTAAACAAATGAAAAGGAAACACGACGAAGAAGATAGAGAGAGAGATAGAGGGAGACGGAAAAGGGAACATTTCTATGCAAGTCACGGCTAAGCCGCAGGGCAACCCTCACCTCACCCAACTTCCACTCGTTTGTAATTGACGCAAGTTGCAACATGGCGAGGGGGGGGGGGGTGAGGTGACTACCGGTCGTGTGCGTGGCATATTGAAAACAGAAAAGACCCAAACGAGACATTCAATTCAACTCGAGAGAGAGAGAGAGAGATTCAGTTAACTCAGTCGAAACAGAAGCGGGTAATAGAAAACCGTTAGCAGCCGTCTCGTAATTGGCATTTAAAAGTATGTCGCACTACCAAAAAAACAAAAAAACAAAGCAAAAGGCAAAAAAGCAAAGAGCATAAAACAAAAGCAAAAGCAATGAGCTGTGCATGTGAATGGCATCAGAATGGACTTGGAAGAGGTGTCAAGGCAGCAAATAGGGGCACAAACATAGGTGTGGGTGCAAGTGAGAAAGAAGGGGGCCAAGAAGGGTTAGGAAAAGAAGTGACAAAGCATATTAAGGAATATGTCTCGAATGGAATGGAAAGAAGGGGCTGGATTTGACCCTATTAAAAATGTGTATTAGGTCAATTTAACAATGTTAAATAGCTTTTAGGATAACTTATTTATCGCCATGCAACATTAAAAAAAGGTTAAATAGTTCTCTTCTGAATAGTCTGGCAACGCTGTTTTCGAATCATCTTGAAACGATAACTTTGGGTGCGATTTGAGTTAAGTTCTTAGATGAATGCAATTGAATAAAGAGCAGGAACATATAACTTCTGATTAATCTTTTCTTTTAAAGGTTTTTTTTCCACTAAAGGAATGTTAAAGAGTTTTCTTTTGACCTGTCTGGCAACGCAGGTTTCGAATCATCTTGAAAAGATATGATTGCAAGCGGTTTGAGTTACATAAACAGTTAAATAAAGATCATTATCATATGACTTCTAACTTCACCACTAAAGGAAACCAAAAAGATATAATCACAGCATAAAAATATTGTTTTCTGTGCCTTTCATGTATCTGTGAAGTCTATATTCCATCTAAAATTAAGCATATTACGTTTTAATACTCTACACTGCACCCTAAGCATCTTATCTACGTATATATAAACTACTTAAGAGTTATATCTAAATCTCTTTCTGCACACACTAAAAATATCAATCTAGTTACCCAAGCAACAATCTCACGCTTTGATTCATGTCCAACAAGATTCATTACACAATTTGTACCGAGAACACACACACACACACACACACACAAAACGCATCATGGATAAGCAAAGAAATGGAATTTCATGCATCTGAACTTGATTCGTGTATCTGTAGCTCAGTCTATCTAACTACGACCTCAAAAAAGTATATATATATATGTTGATTGCAATCACACAAGCTTAAGACAGAGACAGAGAAGAACGGAGATTAAGAGAGAGTTGGAGAGAGATGGCATTCAATTTCGAAACGAATTTAAGCACTCATCAGAGCATAATTCAAGCAGTTCTACGAAAAATTTGCAATCCAAGACACATCTCCAACCCCTCCTCCTCTTTCCCCTCACACTCACTCTTCAGCTCCTTTTCAAGTGAAGAGAAATATTGCTTCATTAATGCAAAGTAGATGACCTCGTTCAACTTGTTCCATTTCACAAGCAATTCACCATCAGGCATCATCTCACTTTCACATATGCACAAAAATGCATTGCAGATACAACTCGTGAGATACAGATACAGTTTTGTATGGGTTAGCCCGAGTAAGAAACAATATATATCGTATATATATGACAAACGACAATGCGGCCATATATCAAATTATATAAACGTGAACTTAAAACAAAAAAATAATAAAAAACCAACTAAACTTCCGACCTTCGAGAGAGATATGAAGAGAACGCAGCATGACATCCGGCAAATACACGAGACTCTACACTACACAACACATATGTATCTAGATACATATTGTATCTTGTTGCTGAATGTGTGAGTGTGTGTGTGTGCAAGCCTTGTAAGTAAATGACAAGAAAATGTAAGAAGAAAAAGCAAAAGAACAAAGCATAAAGCAAAGACGAAGTGACTGGTTGGAAAGGGGGGAGATCGCTTAACATAAGGGACAAAGGGTAGAGGCGGGGGTGGGGGGAAGAACTGCATAACACAGTGCGACATAAATTGAACTTTTTTTTTACATTTTCGCGAACACAAAACGAGAGACTACAAACCAAAAGTTTAAAAGAGCGGGAAGCAACAGACATAAGAGAGTTACTTCTCTCCCCCTCTCTCTTTCGCACTCACAACCTGCCTCTCTTTCTGTGACTTGTGCGTCGCTTGCGGCGCGAAGCATAATTTGTTGTAATTGAAGTTTTAAATTGTCATCCTCTGGAAGAAAAAAAAAACTCACCAGCTGTTGATATTTAGAGGAAAATGCTTTTTAACGATTATTTTTTTGCCTAACACCCCAAAAAAAAATTATAATAATAAAAAGGTGTAACATTGGATAATTCCAGCTAACAGCCCATTAGGCTTGAAAATTTTCGGGGTGTTTAAGAAATGGAAAAAAAGGCGAAACTTATTAAAAAAAATCAAATGAAAAAGGTTTTTAAAGTTGACACGTAAGAAAAAGGTCTAAAAGAACGTTTAATTAAAGAAAGGTCATTTAGGAATGGAGTGTTAAGGAAATGAAACTGAGCGAACATTATGACAAATAAAATAGAAATGATTTTCAGATTACACAAAAGAAATTCTAGAAAAAACGTTGACGCAAAAAGGTACTTGAAAGCTTGTTAACACTGTGTTAGGTAAAAAGTTTCAAAGATAGAAGATTATACTTTAGTTAAACTAAGTTTCTTAATGCTTTGATATTTCTATAAACTTTCTCTATTCAACTTAAAATTATATAGAAACAAATATTGAGTTAAAATAAGTTCCTTAATGCTTTGTTACTTCAATAAACTTTCTCGATTTAACTTAAAATTATATAGAAAAAATTTATATTGAGTTCAAATAAGTTCCTTAATGCTTTGTTACTTCAATAAACTATCTCGATTCAACTTTTAATTTGATACAAAAATTTTCAATAGCCGAAATATTCAAAGCAGAGAACGAAGCTTGTTGAAATTATGTTTAAAACTCACAAAAAATACATTAAGTTAAGCTATGTTTAAATATAGTTATATCTTTGCTTATAAACTGAATGATTCACACCTCAAAATCAAAACCTAATTCAAATTCCAAATGAAATTCTTTTGACCAACGATTGTTTTTTTGTGGGTCAAAATTGAAATAACATTATGTTCAAGTGCAGTCAGGTCATGAATTGTTAATCAAAGTTGTCTTTACTTGACCGAAATATGAATAACAATATTTTTTTGACACATAAAAATTCTATTGGAAACCGTTTACCAATATGGAAAGTAAGCTAAGAAACAGAAACAGCAACAGCAGCTGTTAATTTGTATGCCAGTCAGTTTGTCAGTTAGTCATTCGGTCAGTTTGTCCGTTGGTCGAGCTCATTTGTTCGTTGCTGCTTGCTTTAAGTGTGACTAAGACAAAGGCAACAAAAAAATGCAATCAGAGACACAAAGAGAGTGTGGAGCAATCACAGTTAGCCATTATTGTTGTGTGCAATTGGCAAATAACAAACAATTGTTTAACAAAAAATACTATCTAATAACGTTTACAACCACTTTGAGTTGATTATTTTTTCTCAACTAGAAAAATACGAAAACAAATTGCATGAACATTTCAACACTCTTTCATTACAGAACTATCAACTCGATTCTTTTGGCTAGGGGTTGAACGAACAACAACTTGGCTTAAATGTAAGGACAAAGTATTTATGTTTGGTTAAAAGCAGCTTAGCTAAAGCTGAGTCGTCTCGAGTTTTATTTTTTGCCAATTCATTCATAACTAAGTCAGACACAGACGAACGCCTTTTAACATTATCATCACAATCATCATCATTTGCAGGCAGCAGCAGCAACAAAAGTTTCAATTAGTTCAATTACAAACGTTTCAAAAAGGGTGCAATCCATATATGTGGATGAAACTGAAATCAACCCTTAACAGCTTGCAGCATTGCAGCAGTCGTCGAGTCGGAAAAAGTTGTTCTTTTGTGGCAATTAAAACTTTTGAAATGAAAAGACAATAATAATCAATTATTGTTTATAACGAAAAAGGAGACGAAAATTAAAATGCAAATAAAATGTAAAAGGTGGAAAGAAGCTAAGCAAAAAGAAGGCAGTTGAGTTGAGAAATCTCGACTAGAAGATACTCCCTAAAGAAGCCTAAACTGCTTACATGAATGAACTTCAAATTTCAATATCTATCTTTTCTTCTTGAAATGTATCGGAAACTATGAAAAATATCGATAGTTTGAGTAAAACTCGTAGAAGATACCCCCTAAAGAAGCCTGAACTGCTTACAAGAATGAACTTCAATTTTCAATATCTATCTTTAAACTTGTTATGGCAAAGTCTACTTTAGGCGAGCAATCTCGTCTAGGAGATACCCTTCTTTCTTTACTTCTAGATATGTTTTCAGCTCTTTATCGGAAACGATAACAGTTATCTATACTTTCAGTCAAGATCATGTCTAAAACGATTCGCCTGTTGCTGATCAAGAATATATTTACTTCAGATATCCTTCCTTCTTCCTGTTACATATGATACATATAAGGCTAGCACGATATCCAATCTTTAAGTTCTTACTTTAAGTCGAAAAAACTTGCTTTTATGCAATAAAAATTAAATTTATCAGATATGTCTACAAAACTGTTCAACACTTGAGTTCCCTTAAGTTCAATTAAAAATTAACAATCTAAAAGTCTCACTAATAGAACAACCCTCAAATTATTAACAAATGCAACCCTTATAAAAGTTGTACATTTAAATTTATGGTCAAAAAAAAGGTTTCAAATGCATTCCGGACATTGCCCGGACACGATGCATTTAATTAACAGCCTGGGGCAAGTAAAGGGTGGGGAAAGAGGAGAGATGGGAAGGTAAGGGCCAGCAAATGCTTGGAGTCGGAATAACTGAATGCATTTTCTGGCTACTTCTAGACCCTTTCTGCCTCTCTCTCTCGACCGACAGAGAAGGCCTTGGACGCACATAATTTGCAAAAAAGACCTTGCAGCAAATGAATGTGTGGGTGGTTGCCTGAGTGGGTTGGGTTTGAGTGGTGCAGAGACAGGTAGGCAAAAGGAGGCAAAAAACATCAGGCAGTTGGACAGAATGCATACAGCCTAAAAATGTGAAAAATGAATGGAAAATTGAGGGTGTTGCATGTTGAAAATGCTCATGATGTTGATGATGATGTTGATGATGATGCTGGCCTCCAGGCGCACCACCGAAAAGTGCACTTGCACATGATTACTTCATCAGCGGTGGAGAGAAGACGTAGGAGAAGGGGGTAAGGGGAGCAAAGGCTGTTTTGCTGACTAAGCTCAGTGTTAATTCCTGCTGTCTCTGTCTGTTGTTGTTGTTGTTGGTTTTGCTCTCCTCCCGTTTTGGTCAAACGAATATGCAGCAATCTATTTTTAACTGTCTGGCAGAGGCATCTGCTCGACACAAAAGAGAAAGGGGGCATAGGGGGTGTGGGGGGTTAGCATGCAAAATTTATTTGCCATGGCTGTTGATGCCACCGCGTGCGTCACGCAACCCAGACGCAACGGCGTCGTCGTCGTCGTTATGCATTTACAGCAACGTTGGATGTATGGCAAGGGGGGGGAGGGTGAGGGTAAAGAGGTTGCTAGGAAATGTGTGTGTGTGTGCGTGTGGTCAGTGAGTGGCAGGGGGGGAGCATTGGGGGTGTCTACATAACAGCAGAATTGCAAGCTGCGGTCAAAAATCTGTAGCTTTGGCTTGTATTAAAGAGAGAGCGAGTGAAAGAGACAGATAGCGTGTGGGAGGGAGAGCGAAAGCATTGCTGTTGAATGCAGTGAGGTTAAGCTTCAATCATAATGGAAAAAAGTATGCGGGAGAAATTTTTGTTGAATAACTATAACGAGGGGAGGGGGGGGGGGGATAAACCGCATGTTGGAGCTGGTTATAAGTGGATTATATATTTATAATTATAACTCATATCGCATCAAAAGTGTTGTACAACAAACTTATAAGTGGTCCTAGTGGTGTATTTTTTGTTAGCAGTGTTGCAAAATTCTTAAAGTAAGCTAGGAACAAAAAAAAAACGTTCCCCAAACAGCTATAAAGTAATATTACAAAGAAGATGTATCTAAACTAGATCTAAGTTTGAGTAGAAAATACTTGAACTATATATTTGATTTGATCTATTTTAGTTATAGTTTACTTCATTTTTAAAGAGCTACAAGAACAATTATTGGCATCGAAGTTAAGTGAAAACTTTATCGAAGAATAAAAAAAGTTTTCTTAGTTTTTGATGTTTCAAGTCTTTGGCTACATTTTGAAGGAACAAAAGTTGCCTGAGGCTTAAGTGTTTGACCGAAGGAAGAAGTTAAAACTCTTTTAGCGTTAGTTCTCAACAAGTTTGTACCTTTTTCTATTAGGTAATACAATTTGATGTTTAAGGTTAAGTCAAAACTTATAAATCTTAATCGCTTTAAAGAAGCATAAACATGAAATGTTTTGCATGCAAGTTACAATGACTTTTAGCACCAATTGTTGATCTCTGGGCACACTCGATCCCCATTAAAGAAGCACCCTCTGCGTCCGGTTTGTGTGCATTTAAGCCGTGCATTAAAACGTTTAACCCCGGAATGCAAGTGTCGCTTAAGCGTGTTGAACTTTTGCCTAAGATTGCTTCTTCGTTATTTTTTTTTAGTTTGTGTTTTTGTGTTTTGTTTGTGGCACCTTCCGGCGCATCCCCAAGTGCACTTAATCACATGGAAGTGGAAGTGTGTTGGACAAAGTAAAAGAGGAAGAAGAAGGCAAGGCAACCAGGTGTTAGATCCCTGTGAGCACGTTTTGGCGACACAGTTGTTGTTGCTGTTGTTGTTGTTGTAGTCATCGAGGTTCATGGCACGTAGGCAACACAACGCTCGAAGGCAGGCAGGCTGGCAAAAAAAGATGGCAAAAAGATGGCAAAAGCGTAAAAGCTTAAACGATGCCAAGTGGCAAGCGACGACGATGGTGACGTGGCCTGAACTGACTTGGCCAAAACAGCATAAAGAGGCAAACAGGGCCAAAGAGCGACAACATGGCCCAAAACTCTTGAGAATGATGAGAAGATGCTGCTTCATGTGCTAATTGCGCTGTCAACTCAAGTATGCATGTGTGTGTGTGCGAGTGTGCGAGTGTGTGTGTGTGTGTGCGCGCTGAGAGAAGACGGAAGCAACAGCTCAAATGCCCTCCACGCACACACACACACACAGACACTTACACTTAGAAGCACACATTAATAACGTTAAGAGAAAAATGTGTTGCCTACTTTTCGGCGCTCTCTAAACGAACAACAACAACAAACAACCAAGCAAACCCAAGGAAAAGAATTTTCAACAGAAAAACCAACATTTCTTATCAAATTTCCATTGAATAAAGTTTTCAATTCTTAGAGTGGTTTTCTTGTTTTTTACATATTTTACATTTGGCTCTTTTGCCATCGAAAAAGCGGAAAAAAACAACACAAAAACAAACACAATTTTTTTATCGGCATTTCATAGAGAGATAAAGCGCGCGCCCGGCAAATAGCAGACAGCAACAACAACAACAACAACATCAGTTACAACAATAACAAACAAACAAACAACAACGTTTTTTGGCTACACTGCCTGCCTGGCCAAAATCGATTTTTCCAACCCCTCAACATGTGGCAGAGTCAGAACAGAACAGAACAGAACAGTACAGCAAATACTCGAGAGCCGGCTCTCGACTGACTCTCAATTCTCAATTTTCTCTGTATGTTTGTGTGTGTCTGTGTGTGTGTGTGTGTGTGTCGTCTGGTCGTCTTCGTTGCTGTTGCTGGGTTTTTTGGCCTTTTGGTCTATGATTTTGTTGGCGGGATGGATGCGAACAGAGCAGCGACGTCATTCGCGCAATGAGTTAATAAAGTTTTTGGACTTGGAGACACCACAAGAGAGAAAGCTTGAAATCAGCAGACAAAACAGATATTAATCTTATTTTAAGTTAAAGTGATAAAACAAAATTGAGTTGAGTTGAGAAAATTGTGTTAAATGTTTTATGTGGCATACAAAAAAATCTTATTTATGTTTCTTTACAATAGAAATTTACATTAAACTAAGGAGTTTAAAGCTATTTAATATACAAGATGTCGTAAAGAAAATTCTTGAAAGAAAAAGCTAATCAAGATTTTATTCATTTACTTAAAAGCATTATTTAAGTTAACTCCAATCAATTCCAAAAATAAGCTACACAAGCTAAATCAAGATTTTCTTTATTTGTTTTTATATATTATTTAACCCTAAAAAATTTTAATTTTATTTTAATTTTAAGGTTAATTACTTGAGAGAAAAACCTGATTAAATTTTATGCCAAAAATATTCTTCTTTTTTTTAAAGGGTTTCTTTATTTTTATTTATTATGAATTTAAATAATTTTATAACCTTAATCGTAATAATTGAAGAGAAAATGCTTGAAAACAGAGCTTAATATGCTTAATTAAATATTAAACTTGTCTAAAAACAGAATAAGAATTCAATGACTCCATTTAAAGTTAAGCCTAACCGTTAAGTTTTTTCTATATACCAAAATGCAAAGAAAATTTCTTAAAGCTATTCATTTTTGCTGCGTTAAGTTCTTAACAAAATCCTATCTCAAACAGCACAGACATAAAAGTTGTATGCTGCAACCGTTTGAGAATTTAAATCACCCTTTTTTTTAAAGAGTACTACATGTATAAATAATATAATTTATATATGACAGTCGGACAGTTGAAACAGTTGAAACAGTCTCGCACTGTTTGATAACATTAAGAGCCTCCTCTTGCAAGCTGCACTTCAACCCCCAAAAAAAAGGAAAACGGCAATGTTTGAAAACTTTATCACGAATGTTCCTGGTCGCCATCCCCCTTTTATTATCAGCAGCAGCAGAAGCAGCAGCAGCAGCAGCACAAACAGGGTGCTAAAGTTGCTTGTGGTTGGGGGTGAAAGCCTTCAGTTTTGCTCTCCCCAAACCAAAAACTGATTGAATACAACTGAACAACAACTAAACCAATATATATATATATATGAAAATGTGTGTGTGAGATAGGGGTTGATTCTGTTTAAGTGGAGCTACACACAGCGCACGGATATCGGTTAAGAGTTTTCCGCAGGTAATTATTATTATTATTCAATATTTGAGGGTGGTTGAAATTGTATCACAAAATGTGTTGATGTTGTTGATAGCATTTCAAAGACAAACTAATGATACATTCTCACATGTGTAAGTGTTGTAAGCTGTTGTAAACTGTTATCGATAACAAATAGAAGTTATCATTATTATCATAAAGTGTTACATATTATCGATGATTAATTTTTTCAATTCTAACCAGTTGATAACAAGAAGCTGCTTTATGGATACTTGGAATATTCCTATCGATATATTTATTTCAATAAGATATATTTCATGAAAATGTTATCTTATGTTACAGGCTGTTACTTTTGACGTTTATCGATACCAAACATCAGCTCTAAGGATTATTGGAATATTTGAATAACCAACATCATCTTAATTGATATTGTTTATGTTTTCTTTACCAATTTGAGACTGTTTCTATTCCAAAAGGTTTCGACATATGGTTATTCTAATTTATCGATAACAAAACGTTGCTCTAACTATATTTTTTTGAAGACCTAACTTTTGAACATAGTAAAAACTGTTCTTAGTGTATTTTCGGTTATCGGTTTATCGATAATATGATTTTCGAACTTACCCTAGCATGCATATTGACGTCGTTATCTCCGGACTGTTGTCCACCGGTGCGTATCTTTTTATTTTGGGGTCCCTCGCTGACAACGATTGTGGCCCCGCCACCGCCAACGCTGCCGCCTGCGACAGCACCACCAACACCACCGCTACCGTTGCTCGCACCGTTATAGGGCATTGTGGTCGCCGTCTTGAAATTGAGCGAAGCCTCCGTCGAGCTGAGCAGTGTTTTTTTCGATAGAATCTTGACGTTTACTTTTGGCCGTAGCCTCCGCTTTGACTTTTAACTGCACAATTTAGTTAGAATATTAGAAGTGTGTCTTTTGGTTTTGTGTGTCTCTGTGTCTCTGTGGTTGTATGTGGGTGTGTGTGTGTGTGTATTTTAGAGTGTGTTGTTGGTGTAAGTGTTTGTTGTTGGTGTTTATGTGGCACTCACTTAACGAACACGAAATACTCCACGCAAAAATAGTGTGGAGAGTTTTTATTTTTGAGGGAAAGAGGACAAAAAATGTTTTGTTAAAATGTTGAATTGAAATTTTCGCGCGCGTTTTTTTTTTGTATATTTATACTCTTCTCAATTTGAGTAAGAGAGAGAGAAGTAATTGATATATATTTGCTTAATGTTGGTTTTATTTTGTTAATTTCTTCTTTTCTTTTCTTTTTTTTGATTCCACACACTTTTTCTTTCTTTTTGATTAACTTGCAACTTTCAACCGCATTTGACGTTTTCTTCTTCTTATTGCACTTTCAATTTTGCGTGTTGAATTTCGATATTCGATTTATTTATCGCTTTGCTTTGTGTGTTGTTGTGTTTTCTTTTTTAGAATCAGCTGTAAAAGTAAGAAAGAGAGAGAAAAAGAGGTTATTAAAGCGTGTGATTAAACAAAAAAAAAGAAAATTAATTCACCATCAAATCAAGTGAAAATTCTCAATGCAAATTGCAAAAGAAAAAAAAAGTGGTTTTGTGTAGTAAAAAATAAAACTTTCTAATAATGCAATCATAAAATATTAATTTCAAAACAATTTATTGCGTGTTCATCAATTCATATTCAAAGTTAATTAAAGTGCAAGCAATTTTTATTTAATTTATTATATTATGGTCAATAAAGTTCAAATTCGAACCAAAGTGAAAAGCAGCACAAAAAAAAAATTCAATTAAAATTTAAATATAAAAATATTTTTTGTCATGCTTTTAAATAACTTTATTTAATAGCAAATACTTAATACTACTTAATATTAAGTCACAAAGCACATAAAATATTTTTTCAATGCTTCAAAATAACTTTATTTGTTAGATAATACTATTAAATATTTAGTTTTTAGTTTCTTAAAGCATGCAAAACACTTTCAGCTCTTCATATTGGATAATTTTGTATCATAAAATAGCAAAGCCAAATTTGTATTGAACCAATTTGTGATATATATATAGAGCACATAGTTATCTGCTTATTTATCAGAGAGCTGTTTGCTCAATTAGACACAGAATTATCAACAATCATATCAATCATATCGATTGGCATTCAATAGGCACATTTTTGCTTATCAGCAAAATAATAGAAAAACGCAAAACCAAAAAGAAAAAAACAATGCCAAGAGATAATTTTCGTAACATATGCATGCTAAAATGGACATATTTGCAAGTAGATAAAAAATATGTATATAAAAAAATATTCTATGATGGATAAGGCATCAAAACGAACTAAACAAAATGCCATTTGAATCATTTATAATGAAAGTATATAACAAAAAAGTATTAAATACAATATTGAAACTTAAATATACAAAATAAAGAATTATTGTATGGTGGATAAGGATTCAAAAGGAACCAAGGAAATGTATTTTGAATGTATAATGAAACTAAATACTGAAGAGTATTTTCTACATTTTTTCAACTTGATCGAATAATAATAAAAGCAAACGGAAAACATTTCTCAACAATATTAAATAATACTACTCAAATATATATATTTTTTCAATTCGATCGAACAATGCTTAAGATAATTAAGGAAACATTTCACAACAATAATAATATTAAATATATTTTTGAATATATTTTGTGTGGAGAAAATGAAGTTCTAATTGGAGACCAACAGACATAAACAGACAATGCACAGAGACACAACAAACATGGAGAGCGAGAGATATTGCAGAAACAACCCTCGTAAAGCTGTCGACAATCAGAAGAAGAAGAAGAAGCAGTTACAGCAGCAGCAACAGCAACAGAAGCTGCAGAAGCAGCCAAAAAAAAGGAAAGAAGAAAAGTCTAAAAGCGCCGGCAAAACACAGCAAAAACAACATACAAGGGAAATATGGCCGAAATGTCAAAAAATGCATGGGAAAGGACAACAACAACGGTAAAGCGAACGAAGGGACAGAGACTGAATGAATGACATGGCAAGAGAGAAAGAAAGAAAGCATAAAAGCAAAATTAGAAATGGGAAATGAAATATGGCAACGTTTTTGAAACATAGCCGGAAAATCTGCGTGCAGAAAGAAGTAAACTTGAAATGGAAAGAAAAATGTTGTTTCTTTCGTTGTTGTTGTTCTTGTTGTTGCTCGCGCGCAACCCTTAAAGGGGGACACAGCACAACACAGCACACGGGGGGTGTGGGAAAAAGCTAGGACAAAAAAAAGTAGGAAAAGCGAACAACGCGATTGTTTATGGGGGCGCCACCGTTGCCGCCGCCGCTTCACCAAAAAAAACACAAACAAATGCCGGGGGTTGATTTTTCATTAATGAAACACACACACACACGCACACACACACACAGAAAAAGCGCCGCGCGGAAAAGCGAACGAACTTTTCACGCTTTTCATTTTCATTGTTTATTTAGGTTTAGTTTAGTTTAGTTGGTTTTTTTTTTGCATACCGCGTTTTTTTCTTCGAAAAATGGCTGCCAAGCAACAACAAAAATTTTGCCTTTATAACTGTTGATTTTTTGGTTCGTTCTTACGTATTGTTATCGAAATGTTTTCAGTTTTTACACAATGCAATGCAATTTGTTGTTAAACTTGTTAACTTTGTTAATTTTTCAATGCACAATGTCTCAAAAAAGAAGGACTTTTTGAATAGTTTTTTGATTTTTTTAAGGTTTTTTTGGTGTGGTGTGTGTTGCGAAATTTTTAAGGAACTGCAAACTCTGTCAATTTGTTGGTGTCAATGAGTTGAGTTTTTGTTGTTGCATATTTTGACACTGTTTCGGTGTTTGACTGACGTTTCTGGCCATTAACAGCACTTTACTTTTACTTACATTTGATTAACATTGACAATTGACAATTGAATTGAATTCGCTGCTGTTGCTCTCGCACACGCAAACACATACATAAAGAACACGGCGATGGGGATAGAAATGTGTTTTCGATATTTATTTGGTATTTTTTGTGTTTGGTGTGTTTTATGATGTGGAGTTGTATTTTGGGTAATTTGTGATTTTATCCGTTATATTGAAGACTTCTGCTGTTGTACACTTCGGCGCCGCGCTGGCGAATGACGGTCAAATAAGAACTGAAAACCTGTGAGAGCGCGTTTTTAAACGTCAGCGACAGCGGCGTCGGGTCTGCTATTTTTCGTGTGCACACACACGAAGCGTTGGCAGCGAAAGACACACAGACTGACAGCAAGCGAGAGAGAGAGAAAGAGAGCGTGCGAGCGCAAGCAGCACACGCACAGGTAGCTGACAGCAGCTGCACGCGTTACGATAGGGGTTGCAATGTGTGCTAGAGAGACGACAGAGTGCTGTATGTATGTAGCGGCAGACAAGAAGAGAGTGCCCAAGTAAGAGTAAAAGTACCTTTTATTTGGTACTTTTTATTTTTGTGCTGCCCTTTTTGTTTGGCTATTTCGTGGGTGGCAAAGCAGCACCTACCGGTTACGTTCTGTTGTTGTTGTTGTTGTTATTGCTTCTGTTGCTGCTGCGAAGCAAAACAGCAAAGCAAACGTACCGATTGGCAAACTGTTTTCATGCCTTTCAACATCAACATTTCGCTCAAGATTTTGCACATAATTACTCATTCACATACACGCACACTTATTTAAACACTTAATTACAGAGACTGCGATTATTATTACATATGTATGCACTTTGTTTTGCATTGCAAGTGAAACGGTAAAATAACAACACTTTCACCACCCGTTAGGCGTCGGCTTTTGCTGCTTACCTTTGTGTGTGTGTGTGCGAGCGAGTGTGTTTTGATTATTGTTGTTGCTGTTGGCAATTTGTTTTTGCTGCTGCTGCTGCTGCACACTTTTCAATTATAATTAATAGCAAATATTGTTTATTATTATTGTTGTTGTCTCAAAATTCGCATGCAAACGATTTATTTTCTGCTGTTGTTTTGTTACTGCGATTATCGCGTGTCTGCTGCTGCTGCTGCTGCTACTGCTGCTTACTTCTCGGCGGCCCTTTTATACCCTGATCCCATTAAAAATGGGAAAAAGGGTATAATGAATTTGTGCAAAAGTATGTAACAGGCAGAAGGAAGCATCTCCGACCCCATAAAGTATATATATTCTTGATCAGCATCAACAGTCGAGTCGATATAGCCATGTCCGTCTGTCCGTCTGTCTGTCCGTCTGTCTGTCTGTCTGTCTGTCTGTGTGTATGTATGAACGCGTCGATCTCAGAAACTATAAGAGCTAGAGACTCCAGATTTGGAACTTAAGCTCGCCTAATCCCTAGGCAGTACAAGTTTGTTTCCGATTTTCGATTACTCTTCCCGTTTCCGATATACACATGGGATCGATAACAACAAAATCTTGAAATTGGAAAACTTTGAGATGCAATTTGAATTATAAAACAAAATAATGACAATCTGTGAAATTTTTATCGAAATCGGATAATAAACACCGGAGATATGGGACATTGAAGTTGTGTATGCAGTACGCAGTATGCGCGTACACACACACACACACATATACTTGCAAGCACTGACTGTACGCGTAAAGTATAGGGATCAGGGTATCGTCTAGTCGGGATTTCTCGACTAGAGCCTTCTTACTTGTTTTATTTGATACACAAACAAAACGGAATATGCGGCTGCGGCTGACAGAGACAGAAGAGGCAGGCGCAAGGCAGGCAAATGACACAAAGAGCGAGAGAGAGTGTGAGTGAGAGACACAGTGTCCACAGTGGCCACCAAAAACACAAACAGCGAGAGCGCGTTGTTGCGGGAACGAACGACAAAAAGAGAGAGAGAGCGAGCGAGCGCACTCAATCGAGTTTGTGAGAGAGATTGTGTTATGTGAATGTGGTGTCTGTGTGTGAATGCGTGTATGTGTGCGTGTGAACGAGTGTCTTGTGTGACGTCGACGTCAATGCGGCGGGTCGAAAGAGAGATAGATAGAGAGCGAATATAGCGCACGCAATGGAAAAACTGGCGCGGCGACAACAACAACAAACACAATAATGACGACGACAACGACGCGCGGAAGTATTTAATTAAGCCAAAAAAGTATTTAATTTAAATTGATAGGCATATACGTATGTACGTACTTATGCCGTATGCAAAATGCACACTTACACGTATATAAATATATATATATTTCACAATACACACACCGAATACAATAATAACAATACACAATTGTGCCGTCTCTCGTTGGATTGATTTTGCGTATGTGTGTTTATATGTGTGTTTGTGTGGTCGGTCGTGTATGTGTGTGCACTTTTCTGCTGCTACTGAAAGGTTTTCAACCGTGCGCCACAGTGTCTCAATTCGTACTGAGAAAATGAGCGGCGCGCTCAGCGATCAAAAACACATTTACCCACATTGTGTGCGAGCGGTGCGGCATGTCGTGCTCGTGTAATCGCTCTCATTTACAAGCGTACGCGCACCTCCGTAGCTGTGGCAGCAGCAGCAGCAGTACCAGCACCAGCACCAAAAGCAGCGGCGGCAGCAACAGCAGACGAAAGTCACGCAAGTGTGGTGTGCCTGCTGTTTGCTGTTGCTGGGAGAGCAACCAGAGCGCGCACAAGTGAAATGTGCTTGTTCTCTCTCTCGCTTCCACTCTCCCACACAGTCTTGTAATAAGAGAGAACGCCAGAGCAATGTACATAAACATACACTTATGAACACATGAATTTATATGGGAATGTTTTCTGCATATGTGTGCGCTTCGCTTTGCGACGCGCGCGTTGTTTTTGTTGTTTGTGACTGGCAAAAAATGTTAAGCACAGTGGGCAAAGCCTTCAGAAAATGTTGCATGTGTTACAAAACAAAACAATATCTTAAATGCATTTGTTTGATAAGTTAAGCGGAACATTTATAACTTGTACGTATTATGTTCATAGTTTAGTTTTATTTATATTGTAATAACAGCTGCAAATGAATTTAGCGATAAGCACTTATTATCGATATGTGTTCTGATTGGCCTCTCCATAGTGAAGCCATCGCTGTTAAGAGCGCACGCATTGGCGTTCTCTCTTTACCTTCCATACACGCTCTTTCGACTTTACGCTCTCGTTCACCCACGCGCTCAAACAACGACAGCGTTCGAGTTGCTCTCGTCTCGATGCATTTCCATGCAAACATATTTTTGTACAGACATCTTTTAAATTTCTTAACAGCGCTCTGTTATGACTTAACAGTCAGTGTGATTTTTAACAGCGAGCGTTTGCAGTTATGTTATTTACATTTGTCGTTATTTTTTGAATTGAGAAAATGAAGAACTAACTTTTAAATGGTGTATATATATATTGCATTAAGTAAATTAAGTACGATTTATTGAAAATGACACGTTTAATATTAAATTTATTTATTTTCTTTACAGTTGACTTGGTTTTGCTCCCTTATCAAAGCAAAAACACTCAAAGAAAAAGGCTTAAAAATGCTGCATACCATTTTACGAGATTTGATGAGGATAAGCGTGTGGAAGGGGCGTTGTTGGGTAGTTGTAGTAGGTGTGGGGTTGGGCAGTGTTGGACAACAATGGTAACCAGGGCAGTCAAATAGCAGGACATCATCCTTACCCCCACCTTCCCCACTCACCCAGCTTCTCCCACTATACACATGAATGCCGCTCGATGGCGTTGGTTACGTATTTTCCACTTTACTTTCCCGCTTACTAACTAACCCCTTAACCAAGCCTCAACTTGGCATTGGCATCCTTTTCCTCGTTTGCTTGTCCAAGGCTCAGGCGCTTTGCTTAATGCCAGAGTGCAGGACAGCAACAGCAACAACAACAACAACTGCAGTTTGAGCTGCCTGGTAAACAACATAAACTATTTAGTCTATGCATTGGTGCATATCTGTATGTGTGTGTGTGTGTGCGTGTGTGAAAGGTTTAGTGCTTGTGTATGTGTGTGTGTGGTCATGTGGGGCGTGGCCAAACACGCGCTTCTGGCCCATACCCTAAGTTTAAAGTTAGCTTGTGCAACAGGCAAGCTAACGGTAAAAGGTATTATCAATTTTTAAATCGGATTTCAGAATTTTGTTAAGCTTAAAATGTTTTTAGTTAGCTTAATTATGCTTTTAGTTTGCTTAATTATGCTAAATGCTTTCTTAATAAGTGTAAATTCTTTAAGAGCGAATTTTACGATATTTAAAAATCTGATATTATTAGTTTTAGTTTGCTTTAATATCAAGTAAAATACTTAGAAGGAATTTTGGATAAAATAATATCAACAAATTATACGAAATTCTCAAAAAGCATTTTTGAAAAAAAAAGATTTTTCTTACTTTCCTAACAGGATTAAGCTTAATTTCAAAACATATTCCACTAATATTATAATGTGAAATTTTGTACGAATAGTTTTTACTTTTTCACGAAACTTCCGAAGATTCGGTAGAAGAATATTTTTGGTAAAACATAATGTTTCTAGGTGAATTCCTTAAAAAAAAAACTGCAAACCAATTTTGCCGGTAAAAATCACTATAGACAAGGGCTGCTTAGAACAGTGGAAAATATGATTAAATTCTGATTTTTTACTTAATATTTTAAGAAAGATTTTTCAAATACTGTTAGTTTTCGATTCACCCTCGTTTGTTGCTATAAGTTTGCCTCACAACATTCGATTAGTTTTAGTTATTAAATTATAATTCAAGGTTACAAACCATGTTAAATTATTATTAAATGTAAATAAAATTTAATTAACCTTCAACTTTTTCAATGTTCAAATAGTTGACAAAAAAATATTTATATCAAGATTCAAACCCAAATAAAAATCCAGAAAATTCTGTAAATGATTTCATTCAGTAAATTATTTCTGAAATAAAAGGATATCCTTCAGTCTTGCTATTCTTGACACGATTTTAGTTTTTTCCTCTTTTGGCAATTGAAGCGAAACTCTTTGTCAATGTTTGCATCATAAAATATGAGGATTTAGTTGAGTGTATGTGTGTGTGTGTGTGTGTGTCATTCGCGCTTAGTGCCATGGTTGCCACACTTGTTGCAGACCTTTGTTGCGTTCCCTGTTTCGTTGCTTCTTATCGCTCTTCGCTTTATATAAACACAATCATAGAAAATATGCATTTAACTTAATCGAATTGCAAATATATTTATATATAATATTATATGATATTTATAGGAAAGTCTTATGGTAGTTTATGGGTGAAAAATGTTGAAGTTATTTTATTTTAGTTGAAAAGCAAACAGCTTTAAGTAGTTTGAGGGTTTAAGAAATTGTAAGGATGTGAAGATTAATAAAGTTTAAACAGTATCTTAAAGATAAAACATAATTAAAAACCGATTGCCTTTGAGTATCTTTCCCTTAACCAAAGATTTTAATATTCTTAAGAACAAGGAAGAGGCGAGAAAAATTGCATTAAACATTTATAAAATCTAAAACGAAACCGAATCGAATCCGATTCAATACGCTTTTTAATTATGTTGTATAAATAGCTTGCATTCAACATTAAGTTTTAGTTTCCTTTAGACAACTCTCCATAATGAACGTTTTGATTGTATTTTTGATTGTTGCCAGCATTTTTGGTGCCCTGACTGAAGCAAGACCACCAACCAAATGGGATTAGATATTGACAAAATATATAATATATTTATTTAAACATAATAAAAATGAGTTCAGCAGCATAAAAATTAATATTGTAAGGACTTATCTTCTTGTTACATAAAATCGCAACTTAAATAAGTTCATTTTTATACAGGAAGCATCCCATCCGATCCCATAAAGTATATATGTTCAGCATACTGCATAACTTCAATCTTCCATATCTCCGGGGTTTCTCAGCCGATTTCAGTAAAAATTGTACAGAGTTAGGCAAGCTTATGTTCTAAGTCTCGAGTCTCTAGCTCTATATAGTCTCTGAGATCGACGGACATGGCTATATCAACTGTTGATACTGATCAAGAATAAATTTACTTTATGAGGTCGGAGATGCTTTCTTTTGCCTGTTACATTACCCTTTTACCCACTTTTAATGGGTTCTGGGTATAAAAAGTAAGTCAAGGATAAAACTATTTAAAAAAATCGATTGACTTTAAAAGGGTATACGATTTAATCCTTTTACCAAAGGAATTAACATACTTGAGAGCACGTTGTACTTTAAGATGATTTTAGGATTTTCTCGTCTTGCACTTAATGCCTTCAAATGATAATAAACTCAACTACTCTGCTCTAAGCTAAAGGTTATTTTGTTAACCCAAATCGTCAACTTTAACTTGACTTTCTTTGCTGCTTTCGCTCATCTACTCAGCTTTTTGCTACTCTCACATGCAAATGCAAATTCTAATGCGCCTTTAAATGCCACACATATCAGAGGAAGAAAGGAAAGAAGCAACGAAATCGAGGCTGTGGTACATCGAGAAAAATTTCATTATACAAAACGCAGTTAAATTTATAAATTATAATGGGAGTTTATACGATTTTTAGCTCTGGTGTATAATTAGCTTGCATTAAACTTTCAATTTTAGTTTCCTATAAACAATTTATTAGTATGAACGTTTTTAATGTAATGTCGCGTTGGTGTCCTGTCTGATAGGTTCTGGGATACGATATTGAAGAAAGGATATAAAACATGTATAACAAAAACAGAAAAATAAATATATTATTGTTTTATCTTCTTGTTTAACTTAAAATCGCAAATTAAATAAGTTCATATTTAGATTGTTTATTACAGATAAAAGATATAAAGGAATCGTGTAAAAAAATATTAGAAATATATAAAAAATCGTTAATTATCAAATGATACAAATTAATTATATTTTTGGTCTAGCTTTTGGCCATAAATATAGTTTATAGTTCTAAGTAAGTCATAAATATCTTTCGGAAGTTCCAGTGTGACCCTAATATACTATTGACTGTACTTTTCTCACTGTGTAACTGTTTGCACGTATTTCACAAGCACTCAAAACATGCTGGCAAATCTTTTTCTAACCTTCAACTGTTCTTTGCTAGCTGATAAGCTGCTGCTATCAACGCCTTATACTGCCACGCCTTCGTATCTCACACGCCCCACCCCACCCCGCCCACCTATCTACTCTGTAGACAGCGCAGCATCCGTTTCCGTTGCGCTGCAGCGTCAGCTTAGCATCCTGTTTTGTCAGATTTACAGCTAAAAAAACTCCTTCAAATTCCTCATGCGGTTAAGTGTGTGTGTATGTGTGTTTGTGTGTGTGGGTGTGTGTTTATCTGTGGCAATGCCGGAAAGCGAAACGCTTATGAAAACGTCCGGCAAGTGCCTAGCAACCCACCATCCCCCCACCCCTCTTGGAACCACCCTTGTGAAATGACCTTCTTTGGTTTTCGCTATGCTAAATTTAATATTAACTTTCAACAGCTAATTTTGCAGAGTTTTTGAACAATGCTTGAAGAATTTAATATCCTTGCCCGTTTCAAATGACCAACTGCTTGAATGGCTGAATAGCTGAATGTGTGAATGCGTTTTCAAGCTCAAGCTTTGACTTGTCTCCAAGATAAACAATAAAGTCTTGACCCAGTTCCCACTTTTTCCTTTGCCCTTTATCATCATCAGCTAACGAAGAATCAGTTGAAGAAAAAAAATATAAGTAAAAGTAGCTTTGACGTGGACAAAATACGAGCAAAATAAAAAGAAAAGACAATTTGAATAAGTATCTAGATGGCAGAAGAATATAACTCGCTGGGAGAAAACCCTTTAGGAGTATTTTTTAACTTTTAAATATTATAAAAAAGTTTTTTTAATAAATTTTTGAGTTTTATGACAAATTCTTTAAAGTTTTGAGAGTAATTTTCAAGAACCTAACCGTAAAACTAAATCGAATTCAAAATAAATAATATTTAATAATTTTTTTTAAATATTTTTATGCTTGTGTTTCTTTTAAGAAATGTTTTCTGGAACCCAACTCAACCTTAAACTAAATCAAAACTAAAATAAATAATATTTAATAGTAAAATAAAATAATCACAACTTTAAGATATTTATATAAAAAATCTTTATAAAATATAATTTACCTTGACAAAATATTTTAATTAAATGAAACCAAAACGAATATGATTATAAATGTTTTTTCAACCCATTACCATAAAATGAAGTCAAACTTAGCTGACCGAAAAATCAATAATATATGATTAAAAACTTTTAAATGGAATATGTTTTTATTTTGTTATGCAAATGATATCCTTTTCAAAAATGTTGGGCATGAAGGGTATATAATCATAACTAAAAGTTGTCAAGAACCCCAAAAATTGAGACAGCTTTTGCCCCATTTCACAAACACACACGCACCCTTACATAAACCCATATATTCCTTTAGGGTATCTCTTCGTTTTTTTTGTGTATGGTTTGTGTATGAGATAAGGGTGGTGTGCTGGCTAAAGTGCAGTCAGACTGTCATTGGATCATTTGTCGTGGCATTGTTGCCTTTTTGTTGCTGCTGCTGTTGCATGGAAGTGTGGGGCAATGTAATGCTGCAATAGGGCTTATGGATTTACGCAGCTTATACGACAGTCACAAGTTGAACCAAAAGCTACAGCAAAAAACAAAAACAAAAAAGCTGTGGAAAATGAAAGTATGCACAAAAGAACTTTGCTTGTTTTAGATAAGTTTTAAAGCAAGTTTAAGAAAGCGAAATTGATAAAAGGAAAAATAACTAAGTATTAGAACAGGCATACTGGTTGCAAGCAAGCAAAGCGAAAAGAAATCAACGAAAGTAAAAATCGATGGAGTATCAAGTTAAGTATTTGTGAACAGAAAAATATGTTTAAAATTATAAGAAGAGTTTGTTTAACTCATATTTAAGCTAAAATATATGCTAGAAAAGTCAAACTTGCAAGTTTTAGTAGTTTTAATAGAATAGCATATGATTTCCTTTACTTTTGAAGATAAAATGATTACAGGGTACAGGAAAAAATATCTTAAGGTTCAAAAAATTACAAAATATTAAGACAAAAAATCTAAAAAAATTATTTTCACAATTAAATAACAGTTAAGATTATTATAAATGCAAGCAAATGCTAAGAAACGGTTTTCTAGCTATATTAACAGCTTTCCCAATTTTTACTATAAATACTTTCCAGTATAGAAATGGTTCTATTCAAAGATTCCCATCACAGTTAATACAGTTGAAAAAACTTAAAATTCACTCAAAAGCAAGCAAAAAAAACTCCACCGAAAATTACAATCTCAAATACACACACACACGAATAAACTTGCCCAATGATACCACTTTTGTTGTTGCTGTTGTTGTTGTACAGGAGTGGAAAAAAAGCAACAGAATCACTGACTCTGACGCAAGCTGAATGTACGAAGCAAATGAAGGTGTCAAAATGACAAGCAGAAAAAGGAATCGAAACGAAGGATGCACACACACACACACACAAACACTTGCTTGCTTACTGAACGTGCAATGGATGGATGGAACTGGATCTGAACGGCCTGAACCTGTCTGTCCGTGAACTAACTGCATAAACGCCAAAACGACAGCTAAGTTGCACCATCAACAACAACAAGCAACAAGCTTCGCACAAAAAAAAAGTAAGCGCAAAACACACACTCATACAAAATTGTATCTATGTGTGCATTGTATTGCAGTTACGTGCTCGATGGTCCAGCAAAATGGCGGCATACAAAAAAACAAGAGAGAAACAAAAGCAAAGAAAAGAAGAAAAAAAAAACGTAGTGGACAGCAAAGCCAGGGGCTAAAGATGACTTTCCTATTGACATACAAGCGAAATGGCAAAAGCTACTCTGACAGTTGACATTTACGGGTATACATATATAGCATTTGAATTGATTTCGGGTTTTAAAGCAGCTTAAATTGAATACACAACATATATACCTAAGCAAAATTTGTTATGGTCATAGCTTTTTACCATTCATAACAATTTTTGTTCAACGTTATTTAACATTTTGCTTGAAAAATCTTTAAAAATATATAAAAATATTTTTTATTACACGGTTACCATATTTTTTACCAAATTTTTTAAGTTTTGAATTTACTTACATTGAAAAAATACACAAAAATTTTTTTTTCAGTCCATAAAGTATTAAAATAATTTCAAATAAATATCTCATTTTTGTTTTACCAAAGTTCTTGCTTTAAAATAAATATTTTGTATAATAAAGTCTACTTTTTTAATTGAAAACTTTATTTATTGAATAACCTTGCAACTGAAAAACAGCACCATAAATCTATCCAACCTGTAACAGCAAAAAAAAAAAAAAAAATAAAAATATGTCACTGTAAATTTATTTAGCTGGCTTAAATTCCTGTGAAATAACCTCAACCTAGCCCATCAATCTTTTTTTTGTTAGTCAACCAAACTCCCAAAAATAAATAGCATATAGAAAAAGAACAAAAAGCGCTTAAAGACTTTGCTGATGGCCAACTACTGACATGATGGCTAAATGCCAGTGCCGGGATTTAAGTTATAACAAAACTTTAAATGAGTTCAAGATTGTAGACTTAGTGGCAATCTACCCAAAACGGCACAAACGACACGCCCCATTTTGGCTGATGAAGCGTAATGATGATGATGACTTAGTTTTGTTATTGATTGATGGCACACAGACTGGAAGTAAAAATATGTGTGCGAACAATTTGCACTTAAAAAAAAGTACATATAGGAAAAAATAAAAATAAAAATCAAAAAATAAACATATTACTCATACGCTGCATTAGCTGCATATTTAAATATAGAAAAACGCATCTGAATTTCTATGACCAATTAAAAGTTTTGTACATGAAATATGCAATATGCATGTGGCACTTTTTTATGTCACTTATTTGAATATTCGAATGAAAACAGCCGGAAAGGCCGTCTGTTCAACACACTATTTTCTCTCGGTCAGTCGCAATGGATCAGTGGACGGGCGTGCATCGAGCGTTCATAATTCGTGCCTATTATAGAAATAATGATTCCATCAGCAGCGCTCAGCGTTTGTTTAAGAAACAGTTTAGCATTTATCAAATTCCACCCTCGAATGTCATCAAATCCTGGCTGCGGCATTTCGAATGTACTGGATCCTCACAAGCTGGAGGCTGTGCAAAACGTTCCTCCATACCAGTGAGATATATATATATAGCAAAGCAAAACAATTTCATATATTATATATATTTTGATATATTTTCTTTTGACAGCAAATATTTTGTACTATATGCAATCAGTGTTTGAGCAATGAGAAGAATTTCAGCAGCGTTAAGTGATCAAATAAACACAAGTATTATATATTTATATCTATATATATACTATATGAAATTCCTTCGACTTTAGTCACTTTTTTTTATTTTATTTTGATATAATAAAAATTCAAATGTATTTTGCTAATTGACAAGTTTGTAAAATGAGTGTCAGGCATTTCTTTTTATACACTGAACCCATTACAAATGGGTAAAAAGGGTATAATGGTTTTGTGCAAAAGTATGTAACAGGCAGAAGGAAGCATCTCCGACCCTATAATGTGTGTACATTCTTGATCAGCATCAACAGCCGAGTTCGATGGAACATTGAAGTTGTATGCAGTATGCGCGTACACACACACACACACACACACACACATACTTGCAAGCACTGACTGTACGCGCAAAGTATATATATATATATAAAGTATATATTCATGGTATCGTCTAGTCGGGATTTCTCGTTTTTTGGTTCTCGCGCATTTGTTTCATATGCTTGGCTAGAAATCAACGATTTGCTTCGTTTCTTTAGAGATGTAAAAAATAAATTTGAAAATGATTTAGTTTCTACTAAAAAGTCAACTTGTGTTAGACATTGTTGTAATCCTTCATCTAGTAGATAGTTTGATAGTTTTATGACACAAGTAGTGCTGTCAACTTGAGTTAAATGTATAGAGTTGCCACCTTTTCAGTCTTTTATGTGTCTTTTATGTGTACAAATGTTTTTTGTGATTTTTTAAACTTTGAAGATAATATTTTTGCTTGACTTTATGCAATCTCTGATAAAGTTTTTATTAAGCTATAAGTATTTTTACGATATTAGGACTGCCAACTTGCATTAAGTGCATAGGGCTGCCACACCATCAGTTTCAAATAACTTTTGTGCTTATTGAAGCTATAATTTAACTTTAAAATGACTTTATGTACTTCTTTGAAGAGTTTTTCTTATGGTTGTTAGGACTGCCAACTTGAGTTAAGTTCATTTAGTTGTCACCTCTTGAGTATTTTATAACTTATTACAGTATAAAAGAAAATGTCAAATGAATTTTAAAACAACAAGATTTTTACTCAAAGCTGGTTACTTAAATATACCAAGAATCACTTTTCTTTAATCCATAGTCAAGTTTATTTTTGTAGCTCTGAGTATTTTCCGTAACACTACTTAACTTGTGTAAATAGGACTCCCTCGGCTCTGAGTATGTCAAGGCTGTTTTGTTATTTATAGATTTTCCATCTGACATACATTCTCGCAGGCATGGCAAACATTCCAAGAAGCCTAGAATAAGTTTCCACAGCAGCTTGGGCAGAGCTGTCAACTAAATCCACATATTAACATTTACCATCATCAAAACTGATATATATATATTTATTTTTCAACATGTCATGTTTAGTTTCGTTTTTCTTGCCTCGCCTTTTGAATAAAATGTGTCCACTTGAAGGTGCTGTCATCGAGCTGTCAACGTGTCATATCAAAAGCATATTTGACTTGGAAGCTGGAGACCTAACGGTTATTAACGGTTAAGTATTACGCTTAACAGATTACAATCGGAAAATGCTCATAACGCTTTTTTACGATACGATGCCGCATTAGCAATATGTGTATGTTTGTGTGTGTTTGGGTGTGGGGCACATATTTCGCGAGGCAAATAAAATTAGGTGCACACAAAAAATTGCTGTGGATGGGGAAAGCCCGGAAGGCAACGTCAACGGCAGAAGGCAGAACGAACGAAACGTTCTTCTGCTTTTGGGGTATCATAATTTCGAAATGACAGGTAATTTGGGGCAACAACAGGAACAACAATAATGGAACACGGTGCAGGTAAGGAAGGAACAAAAAAAAAAAAAAAATGAAGTGCGAGCACCAAATGGGAAAATGATGCGAGTTTATTAAGCACCGTTACTCAAAATGTACAAAATCCACCCAGGAATTTATGAAGCGAAAAAAAACAACGAAAAAAACTCAACAAATTTATATTGTATATAGTATATGTGAAGTGCTCAAGTCCTTTGGTTTCGCACAGTATGCTATCTCTAAATGATTTAAGCACACGAACATGCAACTAATGAGTGGAGCTTGCAACACCCTCCTTATTGCCTGCTCTAAACTGCCACATAAACACAAGTCAGGTGTGCGCTTCCTTGCGCTTTAAACATCAATTGAAATTTACAGTAACAATACGTGCTGCAAAGAAAAAGAAAAGAATAAGGAAAGTCTTAAACATTTCTTGTGGCTGCAACTACAACAACTATTCGTTTAAATAACTTTAGAGGCAGAGTAACAAAAAGAGTAAAAGAATGAAAAGCTTGAATAAGTTAGAGACTTAGATTTGATTGATTGAAATGAAATTGTTATGTGACAGGTTAGAAGAGGTTTTCAACTTGAAATTGCAATTTGTAACCGAAGGCACGCAAATCACACGAAACAAACAAAAGGTGCATGTTAAATAATTTATATAGATAGGAAAATGTTTTCGTTAAAGTAAATCATTCAACATTTTTTGTAACTAATCTGTTAAATATTTAAGCATTTAATTTTTGGTCAAGAAGGGCCTTTTTATCCAAAAAATTCCTAACACTCTTTTAACTTGCTTAAGATTATGTTAAATAAAGTTAAGGGTACTTGAAAGTATAAGATTTTTCTCTAGAACATATTGTTAACATATTTCAAAGTCGTGATAAAATTCTCTGTCTTCGGTTTTAACTTTATGACTTAACAAGTCTTGTTACTAATAACACTGAAATGCACTCAACTGTGCTTTTAAGCTTTTACCTGTATTTCCCTTTTAACCGGATCTAACAACTTTCACTGCATTTTCCATTGGATTTTTCTTCACTTTTTCACGCGCCATTTTAATAGAACTGCGGAATCAAATTTAAATGCCAACGAATTGTATATCAGTTCCTTCTTCTTCTTCTTTTTTTTTTGCAATATAACCTGGCAGTAAATGAATTTCCCCCACCCACTCGCATTGAAAGTGCTGTTGTTGTAACTTTTTGCCTTTTCTGTCCACATTGCTGTTTCCGTGTTTCTTGGCCGTGTTGCTGCTGCTGTTGCTGCTGCTGTGCTGGCATTTCATTTAGCGCACAACTTCACATTTGCGTTGTCTGCAATTGCCATTTCCGTTTCCTGAAATTTGCCACTCGTTACACACACACACACACACATACACCAACGAGGGTTGGTGGGGGGGTGAAAGACAGCAGAGGCAATCTCTACCAAGGCAACCGACATTTTCATTTCCATGCTTGGGCGCTTCGCACGAATCAATTATTCATCATCATCGATTAAGTAAGAACAGAGAGTACAGACACCTCTCTCCCCCTACCCACCGACCACTGACACGCCCCACCCCACCCCACTCCTCTTGACCAGCCTGTCTCGCGTTTTATTGTTATGATTTTTGCCGCCCCTGCTATGGCCTTCTTCCTTTGAAGGCCAGAGAAAAAGAGGGAGAGAGAGAGTTTCACTTGGCGCGAAATCCCGTTTAATGATACCAACTAAAAGCCTGAGATTTATACACGTATATAGTATACATTGTATATATATATCTATGTGGCATATGTGCAGCTCATATATATAAATGTATATATATCTATAATATATCCACATCTGCATCAGGGTATAGTCCTGAAATCTTTCTCTCGGGCTCAGTTTGTGCTTATTTTTGCGCCGGTATCCATTAAATATTTATGAAAATTGCTTTTGCTGCAGTTTTATTCACTCCTCGTTGTCGTCGTTTGTGTCCTCTCGTTGAGGAACTTGCTTTGCATGCGCCTCCTTTTCTTTGCGTTTTTTTTTTTTTGTGTGGGGGACAGTAAAACAATAAAGCTTAAGAATTCAATTTCCTAAGAGCTTAAAGCTGCCTGCCACTTCCAGTCCCATCTTAATGTGCGTGTGTGTGTGTGTGTGTGTATTTGATTCTTGACACACATAAATCTTGGAGCAGAAGACATGTGCCTGTGTAGATAATCCCACATTATGAAAAAGATATGTTACAATAAAATATAAATATATTTTCGCATCAATGGCAAATATTTTTAATAGCCCGAATGTTAAACAAAAAGCGAGAAAGGCAACTTTGTGCCCAGAATGATATATGTGGCAGGGGTTAGCAAGGTTGGGGCAAGGAGTCACAAGCTGTGAATGGTTAGCTCTAGAAGGACTTAAGCACAACTAGGGCAAGACTTGAACTACACATGATAAAGGAAAGTTGAGCGAAGAGTGAAAACTTGTTTTGAATATGCAAAAATGTTGTTTATCTGGATTGATGTGAGTCTATTCCATCTTAACTAAACTTTAGTGGATTGTGTCGGTTGCAAGTTAAGATTCCTTTGTTCATTTAGGTCTTGGGTTACCTCCATTAACTAATGAATTCAGTTAGATAGAAACATACACAATGCACGTCATAATTTGCGTTTGGGGAACTGTTGCAGTATTAGCAGTAAAGTGCCACATAATATGCAATTAATTTGTGATGCAGAACGCACAAACACACACACACACACACACGGATATGTGGCTGCAACCTCAAACAAGAACAATGAAATTTCTGTTTTCAGTAGATAGCGAGTGAACCAATCCACTAAAGAGAAAGGGGGGGTAAGTTTAGGGGTCTGGTGTTGCAAGTGCAACAAGAGAATGTCATTGCTTGGATAGCATGAAGATAGATGGCATAGATATGTATGCCGGAGCAGTTGCTAATAATACGCATTTCGCTTTAAACGGGACATTGGGGGCAAATCTGGCATGCAACTTTATGTTGCTAGTTGCTAGTTGACTGCGGCTGTTGCTGTCGCCGTTCTAGAAAGGACAACGACAACATTGTTTTCTCCCTCCCTGCCTACGCTCCCTGCCTGCCTGCCTGCCACGTAGCGTCGCGTTCTTTGCTCAAAATAAATTGCAATTTTATCGTATATAATTCAATTAAATGATTTGGTTTTTGCCTTTCGCTGTCTGTCTGTCTGTCTGTCTGTTTCTGCTGTTCTTTTCACTTTTACGCAGTTTATACAGCTTTCCTTCTTTTTTATGTATACCCTGGAATCATTGTAAATGTTTGAAAAGGCTAAAATGAAGACGTGCATTGGTATGAAATGGTCAGAAGAAAGTACTTTTGGTCCTGTATATTGTATATATACTCTTGATCAGCATCAACAGCTAAGACTTTGATGTATAATCTTTTTAAAGCCATAAGCAGATGGTGTTTGTTACGAATTATCGATAAGTTTCTCATGTTATCGATAGCTGTGAATCGATATATTTTCAAGAATTGACATTCTCTTTCCAAAGTTTGACGTAATATTGATCATGGGAAGATGAAGTTTGTTCCGAATTATCGATAGGTTTCGATGTTATCGATATACCCGAAATCGATTAATTTTCAAGAGTTATCATTTGCTTTTGAAAGTTAAGCTTCATATTGAACATGTGCACACATTTCATCAAGATCGGTTAAGAAACGCGAAAGATATCGAAGATTGAACTTTACTTAAGACAACTTGAGGATTAAATCTACGCTTCAGGGTATTTTTCTGTCCAGCTGTGTCGTTTAGAGCCTTCTTACTGGTTGTCTTTTTTGTTGGGATTGTTCATTTTATTCCGTTGACAC
Source organism: Scaptomyza tumidula (assembly GCA_035044465.1). Lineage (NCBI taxonomy): Eukaryota > Metazoa > Arthropoda > Insecta > Diptera > Drosophilidae > Scaptomyza > Scaptomyza tumidula. The sequence goes on from JAWNNW010000444.1 coordinate 17,382,736, forward strand.
TCTCGCTGCGCTTTTCGTTGATTTATTGTGCAACGCTTCGTCTGCCTCTGCCTCTGCCTCTTCGTCTTCGACTAGTGCCTCTATTGTGTGTTTTTTGGTTGGGCTATCTAAAAATAAACGTCAGCGCCGCACCGGACTGCATATTTAAATATCCCCACAACTACTGGTCTCGGCGAGCAAAAGATTTAAATATTTTGGCATTTTCCATCAATTTTCATTTAATGTCAATGCTTCGTATGTGAACCTTTTGTTGTTGCATGCACAAGAATGTGGCAAGCAGCAAGCAAGCACATTCGATTCAATCGTAGCTGCAAACAGTCAATTCTTCCTACCACATTCGTTTCCATCCTTCCACTTACACACATTTTCAATCATTTATGCAGCAATCAGTGCCAGCTCCTTTTCCACACGTACGATTACTCACTTTTCCATACAAATCCAACGATACCCTCGATACCATTGAAGTTTAGATAAATTTCGATTAAATCGAGTTTAGCAAATCCTCAAAAAGAAATGTATAAAATGTTTGCTCGAATTCCTGACTGTATATATCAATTAAAATTTGCTGGTTTCAACTATAATTCCATTCACAACTAACATACATTTTAATGTTGCAGAGTGTCCAAACACAGATTTTGCCGCAAGCCGCATGTCGAAAACAAAACAAAAAAAAACCAAAAATTGCATTTCTCTGTTTTAGAGGCTAAAATCAAATTAAGCCAACTGCATAAATTGACTTTTAGTGCATACCAAAAAGTATAAAAATCAATAACAAACTGACATTTGTTTGAGTCAACATTAAACTATACAAATATATATATAATTAATATTTGTTTAATTGGTTTGAGAATTGGATTTAATTTAGTGTCAAAAATTTCAAATAAAGATAAAATAATCCCACTGATAAAATAAATTGTTGTTTCCGTATTCAAAAGTGTTTATGGATTTTTAGAAAATAACGTTAACGATTATAAAATAACTGGATTCAAACGATATAAATTGTTAGACAGTTGAATTTCCTTTCATATAACGAAACTTAAAATTCGTAATACAGAATGGGTTTTGAATACGTTATATGGAAACCTTCGTTCTACGGCAGTATGTTATATAGAAGCTTGACTGTACTTATCTTTATGAAACTCCATAACGAAGCAGGCATGGAAAATCCAACTTTCAATCAGTCGATAATATTAAAAGGAACATTTATTTAGTGCCAGGAAAACAAGAGAAATAATCCACAACAAACTTCTTGAATACACAAATAAAAATATAAGAAATTGAATAAAAGTAAATAAAGAAACGATCTGAGCATGGAACCGCATGCTCTTGGTTTGATTTCAAGCTCTGTTCGCGATGGACAACTGGCTTTGCCCGATGTGAAGCGCATTAAAGATCTGACCAAGTACATAAATGAACTATCGCATTACAATGGCAATTTTGAGGAAGTCATTGAGCATTTTGCTAACCAAGTGAAACAGTGCGAGGACATTAGAGATCTGCTCAAGAAACAGGTGCAACTGAAGATGGACACTTTGCATCAGGTGAAGCTGGACATTGAGGACATACAGCAGCAGCTGGCGAAGCCAAACGAAGCATTGAACAAGGAGAGAAAATACCTGGTTAAGTTTCTCGACGAGACCGAAATGAATGAATACGATATACGTGATGCTCTGACACGTTTCAGTTTCAAGATGAGATCATTGTATGGCGAAATAATGGCTATCGATTCGGATATTGATCATTTGATTCATTTGACCAATGTGGCCAGACTTAACGAGGAATTAGCACGTGATTTTGAAAAGCAAGGCTTAGCCAAAGAATGAAGTCATTTAGATTGAAATCTTTAAAATATATCAGATCTTTGTTGTTTATCTTTCATTCAAATTGGTTGTATCTTAACTTGAATAACAAAATATCAATTCTTTCGATATCAATTATAATTCATTAAAGTTTTCACAACTTCATCGAAGAAATCCACTTGCAAACTTTGAACAACTTTCGATGGCCAGAACAAAACTATGAAACTTAAGTATCGCGTTTTCCACACACAAAAACAAGTTGAAATATCATCAAACATGTAAATTCACATACACATACACTTTCACATTCACATAGTTCGTTCTTGTGCCCAGTTTTGCTTTTTCCTCTCATGAATAGTCTGTGTGTGACATTTGCGTTTTATGGCTTTGCTTTGGTTACTAGTTGTTGTTGCTGTTGCTGTGCCAACAGGTGGCGCTGCTTGGCACTTTTTCATGGTGAATGTCGTTGCTGATAGCGTAGCGTAATTATTATGCTCAACTTTTCTACCACTCTCTCTCTCACTCGTTCTCGCTCAGGCAACATGAATAAGCAAGCGGATAGAAACTGTGGATTGCAAATGGCTATGGAAATAGGATTTGAAGGTGGCAGTAACTTTAACTTGTTGTTGTTGTTGTTATTGTTGTTTTGGTTGCTGTAACGCATAAACGCCTGTAGTTATGCAATAAATAAAATGCGATTGTTGCGCCCCGTGGAATGGCGGCCATGTTTGTGCACAACTGCAAGATGGCGTCCCTGCATCCGTTAGTACTACCATATATACCCCCCCCCCCCTTTGCTGCTCCACTTCCACAACACTTTCGCTGTAGTTGTTGTTGTTGTTGTTTGGGTGTCTGCTACAATTCCGCTTTGGCTAAAACTTTTCGACCATGGAATTGTTGTTGTTGCTGTGTGTGTCCAGCTTCCGTTGTCGCCAGGCTGCACAACTGCAACTTCCGCTTACTCCCTGCCCCTTCCCCCTTCCTCACTCTCTCTCTCTCTCTTACAGTTTGCTTACTCTTTCTTTCTGCTCTGGCAAGTTGGCTTATTTAGCTTTGGTTTAATTTGACATAACAGCGTATTTAAGCGCTGTGTAATTTAGGTAGCTGCTGCAATGGCTGCAATGGCTGCTTGGCCAAAAGGTCAAACAATGAACCATGAATAATGCAACGAACAGCAATAACAAGAGAGTGGTGAGGCAGACAGAGAGGGAGAGAGCTTTGCTAATTGAGTTGCAACTCTGTGCTGGTTGCTTAATGTAGGTAATTAGTGTTGCCATCTTTGCCCAAAAAAGATGCTTGGCCAAGACAACAAAAAGGCAACTGCAACAAGAACAGCAGGAGCAAAATGAAGATAGAGATATTGCAACTGCAACAGCAGCTGCTGTCAATTTGCATAATCAGGCAACCTGGCAGCAAGCAAACTTTGTCTCCTTTCCCTTTTGAGGGATTATATCGCATACTTTGGACACTACTTTAAGATTAACAGGCAGATTACAATCGCTAACATTTGCTTAATGCTATATTTTTATGCTTAAGAGAGAGAGAGAGGTAGAGAGAGAGAGAGAGAGAGAGAGAGAGAGAGAGTGAGAGAAACAACTTCCTATAAGTTTTTATGCTTATGAAGTCAAGTAGAAGATTTCCATTCAATTAAACTTTCGACAAAACAACAATATGTGTTTCTTATCGATAACTTTGAAGTTATCAAACCTTACCTAAACATAAAGTATATAAGCATATATTCTTGATCAGCGTAAACAGCCGATTCGATAGATTAATGTGCTTCTATCTTTTTAGATACTTTAAGAGCAAGATTCTTTGAATTTCAAATTAAGGTTTTCGTTTACTTTTGACGGAAGAAGTTATCTTCAAATAAGCAACAATAATGTCAATTTTCGATACATGTATCGATAACCGTTAAATCGGAAAGGTTTGCATTTTTCTTTAGAACACAATGTTGAAAATCTGTTAAAATTCCATCAAAATATCAATTGAGTATCAATTGATGAATACCGAAGTTATTGAATTAACTTAAGCTTACTTCTAGCTCTTCCCCTCTCAAAAAGATTTAAGAACTCTTCAGTTACTGTCTTCAAAACCTTTCTTTAAAAAGCAATTGAATATTCTTATACATTTGTTGGCTTTTGCTCAACAGCAAACGAACTGAAAAGATGTATTTTAATGCATGATCAAATTTAAATGCTGTCCATAAAGTTGTAGCAAATGCAGAAAGCCTCAAATGTGGCTAACACACACACACACACACACACACACATACACACATAGACACACTGATACCACAAAGCAATTGACACCCGCAGAGATACAAATTCAATTCGTATTGCTGCTGTTGTTGTTGTTGTTTGCTATGGCAACAAACCAAATTTTATGGTTATACCCGAAAAGTACGTTTCGTAATTGGCTGGGCACAAAAGCAACGAATGGGATAGGGTGGGTGGTGGAAAACTTGCCACATGTGGCAAATTAAGTTTAAATTAAGCAATTAATTTAATTAGTGCGCTGCGTACGGGGAACAAGCACACACACACACACACACACTCACACAGATAAACATGTGAATGCAACAGTTGCAATTAATGCACACTTTTGTGGCAAGCATACACACGGCTGTCATGTTGCAGTTGTTGCAAGCTGCCATCGGCCATTTGCAATTGCGGAAATTACAAACACAAATTAATGTACATACACGTACGCACACACACACACACATACACACATACACACATGAGCATAATGGCAATAAAAATGCATTTTATATATATATATATAAGATGAAAAATGATTTTTACTTTGCAAGGAGGGAAAAGCACAAGTGAAAGAAAAAGTTTGCATGCGTAATTGCATTTAACAATGCACTGCAAAAAAAAACGAAGTACATTCGAATACTCAATTAAGCAAATGCATTCAGTCAGGCATTGGCATAAATTCATCAATTCCAATTAAGGCACATTTGGCAAACGGATACAAAATTGTAATAAAAACGAGTGAGAGAAAATTCCCAAATTTGGTTTCAATTGAAAATTGAAAATGGAAATGAAAATGTACACATTTATATATATGTATAAGAAAATACGTGCTGACAGCAAACATTGAAAGTGTTTTAAATACGTTTCATTAATTTACTTTGAGCTGCGTGCAACAATGAAAACGAAATCAATGTTAAATTAAAATCAAATATTTAATTTATCAAAGTTTACACAACTATTTATAGGTGACAACAACAATAAGTTGAGGTGTGAAATGAATACAAATTATATTTAAAATATATTTGTAATACAAAAGCTAGCTTTAAGGCTTTGTTAATAATATATAAAATGTATTTTTAACACAAAAGCTAGTTTTAAGGTTTAGTAAAGGTTCTTTTAGGCTATCATAAGAATGTTAAAGATTTATTTATTCCATTTTTGACTTTATGGTTAGCTAAAAAGCTTTTCTAATGTAATTATAACACTATTTAAGTATACTTAAAATATTTTAAAATAAAAAAGCTAGCTTATAAGGTTCAATAAATTGATTAGAAGAGTAGTTAGAACATTTTTTGCTATTTAAATATTTTTATTGCATTTTTCCAACAAAAATTGAAGACCAAAATAAAAATATAAATAATTTCATAGCTTATAAGGTTAAATAAATTGATAAATATATATATATAAATATATTTTTTGTATATTTTATTTTTATAGTATTTTTGCAACATATATTTAAGACCGTTTGTCGACTTCTACACTCTTAATATAATATTTGATAATTTTTATATAAATAAACATTTGTTTGTGCATTTAACTGTACCAACAATCATAATTCGTTGCCTGTTGCAACACTCTTCTTGTGTCCAGTTTAAAATATTCTCTCTTGAGTTTTACTTTTCAACACCTTGATACTATTCAGCTCGACAGCAATTGAAACTAATTGTTTGGTGCTCTTCGGGTTAAATGGTAAATGCACAATTTGCTGCTACCACAATATTTACATGCACTATGCAAATGCAAACATACTCAAAATGCTGGCTTAGAGGTACTCGAAACGAAACCCATGTAATTTGAGTTGAGTGGTCAGCATGAAAGGAACCAACTAATGCCTCACAGCACAAATACATATACATATAGCAATATCTATATATATATATGTATGTACATAATCATAAGCGCAAACAGATAACGACAAGTGTAAATAGTTCGGAAACTTGTGAGCTATGTGCTTTGGTGATTGGTGATTGGTATGGGAAAGCAACTTAGAAGGAAGGAAGCTAATAAAGGAAATTGAACAATTGAGAGAGAGACAATACAAATAACATTTCGTTCCATCTATTTAACAGCTGACAATCTTGTTAAAGTTCTTGCACAGCATCAACTTAACATTCTTGCACCTGAAACCAACTACACTACCTTTAAGTAGAGCCCTCAAAGGCGTTGACCAGCTCAGTTGCTCGCGGCCCGTTCAAGAATCAACAACAAACGTTAAGTTGCGAGACAAAATTCTACGCTCAAGAACTGGTTTTTTTTTCTTCAGTTCACTTATCGCTACAATCTTCAAAGTCCAAAAAAAAGCTATAACAATCAACAGCATGTTGCAGCTGTCTTGGATGTTACTGATGTTGTTGCTGTTGTTGTTGTCGGTGTTGCAAGTTCAAATGCAGCCTGTGGCAGAGCAGGAGCAACCTGCCACACAAGAGTTGGAACGTGCGCTTTACGATCAGCGACAGACGGGCAAATACAACATACATGTTAGCATCAAGGATGTGGCGATCATTGAGGTCGATCAAAATGAGCTAGCCGATGTAAGTGGACAGACAGAGAGAAACAAGTTAACAAGCAATACGTACAACTAAGTCTAAAAATAAATTCTCTCTCCCATTAGGAATCGTATAATGCGAATGATGATGATTATTACTATGATGATGGTGCGCTGACCATAAAACCCATCAAGTTTACAACCACGCCAGCAACTGCCCCACCACCACCACCAGCAACACCACCACCAGCAACAACAGCATCCACAACTTTGCAGCCTGAAGCAACAACTGCAGCACCAACTGTTGGTGCACCCAGCAGCAATATGAGCTATTATAGCGCTCAGCTTTTGGCTGACATTGCGGCAACGCAACATCAGCGACAACAACAACGACCCAAGGCAAACAATTTAATCATTATGGAGACACCAATTGGACCTGGTTCGTCATCATCGTCAACACTGTTGCCCAAATGGTTGCATGCACGCTCCAAAGATGAACCAATCACAACAACAACAACAACAACAACTGTGAGATCTGCAAATATTGAGTATACGCCAGCTCAAGGTCACGATTCGCCCATCTTTAAGGTTAAAGTGCAACGTGCCGCACCCCATACGCCAACAACAGCAACAGCAACAACAACAAGTGAACAACCTTTACGTGCTTGCCGGACGCATCAGTTTCGCGATGCTCAAGGCAAATGTCGCAGCAAACGTTCCGGTTCCATCTTGTAAGCTACTCTCAAACAACAACAATAACACTTTTATTTGTGCAAACTCATAATCAGCTTATCTCCTTTATCTTTCTATTGCTCTTGTTGCTTGTTTTGTGCTTAAATCGTTTAGAAGAAAGCTCTTCAGCATGCTGGTGTCGCTGCCCTTTGCCGGCAATCGTCATGCTCATCATGCCAATGGTCTACAGATATCGCCTTAAGACATACAAACAACAATTATGAACAAGCAGTTTTTGTCTCGACTCTTAAATTTAGTTTTTAGTTAAGTATATTTAAGATTAAAGCCCAATATAATACTTTGACTGAGTTTCTCAAGTGTTTGATTTAACAATTAGTTCAACAAAAGTCTCTTCAAACATTTCATAATATATATTTGTTCGATTATTTGTGCACTCGATTGTGCATAGTGTTATATGCAGGCTTAACAATCTGAACTCAAATGGTTTGCAGTTTGCTAACCAAATAAACATTGCAGAACTGCAGCAGCTCTAACGTTGTTAAAAATGCATGCGAATAATGTCCCTTGGGCTTGAATATGCTTATTGCATAGTTGAATATGTATTCAAATATGCAGAAATATGAAAATATTGTTGATTGCCTTAAGTAATTGATGTACCACAATGAAACACTGCATAAATTTCATAAGATTTGCCAAGCTCAATTTGTGCGGCTTACCAAAATTCTGAATAGCCTTGAAATAAATAAAGGAAAGTTTGCTTAGATAACTATTATTTGTTTACGAAACAACTCGAGAAGACTTAAAGCAAGATGCAAATAAATAAATAAATTCAATTTAATATGCAAATTATTATTTTCAACTGAAAACTGGCTCTAAAAGTATCTAAGGATTTATTCTTAAGCATTTTGCATTAATCTGTTCTTAGTATAAATATGATACTACTATATTCAAAATAAATACATAAAATCAATTTTTTAAGAGATTAATCCGCAAGGAAATGGAAAAAGTTTGTTTCAGTTTCGCCTATTAAGAAATCTTAGCTTCCGGAGTTGCAGCTTGAGCGAGAAATTAACCTTAAAATTGAGTTAAAGCTTGAAGGTTTCGTTTGCCAATCGTAATCAATGCAAAAATGAGTGAAAGAGATGGACTATGAAGCAGTTGCAAGTCCATTACATGCAACCTGGATGGCCAGTTAATGTATGCCAAGCCAGGCCGAGAGGGAAATGATTTGCATGATGAAGAATATGCAGAATGTATGAAATAGTGTGTGGTGGGGGCGTGGCATATAAAATTAAAGGCTGTGTGGCAAATTGAATGGGGTAACTGAGTAGCTCATTTGCATGCAGAGCAGCAGCCAAGAGAATTGCAAAATTCAGAATGCGAAATCAGCATTTCTCTCATTACATTGAAATATACGTTGAAATGCACTTAAAATTAGATTAGTTTTGAAATGCAATTTTATCTTGAGCTAGAAAACTACCAACAACTTTTATTAGCGGGTCGATTAAGGGAGGTGGTTGAATGGGGTTTGTCTGGGTTGCATTTGTAATTAGTTTTAGCCGCAAACATTTCAAGGCTTGGAAAAGTAAAAACTTGAAAATATATTTTTTCGGCTGCTCAGCACAAAATAAAAGAAAGAATGCAAGCAAAGGAAGCTGGACACGCAGAGACAGTGGGTGGGGGAATGGGGTTTGTAATGGGGTCGGCTGGGGTTAGTCGGTCTTATGCCGCATATGAAGTGAATAAATTGCACTTCATCATGAATTTATTATCAGCACAGCTGCAGTGTTGCCATCGTTGCAGCTGCTGCTGCTGCTGCCTCAGCACAAGACGTGCCTGCCACTTCCTCTTACCACAAACACACACACACACAGACACAGGTGCTAACCACAACAACAACAACAACAACAGTCTGCTGACCAACAACGATGAATTTCGCGCAGCCAACTTGAAATTTTGTTAACTCAGCGTAAAAATATTAATTCTAATTTCTGAAAGCAAGCTAAATGGCAGCCACTCTTTAGCCTTTTTTTTTAGCCACTTTTTCACTCAGTTTTCAGCTGCTGCAACTTTAATTGTCGCCGTTTTGAGAAATGCTTAAAGATTTCGCTTGACAGTCGCTTAGAAAGCCTTTTTTTCCAGTCATTTTATTCTTCACTTCTGCCTTTTATCTCATGCCCCCCCACACCACACCACTTTATTCACCACGCACCATTTGCTGCTCATCAATTAGCTGCTGTGAGTAGCTTTTAGTGTTGAAAAAGGCTTATGCAAAAAAAGAAAAACGCTTTTTTATTGCCTACTTTGAGGCGGGTTTTTAGACTTAGATCCTTTCTCCTCTTAAGCTCCAGGCTTTGAGTGTCTTTAAATGGCTAGAAAAAAAATGCTACAATGCACTTTGCAGTTGACAGGTGTGCAAGAAAAAAAAAGAAGAATTGGCTCTTGGATACGGAATTAGTCGAAATGGGGGAAAAGACTTTGATTAATTAAGCGAAACTGTACGGAAATCTGTTTGCAGCTTTTACTTTTTGTATTGTTCCAACAAACTGTTCAACTTTCGCTCTTTGTTTTATTTATTTATTTACATAAAGCTAATAGGCTTGAAACCGTCAAACGGCAGCAGCAGCAGCAGGGTGGAAAAAAAAACTCAAACTTTATGCAAAATTGAACACAGGATGTCGCGTTACGTTTTAATCTCTGCGCACATTTTGCATATTAATCACTTAATTAGGTTAACATTATTAAAATAAACAAGTGTCAGAGATTGTCTCTCTGTGTGTGAGTGTGTGTTTATCAGGTAGGCAGAAGCACACACACACGTACACACACACACAGAGATGTGAGAGCGAGAAGGATTTAGATACAGCTGCCATCCATATATGACTTCATTTTATGTGTCGCAGGTGCTTAAAAATGTCGAATAGGGTAGGGTGGTGGTGGGGGAGAGGAAAAGGTATGTGTGGCGTGTGTATATTGCATTAATTATGCGCCTCACTTAAAGCCAACTATGCACACACACACACACACACACACGTTTATACGAGCATCACTTTTCCAAGGCAATTCAAGTGGGTTTTAAAGGAAAGAAAAAACAACTTTGCCGCATGCCACAAATGCTAGCGATTAGATGCGTACCATAAACAAAGAAGAAAGGATAGAGGCATGCTTGAGTAGGGTGTAAACGAAGCAGAGATACCCTTTAAACTAATAGAAAACTAGAAAAGTTTAAAGAAACCCAAACTTAACTCATATCAAGAAGAAACAAACACTCGATTGTAATATAGAAAAAACGCCATCTTGATTACGTATACACTTCCTTTCAAGTGAGTAACACTTCCCATTTCGAAGCAAAATTAGAATAACCCACAGGAAAATATATATATATATAGCTCCCACTGCCTCTTCTCATATGTTTATATTACGCAAAGTGCGTCCTTATCAAAGAGCACATAAATATTATTTATTGTTTTTTATGGCATGCGCATGCCAAGGCGACGGCAGCTCACACACCAACTTAGCTAGAGGGTTGGTTGGGTTAGGGGGGTTGGGGGTAGGGGAGTTGTATTCAAGTGTTGCAAAAATATTTTTTCAAGATCCCTGGCTCCTGGACTCCTGGGCCGCGCATTCCGCTGAGAAAATGTGTTCATTGTGCTTAAATGAAATGTGTTGCGTGTGGGGCAGAGAGAGAGGGAGAGGAAGAGGAAGAGAGAAGCCTATGTAGGCAATGGAGCGATGGTGGCCGTGTCAAAAGGTTTCGCTGTCACCTTAACAAAAAACTGCGCTCAAAAGTATGCTGCAAAAAAATATAAACACAATTTATGTCGCTTCACTGCTTGTGGTTGTTGTTGTTGCTGTTGTTGTTGTTACTCTTTTATCTCGACAAAACATTTGTGCAATGTAAACTTTTCGATAAAGCAATTTTGAAAGTTGCCAACTTCATATTAAGGGTAATAATTTAAAATGTTTCGTAGTGCTGCAGCTTTTGACATTCGTTATTAATACGATTCGAATATGTTGTTTGTAACAACAACAAAACATAAAAACTTTTAAATGAGCTGCCAGCGCAGTTAAACATTATGTTAGTTTCACATAGTATGTATGTACGTGTTAGTGTAGCCAAACAAACATCCATCACAGTTATATTTTTTTTTTTTGGGGCATCAATCATTTTACTGTGTTGCGTTGGGATGGATAACATAAACAAGCAATTGCGGTTGAGTAAACAACTGGAATACCATATTTGATGGGCATGTTAGTTATTCTATAGTGTCAATAAAGTTGTGCAAACGATTAACAGCTGTTTATACAAATCAATAATATAGCTTATTTGCATTATTATTAATGCAAAATAAACAAACTTTTTGAATATGTTTACTGATTTTGTTTACACTACTGCCACAATGTTCAATATATTATTGCCCATGTGTTACTCCGATGTATAAGCTATATAGTTACTAAGTTTCAGTAAAATCCTTTCAGTAGTTATTGCGTGAAAGAGTTATAAACTTGAACACTCATAATATGAGTAGGATGTATTGATTAAGTACGATTTTCTTCTCCCATAACGTTTACCTAGCTGAAACTGCTCAGTTTCAAGCCTTTAAGAACTCATAGTTAACCCCTCGTTAAAAGTTTAAGGCATTACTGCTCTAAGCTTGCAGTTCTTGCTTACATTTTACACTGCATAAGAGATAGCACAAAGTAATGCGTAGAAGAAGTTAGCTCAATGTAAAAGGTAAATACAAAATTTAATTTCAAGCATTTGAAGTGCACGGCTCGTTCTCTGTTCAGTTTCGTTTGGCTCTGTTCTTGTCCAGACTGTCAATTTTGGGCAATTTCACATAGCATACGCTCTTATCTACGGTCCCAACTTGGCCGCAAACAAACTTCCTGTATCGATGCGAACACACGTACGTGTACAGCTATCGTCCAGCTACTGTCTGCCCCTACTTTGGGCTCTTGCCCTGCGGGCCAATATCTAAGTGAAAACACAGATCAGCAGCACGACAATCAGCACAGACCAACAACCAGCTTCTAGTTTTACCATTTTACCAATCGTAGACAAGGTAAAGACATTTGGCCACAGCGCCCACCCTAAGGCATGTATGTCTATTGCAATGCACACACGTCCCACAAGTCTCACACCCAGCATTTCCTACCCAGCTTCTTCTTCTACTTCATTCAGAGAATGCAAAGAGCGTTAGGCATACAAATTGTGTGACGCCCAGTTTCGATTTGTTGGGTTGGGTTTGGTACTCTATATATATACGTATACTTACTATTTTTGGAAGTTGCATTTCTTGGATTGCACAACATTTATGCATTTTTAATATGACAGCTGAACTGATGAGAAGGCCGACAGCCTTCATTCTATTATTCTCGTCCATCCCTTAACCTTCTCAGCCTTCTACAGCGCTGACAGATATAACTGTTCTACTATATGTTGACTCTCATACACATATGCATTTCTTAGCTCATGCAATTATTAGTGCTGTGCAATGTCACAAAACTGTCGCTTTTTGTTCTCTTGGCTCCTCAGCTCAAAGCTGGAGACAGCTGTAAATCATGTGGGCTAATGTGTTGGGGATTTTGTGGATTTCATAGTTTTATGCACACGAATCATTTTTGTGGAGGGGCAGGGGGCAATCTTGCAAGCGTTAAAGGTTAAACGTAGAATAAGATGAACCGCTAGAAACCGCTCTCAAGCAATATTTTATAAAATGGTTTGTGGCATTGCTAAGTTAATTTTATCACATTTTAGTGACAGGAACTTGGAAAACTCCTACCTCTAACACAACTTACAAACCTACTTGAGTCAAACTAGCAAAAACAAGCAACAACTCGGCGAAAGCTCAGCAGTATTTTTTCGCGATTTCATCGAGTTTTCTAATTTTTCGACGCCAGGTACCAGGCGAACAGAATGGGCAGCAAGAGATGGCTGAACTTATACTTCAACTTAAAGAGTACGTGCAAAGCCCGCTCTTACAATCCACAATTAGTGGTGATCAACACCCACGCTCACAGCTTCCACAGCCCTTTTTTTGACAGTGCCGCAGCTCTTCAGCTTAATAAAACAAAAACCAAATATGACAATTCGAATTAAATTTTGTAAGCTACAAAAATATTAATATGTAAGTTATAAAATATCCTGAAACTAACAACCAATAGTCAAGAGCAATGTGCCAAAAACACACAAATTATTTTCCATTTATTTTTGGCAAGCTTTTCAGTTGAACAAATATTTTATTTATTGTTTTTAACCACAAAAATTCCAATTTAATGATTTTTCACAGCTCTATAAACATTGTGAGCATATTTAAGTTTAGTGATTTAGAATATTTCAACTATTTGATTTACCATAATTATACAACACTTGAACATTCCACTTTAAATGTTGCTGCTGGAAATCGCACTTAAAATTGGTAATGGCCATAAGTTCGTTTCACAATTGACTGCCAAGAGCATAATCAATGCAATTTTGCATGATTTGCAGCCAAAAATGCGGCAGCAATAACTGCTGCAACATTGCTGCACTATGAATGCCCAAATGTTGGCTGTAAGCATGCAATGCTTTTTGTGTTTGTGTGGCAGCAGCCAGTTAGCCAATTCGAGTTGCTAGTTGCCATTTTGCCAGTTGGCCAATTGCAACTTGGTGTTTATTAGCATGATTAGCTCTCCAGCAATGCTGCACACACACACACAAATAGTAGACGCATTGAATTTAGGTCAGTTGCGAGGGGAGTGTTGTGGGGAAGGGTGTACTTCGAGTGCAAATGGCAAAGCATTGAAGCAAAATCGCAAAGCATCTTGTAATTTGATTTCCAGCATCGACATTGCCATCGTCATCGTCATCATCGTTGTCGTCCAGGCAAATGTTGCCGTTGCTCGTTTCAATGTTTGTTTGTGTGCTTATTGCATGGCATTCGATTACACTGAATTACACTGTGCAACAAGTCTCAGAAATTGGGTTTGGTTACACCAAGTTCTAGGTAAACGTCAAAAATATATGTGCAAGTTTAAAAGAAACCGAAAGGGACTTTAAATATTGAAAGCTAAACTTAAGCTTTTGAAGGGAAATGTTTTGGCTCGCCTTACGGCAACAGTTCGTCAGAATCGATAAAAAATGAACTGCAGACAGTTGGGAGTCTTGACGAAGTTGTTAATCAGTAGACTTGAAGCTTCTTTAGCTCTTCAGGTTAGGTTTTGTGGTACCGTTATCCCATCGTTGAACAGAATTTGAGTTCCTGTATATGTTCTTAGACGTTATCGAACAGATAAAGTTACCCAGCAAAACTCTGGCGCCTTAAGTTTCTCGATAGGATAATCCAATAGTTTATCATCAGGATAAAGAAAGAAAAATAATGAAAATTTTGTTTTCGACTTAGGATGATATTGCAGTCATATAACTCTTCAAACGTCTGTTTAACTATTAAATTAAGTTTCTCTGCTTAATCCCAACAAAATTAACCTTTCCTTCGTTATTAAAATACATTATTCATTTGCTGTGCAGTTTTGAAGAATATTTGAATAGCTGCCAAAGCTTATTGAATGCCAAAATCGGAAAGCTTAAAATGCATCCTTAAGTAATTTAACATACAAAACAATTTTCGGCACAGAAACACAACCAAAATTGAATAGAGAGGTGGAAAGAAAGCAACGTTCGTCGTCGCACTTGGCTTATTTCGTTTCATTTCCGGTTAACCGCATCCTGCGTAATAAGCGGCACTTCCGCCCTCACACAAAATAGGTCTTAAACTGTTTTTCGGTAAGCTTTTGTGTCATTGTTTTGTTTTTATTGTGTAGCAAATTTTGCCTCGGCCACAAGACACATCAGACCAACAACAAAAAGCATTTTGTGTCCTTGGTGCTGTTACTGCTGCTGCTGCTGCTACTGCTTCTACAGGATGTTTCGTACTTCCGTTTCGAAAGGATGAGGAGTACCAAAAAAAACTTTTTGTGCCTTGCATGTGAATTTGCACGTTTATGGCCAGAACAACCACTGGAACTGCCTCCTGTAGTTGTTTCTGGTTCTGGTCCTGACTAAATTGAAAAACCACAACAGAAGCTGAATTTTTATTTGCTTAGACTGCCATGCATTGTTGTTGTAATTGCTTGTGTAGGACATGCCACTTTGCGTTGCATCAAGTTTGTCGCACTAAATCCCTGAAAGTGATTTTGAACATTTTTTCGGGTGTTTCTCTATTCCACTTTTGTTGTTTATAGTTTGAAGAAGCAAAGAAAAAACAACTTGAAAGAAGATTTAATGTCCTTCAATAATTTTGCTTTTAATACCTTTTTCAGTGTCCAATATGCGAAATTCCCTCACAAACTTCAAAAACTACAAAAAAACCAAAGCACTTCAAACCTTAATGAAACAATTTAGAGTTGTTGTTAATTCAAAAAGAGAGCAACAAAGTTTGTTTTACTCAATTAGCAAAAATGTAATTTTAGCTAAACATTAGTTAACTTTCGTTCTTAATTAAATTTGAAATATTATTATTATGACAAATGGCAACAGTTCTAATTTGCATAACACTAATTTTTGACATAGTAAAAGCCACCACCAACTCTAACCCATGCAATTCCTTGCCACCAAAATGTTGCACAGCAAACAAAACACTTAAATAATGCAAAATTACAATTTAATTGCATTGCAAGTTTGTCTGCGGCAGAGTGGCGCTGGCAGGGGGCGTTGGCAGCTGCTTGTAGCACTAAGTGCGCCCATATGCAAGGACTTACTGTGTGTGGCACTGCCACTTGGAGCATAATAGACCCACAAGCGAAACCCCAGCTACATATGTTGCACAATCATTTTATTTGCTTGAATTAAGCAGCTCACATCACGCTGAATACTGACTGGCTGTTGCACAGTGGCATCATTGTGCTTGAAATCAATTATAAAAAAAAGTTTTTGAAATATTGTATAAGGGTTTTTTTTTATTAAATCCTCTCGATAGGTTCGGGGCTTTGCTAAACCTTAGTTGATGTTCAAACCACGGATCACTTAACTTGTACACACATAGCTTTCACGCTCATAGCTTCCACACGGCTCTCACTGTGGATCTTGACAAACATAGACCCTTGTCTCAAAATATTTATTTACTCAATTATTAAACCTACGCACCTACGCAATATACCATTTAAAAATTTCTGAAGTGCTCTGGCATTTTGTTGTCAGTGTGTGAGGTTATTGTGTGTGTGTTTGGGTGGTATTCGTGTGGATGGTAAGGGGGACATTTGCATAGCTTCTGCCTGTGGCTGCGCTGCGGTTGTGCATTTCTGCGTGCTGCCTGTCAGTCTCTCTCTCTCTCTCTCTCTCTCTTCCTCTGTCTCTTCATCTCTCGCTGAACCATTAGCATTCATGTGCGTGAGCGGTTGACAAGAAATGTGTTGGGTTGTGGGCGCTGTTGCCGATGCCTAGGACCTGAACTGCCCTGGCCCTGCCGAAAAAGCCAAAGCCATTGCTGCAGCTGACTACGAGGACAACGTTTGGGGTTAACTGGCATTAATGTCATGCAGCCAGGCTGCCATTTTGTAGGTGCACACTTTGCGGTTTGTTGCAAGACACAACCAACCCCAACCACCCACACATACGCCTCAAACACCCAATAAGCCTGCCAGCCATTTGGAAAATTGCTGGAGAAAAGCCATTTAAAAGTTTGCTTTTATATCTTAGGCACATTCAACAAACATCGCATACGAACGAACTTAAGCGGATTCGCTTTATATTGCCATCTGGTTCATTGCCTGTTGCATGCCACATCACATTCTCCAACTATTTGCGTTTTGCTTTCTTTGGCATTCCTTTTGTAAATATGTCAACTTCTGACAGTCTGTGTTGTCATTAAAAACAATTTGTTGATTTTCCTACTTAACTCAATTGACAGTCACTTAAAAACGTCGCGTACTCTTTGCATGGGTGTGTGGATAAAATTTCAATGTCTTAGTCAGTTCAGATAGATCAAAAGAAGTAGTTTTTAAAGTGTTAATCATGGACGGTGAGTATATCTTATAATTGACTTAAATATCCTAAGTTGATTTGAAAAAATCTCATTCGGTCTTTCTCAAAGGCTACCTTCCTTGCAAAAGACTTTTATATAAACATAAATGTCACACAAGTTTCTTATAAACATTGCAATTCAGTCAAGTTTCAAACCAATTTATAAGTAACACATCAATTTTGGGAACTTTTCTATCATTTTCCTAACTGCTGTCAATCGCTAAACTTATATCGTTATGGCTAAATCTATTTAAACTGAATCAAAGTCAAAATCAATTCACAATCCAAATAGAAAAATGTATTCCCAACAGTAGAAAGTTATTAAAACCATAAAAGTGGCGAAAAAAGAGCGAAAAAACTAGGTCAAAGTTGGGGAAATGAAACGCAGTCTAGACTATTCTGTGCCGTTAGCGTTTTTTTTTTTGTCATATTGATTTCGGTGATGATGATTATTGATAGCAGCAGGTGTAGCCACGTTGCATGGCATAGATTGGGGCAGGTGCGTGCCATGCGTGCAAAAACGGAACCCCAAACAGCGCTAAGCCGTCAATCACATCAGGTTAGCTGTGGCTGACAGTCAACAAATCGACAGGCCAACGTTTAGTCGAACTGCGACTTTCATACGCGATGCGTGCTCACCAACCAAATGCCCAGGAACGGGAACAGCTGCGTCGTCAACGCTCCGAAACGCGCATGATTTTGGCCAGAGTTAGAGCAAGAGGTTCTGCGAATCATAAGCCACAAATTTCCCATCTAATCTTAGTTCTCGTTTCCCGCTCTTTTCAGGCTTTGACTATGTGGTCAATCCGCCGGTTTTGCCCAAAGTGGCCTTCGGCTCCACCATGCATCGCGAGGTGATGCCCATGAGTGGTCCATATATGACTAGTTTCATGAGATGTCATCTGCCCGAGGGTCGTCCACAGCCGAGTCCATTGGACTATGATTGTGCCAAGCCAATTGGTTTTAAGGTAAGTTAAAAAACAATTATTGCACTCAGGGAGTTAAGTCACGAAGTCTTATAGCTGAATCAGAGTATTTATTGGTTTGAGATGTTTTACTCTTAACAAACTATAATTTATAGTTGATATAAGTACTTTATACATAATTTTTTCTTGATTTTTAGTAGAGTTTTAATTCAGAAGACTATTTAAACTTAAATTAAGTAAAGCTAAAAAAATATTTACTTATTTTAACATTGTTTTAACTAATATTAAGAGTTTAAGTTTTTAAGGAATTGTTTATATCATTTGCTTATGTATTATCTATCTCTCTCCTCTTTTCAGTACCCCTCAAAAGCTGGATTCTCCGCCCTGGCCAACAAAATGCCACGTTTACCCATTGTTCGTGAACAGATCATTCCACCAATGGGCGCCTATGAGCCAACACCTTGGATACTTCGTGCCGGCTACACCTTTGACAAGCAGGTGGTGCCCGAGCCCAAATGGGTGTCACCTGGGTAAGCTAAACAACAGCTACTCAAAAATGCTAATGACCAAAAATATCCTTCTGCAACCGAATTTCACAGTGCCTCCACCTATACCGCTCACTACAAGTATCCCGATTGGAAAATGGAAACTGCATTTGGCACGCGTCGCAGCATTTGGCCAGCTGTCGCTGTCTTTTGTACACCCACCAATAAATCTCAGTGTTTGGTGTGCCATCGACGGCCCAAAGGTGATTACTTTCATAACTTTGCCAGCGATAAGGACATGTGCAGGAAGTGTATGCACGAAGAGATTGCAGCCATCAAGAACTGTGGTCTCTGTGTCGTAGAACGTGGTCGCAAGCAGCAGTATGTCAAACAGTTTGTTCCCGCTCGTTACTGTGGTTTCTTTCACGATCATAATGGTACGACAGCTGCCGTAGAGCTCACCTCACGCAAGGAGCTCAGGGATAAGATTCGTGTTGAAAATTATTTGTATCGCTTTGCGGCCAAAGATGAATAGACAAAGCAAGAAAGTTTTCTATCAAGTTACACTTGGAAAAACATGCTCAAAATTGATAATCAGTTGTTAAAATGTTTTAAATGAATAATAGTACGTGCTTACCATATGTAACTATATTCAAAAATAAACTGAATACTTAATAAAGTATTAAAAAAAATTTGTTTTCATAAATTTCTCAAAATTAATCGTTTGTTAAAGCAATTTGTATGTAGCCCACTTAGGATATATAATTGTTGATAACAAGATTTATATGATAGACTGGAAATCCACTTTGTTTATTTATCCATCATCAATAAAGTTTTCATTTAATTATTCCATTATATTTAATAACCACTCAAAGCTCTTAAATTGGCATTGCAAGCTGCCACAAATGCTATGCAATACAAAAAAACAGCCAACAAATTGTGGCATTCATGTGTGGCATGGCCACAGCTTAAAAACGAGCATTGACAGCCTGTTACCTGCTGCATCCACACACACACACACACACATGCACAAACAATGGCTGCCAATGTCGACGCCATTGTTGCCGTCTGCCACCAATGCTTGCCACATGGTTGCACGTAAACGTGCTGTGGCACATTGTAACTGGCTAACGGAATACAAATAGGAAAAGGAAACTAAATGCCGGAAATGCACATAAAAAAAAGAAAAAAGATTTTTCATGTAAGTGTTTTGTTATAATAGGGAAGTATTAAGGAATTACACATAATGTTGATTTGACTTATAAAATACCACAAGAATTTAGTTGAATCATTGATAAACAAAAAAGAACAGCCACTGTGATATAAGAAGCTTAAAACATGAACTACATCAACAGCAACCGTTCTCTTCCCTTTAAACAATTTACGCAAGGCAATAAAACACACACGACAAACATATTTCACTGACAAATCTTGTTGTGAATTGCAGTGCAACCAAAAAGAACAGCCACTGTGATATAGATGCTATAGCTATATATCAGCAGCAGCAGTTCCCTGCGGTTAAACGCAATATCCTATTGGTGAATTTGTCCATTCAGATGATAACACTTTGAGAAAATGGAGATAATAATAATGTTGTATGGCACTTTTGTTACAAAAAGAACAGCCACTGTGATATAGACATGATGCAAAACATATAGCACAGCAACTATTCCCTCTACATTAAAGGCAATAAACAGATCCTCACTTATATGATGATGATGATGATGATGATGATGATGATTATGGGTTAAGCACGCGCTATAAAGGAAAATCACTGTGATATGTAACGATTAAGTAAACGCATATCACAACGATCGTTCCTTTTAGCGAATGACCCAAACGCGATTCGCGAACAAAATACTATATATATATAACTTTAACGCTGCGCATGCCACAACGAACTTCAATGGTTGTCTAGCTTTATGATCAGAGAAATCACCTAAGGCTGGACGACCAAAGAAACTAATTGCAACCTTTATAGGAAATCACTTAGCAAAAATCACAGAACTTTTATTTGATGTTGAACATTTTAAAATTATAGCACGAGTGTTCGGTCTAGTCACTTTATATATATTATATAGAGTTTTTTTTTTAAAAAGCGACTATACCGACAATCGCCATTTAACTTTAAAATACCGAAAGAAGTTTTTAAACACAACACAATTTTTCTATTCTTTTTTGTTAGCTTCAATTTTGAGACACACTTTGCCCAGTGATGTTTTTGGGATATATAGACATAACTGCACAGAATGCATCCCAAAAGCAGAGCTTAGAAAGTTCTAGAATAGTTTTTTGTTTAATAACTTTTGTTTGCTGATCCATTTCGATTATACGACAAACTTCACCCAGTGATGATGTACAGATATATAGGTTCTCAAAACTGAACAAGGTTTGCCGTATAATACATTTATATTTCTCTAACGGTGAGATCCTTACACTTTAACACACAAAGGTAGACTGATGCTCTAACCAACAGAAGCTTGAACTTATATACCCAAAGTCTTGGGCTTACCTGAACGTTAGAGATGGCTAAGCGTTGCTTACCTGGGAATTACCTGTGCTTAGCCGGCGCTTTCCATGGAAATCGCAGTTTTCTGACCTTCGTGTTGAAATTTTGCAACTTAATCCGTGGCCATAAACGGATTAATCCCACATATTCTGGGTAAAAACGCGCAGCTGTGTCGCGCCAGAAATTCGCAGAAGTGCAATTAGGCTAGTCTTGGAAAGGATCGAACGATCGCAGGATCTTTGGAATTGGTTTATTGGCTAGTTAGCCCGAATCTCCACGCACGTGCTTACTTTTGTGACAAACTGTACTTGGTTGCACGCAAATTCTTACAGCTACTGTGACAAAAAGTCCTTGAATCCTTGAGTGTTTGCTTCTGCACTAAATTACTATCTGGCCACCTGTCGACAGTTAAAATTTTCACGCAAAAACCGCCACTTAAGATCTTGGAAATACTTTTTCTCAAGAACTGTTGTTCACTTTTATTTGCTGGTTATATCCTTGACTTCAAGATGGGGATTTATTAAGTACTTGTATAGATTTAATTGTTGAAATTTACTGTTAAGGTTTCTTAATTTGTTCTTCAGCGCTTATGCTGGAAATCTTCGGTATTCCTTTCAGATAGTTTTACTTTCATTAAATCTAGTAGTTAATTCTGGTAAAATTCCTTGACTGAGTATTCGAAAACACTCTCTCTCACTTTAAGATTAAATTTAACAACCAAAGCTTATAAAATCGAAAAAAGAAAGGTTTTTTTCCTACTTTAGGGTAAAGTTCACCAAGATATCATAAAACTTGAATGCCTAAACTATAGATTGCAACATAAGAACGTTTTCGTTCCCAGTTCTTAATCAAGTTTGCATAGAAACTGAAAAGCAAGGCTTTATCGACTGTATTCAAGAAAGAAATTTGCTTTTTTAAAACCTTTACTGAACAAAATAGGGAAAAACTCAACATACAAACATTTATATGATTTAAATGGAATTCTTTATTAGACACTCATTTAAATATTTAAAATACATTTATGTATATTTATTTCACACAGATTCAATCTTAATTCTAGACAGTATAATTAAACTTAAATACAGAATTGTAATAAACATAAAGTAAGGAACTTAGTGAATATAATCTTCTACGATTTTCTTTATATTTTATGTTAAGTGCGTAAAATATTTTTTCCTGAAATTAGCAACATATTATTATTAAGACCGCAAGTTTGAAGATCCTATAGAAAAAACAAAAACAAAACGAAGCTGGATCCATTTTGAGGAATCCGAAATTTTGAAGAACATCAATTAACTCGTTAAGTATATGCGAACATCCATGCAAATTTTGAATAATTTTTTCTAAAATTCCAATAAATATATATATATATGTGTATTATCTGTAAGAACCCCCCCATTTAAAGAGAGCTTTAGATATATATTTGTGATACATTTAATGTAATTTCAAAATCGATTATTTATTCATATTTAGACATTAATCCAATCAATATCTTGTTGTTCTTGGTTATCCTATAAAGAACATGCAACACCAAAGCAAACCACAGCAAAAAAAAAAAAAATCATAAATAATAAGACGAGTTGTTTTTTTTTTTTTGTTTTTCTTTAAGCTTTCGCTTTAGTATATTTTTTTTTTGTTTTGTTTGTTTTTTTATTTGGTAAAATTAAATCAATATTTTCATTCAGTTATATATTTTTGTATTTTTTTTTTTTTGATATTACCTTTTTTCAGTTATGATTTCTTAGAAAAACGAACATACAAATGTTTCAAATTTTCAGCGTACAACTAGAAGAAGAAGAAAACAAAGATTGAAATAAAAACCAAGATGAAATTGGATAGAAAATAATAATAATAATAATAATAGACAGGTAGAAGATTTCTTGTTGCTTGTTGTAGTTTGTTGTTGTCCACTCTCTCTTCTCCAAAATCATCTCTTCTACTTCTTCTCTTTCTCTTCTCGACACTCACTCCGTTTACCAGCTGTGGGAAGTAAAAAAAAATGTACAACAATATTATTTTGGGGGGAGAAACATTAAGACAAATGTTAGCGAAATGCTTCCTTCTGGCCGCCCTTAAATCGATGTTGTTGTTTGTTGTCCGTTATCTATGTAAGTATGTTGCAACGCATTCGCGTCTAAGAATTAAAATTATAAACAAAACTTTGTAGTTCTTAAATGGAAACCTTAAAGAAATCGAAAAGAAGCTTATGATTACAAAATTTATTTTTGAAACATTAATTATTTATTTGAACTTACCGTTTTGTATAAAATAATGGGCTTCCATTAATTTTGTGGCATCAATGCCGAGGAAATCAATGGGTAAAGTTAACTATGATAAGATAAACTAAACCTTAATGCTACACGTTATAGCTTTTTACACTGCAAATAAAAGAAACAAAATATCATTTTCAAATATCAGATCATAGATATTACACAGTACAGATATACTTATAGTAAAGATCTGATCAAGTTGATGCTAAAAGTTTTCATATCTTTATATTTTTAACTTTAATATTTTATGTATCATTTGCATAAACATTTTTTTATTCATTTTTAATGGGCATTTCTGTGTAATTAAGCTTAAAATATTTTCAACATTATAATACCTAAATTAAACCGTTGACAAAAATAATAACACTCTCAACAAATCTAAAAATGAAAAGTTTTATTCATATTCGAATATCAATTTAAATACATTTAGAAAATAAAAATACCAAATATATGTTTTTAATTTTTTTTCATTCCATTGTCGATTTTATTTGAGGTCAAAAGTGTTTTGGAAAAAATGTAAGTTTTTTTTTTTGTATATAGAATATATTTTATAGATTTTTTAACCTTTTTTCTTTGAGAGTAAAGATTTTATACAAATAATATATTTATAGGAATGAGTATTGTAATAACAAGTGTCTTTTTTTTGTACATAGAAAACAGTCTTTTGAGTCACAGAGAAAAACAAAAAAGGAACAAAATACATAAAATAAGAAATAATTGTTAATAGACAATTAATAAACTTACAAGAAATTGTCGATGCCTTTTCTTGAGCGGCTGCTTTTGCCGCTGTTGCAGTTAGTTGTACAGTTGCTGTTGTTGATGTTGTTGCTGCAACTGGCATTGTTCTGTAAGCAGCAAGCGTAAAACGTTGTTGTTGCTGTTGTCTCTGCTGATATTGTTGTTGTTGTGGTTGCCTCTTGTAAGGTGGTTCCTGTTGCTTGTTGTTGTCATCTTCATCAACAATGGAATAGCTAAAAGGAGTGCTGTTGTTGTTGTTGTTGCCACCATAAAAGCTGGCATTGCCGTTGCCGCCACCGCCATTTCTATTGCTGTTGTATGAAGCAGCAGTTGTTGTTGTTGTTGTTGTTGAAGGCTGCTTGCGCTTGTGTCCGGTAATGCTTAGAGCGGCCGTTAGACTAGAAGCCGAATGCAGTGTTGAACGTTGGTTGAAAATGCTATTACAGGCAGCCGCTGCAGCCGCATTGTTGTTCTTGCGAAATTTATGCTGTTGTTGATGATGATACAGAGAAGTAGACGGTGGCGGCGGGGCCGGTGGTGCTTGATGCTGCTGCTGTTGTTGTAGTAACGGTTGTTTTCGTGTTTGCTGCTGTTGTTGTTGTTGTATTTGTTGTTGCTGCTGCTGTTGTCCTTGTGGCATTGGCGGTTGTCACGAGCAGGCGAGCTCAGCTGTTGCTGGGCTGCTGCTGTTGTTGTTGTTGTTGCTGCTGCTGTTGCCATTAGTTTGCTCGCTGCTGTCCATGCAGCTGCTATCTGTGCCATTGTTGGCCTTTGCCTTAAAAGTGGGCGCATTCATTTGCACCGCTGTGGGCGTGGTGGGTGTGACACCACCCGTTTCACTTGAGGCAATCGCGTTGTCCTCATTCAACTGTGGAGACAACAACAATAACAATAAATTGATAGTTTTATGATTGGAATTTTTATATCTTACCGATTCACTTAGACGATGTACTTTGGCGCCTTTGTTGCCCGCCGATGCTGTCGGCTGTTGTCCCGGTGCTAGCGGTTCCTGTGATTGTGCCAGCTCCGTGGAGAGACGCTTGCGATTCGCAATCATAGCGTTGTTAAAATTATTATGACTTTCCATCGATTTGCGTTCGCGCTTGAGAAAATCAGCTTCCAAATAAACTGACAGTTGTTTGCGTTTAACATGACGCGCATCGATGGCCATGCCCTCTTTTAACATTTTAATGTTTACCTGCGCAGAGAGAGAAGTTTATTATATGCCATGAAAATATGCTTTTGTTTGCTTACGCCATGCATGATCACGTGCTCAGTGAAGTTTTGTATGCTTTCGGTTAGATCAATGTTAAGGTTCTCGGCACGCTCAAACTCCAAGCCAATAAACCAATGCGAACAAAATGGTGCTGGAACTTTAGATGTTGCTGGTTTTTCATCCTTCTTTAAGTCGTCTTCGTTGCCGCTATTATTCTGTGAATTGTTAGCGGCAACGAAGCCCTTCTTTAACTCAAAACACTTTGGATTCACGTGGGCGATTATAATGTGCGGATTACGTTCCAAATTGCCAATGAGTAGACGCACCTTAGACTCAACCAAACCGCACCATTCCAAATGATCATCGGCGGTTTGTGAGTTGACAAGCAATACAATAAAATGACGATATCTGTAAAAGAAACTGGGCGCTTCAAAGAGACGATCCCAGCTAACGCGTCCAAGCATGATTTCATCGGTGATGCTCATGCCGCGATTAAATTCGGTCAATATGACTTTCTTTGTGGATTCGGACACATTGAATGTGGAGTTTTGTTGCGGATATGCAGGTGTTATGATCGGCATCAAATGATAACGATCTGAGGCATTCACACGCGGATCCCAAACCTAATAACAAAACAGAGTTTAAATATCAAATATTCTGCAAAGTTCTATATTGTTGAGTTAAACACCTACCTGAAATCGTAGATTAACATTATCTGGATGCTTTAGCAAGACTGGATTGGGCCACTTCCAGCGCGAAAAGACCAAAAAGAACTTGTGCACCAGCGTTGCAGCAGCAGCATTCGGATATAGCTGACAAGTGCGTGCCACCAACATTGCCCAAGTAACGCCACCAAAATAGCCAAGCGAATTCGAATAGATTCCATGCCCTATAAATGAAAGGTGGTGTTATAAAATCATAACGAATTTTTAGTTATTCTAACGATTCTATTTTACTTACTTTTAGCCCACAATTTGATGGCGCGCAATGCAAGACGAAAGTTCTCAATGTTGGGGACCAGGGCAAGTATCTCATCGGTCACTCGGCAACCGTTCAAACTGCGCACCGAACGTGGATCAAGATTCTTGAGCAGATTATCATCGCGCAAATCAAAATCATCGGGTATCTCTTTGAGCGAGAGACGAGCGAACAATAAATCAATCTCAATACCATCGAAATTCATTTTAATGACTGGCACAAATGCCTCCTCGACAGAGCGACATTCGGTGACCTCGGGCTGCTTCTTAAGCACCTCGAAGAAGCTCTGAAAGTAATCGGTGCGCTCGATATTGCGTGGCGCCACGCACAATGCATCAATATCGGCACCCTTATGATGCACACCCAGTCGATACGACCCAAAGGTATAGATTTTACCGCCAAGCCTTTCTGCTGCTGCTTCGGGCATATTCTTGCTAACGGATATCTCTTTGACCCATTGTTTGACCAGCGTATTTAGCTTGGCCAATATCTCCATGCGATGATTCAACTCCTCCTGGCTCTCAAACACATTGTACGGCTCCAGCGACTTGCCCAGCTCTCTTGTACGCTGTAGATCTTCGGGTCGGGGCTCAGCCAAACTAATGGCCGATGTCATGCCTAACTGTTTGGCTGGCTGTATGCCATTGTTGCCATTATTATATTGCTGGCGTTGTGTTGGTTCGGAATTCCACATGTTGTTTCTCTTATGTTTTAAATACTGCGATCACAAAATTGTTTAAATCTGAATTATGCATGCAACTGACTTCGAGATTATGCTATTACTCACCTTAAAGTATAAATTGTTAAGTTTGTTTTTATCTTAATAATTAAAAGTTGCCTTTTGCGGTTTTTTGTTGTTGTTGTTGTTGTGGTTGTTTGTATGTATGTATGTAGGTATGTATGTTCATATGTTAATGGAATTATTTCTTCGCTGCGCACAATAATAAAATGCTGCAAGTATAGAGAAATAAAATGAAATTATTTATTATTTTCTTCTTGAAAAAGAAAAAAAAACAAACTTCCGACAATTTCAACAAGTTTATTAATTGCTCGTACGCTGTCACAATGCAATTCTTTTGTACAATGCGATAAGATATTAGGCTAGTAAAAAAAAAAGAAAAAACAAGAATATAAACAATATGAAAGTCCAATAAGCACTGGCAAGCGTTCTCTTTGGTGTTGCAACTTTTAAAAACAAACAAGAAAAATTCCGAATAAAAAGTCAAAGTATTATTTACAATTTAAGCAATAAACCACTCAATGAAAATTGATATTGTTGGCAAAATTCATGTATGTATACTTTAACTAAAAACAACCCGAGCTCCAAATAACTGTTCCAGAAAAAAAAGAAAGAGAAATGCTGAGCGAACAGAATACACAGCCTGTTGCTGAGCTGGCCACACTCAAGCAATGGTGAGAGCTTTTCACATTTGTTTCTGCTCTTTTGGTCACATAAACAAATGCGTAGAAATTATTATTTGTTTTTGTTTTGGGTTTTTTTGTATTTAGACAACGCAAAAGTGCAAGCTAATCGTCGACATTACAAACATAAACAAAACACCAACAGTAAAAGCGTATCAAAACGGAATAAAAAATCAGATAGACACCCACACTTACGCACACACATGCGCGCACTCTCATGCGCATGCAGGCTGAGAGAGAAAAAGCAACTCACGCGCACACGCACTCACCCACACGCACAAATTGTGAATACAAATAAATTTCGCTGCGTATAGAACTTTTATGTATTTACTGTTGCTTACCTGCGCTTTTTTTTTGTAACTCTTCTGTTCCCTTTTTTTTGTTGCTGTTCTTAGGCTAAGTTTTGGGTTTCAAGAAAATTGAAGTTGCGTTATGTTGCTGTTGTTTTAGTTGTTGGCGCAAGTGTATGCGTGTTTGTTGTGTATGCATGTATGCTGATGTATACATATGTATGTATGTATGTACTTTGGCAACGTCCGAGTGTTGAGGCTCATTCATTTGTGTCGCTCCGGCTTTTTTTTTTCTCAAAGCACTTTTGTATTTGTTATTTGTGTCGCGCTTATGTTTTTATTTTATTTGCGGTCGCGCATAAGTTTCTTCTTCATGTTCATCTCTTTCAAATCGTATTCGCTGCTGTATGCCCACATGTAACTTTTTTCTCTTCGAATTTTTGTGGCCTGCTTCTGCTATTTAATGCTACGTGACTTTTAGTCGCAAACAATCACTTTTTATTTTATTATAAATACAGCACTGATGAAATTGCGTCTGGACTTTTCTTGTGGCTTAGTGTGTATTCGAAGTTTTCTGTATTGTTTTCTGCGCGTTCCACAAAATTAATATGCGCAAGAACCGCAACGACCGATACAAATGTGTGTGGATAACAAAAGAGAAGCCAGAAAGTTCAGAGTTGCATTTCGCGATGTATATCGCTGACCCCAGGTTTGGGCATTGCGCAGGCATAAAAATACTAAGAAAACATACCAAAACACACAGTCCACAAAGAGTTAATTCGTAAGAAGGTATTTAAACGATTGTCGCTTGTCATGGGTTTTGTTGAGCCAAAAATAATCAAACTTATTATGAAAATATATAAGCTAATAACCTTTTACTCAAAAATAATATGAATTGAGCTTGTTTAATGGCATATGTTGATACTAACTAGGTGGCAGCCTCGTTAGCTAGAGTCCACATATGCTCCACCCGCATGGCAACTCTGCTAACATCTGTGCACTTTATTTGTATTTTGGTGAATTTAAGGAAAACTGCAAAAAAGTGAAAAGCAAAACAACAATGTAAAACCACGCAGTCAATGGCAGCCACAACATGATACCCTGGATGCGCGAGAAGTTCAATGAGAAGCGCGCCAAGTGGCTAGCACGCAACAAGCAGCGGACCAGCAGCAACGAAATTGAAACAAGCTCATGTTCCACACAGCGCACTTCAAGCACCGCCAGTGGCAGCAACAGCAACAACGGCAGCGATGTCGGCAGCAGCAGTCTCAGTTTGCGCAGCGGCGCCTCCAGCAGCCTCCAGGTGCATCATCATGTGGAGACCCAAACCGATGGCAACAGTGGCGTTGGTTGCATTCTGCGCACACCCTCACCCGCAAGAAGAAGACGAATTCAATTGGAAATTCAATTGCAGCAGCAGGATGAAGCAGCCAGGAGTAAAGAGAGAGCGGAGCAGGCGAATGCGTAAGTTGACTAAAACCGATTAAAGTGAATTAAAAACAAATGCTAACAACTCTTATTTTGCACAATTATCGAAATTCTCCGTTGGACTCTAACCACACAAAAACAAACACAACAACAACACTTAACACACAAACACAAAACACCAACAAACACAAACTATGCAAAAATTGCGCAGTTTGTTTCTCAGGTGAGTAAGATTGCGTTAAATGAATTACATTACAATATATTAATTCACCATATCCCATCACAGAAAAAACAATGCACGTATCGGATCGGCTTCATCAACGATCGTCACGAATCCGGAAGCATTGCCCAAAATTGGCGAAACAATCGTTGTGCGCGTCATTTGTCCCAGTTCCCGTGTGCTCATCTTCAAGACGGACTTGAACAAGCGTTTGAATGATCTCAAAAGTGAGGTCATACTGGAGCTAAGCGATGATCCCGATTCCATACAGTTGTTTGCACCCGATGTCCGGCATTTGAATCCACGCTATAGACTCTATCGTGCCGAATACTTTGGCGGTGAACTGAATGAAGCCCAGACGCTAGCTCAGCTGCGTGTGCGTCACAACGAGACCTTCATATTGTCACCGAAGCGTAATACTCTGCCGCAAACATTGACACGCACGCGTGAGGTACCGGGACCCAATGATGCACTCCTCGAGAGCGCCACACGTTTCGTGCATAACAATACGTGCACGCTGCCCGTCATCGATATCAACGAGATCTTTCAGCAATCGAATGTGTGTAACTGAACTTTCTTCTGAACTGTACCTAATCTGTTACAATCTCCCCTTTCAGATTCAATATGATGTGCGTAAAGTTCTCATTTCGCTAGCTCAAGCATCGGCAGCAATTATTGGAGCTGGACCTTATGCGCCACGTTTGATAAGTATGTTGAAGCAACGGCTTGTGAATCGACGCAATCATCAGGCGGATACGTTGCAGTGTCTCGTTGATATGGGCTTCACCCGCGATGTGGCCGATCAAGCGCTGCACAACAACAGTGGCGTCTATTCCACAACACTCGAATGGCTCATCCAAAACCAACGAGAGGAACAAGAAGCACTGGAACAAAATCTGCCAATACCGCCAAATCCATCAATGCAACGCAGCGTCTCATCCATATCACCATCAACCATAATCACAGATAATGTAAGTCCTTTTCAACTTTTTCTCAATCTTTCTTTATCTCTCCTTATTTCTCTTTGTCTTTTAGGAATCCATTGAGAATACTGCTGCACTGTTGCAAATTGTGCGTATTTATAGTCATCGCGATGCACCGCCGAATGAGGACATTGTCGAATCGCTCACAGATATGGGTTTTGATGAGGCTGCCGTTTTGGTGGCACTCAAAAGGACGGGCAACAACAAAGCCTCCGCTTGCGACTGGCTCTGCGATAATCGTTCGGGTAGTGTCATTGAGCTGCGAGAAGGTTTAGCTCCGGATTCACCCATACTTAAGGTCATACTCGAAATGCCGCAAGTCCAACAAACGCTCAGCAATCCAAAAACATTTCTGGGTAAGCTTTAGATAACTTCTATCACATCAATTTTACTCATGTTCCATTTCTGTTTAGCATTTTTGGCCATTTTGGAGAATGAGAATGCGATACGAGTTTGGCGTGGCGATAATGATACCACATCGGTTATCACACATATCCTGCAAAAGTATCATGAGGAGAAGCATGTGATGGGCATCAATCAGTTCTACATGAATCGCTGGTAAAAAAAAGACGTTGAACGCTTCTCAAAGAAAAAAACATGAAATGTGGCCTAAATAATTGAAAAGTAACCAAATTCTATTTATACATTCACAAAAAAACCATATATATACATATACATATACAATTACATATACAAATCTATATATATGTACACAATTACATAGGCCTGGTTAAAGTTAGCCTCATAAAGTATATTGTATGACAAGTATTTTTGTAGCCAAAAAAAAAGAAAAACAGAAAATTGTATTAAGAATAAAATTGCACCAAGCCAAAAACAACATAAAATCAAATGCAAAACGCTTCGCTTTCCGAGCACAAATTGGCTGCAATTAATATAAAATAACGCTTACCGATCAGTACGAAAAGAAAGAGAGAAATGCATTAAATAGTTAATAACAATTATGATCATTATACTATATCATTGATTCACATCTAAACATCTAGTTCTTTTAGTTCTAGTCATGATCCTAAGCTTATATCTTATCATATGCAAAAAAAACTCGCACAACATCTTAACGCTTTACTTTTAATCTATATCTTGTATAACTGAACAATGATGATTGATTTAACGATTTCTGTGCGGTTGTATTACAACAAAAAACACAAAATAAAAGTTGTTGAACTTTTAAAGAAGAGTGAAAATAGAATGAGAAAAAATCGCAACGTTAACATAAAGTATTATTTTGTAAAACAAATATTGTATTTTTATTGTTTTAAATAATACAAATAAAATTAGTTTTTATAAAAAAAAAGCTGTTATGATCAATTTTTTACTCTAAGATGATAATATGAGTATTTTCATAAATCATATTAATCAAAATAGATTATAAAAGATTAGTTTTGTTGACAAGTTTGATAATTTGGTGTGTTTACGGTTATAAGTTTTAAACAAATATGTTGTCAGCTCAGTATGAATCATAGTTAAGTGTCTACAGTTGCAGCCACAATTCATATGAGTAATAGAAAAATGAAAATGATAACATCTGATTATTTATAAAGGGATACCCCAACCGACACAGTCACTCACTAACCTTATCAGTCAAGTGTTTGTTTTTCGTCAGTGGATCGTGTAGATAGTGAGAAAACGAAAGTTATATGCTTAAACACACATCTACATATGTGAGCAACTGCAGTTTTGTTGCTAAAGAGCAGGGATCAGTGTTTCGGGCAGTGAGAGCGAACATTGTAGAAGTTGTGAGAGAGTTGGATTGTAAGTTACTCGCTCGCACATGCAAAAAGGTTAGCCTTGTGAATGTCATGGATGATACTTAGAATCCACTACACTAAAATGTGAGACTAAATAGTGGATTTAGTTTGTACCTTGTGGATTCTGTAAGTGCGGCTTTAACAATGAAGCAAAACAGACAAAAATTAAATGAAAAACTTAATGCAATAAGAAAAGTGTATGTAAATAGCCTTACGCTTACCCTTGCCAACCGCAAACCAATTCAAGAATACATAATGAGGGCCAAATAATTATGTATGCGTTTCATGCGTATGCATATGTGTGTGTGTGTGTGTCCTTTTTGGTCAAGGGTCATGTGGCTTGTGGCATGTGGCATGTGGCATGCGGCCAAACTGTTTTCATAAGCGTAGCAAACATTTTCACAGGCCCAATTAGTTGACAACAATCCAACCATCCACCCCGCAACACAGCTGACCACACAAATGCCAACAGTTGTTGCCCCCAAAACCAAGGACACTTAGTTCAAGACTGTGTCCAAGTCGGAGTCCTTGTGGCAATCTTCCACTTCAGCATACTTAATGTGTCTTCTACTCCCGTTGACTTCTAAAAATTAATAAAAGTGCAAGAAACTTTCTTCGCTTTCTTTTTTTTATTTTGTTTTTGTCCCACTCTCTTTTTGTTGGCCTTTTGTCAACGCGCCACGTGTGCAACAAACATAGTTGCAAACAAAAGTGAAAAAGCCAAAAGCAATAAACTTTTCAATTGTTTCTCCACAGCACTCTCTATGCAATATGCTTCTTCCATTTGCCTTTTATACAAATTTCTTGCGGAAAAAAATATATACTTTTCGATTTAAAAGATACAAATCAGAAAAAACAATAAAAAATATAAGAAAATGAATTTTGAATGATTAGGCACATAATTTATGGTTCTCAAATCTTCAAGTTTGTAGGTAAAATTATAAAACATTTATTAAAATTATGATTATTATGGAATACCTAAAAACATTTTTAAGCAAACCTTAGATAAAATGAAGTTGAAGTTTGGGAAAGTTCAAGAAACCTTTTAAAAGAGTTTGGTCAGATTTTAAGCTGAATAGAGCTTGCAGAGTATTCCTTAGTCGTTTGTATCTTTTTCTATTTATTTTAGGTTTTTTTTTAGGTTTCTTTTTGTAGTCGTTGACTTCAAAGTTTTTAACTGGCGCTGACTTTAAGTGCAATTCAGTGCCAAAGCACAAGCGAAAAAAAATGCAAGTAAAATAAACTTTTTTTTTTGCCCCCCCACTTGTAGCTAACTTTATGTAGTAGTTATTGCTGTTGTTGTTGTTGCTGTTGTTGGTGGCTGCCACATTTTGTTTTGTAGTTTTGTTAAGTTTAAAAACGCATTGCCAAATGTGTCACACTAAAAAAAAAATATGAATGTGTTGCAGCCTGCACTTAGGGGATCCAAGAGGGGTTAGGGTTAGGTGTGGGTGGTGGTGGAGAGGGTACAACAGTTTTTGGTATGCCAATGCTTTGTCTTTTGCATTTGCACATTTTGCACTTGACGCACAACAAAAGGCTGCGCCACATTGCAAAGGGAAGAGTGTGGAGGGGGGGGGGGATAGTGCCACAGAGTGCTATATTGGATTGTTGCAAAGGGACCCCTGCCCCTCTTATCATCACCAGGTGGGGCACACAAATGTCAAAACTGGGTTGAGCATTTTAATGGTGACATTCAGGCGCTTTTCAATTGGCTTTTTGTTTGACGTTCTTTTTTTTTGGCTTTTACTTTGATGCAAGTAAAAAAAAATGCGATAAAGAGTAAAAATATTTGTTAAAAGTATTTTTTGTGTCATTAAAAACTAGCTGCAAAACCAAAATCCATTGTAATTTCAATTTTTGTTTTATAATTTTGAGGTTAAATTTTTCACCTTCTTAGTAAAGTTTAATTGTTTCAGTTGAAAGAAGTTCGACTTAACAATTAACCAAAACGAAATATTCTAACTATAATTTGATCGTTTCTAATGTTTTATTATAGTTTGTTTTGTTCTTTTGAACGAACCAAATAAACAGTTAAGCGTATCAATCGAACGAAACGAACTAATCAACTGATAAAGCCGATGGAATGATTTGGTTGGAGAAACAAAAATAGTTTTAAGCTTATTCCTTCAATATTCAATTTAAACGTTCAGCTTTAAAATAGTAATAGAAAGTTTTCTTTACATCTGAAAAGAAGACTTTTCCTTCTTCTAACCAATCTAATTAATCTCATTCTCATCACTTATTGGTTTATCTAATGAACATACGAATTTCTGTATTACGAGTTGAACTCCTTACCACAAGAGTATTTAATCTTCGTGTGGAAGATAAATGTTAATATTTATTGCACACACACACTTACTCACACACACACTTGAACATATTTGGGTTTTATAATGTTTGGCAATTTGTTTTATCTATGTTTTTTTTTTTGTTGTTGCAGTTATTTCCAGTTGAGAGCAATGCACAACAATTGCACTTTTGTAATGCATAACAATTAATTTAGACGAGAAAGAGAAAGGGAGAAGGAGAAAGAGTGCGAGAGAGACCGCACACTTTTCACATTTCATTATTCAAAACAGCACTCGAATTACAACTAAAACAAAATAAAACAAGTGTGAAAAGTGGTCTTCAGCAAGCCGAATATTAGATACACTTGTAAGGTATAACTTTTTTTTTATAGTATAAAATTTCCACAATTGTACGGAAGCGTGCTCATGATATAGTGCTCCGATCTGACAGCTGACCCATATGGAACATTAGGCAAACCTTGAACAAAGTTTCAACTCGTTAGCTTTGAAACTGAGGAACTAGTTTGCATCGAGATGGTCAGAAGGACATAGCTAAAGCGACTCAAATCGAGAATATATATACTTTATGGGGCGTTACACTTTTCAAAGCGAAGTTAATATGCACTTTTGCAGTGTATAAAAACAAAAAATGCTAATTTTTCCGAATTTATGTTTAACTCGTTTATTTAGTGTTCAAGCATCCATGACAAACAATATACTATACATATATATATATACATGCATGAACGAACCAAACTAGCTGTAAAAGTGGATTTTAATTAATATTTTGCGCACATAATTGTTGCAATTGTTTTTTTTTTGGCAAATGAGCAAATGGATTTATTTATTTTTAAGGGTTAGAAAAAGTCAGTTTTTTATTACTCTATTTTAGATATATATTTGCCAGGGCAGCTGCAAGTTTAGCTTTGCCTAATGGTCCTTTGCATCTTGTGTTGCAAGCACATGCAAAAATTGATGACGCATGTGGCAACAAAGGGGTGCAACAGGGGCAAGTGGAATATAATAAATCATCTGATGCTAGCTAAACATCAAACTAACTACTATTAAATCCGCACAACCCACTCCCACACCCCTCTCATGGCAAATGAGCTTTTGATATTATCCAAAAGAAAAAGCGAATGAAATGCATTGACAAACAGCAGTCAACTCCCCCGTAACCCCTCACTCCATTAGCCGCAGGATAACGCGGACACACGCCCAAGCACTCCCCAGGCAGACCATAAAGAAGGAGTAGCCTTCAAGGGGCAGGTTAGGGTGGTTTGGGGGTGGGTTCATATTGTTGTTGTTGTCGTTGGTTTTCTTCCTGACTTTGGCAATTTCCGTTGCATATTTGCAGGCGCCGCACAATTTATGAACATTATTATTATCATTATTATCGAACCGAAAAGCGAAAACGAAAAACTCGGAACACAAAAACACAAAATCCAACACTCAACATCCAAACAATGCGAATATTTTCCTTTCTTTTTGCAATTTGTATGAAAATGCGTTTTTTTTGTCTTTTGTCATTGGAAATTCTGGTCGCATGCGAAATTGTGTTCTATGTTTTTGTCATAAAAAAAAATTCGAAATAATTTTTTGCCATAATGCGTTTGACTCTTAAACATTGCATTAAATATGCATTAAAATTGCCAAGTTAACGGAATGCCAACTCATAAAAAATATTAAAATTTGACTAGAGAAAGACTCAGACTGGTATCCAACCAAAGATTATTCGGTTTATAGGAAAAACGTGTTTGAGCAGGGATTCTTGATCAATTTTAATCATATTAAGCTGAAGTTGGATTTTGAAACATTATTGTGCTATTTTATAGCTTAAAGGATATTCTTTTTTGTACAAAGCACAGAACAACATCAAAAGGCAGCTCTACTTATATAGCCTATATGTTATTCTGATGTATAAACTGTATTATTGTGAAGTTTCATTTGAAATCCATTCAATAGTTTTTGCGGGGAAGAGTAACAAACATACATACATAATTAAATTCTTCTCATTACAGTAAATTATTACTTTGTAGAAGCAATCTGTATGCTATCCAAATCAAGGAATCCATAAAAACTTCTATGAAAATTGACGTAAAAGATTCCAATAGTTCCATTATTCACATCACATTCATCTCAAACTAGAAACAACCAAACCAAAATCAACTTATCAACCCCTAAGGAACCACCCTCCACTCCCCTACCCAACCCAAGAAATCCGTTCATCAAATTAAACATTTAAAACGAAATCGAAATCGTTTCATTAGCAAACATTACGAAATATGTTGCCGAAATTCATTTATATATATATACAATATGCCATAAATACTTGTACAAAACTTTGACGACGCGACATGAAAATTAAGTTCAGCCACGCCCACAAGCAAGGACCCCTAATGTGTGTGTCCTTTTTATCGGTTGTGTCTGTCTGTCTGCAAAGGAAGCAAATAAAAATTCAGCTTAATCGCATGAAATCACACAAAGATACTAAAAATTTGAGCATGCAAACGGCAAAGCGGATTCTGCGGCAACAACATCCACACCCACACACACACAAGCAAAGAGAGCTAGAGTGAGAGGGTAACAACAACAACAGTAACAATGTCAACTAGCCTGTGGACAAAAACAAAGCTCGACAGTTTATGACGCAGTAGGCAAAAACGTTCCGGCCTCATAAATATAAAAATTAGTTGCTGGTCAGTTAGCAACTGGCTGGCTAATAGAGCGTGGATAGCAGGGGGGGAGATGGGGGTAGTGGGTATACGGTTGACCGTTAAAATGCTCAGACGACACATTGCTCTTGTTGGCCTCGAAGGCTACGTTGGTCGACGCCCCCCCACAATTAATTAATTAGTTCAGTTTGACAAAAATTGTTGGGGTCGAAAACCACTAACTGCCTAACCAGAGTTAGACCCTGACGCGTGATTATTTATTATGGCAACTATTGTGCTGCACAGTGTGTTAGTGTGTGTTTGTGTGAGTTCAGTTTAGTTCTTCTTGGTTTCTTTAATACAAATGTTTTGGCTAGCAGCTAGTTCAAGGGCACAGGGTCAGCTCATTAGGTATGAGTAAGTGAGAGAGGTGAGTAATGTGGATGCTATGAGAGTGGGAGTTAAGTCAGTTTGTCGGCTCACACATGCAAATGCATTGAGTGAGCGACATGGATGCTGTGAGAGTGGGAGTTAAGTCAGTTTGTCAACTTACATATGCAAATGCAAAGAGCAAGCAATGTGGATGCTAAAAGAGTGCTCCTCACAAATGCAATGAGCGAGCGATGTGGATGCTAAGGGCGTGCTACTCACACTTGCAATTGTCAGACGTATTTTCATACCTCTTACTGTTATATTCTTAATTTACGTCAATTCCGAAAAGCTTTAACTGCTCAAGCTGACATTAACAAGCTGTAAATTTTTGCCAACTAGTTTGGACATTGATAGCATTAGCATTGCCTTATTAAAATGGATTTATTTTTAATGAGTTCGGGCTCTGGTCGAAAGTTAATGAGGATGGCAAAACAAACCGCCCAAAGGGGGCGGAGACAAAGTGATTGAGGAAAATCTTTCACGTGTGTGCAAAATAAATCATCATTGTCCAAATACAAACACAAATACAATTGCAAGTTTCCTTTGGCAGTGGCTTAAATCCTGACAAATGAGCGCAAAATTTCACTCCGAGTACACAGGATATTAACGTGTATTAACAACGCTTTCTCTCCAACCCCCCCTCACTCTGTCTAACCCCCGGTAGTAAATGCATTAAGTCCCTGAGTAACTACAATATATAAACTACAATGATGCTGCTGATGCTGTTGATGCTGCTGCTGCTGCTGCATTGGCGTCAAATTTGCTGCTTCATTTATAAGGCTTAGAGCCGCCCTCCTTGTTGCTATTGTTGCTGTTGTAAAAACTCATAACGAAATTAAGCATGAGTATCAACTATGGGCATCAACATCATAGAGCCACCCCTCTGCTCCCTTAAGTATAAGGGTAGCATTCTTTCTTGTTGACTTCTTTTCGCTATTTATTCCATTGACTTGCACGAAACACGAAACACGAATTATGCATTAGTTTCAACTTGTACCGCATGATTAGATGGTTTTGTCCCCCTGTATACTCACCCTTTGTAGATTTAAGGTCTGCAGCTGACCCAATTGTAAGTAGCAAGGTTCCTGACACTGCTAAGAAATACATGAATATCACATATTAAGTAGAAAGGTTCTTGACACGGCTAAGAATCAATGAATATCATATTCGAATACGTTCTCTACGTTTACCTAAGCTTAAATAATAAATATCCATCATAATAGATTTTAATTAAGCTGCAGCATCGATCGAGACGGCAGATACTCTTGTAAAGTACGCTATAACTCAGGCAAACTGTCAAACATTTCATGTACTCTTTTGTCAGCTTGGCAACTTTTTATTTTTTAACATTCCTCCTTGTTGAGACACCCCAAAAACGAAAGAAAGAAAAAAACAGGCTTTCCAGTTAGCTGGCTTTTAATAAATATAAAGCGTTAATTTGCTGCATAATTGCGCTCTGCCACACCCATTTCTAGTAGCTCCTTTATGTTTTAGCAGCTCGTTTGCTGCTTCTAGTTAAGTAGCACAGCCTCCCACTCCTTACTATTCTCTTCCCTTCCCTTACCATCCCTTTCTAACATCATACCACACCCTTGACTGTAAGACAGACAACCATCAATGTGACTCCGCCTTCCCTTTTCTTGTTTCTTGTCTTCAATGACAGTTATTTCATTTTTCTTGTTGATGTTTTTTTCCCTGCACTCATTAAATCAAGTTAAAAAGGCACATAGCACCCGGTTGTTGTTGTTGTTGTTATTGTTGTTTCCGTTGTTAGCCAAGCTGTTGGAAGTTGTTCTGGATGTGCTTTGGTTTTTTAGCTCCTCGTTTTCTTTGCCTTGTTCTTGCGGCAATGTTAAAAGACAACGGCACAAATTTTACACACACACAACAACAACACAGGACATAACGTCCTGGTGTACATGACTCTTGTCTTTAATTATTGTAATAACTCGGCACTCAGAGGGTTGGCTTTAATGTCCCAGCCACAAAATGATACGATACAGTTAGACGGAGCGACACTTTCTTTTAATAAAAATATTTAAATTGCGCATCCAACTAATTGGACGACTTATGAAGGGTGTTGCATGTACATACATTTGCTTTTTTCGAGTAATAAAACATTAGGGAGAAGATCGGCAAGAAAGAATAGAAGACAAAATGACTAGAGTTTCGTTAATTACTTGCAATATGGTAGGAAATTTTCCAATTATAATGATCACCATGACTTCCAAATATTTTTCCATTCCAATGAATCATTGCTCGTTAACATATATGTTCAACCAAAACAATCACTTTTCCGTTTTTTATCTTTTTCATATATTTACATAAGAATTACTTTAAAGGTTTTCACATTGTTACACACATATATTTATTATTAACTTGTTATGATATAACACAGAGACCGCATTCCTCCATGACACAGCAGGTGCCTAGCAGGAGGCAACATTCCATTTGTTCTCTTGTCGGCCCATTATTATTATCCTCCACATAGATCGTTTGGGGTTGGGTGACAACAACAGTGGGTTGTTGTTGCATATAGGGTGGCATCACTTCAATCACCTCAACCGGAGGTTGATAATACGGATCGATGACATCCACTTGATAGCCGGCGTTGAACATGATTGCGAAAGTAACTAACTAAAATCGATGTCTAAATATTTATTGCTGTACGGCGCAATAACTCGATATTAACTAAAATGCCGGTTCACTTGAAAGTTGCTTTAAAATAAGTTTTGTCTACTGCTTGCTTTTTTGCGCACTATCTAAAGCTCGGGCATTTGATCAATGAGCTGTGATAATGGAAAACACAGTTCTCTGTAAGTGTCAAAAGTTCGGTGTATCCAAAGGCACAGTGGGATGGGGTCAATGAATGATGAGTGAATCTGTTTAACTGAGTACTTTATTATATACCTATATCATATCTATCTGATAATGGCAGCTGTCAGCTGTCTACCTCAAAAGAAATCAACCTACGATCCATTCAAATTTAATCGCTATGTCTAACTGTTATGGCTGTAAGTTGATAGCAATCAGTTAGTCAATTAGGTCACAGAGATTTATATATATATGTTATTATAATATTAGCATTCGTATCAATTGTGCAAACACTTTGTACCACTGTTCAGTCGTCTAGCCATGCAACAGTGCGTATGAGTAATAATGTTTGGGCTTTAGATAAACAGTAAACCAAAAGTAAAGTACACACACAAACTACGGTGAATGGGTTGCGCACACAAACACAGCTACCCATTTCCGTTTACCCCCTATCCCTTACCCCTTACCCCTACCTTTGGCTGACCCAGAAACTTGTACGAAACCCTTGTCAAAATGTTGTGTGTTGTCGCTGCTGCGGTTGCAATACGAGAATCGAGAGAGAGAGAGAGAGAGGAGAGAGGAGAGGAGAGAGCGAGTTAGACTATGAAAAGTCCCATAAAATGTTTTATCAAAATAAGAGCAGCAGCAGCAGGCAGCACTTTTTTGACACATTTTCAGTTTTATTGGCAAATTCGAAAAACATATAAATAATAACTTGGAATGTGAACTTAGATTCTTTTTTTTTTCTCGTTTGGTGTACTGCCAACTTGCCACTTTCCACACATAAAACTACTAAAATTTCTGCGGCTTTTACAGTGTATTATTAAATTTGGCTTTTTATGAGAGCAATATACCAAAAAAAAAAAAAAAATAAAAGCCTTATGAGATTTATGCAATACAATATGTTGCCAGAGAGAGAACACAAACCAACCACAGACCCAAAAAACATTATTTATAACAAATCGTAAAATTTTATTGCACGACATACATATAAGTGTGTGTGTGTGTGGGAATTAGTGTTAGTGTGTCACAAGACCAAACTTAATTTAACGTTAAGCATTTTAAAAGGATTTACAGCGCCCGGTTTTTGTTGGTTTTGAAGTTTATGTAGTATGTTGTTTGGCTACATTATCGTGCAACAGCAACAACAATCGCCACAGCTAAAGCAACATGGACAGCAGGGAATACAGCAACAGCCTTTATCCTTGGGCGCTTGAGCCGGTTGCACAATCACCGTCGTTGGTCCTGCTGGCGGTGGCACATTAATAACCTCGACACGTGTCCGATGATCCATTATTCTTATAGGAAATTGTTTATTTTTTAGTAAAGTTCGAATCGCGCGACTTGTTGCACGTTGAAAGAAACGTTGAGTACTACACTTAATGCCAGATCGCACTATTATAGCTTTGCTCTGCGCCAATCTCTCGGAGTTACTCAACTTCGAGTGCAGAACTACTACAAAAAAAATATATATTCATATAGTCTTATCTGTTGATAAAACATACAATCGCAGCTCTTATCTTTTAGCGTGAAGCTTAGCGTTGTTGTTATCTCCCAACAATGAAACAAAACGAAACTTTTCACAATTCGTACACTTTTTTTTTATAAACAATAGGGCTCTGCTTAAAGTAACTAGTTCCGTTGATCGTTTTTTAGACTTTTGTGTAGAAGTTGTTGATGTTAGCAATGAACTCTGCGTATACTCTATATAAGTGTGGTACTTGAAACGTGTTGCGCAAGATACTTTTGCCGATTTGGCCTCTAAAAACTTTGACAGCGGGCAATCGAATTCTTATCGTTGCGTTCTTAAGTGCAAATGCATAATTTTTTATTCGGATCTAATAAAAATAGTTAATCTATTTACGCTTGACAGTCAATACATTGGGAAAATCATCCTACACATGATCAGCTAAGGTGTCTTGGAACATGTTTAACTGCTGGGAAATTTGGGTTACAAAAACTTAAGATTTTTCCTCCTCCCCTTCTTTTCTTGATAAAGATAGTTTTAACCTTATACTTAATTTTATATTTAAGTTCTTTAAGTTTGTCAATCATATCTATAGACCCCTTAAATTAACTTAAAAACTTCCCCCGATTCCCATACTCATTTAATCTTTAATAAATCACTTTACAAATAAACAATGACTCACATTCAAAATAAAAACAATTCTATATCAATGCCAGCATTTGGGTATAACAGCTTATTACAAAGTGCGAGCTTATCTAATCTATTTATCTGTGCAGTTATCAAACTAAATTAAATTACATAATTTGCATGCAAAGCATTCAATATGTACATACATATATCGAAATAGAGTGGAGTTTGGAGTCATGGAAATATCATATTGCCAGATCTCAATTATAAAATTTTTACTCACTTCCCAAGTGGGTAGAAAGTTTGAAAAGGGGCGGGGAGGGTTGTGGGCGTGTTACCTTGCTGACTTTTGAATGAAATTAATAAAAATATATTTTTGAAACGCGCAATGGTGATGATAATTAGTGTACGTGATTCTATTTACTTCAATGCAGCAGCTTTCCGACCAAAAATTATCAAAAGGGGTGCTTTGCGTCAACGTTGATGTTGTGTGGTGTAACTCAGTCAGTGTGTGTGTATTGTGTGTGTGTGTGTGTGTGTGTAATATGATATGCGCGTAAAAAATATAGTACGTGTGTGCGTGACAATGGCAACAACGTGCGATGACAGCAACTGTGAACTGAGAAACAAGAACTGAGACACTTCGAACTCCAAAACAGTTCGCCGAACTGTGAAATTTTCTTCCCTTTTTTGTTCGTTCCGTGTTTGTGGAGTTGGAGGCTGTCGGGTGTCAAAAAATAAAACAACGCCTGCTTGGAATTTTAAAATAAGCAAATGAGTTTGCCTCCTGAATATACTAAGGAACAGCAGCAGCAACAGCAAAAGCAACAAGGCCCATAAATATTTATAAACTTTGGCCTGTCATA
Organism: Scaptomyza tumidula; assembly: GCA_035044465.1. Classification (NCBI taxonomy): domain Eukaryota; kingdom Metazoa; phylum Arthropoda; class Insecta; order Diptera; family Drosophilidae; genus Scaptomyza; species Scaptomyza tumidula. Next base: position 17,426,360 of record JAWNNW010000444.1, read on the forward strand.
TAAATATAGGGTCATTAGTTGCTTGCACACCTTTCGCTTTGGGGACAACGACATTCTCTCTGTCGTCCCCCCGGACAATAAAATCCAACTAGGCGGTCATTTAAATGTTTATAGTTATAGACAACGACAGTGTGACAGCAGCAGCAGCTCGATTTGGGGCTTATTAGTTTGACTCTTGAACAAATTTGAAAACAAAGTTGAAAGGATTAAATTTTGATAAAGTTCCTTCAATTTGCACTCAAAGGGAAAGAAGTTAAGACTAGAACTTGTCAGGTAGATCAAATGGTAATGGGAAAAATCTTTAAGGGGAAAACATATTTAGCTATTTCTATGCCCTAACAAACACCAATATTTCACCATTCAATCGGTTACCAACAGATATAAAGTAATGATCACTTTCCAACACTGGCAGATATTTTTAGGGAGATCAAACGTTAGGTTAATGAAATTTATATAGGATAATATGACTATAAAGCACGCCAAAATGTGCTACACATTGTATATTGGTAATCGAACGTTTTAAAAAAGAGAGAGACCTTAGATCCCTTTCCAACACTGGTGAACACTTTTCAGTGAGATCTAACCGAAAATAAAAGAATCTATTCAATATTTTTTACTAGATATGCATCACACAGATAACAATCAATGACTTTTCTACTACTCAATCGATTGTTAGTGAAGAACACTTTGCAACACTAGCTAAACTTTTGAAGGGCATTCCCCGACCTATACACATACACTTATTTATAATTTAACAATGGCCAGGGCCACGCCCAACTACCTAACTAGGTAGGTTGGGAAACAAACATATAAAAATGATAAAGCAAAATGGCGAAAAGTGGCAGTAAAAAAAAAATATAAATAAAATGCGCTGCCGCAAAAGTGCCATTTGTGGCATAAACACATGCGCGCCAAAAAGTTTGATAAGACAAAAGAGGCGACTGCTAGAATTGCTGAGTGGGTGGCAAGCGGCAGGCAGGTGAGGCCAACCGAAAAGTTTGCCAAGTGTGGCGCCACAAACACACACACACACACACATATACATTTCGAATGGCTGGCTAAAAAATATACAATGTGGAAATGTCCCAAGGATGAACTTCTGAGCTCAGTCGTTGGGACCGCAATGTGCCACTAAATGCTGCCACTAAATGTGTGCCAAGTATTATTGCAGGTGCCTATCTATATATATATATATATATGTGTGTATGTGTGTGTGTGTGGGTTCTTAAGGAGCTGGCTGCCTGGAGTCGTTTTTGCCTTCGCGCATAAAATTAGCACAATAAAAACCCATAAATGCGGCACAAAAACATGAAAATCCACTTGTTATAATTTAATCGAGTTGATAGAATTTTTACGACACAACTTTGCCAGGTAAATTCCTTTCTCTCTCTCTCTTTCTCTTTCTAAATGTACGCACGTGTATATATATATGTTTCTTTTGAGAGGCAACGCTTTAAATGTAGGCTAACATAAAAGCTGTTATCACCTGGAGTCCAATTTATGGTCGACCACAAAGATACTACAGCTATAAACTACAAATCGGAAGTAAACCAGCAACATGTAAACTATAAAAAGTTCTTTAAGCCAGGCTTTTGCGTTTGTGTAATGTTCATTTAATAATGTAAGTCGTTTAGCGAAACATTAAGTAATTATATTAATATTTTGATATACTTCTTCCATTTCCATTTGACTATCCGAAGTCCTGGCTGATGCTTTACTCGATCGTTGACTGGCTATCGAGCTTATTTTGCGACTAAAATCTTCCTCAGTGGATGTTATACAGATCTCAATGAATTTGATAAGATTTGGTGACTTGAGCTGCCGTGCAACAGGCAATGCCTCATCTAATGCCTCCTTGGTGCTTTCCACCTTATGCTGCAAAGTATTTGCCTTGATCATCTGCACAACGCTTAGGAATTTCCAAATCAAGCTATTACAGTTTTGACTCTCTGTGGGTAAGTTTAATATTGTTACTATTCGATTAAATCGTGAATTATGAATAAAGAAAAACCCTTAAAAAACCTTTAATAGCTTTGCGTGCATTGAAACAGCATTCATCGTAGTGCAATGCAGATAATTGAATGCTTGCAATTTGATGTGAAATATAACACTTCTCAATTGAATATTTGGCAAATCGCATGCGTTTCTCCAATCGCGATATCAATTTTCTAAATTCAAATATATTTATATTATTATTTTCTTATGTTTGTATTATATATTTTGATTGATATTTACCGGCTTCTCTTGCCTTCAACATCATCGTCGCCTTCTTGGTATGTGGAACGATCACCAAATACAAATGGTACTATATCCTTAACTTTATCCGTTGGCAGCAACAACAATTTTCGCATAGTCTTTGCATTAAGTTTCAAGTTCTTTGGCACACGATACTGTTCACATAAAGCCAAAGCTAAGGTATTGTAAACCTCATTGATAAATTGAAATTTCCAGCACATGACACGGTTTGTTTTTGTCACATAATAATCACCCATGATTTTCTCCACATAGTTCGTGAGGTTCTATAGGGCTATAAATATTAAATCAAGAAAATATTTATATGAATGTCTTGGTAATACCGTGATTTCCTTGGCTTTACGCAGCTTACGAATGTGTTTCAGATCGGCAATCATATTGCGATGTGTTTGATATTGTACACGGAATAGATATGCTTCGCGTGTCTTATCCAACATTTTCTTATTGGGATACTTTAAGAAGGTCACGTAGTACAGCGGATTGCGACTTTGTAACATTTTCTAAAAAATAATAAAACCGATTTAACGATCTGACCCTCAGTTGAACTATAGTTCATACTAACTATAAACTGTCTGACAATCTCGTATTGTTTAACAGATAGTGTTTTCAAAAACAATTTTGAACGTTGGCATTGTTCCAGCATCAAACTGGGATTGTGACGCAAGTTCTTCATAAATAATACATCAGTCCACGAGTCGTTCAGATAGTTCTGATGGATAACATTAAAAGCACGCGCTCGACGAGCAATTTCCAGTGGCGACAATAACTCTTCCTAAAGGTTACCAGCATGTAGTTTTATAGTTTTAGTTGAAGTTTCAAGCTACCTACCTCGACTTCTGGTATGCTGAGTACATCACATTTCTGCAGATCTCTCAATATCTTCCACAAGGGACGATTATCGATCTCTTTGGGTTTGTTTAATTCTCCCACTCTTCGTACTAGATTCAAGTTTTTCAAGAAGAACAAAGACATCGACTTGCCAGTAACATCTTTGATGACATCGTTAACCACGGTTTGGCGTGTCTCAAAGTTTTTGGCCTTAACACCAATGAAGCTACGCATATTATCATGCAGTTCAACTGAACTGCTTTCAAACCGGTTCAACTCGAAGAGTGCATCACATATTTGCATATTAATTGGACAATTGGGTCCCCTTTGTTCCATACCCATGTCTTAGAATTCCATGGTTAATTATGAAAAATAAACAAAAACAAAGACTTAAACAAAACTTACGTGCAGCATTTCGAGCATCGACCAGAGCCTCTCCGATTCTGGCGGCTTTGCGCTGTACCTGACTGCGTCGATATAGCGATATATAATCGGTGCCATCAACATCCAATGCCTTGGTAAAGTAATACAAGGCAAAGTTCTCGCGGCGTCGATTAAAGTAATATGTGCCCCAATCTCTGTAGATATCATGCTCGATTTCAGGAGACCAATCGAACTTATTCCATGGATATATGGCACCATCAGCGCCCACAGGTGGAACATGGCCCACGATCGACGTCATTTTTCAAAGCGATCCTCAGATCTCAGGTCCAAAGTTAAAAAAAAACAAAATGTATTCTGCAAATCTGTAAAAGTGTAAAAATTTGAATTTTAACTGATGAGTGTTTTTATTTTTAAACTGTTTCCCACTATTTGTGTGAAGTCTTACTGAATTATTTTTGTATAAAATCTCTAGAAAGATACGTAGTTGAAAATTTCAAAGACCTCTAGATGAAAAGGCTTTTCGTCGATTCAGATGAAATATTCAGAACGGAAGAATTGAGACTTATTAATATATGATAAAGATTATTAATAGCTTTGAGCTTTATTAAGTTGTAAGAGCAACTTCATAGCTTTCCATTTTCATAGGACTTGAACATATAACAAGAAAATGTTTTTTTATTGAAAATAACAAAATTCATCATCGAACTAACTACTGCTTAAACTTATCTGTCGTGAAAAGAATAATAAAAATGATCTGCTTGTATATGATTTTTTAATTTATTTTAGCTATGCTTCACATTGACTTTGTTTTGACATATATAACATATATGATATCAAATGTGAATAATAGGTTCAACATCATTTTGGAGTTCATCTCTTGAAACAGTAGATGCTTTGCTGGAGCGTTGACTTATGGCGTTCTGTTTTTTCAAAGAATCCTCATAATTACAAGTTCTGCACTTTTCCATAAAGTTGATCAGTTCTGGACTTTTCAGCGCTTCCGCTATAGGCATTCCCTTGTCTATAGCTTCCTTGACCTTTTCCACCTTGTGTTGCATTGTATTTGCCTTAACAATAAGTATGACACAAAGGAAGCGCCATAACAAGCTGTTGCAATTTTTTGTTTCTAAAAAAAATGTTTGTTTAGTAATAAACATAGTTTAGAGATTGGGTTTTATCGAACCTTTGGCTGCTTTTCGGGCAGTCAAACAGCATTCATCGTAGCGTCCTTGGTTTAGATGAACATTCGCAATCTGATGGAGTAAATAACACCTCTCGATGGATTCCTTGACGAATACCATACGCTTCTCCAGCGCAGTAATTTGTTTTCTAAGAACTTTTTGTATGAGTATCGATAATAAGTATTTGATTACATTAGTGCTTACTTAGCACGTATCGCATCAGGATCGATCAATTCACCATCTTGGTATGTGGAACGATCCCCGAACACAAATGGCTGAATATCTTTGAACTTATCCACAGGCAGCATTAACAGTCTATGCAATGCCCTGGCATTATATATTAACCTTTTGGGAGCACGATACTGTTCAGATAATGCCAGAGCTAATGTATTGTAAACCTCATTCATGAACTCAAATTTCCAACACATGACACGATTCGTTTTTGTCACATAATATTCAGCCATGATTTTTTCAACATACAGCGAGAGACTCTGTAAAAGTTTCGTGGCAATGACAATAGAATATAATAGAGCAAAGTAATCATAGTGTAATACCTTAACTCTCTTTTCCTTTCTCAGTCTACGAATTTCTCTAAGATTTGCAATCATATTCCGATGTGTCTGGTATTGTACACGGAATAGATACGCCTGTTTACTTTTTTGCAGCATTTTCTTATTTGGAAACTTCAAGTGGCTAACATTGTACAGAGGACTACGGGATTGTAACATTTTCTGCAGGGAAAAGTGGTTTATTTAATTGTAAGAAAAGTGAGATGAAAACCTGATATTTACTATAAATTGTCTGACAATATCGTATTGCCTAACAGACAGATTATGTAGAAAATCTTTTGAGCGCTTGCATTGATCGAGCAGCAAATTGGGATTACTAAGTAACTCTTTCATGAATAGAACATCCATCCAGGAATCATTTAGATAGGTCTGATGTAAAACATTAAAAGCGCGCTTCCTTCGAGCTATTTCCAATGGGGATAAAATCACTTCCTATAAGGGGTTTACTTAAGAGTTATGAAATGATTTGACATGTGAAGAAACTACCTCCTCTTCAGGTATACTAAGTATATCACATTTCTTTTGCTCTCTCAATATTTTCCACAATGGCCGCGGATCTATGGTTTCCTTTGCTTTATTTATCTCTCTAACGCGTTCAACCAGCTTCGAGTTTTTCAGGAAGAACAGAGACATCGATTTGCCTGTAACATCCTTAATGACATCATTTACCTAAGAAAAGGATTCAAATCAAGTTTATTTGTGTTATGTTCATGCTAACAATCCTGTATTCAATTACCACAATGTGACGTTTTTTAAACCCTTCCGCCTTGACGCCACTGAATATATGAGTGTTGTTAGACAACTCTGAAATGCTTTGCTCAAAATCGTTCAAATCAAAGAGAGCATCACATATTTGTAGACTTATAGGAGCATTGGGTCCAGTTTTCTTTTTGGCCACATCTAAGAAATATGATTATATACAAACTATGCGTAGTAAAAAGTTGTTTTCGTTACATACCTGAAGCTCTTTTTGCATCGCTTAATGATTTTTCGATTTGAGCTGCCGTTCTCAAAGCCTTACTGCGTTGAAATAGAGTCATATAATCGGATTCATCAATCTCCAACGCTCGGGTATAATAGTGCGAAGCCATATTCTCTCTGCGTCGATTGAAATAGTACTTGCCCCAATCTCTGTAAATATTATGCTGTATATCCATTGGCCAGTCGAACTTCATCCAATCGGGTAGTGGAGCTCCAACAGCTGACTGCGGTACATGTATAATGGAAAACATTTTGCTAAAATTATTATGATTTTTTTTTTGTATTTATTTTTTATTTATTTTTAATATTTTTTTAAATTTTTTTGAAATTTTTTTTTTTTTCTTTTATCTGGTTTTTTTTTTCAACTACTACTGATTTCGAACGTTCATTTTCAAAACTCAAGACTAACTACACATAAAACAAAGAGCTCTCGATGAACAAGTTGAAAACATTTGAAAATGTTTTCTAATTCAGCAGTTATAAGAATTGCTTGATAACAATATATTATTATGCCATCAAAGCATTGCTTATTGTATGCAGGTGTGCGTGTTGCGGGACAGGCGTGCAGGTTTTTTCGTTTTCGTTTCCGTTTCAAATTTGAATTCTGTCACACTTCAAATAAGCACCTTGCAACTGGAAAGGCCACGCAACGCAACCCAAAACATATTATTAAACACTAAACTAAAAAACTATATGCTAGAAGCAATTTTTAACCGCAAGTCATGTGACAGAAGTGGCACAAACATACTCCGACCTACGAACTCCGACCACTCCGACCGATTGGCTTCTCGCACTCGGAGTATAATAATATAATTGTGCATGTGCCTGGCCAAGTGTAAGAAATCACTTAAAACACACACACACACAAATACCCAGTTGAAAGTTAGTGTTTGTGGTGGATTACGTATACGTATACTTTGAGAGCGACCACAAAAAGGCCAATGATAAGTGTTAAGAGTCGTAGGCGTCGCTCTATACTATGCACACAAACACAACATAGTAGGGGCAAACTCAACGCGAACATAAATCTAATGTATAATAAATTTAAATAGCGAATTCATGCAAAATGGCAACTCAAGTGTGGCCAGTGCCCCTCTCGCTCTTTGGGTTTCCCTTTTCATTATGGACCCGCCTCGTTTTTGGCTGTCTCACGCACATGAGGCCGAGGCCGACAATGACTACACTTTAGCGGCAAATTTGTGCGCATTGTCGCCGTATTATTTGCTATTATTTATGCCTTTTCCACTATTTACTTCCCTTTTTTTTTTTTTTGTTGTTCCCATTGTTGTTATTGCTCACACGCCATTGCTGTGGTATGCAAAAGTGGACGCAAACCACTCCTTATACTCTGTCAAACCGAATAACTCCTCCCCCCTCCAACTCCTAGTTGTCAATGCCAGTGGCGTAGGACAAGTTTGGAGTTACTTTAAATTTTGACTTGAAGTCTTTTGGGCAACATTTTATATAGTTCATCTTAGCTTTTCCAAGGATTTTCCTTGTGCTAACATTCGGTTATCAATTGACTCTTAAGGTTTCTTTCATGCCATAAGAAACCCCCTTTTCTCTTCATTATTCGACGTCCCTGTTCGCATTTGGCTGGCGTGCTAAGCATTTGCGCTTGAAAAAGCTCGCGTGGATTTTAAACATTTTCACACAACATTCTCATATTTAGACGGCACACATCAGCGACAGTTGAAAGCCAGTTGCCCCACAACCCAGAACCCAAACCACAACCAGAGTCAGAGTCAGAGTCAGAGCCAGTGTCAGGGCACCACCATCCGGATAAGTTGGCGGTAATGTAAGCTCCATAAGCCAAATAAAGGACACACACTAATAGCATGCAACACACGCGACCAAAGCGCCCAGCAAACGTAAATCTGTGAAATGTAATTGTTTGCCATGAAGAAAGGCAACTGAACAGCACACAGCACACAGCACAGCACAGAACCTAAGCTCGACCCAAAACCTTACCCTGCTCGGATAAGGGCATTTTAAGTAAGTTTTGCCTCTTTGTGTGTGTGTGTGTGTGTGTGTGCCATATTCGCATTTTGATAATCGCTCGGGCCTCCAACATTCAAGTCAAGTCCCTGTCGCTGATATACAAATTGGCTTTTGCAATGACTTTATACATTTTACGAGCAACAGCGGCCCTTTCGAGTGGTTTTTCCTTCTTTCTTTTTTTTTGCATTTTTATCGAGTATTTCTCCCGTGACTCGAACTCGTGCTGCTCTAGTTGAGAATGTGCTGTGAGTTTGGCGCACTCTGATGCGATTATAAAGGCTAAATTGATGCAGATAAAATTAATTGAATTCAAAAAGCCAAATCCGCTGCCCTTTTTTTCCTATTTCTCAACTTTTTTCTGTTTTTTGTGTTTGTGTGAGTGTGATTTTAGCCAGATAGTTTGGGCCAGTTAGTTGGTTAGGTCATGCGAGCAAGTATCTTTAATGTGCACTCAATCAACGGGCAAAACCCATATATGGGCCAAACTTTTACATTTCAAAAAATGTAATTAACATGTTAACATATATATACATTTTAAATATGGTAAAAAGTCTTATAAGGAATAGAAGTCAACGTAAATAAATAATTGATGAGTTGTTAGTTAAACGAAAACTGATAAGAACTCATCATAATATAACATTCTTTTTGAGCGGTTTACCTTGTTTATCTCTATAGATACTGTGCAAAAAAATTTAAAAAAAACCAACTTTCTTGTGGACTTTTCCAACTTTTAAAGTACACGTCTGTGTTTAAAAAAGCTTTGCGTTTGTATAAATAAAAAGGAACTTCGCCAATCAATAAGCTTGAGTCTTGAAAGTAACGTTCTTGAAGTTTTTAACGAGTCAACTAAGAAAATGCCACTACCAACCGGACCAGGACACCATGAGACGGTACCTCCACATCATCATCCGGTACCTCCACATCATCATCCGGAACCTCCACATCATCATCATCCGGAACCTCCACATCATCATCCGGAACCTCCACATCATCAGCAGGGACCTTCACACCATCAGTCGGGACCTCCACATCACCATCCGGAACCTCTACATCATCCACGTTAAAGAATGGATTTTTTTACTTTGAATAGCAATATTATATCCAAAGTTAACTAGCTTGAATAAAAAGATATTTGTGCAAGATATTTTGCTATACCTACGACATTCTATGAAACTTAACTTTAGCAAATTGTCATCTATCACGTCATAAAGTACCTACTATGGGGATTTTCGAAACACAAAGACCAATAATCAGACATCAAAGCTGTCTGTTCATGACAAATTCTCATAGTATTTATTAGACGTTTCGCAAAAAAAACCAACTTTGCTAAATCAATAGTCAAAACAATTGATTAGCACGACCAACCCACGTCTAGATTAGATAACAATCTTATCTGAAGAGCCCCCATAAAAAGTTCTTAGTAATGTACAATATTATAAAACTTGTGCAGCCATCCAGGAGAATTCAGTTGTACACGGTTACTTTACCCGTTCGCAGTTTGAATTAATCAAGGAAAAAACACTTCAGCAATGGACCATCATCATCACGGACCTCCTCACCACGGACCTCCCCACCACGGACCTCCTCACCATCATCATGGACCACCGCCGCACCACCATTGTCCTCCGCCGCACCACCATTGTCCTCCGCCGCATCATGGTCCGGTTCCAGTTTGTCCACCTATTCATTATTTTGATCCGCCTCAACATGGCTTCCCGCCTTCCCATCACCATGGACCCAGGCCTCAGCCCCGTTAAATTAGACTAAATTCAGTTATTAAGCAGCAGCTAAAAAGGATTTTTCATTGCCTGGAGGTTGCTTTTGTTTTTTTTTTTTACCCATATGTGATCAACATTTCTTATTGCAAAACCATATGTGATCTGCATCATGTTCTCAAAGACTTCTTTTGTATTTAAAAAATAACAACAATAAAAAACTATTTGTATTGACTTACATTCTAAAAAACTAAGAAATTTGTTTTTAATCATTGGCTTTTTGTAGAACTCTTTTTCTGCATCTTCATTTTGAAGATCTAATAAAGTTTATGAATGTTAAACTGAGGAAAAGTTGTTTTAAATAATTTAATATTAATGAAATGAAAACTTCTTGTAATGAAGTTATTCAAGAAAAAGAGTAAGAACAATTTTTTTTAAATTCTTTCATTAGTCAAACTAAAGATTCACCTTATTTATGACCGCAATTTCTTATCAGTTTAAAAGGGCTTAGTCAAACAGTTATTTTTATTTGTAGGGTTTTTTTTTGTATTTATTGCGTATGACTAAAAATTGTGTACATGCTAAATTGCAGTTAGTCATACCCTTTGTGTTGTAGTTTACCGAAATATTTCTATTGATTAGCAAAATATTATACTTGAGATTAGATAAGTGTTATCTAAGCCAATATATAACGGGTATGAAATCATATTATGTTTATTCGTTGGCTATCTAGAGAAGGTTTTAGTAAGCTTGAAAAGCTCGCACGAATCGCACGTGAAACATTTCGAAAACGTAAAAATGCCACCACCACATGGAGGACATGGAGGAGGACATGGTCATGGCCATGGAGGACCACATCATGGCGGACATGGTGGACATCATCATCACCATGGACCGCCACCACATCATCATCATCATGGACGTACCCGTGTCTTGTGTTGCACAATCTTATAGAGACTAACGGAAGCTGGAATTTTGTAGCTGTAATGTGTTCGAAAAATAAAAGTAGTTTAACTTCAAGAAGGTTAATTAGATGTTTAATTAGTCAAATCAAGTGTCGTCTCTTAAACCAATTAATGAGCGGCTAATCATTATGTCTAAATACTTTAAAACCTCAAAAGCCGCTTACACGGCGGTTACTCTTTTGTGTATCTATAAAACATATACATACATGATTATTATGCGATTAATTTTGTGTTGCCTTGCGTGTCGATTTCTGTTCACATGAGTGTGTGTGTGTGTACATACATACACACACACGCGGAGGCTTCGCTGCTTTAATTTATAGCAGTCAAGTTGAAGCAGACCAAAAAGGGTGGGAGCGAGAGAGAGAGAGAGGGAGCGAGTGAGACGAAGAAGAAGAGAAGACATACAAGTGCCATAAATTCTGGCAAAGGAACACATTATTTATACTGTCAACTGGCTATATTTGAAACGGAATCCAACACTACCTATAAATAAGTGCATTACCCAGCCAAAAACGATTTGGGCGAGTGGAGTAGTAGTAGTAGCAGCAGAACCCGAAACAAGTAACGCTCATTTTGGTATAAGTCTTCATTAGCGGTTAAAAGGCTGACCTACAATGGCTAACTGGCTACGGCTATGGCGTTGGCGATGACGATGGCGATGGCGATGGGTTTTTCATACGCATTGAACTGTCGCCGCAACGGTTAAAGCCGGAAATGCCCAAAACAACAACAACAACAGCAGCAAAAGCAACACAAACAAGACCAACAACGTATGCGCTGTGAAAAGGACGAGCTGAACGAACAGAAGGAGCCAAAAAGGAAAAAAAATGCTTAAAGTTCAAATTAAGCACAACAGCTGGCGAAAAATTGAATTGAAGGCAACAACAACTACAGCCAGTCAGCCAGCCAGCAACAATGTCGCTGCCATCCCCCCACTCCCCCCACCATCACACCATCGTCGTCGTCTACTGTTAGAGACCAACCCAAAGCATTTGAGCGACAACAGCAACGAGGCTGCTAAGGAAAAACCAAATAATACAACAAAAATAAATACATACTATATAGAGTATGGTAAAGCAACAAAAAATGAAAACGAAGCATGCTTAAAGGCGCCGAGGCGGCAAAAAACACGACCTCAACTCGTTGCCAACAGCTGGCAGAGAGACATCGACAGAGAGAGAGAGAGAGAGAGTTAATCGCTCTCAGCAGAGAATTCTCTCTCTCCGCACAGTGGCGCCAGTTGTTAGACTAGCGTTTAGTTTTTGTACTAGCCAAACGCATGCGCCAACAATTTCGAGTGCAATTATAAACAGAGAGAAGGGCATTAAAAACCAAATTGCCTTTTAGTGTTTTGTAGAATGCTTTGAGGTTTGGGTCGCTAAAATTTTCATTGCCAGCCCAATAAGATAAGAAAATACGTTTATTGTTATGATACAAATACGAAAATTTCTTGAATTTGACGGAGAAACCCAAAACACAAAACCCAAACAATCTTATCGTTTCAGTATGAAGTGTCTGTATTTAGAAATTTTATAACGTTAAGTGCATATGGTATATATATATATAACGACATGTTCGTATTGAGTACTTAATGAATTAGGTAGTTGACTTTATGTAGTATTCTTTTATTATTCTAATCTATGGATAGTTATTTACCTAATGATAATGTGTCTTTTATGAAGCAGAAAAGATGTTATTGGTTTTTGTTTGAGTAAAGAAATTTAAAGATAAATTAAACCATTTTGTTGATTTTTATGAGATAAAAGATTGTCTTGAGAAAAGTTTAAAAATTATTCGGCAATATTTTTTATTATTTATTTAACTAAAAATAATCTACAAAGAAATTTCCTGTATTATATCACCCGTCTAATTTGTTTAAAAGCACTTTTTAATATATTGTACAACATTTCCATAATTTATTTAACACGCTTCCTTTTTCTGGTTGCGATTCGCTTAATTTACAACCTTGTTGTATATATACACGTATATATTTAATTATATATGCACTTGCCAAGGTTCCATTATGTTGAAAAGTGGCTGGTCGGGCCATATCCTAAGCATGTAATTATAATGTGTGAGTGTTAAACTTAGCTAGCGTTGAATGCCACGCCCTCACCGCTACCCTACACAAGATTAAAAAACATAGGCTGGCGAATAGCTAAGGCGGTACGGCTAAGTACGGTGTGCTCTTGCTGCAATGTAGTGCATAAATTATGTTAGGCCAAAGTGCAAGCAAAGTTATTTGCAACATAAACCTTGCCACACAAACGTACAGCGTTTGGTTTGTTAGAAAGATTAACGCGTGCATTTTTGTTTTTCTTTTTTTTTAATGCGAACAGCTCATAAAAACACACACACACACACACGCGGGAGAAAGATACTTATACTAAGCCGTCTGACGCGAACCGTGCAACGGAAGCTGCGCCTCTGTCATGTGACAACGTTTTTGGGTGCTGGTTGGGAGGGTTTGGTTGGTTGCGACTGCTCATGGCGGCCACTTCACTGACAATAATAAGCGCCACAACAGCAACGGATGCACGAACGGAGAAGGTGCGAGAACCGTGGCGTCTGTTAATGATAATGATGACAGTCTGTCGCCGGCTTTACCTCGCTTTTGCTGCTGCTGCTGCTGCTGTTGCTGCACTTGCACCTTATGTTCCTTCGCTGTAGGACACTCGGCGCGCTAGTTAAAGTTTTAATTTGGCATATTATAGTGGCTGTAGTGGCGCATCGTGCGCTCGTTAGACACGGATATATGGATATGAAGAGATAGAGATAGATATAGAGATAGAGATAGAGATAGAGAGACCATATGCCGTATTATGCGCGAATACACAAGACCACAAGTGCAGCTGCAAAAAAAAAATTACTAACTAAAGCTGACACACCACAAAAGACAAATAAAATGAGAAGTGGCAGCACAAAAAGTTAAGAGTTTTGGCATTGAACTAAGCAGAAAGAGAGATGATGTGAATATTATAGCTGAGTCTTTAGCACACACTATAAACGAGAAGCATAACATTGATCTAAAGGTTGAATAGTTTGTTTATATAATGATTTTAAAACTGTTCATAGACATAACTAATTCAAAACGAGACCAAATGAGCTGTAGATAGTGCCAGGGAGCTTGTGAACGGAATGATCTGAATACTTTTACTGTCAATAACTTGGAATACAAAATTGATAACCCTTAAATGCCATTATATTCTAATTTTAAGCGAAAGTTATTTTTGCTCAAATCTCTTGTTGATTTGTTTGGTTGTTTTGTTTCCCTGTTGCTGTACAAGCTCACACTTTAAGCCATTTAGCAAATTATGTGCGCGTTGCTTTAACCCTTAAGAAAAGCAAGGAAACATACACAAAAGCAAAGCTAAGACGCAGGATAACAGTAGACGAAAAAAGGAAGAATGCTAGAAAGAAAGGGCAAGCGGGAGGGCAACCATTATTTGGCAAAGCATTTTCAATTCAATCAAACGCCCACTAACAAAAATGCAAATACATACCCAACAGACAGAAACTCACACACACACAAGAACACATGTACACATATATACGCACATGTTGGCATTTAAATAAAAATAAACATGGCAAATGGTAAGAAATACTTTGAAACACTTTTAAGCATCATTACATTAGCAAATTTTTCTCTTTCTCTCGCTTTGCAGAAAAGGGAAATAAATTCAACAACATACAAAAGCACAAAGCTGTGTAGCAGAGCACAGATTTCTGTGAATAGGGCAAAATGTGGGCGTGTTACTCACAGTTACTTTATTTTCTCCGCAAATTTTATAACAGTTGAAAATGCTTTGAGTGTGTATGTGTGTGTTTTTGGTGGGTGTTGGCTTTAAGAACATACGATTATGGCCACTTCTTTTTTTTTTAGCTACGGTTTTTGTGTATGTGGCATTTTCTAATTTACATTTAACACAAATGTAATTATTGACAAACGGGCAAAATGCTCTGACAACACGTGAAACGCTATGCACCACCACCACCAGCACCACCACCAGCAAGCAGAACCACTAGCAAAACCATCAACGTTCCTATGTAATTGTCGTTATAATAAATAACTTCAACTGTCCAACACTTGACACTTGACATCAACTGCAACGGAAGCAAACACACACAAAAAAAAACCTACACGAACGACAGACAAAAACGATTTCAATTGGCAAAACTCTTTTAGTATATACCCTGTTAACCCTCTTAACGGAGTGTATTTTAAAGTAGTGATTAAAAGAAAGTAACAAATTTTAGTGGATAGGAGATAGAAAGGTTGTGGTAGATAAAGTCATTAGTAAGAATCTAACAATTTATCTTTGTTAACAAGATTTTTCAGAAGGTTTTTTCAAGCAGAAATAAACTCATTCTAAGATTATCAGTTAAGACATATGAGTCTGTATAGTTTTTCCGGAGGATTGCTTCACTCAACTCAACAGACAATTGAAAGATTTTGGTTGAATGAGATGAGGAAAAAGGGGTTGATGAATGAGGAAAAAGATCTTTATGGTTGGGACTTGGATAGAAGAGCTTTGTATATCACACTTATGAAATATTTTAGCTTACTCCAAAATTATACTTTGGCTTAAAGCACAATTCTTCAACATTTCTCTTCAATCAACAGTTGAGTTTCCTTGTACTTCAACGTAATATCTTCAACACTCCATATATACCCCATTGGCAGTTCTTCGATAGGGTATTGCAAAACCACCAAACTCGACTCGACCGCATGCAAAGTGCCAGAAAAACAGCGCCGCATATTTCAAACGGGACACATGTAAAAATGCTGAAGCGCTGATAAGGACATTAACATTTGCACAACAACACAGAACAGCATGCATAGAGACGAAGGGATGTAGTTGTAATGCAAGCGGTGGGGGGAGGGGAGGTAAGGGCATTCCAATTCGTATGCGAAACATCAAAAAAACTTTACCGCGCGTCGCTTTTGACACGCAAATTTATAACAGCAGCAACAGAAACTTGTTGTAGAGCCTCAATCCAAAAAAAAAAAAATGTTCACAAAAAAAAAATAAATATGTAGAATTGAGCAGAAGAAAATGTATAAATAAAAGGTTGCAAAGAACGCATACAAATGCAATTTAAATTTACTTATTTAGAACCCCCCGGGAATTTTTTGGAAAATTATTTGCCTTTTCACGCAAATTTAGCGACCATTTTTCTCCTCTTACCCACTCATACCCGCTCTCTTAGACAGGTGGGCGAACCAATTGGAGTTTACATTGTTAAGACGGGGTAAGGGGGGGGGGGGGGGGGGGATGGCAGCACCCTCTGACATGTGCTGCACAAGTTTTTTTTTTTCGTTTGGACGATTAGAAAATGCTTCGGAACAGAACCGAAACGAGCCAAGTAAAAGTAACCCAAAAAGGCTCTGACAAATGCTTTGGCTAGCAAATGATGTTGTTGTTGTTGCTTCTGTGGTGATTAATGACGTTGAATGCTGTGAAAGCAGTCAACAGTGGGTGGGCAAAAAGGGCGGGGGGTTGGCTGCCTGCTTGGCAGCTTAATTTAAAATGAAAATTGTACTTAATTTCTAGCGTAGCTTAGAGCAGACGAGTTGGGTTGGGGCAGAGAGAAGACATCTGTGTAGCGCTGCGAGACCGAGAAAGCAACAGAGAATGAGAAAGAGAGAGAGTGAGAGTGAGTTTGAGATTATGGAAAAGCCATTGGGCAACTCCATTTGGCCGCCAAAGCAATGCTTATTGTTCTGCGTTGACTCTATTTATAACGCTTTACAGATAATTCAAGCGTTAAGCGTTAGTACATAAATTCTTTTGCTCCGAGCTTTAAATAAACATAAAGCTGTCATAAGCGCAGGGAAGATTCGATAAGTGTATTTAAGATTAAAAAATTTTAATAAAATTTGACTGATAACATCTAAAAGTTAATCACAGCATGAACAAACTTTTTGCCAGACGATATAAAATATTAAGAAATTCTATTCAAGTTTTAAAATTGCTTTCATTTACAATTTAAATCTAAATATGTCAGAGCAATGAATAAAAAAAAAATCATTTTTAATACCCACACAAAAGCTTAAAATAACTCAAGTACCTAAAATAACTTTTTGCCAACTTAACTTCTTGCCAAAGTGCTTTTTAGCATATGTCAGTTTCTTATAGAATTTTAAGCATAACTTTCGACTTGTTGTTGGTTGAACCGCAAGCAAATTGAATTAAGATTACCACGTGAGGATTTCAAAGAATTTACACAAAGTCAAACAAGCTTTAGTTTATTATTATTATTATTATTATTTGGTTGGTTGGTTTGTTTGGGGCGTTGGCAAATTTTCAATCGCAATCTTTTTATTCTCTTGTTTGGTTTTGGGTTTGGGTTTATTTCTGTTTGGCGCAAAAGCTACTTTATTTTGACAGCAGACAAACAAATGTCAGAATTGAAATTAAAAGGAAAGCAGCGACAGGCAAACAGACAAGAAATGGGACGGGGCGGGTGGCTAGCAAAAACTTGCTCAGCAAAAACATAAGGAAGAAGAAGACGAAGAAGCTGCTAGAGAAGTGGCAGGCGCATTACGCATCAGCGCCAACAACGCGCCAGCTTCTTCCAACTTCTTCCTCGTTTCCCTTTCTCCTTAGTTTTGAACTGTATTCTCTTCGAACTTAACACCCACACGCATTGCTCTCTGCCTGACTTTCTTGCATTTGCCAGTTACTCCGGTTTGGTTTTGTGTGGTGTTTGTTTTTGTACATTTCACACAGCGTGAAATTTTCTAAATGTCATTTTGCTGTCATCTCGTGGATAATAAGATTACAACTACGTTGAAATAATAGGATTCAAATGAAAAAACTTTGCCGTCGTCTGTCTTATACTTCCCTCTCCCTCTCTCTTCCACTTCTTTGCTCATCTCAACTTTCAATACGACTTACCGCACACCTCTTCCCCCATCTCTTCTCTCAACCACCTTCTGTGAGTTTCGAGCAAAGTGCAAAGTTTCATTTGGTCTGCTGATTGAGTAGTGTGATAATGATTAAGCAGCTGCTGGCGAGTACTAACTCTCGCTAAATCTTTTACACCCCAAAAAACCAAGAATAATAAAATAAACATAAACATAATTGGTAAAAGCTGAAATGATCTTGAGACCACACTTCAGACCGTCTGCATGCATAATTGATTTGATCGTCCGACTTTGCAAACATATAGAAATGAAAATAAAAACAAAACAAATTCGCAAGAAAACAATACTTTGCTTTCATAGAGCTCGCCCGCAGGCTATACGTTGACGAAAGTACGTGCCAGGTACAAAAACAATATAATAGTTAAATATAATAATAGGCTAAAAAAAGAAGAAAAAAAAAGCAACAGCTTCAATAGATCATTGCCTCGGGTCCATTAAGCAATGCAAACCGGTTGTCATTAGCCGCAAAATGTGAGACTATAAAAGCTGAAATTTGTGCTCTATCAAACATCAGAACCTTTTCAACGTTCTAACAACTCATAAC
The DNA here is from genome assembly GCA_035044465.1 of Scaptomyza tumidula. Classification (NCBI taxonomy): domain Eukaryota; kingdom Metazoa; phylum Arthropoda; class Insecta; order Diptera; family Drosophilidae; genus Scaptomyza; species Scaptomyza tumidula. The sequence continues at coordinate 17,444,715 of JAWNNW010000444.1, forward strand.
AAGTCAAAATGAACCCAATTTTTGTGATCGCTTTGAGTGCTGTGTTTGTGGCTCTGGCTGTGGCAACTGTAAGTACCCGAAGGCAGTTTTAAGTCTTTAAATCTTTAATGCTTTCGCATACACAGCCCATTGAACTGACCGAGGAACAAAAGGCTCTGACCAAACAGTATGGTGAAGAGTGCAAAAAGGAGATCAGCCTTACCGAAGACGAGTTGGCCAAGGTGAAGGCTAAGGACTTTAAGAATCCCACCGATAACATCAAATGCTTTGCCAACTGTTTCTTCGAGAAGGTGGGCACCTTGAAGGACGGTGTTATCCAGGAGGAGGTTGTCCTTAAGAAACTGGGCGCCATCATCGGTGAGGAGAAGACTCGTGAGGCTTTGACCAAGTGCAGTGGCATCAAGGGTGAAAATAACTGTGATACTGCAGCCAAGTTGCATGAATGCTTTGAGTCCTTCAAGCACATCGAAGTTAAGGCTTAAAGCATCCAACAGCAACAGCTGCATGCAGCACATGCTGACAAATTGTAATTAATTTATGCTTGCATTGAAAAACAATAATAATTACTGTATTTCATAATAGACAAAACAAAATGTGTTTGCTTAAGGGATGCTTGCGGGGGAGGGGGGTGATGATAGTGTGTGAATTGATAACCCAATTGAATTGCAAAGCCCTCCCGAATGCATTACTTGCCCTGTAAGTATGTGGAGGTAATGCCTTACTTTAGAATGTGTTTGGCATTTGTTGAAACAAAACTTAAGTGAAATAATAAGATTTAGTTTTGCTTCTTAGAGAACCAACGAAAGGTTCTTTGAAATGGATTTGAAAGCTTAATACGAAATAAACATCAATCATCAGAATATCAAACAAAATTCGGGTCACATCTTCATAAAATTTGTATGAGACAACATAAGAAAAGAAAAAAGTTCAACAGTCGAATTAAAATCTGTTAAAAAGTTCAGTTGAAAACAAATCAAAATCCAAACACACTTAAAAGTAGATTTGAAACCTTGATTAAGGACTTTTGTAAGGGTCTAGTTGTGGGGGTCCGACTGGGTATCCTTTTTTGAATGGTTGGCTTTCACTGTGATGCGTCACAGTTTGTCACAGCTTAATTGCAGCTTTAGCTGGCCTCTGGACTGGGCGCAAGCCAGCAGCTTAAATGGATTATGTATACATATTTGTACATACATATTCTACATGCATATACAATATATCTATAAAAGTGTGCTTGTGTGTGTGTGAGTGTGTGTGTGTTGGCTCATTTGCCATTTTCAATTTGCATAATTAAATGCACAATACTCGTGTGTGTGTGTGTGTGTGTGCGCCTCCACACATTCCCCCCGATAATGCTGCAAATGCGTTAATAATGTAAAATAACTTTATTATTTAACGGATTTTGCCGCGTGATTGCTGTTGTTGCTGTTTTTGCTGTTGTTGCTCGCTTATCATTTATGCAAAGTGCAGTTGCCTTCGTCTACCCCTTAACTTTCCTCCCTCTCCCCTCATATTTAAGCCTTAAGTGCCTTCGACACGCACTGCTCAAAGTTATACATAAAGTCACAATCGTTGGCACCTTTTGAAACGCTGGCAGTACAACTGGCCAACTGACTCTTGATCTTGTCCAGCGGTACTTTGTTGTACTTTGCCTGGACATATTTGATACTGGGCTCGGCATTCTGTTTACCCTCCGCCGTGATTAGACCCAGTTTCTTGTACAGACAATTGTGATAGCACTTGAATCCTTCGGAGCCATTTGTCACATCCTTGTCGGCTGCAATAAGTGCCGCCTCGGCAGCAGGAATCTTCAACTCCTTGATGCAAGCCTGCTGCAAACCCTGATAGGCAGCTATCTCAGCAGCACTTTGCGACTAATAATAACATATATATTTATATCAAATACTAAACATATTAATACTTAACACTTACCACAACCAGCTCGTAGAACGAGCAAACCACAAAAAATGTAACAAAAATCTGTACTTTCATCTTGTTGGATTATTTTCGTACTGATTTATTGAACATTTCGAGCTGCTTAAATAGCTAAAAGTTGTACTTATCAGCCTCGTGTGTACACTATGTATTTACCAATTATTTATTTGATTAAGTTGTTAAATTATAATTTAATTTGATTTCAGGTTGAAATTATGTGCAATTTTCTTTGACCATACATTTAAATGAAACTGTTACCAAAAAAAAACCTAGCGTTAAATTTGTCGTTCCCGCATTGGTTTTGCAATTAAGTAAACATTGTTTTTTAGCATTATGTATTTTTTAACAATTTGTGTGTATGTTGATGTACTGATTTGACCTGTCAAATACGTATAGCTCTGTTTATCATTGTTTTGTTTTTCATTATCTTTGAAACTTATCATTTTTTTTTTGTGGTGTATTTTAATTATTTGAATAAATAAAAATGCACAATGTCTCAATGCAATATATCTTTAATTGAATTGTCAACTTGAAAGAAAGAAAGAAGAAATTATATATACAATTCGATATAAATATATCGTATGATACGATGCTATATATCAGTGGTCGGGGAACCGGGGTAAATGACCCCAAATGGGGTAAAAACTAAATATTTGGGGGTAAAAATGAAACTTTTGTGAGTAAAAAGTATATATTTTTCTTCGCCATGGGGTAAAATCAACTTACACATAAATATTTTGGTGTAATGATTAAAAGAGTTTAGACGAACTAAGACTTTAAAACTCAAAATGCATAAAGTTCTACAACTATGGGCACCCTTCCTTATAGATTTTACCACTTTGCCAAAATACTGCCGAGTTAATGCTTGCTAGTTTTTGACTCGAAAGTACCAGGCGCACAGAATCAGCAGCAAGTGGATTGAATTGACTTTAATATGCGGCCTATGCCGTATGCAATGATTTTTATTATTGATTAAATATGAAAGAATAAGCGATCTGCCTAAAAGTATGTACTATTCGCTATTTTTAGAGGATAATTTAGCCAATGCATCAACCATATTTGTTTCCACGCAGGTCGAGGAACCGCTATGGGGTTATAACAACCTAAACAAAAATATTTTGGGGTAATGATTAAGAATTCATTCATTTTTCTAAAAAAAAACATATTTATTTAAACATATGAACAAACGAGAAGCACCTAAGTTTATATGTATATCTAATTTAAGTCCATGTCTTATATTATTATTAATAATTGATTGTAGATTTTTTATTAGATTTATTGGTTTTTGAGGTAAATAAATACGAACTTTAACGATACGAGCAATACAAAAATATCTTATTTTTCCTTTGTTGGGTGGGAATCACAACCATCCTTGACTGCACAACCGATGGATAATGATATTGACGAATTTTGACCTTAAATGTGTTGATTTTTTTTTTATAAATACTCCTAAGCCACTTTAATCCTTATGGATTTTGAAAGGACATGTTGCGTGAGAGTTTCAAGGACCTACTCTATCGAGCTGCATTCAAGGATTATGGGGTCATCTAAGAATAAAACACTTGTAAAAAATTTCACTCTACGGCCGAGCGAAAACAAGAAAAAACCATAAAAGTGCAGTTTTCTCGGAAACCACAAGGACGATTTGAATATCCTTTGGCCAGTTGGTAGCCCTGGTCAAAACCAAATGTCTGACATAGGACATGTGCGAATCCTTTATGATTTGGCCGAGTTATAACCAATTTTCTGTTTAAAACATTTATCCTTTTATTGCAGCTGTTTGAAGGACTATCGTCCTTTGAACTACTTTGCTCGTATCGACGAGCCCAGGCCTACCTGTGGTCCAAAGGACATCCGGATAGTCCTTAAAATAACCGAGTTATCGACGATTTTGTAATTTTTAAAATTTTTTCTGACCTACCCCCTGTAAAATTTTTCGAACATTTTTTTTCGTGAATCCTGGAGATCCTTGTAAGCAAATCGATAGATCTTGTTGCTGCGAGTTCAAAAATGTATTTTCCTTAAAGATCTTTAAGGAAATGTTCAAGTTATGGCTTAAAATCTAATGTCCTTTTTGCCGAAAATTTATATATAAGTAAGAATAAGCGATCTGCCTAAAAGTATGTATACTTTTTTTTTATATTTTAATAGGGTACTTAGGCCAATGCCTTATTTGTTTCCACACAACAGCGGTCGAGGAACCACTATGGGGTAATATCAACTTAAATAAAATATTTTGGGGTAATGAAAATAAAACAGTTCCCCGACCGCTGCTATATATGTATGTATATGATCAAGCCAAAGCTATGCGGAAGCAAATGAAAGTTTGCATGAACAGCCTAAAAGCATGCTACACTTTTTATTGAACAAATTTTAGGTTTCCACATACAAATAAAATTTAAAGCAAAAGTGATAAAATCATATACATATTCAGTTATAATATATATATATTATCTATGACTTTGTTGAGGTTTCTTCACCATACCGACGAAGGGCATTCAGGATCTCGTTAGCCTTTTCAGCTGGTTCACTAAAACCATTTTCATTAACCCCATCATTACCATTTGCAGTGTCAGTGTAATCATTGTCGCTACGCTCGATGACCGCACGAAGTCGTTGCTCCGCCTCCAGATTCTTTAGATGATAGAAGCATAAGTGTAGCTTGTAGGCAGCCTCACAACGATTCTTGCTGCTCATTTCCTTGCACTCCTGAAGCTCTGGCTTCAGGCGTAGCATTAGAGTCTGTAGCTGCATACGGAATGTATCCTCAAGCATCATGTCAGGGTGCACTAGGCCCGAGCTCTCGTATAAACAACGCACAAAACACTGTAGCGGCTCATTACGCTTCAGATACAAAGCTGGTGTTGCACTGCTATATCCGAAATCACCCAGGTTATTTTCATTATTCAGATCAACATCACCGTCGCCAGTTGTTGGGGCCAATTCATTCTCACTGTTGGTGTTATCATTGAAGAGCAGACTGAGCCGAAGGAATTTAAGCTGTAACATTGATGTCTCTGTCTCCCTCATGCACGATTGAAGGATCTCTTGACTTAGCTTTGGCGTATTAGAAGCTGTAACATTCTTATCATCTACTTCATTGCGTGTTAAGGACATGTTCAGCGACACTGAGAGCGTGCGTGTCTAAAGAGAGAAGAAAGTAGTAATGTTAAAAGTATACTTTCCTGTTTTCATTTCTTTCTACATTACCCATGCTGGTTGCGGTAGATTACTTAAACACAGGCATAGCGCCAATAAAATATTGATTCCAGTATACATTGAATTTTCACTCCAGCTTTGCTCTGTAACACTTTTGAACTTCCGATCCGTAGACGTAAATGTAACAGACGCGTTTAATGCATTGCCTTTTATAGTGCCTTGATTGTTTTTGGATCAGTTTTAAATGGGTTTAAAATTGTACATGCCTGAATAGTCAGACATCTGAAATGGATCTAAGCTAAGTATCAGTAATTGGTGGAACAACAAATTTCAACAATTGATGCTTTGATAAAAATATTTAAATGTTTATGATGAAACCATATTTAAATTTGGTAGATTATAGATTAATAATAATCCAACGCTTCATTGCATAGCTCTATAATGTTCAAAAAATTATATAGTATATATATATATATATATTTATATGTAAATAAACCATGGTACAAACTTAATGTGAAAGGAAAGTACAAGAATAAATTGTCTATTTGTATTTTCTTGGCAATTACTTAAAATGTTTCAATACTTTCTTAAGCTAATCCCAAAAATCTTATCACCATACAAGATGTTAGTTAACTGAATTGAAGTTTAGCTAGCAAAAGTTCACTAGCCTTAAAAGCAATCCCTAATTGATGAACTCAGTAACAGACGTGTGCTGATTATCTAGAACAGGGAACGGGACACAAAACCTGGACGGCAAATCGCCAATCTCCTGCTACATGTGTATGTCTTTAAGATCAAAGTAAACGACAGCTGAACTGTCAATCCCACAATACGTCGTATATATACGGTATAACAACTCCCCCAAGCGCAGTTTTTATAAAATTAAATTACATTAATGTGAGAACCGCAGGCGAGCAACAAACGACTCAACCCCTGGACTCATTGAGCCAACTAACAAGGCAGCGACAAGACAAGCGAAATAAGAAAAGTAGCGACCAGCTTTCCTGTCTCCCGTCTCTCCTGTCAAGACAAAAGGCTAGCGTAGGAAGCATCAATGTGCGTTTGTCCCTTTGGCAGGACGTATGTGCGTGTGTGTGTGTGTGTGTTGGTTTTCTCTTTGACAAGCCGCCACACACATACAATGCTTGAAACCACGAGCTGTCTACTTAAATGCATTAGCCGCTTGGCGCCACGCTGAAAGACAATGGTGGGGTGGAGAGAAGGTTGTTGTTGGTATATGCTTGAGTTTGCTTTTTAATAGACATTAGTAAACGCATCAGTGATTATGCCAAGGCGCTTTTGTTTGTGTGTGCAGACAACTGCAACTGAAACGGATGCTAAATGGAAGTGACATGACAGTCAGTCAGTCCAAGTCCAAGTTCCTGGCCAGGAAGTGACAAAATGAATTATATACGCCAAAACCAACCAACCAACCAACCAACCAAAGAGGCAGACATACAGACAGAGAGACAGTCAGTCAGTCAGCTGACGCCAAAGCTAATATCTAATAGCTGGGCATAGCTCCAAATTCCCCAAGCGATTGTTCTTTACGTGCGAAAGTTCAGCAACCCTAAAAAGGTGCACTTAGGGAAACAAAAAGAACTTTCAGGTGGTAAGCCTTGAAGTCTGTCGGAAGAGAGCAGAGATGAATCGAAATGTGGTGTTTTTTTTCGCAGTGTAGGTCAACCCTGTGCACACCTCATTGACCCAATGGCAATTGCAATTGCGACACGTGCTCAATGAATGTTTAATGATTTGTTAATTGGATTTTGGCTTTTGAGCGAATACAACAACAACTCCACCAACAACAATAACGTGTGCCTATTCATTTGTAACAAACGTTACGCATACGCCTTTTGTCAAACAAAAAAGAAGAAGAAAGCAAAAGAAGCGAGCGACGCTTATCAATATTTATGCATTGCATAAACGTGCAAATACCTTTGGGAGACGGGATCACAAAGACTTAACGCCACGCTGATGACGGTCTGACAGCCGCCACGTAATGATGGCCAACTGTTATGCAAATTCTTGGCAAAAATGACCTTTAAGCCTCGCCTCTGTATATTTGATTTACAAAACAGCGCTGGAACAATATAGAAAGTTTTGACCTTTAATAAGACAAGGCACTTTTAATATTAGTTGTGCGATTCTAAGAAAGTTTTCAGGCTAAGTAATGGTTATGGACTTACCATGTTCTTTAATCAATTAAATATTTGAGATTGACTTTCGACTGAAACTACTTAAGTTGATTGAATGCGTTATTTTGATTTTTCAATGATGCAAAAATTTTGAAAGCCGAAAAAAAACAAAATTGTTTAACATTTAACAAAACATACTTCATTTTATAATACTTAAACAACTTTAACAAATAACTGCGAATTTTGTGGGATCTAAACAATCAATTTAAGGACTGACATTTTCACAAATGCTTTTTAGTAAGTTTTCATATAATACCATTGAGTTGAGACTTAGAACTGAGCGCGATTCTTATAGTAGCACTCAAACAGCTGGAAGGCAGTATCACACTTATCCACACCCTTTAGCGAATCACACTTGGCCTGCACTTCCTTGAGTTTTTCAGCGCCAGCGACGGGACCGAGTTTCTCCATGACAGCATCGGGCTTGATCTGGCCATCGGCCATAAAGCCGATCTTCTCCAGGAAACAGTTGGCAAAGCACTTGACCTTGCCATCGACATTGTCGAATTTGCCCTCACGCAAAGCCATGGCCTGCTCCTTGGTGACGCCCTCCTGTTCAATGCAGGCAGCAGCCATGGTTTTAGCCCTTTCCTTTTGCTCATCCGATAGCTGCAAAGGATCAAAAGAGGCAGGGTTAGAAAATTGTATCCTTCGAAATAATGCGATACAAACTTACTTGGGCTGCGGCTAGAGCCACGCAGGCAACGAGAACAATAAGATATTTCATTGTTTGATTTGTTTTTCGCACTGTTTGTTCGGTACATCAAACGACACGTTTTTATATCATTTTATCTGCTGAACTTTGTTCACTTTTTTCTCCCCTTCTCTCTTTTCATTTTTATCACTTTTATATAGCTGGCTGAACACGCTCGCAGTATGCGTCATCTATAATGATTTTAGTTTAATATAGTATCGTATACTATATACTATTCTTTTGTGTATTGAAATCTGTGGGCCTAAAGCAATTATCGCATCAAAAGTTGAATGTGCCTTTTAATTGCTTATTGTAATTTTCAAAATGAACATTAATGTAAACTTTTAAATGCTTATTTTTTGAAGTGTGCAGCGATGCAGCAATTTTCGTTTGTTTTTTTTTTTTGATCATTATTTAAGTATTCATAATTTCAGGGCTAATTTGCTCAATGAGGCTGCCTAATGAGACATAATTGTGCGCAATGAATAAATGAAAAACAAAATTATTATTTTAGGGGTATTATTCATTAATCAGCAAGCATTTACATTTCTTTTTAACTGCCTATTTCAATCAAGTTGGTTAAAAAATTTGTATTAGAATAAATTTTTTTTTCAACTATTCACTCGATTTTTTAAGAACCTTTTTATTTAGTTAATCAATTAAATAGAAGGCTATCTTCAAATATTCTAGTGCCTCGATTAAATTTTGAGTTTGCATCTTAAGCTTAATCAAAATACAGTTGTAGTTACTGGCACCTAATCAAACCGCAATCAAAACTTACTCAATTATCCAATTATTTTTGCCAACGCAGTAAATTTCCATTATTAACTGACTGTTAATGAGTTGAAGGCAAGATCATGCAAATAATTAAAGTGTACAGCGATAAACATACCGGTTTCTCCAAATAGACGTGGCGCAAAATTGTTAACATTCGTTGAACTTGAGTTTTGAGTAAGTACAAAGTACCGAACCGATCCCCAATTAAATGTGACTTAAGTGTTAGATAAATGTTTGCTAAATTTATTTGTGTGTGTGTGTGTGTGCTTTTAAAGAGATATGTATATATTTGGCCTGTGTGTCGTGTTTCATGCAACAAATAACGTTGTATCGCATATATTACCAAATATTTACTGCTGACAGCATCGATAATTCATGACCTACTCAAACTACCTGCATACCATATAATATAGTTGGTCTGTTAAGCACAAAAACTTACCCAGACAAACTCATAAATAGTTACGCACGCCAACTGAAATGAGAGAGTAAGAGAGAGAGAGAGAGGGAGAGATGGAGAGCGAAAACAAACTGTCAGAAAGTTGAGAAGCGGGGGGAACGCTTATTGGGTGCCATCGTCGCCTGCCAAAGGACATAACAAATATAAAATATTTAAATAGTAATAAATTCATAATGTCAACGTGTTGTTGCTGTAACTGCCATAGATTTATAGACAATAATAACGACAAACACGAAACGTGCACGAGCAAAAAAAAAACACGTAAGTTAAGTAGTCAGAAAAGCAAAAAAAAAAAAAGGTACACAAGTATGAAAAGTATACGACTTGGCAATACTTTGTTTAACAAACCTTTAGTTAAAGTTCTCAAATCTCACAAACTTCTTTTCCAGTGTATAAAAGAAACCAAAACAAAAGTTAAATTCGCAACACAAAAAAAAGGTAGAAATAACGAGTATGGGAATGGAAATGGCATTCGTTTTATAACTTCATATAAGAAAATAATAAAATTCCTTTATAGTAGACATGATAGACTGTTAGATTAAGGGTCGTTCCGAGGGGGGAAGGTTAATAGTGCCATGTACCTTAACATATATATATATATATAAATATATATATACGTATAGAATATTAAATACTATATGGCATGCTATAAAAATATAAACAGCACATAAAACGACTATGAAAACAATGGCACACGTTACACACAACAGCTCCACGGAGTACACACACAGAGAGAGAAAGAGAGAGTGTGGAGCGAAAAGCGTTCTGCGAGCTAATGAAATGTCATTGGACCCGGGAGGCGGGAGGCGGTGGCGGGTTATATCAAACTAAACTGAAATGCAAATGTCACGCGAAAAACTATTTGACGACAACATTACGTTGACATTAAAATGCGATATGACCAAAAGAATACACAAGAGAACCCAAACTCAACCTGAGCTAAAAGCTAGAAGCCAGAAGCTAAAGCTATGCCAAGTATATAAAGTCATATGCAAATTTAATGTTAGTTGTGTTTTTTCCCTTATGGCAAGTCATGCAAGCAAATTTATTAACTGCATGCAAATTAAAAACTAAAAGAAAACAATTATAAAACTAAAGAATCATAAATTTAATTATGACCAGCTAATTAAATCATCATCGTAAATTTAACGTGTTGTACTTTAATTTGCTTATAAATGTTAAGTCATGCAACACTTTCAGCTTCATCGGTTGCGTTTCTCATATATAGAAGAGTATACATTATATAGATGTTGAACTGATGATCCTCAACAATGACCATCTTGCGCCATCTTACTCCATATAAATTCCTTAAATTAGAACATAAAGTGCAAACAGCAATTATAAAATGCTTGACTTAAATTGTAAATCTTTAATCGACAAAACGGCCGATATATCATTTATTACTGTCACGTTTATAAATCTAAAAAAAAAGGAAAGGGAATGAGCCTTGCTTGATCTCTGTGCCGGACAAAAAGCCTACAGAAATTCAATTAGGCTTATCCCGTTCAACAACAATAACAACAACAACGACTACAACGGCTACAAAAAAAGGCTAAAACAGCACAGGTACAAACAGCTGCAACACCTGCGCAATTAATTAGTGTTTGCCACATTAATTTCACAACCAAAACCAAAAAAATATATATATATAGCTTAGTAGGCCCGCAAAGGCAAAAATTTCAATGGCTAACGGAAGGACGTAGGGTCAAATGCGTAGCTTAACCCAACTGGCTAATAAATTCAAAATCTAGCAAAACCCCTCCCAACCCCGTTCTGCTTGTTCTGTGGGACTAGTGCAAAAGGCTTATCTCGGCCAGCTTCAGTTTCTTTTTAGGGCACGCAATTAGAGCGAGAAAATATGTACCAAAGTCAGCAATGGGCCGGAATGAACCACTGCATAAAATAAAAAACACTAAAAGCAGCCAAATCAAATAAAGCAAATTCAGTTAATTTAAATTATAATTAGGCCCAACTCATACACAAGAACCTTCCGCACAGATACAAAAGATAAAATGTGCTTTGAAGTGTGAGCTTAAAAATTAAACAAAGCTTAAGTTTAAATTGACTATATTTTAAGCTAGGAACATGGCTCAAAAATGTGATAAGAATATGCAAAATTAAAGATTGAATTAAAATAGTTTAAGAAAAAACTATGAAAAATAATTTTTAAATATAGAAATAGCTATATGAAAAACGAACAGTTTCAAAATTGATAAGAAAAAAATTATAAAAATTGTATATGCAATAAAAATCTGATTAAAAATAGATAAAAAAAACTATGAAAAATTGTTTTTAAAGTCTAAGAAATTATTCAAATTGTATATAAAGTGAAAATCAGATAAAAGAAAAACTGTGAAAAATTATTTTTAAATCTAAGAAAATAAAAATTCCTTATGGAATGAAAATCAGATTAGCTAAATTAAAGTTAAAGTATTTTTCCAAGGTTATTAACAATACTTAAACACATTCTGCACTCTAATTTTATTGCATTATTTTATTTGCTATTTGTTAAATTTTATTTACGCACAATCCCATTCCTTTGGGGGACGGTCATAAAATGTAAACGATAAGCTCTGACGAAAGGTTACAAAGAGACAGAGAGAGAGAGAGAGAGAGAGAGAGAGAGAGAGATATCCATAATTTCCACTTGTATAATTTGTTTACGATTATAACCGCATGCAAAATAAAACGCATTTAAGTAATTAAGTCATAAAAAACAATGCGTGCGCTCGTAAAAAAATGTTTTGCAATAAAATACGAAAAAGAACAAAAACAATTAGGCAATTAAATGTGCTCTCATATTACCAAAAATGTTCGGTTTTGGTAACAAAACGCGTCATAAAAGGCCTCAGGGACACTCTCCAAGAAAAAGGGTCACAAAATAACACCAACAAAATTCACAAAAAGTAAAAAAATATGGAAAAAATTTGCTGTTGATTTGGCTTAATCCCAATGCCGATTTGCGGAGTGTTTTTTTTAGTAATATTTATTGAATACGAATTCCGACAAGCAAGCGGAAAGAAAATTTTGCTAAAAGGGACAAAGTCAAAAGCAATGTGCTTAAATATTTCTGGCCCAACTGCTGGTGGCATGAAAAAAAATTCCGAGCGCGAACAAAATGAATTCTTTTGTGACAAGTTCGGTTCAGTTTCCGTTTTAGGAGGAGCCCGGCCAAAACAACTTCGAACCCTCGAAGGAAACGCCAGTTACGACCACTTCCTACTGTAACTTCAGTGTGTGTGTGTGTGAAAGTGTGTGTGTGTGTTATTTCTTTGCTCCTCTTTTCAAACAACGAACGCATCAAAGACAGTCAAGTCAGGTGAAGGAATGCACTAACCATTTTGTAAGAAATTGAAAAATCTAAGCGTTCGGAAGGGGCGAAGCGATGAAGGGAATGCGAGAAAGAAAATCATCAGAAAATACGCTGAATTTAGTTCACATTATTGTCAGAGAGAGAGAAGCTTGAGTTGATATTTTTCTTCATGCATTGGGGCATGGAATTTTTTAATAAACGTTAAACTTTATAACATTCTACCATACGAGCAGTATTGACATGTTTTTGACCCGACACAGACTTACGGAACGGTTAGGGAATGTTTAAGGCGAGAAAGTGTGTGAGAGAGAGAGACAGAGAGAGAGAGATAGAGAGAGAGCACAGGCATCGCTCTGCATCTTCTCAAAAAAGGTAAGCCAAAGGCATAAAGAGCCCTCACATAAAACCAACTAATTAGCCAAAAGCATCTAATTAGACAAACTCACACACACACACAGAGACAAGGACTCTGCATCCGTATTAAGCCAAAAAAAGAAACAAGGATATGCGTCTTTTGCGACGGCTCGTAAAAGTCAAAGCCCCGCTCTTTAGCCAAAATGACAGCGTCGCTAAAAATTCTTATCACAAGGCACAAAGATTAAGCTCAACACGGAACGCAAGAAACACCAACAAATTTATTGTAGCAAAGGTTAAAGATGCGCCATGTTAAATGTGGAAATTGTTTAATCCAAAGCTTAGCAATTACAAGGCACAGCGCACCGTGGTCAGCTGCATGAAATTGGTAGCCTGACAGCGTTTACCCTAAAACACAGAAAACACAAAGAAAAGGCAACCCCAACAATAAGTGCGAGTCGACTTTTTAATGCTCTCTGCAAGGAGTGTGTTCTTTATAAAAAATATTATAACAACAAAGAAATAATTTTCATTCAACAAAAGTTTCTTATGCAAAGAATGAATGTGTTCCTTTAGTATAATATATAGTACTTCGATGTTGACAACAAACTAACTTCATTGGAACTTCATTAAAAGGAAATCAAGAAGAAAAAGGCAAGAAAATAAACTTTGAAGCTGCTTTGAACTGAATTCAAGCTACATTAATACTAAATAAATGTAAAGATAAGAAAATAAAAAGTATATTATTTAAAACTTAGGAAAATTTGATAGGCGAACAGTTTTTAAAGGTGATGTAGTAATGACTGAATCAAGTCAGCATACTTTTGGCAAGAGTATACAAGTTTATTTATATAAATATAAACAAGTAAATACCCAGGAAAGTGGAAAGAAAAGCTATTTACATTTTATTTGCTTTGTAATTTGATGCTCGATTGCGTTTTTAGTGTGTAATGAGCTGGCCAGCAAATGTGTTTTATTCTTCTCCTTTTTTATTTTTTGTCGCAAATACGAAGATAAAGTCAAAAGGCATCAATGTTGGGAAAAGCAACGCAGGTGAACTTCGAAGGGAAACCAATACAACTAAAGGAAAATAGGGTTTGTAAAGAGGGTTTAGTTAGTTAATGCTGAGTTTTACATATAGCAGTTTGACAAGGTTTGTTAGTTTTAATGTGCTTTTTACTAGTGAAAAGTAGTAAAAAGACTCAACTTAAATAATATTGCATACAGCATATTTTATAACTTGCAAATGTTCATAAGTATTCAAGTATATTCAACTACCAACATAATTTGAAATTTTTGTTATTGAAATTTTTATTGTTTATTCAACTTCTACTCAGTCATAAGTTCTCAATACTAATATTAATATTTATAATAATTGTCAAAGTTTATTCAACATTTATTCAGTCACAAATTCTCAATATCTGCTATTGCACACACAAAAATTTGTCTTGGTCTCGCCAAATTGTTTTATTCATTGTTTTTCGAACCTGTTCTCATCATAATTTCTATTGCACGAAACGCACGAGTGCATTAGCAACACCATGAGAATATATATATAAGTATATATAGTTAGGCACCTAAGTTTGTATACACAAAACATAAATTGCATAAAATATTCTATTTACGTGCTTACAACCGAACCCAAAATGAAAATAAGATAAATTTACAAAAGGAAATATATATATATATATCTCTAATGCAATCAAAAATGGTTGTAACTGCTGCAATGCCTGCGGGTTTGACTAGGCAAGATGCTACTGATTGAGTGAGGGGGGGTTAAGAAAGGGGGCAACAATGCGAATTTTGGCTTTATAGTAGTATATTTAATTTTCTGTTTTGGCTGGACGTGAAAGAATTCTGCATTTGAAATATGCTTGGAATTTAATATAAAGAATGAGGATTGCGAATAATTCGATAGTTGAATTCCAAAAGCACAAAAGAGTTAAGTTAAATATATATATATATAGCCATAACTTTAACATATTTTGTATACACATATATATATAGTGTTTGTTTGTATTTGCTTTTAATAATTTAAATCCATTTAATCACATCTAGCCAAAGGCTTTGACCGTGTGAACTTTAATATAATTAAAGATAATGAAAACATCTGCTGAATGAAAGTGTCAAAAAAAAAAACAACAAAACAACAAAAAGTGATTAAAGAGATATACTACTCTACTTAATTATAGATGTGCACATATTGAGTTTGTATTATATGAGCACGATAATTGAGTTGAGTGATTCATGAGTGTAGATAGAGTATATAATTAAAAGAAAGAGAATAGTTGAACTCTCATTTTATTTGTCTTTAAATCGAATAAGAAAAAAGCTTTCTTAAATATTACAACTCTTACAGCTCTTCAAAATCGTTAGTAAGGCTTTATTTTCTTACTCTCTCTAAGTCTCTGCCTTGTTTGACAATAACTTCTCCGATTTTTGTTTATCTGTGTTGTCACTTGTATAGAGCAACGACAATCACATCGTATCTTTGTAAATCATAGTCTATGTGTTATTCTAATGCATAAGCTTTATTATCGCAAAGTTTCATTTAAATCCATTCAATAGATTTGGCGTGAAAGAGTTACAAACATACATAAGTAGGCTAGTAACAAGCATTCAAACACATAAGTAGGATGTACTAAAAGCCATATTCATTCTTCACTTGATCTTCAAAACTTATTGATTAACTTGAGTGCAGATCATCTTACATATCATACATATCATATCATATCATTCATATCATTCATATCATTCTTATCATTCATATCATTCATATCATATCATATCATACCATACATATCATATCGTACATATCATATCATTCACATCGAAAGGTCACATCTTCTTAAGGTATTTAGACGTCGGCTCCGCGAACTTAAAAATTTCTTTATTTGTTTTTAAATTGCATCAAATGAGTTTATTATTTGTTTAATGAAAGACACAAAACACACACACACACACATATACCCACTCGGAGTTGTGTGTTGTGCTACGTTTTTGTCACGTGTATTTTAATTTGATGAAAGCTGCAAAAATATGCAAATATCAGTCATTAAATTAATTAAAACGAGCAGCTTCACCTACGACAATGACAAAGCGCAAAATTTGCCACATACAACAATAAAATAACAAATATTACAATGACTGAAAAGTTTTGTGTCACTTTGGTAAACTCGTTTTGCGGATTGTTAAAGTGTTGTTGAAAGCTTTTCTCTATCTCTCTGGTTATTGTTGTTGTTGCTGTTGTTTGGGTAATAGTCAAGCATTTGCAATTAGAATTAAGTGTATTTAATTTGATTTTCGAATAATGGCATTGAGCATTAAAGTGTTTTAACTAAACTGTTTCAATGGGTTTAGGCGCAGGCTTAAAAACTTTCAAATCCCAAAATGTAAATGTAAATAAAATTTAATTATTATTGTGAATGATGTGAAAGGTTTTTATTTTG
The DNA here is from genome assembly GCA_035044465.1 of Scaptomyza tumidula. Taxonomy (NCBI): domain Eukaryota; kingdom Metazoa; phylum Arthropoda; class Insecta; order Diptera; family Drosophilidae; genus Scaptomyza; species Scaptomyza tumidula. The sequence goes on from JAWNNW010000444.1 coordinate 17,461,048, forward strand.
AGTACCTGGAAAATCGGCTTATAATTAAAATCCGCTATTTAGTTTATAGTAATAAAAGTATATTTTGTTTATTTTTTTTTGCCGAAATATCTGAAAATGGGGAAAATCAACCCCTAACTATTGCTTCTGCTACGTCATTTCGCGGTTCCGTTATTTCGTTGTTGTTGTTGTCGAAAACTATACACGCCAACTGACCCCAAAAATCCAATTGGGGGCGCCAGAGTTCAACAACCTTCAACAGCATAAACCCAAAGGGAAACAGTTCTCTGATGAAGATGTTTTCAAGGGAGCTTATCGAAGACAAGCACACACAAAGACTCTATAAACAGTGGCAATAATCATAGGCATAAGATTTACTAATAACAATGATATAAGACATTTGCGCAAATGAGTATATAATAAAGCTAATGGAAAATTATGGAAGCCAGCTGGTTGGAGAAAGCAAGTTGGCAGAGGGAGAGTGGGAGTGGGAAGGCTTGCTGGTAGAGAGAGGGGGCGTGGCAAGATGATTTTAGTGAAAACTAAAACGTCTACATAGAGAATATTATTATGAGCTGAATAATTTATATTGGGGGTAGTAACTGGATGTTAGGCGGTTGAGAAAGTAACAGAAAGCAATCAACAATTCCGCATTTTAAGGTCATTTAAGAGATAATAGTCATAAAAAAAAACGAAGAAAACATATTCCAACCTCAAGTTCTCATTAATAATTCAATACAAATGCATCTAATTGATTAAATCTTTAGCTTTCGACAATTTATTGGGGGCTATCATGAATTGAAATGAAATGCGAACTTTTAATGTTTATTACCTGCACATATTGAAGCCTAAACCTTTTAGGTTGTTAAACTGGCCGAGTATGGCACAAGATTGTAAGTTATGTACACCTTAATGGTCTTTTAAGGTGTTTTTATTTAAATGCAATTAAATTGAAATGTCCATTTTTGAATGCCCTGTAACTATAAAAAACTCATAAGCAAAAGTTGATTGAACTTAAAGAAAATGTAGAAAAATATTAGACTTACGTATTTCTCATAAACAGATAACTTAAACAACTACAAAATATGATAGGCAAAAGTTAATGGAAGGTAAAAAAAAATATTAGACAAACGCATTTTTTCAATAAATTCATATTCAGGTGCTTGAACACACCAAAATTTATAAAAGCAGCAACTTTACTACTATCAATATATACAAAAAATAAGTTTTTACATTTTTTTTTTGTATTTTAAACATACTAAAATCAATTTAAGCACATTTTTTATATCAGGTGTACCCAAATTCAATACAAGCAACAACTTAAAATACACAAAATTCATTTTTCTAACTTTTTTAAGTATTTCATAAATGAAATTGAGCATTTTTTTTAAAAAACATTATTTTATTACTTGCAAAACATACAAAAATTTTTCAACAATATAAATAGTTTTTGGAACACACTAAAATCAATATACTGTGTATATTATCATATTATCGTACTCTTCTTATATAACTATTACTTTTTTACTTGCAAAATATACAAAAATTATTTATCAAACATTTTAAGGTTGTTTTGAACATACTTAAATCAATCTACATTTATCACACACTAACTGTAAATAAATATTACTTATGACTTTAATGAAATCTGTTTAAAGCACCCTCAAATGTGCTTAAATCAATCTACAGAGTATCTGTTCGGTTAGCAAGTTCAACTAGTGCACTCTTACCTACGTTTCGAACACACTTTATGGCCTCGGCAATGGCCCAAAAGGGCTTCAATTAAAATAAATGAAATTGCTCCACGGCCCCCCTTCAAAAAAAAGAGCACACAATAAAACAGTTGCAGGAGTTTGGGTGTTGTCGGGGGGGGGAAACGGTCGTAAAAGTGTTAAACACATTAAAAATGACAGCCGGGCCATCGATAAATGGTTCAGCCACAACAGCAACACCAACACCAATTTATTTATTAACAATAATAACTTTTCAAGCATTTAATTTAGCTTAAATCTAACTAAACACAAAGCGTGTTGCGCCAACCCCCACCACGCCCCTTTTTTCTTGCACGCCCAAACGTTTTAGCGGTTTTTGTTCTGACACCCACACCGACACACACACACAAACATCGAGAGAGAGAGTGGGAGTGGGAGTTGGAGAGAATGTCAACCTTTTTTGGAGTAAAAACCGTAAATTGTCAAATGCACAGAATTTTATGCGCTATACATTTATGTTGATGCGGTTGGTAAAAGTTTTTTAATTACATTTGGCGCAAAATTCCCCTTTCCCCCACTTGCCTTGCCATTCATTTTGATTTTGACACGCCATAGAAAATATATATATATTTATATAATACTAAAAACTCATTTAATTTGAACAAAAAACTACAACAAAATTCTTATCAGCATGCAAAATGTGTATAAATTTTGTCACATTATCAAGTGGGCTTTGTATAAATATATATAAATATATCATGCATGCTATGATTATCTCTATTTAGTTTATGCATAGGTCCGTTTAAGTTTTAGGTTCAACCCCACCCTGTCAATCATCTATCCATCATCCTTCACAGTGAGAGTGTGAGTGAGAGGAAACCTCTTTTGGGCTACTTATCTTAACACACACACACACACACACATGCACACAAGAAAGCAACATCTAATTGCTGAAAAGGCCGCTCCTTAAGCAGTGTGGATTATGTAAAGCCTAGCTGAATGACAGCCATACTATACTAGATGTCTATGTACATATACATAGCCTATCTCTAACCCTGAATCATAAAAATGTTTAGACAGCAACACACAAGAACGAGGCTCATCATTCATTTGAGCAAGTAAACATGGCCAAATGGAGAAAGTGCCTGCTTAATGTTATCAGCCGCATGCGATCTAATGTGACCCAAATATACATACATATATATGGAGGGGGGGCGAGTCATAAGTTGAGCTGCTGACCCAGCGAAACAGGCAAACAAAATTTAAAGCAATCTCATTGACGCTTGCTTACCAAGTAGGCCATAATGATGATTGCTCTAAAGCTTGGCCAAGAAAGCAAGGCATGACACGAGTAGGGGATATACCCTACACATACTCTTTCTTTGCCAATTAACATAACCATAGGTTATCAAAATTACGCTACATTAAGTTTACTGACAAAAAATCACAATAATTAAATTGTTCTGAATAGTTAAGTACATAAAGTTAAACAACGAAATCCAACGCAATAAAAAAAATTATGATTGCACTTGCAATTATTGTGATTTATAAAATTGCATTCAACAGATGCATTTAAAAGTATTTTAACGATGTGACACAAAAACAAGTAAGAAGACTCTAGTGGAGAAATACCGACTAGACCATACCCTGTACCTTGATACGATACTTAACAGTCAGTATGAGTTTGTTTCCGGTGTTTTTCTAGCTCTTATAGTCTCTGAGATCGATGCACTGATACATATAGACGGACGGACATACGGACGGACATGGTTATATCGACTCGGCTGTTGACGATGATCCAGAATATATATATTTTATGGGGTCGGAAATGCTTCCTTCTGCCTGTTACATACTGTTGCACAAAACCAGTATACCCTTTTTACCCATTTTCAATGGATTCATAATGTTGTATAAAAACTTCGAAAAAATCATATAAAAGAGGATCTCAAAACGAAGCCAGACAACAGAACAAACTGTAAAGTGGATCGGAAGCATATACGATATTATGAAGTTTTTAATAGTGCTGCTTGCTGGCTTATCTGTAGCCCTGGCCGGAGATGTGAGTACCAGTTAAGAGAACCAATCTTTTCACTTCCCCTTAACGATTCTTGTTCCTATCGCAGTTAACTGGGGAGCAGAAGACAATGCTTGCTCAGAATGTCGATCAATGTAAACAGCAGGAGGGCGTCACTCAGGAGCAGGCTTTGGCTTTGCGCAATGGTGAACTGGATGATGCCGAGGACAAGGTCAAGTGTTTTGCCAACTGTTTCCTGGAGAAGACTGGCTTCCTTGTCGATGGTCAGCTGAAGTCCGATGTTGTCCTGGAGAAACTCACGCCCTTTGCAGGAGCTGAGAATGTGAAGAACGTTCTGGCCAAGTGTGATTCTATCAAGGGTTCCGATAAGTGTGATACTGGTTTCCAACTACATCAATGTTTGCACAAAAATCGCGTGTTTCCTTAAGCTCCATAACTCTACTTGTAGATGCTCTTTGTTTACTTTAAATAAAATTCAATGAACATAACTTATTAACGATTTCGATAATTATTAAGTTTTTGAAAGTGCATCAAAGCAAACTTTCTTGAGTACTTCAAAAATTCATTATTTGTTGGGCAACGTTTTTGAAGAAAACACAGAGCACAAAAAAAATCACAGTTAGTAATAGTCAAAATTTAAAAAAATAATACAAAATGTTGAAAACGAACAAAATGACAGTAAAATTACTCAAAAATTTGATAGAACCATTTCAGTTTGGGCGGAACTATCGCAAGTCAACAAGCCGTACCATATTCGATGTGGAGAACATCAAAGATTTCGAGAAGAAGGTGAAACGCTGCCAGAAGCCAGTTGTTATCGATTTTCATGCCAGGTACATATCGATAAGTCCACAACATAAATGTATTTGAATTGTAATGCTTTGAAAGCTTCTTGTACTATTTAAAGCTGGTGCACTCCATGCAAGGCACTCGGACCGCGTCTCGCTAACATCGTCTCCGAACAGCGAGGCGGCGTACATTTGGCTCGCGTCGATATCGATGAACTGACTGAGCTGGCACTCGACTACAAAGTGGGTTCAGTGCCATCGCTTCTGGTAATGCACAATGGCAAGGTATTGAATCGTTTGGTTGGTCTCCAGACATCCGAATACATACGCGATTGGCTTGGCAAGGTGATCACGAAATGTGCGCCGCAATGTGCATTTATTAAAAAATAACCTTTTTTTTTTTGCTTTCCTTCAACGTAACAAATATAGCAATAACAATAAGAAATGAAATAAACACGTTTTTAATTAATTTTCATCAGCAATTGAAAAACAAGCTGTCTGCATGGATTTACTAGTGCAAATATCCGTTTTACCGGGCAATTCAAAGTGCAAACACAAGTCTCTCTCTCTCTTCTCTTGTCTCGTCGAGTTCTCAAACAACTTTGCGTCAGACAACAACAAGAACAACTCTCGAATGTATCTCAATTGTTTGTTTACTTGCTAGCCAGAAAACAACAAGAACTCCCTCATATATCCATCTGTCTATTTGCTTTTACTGGCTATGTGTCCTGAGCTTTGGGGAATACTCTCTAATTGATTTTGCTAATGTTGCTTTTTAATGAAGTGTCAAATGTGTTATTTGGTTTTGCGTTCACGACTCTCGAGCTGAGGGAGTTTTTGAGGTTTTGAGAGAGTTGCAACGAGTAGATGCCACAACAATTGCTTGTAATCCCCAAAAAACAAACTCAAAATGCAATGAAAATACTTTGAGTAGTATCTGTGGAATGTTTTACTATAAATAGTTTATGTTCTGTTTCGCGTTAAACTTTTTAAAAATATTTCAAAATAGTTTTTTCTATACTATATACTAAATAGTTGCTAGGAGGATAGTACATGATAGAAATCTATAAATAATTCATATAAATAAACTAAAACGAAATAATATTTATCTTATCTTACTTAATTCAAATGATAAATATAGTATAACAAATACCTATGGCGTATATAGCTTTTAAGTATATCAATAATTGCATTCATAGAAAGTGTGTTTGAGTAGCTTCCCGAATTGGTTGTTGACATATCGGCCCATTAGCTCAGCTGGTTAGAGCGTCGTGCTAATAACGCGAAGGTCGCGGGTTCGATCCCCCCATGGGCCAGAAAATACATTTTTTTTGCTTTTTACTATTTTTAAGGCTTGCAAAATGAAGAAGAAAATGTTTTCAAGTGGTTTAATTACTTTATAAAACTTCTCTTTGATACAAAAATTGTTAAGCAAAGCCCGCATTTCTCGATTGCGACAGACTAATGCTTAACCCCTTTTTACCCCATGCAAAAGAGCATTACCACAACCATTTTGGTAGCTGATTGGGGTAGGGCAAAGACCGGTCCAACGACACTTATGGCCATAAACAAAATTGAAATTATAAAGCGAAAAAGAATCTCTTTCTTACTTCGCTTCGCTTCGCTTTTGTGTTTTGTTGCCCGGATAACAAGTCTGTCTGTTGTTTGTGCTGGGCCCACAAAATAGATGTGCCGCAATGTAATTGAGTATTTGTATTCAATTAAGACTTATTTCAATATTTGCATTCAACGACAACCGATGGATACATGTGCAACAACAACAACAACTCAGACACTCAACAGACGACAGTCGACTCCATGTTTCCCAGCACAGATCGCCAGTGATATATGTGTGTGTGTGCAAAATCCCTTTCATATGCTGCGAACATAATTTGCTGAAACGAAACTTGAACAAACAAGCAGGGCTGGACACCAGGAACAGGCAACAGCAGCAGCAGCCAGGTTCCGAATCGTTTGGGCTTTTGAGGTAGCTGAGTGTATTATGGAAGAGTGTGGGAAGCAAGAGCGGGTGCGGGAGCGGAAGAGCTTCATCATGTGTGCAAACTGTCTGAAATTGACAGCCCGCATAAAGCAAGCGCAAGCAGACAAAACTCTACTACTGACTGTACTGGTGCCAGGTAAGCAGTTAGGTAAGTGAGAGGGGGATAGCTACACTGTAGCACTAGTGCTAGGTAAACAGTTAAGTAAGTAAAAAAAATTAACTATATCAAGTGGAAAGTTCTTAAAATCAAGGTAAAATTAAGTTAAAAATTGCAATTGTTATTAAATTATTCGGGTTTGTTTTACTTAAAGTTTTTTAAAACATGGAAAATATTTTTTAAAAATTTTTAAATATTATCTGGAACGATAATCCTTTCCTAAGAGATTTGTTTTTTCAAAACTTAAGAAACCATCGCGAGAATTTCGAGTTTTTTTGAAATATATAACAGTTTAAAAATTTGTTTCGAAAGTTTTCTGAAAGCGCAGGTAAAAAACCAAAAAAATAATGATTATTTCAGAATCCGTTCTGTATCTAAATCATATATGTTAAGCTAACATTACATTCTGTATCTAAATCATATATGTTTAACTAAAAGCAATGAAATACAAATTTTCCTTTTTTCAATGATTTATGATAAATTCTTCGTATTTCTGATCGGTTTTCAAACTGCAAGTTCATAGTTTTCTTTAAGTGTATAAATGCGTTGCTCATAGAAGAAGAAGTACACACATTTAGTGTAGTGTTGTTGTGCGAGTGTGTGTTTGTATGTTTCGTTTGGTTGTTTGTCGTCTGACACAAAATGCAACAAATATTAATTTTTATTATGCAAACATTGCTTTAATTACATTATTTTTGCGTTTGGCCCAGCAAACACAACCAACTTGACGTTCGTCCATGTGTGTGTGTGTGTGTGTGCGTGTGTGGTTAACTATCCCCCCCCCCCCACCATTAACTTGACTGTGTGTATGTGTTGTCTGTGTGTGTATGATCAATCACTGGAAAATTGGATTTTCATATATGAACCGCGCACTGGTGTGTGTGTGTGTGATATGTGTGTGTGTATGTGTGGGTTTGTGTGTGTGCCGTTTATGCAATTTTCCGTAGCCATAAGCCAGAAGAGGGGAAGAGTTTTGTGGCCTGTGCATGAATCAATTGGTTGCCAACGTTTCAACCAACACTCTCTCTCTCTCTTTCTCTCTCTCTTTCTCTCTCTCTCTCACTCTTAACTTACCCCCTTTGCATCCCCCCTCTCAGTCACTCTTCACCACACACACACAAACTTAATCATTCGCCCATGAATTGGTCAATAATTATTAAATACAAATCAAGTGTTAACTTCGCCTTTTGCGCTTTTTCGGATACCGCCAAAAAAAAACCATTCAAAAGGGCAATTTGAGTGCGAGATGATGCGAAGGGATGCGAGGGGGAGCTGGGCGGGTGATGATGCTGATAAAAAAATTATGATGAATGGAAAAGATTTAAGTGACTTTCTTTGAAAGTGATTTTCTCTTTTTTTAAAGGGTTTCTCTCTTTGCATCGTAAATTTTTATATCGTTTGTAACCGATTGGCTATAAAGTGTTGTTGCTTTAATAAATAAATATGTGTACATATATACATATCGTTAATATATATAGTATGTAACCGATTGACTATCAAGTGTTGGTGCTTTAGGTAAATAAATTATATTGGATTATATTGGATTACTTAAAAACAATTTTATGTTGCGCTTAAGTTTTGGTATTTTATACAAGAGCAATAAATATGTTTATTCAGATTCATTATATTTTTTGTAATATTTTTTAAAAAGTGTGAAAAAAGAATGTTTTTACTCTTTTATTGCTTGTCTGGTTCTTAAGTCAGGAATACCATTTGTCTACAAATAATCTTTGAATAGCTCTCCGCTGGAAAATCTTGATCCCTGTTCAGATTTATCACCATATACGAATGTCGTTCATTTGTCTTTAAGCAAAGCTATTGGAATCAAACCAAAACCGCAAATGTCAAGCACACACACACACACACACACACAAATACTTGCACATACATATTAAGAGCCAACGTGGGATTTTGACACGAAGAATTCAGCCGGAACTCAATATTATCATTTTTTTTTTCTTCTTGTTAGTCAGTTTCAAACCATTTGGCAATCAATACATACTATGTATGTATGTACGTATGTAAATACACATGCATATTCTGAGTTCTTCTTGTTTCTAGCAAGTCAAATCTATCGTCTCTCTCTCCCTCTCTGTTTTATTGTCTATCTCTGTCCGATTTGATGCTAGACCAAAAATGGGCTGCGGCTGGCTGGCGAAAATTCGATTTATTTTCATCAATATTCAATGTCAATGCAACATCTTCGTGGCCAAAAAACAAAAAAAAAACCGAAACCGAAAAGCGTACAACACACACACATCACAGGCATGTTGCACCACAAGCAGCATGGTTGAAGAGGGGAGGGAGGAGGAGGGTGGAATTTGTTGCCTTTTGCGTCATGGAAATGGACTTTGTGGCTTGAACTTTTTTTTGGAGTTTTGCTATTAAAATTTGATGCGCACGTTTGTCGTTTGTCTCATGTCGTTTGCTGCTGTTCCATCCCCCCCCAACCCACCCCTTCACCATTATCCATTTTCAAACCACAACCCCCCTCCCCAACAAACTCTTGCTTTGGCAGGTGATGTTGGCAATGCCGCAAAGAGAGTGAAGAGAGAGAGAGAGTTACCGTTACACTTTACCATTGCATATTTAAACAATTTTATTTGCAATTTAGTGTTTGCGGTCTCTGCGAACATTTTACCCCCGGTTACACTCCCCCCAACGACCCAACGACCCACCTGGCGTAAGGGAGTTGGCCTTTTATTTGAAGTGGCGCGCGAAAATTAATTAAAATTTTTGGTATCTTTTGACAAATATGCCAATTTTATTGCGTGACGCAAAATCAAATCAAAAACTTACAACTCTCGAACATATGAGATGGAAACTGTTGAAAATAACATATTTGTTTCATATCAGAAACACATACAATTTTGAATGTTAGGTTAGTTTAAGAATTATCGTTAAACGAAAACAAACATTTTCTGCATTCAATTCAATTAGAAGTTATAAAATGCAGGAAATAACATTGTTCTTAAAGAATATTTTCGTATGGCTGTCGAGAGGCTGCGAGGCGAACAAACAGAAAAGTCCAAAAACCAACAACAAAATTGCACGCGTCTCGTTGGTTATGAAAGCCATACATACGAGAAAGATTGGAAAGGGGGGAGTGGTGAAGAGCAGCAGCATCCGCATGCAATGTAGCGATAAGAGTCGTCAACGGTATGTGTGTGCATGTGTGTGTGGCCACAACCAAGTAAATACTTAATCCACGTGAGTTCTCTCCCGCGGGGTCGAGCACGAGAGAGAACACTTCTACAGCACTAAGCTTGTGAACGTTTGCTGTCTGAAATTGAGCATTTGCTACGCAACAAACAACAAGCAGAGTGGCGCAGTGGAAGCGTGCTGGGCCCATAACCCAGAGGTCCGAGGATCGAAACCTTGCTCTGCTATAATGTAATGAGTGGATATTTGGAATTTCCATCCTTTTGATTTACTTTTCTAAATATTTTTATTTTATAAAAAATGTTGATGAAAAAACCAAAAAAAGGTATTTTCCCATACCGGGAATCGAACCCGGGCCTTCTGGGTGAAAGCCAGATATCCTAGCCACTAGACCATATGGGACACATCTAAATTGTGCCAAAGAACATATTTGTGTGTCTGAGATGTTGCTTATCTGAAGATTTTGAAGCTCTTATGGAATCACTAGAATAAACATACAATACTTTTTTGAAATTAAGCAACTGGATTAATTAATTCTTTACTGCTTGCGATTCCTTTGATATTCTGATTTTAAACAAATCTCAAACAAAAATAATTACACCTTAAAAGTAGTAAAAAAGAAAAAATAAATCTCATTACTGATTTCCCATACCGGGAATTGAACCCGGGCCTTCCGGGTGAGAGCCGGATATCCTAACCACTAGACAATATGGGATATGTTTGCTGTGCTGCTTAATATGGAATATAAGCTGAAAAGATTTTTGTTAGATGCGGCTTATCAACAACTGTGATGTCATAATAACCCAGTTGTCGCTTCAAAAATTTATGTTCAACAAATCAACTTCATAAATAATTTTCTTTGATTCATCGTGCATTTAAAACTTAAATGTCTTTATACTGGATGTAAGTTGAACAGATGTACACAGCAAACGTACCATGCCTTCTCCTACAATAATTAAAAACAGCAAGCAGCAAACGTTTAATTCTTCACGACTACAAATATCGCTCTGCGCATGCTCTCTGTATCGAAGTTGGGTTATCAAAAAAGAAATAAAAAGAAACAAGGAAACAAAACTATTAATTTTAGTTAGAGGCTTGGCAAGAAGATAAGAACACAGCTATTTGGCAGTCATGCTTACATATCCCATATGGTCTAGTGGCTAGGATATCTGGCTTTCACCCAGAAGGCCCGGGTTCGATTCCCGGTATGGGAAGAAAACTTTTTGTTTTTATATTATTATATAATAAATACGCTTTCTTTTTATATATGCAAATAAAGTGTGCAGAAATATTGAATATAAAATTCCTTTACAAAAATGTGTTTGTCTGATAACGCACAGCTGCTGCGATCGGAATGTGTTCTATGTTTTTGTTTCATTTGTGCCTTATAATTCCCAACTGGTTCTAGCATTTCCAGATAGGTAAGCCTTCTGTATGAGACGAAACGATTGTCATTAGTAGTGGTAGACTGACGTTCTACCCAAATACTAAAAGGCCAGTTGATGATACAAAATTATGACATTCGATTGATTATAATTTAATACCACGATTTTGACGGGGTTGCTCCTGCCTAGAATTGTCGGTTGTTCTGATGGTCTCAACTAATGACAAACTACTTTAAGAAATACATTTTTTTTTATATAAATATTTTTTTTTGACATTTTTTTTCGACAATATATATATTTTTTTGATAATAAATTTTTTTTTGTAAATGATTTTGGGAGACAGATAACGATTATTTCGTCTTCTGCGTCGAAAAACCCTATCAGAAGAGAAAGAGTAGAGTGCAGCAGCCGTCTCGTCATTTTGTTGGCGTTTTGTTTTTTTTCTTTTTGTCAGAAATTTACATAAAAATCGCATTACACTTAACATCCACTTTGCTAAACGAAGCGCATGAAAGCGTCTGTTTCGCTCTCGCTTTTCCTCCAGCCAAAATGGTTTGAGTTCTTTCCCCCTTTGACTCCATACGCCGCCGCCGCCGCTGCAACATTCATATACAACATTTGGGTGTTGTGTGTGTGTTTATTGAGTGAAGTTGAAGTGCATCGTGGCGTTTGGCGGCGGCCTTTGAAAATTCAATTAAAAAGCGCATCCCAAAAAAACGAGCATCAAAATCGGCAATTTATTGGACAGAGTTCAAATAGAAAAAGACATTTTTGAATAGCACTCAACTTTTTGTAAAAGGAACAAATAAAAATGCATTCAAGAAATTGAAATTGGTGCTTGGGGGGGGGTGAAGGGTGAAGAAGGTGAAAAACAATTAATACCCAAAAATATATTTTTAAGCAATTTTTTTTATTATTATTTTTACAATTCTGAAGATGCTTTCAATCTGTATTTGAAAAGAACAAACTTAACTTTAATACGGAAAAACATATGCCAAAAGTAGCTCTTGCAGTATTGTCGTTTTATATTCGTACTTAAACTTAATTGAAATGCCCGGTAAAAAAGCGTTTAGTTAAAGTATTTTTTTTTTTTGGGTTGCCATTAAACATTAATGAGGCATATAGTTAAGCGAGAAAAGTTGAAGCCATCTGTTATTGCTGTTCTGGTTATTAAATATAATTAACGCACGGCGATTTGTTCTTCGAAATGAAGTTGTCGCAAAGGGGGGGAATTGGGGATGGGTTTAAGCCCATCTGTTGGTGCCATACAATGTGCAGCGAAGCTTGGCTAAAAACAAAAGTCAACACACACACAAATTAGAGTTGTGTATATACTTCTAATACATATTTAAATGCAACTGATTAATCATGAATAAAGTTGTTAAGTTGTTGTTGTTGTTGTTTTAGTTCGGGTCACGTGACTGAAAACAATTTGACTTCAAACACATTAACAGTTACGACTCTCTCGCTGTTAAAAATACAAAACAAAAAAGAAAGAAGTTAAATAAATAGTATGGCGAGTTTGTGTGGCGGTATGGCGGAGGGGGAAGTAGTGGTGCGGGGTTAAAGGACTTTGTCACTAACTTGGCTAACTAAAAAGTTTTCATGCATTGTGCCCCGTTGACAGAGCAATAAACATGCCAAAACACCGCAGCAACAACAACAAGCGTCAGTTGGACACGCCCACACACATACCCACCCCCCAGCCCTCGCACTACCAAAAAGGTGGTGTGGAGCTGTTGAATGCAGCATGTTGCAAGAGCGGGCTGGTGGTGCCTGGAACTAGTTCGTAGGAAGTAGACAATTTTTTTTCTATTTTTTAATCTCTTAAAATTCGATTTATTTTATATCATATATTTTCAAATTGTTTTTTTTTCAATATTTTTTTTTTGTATATTGTTTTTATTAAAAATTGATTCAGGTTGTACCATCCTCTTTGTTGGATCTCTGTTTTTAGGTTAATATTCATTACATGTGTGCACATTTTAAATATTCGCATTGCGAAAAAACTCAAAAATAGGGTGAACGACTTATATTTGGGGGTTGACTTTGGCAATGAATGAAAATGAATATGAATATACTTCATAATGCTTGTCTGTGTATGTGTGTGCCTATCCTGGGGGAGTTTGAATGCAACATACATTCTCATTGTGTTTAATGAACAGTCATTACATATGCCATAAATAATCGCAAAACGTGCAGCGCAACGAAAAACCATAAATACAAATTGTTTGCCAATGTTGCTTAAAATAGAAAAGCGACGCAACAGATGGGCAACAGTTTGACAAGCATTGAGAGAACATGATAACCAAAGCATATGCCAATTGTGTTGAGCAGAAAAACGGGTTTTAGTCGCTCGTTGTCAACAATCCTCGATAGTATAGTGGTTAGTATCCCCGCCTGTCACGCGGGAGACCGGGGTTCAATTCCCCGTCGGGGAGAGATTGTCAAATCTTTTTTTCAAACATTTTTAAGAGATGCGTATCTATAGAATGTGTAGAACAACCCTTTTATCACACCGTGGCTCGAGTAGTTTGGCAACCCTTACTCAGGTTCCTGCGCGTTGTTCCGAACCCATTAATACTCATTAGTATCTGCATTCTTTTTCCTATATGTGTATGCTAAAGGTTGGGAGTTGAGACACACTTCAGCTTGTGCCTTTGTCAGCCATTTAGCCACTTTGTGTAAAGGGTTTAATCCCCGGTACGACAACCGCAACAAAATGCGTGTTTATTATTGTTATTGTTGCTGCTTGGGTTCTTTTTTTTGTCTATACACTCTTAATATTATTAAAAAATACACCCAAGGGCACAACAATTCGGTAGATTTGGTTAGTTCGTGGTGGTTTTTGAAACATTTCCAATATACCAGACGCATAAATTCTGGTGTAACTCTGTTGTAAAACCCCCCCGCTAGACAATTAGAAGTAGAACTCAGTTAAAGTGAGTAGACGGGCGGTCGAGGGGTTCTCTGTTTATGTCATGTGCATGCTTATGTTAAGGTATTACCCAGAAAAAAAACCGTAGAAGAAAATACAATAAAAACAATTCACAATACAAAATGTGGCTGACATCAAGTGAAGAGCGAAAAGACGGTAACACAAAAGTGATAAATGATGTTGCTATTTGTTTTTTTTTTCACGTTTATTTCGACTTGAGAGAATTGCTAGCCATGTTAACTGTCATGTTAGCCAAACGAACAGTCTAATACAAATGTGTGCTGCGCAACAAATTGAAGTAACTATAAGCGCCGCGTATAATCTGCAAAATAAGGAAATAAAAACATAGAGTTAAAAGTTATAACGTTAAGCAACATTTCGTTATCTCCTGGCGTACGTACATCAATAAAGGTTCGCAGATTTAGTTCGACGAGCAAAGCGCGCATCTTCAATGGCCTTTGGGCATGCATAATCATAAACAAAAGCATCTTTTGTACAGGCAAACTATAGTTGTACCAATCGACAGCATACAAAGCAAAACACAATTCATTTTGCTGCAAAATACAAGAAATAAAATAAATCTGTTGAAAAGTCAAACGTTTCAATGAGCGAAAAGTAAAAGGAAAATGGGAAAAACAAAAACTCATTTAAAATGGTTTAACTTGAGCATGAAATCAAAAAATTGAAAAGTTGGCATATTAAATGGGATTTTTTTGTAATGATTATATGATTGAGAGTCCATTTTTTTACTTTACTTCTATTTTTTTTTTGTTTAATGATTATTTGTGAGTATCAGAAAATGTTCGATTACGAGAAGTTGAAGCGCAAAGATTAAATAATCGATTTGCATAGTTCATAAGCACTCTGAGGCAAAAAATATTGAAAATAATAAGCATCAAGAACTAAATAAAGTATTATCATACTTTTAGTGCGATTTTTTCAATGGTTCTACTTTTTTTTAAATATTTTTCCGTATTGCACGTATTGCATTTTTACGCAAAAGTTTGACAAAAAGTTTGCACATAAATAAATATAAATATAAATAATAATAGAAACTAAATTTGATTGTAAAAGTGTTTGTGAAACCTACACATTCAACTATTAGAGTAGCATGCCAATGATAGATAAATAAAATCGCAGCCATCACAAACAAATAGAGAAACATGAACGAATAATCCATTTTGTTGGGCACCTATAAAAGAAAGTAAGAAATATATCTATAAAGGGTTTGCCTTTTGTTAATTAAAACTTACGCCCACAGTCAAGGCAAAGAATAGAAAGCAAATAAGTATTGAGAATATCATAAAATCAGCCATAACAGGCAAACGAATCAGTTGCTCCAATTCCTGAACAAATTTGCGTATTTTCAAGTGTTCGTCAACAAACGAATTGCAAAGCTGCAAATGCCAATAAGTTTGCTTGGGAAAAGTTAGTTCTTGCCTATTTAGATCAGGTTTAAGGCGTTTGATCTGCAACAGAAAAACGATGAAAATGATGTTATGATGTATAATATTGTTACATCAACTCACATTCATTTCTTGTACTCGTTTATTGAGTACCTGCTGTTTGAGTGTTACGTACTTCATGAGGCCGGCGATGAATGTGTGCCACAATGGAATCGTTGTTATGCCCAGACCCAGAGCATACCATGGACCCAAATAACCAATGAAGAAATTATCAAACAATTCGCCAAAGGGAAAAAGCTTAAAGAGCAATATTGATTGTGCCTCGCCGTGCCGCACAGCGCCCATATTGAACACGGTTTGTGGCAGAAAGATTGTCCGATATATACAATCCGACCAGGCCATAAAGCCGGCCAATACCGATGGCACCCACAGCAACAACGTTATCGTCCGCACATGCATCTGAGTGTTGCGCAACAAATCCAGCTCCTGATCATCAGCCTCAGAATCCAATTGTTTTAGATCAGCATGAGCTATGCGTAGCATGCGAACAACTCCTAGTTAGGGTAGAAGATGGGAAAACTTTAAAAAATTTGATTTCACTTCTTTTTTTTTCATTATAAAAACCAAACCAACCGATTCTTTTATACCATACAAAAATAATAATTTTTTTTTAATACTATTTCAAAAATAGAACTATTTCTTAGACATCTCTTTTTCCATTTTGATTTAGATTTAAAAAAAAAAAATTAATATTGAACTTAACCGAGTCTTACAAGTTTTGATTCGATCTGCAAACCCAAAGCAGCGAACCGGTTCACTCACTCTTTCGTTGCACCAACGCATTCAGTGTGGCAATAGATACAGCAAAGTATTGCACCGCCGTCGCCGCACTTGTGGCACCATCATTGATATTCTCATAGCCACGGGCGAGAAAGAGACGCGTCAGCATCAGAGCACAACTCAGCCAAATCGAGGCCGTAAAGATGGTGCAACGGATGAGACTCAGCCAAGGATGACGTTGCTCAGTGGACGACACATAGCCGTAATATTGAAAGCAACTCAAATGGATTTTAAAAAGTGGATTCTCAAAGCTATCCGGATTTAGAAGTAACTCCTTCACCTTATACATTTTGACTGTACGACATTCACGAATCCTTTGGGCCTTTTATAGTCCTTCTGACGGTTCGTTTCGGTTTGTTTAACTGTTTGTTTAATGCTTGTTAAATGGCCTGCAATTTGAATATGTAAGGTGCTGAAAATTGCATGGTGTGTAATTGTCATTTTAATAGCTGTTATTAACTCACATTTAACCCCCGAACTGGAACTAACTGGTCTAAACAGATGTTTGAGTTCTCTATCCTTAACGTCAATTCAATAAAAACACACTGTCAAAAAAAAAGGCAGAGTCAAAAGAAAAACCGCCTGAAGTTGAATTTGTGTAACTTAATTCTCATTCGCATGCAGATGCTGTGCACTAAAAACATTTGACATTCGACTTTTGTTTTTATTAGATACTCGACTTTACTTTGTGTTTAGTTTCGTTTCGTTTGGAGAACATGTGGACAAAGTTTTGTTACCAACCAACCTAAAAAAAAAAGGTGCCACCGATAGAAAGAGAGAGAGAGAGCATTACATGTAAATCTAATTTTCTAAAGTTAGGAACAACAAGTTGAAAGTTTTTTAAGGCACACTTTTGAGGTGTTTGAAGTTCTCAATACACTTTGCATAGATGCGGACTATTTGAGTAATTTGTTTGAACAGAGTTAGTCAAATTGTTTAGTGCATGAACTTCTTAAAGATTTAATTGGTTAACATAACCTTCGAGAACCCTTTTTTTTTTTAATTATAAGTTATACTTTTTATCAAATGAATGTACTTTTAATTATATATTGAATGTAAATGTATTCTTCATTCATCTTATCAGGATTCATTCACAGTATTCGCCGTCAAATGAACACCTTGCACCGAATGAATGCAGTTTTCATCATATATTGAATGCTGTTTTTCATCATATATTGAAAATGATTTCATTAAATATTTAATGCAGTTTTCATAACGCTGATAAACTTATAATTATATCTTTTTATTTATTATCGTATTCTTCATTCATCTTATCAGGATTCATTCACAGTATTCGCCGTCAAATGAACACCTTGCATCGAATGAATGCAGTTTTCATCATCATGTATTGAATGCAGTTTTCATCATAAATTGAACATGATTTCATTAAATATTTAATGCAGTTTTCATAACGCTGAGAAACTTCTAATTATATCTATTTATTTATTATTGTATTCTTCATTCATCTTATCAGGATTCATTCACAGTATTCGCCGTCAAATGAACACCTTGCATCAAATGAATGCAGTTTTCATCATCATGTATTGCATGCAGTTTTCATCATAAATTGAACGTGATTTCATCAATTATTGAATGCAGTTTTCATAACGCTGAGAAACTTATAATATAATTATATCTATTTATTTATTATCGTATTCTTCATTCTTATCAGGATTCATTCACAGTATTCGCCGTCAAATGAACACCTTGCATCGAATGAATGCAGTTTTCATCATATATTGAATGCATTTTTCATCATATATTGAAAATGATTTCATTAAATATTTAATGCAGTTTTCATAACGCTGATAAACTTATAATTATATCTTTTTATTTATTATCGTATTTTTCATTCATCTTATCAGGATTCATTCACAGTATTCGCCGTCAAATGAACACCTTGCATCAAATGAATGCAGTTTTCATCATCATGTATTGAATGCTGTTTTTATCATATATTGAACGTGATTTCATCAAATATTGAATGCAGTTTTCATAACGCTGAGAAACTTTTAATTATATCTATTTATTTATTGTCGTAATCTTTATTCATGTTATCAGGTTTTACACACAGTATTCGCCGTCAAGTGCACCCCTTGCATCGAATGAATGCAGTTTTCATCATAAATTAAACATGATTTCATTAAATGAATGCAGTTTTCATTATATTATAGCGCCTGATGTCACAAAAGATTAATGTTTTATAGCAAGATAAGTAAACAAACTTTCATCCTGACATCTTTTGAGCTTAGAATATTCACTATGAAATACTTAACTTTGATGCACTCAACTTCCAATTTAAATTGTTATTCAATCACACAGAGAGAGAGAGAGAGAGATTTCGTTGGCTTGTAATACTATTTGCTAGTTTGCCTTTGGCTGACGATAATATTGAGGGCCAATTTGTTGAGTGGATGGCTTGCTTGTCAAAAGCTTGGGTTTCCAAAACTAGCCACTTGAGGAACAACTACCTTACCCCCCCCCCCCCCCCATCCGTTTCGCAATGTAATTCACAACTCAAGTGAGTCTAATTCACATGAGCTGCACTTTGAGCTGTTGCTGTTCTGTTGCTTCTACTCTGTCGTTAATGGTATTATATGAAATGAGATTCTTTGCATTTGCAGTCAAGCAAAACACACAACAAATATGTCCAACTTTACAGATGTATTGTGTCGATGACAATCCTACACTATATATACATACATACAAGTTGAGTAATTCGTGGGTAATCGTGGATATGTGTGTGTGTGTGGGTTGGGATTGGGTGTATACTATATATAGCTAACGGATATTGTGTCTATGGCATATAGTCGTCGTCGTAGTGTTGTCGACTATTTCACAATTTGCATTTAATATCCTTGTGTGAATAATTTACAAATGCAATAAACGTAAATGCGTTCGAGGCAACGCACTCAGACATGATTTCACACACACACACACACATACTTGCATCCTGATTGGGGGGGGGAACTGAAATGGAGCACAAGCACAACCGAAACTGAACCTAAACTCAAACCGAATCCATTGCCATTGCCATTGAAATGCCTTAGACGACGTTCAGTGCCACGCTCCAACTGGCTTTCAACCACCCCCTCCCCCGCCACTCCCTTCCGCCCCTCCACGCTTGAGGCAACTGTTTGTACGCATATTTGTATGTTGCATGTTTGCAACTGTCTGTTATGTTAGTATTTCTCCGTCTCTCATTCTCTGTGTGTGTGTGTGTTTGCGAATGTGTAAATGCATTCGCATTTGCTCTGAGTCCTGCTCCCTCAACCCCTGCCCCTACCCCTGCTAGTACTAGTGTCTCCTTGGCGTGAAATTTGCTGTAAGCAATAAGCCTGTTAGGATATTGAAAGTCACTCGTTTCTGGTATTTACTTATGCATTTGTTTCATGTTTGGCAAAATGATGCTACACACACACACGCACTCTCGCACTTGTAGGGAGGTTTAACTGTGCAGCTTTTCACGCAACATTTGCAGTTTTGCAACCTTAACGCCAAGTGTAATCGGATATTAGTTGGTTTAAGTTATTGTTATGGCATATTTATTGCCACACACACACACACACATAACTTGCAACCCGATAAGTGTTAACTATGGCATTGAGTTGTGGGTGTATTTAAGGGGTTAAGGTTTGGCTACTATTTGTTGTATGTTGTGGTCAAGACTTTGCAACTTTGCAATTGCTTAATGCCAATTCGAATTCCAATTCTAAGGGAGTTTAACATTTTATCAACAGTTCATTTCGTGACAAGAAAGCAACTTTTAAGAAAGAAACCATTCAAGTTGTAATACTTTTGTTATTAGTTTTGTTATAAACAAAGTTTCACAACAAGAAAAGAAAAGTGTTTGTGCTTTAAAATTTATTCGTTGTTGCAACAAATCTATCAAAAATATGTTGAAAGCAAAAAACATTTTTTAAGTTCATATCAAATTTGACTTGACTTAACTTATTATTCAAGTCATAAAGTAACTTTAATGAACTGAATCATATGTTAAATTGAGGCAGTTCTTCGTCTGATTAAAACCGCCAAGAAAAAATGTTTGCCTCAGCTCACTTTTGGTTAGCTGATTCATAGAGACGAACGCAAATAAAGTCAGTTATCATTCGGCTCATTCGGCCACAAACTTACAAGTTTGACGCTCTGTATATGAAGACAACATACTTCCGGACGATGAAATATCGTTATGTTTAACCTTAAATCAAGTCTTTCAAAAGTTCATAAGCTTAAAGCGCATGAAGGCAACTTGAGAACTTGGGGAGCAAAAACTTTCTAAAGGAAGTAAAGTATGTGGGTGAGTTTTTTTTTGGGCTGGGATGGGGCAAAGGGGGCACCAACCAGCCACTAAATTGTTTACACGCAATTTCATCAAAACAATAAATCATGCAGTTGGAAACGGCACAACAAAGGCGGCGACAACGTCTCAGTCGCTGTCGCAGTCGCAGTTGACGTCGCAGTCAACGACGACGTGACGTCAAGTTGACATTTGGTGAAAATCAAATCAAAAGCATTTTTCCGCACAGCGGAAGTTGGCGCTAGCTCCACACACACACACTCACACACACACACAGTTCAAGTCAAACTTGGCAAAACATACATTTATAACTATGGGAGAGAGAGCGAGGGAAAAGGGGGAGTTGCACATTGAAAGTGTGTGTACGTGTCGTTGGCAATAAACTTGACGGCCATAGTCATCAATCCTGCTACAAAGCAGAAGGGAAAGAGAGACAGAGAGAGAGAGGGAGAAGCAAAAGTTTCATTCTTCATGTTTCTTTCCATCTTTTTGGCCTTACAAACACACACATAGAAACATTTTTATTTAATTTATAAGTATTACATTTAATATTAATTATACGCCATGTAAGCCAAACGCTTAAACAACTATTTGCAGCATATTGGTCAGAAGTAGCTTTGTGCCAACACCGCCACCGCCACCGTCGCCGCCGTTGCCGCCGCCACCGCTTTTCATTTCACTCATAAACTATGCATGTTTATTTGCACTGCAGCTGTGCTGTGGTGCTGGCCACAATGACCAGAACATAAAGGCACAACAGAGAGGGGGGTTTGTGGAATTGGGAGTGAAAAAAAGTGTTTCCTTCTTTTTTTGTGTTAACCCTTCTTTCATTTGCCCTTCGGCGGCATGATGGCAGGCAAGAGTGAAAAAAGTAGAAAAGAAAAACGTTAAAGGCTAAAAGAAAGTTGGAAAGCTAGAAGATACTCTATATATATACAATATAGCTATATATATATGTAGCCTTACATTGAACTGAAGTAGAAAATATCCGGAACTATCATTAGCGAATTTTCATCGAAACTTGCATTAAAGATTTTCTATATTCTGTCAATATTCTGGTCTTAATGCAAATCTTAAACTCTTCGACTATAATTTTTCTGTACGAAGTTTTTTATAGCTTCATCGCAAACTTTTTTTCATGCCGATTAAAAATATAATAGTTATATATAGACTTAATGAGTTCAAAGATGCCTTTTCCCTACAATAATATAACTTTATGCAGCTCGCTTAAATCACTTTTATGACTGTGGGGAACAGAATAAAAGCAACTGAAACTTGTTTTAAGTAAATTCCATATACACTTTCAAACCAATTATAAATAGTAAAGTTGAACAATTTATTTACTTAGCTTTTGAGGCTATGAATTTTAACTAAAACATTTTTTGGCACATTTTTTTTTATTTGAAAAACATTATTGGATATTATAAAAAGACTTTTGCATATTTCTTTTTTTTTTCCCTCTAACTTTTTCGATATTTTTCAATAGTTCCGTATTAACCTTAAGCTAGGAGTCCAACATCTCCTTCTTTCAAACGTCCAGACAAATGAATGAATAAGCGTTGTAAAATTCCATAATGTTTAAATTGTGGCTTCCACTCACACACACATCCGCAAGTTAAAAATCAGCACCAAGTTTTTATTTGCATTAAGAAATTATAATTATGGCAGCTGGTCTGCAAGCTGGCTGGCTGGATGGTTGCCTGGCTGGTTACTTGCTTGGTTTTATCAGCTTTTGGGGTTACTTTCGCCCTTATTTTTTTCTTTTTCTTGCCTGCTCCTTCGTTGTTGCCTGGTGCCGGCTGCCCGGCTGCGTGGGTCGTGCAACGCACACTTTTTTAATTGAAAAGTGCAAAATAATGTTAAAGAAAAGTAAAAAGTATTCGCAAGCACAAAGTATGCGCCCCAAGTAACCAACCCCTTTAACACCCTCCACACACCCACTTTGCCCATTCTTACGTTTTCAGTACCATTCCTGTTCCCAATCCCGATTCCGATCCCGTAAGGCATTTGCACTGTTTGTACTATGTGCGGAGCGAGAATTGCGTCAGATGAATGCAGTTTTTCTTTTTTTTTTGCTTTGTTTAACTACGCAAAGGGGTCAGCATTAACGGGGTTTCAGTTGTCGAGGGGTATTTGGATGATTGCTGGGTCGCTGGCCTTCCATTCCCTAAGCTTGAAATGCATAAATTCTGACTTTTGCCCAGAATGAAACTGAGACTTGGGGAGTTAAAAGCCAGCGGCTATCTAACCAAATGCTTAGCCCACAAAAAAAAAAACATTTATATATATATTTATATATATTTACTTGGAAGAAAGGTAAATATTTCATAACCTAAAATCATACAAGCTGTACAAATTATTGAAAATTAATATTATTTTTTTTATAAAAGTATTTTGAAATAAATGTTTTGAGAAGAAAAAGTCGAGTAAATTTTGATTGAACTTTAAGCCGTTGGGTTCTCTATTTTAACTGCTAATAATATTTATTTTTAATAAAAGTATTTTTAAATTTAGTTTTTTGAATTATTTTTAAGCACATCTACTTTTTTTAATATTTATTTTGCTTATAATTATTATTATTATTATTTTTTTTTTGACACTTTCTTAGTAAAATCTACGAAGGGAATGCTGTAAACGTTCAAAACTTAAATTCATTATAATTCATTATAAACATTAAATTTTGTATCTATTGAAAGCTTTTCCTTAATCTATATCAAAACTTGGATTTGTATCTAAATTTCTCGTGCTTAGACTAACTGATGTGCTCTCACTATAGGTAATCAGCAAAGTATATAAACGTTAAGTGGATAAAAACAAAAACATTACTTTATCCATTTATTGGTAATAACGTCACTTACCAACACTTGCCGACGCTCTTCATGGTTTGTGTTGCAAATGGAGTGCACTTAACATAAAATGCATAACATTTGCGCTACTTATGCAAAAACTGAGCTGCATTCCAAAGTGCGGTTACCTGGCCAAAAGATACTGAATGATGCTGATGCTTGCCTGTTGGCCAATTCGTTCTATGTTGTTGTCTCTCTCTTCTCTCTGTCTTGTTGCAGTTGTTGGCGAAATGAAGCATGTAATTCGTAGAGAGTTGAGCTGGGATCAGCTACAAGTAATTTTCAAATTGATGGCGCGAAAATTACGACTAACGCTGCGGGGCCAAAGTCAAGAAGCCAAGTTAAGAGCAGACCGTTAGGAAAAGGCGCAACTTTTAGCGTGTAGTCAACTGTGAAATAAGCTTGCTAGTCGTCGAATGCCAATGATGATGGCTAAAACGTTGCGCGCGATGTTGTTTGACCCGAGGAGCTAATTGTGCGCACAATTGATGATCGCTGCTGCCTTTGTGTTGTGTTGTGGGCGTGGCACTGAACTACATTGTGTTCTGTTCTGTTTTTTGTTGTTGAGATTTTTACCCTGCAGCGCTGATTGAGCAGAAGAAGACAAAGTTTTAAGTGTGTGTGTGTGTGGCGCCTGTTAGTTGAGTTTAGTTAGCAAATTGGCCTACAAACTTGTCACCATTTATCACACTCAGTGTCAGCCCAGCTAGCTAGCATATTTTGCCAAAACGTGCATCCAAAAACTTTCGTTAAGCAAGAAGAGAGCAGAATGCTGCTTGACAAAAATGCGTGTCAAGAACACAAAATGACACTTAAAGGTACAAGACACATTTTTGGCAGCAAGTAAACAGTAGTAGGGGTATTCACACACACACACACACACTCAATCAGGTATATCACATTTATAGGCTGACAAACCATCAATCTTGAGTTACTTTATCTTCATCTGTGACATGCAGACATACTCGATACGAGTCGTAGGCAAATGTATTTGGATTTGCCAAATGCCTTTTGTGCTTTGCACAACAATAACAATCGATGTCACAAACAGCAGCATCAGCGCCCCAAAAGCAACTAAACTAAAAGCAAGCACTCAAACAAAAAGAAAGAAAATACCCATTTTATGTCGCATACTTTAAGGCGTAGCGTTTAAACTGTAACATAATTTTGTTGATTTTTATTTATCTAACAAGACGCCTGGATGGATTGTGTCCAAGATAAACACTTCTTATGTTTGAATTATTATATTTTTTTCTATTTAATTTCACTAAAGAATGCTTCAACTGAAAAGTTTTTTTAGTGGATTAAGTTTTAATTGATAGAAGAATATTTGTTATTTATTTTTTATATACCATTTTATAATTATTTATGTACTATTGATTTTTTAAACTAAACTTGGAAATCCATTTTTTGAGTATTGATGTAAATGCTGATATATAACGTTTATTTTAAGTGACAAGAATTTTTTTGATTTAACTACAGGGTGATTCGCTTTTGTTTGAGAATTTTTAAATAGTTTTCATTACTAAATGTCGCATGCGAATATGTCAGCTCAGTTATGTCTACAGCTGAGTTTGACAGGCACATTGTCATCGCCCTAAACACATTGTGGTGGCAACCCTTTTTTATTTTGCTTTCTCTCCACAACTGCAACACGTACATATTAAGAGAGTGCAACGCTTTTGGTCTTTGGGACATTTCGCATATCTATCACGCCTACAAAAAAAAAAAAATCGTGCAAGTGTTCAAAAAATGCTTTTCTTATTTATTTCTACAAATATATATGTGTGTGTGTATGTATGTGTATATGCTAACTTAGAGCAGGGAAATTGTGAACCCTTTAAGCAGAAGCCATTGACACTGGCAGCAACACGCGCTTTTGTGCGAAAATATGCAATTGAAATGTTAAATAAATAAAGGCGTAAATGCTTGAAGGGCACAGCGGAGCAGAGCGACAACATTCAAATGCTGTTGTGTTGCACGTTATATGTATTTAAACATACATACACCCACACACACACACACACAATAAATACTTATACACTGTAATAATAAAAAAAAAATGTACCAAGTAATAATTAAAAATACTCTAACTGTTACTATGAATACAAAAAATGAAAAATTGCAAAGTTTAATATGAATGCTCTTATCACACAATATATATATAAACGAGTATAAAAATCTTTATAGAATGTATTAGATATACTTGTAGAAACTATTGATATTTTATTTCTATCATTTCGTTAAGGTATGGTTATCTGAAGTAATTGTTATTAACAAGTATTCATTCTTAAGCCAAAGAAATAAACTCTATCAAACATAGCTTTGTAGAAAGCTTAGTTCTTATAAGATATAGTTATCTGATATAACTGATTTCAAGAAGTACTCATTCTTAAAACAATTCAAAAAATCTCTACCAAGTTTTATGAACATTGCTTTGCTGAAAGCTCAGTTCGTATAGGTTAGATTTCTTATTCTTCTTACTTTCTTACATCAAAAACTAATGTCACACAGCTTATGACAAATCTAATACCCGACAAGGAATAAGAAAACAGTCCCGTTATGCATTCCATAACTTCAGACGACAATGACGATGACGATGAGGTTGACGTTGAAATGAATGAATGAAAATATGCAGGCAACGTGATTCTCAGCGATGCCGACGACGACGACGACAAGACTGCGACTGCGACAGCGATTGCGATTGCGACAGCGACGCCATATTGCATTTTGGGAAGAGAGAGAGAGTGTTTTTTTGTGGGTGAAGAGGTGAGAGAGGAGGCGAAACGTAACCGTTAGCAATGGCATTGCCAAGTACCGTTAGCGTTACCGTTACCGTAACCATTACCTCTTTATTCGCCTTTGCTTCGTTTGGTATTTGCTGTCGAGTTCAGCGTAAATTCATTCATTTCCACTTGAATTTACAATTATGCGCAAAACTGTTGTTGAATGGATTTTGACTTGCTCGAAGGTTTGTTTGTTGTTCTTGGTTACGTTTATGCATACATACATACATATTTACATATATTTTCAGTGTATTTTTGCCATTGGCAGCAGCAACAACAACTTCTCACTATTTAGCTTTTAATTAACTATAAAGTGCAAAACTGAAGCTCAACGATCCACAGCTTCTTCTCTGCCTATTGTCAACAGCAGCTGCTCAAAGTTTGTTGCCAAGCTTTGCCGCAATACAATTCACCAAAATGCTTGCTTGGAATGTAATTAACTTGATGAGGTGTGCAGAAATGCTGTCAAGGGTTAAATATTGTTCCTCTTTATCTTTAACTTAATATCATATTACTTAAAAGCAAGTCATCTTAACAACTTTCAGCTAGTCTAGTCCTAAGTGTTCATAAAGCCAATGGTTTATTTTTTTGGAGCCTCTATTGACGTACCCAACTATTTCAATAAGTATCAACCGCCTACTACAAGTAATCATATCAGTTTTTTTTACTTTTTGATAATAAAAAAGTTTTACCCAAACTTTTTTATGGTTTTTTTTTAGTGTCTAACTGCAGAGGGGCAGGGCACTTCAGCTTCTAGTTGCCAAAAATGCAATTCAATGTCATATCCTTGAAAAAAAAGGTAGAAAGAAAGAAAGAAAAGCCCTCACAAAAACAGATTCCGGCAAACTGAAAGTTTTGTTATTGAAAGTTCATCGATGAATGCGAAACAGTTTGCAGCAGAGAAATCCAACTGGCAGGACACTCGGCTGCAGTTGGCTGCTGCTTACAGCCCATTTCCTTTTAGCCATTTTCAACATTTTCAATTTCTTTTGTATATTATATATACATATATACATATATAGTATATGCAATGCCACATTGTAAGCAGTTGTCCTGCGAGAGTTGTTGGCGCGCCTGCAAGGCTCTACAGCTCGACTAATTTCCTTCTCGGCCAAGACCAGACATCGTTGTCGTCATCGGCATATCCTGCCATTCCAACTCGAATCGAGTCGTCTGCTTAGCTTCAGCATTTGTATGTGGCGGACAGAATGCGTTCGTTCGTTTGTTCAAAGGGGAGTGGGGGGAGGTGGAAAGGTTGCCCGTTGTTTGCATTTTTATTTGTATTTCATTTTCAATTGACTAACAGCAGCGGCAGAGTTGCCGCCTACCTTGGGGGCCTTTACCTGCGAATCTGAAACTGAAAAGTTCAGGTATGCGCTTTGTGTACTTCAGTCCATTCATCAGAGTTATTTACTTTTTAACGAGTTGATTTCATTCAATTTGTTTGCCCAGGTTTCAGTGGCTATTACGGACAAACAGCATAAAAACACTAAAGCGAGAGAGAGAGAGAGAGCAAAAGGGTTGCCGTTGCACATTGCTCTTGAATATTATTCATCTTCAGCCTGTTCTTGGTCATCATCATCATCATCTATACTTTAAACTGCAATCTTACACTTGTATTCGTTGTCCGATTAAAGCTCTTTAATGTTGAAACGACTTCTCTCTGGAGTTTGCTTTTCCTTTGGTTACTGCTTACCCTGTAGAAATGAAGATTGTGTTAAGGGGTATGCAGGAACTAGAAAAGGTATAAGAAAAAAGTATTTTTCAGTTGTAGGCACTTTTTGATGCCTATTACTATTAACAACATTTCTTTTCATTGAACATTTTCTTCCAGGGTATCCTCAAGTTCAACTCACCCTCTACGATTCGATCTTGTTTGTTTGTTTGGGTTTTCTGCTACTTCCTTGTTATTGTGCACAAGTCTGGGAAGTAAAGTCAAGTTCTTGTGCCTTTCGGCGTTTTTTTCGGTTTCAATAAATATTTTCGCAATGCACAAATTAAAAATTCTTCAATATAATAACAGAAAATGAAGCAAAATGGAGTTTAACAAGCCACAAAAGCTGCCAAATAAAATACCAACGATTTTGTCTATTTTAAGTATTTTTTTTTATAAAAACTTTTCAATGCCTTTGGCCCGACCCGATAAGAACAAGAACAACAGGAACAGGAACTACTAGAATAACATCGAAGTGTCCCGAACTGTGGCAATGCGATTGAAATTGTTGCCAGTGGCTATGATTTTATGAACATTTTGTTTGTGTTGTGGCGGAAGCGTTTTCGTTCAAACATAATTAAATTGCTAGCATTTTACAGATGCTTCGAAAATATGAAACCAAGTGAATGTTTTGGGTAATAAGTGAATTTTATGGCGCCATCTGTTGCCCATTGTTACCTTAATGTGCAAAAGTGAAGTTCAAGATAAGAAAAAATATATTAGAAACTACACTTTAGTTAAATATCTTTATTAGATGAGACAATTTGGTTGCTTGTGGCATCTGTTGAACATTTGCATGAAACTGTTTTAAAGTTTTGGCTTATTAAAAACAAAAGACTCAAAAGTTCGATTATGAACTTAATAAGAACATTTTTGCGGTTTTTTATTGATACTTTCGGGACTGTTTTTGCTGTTGCTTAGTCTAAGCCATTTCACATCTTCATCATTTCGGTATGATGGTCATCCAGGCAGCGCATGATCTGGAAGGCTGAATCACAAGGATTGGCTCCAACCACATTGCCACAGGCAGCCAAACCCTTTTCCACTTGCTCATGGATTGGCGAATCGGCAAAGTATGCCGATACCTTGTCAGTTAACAGTTTACCTTTGCTGTTCATGAAACCAAACTTGGCCATCATGCATTGAGCCGAACACTTGAGATTATCTTTGGCATCCTCCGGCTTCGTTTTGCCCGACTGCAGATCCTCGATATCCTGTGCGGTGATACCATTCTCAGACATGCAGCTCTCTACAATAGCTCGAGCGGCAGCTTCATCGCTTGCCTGCAGTATAAATCCCAAATATTTGAGTACTTAAAGTTTGATCAACCATCGAATGCACTTACCACAAAAAATCCACTTAGGCTTACAAGCACCAACAAAATTAATGCGTACTTCATGTTGCTGTTGTTAGGGCTGAACTACTTTCTGCTTCGTACTCCAATTGCACTTTTATACTACTTGCATTAGTTGTTGCATTTGTGAAACCTTTTTGTATTCGCTATCAATGATTATCTTTTCAGTTTGTTACGCTCAATGCACAAAGTTGAATGTGTGAAGCGATTTGTGATTTTGACTTCACTGTCATGGCCAGCGTTTTGTTTCTCTCTCTTTTTTTTAATGCGCTTTTAGCTTTTTGCATTTGGTATAATAATAAGTATTATAATCATTTGAAAAGCGTGGACAGATAATATAAATAAAAAAGGAGTTTCAAACGTAATTGAATTAATAATTTTAATCTTATTTGTATATATTGTTGAGGTTTAATATCGCTTCAAAAAAGTTGTTTAATGTTTCTTACTCTTTTGTGGCGTATTCCTAAGGGTTACTCAAAAATAAACTAAGTTTCCTGAGTATCCCATAAAAAATATATTTGTCTTGCACATTAATTCACAATGTCACGAAAGCCATTAACATTTTTTTTTCCTCCTTATATTCTTTCCAATAGTTCACTTTACCATGCGTCAACTGTACTTCGAAATTGTTTTTTAATTGTGATTAGTGCAACTATTTATCTATAATTTATAGTTCATTTTCACGCAATAATTACATTTTACTATCAATATGAAATGGTTCGAATCAAAATGCCTTGCAGCAGGTGTTTCATTTGTCAGGCGAGTGTAATAAAAAGTTAACAATTTTTGGGATATTCGCACTAAAAAATATGTAGATTATTATTATTATCAAAGGTTTTTGTATAATGGCAGGCATGTGTGTAATTAAAAACGTTTTATTGTTTATTGCAATTATCTATATTTATTTATTTTTTTTTAGTTGCATCTTTTCATTATTTTTCCATTATTACAGCGAGATTTTATTTTTTTTTACAATTGTTAATTGGATTTTGCATGAGTTTGTGTTAATTAGTTTAGTTTTGTTTTTGTTATATGAACTTTTTTTTCTTCTTTTTGTTTTTAATGATAATTTAGTTAGTTATTGTCGTTGTTAATAATATTATGGCTTTGATTTCGAAACGCTAATTGAAATCCTTTTAGAATAATTACGGAAAAACTCGATGAAAACTTTAGCTAGCGCTTGCCTCGCTTTTTGTGTGGTCTTTTCTTGGTTGGAAATACAAACTAATTTAGTAAATTACTATTTAGTGGCCGAGGATGGCCACCTGGCCGCAGCTTTGGTCAGCACCCACACACACACACACAGACACACACAAAGGTCATTTTCAGGCTTTGAAGTTGCGAGATTTCAAATGCGGCAAAAGGACATTTAACAAATGGCAATGCTTTCTGTGTGTGTGTGTATGTATGTTTGTGTGGTGTGTAATGGATGTTGTATACACACACACACACACACACACACAAACATATGGCAATCTCACTGCTGTTGAAGTAAGATCAAAGCAATGCGAGTTTTTCCAGTTGACTTCATCAGTAGATTGTGTGAAGTATGCCAAAAATGCGTTGTTAACTGTTCGATACTTAGATCTAAAGGGTATATAAGGTTTGCAGTTGGTTACTTATACACTTTCTACATGAAACTCTCAGTTTTTGTACAGGGTATCTTCAAGTCTTCGTTTTTCTCTGTTTCTGCACCGCGTAGTTGGCCTTTTAGGCAATGGAACTTAAAGTAATGCCATAAAATCGAATGCTTAACAAGCTCTTTGGCTTTGTGTGGCACGTGTTCGCGAGAGAGCTGTCGAACTGTGGAACTGCGGAACTGTTGGCGGTGTTAACGCGAATCAAACGTATTGAAGAGTAAAATAATATTGGCCAAGCTTTTACAAAAAAAAAAAAAACACATTTTAAACATGCACTTCACTTTAATTGACGCGTGGCCTTGTGTTTCACTCTATATACATATATTGAAAGGCTGGTCGAAATTGGAGATAACGAAGTTTTCTCCAAGTACGCCATTCAATTAGTTTAAACACCCTCAAGGTATTAAAATTGGTTGGAAGGAAGATGGGGCAAGATATTATCAACAATTGCTTCTCATCTTACATCAAAATAAAATGAGGGAGCACGAGATACTTGAAACGATACACAGTAGCAAGTCAATGAAGGAGGAACGAAACTGGAGATGCATTTACGAGGGATGGTCAGAAATTTGTGTGAGCACTAAAAATGGTAAGGATGGAAAGCGGAAAGAGCATGAAAATGGATATGGCTAAAAAGCATTTAAATTAAATAATAAGCTAGAAAAGTGTGTGCTTGAAATTAATTATAATAAGCTTACTTTATTTGGTGTTTGTGGTGAAAATAAATATTATGAGAACAGTTTTAAAAAAATCCTTAAATTATAACAATTACTACTATTTTGAAACCCGAGAAATCCCGACTAGAATATATCCTTCCGACTTTGCACCCTCTGAATAATAATATTTTACTCTCAAAAATCTATTTTACAGCAACTTATTTGATGCCAACTTATAAATAGTTGTTACGAAGCTTTCGAAGCCAATTAAAAATAGTGTTGCATGCCCTTAGGAGTTCCATTCATTCAATTCCCAAATGGTTCTAGCCTCGGCCGAGTGGTATAGGGCTTACTAGACCCATTTTAATTTATTCTAATATATTATTTATTATATTAAATATTTTTTTATATACCAAAACACATAAAACACAATTTATTTCTATATTATTTTTTATGTCGTTTGCTTTTGAAATTAAGTTGGATGCCGAGTTTATCTGTGCTTTATATGTAGTTGTTGGCCTTGTTGGGCCAAAGAAATTTGCACAATTTACAATGCTTACCTTAGAGCAAAGCATCCACAAATCGGTCTTTGTGCCCCGACATTCCCTCTGCAAAGAGCCTGGCACATATTACGAGCGGAGAAAAGAACATAAATACAAAATGCAGCCAGGCATAAGAAGCTACCGCTACCACAGACCCATTGACAACTACTGCGAATATAGTACCTCTGGCAGTCGAAACACCTCCACACACACACCATCCCAACCTTTCCCTTTAAAATGGCAAACTAGACCGGGCAATACACACACACATAAACATTGGGCTTCAATGTAATATGTCCTAAGGCTTAGTTCGCATGTGTTGCTGTTGTTGTTTGTTGTTTGTTGCAGGACGCCTCGTTGAGGCTATTGTCTGACTGAGGGCTTTACAACTCATAAACAGTGGCACCCTCAACCTCACCCTCACCCCCAGGCCCGGCCACTGCGTAGTAACAACAGTTTAAGCTCGAGGCACTGCCCGAAAATTGTCCACATCTCGTTGTTTAATTTTTCTTCTCTGTCTTGATATACTCTAACGAATGGTGCTTTAAAATATATCATTGCATTTGCAAAAAATGTTTCTAGTCTGTTTGTTAAAGTTATAAGCAGGGTTTCAAACCGTAACCGAAACCGTTTATCATCTACTGGTTGAAATCTTTACTAAAATACACAATCTTATACTGCGTTGAAATCGTTTAACCTTTATTTTTCATATTTTCTTGCTCTTAAGTGAAAGTGCATTAAATATTCTACCAACTTGAAACAGACTTCTGTTTCTGTATATTTATTTTTTTGTTGATAACAAGCATTTTTACATGTACTAAAAAAACAAGTAAAGCTCAGCCCCTGCCCCCACACAAACTGCCAATTTCAAGAAAAAGAAACCCGCGGCATCCCCCAAAATACAATCTTTTCAATGTTGTTATTGTTGTTGTTGGTCGGCTGCATGTGCGTTTATGACTTCATAATGAAAGCTAGACTGAAGGCCCAGGACGATGACTTTGGGGAGGCGTAAGTCGCATTATCCCCCCACCACGAAACCGAAACACCCTCCAGCTGCATTGCATTGTAAAAGAAGAGAAGAGGGTGAGAGGGATGCTGTTGTTGTTGTGGATTTGCGTAGGCGTTGCGTTAACATGCGACTAAGTCCTTTTATATCCTAAAGCATTCGCTTTGGCTTTAGTCTCGTAGCTCACACACACACACAAGACCTTAGACTATCATCAATTGCTGTCCCCATGGTGTAGTTAGGCTGGCCCCCCTCCGCACCCACTCTCTTTTCCCATCTTACCATTCATTCTTATATATATACGATATATGTAGTGGTTAGTATGTAGGCCAAGAAGCAACAAGAAGATTTTAATGCCGACCTCTGGGAGCTATTGTGGCCGTGGCAAGCATCGCGACGCTGCCCCCAAAATGCTCCATGCAACTTTCATGCCCATATATGTATGGCGGTGGGCAGCTAGGGAGTGGGGGGGGGTCTGTGCTATTTTATAAACAATTTTAAATTGCTGTCCAAAATGGTTTTGGCCCTTTTTGTAGGCAAATTGTTTTATATATATTCGTTTATATTCTTCTGCATCTTATAGAGATTAAGCGTGAGGGAAACGGGATGAGGGGGAAACATATTACTTTGCATAAACGAAGCGAAACTATGTGAGACTCCATAATGCGGCACATTAACTTTTGCAGTTCCATATTGTATAAATCACGGCAGAACTATAAATAAAACAAAACGCAAGATAATGCGAAAAATATTAGAAATAAGCGCAAAATAATATACAAAATCTCAGCACTCAGAAAAAGAAACGAATAAAAAAGAAGGTGAACAAAAATATTTATAAGAAGCAAACAAACAGTTGGAAATCGCTCGCTAGTTGTGTGTTGGATGCTGTGCTACACACACACACACACACACACACATGTGGCAACCACATCATACAGTAGCACGCAGTTCAACCCATCCACCTATCCACCTGTCCAACCTCATTCAACTCCTCCCAGCTAGAGAGAGTAGCAAAGCGTCTCTGCAACAACCGCATGATTTCATCTTTCGCTTTCGTGCAGACAACTAAAGCGAAATATTTCGTGGACCCAAGGTGTGTGTGCCGAAAAGGCGAATACTCTTTTTGCTTAGTAATTTTCACAGATTTTTTTTATCTAACTTTTCTTTAACAAATATTCAAGTATAATATTTAATATAAATTTATTATGTTGCATTATTATTAATTGAGACAGCAAACTTAGATTAAAGCAGCTTTCTTGGTTGTAATAACTATTAAAACTATATATAAGATAATCAAAACATTTGATGTCATTAAATCATATAAGTAATACACGTAATTCCTCAAGTCTAAGATTTGCTGCATTTCGATGAGTTGATTAAGGTTAATAAGGCAAGGAAAAGCCTTAAGAAAATAATGAAGTAGTATAATTTTCTTAAAGATTTCAAGATAATATCATGAGGAATAGTTTTTTATTCAGTTCAGATAAGAGAAGTAAACTTTGTTCAATATAGTTCTTAACAATTTATCTTAAAACCCTACAGACAGAGTATTAGTTTTCGGATTCGCTTAACGAGCATACGTTTAGATTTCTTTCTTTTTGTTTTTCATTAAATTCGCCAAAGCAAAATGTTTGCGCTCTGCCGTGTGTGTAGTAAGTAAGATGATTTATGAAGCAGACTTCATAAAGTTCATAAATGTCGCGGCAAGCAGGCGGCCAAACCAAACGGCTAAAGAAAAAGAGGTGTGTCTCAGTGTTTGTGTGTGTGTGTGTAGAGAGAAAACTGCGACAGAGACAAAGGCAACAACAACAACAAGAAGAAGAACACCATACTCATGCAGTTGACACTTTCACCTAGCTGGAAATAAGGGAGCGAATATAAGAATGTGGGAATAGGAATGGGAATGAGCACATTTTTGCGCATTTAATTAACTAAAATGCTATAAATATGATTTTAAATTAATTTACTTGCGTGCATTATTAATTTACAAAGTGTACGCTTTGTTTCCACTGAGCCACTTCATGAGCAGACGATTGGCTACGACAACAGGCAAGGTGGAGCGATGGGAAGGGGAGTGGAAAGGAGAGGAGAGGTGAAGCGTGGCACGCCCTAGATGACTGCCAGAGATTTATGGAAATAATTCTCAGGTCAGTACAAGAAAAATGAGCATGAATACAAATTGTAGCATATGCGAAATTATAAGAAAACGTTGGGTTGAACCATATATTAATATTTAATGAATAATAATTAAAAAGAAAAAATATTTGTGTGCCAAAAAAAAATGACTATAAATATGATTTGTTAAATATTCTAAATTATATTTAAATTCGTCGAAAATAAATTGAATTTTTTTTATTTTCTGTTAAGTTTATTTTACAATTCAAAAATTCTAGAGACATTTGTATATTTTTTTAAAAAACCTTTACAACATTCTGGGAAAACTGCATTTCTTGCTTTGCCTAAACGCATTTTATTCCTATCGAACTTTTTCTATATAACTTTTCTTCCTCTAATTTAACTCTTAAGAACTATTTTCATATTCACTTGATATTTATTAGATCTTTTTTCCATGCGTCCTTGACAAACTGATTCTAAAAGTTATATTTTAAAAATTCTAAAGACGTTTAAGACTTGCTTTGTCTCAACGACTTTTTAGTCCTTTGCATCAGAACCAATGCTTTATTATTATTCCTTATTACTTCATATTCAGTTGTCATTTATTAGATCTTCTTCGTATGCATCGTTGACAAAGTGATTGTAATGGCAAAATGGTATTTGAAACTAATTTCTTGTTGTCCTGACATTTGCCACTTTTGCACCCAAGAGTGCGAGACACACACACACACACAGGCGTAGTAAATTGGCAACCCAAAGCTGCCACCGCATTTTGAGACCTGTCGTCGTGCACATTTTTTTTTTTTGTGGGTGGGGGTAGGGTATTAAATTGTCTGGTCGCATATCGCGACGTAGTCAAATTTCCGTCGCCAACTGCAAATACAGCTCAGTCGCAATCTCCAATTTCAATCAAAAAACCGCACGAGCTCCTGCTGCTGCGCTCTTTAGCCTCAATCCCATTCTCATTCGCATCACCATCAACAAATCTCATTCTGCTCTGATGCTGCTGTTCGTTTCCTATATAGAGAGGTCGGGATCTAGTACGTAGTTTGACATGGGCCGGGATGCATTGGTTGCGACCTCAAAGCTGCAGCGAAATGAAAGTCAATTTTAAGGTTGATACATTGTGGACCCGCCGTTTGCCAGTTTTGCTCGTTTTGCTCGTTTTGCCCGTTTTCAAGCTGGCATCTCTGCTGACACATGGAACAGGTGATAAGCCACTCAGCCGCACAAGCCGATGAAGTGTCTACTGCATACGCGAAGCTGCCTTTATACTTCCGAAAGCTCAATTTGCAACAGGGAAATGCAGTGGCTGTTAGCTGTGATACCCTTTTAAAGGC
Organism: Scaptomyza tumidula; assembly: GCA_035044465.1. Classification (NCBI taxonomy): domain Eukaryota; kingdom Metazoa; phylum Arthropoda; class Insecta; order Diptera; family Drosophilidae; genus Scaptomyza; species Scaptomyza tumidula. The sequence continues at coordinate 17,497,748 of JAWNNW010000444.1, forward strand.
TGAGTATGAGTGTGAGGCTACTTTTGAAGTTTGACAATGAAATATTGAAAGTATGTATGGATTTTAATGATACACCAAGTAAGCATACGAATTTTAAAGATATTGTTTGATATTGTTATTTTTCTAAATCTTATTACTTCATTTAGATTTTTCCTTTTTGCGTAATAAGCCGAAATACTTTTGCTTCATTAAATTCAAAATTAGATTCATAACTTTCACTGCTGTGGATTATGTCAGCTTTGAAAATGACTTTCATTACTTTCGTTCCGCCTTTTTTTTCTGCGCCGGAACTTCTTGATACTCTGTGTGTCAAATTTATCCTCATTTGTCAGAATCGATCAGACTAACTTGTCTTAGTCGCAATTTGGCCCAAAAAAACAACGCTGATTGGCAGCAACAAAGAAAAAAAAGGACAAATAATGCCACATAAAATTCGTTCATTTATTTTGATGATTAAAAACTAATTATGCTTCAAAAAAAAAATGAAGTAGGAAAAAAAAGGAATTTTAAATGTGTTTTGAATATTTATGAACAGCTAAAAAGGAGGAAGAGGAAGACACACGCCCACAAGTGTTAAAAGTTTGCGAAGAGAAAAGAAATAAAGGCGAGAGGCGAAAATATTGTCAAATAAAATTGTGTTGTGTTTGGCACACGAACCAAAAAAAAAGAGACTAAAAAAAGTGGAACCAAAAAAAATATCACGTAAAATAAAAACCACTTTGATGAATACGCCATGTGCATATTAAGCAGCTGTTGCTCTTTCTTTCTCTCTTTCTCTTGACGCGCTGTCAAAGCTCTTTTGGGCTAAAAAGGGCGTACCAGTGCAAGTGTCGCTAAGAGGCGACAAGGGGGCGTGGCGTGCCTTGCCACACAGACATAAGAGACGCGTCGTCGGCGTCGGCGTCTTTCTCGTTGCCTTTGTGCAGCAGGAAAAGTAATGAATAGCTAGGCGAATAAGGTGGGCAGATCTGACTGCGAAAGCTGCTGTGGATCTCTGGGTTAGTTAGAGTGCACTGAGCGAAAAGTTCACACCCAGAATTCAAAGTATGTTTGATAAAAAAATTATTTATTTCTACTAAGAATTATTCACAAGTTTCCTTAATTGACAACTCAGTTTATTCTTATCTTTTTCTTTAAGTGTACATTTTTGTTGTACTTGTTGCCTTGGCACCGCATCTTACGCGGCGTATGCGTAACGCCATTGATTGGCTCCGATTGAGTTAGCTGCTGCTGCTATGCAAAAGGTAAGCAAGAAACTTGAAAGCGGAGCAAGCAAAAAAAAAGTTGGGCATGCGTCAAATATGCTCATAATTGCACAAGCTGGCAAAAAAGGGATAAGCCAGCATTTTGCTAGATGGAGAGGGGAGTGTGGGGGGGGGTCGATTGATAAAGCCATAAAATGTGTTGTGAGTTTTTGCTTACCATAAATTGAGGGTTTTGCGCTCAAGAATTTTGATTGAGGCTGTCTTGTGGTATGTAAAGAGAGATGAGAAAAGTTTTCGAAAGTTTTTTGTTTCCTTTCTGGCAATTGCTATTGAGTTACATTTTTGGGCGTAACTAGATTTGATGGGTTTTGATGAGTTATGAAATAATGAATAGAGTTCTTATATATTAAGCGTTCAGCAAGCATTTCCTTTTAATAATAATAATTATACTAAACTTTAATGCTTAAAGTAACAACTCTGTTAAGTTTTTAATATAACTTCAACCCTACACAAGCAATCCACACCTTTCATAATAATTAACTTCTACAGCCAAACACTTTCCGGCATGCAAAATCTACACTCACACACACACCCTTGACACACACGCACATAGCTATTTAAATTTTGGTGTAGAAACGCAGCTTCATCAAAAATTCGAAAGTAATCAGCTTGGAAAATCAGCGCTGAAACTACGAGAACGAGAATAGCCCGAGAAACGACATATACTACTTAAAAATTCCACCTGCTCATAAATTGGCCGATGGTGGTAGGGTGGGGGGTTACGGTTACACCTTCTCCCCCCGCGCTGAAAAGTATGCAATTGGGAGCCGTTGCCCCTGCCACAATTTTGAGGAAATATGGCAAACAATTATGCGCTTGAGTTTTATTACAAATGCCCGGCAGTTATACACATACACACACATATATATATATATATTAACATATAGGTAGGTAAGGTTATTGCAGGCGATAATAACCAGGTTTCCAAAGAGGGGGAGGGTTGGGGGGTTGGGTTGACACTCTCCACTGTCAGCGTTGTGACAGGCAGTGAACGGAAGTACAGGAAATTTGTACCCTTTTTTTTGCCCTGCTGCCGCCTTTTGTTACTTGTGCTTGGAATTATCTTAAAATAAGTAAGCTATGCCTCAGATACACACAAATATATATAGACATTTATACGTATAAGTAAGTAAGTGGTATGCATGCTATAAGAAGGCGGGACGAAGAAGCCGCCACGTTTCATATTACGTCTTGGGCGGTTTGGACATACACATACACATACACATACACATGTGTGACTAGTATACAACCCTCTAATATAACATTGTCCCATGTGCCTTTGGGGCTGGTGGTTGGGGAGGTTGAAAAGTTTGTATGACAGGGGGGGGGAGGGGAGTCATGCGCATATTTCAGCATGATACGACAGCTTGACAACATTAAATTTGCATTGCTCTTGCCGGGAGTTTGTTTATGAAAAAAAGGAGAGAACAGCAAATGGCAAGCACGCAGGGGGCGGCAAAGGGGGGTAGGGGTGAAAATCGGTTCTGTCAGTCAGTCACAACAACATATGCCTGGGCCACACACCAATACACCAATACACTTTGTATACAAAGTAATGCAATTTGAACGTAGTAGTTCCCTCTCCCTGCTCCTCATGACCACCCTCTTTGAGGCGTCTCCGCTTGCCGGGGCCTGCTTACAATTAAAGTGATTGAAAAATATTTTCCAAGCCATTTTCTTTGCGCAAAATGTATTTTTTTTCATTTCTGGTACTACACCATTCAATACAAAGGAATTGTGGGTTATACTAAAAGGGAAGAATACCCTGTGAAATCTGGGAAAGTAGAGAAAATATGGCAGGAAACTCGAATTGAAAATAATCCATCAAGAAAAGATAATAGGGATGTCAAATTGATCTTCTTTTTCTTCAAGAACCTATTCTTATAATACTTTTCCCAGCTCTAATAGCATTTAAGCCAATTGAGAGGGTACAAGAAGGCCTCAATAAAGCTGGCTTCATTCAAAAACTAACAGATCCTTAATATGTTATTGTCACTTTACTACCCTTTAAGTTCATTACGTACAGGGTATAGCAATAGTTCAATTGCTACTTGCTTCATTGCATTTGAACTTTCTCTTTGCTGCCTTTGCGAAATTAACTTTGGTAAAAGTGCAGCCACGCAAAGTGGCCCGAACTGCGGCATTGGTTTGTTGTGTTTCTCTTTTGCTTGTCGTTGTTGTTGGGGGTAGCAGTATGAGTTAAGATGTTGTTGCATGCATTCAAGCGCAAAGTTGCAGATACAAAATTGGTTGCAAGAACTGATTGCCAGAACAAACCCAACCCAACACTCCCCAAACCTATGTTTGCAATGCGGCCCTCTTTTATATCATAAAGGCCAATTATGTTAAAATGTTGCAAAGAGCAAGGCAACAAAAAAGCGTTGAAGTCGCGTCTCTCGTCGCGACAATTCCGTTTACTGACAGCTAATAATGCTGCAATGCCTATAAAAATCCACCCACCCATTTCGTTCATCTATCAACACACACACACACAATAACACACTGTACTGCGTAATATCCTGACCGTTCCGAGAACACGGAGGGTAAAGAAGTTCTACCTTACCCCACCCATCCAGGCGGTAGTGCATTGTCAACGCCGTTCGGCTGATGAACGTCGCTTCCTGTGTCAGTTCCGGCCGTGCACGCGACAATTTTGCCATTTCATTCCAAACCATTCCGTTTCGTTTCGTTCCGTTCCATTGCGGTGCTCGCTAAAAGGTCCGGCGAATAGAAAAAAAAAACGAAAAGAAGTTCGCGTTACACTCGAATGCATCGAATGCCCATCCAGAACTGACAATAACTCAAACACTATGTTCAGGGTGGGGACCAGGAGGTGTTAGTTGGCAGGCGGGGAGTTTTTTCTATCTGGACCTGGCCCTCGAATCGCTTAGCAAATGACTGTGATTTCCCATCATTTCGATTTCTTTTTGTTTTTTTTTTCATGCCACATTTGAGACGAGTTGAGTTCTTGTGATTAATGTTACGACCGGTTCTCTGTGTTCCTCTCTCGTTGTGTGGTAGGAGCAATTAGAGCATTGACAGGCCTTAAAATCACTGTGGTGTAGCAGCGAAAGAGAGAGAGGGGGGTGGGTGGGCAAAAAAAATCATAACAGCTGTGGCGACAACAATGACAAAACCAAATGGCATGTAAAATATGATCACATGGTTGGGAACTTAACATTATTAATATAGCTCGAAAGTCCTTAGGGTTTCTGACTAAGTAATATTAGTTGTTGGTTGGAAGTGGTTAAGAGTTTGAGCTTGAGGAAAAGTAGAGTGGAAGAAAAGAGAGTAATATACTCAAGGGTAAGTGATTTTCTGTGTTATATTCCAATAAGCAACTCTATTTGAAACGATCGTAAGTTAGTCGGGAAAGGTTGAAGTTTTTTCCCTATCAGGACCTTAGATATTATTTTTGTTAGAATAGTTTTCTTTCTTGTGTTTAAGCCAACTATTAGACAAATGATTATTCCATTTAAATATTATTCCATTTTCCTCACCGTTTTCCGGACAACTCCTCACTCCCTCGAGTGTCATACGGCAAATTAAACTACTCGCCGCAATATTCATGCCGCATAGAGCAATAACAAAAAGCAAAATTCAAAGGCAAAAACCCAAAAGCTATTTGCCGAAGGAGTGTAGAGAACAAAACAGTCGCATTATTCCCTCGACGTGTTTTTCGTTGTGTGTATTTTTTAATCAAAAGCCGCAAATTGCCGCAACGCAAAAAATGACAATCAAGCCACACCCCCAACCACCCTACAAGAGTAACAGCAACAGACACCAGACCTGAACTGAACAGAACAGACCGACGCGGACCAGACAGAGGAGACATCCGAGCACCAGAGCATTCGCTGCTGTCCAATACATTTAACGCCTGTTTCACACACAACGAAAAAAAGAAAAAAAAAATGAATATACCAAAAAAATGTTTTAACAAAAAAACCGAAATGAGAAGCTGAAGCGTAGGAAATGGCTCTGACATGTTGCCTTTGACATGCATTTGACATTTGACAGATCGCGCGCATAGTGCGGAGACCCCAGGATCCCGGAAAAATAAAACCCACCCGAGCAGTCCAAATGAAATGACTAAATTATGTGCCAAGTGGTTGAAAGTGGAAAACTGCAAAAAGGGAAAAGTCAAAAAAAAATAAATTAAAAATGCGTTTTGGCAGGTAGGAAAAATATTACTTTCATACTTTTGTATGTATTTGTAGATACGCACTCGAGCGTCAACATTTAACTGTCATATCTGACAATTGTATAAAGTGGTGTAGTTGGAGAGAAGGGTGAAGGGTGTAGAGGGATTGCGTTGCTTTGGGTGCTTGCAAATTGACATCTATAGTCGGGTAATGCCTGGAGCGTCTTCTTATCAGCAGACGTCTAAGCGTCGAGTGGCACTCGAGGCTTTTGGCTTTATACACAAAAAAACCTTTGGGGAGGAACGCTCATAACCCTTTTGGCTTTGATTGACAGTCGGCGGTGAAGCAACAACCACCACCAACAGAAACAGACATCAACATCATCGTCATCATTCTGCAGGATAAGCGTCTCATAAGCGGCCTATTTGTATTGCATATTTGCTCATTAATAGCGATAAGCGTGTTAAAGTTACAGTTAATGCGTACAACAGAGCGTATAGACCTCAGCATGAAAAATAACATTCAAAAGCTCCGATTACCAAAAATGCAATACTACAGTGGGTTAGAAAAGGATATTTATGGTAAGGAGTTACTTTGGAAAGCAGTTAAATGTAGAGCAAAAGGCATAAGGTTATTTTAACCGACAAAATATCGTAAGGCTTTAAGGAACATAGATAAAAACCTCACCTTATGAAGGGATTAAAGTATATTTGTAACTTTAAAGTAGTTGGGAAGTTGAGTTCCTTTAAGATCTAAGACAATGATTCGAGGGTCAAGTCAGATACTCGAAGAGTATCTGTTCCTTGCTTCTTCGTCTCTCTCTGGTAAAACCCTTTCCCTAAAAACAGTTTCCTTTTCAATGTTCAGCTTAGAATCTGAATCCCACTGTGCAGTGTTAATGGTTCCTCCCACACCACGGTCAACCCTTTCTTTTCAACACGCACACCGTGCACGCAATTCATTAAATTGAAATATTTTGCAGATCGATCATTGTGGAAGAGAGTGAGTGAGAGATAGAGAGAATCGCCTTTGTGGAAGCTAACCTCTCCACCCCCCAAACGCATTTCGTTTCAGGCAGACAGACGATGAAATACGAAATATGCAAGCCTTTTAGGCACCAATTATTGTGTGCATACTATGTATGTGACTGGGCATCCTCAACCCAATCACACAGACAGGAACACACACGCACAACCCATTCACAACCCACATCTATTAATCTCTTTTATTGTTGTTCAAAGCATCAGCAGGATGGAAGAACACTTGTGTAAAGACGATGCCCGTTTTTCGGGCATGTGCAAAGTCAATGCACAAATATAATGAGTGAGAGCCAGCCCAACCCCAACACCGTCTCTCTCACTCTCTCTCCTGCTTCTTCGTTCCTGTGCCCAATTCCCGAGAACCGTCAAAGATGCCGCGCGTGTGTTTTGGACACGCGTTTGCCGGCTAACAATGCGCATTGTCGGTAGATGGAGTAGTTTCATTTTGGGGGGTGTAAGGGTTGTAAGGGTTGCACACTGGAGTGCAAGTGGGTGGTGTGGTGTGGGTGGTGCATGCACACACATAAACACATACACATACCATTATACTGAGTCAGTTCTTTGGTGATTGCATTCCCGGCTTACCTACTCACCTTGTTTGTCGCACAGCGGGTTTGAAGTCTTCCTTGTTGGGCCCCTGACTGCTACGTGCCGTCGTATTGATGTGGGTTATTGTTATAGGCCTTTTACTGTTATTAACGTTGCACACAAATTGGTATAAATTCTGCGAACCCCCACAACCCATATCCAGATCCACAGGAAACAGGTTGCATTGGCGTGTAGGCGCGCAGTCAAGGATAATATGTATATCTTGGGCAAAGGGTGGACTTTTGCACATGCTGTGCACGCTAGGGCGGTTGTGCTATATACGTGTATGCAGGCTGAACAATTGAAGTTGGGTCTTTCTACATTTTGAAGTAGGCGTTAAGGAGTTGCACACAACAAGAAGAAGCAGCATTGAGATGCGTCCCTGAACACTGGCCACAGGGTTGCATTTACGCATAATAAATACAAACATATATCCAGTACTTGCTTTCATAATAATCAAAGATCTTTGAAAGCAAAAGTACTTAATAGCAGCTTAGTATTGGTTTTATTTCTGCATAAACAAAACTGATTGCAAATCTAAAGAGTTGAGTTCTTAAGTGCTGCATAAACAGTCAAAGTTTGAAAGGTCTTTGTTATTGGTATAAGATTCTGAATAGATTATTCCCAATACTCGTTATTTTTATTAAACTTTATTGATGTTATTTTTTTATAAGACTTTATTGTTAGGACACAGTATGTGTAATAGTTCGAATCTGATAGATTTCGTGACAGCTTAATGTATTTAAGGTAAAGTTTCTTATGGTAGAAGACTTAAATTAAGAAGTCCAATCCAAAACTCGTTATTCTTACGAAACTTTATTGATTTTATATGATTTTTGTTAAGTAGTTTATGGAAAAGTAATAATAATAGTTCGGATCTATCAGTTTCTTATCGATTTCTTTACAGCTTAATGTGTTGAAGCTAAAGTTCCTTATGGTACAAGACTTGAATTAAGAACTCGCACCAAAACCCATCTAAGCTTCTTCTTTGCCACAAAATACTTCGGATCTCTTAGTTTCTTATAGATTTCTTCACAGTTTGATGTATTTAAAGTTAAGTTTCTTATAGCAAAGGACTAGAAATTCGATGCCCCCAGCAACACCCGCTCATCTTATGCACTCTCACAGTCTTTGCTAACCAAATTTAGTACAAAAAATAAATTCCTTTGTAGAATTTAATTAAATATCTTTTAAACAAGACATAGGCGTTTCATTATGCCTAAGGCTTTAACCATTAATTATTTTGTATTTAAAAAACAGGAGACTTTGGTTACTTTTAAGCATTATCCCTGCCAAGATTTGGTAATTTATTTTGATGTACCACATGCAAGGCAAAAAGAACGAAAGAATAATGTCCCCAAATGCCTAGGATAACGATTGTTTCCTTTAACAAATTTTCTCACACAGCCTTGGTTGCGTTGACATTCAGTTTGTGCTGTCTTTGCCACGCCCTTATTTGAGCTATTTTTTACTTTTTTTCCGTGGGCCTGCACCGAAATTTTCAAGTGATTTAGTGCAATTAGTATAATTAACACAGCGCGTAAGACGAGACTAAGGCGACATTTGACAATGACAATAAGATTGAGAACAGGAATGAGAATGGGAATGCGCCACATGTCTTTTTAACCAAGTGAGTCTTGAACCTGAAACCGGAGCAGAAGAGGGGACAAAGGATGCTTAAGCCGACATGTGTTGCCGCCTTAAGTAGTCAATGATTCCTCGAAAAACCAAAGAGAAAGACTCGAAAAGATGTTCCGTGTGCAAGTACTTCGGCAATGAGCTCAGGCTCAGCTTGAAATCATTTGCAGCGATTTCTTTCTTTCCTATTGTTCTTCCTGCACTGCAGCAGTGTGTCCTGTAAGGACTCCACTCTCAAGGCACAAAGTCATTAGACAAATACAAATACTTGAAAAGTGAGAGTTAAGGAAACTGGGCTTAAACAACAGTTTAAGATTATATAGACAAATTAAAATGGAATTGAAACTGAAAGCTGATTACAAACTAATATTACAATGAAATGAGTAACCTAAAAATAACAATTAAGTTTGTCTCCCCATTTTGTCGAGTGCCACTCAAAAAAGAAGAATCTACAAACTGTAAAACAAACAATTGCATAATTGGGAATGCTGTCTCCGATATGTGTGTATCGTTTGTAGCATTGTCACTAAATAGTTGACCAAATTGCAACAGTCATGAGTCAGCTAAGGCCTCCAGGCACACAGGTACATCGGCATCGACTCCATCTCCATGTCTCTGTGTGTGTGTTCTGTGTGGCATGTGAAACGCAAGTTTCCTGTGCGGCACACAGAAAAGTCAACACTTTAGTGCAATTCGTAGCAATTAACATTGACAGTAAATATGGAATTTGTGCTTCACCCAAAAATGCCTACGAGGCTAAAATGTAGCTCAGGTAGCTCTCTCTCTCTCTGCCGACAAAGTCAACTTCATTTGCAAGTCTAGCAGGGTGAATGGGGATTTTGTAGTCGACACATCAACGGCATTCATCAGCATTCTGAGTGAATGACTCCGCCAGGATGTTGCTGAAAGAGACACAATGCTGCTGCTGCTGCTGCTGCTGGGCAAAATTCAAAGTTTCACATAGTTCAAATGTTTTTCAGCTTCAGCTAGCTGTTGTTGTCCTTGTGTTATAGGCTTGTGCGTGCCATGTTTGATTGGGAAGGAGGAATGCATAGTCTGCACTCAGTCCACAACGTGTGCGTGCTTGTCAATGACAACTGGAAATTAGTTTAATAGTCCAACTGAAAGCAGTTCCATAGGTAAACACACAGACACAGAGTCAGGCAGTTCGTAAATAAAAAATATAAAAAAAACAGACATCGAGTCACATTTGTTATTGTTATATGTAGTTATGGCATTATGGTTTGGGTACACAGAAATTGCTTTCATTATTATACAGTTCGATGTCAAATAAATATGATACGTGCCACTGTTAAATTAAGTTAATCATATGTGTTCGCCATGATGACCATAATCAAATATACATAGAAATTCGATTTCGATATGGGAAAAAGCAAAGAAAACGCACAATTTATTTCGATTCTCTCCCCCTCCCCCCGTCAACCCAACCTTTCAAATAACAGTTAGCATTTCGATTTAATGACATAGTTTTGTTGGTAGTTCGAATGTCAATATGTAAGTTCAAAGAATTTTGTGTTATAAGTTTAGTAAAAGTTATTGTTTGGGTTTATTTGGGATTGTATCATTATTAAAGTAATTGCTTTTGAGTGTGAATTACACAAGTAATTAAAGTTTTTATACTTGTTTGTCAAAGTACTTTAACTTTTTGTATGAATAACTTTTCCCTTTAAAGAGCTGCCAACCAAAACTCCTAACTAAACCTCCTTGTTATTACAAATCCAATCATAGTTAATCGATAGTAATGAGCTTTTCAATTATTTCGTTATTCGTGTTGTTAGACAATAGCTTAGCAACCATAAGCAACAGCGTCTAATCAAATCAGTATTGGGAAATGAGAAAATTTAATCTGCTTAGGGTTGTCACAAACTTCCCTTGAACAAAACTTCAAAATGCGCAATAGCAAATTTTGCTAACATCAAAAGCATTTCCCAGTTAATAAAGCGCATTGAAGACATTTTTTTTATGATATTATAATGCGTACCACTTCGACATTATTTATAGCATTATATGCCAATAAGATGAATGCTAATTTAGTAAACGCGTCGAGCAGAAAATGCGACTGGACAGATATATCTATATATATGTGTATATGTAAGCCTGACAATATGAATTGTAAAATGCGTTTTTTTTTTTTAATCCAATTTGCATATAAAATGACAAAAAAAGCCCACTAAATGCAACCCTTAATAAGTCACCTGGGGAGAACGATGAACGGCGGTCGAATTTATTTTTTTCCCGTATAGCACTTGAAAAATATTGTGTAAATCCCAAAAGCAGCCACCACCAACATTAACTGATTCCCGTTTCCACCACCACTTTACAATTGTCAAGGTTGGGTTTTCCCCTCCCCTCTAGCGCACTATAAATATGTCCAAAAGTTTCTGGTTACCAAGGAAAGAAATTCTTTAAGTATTGTCAATATTAGTAAATATTAAAAGAAAAAAAGGTTTAGGGTGGCAACAGGGTGGTTGCCATTGCCATTGCCATTGCCACGGTCTCTGCCTAATGAAATGCTAAATTTTTGTAAGCCGCAAGTATTACAATACGTATTACCCTTCTTATAGGCCATGTGCTGCAACGACTGCCTGCCAATTTTTCACTTTTCTCGTGTGTGTTATTTTTTTATTAAACACATTAGTCAAATAAGTGCAGTTTTATGTTGGAACGATATCTGGTTCTCAGATATCGCCGCTGGGCATTCATCTAAAATTGCATGAAAAAAACACGCCCAGACCTTAGCTTGAAAGCCACCCATCCATCCATCCATCCATCGAGTCGCCGTGTGTGCGTCATTTGTTACAATTATTATTGTATTTTTTGTTGCTTTGTATACCCTGGAAAATGAGAGAGAGAGTAAGGTAAGTTGTTTTACAAGCAAATGATAACTTTAGGATAGGCAACAAACTTTATCCTGAAAGTTTTCTTAGAACATCCTCAGATAAGTTTGATTTAACAAGCAGCAGACGATTTTATTATGATAAGACTTTAACTTTATCCTGAATATTTTCTCAGAACTTAGTTCGAGGATTCTATTTTATAACTTTAGATTAGTTCGATATGCAAAGATTTGATTTTATTGAAATCTTTATAAAAATATCTTTGGTTTTTGTACTCTGAAAGTTTCATGAAAGTTCTAAAACAGATACAATACAAAGTAAAGAAAAATAAACTATTTCTTACCCATTAAAGAAAAGATTAGAAAGTCAGGAATATAAGAAAGATCTTTCCCAAGCTAAATTCTAGTATATTGAAAGAATATTAAAGGATTATTGTGGAATCCTTATAAAATTTTATTTGCTTTCCGTTTTTTGAAAATCTCATGAAAAAAGAAGAAAACTACTGAGAAAGAAAGTAAATAAGTCAAATTAGTTGAAGGTATTTCAATAAGAAATGGAAGACCTTTCCCAAACTAAATACTTCTAGGAATGAATGCTACTTAACTGTTTGTTAAACAGGGCATCTTGCAGTCTAGCTTAGACGAGCCCTGGGCACTCTTTCTTGTTTTTCGTTTTTGGCTTTGTTCGATCTAAACGGATTTGGTTACCCGGCACTGGCGTCGATTTTTATTTATTTTTTTTTTGCCTGAAGAAAATTAAACTTTTTCGCTTCGCTTTTGTGCAAAACACAATAACACATTTTATGCACTTATGACACTCGCCAACGCCCGCCTTGCCCCCTTCGTCCCCTTCGTCACCCTTACACTATATCAGAACCACCCGCTAGCGACCCTGCCTTTCGGAACACCCTTTCATTTGGGTTAGCGTGGACCAAGCCCAGTTTTTATTGTAATCGTAACTTTGCTCAGCTCAATATTGGCTTCATTTTTAGTTACTCAGCTGTTTCTGTTTTGTGTTTTTTTGCTTCCCCCGCTTAACAGCAGCAGCATTTTAAGGGCAGTTGCAACAAATGTTGTTGCTGTTGCTGTTGCTGGGGTTAATATTGCCAAGGATTTTTGTTGTTGTATGGTTAGGATTGGTTTCTAGTTATTGCTGTCACGTTTTTCACATAATTCATAAAATTCGAGCATATTGCTAATTTGTGCTCTAAATTTGTGCAAATGCAGAATGTATATTTGGTTTCGGGCTCATTTCATTTTTGGCTTTCACTTTTTTATTGCATTTATTGCTTTCTATTTATCAAATTGGATTTTCAAATGGGATTTATTTCGATTTAGCCGGGGCAGCAGAGGAAAATAAGAGTTGCATGCAGCTTAGTTTATGGGTGTTTATGCGATTTTGTGGTTGCAATGCGGCATTAGCACAGATTCAAAGTTGGCAAACATTGTTAATTCCGGGGTCAACAGGCAACAATAACAAAAGACTCAAACTGTTCGGTTCAATCAGTTAAGCATAGCTATAAATTTAAATTTTTAAGCCTTCAACTTTTTTTGGATTCATTCGGATCTCTCAACTCGAGTCAAATGAAGGAAAACTTCTCTTTGGAATCTAAGTTTATTTAAAAGTTGAAACTTATCTCATCATGCTTAAAGTTATTAACTTTTCAACGTTTTCAATGCAAATGTTTATTCCTCATTCTAGTTAGGATAAGTAAAACAAAGTATTGCTCTTAAGGATTGATCTTTTCTTGCCTTAAAGGAAAGAGTTCCGGCTTCGAGGAATATGTTTATGAATTTCCTAACTGAAAATTATACTTTTTTCTGCATATTTTCAAACCGCTTTTGTAATAGATATGCTTTCTAATAAACCGCTAGCCACTTGACTTAATTTCTATCCCCTGAATTTCAACACTTTCATAAGTATATTGGAAAAGTGTTTCCCGAAATCAAAAAGATCAACTTACTTCAGGTTTTTAGACATATCAATATCAGTCTTAGGTCCTCTCCACGCTTTCTGTAATAACAAGAACCCTTTCACCCCCAATAGGCAAACCGCTAAGTCCGCAAAACCCAACCCCTCTCTCTTTCCTCTTTCCATTTTGAGTTTACTGTTGATTTATGCGGTAGTAACAATGTCAACGATTTCTTAGAAAACATCGATCTATTGCATTCCAATGTAAATGACAATTTTTTCTATAAAACGACAGACGCCAGTCAGTTTGTCAGTCGCTGCGTGTCCATTGACAGGACACACGAAACGAAACGGAACAATAAGGGACGAGCTGCAGCTTGCATTTCCTGCACCTTTCTCTCTTTTGGCGGCTCATTTGACTGGCTGTCACAACAGCAATGTTAATGTTAATGTCCATGGCATATTAATGGCTTTGTCGAAATTATCCTTTTACCACATTGTCCATATTTAACTGGGTACAAAATTTATGCAGCATTTTTATGGGTGGTTTTCACGAAATTATTATTTGAGGTTTGGCTTTGTTCGAGAGTGCTGACCCCTAACTCTACCTGAAATGTGTGCAAATCACTAGAAATTTGTTGTTTGGCAACCCTGGTACAATACTAATCGGCTTGCAAATCTTGAACTCATCACAAAATTGGTTTTTTTGCGAGACATTTGTCAAAGGGGGGGCGGCGCATCTCGCACGCGTTTGCATAGATTGTAACTCTATACCCAAGAGAGAAAGAGTATTCGCTATATACTCTACCCTAACCATACATATGTATAGCCTACCCCTACCCCCTCTTAACTCTACGATAGTGCGTGTTTCCAACACTTTGTTGCAGATTTTGTGCATTTATCATGCATGTGGCTTGGAAGTCTTTCTCGTATATAAAAGGGAGAACTACAATGCGCGTGCCTTGGCATGTGGTTTGGGTTTTAGTATTAAATTGTTTTGCGGTTTTGCTTCAGTCTCTCTCACTCTCTCTCTCTCACACACTCTTTGATAATAATCAGACAATCGTACAATCGTATATATTTTATTGGAGTGCCTTTTTCCCTTTCCCCCTGCTCAGAGGTTATTCACATTTGATATTTATGTACTTAACTTTTGCTTATGTATAATTTAAATGAAATATTTGCTACGATTTCGAACCTCATTCCTCAGACTTGTCTATCTAAATGTTGGTTAATAGCTGTAGCAAGTGTTATTTATAGTTTGATACACTGTGAAAAAAGGTGGGTTATAGTTTAGAGCTTTTTTATATGAGTTTGATATTATTAAAGGTATTTTATCAAAGTTTTTCTAGATTTTTTATTGTAAGAATTTTTTTTTTGATTTTTTCAAAAACGTTTATTATAAGTTATTGACTTTCAATTTAAAAAAAAAAAATACTTTTTACGTTGTCAAACACTTTTTTCACACATCTTAAAAGCTTACTAAAAAATGTACTTTATTTTTTCTTACTTTTTATTACTTTTGTACACTTTTTATGCACTTTCCAACACTTCATTTGAAACACTTTATTCAATCACCTTAAACCTAGCTCGCAACAATTTTAGACAATTTTTACTTACTTTCCTGAGTTGATTTGCACACTTTTTGCGAAATCCAAGCACTGCAAATGACCAAACATTTATTTGATCTACTGCCCTTCAACCTGAACCCTTATTGATCAAAACTCTCGGTCTGAAGAAGACTTATAGCTACCCACAACCTATGCCCACTCATAAAGTACAAACAGAGCAGAGTCCGGTTGCGAGTGGTCTATGATAAATTTGGCACTTCCGCTTCTGGTAACTAAGACATCGGCAGGCAAATCAACTCGGAGGGTCCCTTCTAATGCTCCTTAAAGGGGGGGAAAAAAACTGAAGAGAGAAATCTGCTGCAATGCATACGTCATTTAACCCCTTTGCGCCATATTTTTCATAAGCTGGCGTCGTGTGTGTGTGTCTGTAAAAGGGGTTTGTCTAATGCCCTTACAAAGGGTCTAACGAATATGTAATGCCTTGTGGAAATGTAATGGGTGAGGTAAGAAGAGTCAAGCTTAAGTCAGGAAACGAAGAAGAGAGCTTTAAAACATCATAAAGTTATCTTTTAAAGGGTATGTTTCTGTGTGTGTCTGTGTAATGCCCTACTAAAGGATATAACGAATATGTTAAGGGGTTCTGTATGTGTTGTAAGAAGAATGAAGCTTAGGTCAGGAATCGATGAAGAAACCTTACCATTCATAAGATTATCTTTTCAGGGTATATCCTATTCGTCTAGCTCATTTATGCCTATATTTTTTTGCTATTGCTTGACAAGTGTGCTAAATTTGAGCAGGCCAAAAAAGGATGCGTCGTCGTCTGGCATCTCTTCCTCTTCCTGCTGCTGTTGCTGCCTGTCCTTCGATTGATAAAATATATATATATATGCAAAGAGAAAGGAGACAGGGGGGAAGTTGAGGGGGGTGGGGGTACGTTGGCTTGTACACATATAGAGACATTTATTGATAGATAGCAAACGCATCGCTTGAACCCTTTTACATTTGATGAACGTATCGAATTCCCCACACACACACACACACACACACACACAAACACACATTGCCAAAAGCGGCAACAATTTATGGCTGTTTGATTTATTTTAACTTTTAACACGCCCCACACACACACACAAATCCTGCCAATGAGGCGCAAATAATAGAAGGGTGGGGAGGGGGGGGGGGTTGTTGGGAGGCGTGTCGAATTTTACTGGACAGTAATGCTGAGGCTAGACTTGGGGTTTATATCCGGGTCGCCAACATGAACTTTGTGCCACAAATCTTTTTGCAAAGCTTCTTTTTTTTCGGGTGTCTGAAACTGAGAAGTGAATTTGTGGCAGAAAATATTCGTGATTCGGGTATTTATGTTGAATTTTATTGAATATTTAATTGAAATCAACAAAAATCCTTTGATCGATCGATGCTTAAAGTTCGAATTGGCTTATGATACAAATAGTTCTAGTTGAAGTTTGAAAAGTTCTCCCGGTCAGGTAAAATATTCCTCAAACACCCTAACAATTTCTATCTTTTCCTTATATTTTCCTTTTTTGTATGTATGGGAACCTCTTTTAGAGATTTTTCCGTTTGATGGTTATTTTCCCCTTAGAATTTCTATCTTTTACTTATAATTTCATATCACTTCTTCATTCAATCTCAAATTGTATGTTTAGGAGCCTCTTTTAGAGATTTTTCCGTCTAAGGGATATTTTCCCCAAGAAACCCTAACAATTTCTATGTTTTTCAAAACTTTTCCCCTCACTTCTTTATTAAATCTCTAATTGTCGGTTTGAGATTCCTTTTACACATTTCACCTCGATTTCTCCGGTTCAGGAAAATATTCCTTAGAAATCGATAACATTTCTTTATTTTCCTTATATTTCCCCTTACTTTTTCATAAAATCTCTTGTTGTTTTTTTGGAAACCTCTTCTAGAGATTTCTCCTCGTTTTCTTTCCGGGTCAGGGAAAATATACCTTTAGGATTTCTATCTTTTCCCCTCACTTCTTTCTAAAATATGATTTTTATATGTCTTTAAAAATTCTGTAGCAAAAATTTTTACTGCAATTCTTTATTTCTTTTTGTAAATTTATGTTGCATAATTATGCTGTTTACCTTAAATCATTGAATTGTTGAATGGCTTGGCTTGCCTTTAACCACATTTTAACACACCTCTCTCCCCTCTCCAGTCGCTATCCTCACCCCCTGCTACCCTAAGTACCCTGCCATACTCCAGCTATATCCCAATCAGAAACTTCACATCCATTTGCGTATTACGCTTCATTATGCAGATTTCTTGCCTCGCGCTCGATTTTTTTTTTCTCATTCAGCTCATGTTATTTGTTATTGTTGTTGTTGGATGGCTTGCGGCTTGAAAAAATATTTTTATTTAATTTATTTATGAATGAACGGTCTGAAAATCGTTAAGGAAGGAACGGGAAGAAAGGGCTGGTAGGCTGGCAATAAAAGCAATTGCCACACACACACACAGACACACACACACATGCACATATAATGTGCCACGCCTTGTGCGCCTTTTCGGTGCCTACCGCATTGTCACATAGATAAGCCGCGTCTGGCTTAACTCATAAAAAAGTGCCAGCAAAAGGATAATAAAACAACAAACACAAAAAACAAAAAAACAACAACAGCAACAGAAAGAGGAAGAGAACGAGGCAATGGCAACGGGCAAAGGGATTGTTGATAGGTGAGGAGGGGAAGGGTGACGGGTAAAGGCAAAAATCTGAACGCGTGCGGATTTAAATTTTCAACAATAATAAACAGGAAAAATATCTATGCGAATTTTGCAGTGATAAACGCGAAAATACCCTGCGGCAATGAGAAATGCAAGCGACAGGGAAAATGAATAATAATAAAAATATTTATAAATGAAAAATGAGAACAAAAATAGAAAAATAAGAAGAAAAAAGTATTTCGTTTCAGAAGTTTCGACTCTTTAAAGGTTTATGGTACGTTTTGACACAGCACTTGCATGGAAGCTGTATACCCTATCTAACCATCAACACATTACAGGGTAAAGGTTACAAAATAGACATGGAAATAAAAAGGCAGCGCTGCTCGCATTGCATTGACGAGGTTTCGGGGCGTAAATTTCACGGCCATGGTGGGAAATAACTCGAGTATGAAACGAACGCCTCACACATGACTCCACACAAAAAACAAAAAGAAGACGAAGAAATAAATACTCGATGGAGTTTACAAATGGTTTTTTTCGGTTCAATATATACATGTATATGTTGTATAATGACAATAATCAAAAATTCTCAGGCTTCCCATTTGCTAGGTCTTTTGTAATGTGCCGCGCCGCAAGAACAAACGAAAGAATCTTCGAAAAAAAAAGCGAGAAATGAATTTAAAAACAATTTGCGGTCAAACAAAACTAAACAAAAGCAAAGCCAAAAACCGCAAAGACAACAATTAAGCGTTACAAATGATTATGAAAAACTATTTTTTCGTTCTTGCCCATTCTCTTTGTCTCTTTCTATCGGTTTGTGCCCTGAGAAAACGGAACAGAATTGTGCCCAAGTAATGGAATTTTGTGCCGCTGGGTCTTCGATTTAAACTCGTTCGCTCGTACTACTTCCCCTTTTATGAACAATATTTCACAACTTAAGCCTCAAAGCTAAAGTTTCAGAATAACTGAAAAAAACTCATTTGTTAAGTTTTACCATTTTATGAATGAAAAGGTTCTCGTTCGAAGGTTAGACAAAAACTACATTCACAATACGACATCGATGATTAACTGAAAAGAATTTTTAAAGAATTTCAAAGATATCTTAAACGTTTTTTGGGAATTCTCGAATTTTTATACTCACTAAAATCATTTTTAATACCAAAAGAATCTTTTCAGCCATCAAAATTTCATTCAATACAACAAAAATATAAATAAAATTCAAATCAAACAAAACTAAGTTTATTCTAACTCAAACAAGAATATACTCTTTTCTGCTACTCCTACACAAATAAAGCTTTGGTGATCTCAATCACAACTGCCCGGCTAGCTCAGTCGGTAGAGCATGAGACTCTTAATCTCAGGGTCGTGGGTTCGAGCCCCACGTTGGGCGAAATTAAACTTTTTGTTATCTTCAACATTTTTCTGTAGTTTGAAGTTCAAAAACAGTTTTTTAACTCCATTTTCATAAATTTTGGCTTAAAATCAAGCAAAATTTAGTAAAACAGTGCATTTTGCAGGCGAAACCAACGTTGTGATGAGAATAATTTAGTTTGGATTGTTAATAAAGTTTTCCGTTGGTATATTTGTTTGAATATTTCAAAAACATTTAGAAAAACGCTTTAAAAAAGTGTAAAAAGTTCTTCGATCCTGCCAGGAGTCGAACCTGGAATCTTCTGATCCGTAGTCAGACGCGTTATCCATTGCGCCACAGGACCTATTGTTTGCCTGCTAACAATAAGTTAATACGAAATTATTACAAAGAATTTGAAAGTTTTTAAGGCGAACTATTAAAAGCATTAGTTATTTATTTAATGTTTCTGCTAAAGTTGCTTGCAAAAGCGACCTTCAGCCATTTGCATTTTGCGATTCCCAACACACCTTTCTTCGATTGTAAAGTTTACACAAACATAAATACTCAAACACACACACAGAGAGAGAGAGAGAGGGAGAGAGAGAGAGGGAGAGAGAAATTGCATGGAACGCATTTGTTGTTGGTCTTATGCCCAGCCGCAGGACAATTTATATACAACAAAAAACGTTGGTAAAACAAATAGAGCATGGCCCCGCCCCCTTTGCCCCGTTTTTATCCGCTTTGTTTTCACATGCAGCTAAAAAATTTGAAGTTGAGGATAAACAAATACATTTATTACATGCAAATACAACAACAACAACGACGTCGGCTTTTGTACTGCGTCAGTCTCGCCAAAAACCCACACTCTCTCGCTCTCGCTCTCACTCTCTCACACCCAGCCCTTGGGGTCCCACACACGTGACTTTAAAGCTCATGGGATTACATACAACGCAGTTTTGTGTGTGTTTTTTTATTTGTTGGCATGAGTTGGGCGGAAAAAGCTTAGGAAATTAATGCGCCGAAGGAAATGCATTTAAATTACACTCGAATGTGGGTGAATGTTTTGATGGAGAGAGGGTGTGGTAAGGGGGTGGGGGGGGGGGGGGTTGTACTTTACGATTGCTGATTTTTCCGGAGGTGTCCGCTGTGACAGCCGCAGCCGCAGCATTAATTTATAATTCCGTAACGCCGTTGGCATCAGAGGGGGGGTGACATCGGGCGACTTTAATGGCGACATTACAAATGAATACAAATTGCAATTTGAACTTTAACAATTTCGTAATTAACAGCGACCAAATATAACATTTTGCATCATAATTCTTGAGTGAAAGAGCGAGAGAGCTATAGAACCAAAAAGTATTTTGAAATTTAATTAAGTTGCATTCGCCACGCTGATTTGTCCCACGACAGCAGGGGGGTTGGGTTGGGTTCGGCTGAGTTATGTGAAACAAACCCTTTTTGGTGCGCAAAACAAAAATCTTTAAGCTAAAGTTGATTTTTAATGCTTTGGCCAGACGAACATAAAAAAACGAAACATAAATTTCCATTGCCCGGACAAATAAACATTATGCTGCAGTTTTTATTTTCTGTCATGCAAATACACTAGACAACATGGTAGTCAAATGTTTGCTTTAAGTCGCAACGTGTAGGGACACCTTTGACTGTGTTTCAAGGCGAATGGCAAAATAAAAGATTAATCTTCGCTCACTTTAAACTTAAATAAACTAATAATAAGATTTTTCTTGTTGTTTAGTGTTAAGGTTTGTTTTTTTTGTCCTGTCAAGTTGCTGTTCTGTGCTGTATCCTGATTTGGCGCACCTTTTGCTGACGTATGACATTGCAGCATCAATTGTGACGTGTGGGAGTGTGAGAGAGAGAGAGAGGGAGAGCACACGTATTAAAATCATCATATTGCAAGTTGACGACTCATGCTCTCCTCTACGCCCTCCCCCGTCGGTAAGTATTGAGAGGGCGAGGCCGCTGTTTCTTGGTCATTAACGGCGTTAAGCCGCTCTGTGACTGTGGCCCGGAAGGATGTCGTGGCCTGAGTGACGTGTGTGTTTGCACAACCCACACACACACACACACACTTACTCTCTCTCACATACAACCAATTTATTTTTGCACCCATCCAACGAAACAATTCATTCATTCATCCTTGTTGCTGGTGGCATTGTCATTAGCGTTCGCTCGTGCGCCGTTATCCCTTTTTAATAAGGTTTACTCAGCATTTTTTGTTGTTTTTTCAGTTCCTGTATTGTATGTTTATTATGCGAGATTTGCTTTTTTGTTATGTGCAAGCAAACAACAACAACGCTGACACCAACAAAAAAATATCGAAGTGAACTTTGATTAAAGCGTAGCTTAAAAATGCTCGCAAACAGCTTTAAAAAATGCTACGAATTATTTTATTAATTGCTTTTTCTTTCGGCTAATGAAATTCCAATTGGCAATTGATTTGAGATAAGCCATTTTTTTCGTTTCCAATAGTAAATCACAGTTTGAGTGTAATCGATCGCTATTATAAAAGTATTTAGTGACTTTTCACCTCCTATGGTAATTTGGTGTGATTGAATCACGTGCCATTGTGAATAAATTGCTCTCTGTTCGCTTTCTCACTCTCTTTCACACAGTCTAGTTTTTTCTTCGCGGAACGCAACACGCGCGGCTTGTGCCAATTAGTAGAATAGTGAAATTCGTGTATTTGTTTTAGCTAAATGGTGTGAATAATATTCGCGATTTATTATTTAGTGCATTAGTTAGTGTTTTTTGTGAAAATGAAGCGCTTGCATATGAAAATAAGTTCAATTAAAAGGTGCCGGCACCTGTTGGACGCTTGGGAAGAAGAAGCACAAGCATTTTTTTCGCACGCCATTTTGTCAAGCGACGCTGGAGAGTGCAAATAAAAACTAATGGTAAAGATTAATAAACAAAGTCTTAAGCTGCGTTAAACATAATCATATCGGTATTAGTTAATAAACTAGCATATGGTGTAAAAATATAAAAAGATATATAATCCATAATGCAGTTTTCAATGCAAATGCAATTTGTATGCATTTTGTGTGTGTGTGTGTGGGTGTGTTTATGCTGAGAACAGTTTGTACTCGCTTTGTTTTGTGTGTATGCTGAGATCAGTTTGTGTTCTCCTTCTTTTGTGTGTATGCCGAGATCAGTTTGTGCTCTCTTTGTTTTGTGTTTATGCTGAGATCAGTGTGTGCTCTCCTTTTTTTCCAAATTCTCTCTTTGACAATAACTGTAAACTCGCGTGTCCAACTTGTTATTGTTCTGCGTCGCCAAAGTGAGTAATTATTTGTCACCTTTTAAGAGGTCACTATGAATGTGTCTTTTGCTTTGCTTTTGCGCATCTTTCGCCATTTAATTAAATAAACATACATTATTGCGCTTAATAATTAATCACGGCAAGAATTGTGTTATAGTGTGAGTAAATGTTGTCAATTAATTAAACGAAAACTAAAATGTACTCTGAATAACAAACTAATTAAATATTTGCTCATCCTTTTGTCAAAAGTGAAGTTCATTATTTAATGGAAATATTAATAACGTTAATGGGATATGACATAATATATTAAATAATTAATATTGCGTGGTTTCAAGTAACACAAAGAAAAGGTGTTAAATAATAATATCTTCAACCAAAAAAGTTTCACCTAAAGCTTGAATTGAAAGCTCTCTCAAACTATCTGCATAATTTTCTTCTTGGAAACTATAATTTATAACGTTTTAAGTGTGTCCGCTGTTATGGCATTTGTTTCCTTTTGTGTAACACCATGAAAACCATTAGCCCAAGCCAAATATGTGCAACATACATTACCTTTCCATCCCCCGATTCCCCCCATCGTTCGTTCCACAATCTCTCATCAACTAATCTGCCTACGTGCTTTGCACACCACATTGCATTATCTTGGCATTAAATCTTGCCTGCAAAAGAGAAGCAAACAGAGAAGAGAAGAGAAGAGAAGAGAAGAGAAGAGAAAAGACGAGTCTTTGTGCGTGCACTCGAAATTAAATTGTTATCAAATCGATCAAAGCCGCAGCATCATTATCTGCGCATTAGTCGTGGCTAGCCAGTTTAAAAACAGAAACAAGACAATAAACCCAAGCAAAAAGCTCTTCTATACCTGAAGAAAGGAAGGAAGAACTGTTGGTGGAGACAAGGTGAAGTTTAGATACCCTTACGGCAGAAAATGTACAAGCCTTGAGGTATTAATATTAAAAATCGACTCGCACAAAACAGATTTGATCTATATATATATATATATTTTATATGGGATCAATGTTAAGTCTCTACAGATACTTTTTGTGATAGCTTTGTGGGGAATATCAACAAACCGATGCGTACTGTACAACATAGTTAAAACTCTCAGCTGCAAAAAGTAGTAGAAGAACTGCGTTGACGAAGTGGAGTTAACCCTTTGGGTACATTTGCCGAGTGAGGCTTGAAAGTTTCCAACTGTTTAAAATTATTAAACTAAATCTTATCTCAATTAATCTTTTATTCATTAACATGTTTGCTGAATAAGATTTTATTTTGGTTATGTATATAAACTAAATGTTTTGATCATGTTTAAAAAAACATCAAATAAATTGGTACTCAAGGGGTTAAGCTAGCGCTTGATAAGCAAGTTATTCTTTCTTTTTTCACTCTCTCCTTTTTTTTCGTTCACAGTCGCATCGTAACAGGGTACAGTGCCATAGAGAGGCGCTTGGAGTAGGCGTGGCAGCTGTGTCCACTGTGCTGCTGTTGAGTTTTTTGTTGTTGCCTCCTGTACTCTCCTTTTGCTGGCTTGGCTTGCCCGGCGCCTGGCTGGACCTTGCGTTTGCAATAACTTCTAATTAATACACGAAAAAGCATAACGAAAGCTAATTATGAAACTAATGAGCTTGTTGTTGGCCAATGCAACAGCACCAAAGCAACAGCAAAGCAGCAACAACAACAACAACAACAACAACCTTAAGTGTTAACGACGCTGTGCTTAACAAGGCGAGCGCCGCCGTTCGCAGCCGCCGCTCCAGGTGCGAAATGCCATGAAAGAGTGAACAAAAATACACACACACACGTACACACATATACATACGTACGTATAGGTAGACTGATGTATGTACATATATTTCATTTCAATTTCCTTTTAGGTTTTGCGCGTCTTTTTAGCATACTTGATTATGGTCTTTGGAACAACAGCAAAAGCAGCAAAAGCAGCATAAAGAAACAAGAAGTTTATGAAGGAGAAAAGGGGGCTGGGCACTGGACGTCGCCGACCATCAGTCACTTATGCGCACGGCACGTCACTCAAACACACACACATCACACTCAACACACACCCAACTAAATAACAGAGCGGGCCAAACACACACACACAAAGAGAGAGTGTGAGAGGGGTAGGTAGAGGAGTGTACTATGTGCAAAGAAGTCGCGGTCGAACTGCGCTACTGTCATTATCTTGTTAACTCGTTGTTACGTCAGCTACGTTCACTGAGTCTGCTCTTGAGCTTGTACACACATACATACACATACATACAATCGTGTGTAGTAGTTGCTATATATGTCTGATGATCATTTGATTGCTGGCCAAACAACAACAACAACAACAGCTAAAAGCGCACAAAGTAGTTTAACTTTCAAGTTTGCCACAATTTCGATTTTAGTGTTAGGAGATTTGTGCAGTGATGTAAGCTAATGTTTCGTTGTAGTTGATGTAATTTGTTACTTTAACGATTGTCAACGGGAAAATTTAGTTTGTGAAACGTTAAAGAAAAGCTTGTAGATAGATTGCGTAAGTATCTGAAAAGGTTTAGAGATGAGTATTGGTAATATCTGAACTTCCTTTTAACTTCGTCATAATATTTAATAGATATAAATAACTGGGAAATAGTAAAAGCGTTCTGAAAAAAGATTGTTTTGAATATTTGCGAAGGTTTTTGAGAATTAGGAATCTGTGAACTCCATTTAAGTTCGACTTATGATTTGCTTGATATAAGAAACTTGAAAATAGTTAAAGTGTTATGGAAACTCTAGAAAAACGATTTTTTTTCAAACTTTTAGTAAGATTTTCACTAAAGAATGATTAAAAACATAATTTTTCTTCACCTTATGCCTGAAAAAGGATTTCTATTAAGATCCTAAAGTTTATTAAACTATTTTTCTATAAAGTCTGGAATAGTAGTCAAGTTACATGTTATGTCTTAATTTCTTTGCAATTATCTGATCCTATAAAACTAACCAGCATTGTTTTTTTTTCTTTTTGATATAATATTCTGCTCGTATATGTACGCTTGGACTCACATTAGTGGCCACTTACAGCGAGTGTGTGTGCAACGGCGTGCCTCGTTCGATCCGTGGCATTTGGACCCTTTTGCCTCATGCCTCATGTGTAATAATAATATACACACAGGTGTCCCAGGCCTGGTTTTTGGCCGTGGGGGCAACATCAGCTTCGTACTTCATCAATAAGCAGAGAGAGAGAGAAGGAAAGGGAGAGAGAGGCAGGAAGGAGAAGTGAGGAATGGGTTGGAGTGATGGCGATGGCGATGGCGCTGCATGTAGCACATGTAGCGGCGCTTACGCGTAATAATCATCATAATCAAAAGTCGCAACACGAAATGAGTTTTGACTTGTTGTTGTTGTTGTTCGAGTGTTGTTATTGCTGTACAAGGATAACCAGTTAGTTAGAGATTGTTATGGTCCACCCAGCAATAGCAACAGCAACAGGAACAGAGCCACAGCATCGCGCTCCATATAGAATTGATTAATATTGGGGCATTGGGCATAGGAAACATATATATATATACTCTCTGCCGGACCTTCGCTGTCGATGGCTTTTCGCCATCTCATTACTAGCGCGTTGCGGCCCACTGAGTTTTTGTGGCATTAATCTGTGCGGCAGCGCAGTGTGGCACGCTGTGTGTTGCTGGCGTTGCGAGTTTTGGCTCCAATACTAAATTAAACTTGTACGCCAATTCTGTGGTCCATAAAAAATAGAAGAAAAACTTTGTTAATCATAAGTATAAAGGACGTGCTGAAGAGTGAGAATGCTGTTTATTTATTTTTCTTCCTTCTTCTATATATGCCAAGGTTAAGGTTCAATTTGAGTTAAGGACATTATACTTAACTTGTTGGCTGATTAACAGAGAGAGAGAAAATGAAAGAGCAACTGGAAATTCATTGTGGTAGTGCTTGACTTTATTAAGGTTAAAGATTTGTTAGGACTAAATGTTAATAATAGGAATTGCTTTATAGTTAAGTATTTGAATCTGTTAGACGATTTGTCCAATATTTGTTTCTGAAGAAAAGTTCTCTTTAAAGTTACTGATACGAAAAAAATCTTTAAAACAAGAAATATGTATGAGGTTGAACCTATACTTAAACAATTTTGATTCATGTTTCCTAAAAATAATAAAATAGACTAAAATTGTTTAAAAATAATAGTTTTGAACTAAAATTAAATGGAATTGTTATTCTTTAGTTGTCAGGATCTCAAGTTTTCATGATTTCCTTGTATATTAGGGTTACTCCCACAAAATTTTGATAGATTTTCTATTTTTCTTTCAATGTTAAGGATTTTTCTACAAATCGTTAAGCTTTATTTGTCTTTCCCACAAATTCTTTTAGATTTTTTTGTAGTTTTCAATGCATCAAAGCTTGTTTTTTACATCAACTTCTATAACAAATTATAGTTTTCCCAAAATAGATATATGTATCTTTTATTATGTATATATATATATCAGTGTGATCTGGTTCACACGTAACATCCTGCTTGTCGTATCTTACGATTTTTAGTGTTTCACATCTTTCCACTTAACGTTAGCCATTTTTATGGGACACTTCACATAACTTGAGCCAAAAGCAGCAACAGCAGCAGCAGCATTACAGTCATAATCTATTCTTGGCCCAACCCAAACTAAAGTAACCCTCTCTCGATGTATATCGCATGAATATTTGTGAAACCCATGCAAGCAAGCAAGCAAGCAGTCGGTAGGTACATAGACATTATTATGTACAGGTATGAAGCTCTATAAACACGAAAAAAATAATAATTAACTGACCATCAAATCAACAGCACGTACACCCTACGTGAGCATCATTTTACGAGCTTGGACTCTTTGGGCATCAGCTTGATTACTCATTTGCGATTGTATATGTGGGATAAGAGAGTTTGGGTCTAGGGCTACGTGCGAAAATGAAGAAGACTTGGTACTTACTACCAATAACTAACAACTATCCGACCAGGTCAAAAACTACAATCAAAGTCAATTGGGTTTTTGTCGAAGGCAAAATGAAAATTATGTGTAGGGCAAAGGGGAAAAATATATGTTTGAATGCAAACGGTTAAGTGCCAGGCTACCGCACTTACCGCATAATTAATATGGCGAAATGCAATGCCATGGACACACAACACAGGATAAACAGGACAGTCTGGACAGTTCTGGATAGGCGGGACAATACTGTCAGTGCATTACAACAAGCACCCAAACACACACAACACACACACACACAGACACACGACATTTGCATTTGATTTACGCACTAGGCAATCCCTCAGCAACGAGCTAAGGTTTCGGCTAGAGATGGTAGCGTGAGAGAGGTATGATTGTTCCTTAACACAAAAGTTAACTTAAATTTTGCATTTTGTAACACTTTGCTGATGTTTTCCTTACTTTAAAAGCACTAAACTTTGACAGTGTCGCTGCTGTTGAAAGATTGGAAGAACCTTGAAGTAGATTTTTGGAGAACATGGAGAACATCAACTTTGAATACTCAGTCAAGTTGATCATCCTTTAAGAACTCATCGGTTTTTTTTTCCTGCCTGGTCACGCATTACAAACTCACGACCCAAACTATGCATCTCTAGACAAAGCTCGGCCTAGTCAAGTTGATCATCTTTTAAGACCCGGTCAGTATTTTGCTTGCTTTCCATCTTGTTAAGTAGATCGTGTTCGTGTCACGCGACACAAACGACTCATCTCTAGACAAAGCTCAGCCTCCCGAACATTTGGCTCGCCCTTAAGTCAGTGTCAAGCCATAAAACTTTAGCTTAAGTGCAAATGCGCTCAAATCTACACTTGGACAACTGACTGTGTGTCTCTGTGTGTGCGTGTGTGTGTGTGTGTGTGCGTGTATTACTATAATTAAATTGAAAATTACTGCCAAGCAATTGCAATTGTCCACACGACTGGACTGGAATGGACTTGACCTCAACACCCTCCACCTCAAAAGTACATCCATCTACAAATGTGCAATGTTAATAATAGGTTTCTCTGTATGTCTGTGTATGCGTGTGCGTGTGTATATGTGTGTGGGCCATAATCATTGTCTGTTTGTGTGCATCTGTCTATAGGCAAAATGGTTTTTTGGGGGAGGTCGAGAAGAGTCAAACCCTGCCACGCATAAGTTATAAATTATGCATATGGATGCATAATTTACAGCTTGTAAGGTCAGACAGTTGCATTTAACCCACCCACCCCTCCCCCCACATCTATGTTAGTATTACCATTAGCTGTAATACTGCTTTTTGCAATTGTTTTAATAATACCAAATGTTCGTTTCGTTTCGTAACGCCTAGTTTGTGAAACTAGAGTGGCAGCTGAAGAGATTGTTATAAACTGAATGAGATTTGTAATCATAACAAATTGATTGTGATTGATCTTTCAGCATTAAATTTGTCACAGTAAATCTCCAAGTTAAACTTATTCAATTAGTCGAATAAGTAATTAACTGTGCTAAGAACTTAATATAAATGCATGAGACTAAATAAAGCAAACATGCAATCGCTTTTCAAGGTTTTCCAGCTGGTTTTGTGTCAGTAAATCATGTCAAACTAAGCTCTAAGTACTTAATATGATTTAAAATTGAGATTCGACCAAGAAGTTGAACACGCTATCATCACATGATATACATCAAAACTAAATATATATATTAATTGAGTTTTGTACAAAGTTATAAATATGGAAACATACTCAACTTAAATATATATATTCATGAGACGTTTTTAGACGTTTGTGCTTTTATTGAAATCTTCTGGCAAAGTCTTTTGACTTTTTCCATGCAAGCTCTCAAGCAAACAAACACAAAACCACACATTGATCGAAAGATTCACTTTAAATAGTCGAATGCACTTCAAATAGTAGTTCATTGCACCATCTCCATTCAACTCTAAACTCTCCCCTTACCCCTCTTTCCAGCCTTTCTCTGCAGTGCAGTTCTTCCTCACATCCAGAGCTCAGACACCTCATAAACACTTGAGGAACTTGTTTTGTTGCATTGCTTTTCAAACCGCACATCATTTTGATGTATTTTGTGGCTTGGCTTGGCTTTTGTTGTGTTGTTGTTGTAGTATTATTTTTTTACTGTATCATCATCACGAGTTACACGCACGAGCTGCGTCTGCCAGTTTTGCATATGTATCTCTGCGTACAGGAAGGGTTTGTCAAAACCGGCGGGGTGTTGGGATGGGTTGCGGGCTTTCGAGCCAAAGTGCCGACAACAACGAAAACAGCGACGTTTACAAATTATCATGCATGTGTTTTTCGTTACACTGTATGTACGTGTACGTGTGTGTGTTTGTGTTTGTTTGTGTCTTCTTGATTTCTTTGTCTTATTGCATTTTATTCAAATTTCCCTACCGTGCGGTTTTAACGTTTATATCGTATATCGTCGGCATCGATTTGCAATTCGCAATCGTAATCAGCTCGAAGGCAAAAGCTACACACATATATACATACCTATCTTGTTGTTGTTGCGAACGATGACAGGCAAAACAGATAGAGAGAGAGAGAAAAAAAGAGGAGGATTCACAGCAATCTTGTTTATTATATATGTGTGTATGAGTGTGTGTGTGATCCAGTTTCCAACAGCTGATGGTGAATATTTATGCATTGTTTTGTTTGCATCGAAATCAATTGCAAATAAAATAGAAAGAATTTTAACGAAATATTTTCAAAAGCATTTCGATAAGGAATTTTGCTAGGAATTTATTGCAAAATTTGTTTGAATTTGCATTTTTTTTGTTTTTTGGAAGTATTTAACGAAATAAACAAAAAGCATTTTCAAAGCCACAAATAACACACACTTCTATGCTTCTCGCTTTTTTGTGGGTCAAATATTTATGTTGCATATGTGAAATGACTCAAAAACAATATAACAACTTTATTCTTGAGCCCCCCCCCCCCCCCCCAACTGGCAACCGCACATAGTTACATTGCTTTTGCGGTCAACAACAACCAAAAGATGTAAATATTTATGCAACTTCTGTTTGTTTTTTTGGCTAGCAAAACGATACATATTGGCATACACTTGAAACGTTTTGTGGACCACCCTAAAACACACACATTTTATAACTCTTCAAGCCGCAATTTAATGTTAACTCTTCTCGGGTCACGTGTTCGCTCCCCTTGCTCTCCTCTCGCTCCTTTCTCCTTACCAATTCTAATGTAATTTTTATTTTTTGTTTTTTTTTGGGGCCAAAGGTAAGGCATACCTTTTGTCTTTTAGTTTATGGCCCTTAAGGGTCGACAGCTGTGTTTTGTAACCAATTTGCTGCTACCGTGTAAAAAGAAGAAGAACACACACACAAACACACACATATGCTGCTGTTTTGTGTGGCCAAGGGAGAAACATAAGTGCAGAGTTTGTGTGCATAATTTACAAAAAAAAAAAAAGTTTTTCATTTGCATTTTGATGTACGTTGAACGTTGTAAGCTGTAAGGGTTAGGAGCTAACATTGCATAACAATTTTCACCTGTTCCAAGTGGTTGCAATGGTTAAAACCTGGCAATTAGCCTGGCTAAACAATGAGCTGCAACAGAAGCAGTTAGCCTAAGGGGCCAAGTCAATGCATTGATTTGCCTCAGCCTTAATTTGATGACTATCTAAAATAACGAGGCAAGCAGAAAATGGGCAGATGGAAGGGGGACATCTGCTGCTGCGCCTGCTGGTGACACACGCACAATTGTTGGTTGGTGTGCGTGTGTGTGTGTGTGTGCGGGGGGCACGAACGACGCTCAAAATTTCTTTATCAAAGTTGCACAATCAAAAAAAAAAGAAAACAAAAGTAGATGAAGAAAACGAGGCACCAGCATAACAACTCGAGTAAAGGCCATTGCATATACTTACTTCGACCGAACGAGAGGACGAGAGAGAGAAAGAGAGAGTATTGAATATTTGAGTTAGGGTATCAGCAGTAGAGAACTCAAACTGTTGACTGCAAGTCGTACTACGCCTCACACTCGCCTCAAGCAGCAGCAGTACGTGGCATAGACAATCAGTTTGGTAATGTGTGCAAAACAAATGAAGCAACAGAGAAAGACAGAGAGAGAGAGAGAGAGAGCGTTGAGATATAATCAAAACCAAAGCATTCCCCCCCCTCCCCACATAAACCAACAATACTATTAACCAGGGCTGGGTGCTTTGTATTGAACAGATTATGGATGAATGTGTTTGGCAAATTGCACAAAATCACATTTTACACTAAATTGCTTTGTAATTGTTTCACTTTGTATGTTGAAGTTATGCTGTCAACTGTTCAGCTTCGAATACTCATGTAAGTGGGGAAAAAAGATGTATTTCAGGGTATGCGAAGATATTTTCATAAATTTTCATACTTTATTGTGGCATTTTATGAAAATATTCTGTTTGTTTTCTAGTTGTTGTTAATCAAAGATAAATTTCCTTTAAGATGAAGTTGTGCAAAACAAGAAAATGCAACATGCTTAAAGAACAAAGATTTATAAGACTTTTGATCATTTATATTTTGTTTAATATATTTGATGATTTATTTAATTGCTTTTAAATTCTTAAAACTATATAGTTTGTACTAAAATTTTTTCTTTTCACAAGGATCTTTTAAGTTATCAAATGATTGTTTATAGCATTATGTTTTTCAATGGATTTTCATAAAAATATATATATATTTATATATCTCTCAATTTTCCTACACTTCTAAAATGCTGTACACATCCGCTGAAATATTGAACTTGCATCAAAGCACAAGACGCCAAGATTGGTTTATGACTGTAGAAAACGAAAAAAAATCAAAAGTTGTTTGTTGCCCATCCCTCGCATATATTGATACGGTTTATGGGCACATCAGAAATCTGTCTCTTTTGTCTCACTGCCTGTTATTGTTGTTGTTGTTGCCACAGGCATCTCTTTCGCTGCAGGCGGCAGGCGTCGTCCGTCTCCATCTCCATCTCCGTGTACCGTTTCGTCTTCGCACTATTTTTCATTTTATTGCGCCGCTGCACATGGCTGTCAACTGGCAAAGAAGAGATGCGGCTTGAGCCCTGCTTCAAGACTAGCATGCGGCATGCAACATCAGCTTTAGCTCTCTTCCCCAGTTTAGTTGAGACGCGCGCTATCGCCCGCATATCGATTTCAGCGCATTGTGCGCCTGTTTGCATACAAAATATCCTAAGGACATGACACAAAAAGAGAGAGAGAGAGAGAAACCCCTCTAACCTCTATTCCTGTCACACGTACGCATGTAAATTGTATTTTGTGCACAGCAGCCCCTTGTCATCGTATTTAGTGTGGAAATATCCTTGCTGCCTGCCTGCCTTCCTTCATGCCTGCTGCTGCTGCTGCTTCGGTTGCTGATGCTGGTTCGATTGCTTCCTTGTGCTTGATTTCATTTGCTGGGGCAATTGTCTTCGACTTGCATTGACTTTTTATATATATATTTTTTTTTTGGCAACGAAGAACTTCCATTTCACATTCAAAATTCTTTGCTCTTTTGCAACTTGTCAGCCAAGTGGCAGCCATTTTTTTCTGCTGCTCGCCCCCTCCGCCCATCCGCTATTGCATGTGGCAGGACTTTTTGCGCTTTTGTGCGTGCTTTGGTCTCAAAAATAATTTTTTTTTTCATCGATTTGCCTGGCGCTGACATTTGATGTTTAATTTCAATAACTCTGTGCGTTCGCTTTTTAATCTCCTCTCTTTTTTTCGCTTTTGACTACCAAAAATAGCTTCAAGTGCTGCAAAATGCTCAAATTCGCACACAAATACAACTACATACACACACACATACATACATACATACATTCATGTATTAACACTCAATTTCAATTACATCTGCCATTGGCAAAAAGTGTTGGCTCGCTCTTTCCCATTCTCATTCTCTTTCGGTGTGTGTTCGAATTACATAAATTAAATTTTGCTGAAGTATTTGGAACTTCAGTTGTCAACGCTTTGAACAGCTTGTCGAGAATGTAATAGAAACGACCCCAAAAGCATATTGAATTTTAACACTGCTCTTTAATGGATATTGCTTCGCAATGACAAAAAAAATAGCATGTTTAGAGTATTCAATGATGTTGAAAGAACCTCGATTTTTATCAAATATTTATAGAATTGTATTTAATTGTATAATCCTTCCAAATATTCATCTTAGAGTTTAGTTTCATCATCCTACAATCTACTATTAATCAACTAAATCAGTTTCATAAGTTTTATATACTTCTTCTTCTCCCTCGTTATCTTCTTTTCGCGCTTATAGTATATAGTAGTATATAGTATAGTCTTTTCCTTTGATACATTTATCCCATAGTTTAGTTTCATCATCAACATAATCCAACTTTGAAATCATTTATTCAGGTTTGATATAATTTTTCAGCTTTCCTTATTCTTTCCCTGGTTTAGGCATGCCTCCTAAATATTATTTCCGTTCAATATCCTTTACTAAAATTTGTTATGTTTTTTTTTTTCTTTTTCTCACCCCATCTCCCCAACTCCCGTCGTCGTCGACACATTCACTCTCGTCACGTCAAAGTAATGATATTTGACTGGAAAACCAATTACTCTACCACAATGCCCAAAAATAATTTTGATTTCATTTCCTGCTGTCCGGCACTTTTGTGGTCAATGCAGCCAGCCAACCAACCACTGCAACATTATTATAAAAGAAATGAAGAAAGGCAACAACAACAACAGCAACTACAACAAACAACAGCTTTAACAATCAAACGAACAACAAAAAGAACAAAAAAACCTTCACAACATGAGTTCGCCATGCAACAAAAGAGGAGTCCACGTGGTTTGTGGCAATTGTTAAAAGGTCAGGCCAGAGACCGTTTTACCGGGAGGTTATATTTTTTTCACTTTCCGTTTTTCTGGCTACAAAAACATGCCCAGCGGGGGGGTGGGTCGTTTCAGCGGTGTTAGGTGTGAAAAACTGAAAAAAAAGAAGAGGAACGAAGAGCAGAAAATATCTTTAAATAAAATTGAATTATGAGTGCTTAGTAGTAATATGTTCTATGGGGTTCTTTCTGGTTCTGCCTAGGGAAACCCGAAACCCCTTTGCGATGATCAAAAACAGCCGACTTAAAGCTACTATTAAAGGTAGGTGGGGTTAAGGAGGGGTTAAGTTAATATAGTTGTCAGTTGTTGTTGTCTCGACAGCTGTTAATGAACATTCAACTGGCTAATTAATTTTATACATTTATTAAACTTTTGCCAAGCAGCGGAAGCAACGAGTGAGGGGGTGGAGGGGGCGAGGTGGGGACGAGGTTGGCCAAGCCACGAAACTATTTACCATACAAATCTAATTTTATCAACTTTGTCTTTTGTGCCACACACACACACACAGCCTTAACTAGCAACACAGGCTGTCCTGTCCTGGGTCTGTTTTGTCTATGTTGTCCTTTTTCCACGCTTTCCTTTTAACTTCCTGTTTCTGTTGTATGTGTGTGTGTGTGTTTGTGTGCGTGTGTCAAAACATTGTGACACAGTTCTTACGCTTTCTTACGGCTCGCGCGCGCGCCATTCGGCTTGGCTCATTAACGTTGGCCTTTGTTTTGTACCCTGTCATCGTCGTCTGTGTCGTCTGGCATTCATGAAGTCGCCTCCATTGGTTGCCATTTTAGTCCTTTTGTAATTTATAAATGTCCCTCCCGGTCTCTACCCGCAACACTGGCCATCTTCTAATATCGGGATCCAAAAGCTGGCAAGCTGGCAGCTCGGCATGTAAATCAGGTCACAAAACAATGCAACTGACAGTGAATTGTGCTTCGGTTGAGTTTCGTACTGCCACAATGACACATTCAGGAATCTACAGTACAGTTTTACTTCATTATTGGTTGCTCAGCAATTCATTCATTCCACACAGGACGACACACACCTTGTAGTTGTTGCCGTTGCTGCCCTTTTTATGGCCATGTTCTTTTGCTTATCCCTTGCTGACTAATGACAAGCAGCAGCCAGACCAGACCAGTTCTGGCCAGCACGTTGCCAATTCGTCCTGTTACCCGTTGTCTCTTTTAGTCCTTTTTTTTGTCAACGACTCTTACTCATAGTCATTGGCCAGCTTAACCAACTACTACTTCTCCTAGCTTTAACTCCATCTCCGACTCCGACTCCATCTCCATTTCAGTTCCAGTTCTTTGGCTTTAATGGCGTTTGTCTTCTTGGCTGACTTACAACAACGACTGCAACTTGCAGCACCCCAGTTCGAGTCCGTTCAAATGGGCGTGACAAGTGTGGCAAGGGCCAGAAGAGAGACAGGTGCGCATTTTATAAACAAAAGCATAAATTATTTTACAACTGTCAGCATTGCTTTCGCCATACTCTTCTGTCTGTCTGTTTATTTGGACTTTGGCCTGTAAATGGCAGGGCAGAGAAAAGTCTTATTGTTTTGGCCTATTGATTTGTATTTGCCCAAACGAATTATAAGTTATTCCACATCAATTGCAATTGATATCACCGCTCAAGCAAGGGTGCGACGATGGAGGGAGAGAGGGAGGGGTTTGTTTAATTGATTTTGGTTGCCATAGCGAGAAAAAACACTTTGATGCGATTTATTTACACAGATTAAATGTATAAATATTGCCACGCTTGATGCTTGGCCTGATGTAACATAATATTTATTTATTTAATACTGAGTAGAGGTTTAAAAATAGATTTTCCATGGCAGAATTTGCAAATAAAATGTGTAAATGGAACTCGTTAATGAGTAATATTAACATTTAAGAATTTTTTCTCAAGAAATTTAATATATGAGCTGCTTAGAAAAATCATTATCGCATTTTATTTGAGCTTAAGTTATATTTAACATAAGTTAATTATTTTTTATTGCTCTCCAAGCATAAGCAAATATTTCTTAGGATACTTTTCTCAAAGGCAAATTGTTGGCTTTGGATTTTTAATTGCAAAGGTTTTGATTTCATTTTGTTAATTCTTAATTAAAACTGTTATCGATGGAAACAAAATCTTTTGCGCTTTGCTGCAGCATTAAATTTATTTATTTTGCTTAATTTTCAACGCGTGTAAATAATTCGAGTTTGTGTAATGATTAACTGGGGTAAATGCTTATCAGGTGACAAATAATAATAATAGTAATAATAATAATATGCACACATTTTAAATTCAACAACAACTCAACAAATTATCACTGAACAGTTCGCCACAATTTGTTAATTTGCAAACGAAAATCATTTCAACTGCGCAGAGAGAGAGAGAGAGAAAGAGGGAGCGAGCGACCGAGCATGAATGAATGAATTAATAATAATGTCGATAATTTAATAATGACCTTGCACAAAATATAAAAAAAGGAGAGAATCTGCAATTGTCTGTTGACCTCACTTCATACCAAAAAATGAGTGGTTTGAAATTTTGAAAGCGTTATAACAAATTGTTGTAATTTTTGTCTAGTTGAATAATTTTCGACAAAGGCTTAGCAGCAATAATCAGAAACGCAAATACAAATTCAAATATTATACGATAAATAAATAATTGATATGCTGTTGTTTAAAGCAGAAGACTAATTGTGTTTAATCATTGTGCGTGTATACACTTTACACTGTGTGTGTGTGTTTATCTGTCTGTATTTGCTCTTTGGGGTTTTCAATTCCAGTCGTTGGCAAATATGGCAAATGTGAAATTTATAGATTTAGTTGTTCATTTTCAGCTGATTTATAATTACAATAGCTAAAAATATGAGCAAAATATTCGAATTAAATGGCACGACTAGCAAATACCCTTTTCGATGCCAGATAGTCAAGAAATGTGTATAGAAAGGGACACAAAAAATCGAGAATAAAAATTTGAGAATGCATAACACTTTTAATATATAACAAACATTCTTAAAGTCTTGTCAACTATTAAGAAGTATTTTCAGCACTTTGATTACCTGATTAAAGATTTTTGCAGTGTTTAACCCTTTTTCCAAACAGTTAAAGCCCTTTCCCTTAACGTTGTACAGAGCATTAGAAGTACGAATTTCGATTATAATTGAATAAACAAAAAAAGAGTGGCAAAAAAAAAGTAATCAGCTCTAATTACATAAATTGCACACACTTGTGTGTGAATGTGTTTTGGCCCTATATAAAGGCAGTTGTTATTTCAATAAATCCACAACAGTCGCAGTTGAAACAACAAAGCTAAAGCTAATCAAATCAACATGATGATGAAGGCAACTCTATTCACAGCAACTCTGGTCATCGTTATGGCTGTTGTCCAGGTAACAAACTACGCTTAACAAATATCCTTCAGTGGAATATTAAGTTCATATACTCGTTGATTTCGCTTTTAGGGCGTTCCAAACTATCAGCAGTTGATGAAACAGTGCTTGGATGAAAACAAGGTCAACGAGGGAGATTTGAAGGAGTTTATGACCAGCGGCATGAAGACGAATGCCAATGAGAACCTCAAGTGCTACGCCAAGTGCGTGATGGAGAAACAAGGTCACATGGTCAATGGACAGTTCAATGCGGATGCTCTGTTGAACACACTGAAGAATGTGCCCCAAATGAAGGATCGAATGGATGAGATCTCATCGGGTGTGGAGTCCTGCAAGACCAAGAAGGGCACCAACGATTGCGATACAGCCTTCCAGGTCTTCATGTGCCTCAAGGAGCACAAGGCAACAGTAGGCGCCCATTAAAATCCCAGCAATTTTCTTCAGCAAAGGTGTTACGTAAATGTCAAATAAAATAATTGCATGTCTTTATCTGTTCATATCAGGTATTAAAGTAAAAAAAGCTTGGTGCTGGGATTTTCTGCATACAATTTTCAATGTGTGTTGAGTTAAAGGGGAAAAGCATTTAACTTTGGATTGCTGGATGATGTGACATAAATCTCGGAATGCAAGTGAATCATTCCTCTGACATTCGAACACATTTGTGCTTATCGTTTGTATATAATCGATGTGATTGTATTTCAAGATCAAGATGAGCCAAGCCCAGAACAGATTCTCCTCACCCAAATAAGGTGATTTATCAAATGAGACGGTTGAGAGAGTGCACAGAGCGAACGGAGTTCTAGGAAACAAGCATTGACAACCTGTTTCCTTATGCTGCAAGACGACGGACGACAGACGACGGACGACAGCGCGATGTTGTCTACGAATATCATTTGTCAATTTTAATAAGTTTAAAATCAAGATAATTAAAACAACGCACAACGACGAAGCAACTGGTAATGCGGGACAAATACGGCTGAGCAGGAGGAGTAGGAGTAGGAGGAGAAGGAGAAGAAGAAGTTCTGTCGTTCTGGTCATGGCCAAGTTGAATGGGATTTGAGCTGGCTTGGGCAGAGCAATCCTTTCCATTTTCTTTGGAACATTGTGACACCAATTACCGCTAATAAATCATTTTCACATGTGCGTGCATGTGTGTGCTGCCTCTCCCTCTCTCTCTCGGTAACATATGAGCTGCGCTTAATGGCTACAAGCAGTTTCTAAGAGAGAGAGAGAGGGGAGTTGGGGTTCTTTTGGGCCAATGTAACCATAGAAGATGTAACATAAATCAACGCCGCCAGCCTGCAAACGCAGTTCATTGCACTTGCAATGGGGTTGAGATGCTCCAAGTACAGTTGATGAAGTAAGAGTAAGACAGAGAGAGAGTGAGAGAGAGGTGAGGGCGGGCAGGGCAGGGCATGTGTTCTGCTTCAGGTTGACAAGCCCAGGCGACATGAGACAACGAAATTTTCGTACGTATGAGAACGGACTTTAACAAGAAATGTAAAAGAAAGCCAAGAAATTCTTTGAAGGACAGTTAATACGCTGCTATATTCCCCCCCCCGCACCCCCCAAATAAAAACCAATGACAATTTCAAACATGAAGAGATTACATCGACAGTACAAATACGCTTACTTAGTGGAGTTATGAAAAGTAATAGAAAGTTTGTTTGGAAGCTTTAGTTGAGGGATCTAACATAGCCAGGTAGTTAGTTGATAAGATAGTTAGTTGGATGGATCAACGCAAATAACTAGATAGATAGATGGATAGATGGGTTGATAATTGTTAGATAGATAGTTGATAAGATAGTCAGTTGGATGGATAGATAGATAGATAGATCAACGGACAGATAGATAGATAGATAGATAGATAATTGTTGATAATTGTTAGATAAGATAGTTAGTTGGATGGATAGATATAAAGACACATCAACGGACAGATAGATAGATAGATATATTGGTAGATAAATACGTTGATAGTAGTTAGATAGTGAAGTAGATAGAAGAGAATAAACAGTTTGATAGAAAGGTTAGGTTACATTGACCTAAGTTACAAGGAGAAATGGATAGGAAATACAAGACAACTTAATATATTATAAGACAGATAGATCTATGAAAAGGTTTCAACAGCTTGTAGGCTATATCGATTTGACTTAGTTAAATCGATGTTCTATTAAATACATTCCGCTAAGGACTTAGGAGCCCTAGTCTTTTGTTCAAAACTTTACAAACCCTACGACATTACTAAAAGACCTCACTGAAAGAGTAACCGAAAAAAAAGAAGGCGAGTGCGATTTCGAGAGAATTTTTTGTGCTGAACTGAGTTGAGCTGAGCTACTTTGAATTGAAAGGAAGCAAAGGTCGGGTCGCAGTTTGAGTTGGAAGTTCGAGTTGGGCAACAGATCCAGTCGGTAGCCATGACAGCCGTATGCATACAAATTTGTTGTGCCCCCATACCCCACACCCACCACACGCACCCCTCACCCCTTTGAAAATGAAACCTGGACAGAGCGGCACTTGAAAATTGTGCAGCTTGGCCATGCATATAATGGCTTGGCCTTTTATCAACTAACAAATACAGGCAACAACAAAAGCAAAAAGAAACTTTGACGATGGATGACTACAGTCGTCTTTGCCTGCACTGGAAAACTCAATTTGAATATTGTTGAAACTGAAAACAAGACACAAGAAACACACACAAACACACACACTCAGATATATATACAAAACCAAAGAAGCAAGCAGCTAGAAGAAGATCCAAAGACTTGAGACCAAAGATGAAGATGACGACGAAAAAGAAAGAATACCATCATGATGATGATGATGACGACGAAGAAGAAGAAGAAGTAGAAGCGCTCATGTGCCACATGATGAAATGCAGTCAAGTTAAAAAGTGTCACTTGAGTTATGAGTTCATTGTTTGTACGTAGTTACGCTGCCTCAGTCAGCTACGTGTGTCGTCGGGGCTGCTTTGAATATGGTTTGGGGGAAGTGTCTTGCGTTGAGTTTGAAGTCTTGCGCATTCAATGGGGTTATATTGTAAAAGTTGTTGCTGTTGATTTGGTTTTTAGGCTTTTGTTCGCCAAAAGAGTTGAGCTTCTCCGACTTCTTCGACTTCGACAATTCGCAATTTGCTTGCTTTAGTGGGTTGCACATGGCGACCAAAGCGCTGCTGCTGCTGCTGTTGAATGACTAGGCAAAATGTATTGCCAAGAATTTTAAACAGTTTCGTTGTTTATTATGATGAGTTCACGTACAGTATGTTGATGCTGACTGAATACCATCAAAGTATGAGACTAGCTTAAAAATTCTTGAAGGTTTTCTGTATGCGAGACAATGAAATATGTTTAATTTCGAGTGGAAACAAATGTTTTGCATACTTTTTAGTTACGTTTTTGATTAAATCCTTAAGTAAATATAAATATATTAATAAACTTTGTACATTTTTCCTTGCAGGAACTTCCCAGATTTCAATGTGATACAGCGAAAGATTTTTTAAGAGACTTCCACTTTCAACTTGTTGGAGAGGGATACAGTGAAGGATTGTTTAAAAGACTTCCACTTTCAATATGTTGGAGAGGGTTTAACTCTTCGCGTACCGCAACCACAGAACTACTCCGAGCGAATATAGCAAGATTCCCTTATCGTTGAACTCGTTACAAGATTCTAACAGAAGTCGTTAAATACAACATGCAACCTGCTGGATTTCAATCGAATTCGACTTTATTCCGATACAACACTCGGCTCAAGGAAAATTTGTAAGTTTTAAAACAATTCCCATGACTTTAAGATACTATTTATGTTGCCAACAAGTTTCGCAGGCTCCCGATTGTATTCAGATATATCTAAAGCCACCTTAACCTTATATTATATTCATAAATCAACTTTGCCAGAGCTCAAAGACCATGCACAGCAAATTGTTAACATCCGGGTAATTTGAATAAAATTGTGTTTATCACTCGCTCGACGCTCGACGCTCGTCAGCTCTTGAAATAGAAAGAGTATAAAAATAGACAGCAATTAAAAGTCGGGTATTTGGGCAAAGTTACCACACTAGCCATATACTTAGGTGCGCTTAATTATGGCAAGAGTCGCGCCGAAAAATACAAAAAAAAACAAGAAGTAGAGAAAAGTAGGCGTTCGTAATGAAGGTATTGAAAAGGCGGTGACATGCAACCAATAATTAAATACCCAAAAATTTCTAAACACACACACACACACACAC
The DNA here is from genome assembly GCA_035044465.1 of Scaptomyza tumidula. Classification (NCBI taxonomy): domain Eukaryota; kingdom Metazoa; phylum Arthropoda; class Insecta; order Diptera; family Drosophilidae; genus Scaptomyza; species Scaptomyza tumidula. The sequence continues at coordinate 17,539,486 of JAWNNW010000444.1, forward strand.
ACAGAGTTCCCACATAATAAGGATTTAGCAATAAAAACTTTTTAGGTGTATGTAAATTGTTTTTGACTCCCGTGAGAGGGATCGTTGCAACATTTCGTGTCTGTGCATCTTGAGCGGGGCATGCAAACACTTTTCCCAGTACCGTTAGTAACAAACGTGTACCCGCACATAATGTGGAAAAACTAAAAGTGTCAACTTTTCTCCCCCTCTCTCTTTTTTTCCTCCCTCTCCCTTGGAGTTGTATTTGTTTTCTAATTTGAGCACACGCTCAACCTAAAACTTCCAACAAAAGAGGCCAAGTGTGCAGAGTGACGAGTGTTTCGGTTAGAGCGGGAAGGGGAAGGGTGTTCACCAAAAATGGCATTTCCGTTTTTCACACAAAACACATTCGAATAGGCAATTTTTCAAAAAATTGAAATTCATTTTCCATACGAGTTTGAAAAATAACAACAATAACCACACACGCCTCGCCTGTCTACGCTTCCATTATTTCTCATATCATCCATTCGTATCTCGTATAGTTGCAAGATCGTTTAGTCTTGATAATGCTGGTCTCTCTGCCTCTCTGCCTCCCTTCCTCACACCCCTAAGAAGCAAGTGTTGTAAATTGCGCCAAGGGGTGACAATTGTCAAGCCACCAACCAGCTGCTGATAACTTTGAATGAGCTGGTCGATGTTGGGTTTCTGTTGTCTTATTGTAGAGGACTTAGATGGAACGAAATCTATCTTCAAAATTAGTTCCAGTCCATAGCTAATTCTCTGCACAAGTCACACAATCAACATATTGAGATCTAACTAACCCTAACATTAAGCATGTCCGCATGCCAAGAAACTGATTCAAAGATAAAGTGTATTTTTATTGCAATTTTTGAAAGATTTGTTTGTTGGATGGAAGAAGTTTGATACAAGTTGGCTTTCTGCTCCAGGGAAAATTCGGTATACTTAGTAATAGATTCTTCCCTACCCAGAAACTTTGTATGAACTAACTGTTAATTTGAAAGTTAAGTCGAAAGTTTCAAACCAAAAGATCTTTATCTAACTTAACATTTAAAGACAATCAAAAATTCATATGAACTTCCGTTGAAGCCGTAATAGGATACAGATATTTTCTATTTCCGCGCCTTAACACATGTCATGAGAGAGCAGAGCGAGAAAAAGGGTTGAAATGCGCGGCTTAAAGGTCTTTTAGTGTTATTTAAGTCTGGTTAATTCTTTTATCTTGTGGCCACAGAATGCAAAAGAAAAATGTTGCCAGCTGCCACAAGGCAACAATTCTGTTGCTTTATTTACAAAATATTTATGCCAAATGTCTGGCCCATATAAAATATATATACAATATAGTATGGCAGCGTAATTAGATAGTCAAATAACTGAACAAAAATCAATATCAGGCCACGAAAATTTTTTCACCCCTGCCACAAAAACTAACTTGAGTCGCGTGAGCTGACAAAAGAAGAGATGGTTCCTGGGGGTACGTCCATTAAATTTGTCACCCGCGGCTAAGCTAAATGTCAAATACTACACTCGCACACTCGCACGCACACACACACACACACACACTCGCACGCATACTCGCACAGATGTTGAGTACAATAACAGCATCAATTTGACACGTACAGGCGCTAATGATGGGAATGACCAGCCAACTGAGCGATCGAATCCCATTCATTGACCAACCGCTCAACATGCCCACAATTGTGCCAAATCCCCTCTCACTCTTCCTCTCCCTTGCCCTTGCCCTTGTTCTACTATTTCTACTTCTTCTGTTCCGTTTTTGGGAAACTTTTCCCTGGCATCCTGCCGCTTTTCCCGACTCAGAGTTGACATTTGGAGTTGAGTTCGAGTCTCAGCAACTGACTGCCAATTTAATTCCCATTGACAAAATGCACAATTGCTCTCGTGCTGTCCCATCCTGCCGCGTCCTTTGTCACACCACCTCACACTCTGCCTGGTTTTGCTGTTATGGTTACGTTTTGTGCCTTTTGTTCGGCTTGTAGTAACTGTTTCTGCTTGTGACAGCAGCGAACGAGCCGAGCGAGCCACACACTTGCTATTAATTATTTTCGAAAATCGCTTGTAATAACAATAAATTTCCTACAGCTCAGCTCAGTCTTAGTTATCCCCCACCCCTCTCCTCTCCCACTCTCCTTCAGTCTGACTAATTTCTTAACATTGACACACAACTGTTAAATTTAACACGATATTCAAATATTTGCGAGAGAGAATCTTTTACTTTTTAACAAAATGCAATCAATGCAAATGTTTATATTGGGCTTTTAACTGTCTGCAGGGGCAATTTCCTCTCCCCCTCTCTACCTCGCTCTCTCCGTCTGTTTTTATGTTATTTGTTGGGTTGTATCTGTCAAGGTCCCAGACATGCAAAAGCAACCACTTTCAATTTTGACGGCATATCGATTTAATAAATTTGCGTGGTGCGTCCCTCGCGACAATTTGATTGACAAGCCACGTCCGTCTCGATTTCTCTCTCTCTCTCTCTCTCTCTCTCTCTCTTTCTCTCTTTCTTGCTCTTGTTGGAGTGTTGGTCGGGTCAGGATTTTGTCCTGTAGCTATGATACTTCTACTTTTCCATTTGTTGTCAGCCTAAGAGCATGGGAAATTGGTTTAATTTTGTTACAAATGTCACTGTTTGAGGTTGGGATTGCAAAAAAAAGAAAAAATCAAAAAAAACGATTCGATTTTGCCCTTTTCCCTTTGATTTTTAGGGATAGGTTAGGGTATAATGGGGAGGAAGGGTAAATCGAATTGGTTACACTTTGAAGAGCGTATTAAAAGTTGATTAAGCAATAATTTACAAGTTTTGATTAGTGCTTATAAGCCATGGGAAATACTTAAAGTTCTGTTTAGCTCCTTTCCAAAAATAGTTTTGTTTTAATCACTTTTCGACACGTTTTGAACGTTTGAATGCCAATAAATCAATTCATTGAGAACAGCCGAGCTAAGGTAAGCAAATCGAGCTCATAAATTATCAAAAGAGCAATTGACATGCATACACAAAAATGCATTTCTTTTTAACGTATCTTTAGGCAGGGATTTTTGTTTTCAAAGTCGAAGCATGAACTGTAACCATTAAGCATAACCATAACCGCTATCTCAGATGTCCCAAAGCACGAGCTTTGAGTTTTCGGTATTTGGTTTTTGGGGTTTTTAACCAACTGCTCTGGCTGTTGCTGTTGCTGCTATTGCTCTCATATAAATTATTTTTGATTGATGTGGTTCGTAGTGCAGCACGTGCAGCAAGCGAAAAACGCGTCAAGAGAAGAAACGAAAAAGAAACCAACGAAACAAGAACTGTTGATGATTAAAATGCAGCCAAGGTTACGTGTAGAACAGAACAGAAAATATTATGCTTTAATTGTCTTGGTTTTTTTGGTTTTTTTTGGTTATTGTTCATACATTTTATATGATTTTTGGGAGTTCGTAGAATTAACGAGCTGACGACGTGCACGGCATTAACTTTTTCACTTCATAGTTGCCTTATGCATGACAAAATATATATACATTCGAAAAGTAGTTTAGTTCTAGGAACTTAAGGCTGCCTCCCGGTTAGTTTTTCGCTTGTAGTCAAAATGAAAATTGAAAAACGCTCTTGAATGTTGCACGTGTCCAAATTGAAGGCACACTCCCGTTGATTAGGGGTCTATCGTCTGTCTGTCTGTGTGTCTGTGTGCCTGTCGAGAACTTTGTTTTATGTACACACTTACCCAGGGCTCTTAAAGTGCTATAAACGCGTTCAAGAGCGCTTCAACTAACTTGGCCAAGACAGGCGCTTGTTTTATGTTATGTTGCTGCTGCTTTCGCTGTTTGCTTCTTGGTTTTATTAGCTCGAACCCCGGTCATATGTAATTGCTATTATTTCTACGACTACTTCGTCGTCGTCGTTGCTACCAAGAATTATTGTACACACTTTGTGCGGCTTAGCATAGTTTTCTTTTCCAACGAACGAGTTAAGCACTAGTTGCGAGTGTTATTTTTAATCTTTGGTAATAGATAAACGTAGATCTTTCATATTAAATACGTGTTGGGTGCAAGATGTGAACGAAGATTAAGCACACCATTTGCAAGATAAAAAAACTTCTGCTTGCTACTCTCTGATTATTGTTGTCATTATATTTACTTTAATCGAAAGCAATCTGTTACAATTCTTAGAACTGCTATTCGAAAACAATCACAACCAAGTTTACCAAAAGGATTCGAGTTACTCGATAACTTTGCAATCCTGGGAAACACAATTACACTGCGCTGCAAGAAAAAAAAATGCGAAGAGAAACGATGAAACGAAGCTGTTGCACTTGTTCGAGTTTAATTGAAAAACTCAAAATGCAATATTTGCCTTTTGCCTGAACGGAATATGGAAAACGGGAAAAACTGAAATCGACAGGATATCCAAGCAATGCAAAAAACAACAACACTAACAAAATGTGAGGAAATCGAGAAAGAAAAATATATCAATAGATCAAAAAGTGAAACAGTTGGCACGATGGTTGCATGAATGGTGGCTTGCCCCACACACACACACACACAAACAAACACACTCAAACACAATGGCAATCATCAACGGAGAAGGCATAAAAAGGCAAAGCGCGAAATAGGCTTCAAAAATGAAGCAAGGACAACGAAAAATCAACAGAAAGAGCAAAGGAAAACCTTCTGGCCACGATGTCTAAACAAATTTAGACAAGATTGTGCAACAAACAGCAAACAAGCAATGCCGAATGTTGAAGGTGGGGAATCAAAAGAATATTGCAACTGAATATTGCATTGTTCTCTCTCTTTCCGTCTCTCTTCCTTGCTCGTTCTTATCAACCCAACCCAACCCACACTCACCTGTTAGTGCCAGCTTGTTGGCCGCTTCCTTCCCTTCCTACTCTCTCTCTCTCATCGAACTTTTCAGCTTCCAACTTTTGGCTCCTGTTGCATTTCCAGCTGAGTTGTTTGGTTGCTTGGCGAGTTTTACGCAAACTTCTGCTTCTTTCTTCTTCTTTTTGTTCGTTCGTTGCTGTTGTTGTTGTTGGCTGTGATTGTGTGTGGGGCATAATTGCATGCGATTATGCTGCCTGCTCAGCTGTGCAATTTATATCATGGCTGCAACAGCAACAGCAGCGCCAGCAACAACTACTATAATAATAACAACAAGCTCAAGATGATAAAGCTGATGAACAACAAGAGGAGGAAGAAGAAGAAACAGTAGAAGTATCCGAAGAACCACAGCAATTCAACAATCTTCACACTTGCCGCTCATCCCAAACAAAGTGAGCAAAGTGCATTGCACAGTGGCACGAAATAAGAGTTTGAGCGTGAAGGTATTCAAAATTATTGGAAGTTTGAATATTTGAAGGAAGATTTGTTATAGATTTTTTAAGACTTTTTGGAACTTATTTTTATTACAGTTTGAGGTTTAAGATATATAATTTGCAATTGCATTTTGAAGTTTGAATATTTGAAGGAAGATTTGTTATTGATTTGTTGAGACTTTTTGTAGGAATTATTATTGGGAAGAAAAGTTTTTGTTTTCTTTACAATGTCAGAAGATCTTCTAAACTTAACCAATTTGACTTGGATTTTCTCGTAAAAACTATATTCAGGATGGTGAAAACATATTTTTCACTAGCTTAACTTTCTCGAAACTAACCCGATTTTTAAAAGTAACATCGCTTTAGTTAAGTTTTATCGTCAAGAATAGAACTGCATTAAAATTAGTATACCGAATATTCCATCCAATTGTGTCGTAGTTCTCTTTGACCAAACACCACTGTGCGGTTGCCCCATTTAGTGGCATCCAACAATCCAACGTACAATGCAAAATATACGGAGGCGACTGTCAATTTCAGCTGCTGTTCAATATTTGGGTTTAGTTCAATTTTTGGTCGAAATTCGGTCGTCCGGCCGTGAAACTGGCCACGAGTTTTTAGTCTGTTGGTTAGTTGGTAGTTTTGGGCACATTTTATATATATGTATATATATGTATACATTCGTTGCTATTTCGTTTTTGCCTGATGAAAAATTCTCTTTAGTTTGTTTTTGATGCTGCACTAAACTTGATAATGAAACTCAAACCAAATTCAAAATTGAGTCTTTGTTGTGCTCCATTGGATTGGAATCGGTTTGTGGGGCTAAGTTCCACACAATGATGGCGCCTTTAATCGATGTTTGGTAATTAAACTTTGTCGCAATGCAATTTTACTCTAGACACATAGTGGAAGAGAGAGGGGAGGAGGAAAGACAGCGACTTTTTTATCAGACAATTTAATGCACATTGAAAATTCTATATACATAGGCATAAAATATGATCTATAAATTGAAATATAATACCAAGTAGAGAGTACATATTACTATCATACAAGAGAAAGACAGCGAGAGAGAGGGAGAAACAGGGAGAGAGAGAGTGACAGCTGATAACCTTCGGCTCACAAGATGTGCTTAAACTTTGTATCGTCTCGTTTTGTTGTACTACTAACAGCTTATTTTACTCTTTGCGTTCTTCGTCTTTAGTTGAGATACTTCATGGTGGGCTGTGAAGACTTTAGACTCCCGAGTCTCCGTCTCCGTCTCAGTCTCCGTCTCAGTCTCCGTCTCAGTCTCAGTTTGAAGAGATAACAACAAACTACAAAAAACACGCAAACAAGCGATTGCGATTGCTCGTTCAGAGTTCATTGTCGTTGTTGGCCATTAACATTTATTTAGATGAGTGTTTTAAATGTCTTTTTGTATGCCCTCAACGATATATATATATTTATATTTATAATCAAATGATAATTACAGCGAGTCAGATAAGAGCTGAACGTTGAAAGATTTGTAGAAGACTTCAAAGAAGATGCATTAAAAAAGTAATATAAATATTTTATATTTTTGAAGAAGATGCATTAAAAAAGTTATTAAAAAATATTTTAGTTATTTTATTTGAAGAAATTTGTCAACTCAGCCATAAAAGGCAGATTAGAATTATTCCAATTAAACAAAAATAATCAAAATAAAGTTTAAATATATATCAAGCAGCTATAAAAAAAAATATTATTATACAATAAATAAGTACAAAATCATGTTAAGAGGTTAACTATCATGTATAAAGTTACACTTTCATTAGAAATATTGCTTTCGAAGATTTGAACAAAAGATTTTCTACGCTTTTTCTATCCATTTACAACAACTGATACGAGTTAATGCCTTGCTTAATAGAGCTTTACGCGTTGATAATAAACTACAAATTTTCGAATTTTTCTCTTTTTCGTTTTTTGCTAAGCGATAACAAAAGGTGTCCTGTGCAGCAACAGGAATCAAACGGCAGCAGCTATGATGCTGCACATGCCTCAATATGAGGCAGCATTTCTGCCATGTTGCTATTTTTACAACTAAATACACACACACACACACATGGAGGGTGAGGTGAGGTGAGGAAAGAAATAGTAAAATGGAAACAAGTTGAACAAGTTTCCGACACCTTAGCACTAGTCAAAAAAGCAAGAAGAAGGAGCAAAAAACCTATATATGAAACAATGCCAATGTGTTGGGACTTTGTCTTCGTTTGCGTTGTTCTTGTCGTCGCATGGGCAGGGGGAAGCTGAGGGGTTGTACTAACTGAGTTACCACGGCTCGAAGCGAGAGAGAGAGATGAAGGGCAGGCAGCTTTATTTTCTTGTGGGTTGCGAGGGGTTTTTTGGTGCACCTTTGGCAATTTACGTTTTGGCTTTGGCCTTTTGTCGATTTGTTGCCGATGACGACTGCCAAGGCGACATAGAGAGAAATATGGGGAAGGGGAAGTGGGAAGGAAAGGAGCATAGCATCTTCCGGTCATGTGTGGGCGGTTGTGTGTCAGTTAATGAAAAAGTTGGCATGAATAATAAATGCATTAGAGCAAAACTTGCTATGCTGCGTGTGTTTGTGTGTGTGTTGCATACAAACAAAAGTTCCTTTCCCCATAATACATGTATAAATAATAAATTTTCAAATGCCACGGGAAAAACTCACTCTTTAAAAATGTTGTTGTCTTACCGAATAGATAACCTTGGCCTTTAAGAAAAAATAAATACAAACAGCTTGCAACTAAAAATAGTTTTAAAGATATGCATTCACGGCTTCAGAATCTAAACAATGGTCGTACTAAAAATAAACTTCTTCTCGCACTTGAGTTTTGTCTCTAATGGAGTTTCGTTAAGTGCGCGTGATCCTCGTGCATCTATCAGATACATTCGTTCGGTATGTGTATCTTTATCCTAGCAATGTGTTAAACATCTTTTAGCGTTGACAAAATTGCCAGCCACGTTGCCTCGATTCCTGTTCCTACTCCCCACCCCTGTTTCGAGTCGTTGCCGGCCGCCTTTGCATTTGCAGCTGCAACAATTAGAAGTTGCCTCTCGCAATAGGAAACGTATCTGACGGATGCGTCTTCAAAAGTTGTTGCTGCTATTGCTGATGGCGGCGCGTGTGAGCTAAAAGCAACAACAATACCAAAACAAAACAAAATGTGCATTGTACAGTTAGTTGGCGAGGGAGAGAGAGAAAGAGAGAAGAGCGAGTGTTGAGTGATGTCAAATTAAGGAATGAGTGGAAATATGAGTTAAACAGATTGTCTCAACTATTGTTTATCAGAGACCTGAATGAATATTTGTTTGTAAAACAAAATAAATAATGGCATTGGGAAAACCAATTTACAATTTCACATTTATTTCACATTAAGCCTACCTATTTTGCCTATTCATTAATTCACCGACTAATTCACAAATCAAACTCATTAAACCACTCACAAAAGCCACTCAAAACTGTCACTCATGCTCTCAGCAATTCAATGCGCTCTCTGCTTTATTAGCGCCATTTGGCCACGTAGCGGCAAGAAAAGTAAACTAAACACACCAGAGAGCGTGAGCAAGCAAGCGTACGAGAGTGTGGGAGAGAGCCGTTAATTGTTGTATCTCGTCGTTGGTTGCGGTCGTTGTTTAAAAAAAACCCACCCGACAAGCCAAACATGCGCCTCCTTCGGGAACCGTTTCGCTCTCATACTCACACTCGCGCTCTCTCTCACGATATGTGTGCGTCGTTTCGGCTGTTTTGGATTTTTAGCTATCGGTCTGCAGGCAGTTGGTTAAGCGAACTAGCAAACAGTTCGAGTGCGAGCGCCGTACGGTACGGACGTGTGAAGCACGCACAACATTTTCCAAATAAATTACAAAATATACAAGAAAAAGCAAAAGAAACAAATCGCAAGTGCTGTGTGATGCATACAAAATTTGTAATCCAACCGAAAACATGAAAATTAAAATATACAAAGTGAAGTGATGAAGCGCTAAATGCAAGAATAATTCAAAAGCGAATGCGAAAATAATTCAATGCTAATAAAAGAAAAATTCAATCTTTTTTCAAGTGCTGTGTTCAAAAAAATCTAGAAAAGAAAAACCCCCCAAAAAAATGTTAACAATGCACAAAAACTAAAAAGTGAACAAAACGCGTTTAAGTAAAAGTGAAATAAATATTAAAACACCTCAATTCCCCCTTCCAAAAACCAAACATGGAGCTCAGGCTACGGCTGCTGCTCCTCGTTGGGTTGCTCCTCTTCCTCAACGATGGCGCCATTCGGTGTGCTCTGGTGTCCAAGGATTCCGGAAGCGATAATAGTGCTGCCAATGCCATGTTAGGCGGTGGCGCCGGTGCCGCCAGCGTCAGTCTCTCCAGCGATTATTCATCGCTGTTGGCTGCCACACAGCCGGTGGCAGCATCCTCACCGGCACCGGCACACAGTGGCCCCAATAATCAGTGCACCTGGACATATAACGGCACCAGTGCTGTTTACTGTGCGTTGAGGCTGATTGAGCGACAGCCTGGACTGGATTTACAGGGTGCCGATGGCAGCAGTCAGTTGACCATCAAGTGCAGCGATTTGTATCTCTTTGAATCGCAATTGCCGGTGGCAGTCTTTGCACGACTTCAAACGTTGGAAACGTTGCGTCTGCAATCCTGCAAACTGCTTCAGTTGCCCAACAATGCCTTCGAGGGTTTGAGCACACTAAAGACCCTCAAACTAAGCACTAGGAATGCCGATTGGGGTCCAGCCAGGGCACTGGAACTCTATCCGGATTCGCTGAATGGACTGAAGCAACTAACTGAGCTCGATTTGAGCGATAATAATTTGCGTGCGTTGCCCGCTGGTTTCCTTTGCCCTGTGGGCAATCTACAAACGCTAAATCTAACACGGAATCGCATACGCACCGCCGAGCAGCTGGGCTTTGCGGACATGAACTGCGGTAGCGGGGGGAGTGGAAGTGAGCTTCAACTTCTGGATGCGAGTTACAATGAGTTGCGTTCCATAACGGAAAGTTGGGGCATCTCGCGGTTGCGTCGTTTGCAGCATTTGAATCTGCAGCATAATAACATCTCGGAGCTATCGGGTGAAGCGCTAGCGGGTCTGGCCTCCCTACGCATTGTGAATCTAAGCAACAATCATTTGGAAACGTTGCCAGAGGGTCTATTCGCTGGCAGCAAGGAGCTGCGTGAGATCCATCTGCAGAATAACGAGCTGTACGAGCTGCCCAAGGGTCTCTTTCATCGTTTGGAGCAGTTGCTCGTTGTGGATTTATCGGGCAATCAGTTGACCTCGAATCATGTGGATAACACAACGTTTGCGGGCTTAATACGTTTGATTGTCTTGAATTTGGCGCACAATGCACTCACTCGCATCGATTATCGCACATTTAAGGAGCTTTACTTTCTGCAAATATTGAATTTGCGTAACAATTCAATCGGACATATTGAGGATAATGCTTTCTTGCCACTGTATAATCTGCATACTTTAAATCTGGCTGAGAATCGTTTGCATACGCTCGACGATAAGCTCTTCAATGGTCTCTACGTCTTGTCCAAGCTGACACTCAACAATAATTTGATAAGTGTTGTCGAGCCGGCTGTGTTTAAGAACTGTTCGGATTTGAAGGAATTGGATCTCAGTTCGAATCAATTGAATGAGGTACCACGTGCTCTCCAAGATCTGGCAATGTTGCGTACTCTGGACCTGGGCGAGAATCAAATACGTACATTTGATAATCAGAGCTTTAAGAATCTGCATCAGTTGACGGGTTTGCGTCTAATCGATAATCAAATTGGCAATATAACAGTCGGCATGTTTGCGGATTTGCCACGTTTGAGTGTGTTGAACTTGGCCAAGAATCGCATTCAGAGCATTGAACGAGGCGCTTTTGATAAGAACTATGAATTGGAAGCAATACGTTTGGATCGCAACTTCTTGTCGGACATAAATGGTGTGTTTGCCACATTAGTTTCACTGCTATGGTTGAATCTGTCAGAAAATCATTTGGTTTGGTTTGATTATGCATTCATACCATCGAATCTCAAGTGGTTGGATATACATGGTAATTATATCGAGGCACTCGGTAATTACTACAAGCTTCAAGAGGAGATACGCGTCAAGACGCTCGATGCGAGTCATAATCGTATCACAGAAATTGGACCCATGTCCATACCAAATACCATCGAGCTGCTTTTCATCAACAACAATCTAATTGGTAATGTGCTACCCAATGCCTTTGTGGATAAATCGAATCTCGCTCGCGTCGATCTCTATGCGAATCAGTTGACCAAACTGCAACTACAACAGCTCAGAATTGCACCAGTCTTGGCCCCCAAGCCTCTGCCAGAGTTTTACTTGGGTGGTAATCCGTTTGAGTGTGACTGCACCATGGATTGGCTGCAAAGGATTAATAACTTGACGACCCGACAACATCCTCGGGTCATGGATATGCCCAATATTGAGTGTGTCATGCCACATGCTCGAGGTGCTGCAGTGCGTCCCTTGAGTGCATTGCGTCCCCAGGATTTCCTATGTCGCTACGAATCGCATTGTTTCGCCCTGTGCCATTGCTGTGACTTTGATGCCTGCGATTGCGAGATGACGTGCCCGCATAATTGCACCTGTTATCATGATCAGATTTGGTCCACGAATGTTGTCGATTGTGGCAATCAGTTGACAATGGAGCTGCCGCGACGCGTTCCCATGGATTCCAGCATTGTTTATCTGGATGGTAATAATTTTCCGGTGCTTAAGAATCATGCATTCATTGGACGCAAGAATCTCAAGGCATTGTATGTGAATGGCAGTCAGGTGGCAGCCATACAGAATCGTACTTTTGCCAGTCTGGCCACACTACAACTGCTACAACTCTCCGACAATCGCCTGCAGAAGCTCCATGGCTATGAATTTGAACAGTTGTCGGCGCTCAGGGAACTCTATTTGCATAACAATCAATTGGCAACCATTGAAAATGGCACCTTGGCCCCGTTGACTTCGTTGGAGCTGTTGCGTCTCGATGGCAATCGTCTGGTCACACTGCCCATCTGGCAACTGCATGCCACACACTTTGGCCAGCGTCTACGTGCCATTTCTTTGGGCAGGAATCAATGGAGTTGTCGCTGCCAGTTCCTGCAAGCCCTCACCTCCTATGTGGCGGACAACGCTTTGATTGTCCAGGATGCTCAGGATATTTATTGCATGGCTGCCCCAAATACTGCTGCCTACGAGCAGAGCAGTCAGTTGGCCACACAGAAGCGCGAATTGGACTTCAATTCGACGGGTGCAGCGTGTACGGATTATTATTCGGGTGGTTCGATGTTGCAACATGGCATACCCGAATCGTATATACCCTTACTGGCAGCAGCATTGGCTCTAGTCTTTCTCCTTGTCGTCATCATCATCGTCTTTGTCTTCAGAGAGTCTCTGAGGATTTGGCTATTCGCCCACTATGGCGTGAGGGTTTTCGGTCCACGTTGCGAGGAATCCGAGAAGCTCTATGACGCGCTCTTGCTGCACTCGGCCAAGGATTCAGAATTTGTGTGTCAACATTTGGCCAGTGAACTGGAAACAGGTCGTCCAGCGTTGCGTGTATGTCTACAGCATAGGGATCTCACACTCGGTCATGATGCCACACATTATCAGCTGCTCGAAGCCAGTCGAGTGTCTCGACGTGTTGTCATCCTGCTCACAAGGAACTTCCTGCAAACGGAATGGTCGCGCTGTGAGCTGCGCAGATCCCTGCACGATGCATTGAGGGGACGTCCCCAGAAACTCGTCATCATTGAGGAGCCCGAGGTGGCCTTCGAGGCGGAGAGTGACATTGAACTGTTGCCGTATCTCAAGACCTCAGCAGTCCATCGCATTCGTCGCACCGATCGTCATTTCTGGGAGAAGTTGCGCTACGCTCTGCCCGTCGACTATCCCACGTATCGTGGCAACAACTATACCCTTGATCACAATCATGAGCGCATCAAGCAGCCAGCGAGTCCAGGTCTGCTCTATCGTCAGGCACCTCCGCCCGCTTACTGTGGCCCAGCGGAGGCAGGTGTGATGGCTGCCGCTGCAGCTGCTGCTGCTGCCGAGCAGAACTATTCGACAGCAACCACAGCCACGCCTAGTCCAAGACCACAGAGACGCAGTGGCGGAGAGGTGGCGCCATCAGCAGTTGGTGGTGGTCATCATCATTTGCATGCACAGTATTATCAGCATCATCATGGTGGTGGTGGCATGCGTCCACCATCGGAGCACATTTATTCGAGCATCGATTCGGACTATTCCACGCTGGACAATGAACAGCATATGCTGATGATGCCAGCTGGAACAAATGCTCTGCTTACTGCTGGTTCAGCTCCTCCTCCTGCTGCTGCTGTTGCTGCTGCGTCAGTTGAGGCACAACAGCAACGTGCACAAACCTGGCGAGCACAGCCCAAGCAGCAGCAGCAAACGTCGCATGCGGGCACACTGAATCCCACGGCGGTCAAAGCAAATCCTCAACAACAACAACAGCAGGCGAGTGTTTCGGGCCAACAACAGGGACCACATGTGCAGGCATATCTCGTATAGAGACGCTAAGAGAGCTGTGTGAGAGAGATGCAGTGGCAATGCAGTGTCGTAGTCGTAGTTGTAGTTGGTTGGACTCCTGTCCAACAAAATGTTTGGGTCAGCAGAGAGTGACAGTGATTTCTATAGGGACTGGTTCCTGGTGCATCATTTTAATTACTAAAAATATGTGCGAGCTAAAATTAAGACAAAAAAGAGACGCAAAGAGCAAGAGAGAGAAAGAGTTACATCAAAGGGGGTAAGGGAGAAAGAAAAGAGAGTAACAAAGAGTAAGAGAAACAGTAAAAAATATTTTATGATTTGAACAACAAATAGAAAACAATGTTACTTTTCAAAATTCACTTTTGCACAATCAACATTTATTTTTTCAAGTGCAAAATCCACGTCAGTATGAGTCGAAAGTTGCAACAAAACCTCGCCCAAAAAACCAAACCAAACCCGCGGCCCTGACTAGGTCCGGTTCTGTTCCCTCCCTCAGGCCACATTCAGGAAGTTAGCGCAGCGTAACAAATATTTTGTTTACCCAGTGTAAAGTCATTTTAGTGCACTGTACAAACATAAATCCAAGTACATTAAACACACACACACATGCCACATACAGACTCAAAAGATACAAGATACACAAATACAGTTGCATTTGTTTGTGTTTTATGTTGTGTTGCGTTGTGTTTATGTAACAAGTCGCATGTGGAGCATGAATTGTGCTAAAGGGGGTTTGTTGATGATAGAGAGAGAGAGAGAGAGAGAGAGGGGCAGTGGGAGAAGACAATGTCAAGTTGTATTTTTCGAGCAGCTGAGAAAGTTCCCCTCAAAAGTTTTTCTTCCAGCCAGAGAGTTGTAAGGAGAAAACTTTTACACCATTTTCATTTCATTTTCCCTTTTTTCTTCTTGTCTGTGTGCTGGAAATGCGTTTAGTGCATTTGCCAGAGCTAACTTCTTAATATGCTTTTAATCAGTTAGACCAACAACAACATGAAACTGCAACAGAAACAGAAAGAGAAACAGAAACAGAAAACTTAAGATTTATGAACTACAAACTATGAACTTTAGAAACTGATTTGTGTAATTCTTCCCAAAAGATACATTCGTTTCTTGTTTGTTTAGTTGATTTATGCAGCTATTTTAATGAGAGAGAATATTTTGGTTATGGTTGTGATTTAAGTTTAATTTGTCGATCTTAAAACTAACTCAAACAAATTGCTCTGCTCGCTTTTCACTCTTTGTTTTGCCCTTTTCGAGTGCAACTTCTTTGTAAATAAGACAGAAAATGATTAAAAGGAAGAAAAACCAACACTTGATATGCCTAAAAGTTAGTTATATATGCTTTAGTTATATAAGTAAATGCCACTGCAAATACGTAGTCTCCTACAATTATAATTCAATAAACACACACAAACAAACACTTAAACTCACACACACACATACACGCCTACAGTGAAACTTGAGTTAAGAAGGAAAAGCATTCAAGAAATTAGCTAGCAAACGTAAAAAATACAAAAAAACTAAACTATATGCAGTAAAAGCTCGTTTTTAAACACTTACGCTTACCAAAATATTGAAAAAAAATAATAATTATAATAATAATAATGATATGTAATACTAAAATATGAAAGAACTAATAATTGATTACTACATGGCGTATACACAATATAAATATTTATATATATACATGCTGCAAATATACTAAATCAATATATATATATATCTACATATATATATGAATGTGACTGTAAAAAAAAACCAATAAGAGATAAAAAAAATACTAACTGATATTATATATGTATATGAGATAAACTTTATATGTGTACATGATATA
This sequence comes from Scaptomyza tumidula, assembly GCA_035044465.1. NCBI lineage: Eukaryota > Metazoa > Arthropoda > Insecta > Diptera > Drosophilidae > Scaptomyza > Scaptomyza tumidula. The sequence goes on from JAWNNW010000444.1 coordinate 17,555,172, forward strand.
TATATACCAACAACAAAAACAACAACACCACGAGTAAATGTTTAAAAACTGCCTATAGCAAGTAAACAAAAAAAAATTTACCAACACTTAAAGCATTTATTTCAAAGTAAAGCAAAAACAAAAAAAATAATGTAATAACTTATATATATGTAATATTTTGGATCATAAACTCGCCTACTCGTCATTACATCTTTTAGCAACAAAACAACAAACAGTTTGAAACTAACAGCAAAATATAAACAAAAAAACAAAATCCACATGCAAAACATATATAGGAAAAGCAAAGCAGTGTTAGAAAGCGTTAGCTGATGATAGTTAGAAAGTTAGACAGAGAAAGAGAGAGAGAGAGAGAAGCAAAACACTTGTACCAGTATGAAAGCCCAAAACTGTTATTTATTTTTTATTTTGTAATATATATATATATATATGAAAACAAAAAATATACCACATAAAATCGAATGCTAAGTTTTAAGTTATAATTTAAATGCCACTCTTATACATATATATACATATATATATATATATTATGTACTCTATGAATAATTCGAAATTCTTGTGAATAACTATTTATATATTGATCTATATATATATATATGGATAACTATTATATATATATACACATCTATGTAAAACAAAACAAAGATATTTTTCTGTTTCGCAAGCGAACAAATGCAAAGAAAATGAAAAATGAAATGAAAAACCTTTTTTTAAAAACTTAAAAAAAACCTGTGAAATTATTTCAAAAAAGTTTTAACGTTTTCAGATTTGGTATGTATCCAAAAAAAATATATAAAATCTTTTTCAGGAACACCACTGACAAAATAATAATGATGTTGGGGCAGGTATGAAACGATGATGATGATGATGTTTATGGTTTTTTTGTTTGGTATTTTACAATTTTCAGTTTGTCTTTTGTTATTTTGTTCGTTGTTGTTGCTAATTTAATTCATCATGCACATGATTTGCTGTTTTCAGAACGAACCTCACGTAAAATACACTTTACGAGAGAATGTGAATGTGAAACGCAGGCAGGCCTGTGTGCGAGAGAAAGAGATGGGTAGCAGAGCTCTACACAGTTGGCGGCCTGTCAAAGTCAACTGAGCAAACGTAACTCTGAAAGTGATAAATCATTTCTTTTTTTTTTGTCTCTTCATAGTATAAAATATATTTATATATGTATATAACCAAAAATACAAAATGCGTCTCGCATTGCAGACAACTTCTCTTTCCAACTCCCCCTCTACGTCCTCCTCACCAACCCTCATAGTTTGTTGTCTGTCTGCCTGTCAGTTTTTTGCGTTTTGCGGAGTGTTTGTCTGCCTAAATGACGGCATGTCTGTGCATCATCACATTGAAGGGTAGCAAATACACACACAAACACACACACATACACACACATAGTTTTATAGACATTCTCCTAGTCACATACGCTGCATACATATGTGATGGGTTTTGTTTTTGGGCTTAAGCTCAGCCTCTCGAGTGCCGCAAAAGAGCTGAGTAAGTGTGCCTAGTGCCTAGCCTCAAAGTGTAGGCGCTACACACATGATGGCCGACAAGTGTGGTGTTGTTGTTGTGGCAAGAAAGCGTTAAGTAAAGTTAGGGTTAAGTAGAAAAGGTAAAGACGTGGCATGACATATGGAAAAGTGTTTAAAGTTTATTGGATGCGTTCTTCATATTTAAACTATATCCCCGAAAGCAATGCTTTCAAATTCTTTAAAGTTTGATTATTGCTTTGTACGGTTCGCTTCGGTTCTATGGTCGCAGTTGCAAGTGTGACTACATGCAACAAAGTAGCTGCACTCGCTTTCAAAATAAACCAAACAGGGGGCAGCTACAAACGTTTGTTGTCGAAAACCTTTCGTTTGGTAGGGCAAAAGTTTTTTAATTTGCTTTCATTGAGGTTGTCGTTGGTTGCGTGTGTGTGTGTGTGTGTGTGCCACACACTCTCTCGACTGCTACAACTTGCAACTAATAGAATTACACACAAAAACCTACAAAGAAAAACACATACGAAAAAGCCCTCCGAACCCAGCCGAAACGTAACTACAAATGCTGTATCTAGATACAAATGCCAACAGACATGAGATTGCCACTGTTCACATTTTGTTGCGCGTGTGTGTGTTTGTGTGTGTGTGTAAATGGTAGTAAGTAAAAAAGGGGGCATTGGGGTCGCTGGGTTGGCAGGAAATGGGTCGGGGGGTAGAGTTTTGGAATTCTTTTTTCCGTAAAATTCATTTAAGAATTTCTTAATTGTTTGCAGATACGCATCTGCTGTTGCTGGGGCACAAAATCAATAGCTACTAAATTAGCTTTGCACTTTAAATCAATGTTTGAGGGAAAGAAAAAGAAAAGAAGATACAATTTATATATATATATATGTGTATATACAGTATATATGGCATATTACTTACTAGGCAACTGATCAAAATTCAATACGTGTTGCAAATATCGAATTTCCATCAAAACAACAAAACAAAAACATACACACACGCATAAAAAACCATTTGAGGGTTGCAAGAGTAAAAAAAAAGTAGGAAAAAAATGAGAAAAAAATATATATAACGTATATTTCTCATATGGGAAAGACAAAGTTGTATGTAGCTGGGCCTTCTTAACTTTTTTTTTTTGGGCTCGCCTGCTTATTATGATAATAAATTTTTATGCTGCACGAAGAAATAAAACTGAGTGCAGAACAGAAGGAACAACAAAATGTATCTCTAAGACGAAAACGGACGCCCACACACAACGAGAGCAGAGAGCAGAGAGAGAACATCTTACGTAAAGTGAATTAAATTGAATTGAAAACTGTAGCAACAAAAAAAATACAAATACAAATACAAATAATAATAATACAGAAAAAAAAGGTCTGGGGATGAGCAAACGAAACGAATGAACGAATTTTGTTGGGGCAAGTTTAAATGCTCCGAGCGGACCCTGTCAGCACTTGCAATCAAATTATTTAAATGTAATATTAAAAAAGGTTGCAACCCGAGCAAAAAGAAAAAAAATAATAATACAAATATATATTTGACACCAGAACAAATTCTCTTCTTGTCGGGTGTCAAATGTCTGGACACGCAAAATGTTGGCCAGTTCATTGCCAAAACATTTTGCATAAAGATTTACCCTAGACTGACTTTTCTGCCTCTACAAAAAAACCAAAATTTCTTGCTGCTGGGCATTTATTTCTGTTCCGTTCTCCTTTTTTTTTTATGTATTTTGTCACACACAAAAAAATACGCTTTTCGTCACGTTCCGCGCACAAAAATGGGCAAATAAATCTGTGTGTAATGAACAGCCCTTGCTTCTATATATATATATATACATATATACTTCCTATATACATGTTGTTATCTACCCAAAAGGTGAGACTAGTTCACTGTAACAGTGTCCAAATCAAATAGTCTGTCCCTTCTGTCTGTCTGTCTGTCTTGCTTGACATTTTTCGCGCTTTCTATTTCCATTTTCCACTTTCCATTTACGTTTTCCCCATTGATAAATAAGTCAACTTTAATTGGGTTTACCTTTTTCTAACCTGCAGCGCATTAAAATAACTGAAATATGTTAATTAGTGTGCACTTTTTGCTGTCAGCTTCAATATTTCAAATGAATTTACGATTTTTATATAAAATGAGGCCAAAAATATCGATGGAAAAACCATAAAATCAATGAATAAATATTACAAAAATAATGATTAAATATATTTTAAAAATACAACAAGAATATAACATAATGAAAAAAACTTTTAGTATTAATTGCAAGGAACGCAAAATATTATTATTGTGTTATTTTATGATATGGAATAAATGCATATGGAATAAATGCAGGATATCTTCTTAAATCGTAGCCTATTTGTTAATTTAATGTATAAGTTTTACATGTGTAAGGTTTGATTCAAGTCCGTTCAGTATCTTTTGCATGAGAGAGTAACAAATATCCATTCCAACTTTCACATTTATAATTTTAGTAGAACATAATTTTTTCGCCTGTTTTTTGAGTTGTTTCATAATAGAAAACTATCTGAAGTACATTTTAAGTACATTTACTTGATCTATATAAAACACTTAAATAACTTCAAAAAGGTTTACTTTTCTCTCTCTTAAAGTGTAAATTCTCTCTCCCCTTCTCTTCCTTTCTTCCTTTTCAACTTTGACCTGCTGAGGCCATATTGCTACACTTGAAAACCTTTCTGCACACACACACACACACGCACATGCTAACATAAAAATCAACAAAGGTGACACTTAAGTATAACAAAAACAACAATAAAGCACAACAACAGCAACATTTGGGCAATACAATACCACAACAACAACATCAGGAAACAAAAACAATTAAAAAAGGTAACCCAAAACGTGGCAGGGAACAGGGAACAGGGAGAGAGGGCGGTAGGTAGGGAAGTGGAGAAGTTGTTACGTTGAGGAAGCTCCTAAGCGAACACTGAGCCATAATTTGTAATTGTTTCGAGACCCACGCAAAAGACAACAAACAGTGCGACAAAAGTGTAACAGTTTTTTTTTTTGTTGTTTTGCTTGTCGTTGTTAAAAACAACAAACAAAAATTAAAACACATGTGCAAACAAACAAATACACACACACACACGCACAACCACAAAACACATGTGGGGCATGCCACACAACAACGAGAAACCCTTGCCACGGGGGCAACAAAAGCAGCACATGCAGATTTTCTATACATGTGTGTGTGTGTGGGTGGGTGAGAGTTTGTCTGTATGTGTATGTGTGTTTGTTTGTTTGTGTGTGTTCTTTAAGGGTTTTCTTTTTTTGTGGAGTAAATGAACCCAGCAAGCCAAAACAAATAATTACGCCGTATAGGCGGATGGGAGGGCATGGAGTTACGGAAGGACAAACAACAACAAAAAGCCAAGGCTCAGCAGCCAGGACAATGCGTTTGCTCGTGTGTTGTTGTTGTTGTTGCTGTTGCTGTGGCTCGTTCTGTGACATTTTTCTCTCGTGCTCGCCATGTTGAATGCGACGTTGAATAAATGCTGACAATGGACGTGAAATTATGACAAAACACACACACACCCAAACGAACATACATTTGTGTATGTATGTTTTTATTATAGCTGGCAGTTATATATATATATATGTATATGTGTGTGTGTGTTTGTGTGTTTCTGCCTGTTGGCACTTGTCACATTTGCGTTATGGCGGCCCCTTTTTGAAGCTTATTAAATTGGCCCAGCTTAGCAGTTGGCCAAAACAGACAGTTAGAGAGAGAGCAAGATCCTTACTTTGGGTTAACTGTGTAGACGGTATTAGTTAACGAGAACTCAATTGGTTACATTCTATTTGGCCCAAACTACTTGCAAGCACAGAAGTTATCCTGTTCCTCTTGTCGTTAATACTTCAGAAATAATATTAAAGCAAAAATGTATAATGTTGTTTACCACTATGTGTGTGTGTGTGTGTACTTACTTATGGCTGTAAGTGTACTAAGCACAAATCTTTAAGGTTAATTAATTTGTTTTAAGTTGAAGTATTTATAATTAATTTATAAGAATTATTATACAAAAAGACACAAAGAGAAGCTAAAAAAAACTACTTAAGAATATTTTATAAAATGCCAAAAATCTCTTCAAGGAAAATAACGATTATCTGGTGCTGTAAACTATATAATATATGTCTGAAATATTGACCCAATTTCTGGCATACTCCACATATTAAAAGCTCTTAAAAATATATCAATTTTAGTAAACATATTATAAAAGAAAAATCTTTTCCTTTTGTGTAACTTGAGCTTAACCACAAACGATGCAATTTTGGTTGGTTAAATGTTAAAACCAAAACCAGTTTTCTTTACCTTCAAAACACAAAAAAAAACCTATCGAAAGTGTATGTGTATACGAAAAATCAATAAGTACAGGACATAGTTTTTAGCTTTTAAAGTCAAGCTTCATATGCTTTTGGGCAAACACAAACCCAAACCTTACACAAAGCAAAAAAAAACGAGTTTAATGAGCCGGCTGCTTCACTTGATGGACGTCTTACACGCAATGCAAAGGAAAGGAGGTAAGGGGGCAAAAGAAGGGCAAGAGGACGACACCAAACATGTCCTTTTGCTTATTAAATTTCGTTGAAGCAAGTGTTGAGGCACCCCAAGCAGAATGCAAGCTGAACGGAATGGAACGAAACGAAACGAAAATAATAAAAAAACGCAAACAAAGCAAAGTCAGAAACTGCTCAGGACAAGACAGGATAAAACACGCACACACAACGAGGTCAGGCGTGAGAGAGTTAGAGAGAGGGAGGGAGGGAGGTATTGGGAGGGGATTGGTAGAAAATATGGGCTAGAAGCTCGCATAAAATGCGACGACTTGCTTACGAGCGCAATGAAGATTGAAGACAATTCAATTGAACGATCGATAATCTTAACACCCACACACACACAAACACAAACACACACATGCACACACTCACTGACCATCGCACACACACACACACACATATGGCGAATGTCAATGTAATGCTTAACTTGGTCAGTTTGGTCTTAGAGACTCAAGCTGCAACGACTGTGCCTCATTTGTATGTTTGTTTACGTGCAGCTTTGAGGACTGTGTGTGTGTGTGTGTGTGAGTGTGTGTGCGTTTTATAATTCGGTTTACTTAGCGCCAAAGTGTGCCTCAAGCAACATTCGTTCGTTCGTTCGTTCGTTCGTGTTCTCTGCTTTTGCTTTCTTAATTTTGTTTGACTTTACGCTAAAGTTGTATGATAGCACTTGTTGTTCTTGTTGTTGTTGTTGTTAGCCATGTGTGTGTGTGTGTGTGTCTAAGCAAATGCAGACAGACAGCTTAAAGACGTGGCAGCAGAGAGCACTTCTTGAAAGCACTACTTACTTTTCGTGCATGAAGTATGCAGTGAAGTGCCTGCAATCAACACCCATTCAGCAGTCCAACTCAGAGTTCACATTAAAGTTGATTTGCTTGAATCAACGAATAGGCTAACAGCAGTTCTTAACTGTTCTTTAAAGTTATTGACAAAAAGCTTTTTCAATTGTTTCTTAAGCCCCAAAACTTACTTCCTAATTCTTGCAATATGTTAATTTCCTCATTTGCTTTTGCTTTGCTCAACTATAGACGAAACTTTCTTACACACACACAGACGCACACACACACACGTGCAAGCAAGGAAGTAATTAACATTTTCGGGCGCATTCTGTTTATTTTTTTCCTTAATGTTTTTTATATTTTGTTGAGCTCGTTTCTACTTCATTTACTTTGCTTACTCAAATTTCGGAGCTGCCTATATTTACATGCAAGCAAAAGAAAAGTTGTTGTTTTTGTTGCTGTTGTTTTGGGCCCCGGGGCTGCACTTTTATAAAGTGTTAATTTGCCGTTGTAAAAAAGGGGCTTTAACCCTTTTACCATTTAAGCACTAAAATCCAAAGCCCAAAAAACTCGACCATAAACTGCGTGCTTATTAAAACTTTGATTTGCGTTTGAAGCGTGTGACAACAACTAATGCCCCGTTAGACCTCAACATTTATTAATACATTTTATTAAACAATAAAATTGTTTATGACCAACAACAACAACAACAGCAACAAACGATGTGCGTTTCCTCTAATCAGCGATATTTTATGTGGCACTTTTTTGGGTTCGCGTAGCCGGAGGTAAGGTGATTTCATTATACTATATACTAAATATATATATATAGGTTTGTGTATTAAAAATGCATAAAACTATAACCACATAATTAGCTATTATATGCGACGCTGGGCTAATTTTGCATGCAACAAAATCCAAACAAAATTCCAAAATGTTTAACTATGCTTATTTGTATTTAAATATAAAGGCCATAAATGTTTCTTCTCTTATTTTTTTTTTTTGTATATGGCCTGAACTAACTTTATGGCACTCATAAAAAATGGGGCAGGCATTGTTTGTGTGTGTTTCGGTGTGTGTGGTAAGCTTAAAGGAAGTTCACTGAGAGAAATTGGCTGGCGCAAACTTGAACGAAATAATAAATGGGATTGGGATGACCTTTGGGGATTAAATGAAAGGTTATTGGGTGAAATTGCTGAAGATTTCTATTAGTTTTAATCGAAAAATGTATTCTAATAAATATTTAAACATCAAAAAAATAAGATTCTTGTAATATATTTAATATTTATAAATACTTGAAAATCAAAACAAAAGCATGATCTCTGATATAATGTAAATAAAAAATATTTTTAAAATATTTATAAACCTACAAAAAAAGGTTAAACACTAAAATTTGATTGAATTCTTGTTCTTCATGTTCTAAATATGATTTTCATGATATAATTGATTGGTATGAAAGTACCCTAAAACTTCTTTCAGTGTCGTAATCAAAAACCAACGCTGAGAAAAATATTTTTTAATCGTGAATCTTCAGTGAGCTGCCAGACTGTCAAAAACTGTCTGTCCATCAATACAAACTATTAGGAACATCAAAACCATTGAGTAATATCGCAAATCCGCCAATGAAACTTGTTTCTTTTCAATATTTTGTTAGTCGTTCGCTTTTTAGTGTCTTGTCATAAGCACATTTTTGAAGATCTTATCGCGCCAGCCGCAACTCAAGTTACAAATTAACTTGACCAACGAATATTGTTTTGGCATTCTATTGTCGTTGTTGTTGTTGTTGTTGATCGAAGCAGCAATAAAATAAAAAAGTTTCTGATTTCATAAACCCCAAGATAGGTTATAGAATCAGCACGCGTAGCCAAAACGTTTAAAACGCAGAGATGGATAACAAAAGGGGCGCAGCGGAGGAGAAGAAGTGGTGTAAAGTGAAACACTCCCACAGTGAAATTTATTATCGGATCGATAAGCATCTTTGGGGCCACGAAACCGCCAACGAAACTCTTGACTTTTGATTGATATGAGAGAGATACTTTGATGGCAAACAATAAAATAAAAGCTAGCTTACAAATGCCAAAAGTTGCGGCTATTTTCGATAATCGAAGACCTTATGGGTTTTTGATGTCTTCCCCTCAATCCCTTTTGTTCATCCATCCATCTATCTATCTATTCATCCATTCATACATAGTTGTGGTCAAAAGTTTGCCCATTGTTTGCTCAAGCTAATAATAGAGGTTAACTAAGCTAATGAAATTCTATGTTTTGTTTCTCGTTGAGCGTTCTTGTAGACAGACATAAAAAAGAACCAACTTTGTTACATTTCATTCATAACGTGTTGTCCATAAAAAGTAAATCGAATTCATAAATATAGGTTTTAGGTGTATATTTAGAGCTGTCTTAAAAAGGTTTCACTGCCTTGTGTTAGGGTGTTATTTGTGGAGCTGAATTTTGTTAATATAGATAAACAACAAGCAATATAGTTCTTTGATAACAAATCTGTTTAATGGAAACTTTTCGTGAAATATATTTTTATCACTTACAAAACATTTACTTTCAACTTTGAGGTCAGTATTTTTCTAAAGAAAACTTATCCATAATTAAAAATAATAAGGAAATCTCTAAAAAAATCGATGCATTTTTATTGCAAAGAACTTTTCTCTTGATAATATTTCTGGCTGAATAACAGACTATATTAAGTCTATAACTAAAATATATGACTTATTTTGTAACTTTTAAAAACAAAGCATTTTTCATATACTATTTGTTCAACATTCTTATTTTTCCTTGCTCTCAGTTGAAGACAAACCCAACATAGTTGTCTTAAATAAGACCCTGATCTATGCCGTGCCCCAAAAAAAAGTTAAAAATGAAAACAAAACTATTTTAATATCATGGCTCAATTAATGCCTAATACAACACGCTATTCAATGTTTAAATCATTAGCTTTAATGATATACATTTTTTTGATATCAGAAGTTAACATCGAAAGCCCGCATAATATACTTTTTTTTTTTTCCTACCTTCTTCCACACTTTATACGATTTTTCATTCGATTCGCTATGCAGTTGCTGTTGCCTGTCTGTATTTACCTTGATCGGTAAAGCTAAAGCTGTGTTGCCATCATTATTTTAGCCTATCTACGCACATATCTAATTTTTTTTTAATAAACATGCACACACAAATTTTTGTTTATTTATTTAAAATTCCCAAAATTTACTTTGGCAAAATGAAACACAAACTAAAAACTAAAACTAAAACTGGAAAACGACAACATTTGCTTGTCGAATCCAACAACGAACGACTTGTAAATGCAAACACCCAAAACCCAAACTCGAAACGTAAAAACCACCTGACTAAGATTGACCCGTTGGTCATTCAGTCGCGCCGCCCTTCCCATGCCACGCCTTTTAGGCCAAACTTGAAGTCTGAAGCCAGATAGTTAGCTAGATGATTAAAGCTGATAAGAGCGCTCGTAATGAGTACACATTTTATTATTGAAATTTTTTGTTGTTTAATTAACTATTTCGACATAAAAAAAACGAGACTGAAAAATAAAACCAGAAGGAAATAAAATTATGGAAATAATGCCAGAGTTAGTGTTTATTAAAATTTATGCGCGTTGACAGTTTGAACCCCACTGAAAAATTAACCCATCTCGGGCCGTAAAATGCATTAAAATTTGACTTAGTTGGGTCGCCAAAAATACAAAATAAAAAAAAGAATAAATAAAAAAATGGTAAAGAATGGTTTTTTAATAACGATCTGTTTAGGCTTAGTGTATTGTTAATACCCTGTATTAAAAGTATTGTATGTTTAAGGAAGGTTGCGACTAGGCAATGAGAAGAATATCATGAAAGCTGCTTTTTCTAACCCAAACATATCTAAACGAATCTACAAATATCTCATCAACCTAAGAAACTTAAATAGTTTCACAATTTAGTAATACAAAGTGCTTTAAGTTCTTTGAATACCAACAAATTATATTGAATCTAAATCTAACTAATATTATAAAGAGTCAAACTTTGTGAGCTTGTTTGGAATAAGCTTTTGATCTACTGAATCGATTTGGAAAATTGTTTACCCAATAGAAAGCCATGCTATTTACATTATTTTGCACTTCATCAGTTTCATTCATAAAAGACCATTTGACAGGGTATCATGTAGCTTAAACAAGCTCGCCTAGATCATTACTACTTGCTCTTTTTGTTTCTGGTTGCTCATTTCATATTTTACGATTGCGTTTTTTATTGCTGCGACCCCTGAGTTTTAAAGAAGGAAGGAGTAAGGGAGGGGGCAGAGCGCGCGCGTTGATTGCACGCACAGACCATGCAGGTTGGCATTTTATTATTAATGAGATTAATCAATTTTTTGTTCTTCTACTGTTGTTGTTGTTTGGTTTGAACTTGTGGTCTCTAAGTCGTTGCTGGATTCTGTCTGGTGTTGTTTTTTACGATGCCTTTGGCCAGGGTCTTAATATTTATGTGGGAGTCGTTGTCTACTTGTTTTTTTTTTTTTTCAGTTGACGGCCTTTTACGATCTGTCAACGCCGTCCCTATGTATAGAATATATGAGCTCAATTGTCTTTTTTACGACTGCAGCTCATTTGAGCTCGCCCCCGCCTCCGCCTCGCCTCGCTACGCCTCACCTCACCTCGTCTCTCGCGCCTGTGCCTGTCAACAGTTTACACAAAACAACAAAACAAACGTCGCTATTTTATGTTCACTACAAAATATATGAAATGTACTGCTAATAGCAACAGTCTCCCTCGGGCTACGTAACTGAAGGGGGTGTCTATGTGCTGTATGTTGTATGTTGATATGTTGTAGGCGGCATACTCCATCCAAGCCAAGTGCAAACAACTAAAAGGTAAAAGCGGAAGTTTTATGACTCTTTGCAGCCATAGAGAGAGTAAGAAGACATCAAGTTGCAACAACTACTACTAAAAAGGTGTACCTTTTGTATATACATATCGAGGCGCCACACAGAGCTCATATGAGTATGATGCCTATGACTTTGTTGTGCGACTTTCCCAAAGGTGCAAACTGGGATTGACAGTTAACAGTTAACAGCGCGGTTAACAGTCATAAATCTAGGCACAAGGTGATTTCGTTTTAAGAACTTTATAAGCTGCTCAAATTGCTAGATTTTGTTGACATATGAACATGGGATAACATTTTGAGTGTTTAATATATATATATATCTTATGTAAGAAGCTAAAGTTTAGATAGTTAATGTAAAGCTTGTGAAGAACCTGGACAACAAATCCATCTACTTGAAATTATTTTAAACAAATCCAAGCAAATAGTTTTTTCTTTTCTTTCAAATATTTGCTACCTCATGTCTTTAAGACCTTATTTACCTAATTTCGTCATTTTCCTTTGCAAAAATGAAATCTCCCCGCTGTGCATTGTTGTGGTACTGTGTCTGTGATGAGAAGCGTTAAACCGCCATAGAAATTGTTACAAAAACGCTGCGGGCTATTTGCCAAAGAGAGCTCAAAGAGCAACGCTTGACAAACGTTAAGATAACTGGCAAAAAAAACAAACAACGAAACTGCTCAACAATTGCTTAACAAAAGGGCAATTAAATTCCCAGAAATATATATACCATAAACCTCTGAGGTTCACTCCCGCTACGAAACCACAATGTGCAACAATGCACACGGTTCGTTGTGTGTTGCATAAAAAGCGCAGCAGAGGCAAAAGGAAATCGGTAGTCGTAAGTAGCCTTTGCGTCCGATTTAAGGTCACATTTTTAAGAAAAAATACAAAAAAAATAGCAAAACAAATACACAAAGAAGAATAAGCTGAAACTGAGTCAGAGCAGAGCCAGTGCGTTTGTTGGTCAGGTAGAAGACAATGATGATGACGATGATGATGATGATGATCATCAGGTGGCATGACAATTAAAATTAGGTAACACGGTGAAAATTGGAAAGTTGCCGCCTCTGCCTAAGAACTTTTTTTTTTGAACTGAACCGCGCTAAGATCTGAGATACATTTAATGGCTTTGATGCTGCCGCCATTGTTGCACGCTTGATTGAGTAATTTTTGTAGCTGCCTGCTGCCTCAGCTATTTAACTAAATATTTTGATTAAAGCCATGCTGCGTCTTTAAGCCGCAAGCAGAGAGAACGAAGAAAAAAATCAATAGACTTCACTTCCGTCTTTCGGCTGTCGACGCTTTATTTAAATGGCAAGTTCACGCCCGACTCTCTCTCTCCCTCTCTCGTTCTCTTTGTCGTCTCGTCTCGTTTGTCCATTAAAAGGAAATTCCTCAAAAAAAGAAGGAAGAAAACTTTTTGGCTGTCAGAAGCAAACAATGTCAACATGCCCAAAACATGCGAAGGGTCTAGTCGCGTCCCCGTTACCCTTACCCCCCGGTTCGGTCATGCTCCTTAAAGAAAGCATCAACGAAATATTCATGCGAAAATTTGTTAACTTTCTCTCTCTCTCTCTCTCACATTTTCTAACACTCTCTCACTCCTCTGACATTCGGTTGGACACAAAAAGGGCTAAGCTATACAATTTTTGGGGCCATCTAAGTTGCCTCAACTCCCCTTTTCAGCATTTTTTTTTTATTCATGAGCACACAAAAATAATACAAATGAAAATAATAAAAATACAAATTGAAAGGAAAACAAAACACTTTTTGTTGTTTGCTCGGTTTGTTGTTGTTGTTGCTGTTGTCCTTGCCCCTTTTGTTGTTGTTGTTGTTGGCCAAAATAAAAATAAATATATTATTTTACACGCTGCCCCTGCCACACGACGCATGCCACACACAGCAGACACCGTGCGAAAGACAGAGAGAGATTTAATTCAAATTCAGTTGAAGAAGTGGCAAAATAATGTGCCAGCAGGGCGTGCACCATGTGGGTGGAGTCCTTCTTGCCACAATCGGGCGTTCTAACTCATAGTGCGATGGGGTTGTCTCGCCACGGGGCGGCACCCGTGACGACCATAAAAAATGCCATGCCATATCTGGCAGGCAGGCAGGCAGGAAAAAGGCGACGCCGGCACGGGCCACCCATTTGTTGTAACAGTTCCTTCCCCCCCTTTCCACCCCACAAAATAACTCAACTCAACTGAGAACTCATTCTATATATATATGTATGCGATGCTAACGATTGCAGGCGGCATGAAACCAATACGTGTCCTTGCGCCTCCTCCTCACGATATATATATACAATACATTAACATATTTGTTTTGTCTGCTTTACTTGTACTTGTGCGCCCCCCTTCGCACTTCGGGGGGTTGTCTCTCGCTTTTTCACTGAAAGTGCGCAAGAAATTATGGCGTCAAATGCAAAATATGAAAAGCCACTAAGACACCTCACCAAACACACACTCACACACACATACTTAGTCCGATTGTCAAACAAAACAATAAAAGTGGCTTTGGAGTTGAGTTTAAGGTCGACTGCGAAATACGCTTTAAATGTGTTATTCATGGAGTAGAGAAGTACATTGAGGAATTCCTATGAGCTTCTAGCTTTAATATGTTGTCGAGCTGAAGTGACTATGAGAACTGAAACTAATACCAACTGAGATAGATATCTCAAGTATTGATATTATATGATATTATATGATTTCTTACTCGGTTGGCATGTGCTAAGGTTGATAAAGTTGTTCTCAAAAAAGAAGTATTTTTGTCCAAGTTCATTTTTTCTTGATTATTGTACAGTTTGAACTTCAAAGAAGTTCTTCTGTTCATGTTCCAAGTTTGATGTAAGCACGATTTAAGCTTGTGTATATTAAATATATGATTTGGGGATATTTGTTGCACTCCTTTCACTTATTCCGTACTTGATTAAGTACTTTTCTCATTTCAAGTTGCCCGTACTTAAATCAAGAGTTTATTTTAAGCTTCACTAATACTTAACTCATTTCAGTACAGCTTTTTTCTATCTGTTTTTAAGTATTTACTTTTGGGTGCCTTAAACTTTATCAAACGAAATGCTTCTTGTGAGTTTTGTCCATCTTTGTTAATAATTTTTGTAACCCTATAAAGTTCGTCAACATCTGAGCAATCTAGCTTAATTTTATGCAAGCATACAAACATATAATCCATGATTGCTTTCACGCTTCTGAGCTGTACACTTAGACAAACCCCAATATACATAAATACATCATATATACTATACCACCCAATCAACTCATGGACATGTGGGTCTCGTAACAAATTCTGGCAGCTATTCCACACTTCTCTTAACCCCCTTTCTACCGTGCATCCACATCCACTTAAAGGAGTTGAGGCATAAAAAACATATGTTGCCATTGCTTTTGTGTGCTTTGGCTGGGTCCGTTTTTTGTTTCCTTTCACTCGTTCGCCCGTTCAGTCGCTTCGGGTTGAGACGAGTCGAGTCGAGTCGAGTTGCTTCTTGGTTGTGCTTTTTCCCAACAATTGGTTTTTAGGTGGCAGTCGAGCACATTTTAAGTGGTAATCATTTACGCTTCGCAAATAAATACCGAGTTTGTGATTTGAATTTTCTCCCATCTCCCTCCCCCCTCCCCCTCCTTGCCACACGATTGAAACCCCCTTCGCAATCCACACTGTTTGCCAGAAAGTTGAGAGTTTGCTTTGTTTCTTGTTACTTTTTTGGCTGTTGCCGATTCGCTTCTGTTTTGTGTTGTGTGTTGGGTTCATCCTTCATTGTTTTGCGTTTTTTATTCGGTAGCTTTCTGTTTTCTCTCTCTTTGGTCGCTTGCTCGTCTCTCGTTCTGCCCTGTCATAAAATTCGTCGGGCCTTTGAGCATTGTAAATTCGTTTAAAGGTACGCCTTCGTTTGTTCGTTTGTTTGTTTGGTTGTTTGGTTGTTTGGTAAAGCTGCAATAGGTTCGTTTTATTGCGCTTCTTCTGCACATTGCAGATTTCCAGTTAAATCCCATGCTGGCAGCTTTACACCTTTTGGCCCTACACATCGAATGGCAAGGCTTTTGTTTAATGAGGGTTAGGCATCAGCATCAGTATCAGTATCAGCATCAGCATTCGCATCGATTTCATTTTTATTGCCCGCTTCCCGATTGCAAATGAATCATTGAAATTGTCAAGCGGCGCAATCTAAGCTTACGTTTTACTTGCAAAATGAAAACGAAATGTTTTTGCATTAAATAACTTTATACTGATGTGTTTTTAAAAAAGGTAAAGAGTAACAAAAAGTTCCTAAAATGTTTATATTTTGCTTAGCTTTGCAGTTTTTAAAAGCAACTTTAAGTTCGAAATTTCTACTATAAATTTGTACTTTAGCCTTAAACTTTCCTTTTTTTTCGATTAAGCATAATCTTGTCTTTGATTTAAATTCTTTATTTCTGTGTTAAAGTAAAGTAAACTAAATTGACTTCAGTTACGAATTAATGACCGAGCATACTTCGGATTTGACTTCCTTTTTTATTGGTTTCACTAGACCATTATTTAGCTTCCCTTTCACATGGTTATTCTAATTTTTACCTACCCAATTACCAAACCAAAAAGGCATTAAACTCAATTTTGAACTCGTTTTCTTCGTTCTTCTTGGTCTGGGTGCTTTCATTGGTAGTACTTTCATTGGAGCCTAAAAGTAAAAACCCCAAAAACGAAAGTTCATTTGTGGTCATAGAAATTGTGGCTATAAAGAACCAGACAACAACAACAGCACTTCAGTCACAGCTGGGCCAACTCAAACGGGCCAAAACACACTGCTATCTCACTCGGACCCTAATGAATTGGCCGCTTGTGCGCAACCGCAGTTAATGACGCACACGCACACAAAGCAGCAGTCAAGTCTAAGTTGAAGTTGAAGAGAAAACTGAAATAAACTCGAAAAAGTCGAGTAACACGATCAGGTGCGAACAAAATTATCAAGAGGCCGCTGCGCAGATGCAGATGGAGTTGGAGCTGGAGCCACAGACACAGAAACATATAAACAGATATAATAAAAAACCTAAGCCTCTGGCCATAAAAGAGAGCGAGAAAAAAGTGGCTGATGCAGAGGCAGAAAAAAAAAAATCAAAACTTGCCGCGAAGTTAATTATAATTGCCTGAGCAAAAACACAATAAAAATATATATAAAGAAAAAAAAAGGTTACTTAGGGGAGTCAGACCAACAACAACAACAACAAAAGGCTGGTCGTTGGTTTTATTGATTCGGCGCTCGAGTTTTTTTGTATTTTATTTTATTTCTGACTTTTTTTTTCCTTTTTGGTTTTTTTTTTGATGTGTGCGTGAGCCGGCATCTTAAATAATTTTTCATTTCGAGGCACGTCTGGCATAACTCAGCTTATGAAATATCATTCAACTTTTCGGTTTTTTTGCTTTTTTCCTTCTCTCTACTCATAATTATATTTAATTTCAAGGTTGCTCTGCGCGGAAAACAACAACCAAAAACAACAACAAATAATTGCTTAAACATAATCGACGAAGCTGCTTAACGCCTTGTCAGAACAATGGCCTTAGCTCAATGATTAGATATAAAGTATACTTCATATATATATATATATATTGTGAGATTGTTTAGCTGTTGCTGTTGTTGTTGTGTGGGCGTGTGCCAGTGTGACCGCTTTTGCTTGGGAATTAGCTCAAGTGCAAGCGTTCACTTCACATGTGTGAAGCACATAGAAACAAAGAGAGAAAAAAACATAATAATCAACGAGCTTCATCTGTGGATAATGGATTTGTTATTGAGAATTGAGTTGAGGTCTCAGCGAATTGATTGAAATCCTATAGTAGCTAAATGCCATATGTGGACAATCAGAGATATGGAAACACAATTAGCTATTCAATTAGTAGACGATCCAATGACAGCAACAGCTTTCAATTAGCTAGCTATGCGAATTGTGTCAGGCTTTTAACTCTTTTCAACTATTTTTTTAAATAATGCAAATTCTTCTTAACAAGAACATTGAATATTGGGTCATATAAAAGGGAATAAGGTAACTAACAACCTGGAAGATAATATTTGTTTAAGGATTTATGTTAAATCTCTTTTCATTCATTACCTTAAAGATGTTTCATGGAAATATATTCATTTTGGAATCATTTCCTTTGAACTGAAATCTAATTCCAACTTTTCCCTGCTCTTTCTCTTTCTTTTAAGGTTAACAATTCTTCAAAGCAACTTTATAACCACTAAATGGTAAGTTTGTTTCGATATCAACCTTCATATTCAATACCAAATTGACCCTAAAAACCAGCTAAAAGCACTTAGAGGTTGCTCTTGCCACATAATGCTGCCACAACAAAACAACACAAAACAAATACAAGTTGATAATAGAGTTGTCTTCTAATTGAAGCAAAAGCACACACAAACACACAAACAAAAACAACAACAACAACAAAAACTTACAACCTATAACAAATAAACATTTTTGGGTTTTTCTTTGTGGTCATATATATATATATACAATATTGACATATCAATTTCCCCGCGCCATGTAAACATATCAAATCGATCGTGCAACTTGTCATGCCCAAATAGTAGATCGAAAATGCCAAATGCTTGTCAGACACTAAATGAAATTGTAAACAACAAACACACTGAGAGTGAGAGAGAGGGAGAGGGAGGGAGACACACTGTGACGCATTTGTGTGGAGAAGAAATTAACACGAAATCGAGCATTGAACAAACAAAGCTTGGCAAACATTGAAAGAGTTGAAAGAGTTGGCAAGTTGGCAGGTCTCAATTTGATTTTCCAGACTCATAGACCATGTTGCATGTTGTTGTTGTTATTGTTGTTGTTGTTGCTGTTGGGCTTTCAACGCCTGCGCAAAAGTCAAGCGCGACAAGCGTCATAAATTGAACTACAACATGCTAAACAATGCTTGCCAACAACAACAACAACAACAACACGACTTTGACTTGGACTTTTGTTGTCGTGCATTTTGCAGCCACACCCAACAACAACAATTTACTCAATACACACACACACAGATAGATATGCATCGATACTTAGCATGGTTCCAGGTTCAAACTTGGGGTCTCTCTTTGCTCTAGTTGCTACATACGCTCCCCTCCACTCCCCTCCCCCCTCGTCACTTTGTTTGTATGGCGCATTCAGCCGTCAACTTATTGAATTTCACACGCAAAATGGAGTGTCTAAGTGGTGTGTCTAAAAGCTGTTGCGCCGTTTTGTTGCAAGGTGATCTAGAGCTCCACCTATGTAGACAGCTTTTACAAATGCGATCGATCGCTTAGTCATGTATGTATTCATGTGTGTATGTGGATCAGTTTAGAACTGCAAAAGTTTTCAACGCCAACTCCAGCTGCGTTTTTGTGTTTTTCTTGTTGTGCAGCACTTTGAAACTGATTAGAAAAATATATACGTATATATAAGTACAGCTATGTATAACAGACTGTAAACATGCATCGATAATTGTATAAACATATGTGCTTTCAGCTGGAAACTTGTTAGCTTGAGAGTGAACATGTTTAGTTAGATGGTAAGGGAAACTATTGAGTTGGAATTTAACGTATAACTTTGAACTCATATTGTTAGAAAAAGTTCTTAATGATTAAGCTTCTACACTACAGCGTGAAAAATAGTTCTAAAGCTTAGTAATCTGTTAAAACAAAGTTATCTTGGTAGCTAGATCTAGATTAAGTTTTTAAGTTCAGTTATGTTCTTATAGAAGAAGAAAGCTGTTGATTGATAAGTTCTTGATAATCTACATTCTTAACTTCTTGAAATTGTAATGCCAAGAAATCTGATCATTACGTGTCTTGATCCAACGTTAAGCCAAAAGTTAAACCAAGATTCGCTTTTAGTTTTGACTTCAAGTAAGTTGTAATAGAAAGAACAAAGATGGAGATTGTATTGTTCTTCAAGTTCTTCATACTAATTTTATATGAAAGATGTTCTTTATACATTTGCATTCCACCTTTCTTAACCTTAAGACTTGAACTTAAATTAGCAAATATGTGGTATGTGATATATGTGTGTATATTGAACTATAGAGAATATTGATTGTTTGCACTAACAAATAACTTCGATATACACACATATATTATAATTATATGCCTGGGGGTCTTCTCTTTGACCCGCTTTATTTTGACACTCAAAGTGCTGGCAAATAATCATAATAATAATCAACGAAGAACCTTAATGAAGAGGGCTGTGCACATTTGAAGCGCATTTAAAGTTGAGCGCAAGAGATGCATTGATAATTATAAATATTCATGCAACACACATAGAAAATATATTCCCAGTGTGGCATTTACAACGCATATGTGTGTGTGTGTGTGTGTGTGTTTCTATAATAAAATGCAAATGTGTCAATTAAAGTGTGCTTTATTTTGACAACAGCAAATGAACCCCGAACCGTCTCTCTGTCCACTGCCTTGCTCCAGTTGGGCTTGGACAGTATTGCGTGGATGTGGTATGAACGGATAGATAGATAGATAGATGGATAAATATATGTATATATATGTATATATAGACAGCAAGCAGCAAACGCTTGGATGTCAGTTTGATGTGTTGAGTGTTGCTTGCTTGCCTTGCTTGCTTGCCTGGCGTTGCCTGCCTTGCTGGTTGTTGACCTCACTCAATGAAAGTACACACACACACACACATACACATCGAACGCACACCCACAGTGACAACAAAAGCGTAGTTTCACTTACAATTAAATGACGTCGACGACATTTGTACAATTGTTTGCCACAATAGCAACGGGACATCAATAAAAACGAGACCCAAGCGAGTGTGTGTGCGTGTGTGTGATTGTGCTTTGTGGTTTGCTACAAAAAGGCCAACGATCGGTCAATGTGCTAGTTGTGCCCGCATCACAACACACACAATACACAACACACATCGCATCGCATCATAACGCATTGAATCAGCAATCAAATCGCTTCAACCAACTTATGCAATCTGCGAGAGAAATATATTTAATTGAGTTATTATTACAATTTGCATAAGCAAAAATGACCCACCCTCGATTCGTAATTAATCAAAACCCAAAAGCGCCACACGTGCGCAACACACACAACAACTCACTCGCTCTCTTCACCGCTCTCTCTCTCTTTCTCTCTCTCTTTGTACATTTTTGATTGACGCAATGCATCGAAGTGGCAACGTTGCGGTTTCCGGTCGTCTGCTCTTGCCCCACTCGTTTCAGTTGATGTTGTCCACGGTTCGGTTCGGTTCGGGTTTGCTTTGCTTTGCTGCACACACACACACACACTGACGAATATTTATGCTTATTGACGTTTGTCAACAATTTATTTAAATTTATTGTGACAGCCTTTATTTTTTCTTTTTTTGCTCTCTCAATCTCTCACAACTAGCACAAAGGTATGCAGGTTTGTAGTACAATACTAAATATATGTAAAAATATATATGCATATGTATTTATATGAATGTTAAAATGTCTTCTGTCAGTTCTTGATATATTAATCGAAGAGGGAACACAGAGAGAGAGAGAGTGAGGGAGAGTGAGGGAGAGTGGGGGAGAGTGGGGGGCGTTAATCAAGCGCAGCTGATAGACGCCATATGTGTGTGTTATTCTTTATATGTATATATGCAGGTGCATCAATTAAAAAATTTTGAGCAGGGATGCAACTTCAGAAAATTAGTTAAACACAATTGATCATGCTAAATATGAGAGGCGTATCCAAATAGTTGAGCATTATGTTATAGACGATCGATCACTTAGTACGCTAATTAGTGAGAAATGTTTAGCTAATGAGAGAGGAAATGAAATTTTATGTATAAACAGGCCAAAAGGCGACTAGCAGCAGTCAGTTGCCATAAAAGTTGCATACCTGAACAGTTCAGACGTGAAAAACTTAGCTCAACTCAATTCTCATATCGCGAGAATATTGTAAATATATGTTTTAGCTTATACCAAATATTTTTGAAATCATTACTCAGTAAAATTTATATTTGTGCATTATATTTTCTTCATTTCTTTCGAAACTTTTACTTGCTTGATTTTTAATAAATATTTTTCTATATAGCAAGTTGATATATTAATTTAACACTCAATATCTTATTGCAATTGTTATTTATTTTATTAAGAAATTAATTGATTGAAAGAAAATACTTAAGACTTACCTTAATTGTATCAGCTTTGCCTATATTTTCTCTTGTAAACCAATCAGATGTCTTTCTTTCCCACACATGAGCTATATATTGACCTATTTTACAGACTAGACTAGCTTTTGCCTGTAAATCACTTGAAGATTCCTCCTTTTGCTTTGTCCAATTCTCTGGAAAACAGCATGACTAATGCAGAAGTTCTCCTGCTTTTGTTTTTATTGTTTCCCAGGAACTTTTAACTGAGTTGCAATCATCGATGACTAAAACGCAAACGCAAAAGTTTAGTTTAATTCCTTTTGCATTTAATTTATTGTTGTCTGTGCCTGCGGCCAACTGAACCTTAAACGCAACCCTTTTTTTGTTGTTGCTCCTCTGGTTGTATGCTACGTGCAACCTGTGCTACCTACCAACAACAACAGCAACAAACTATGCGCACACATAAATCATAATCGTCGGCGGCGAGTTACCCAGAAACGGTCAAAGATACACAGCTATCTTCATATACATACATATATATTTATATTGAAAGCGAGAGAGATATATGTAGAAAATGGCAGTCAAAGTTTTTAACAAGCATTTAACGATTTAATTTGGCAAACACAAAGAGAAAGAGAGAAAGAGCAACAACAAAAAAAAATAAATAAATAAAAAAGGGTTTCAAGAACTCTAACCAACGGATATTTATGGATTGAAGGCGCAACCTTGCCAAAAAGAAGCAAGAAAAAAAATAGTGCAGAATGCCGCGACTGGGGAATTGCTAACTGCGGCAACTGTTGGCTGAAAGTAGTTGTTGTTGTTGCTGTTGTTGTTTTTGTCGTATTGGTATCCCATATGCAAAAGTGCCCTAAATGACCGAAAGGGTTAGAGAGAAAGAAAGGCCGGCTACAAATGGACAGGGTTTTGTGTCCCGTATGGGATGTACCACATCTGTATGTGCCTGTGTCAGTGTGTGTGTTTGTGTGTGTGTGTTGAACTGCCGACTGCAAATGGAGCACATAAATTATATTCCATTCGATGATATTTGCGTTTTGCTGCTCTTTACTTAAAAAAAAAAGCAAAAATAAAGGAGCGCAAAGGCAAAAAAGGGACCCCGTGGACCGACGAGGTACACACACAGGACTCCAACGACCGGGAATGGAATATTCTCATTTTTTTTCTTCTTGCAACTCGTTGGCCAGAGTCAGCAATTTGCTATGGCCATATTTCTTTTTTAGACTTCACACACACACACAGATGTGTATTTTAATGTGTGTGCGTTCGGTTTTTAGTTATTTTTTTGCTCTTTGTGATACTCCTTAGCTATTAAAAGCAAATGGGTTTAAGTTAGAAGCTCATATATAGTTTAAGTAACAGTTGGCGTTAAGGACTTTACAGTTAAAAGATTAAATGAACAAAATTCCACTCGTCTTCGTCTTTCCCTTCGTCTTTTCGTTGTCTTCTTGCATTGTCATCCACTTTTGAGTTTCTAGTTCATTGGGCAGTTACTTTGTAATCAAGAAAGGAAGTAGTGGGTATCATTAAGTCTCTTCTTTTCGTACAATAGTTTCCTTACATGTTTTGCTATTTGCTTTCGACATTTGTGAAATGTGCCTTTGACTTTGGCAACGTTTTCTGGCTGCTGCAGCTGAGTTTGGGTTTCAAATTAAAGGATTTCGAGGCTCGACCGCAATCATTTATCGACTCGTAACGTTTTGGCTTCCATTCATCTATGCTATCTGGCTAAGTAAATGCGCCATAATTTATGTTGCCTGCACCATTAATATATATATATATATATATATATATATATATATATATATTGTAAGCTATGTACATAAAACATTCTGCGGCTAGGATACGATATTTTTTTTGTTTCTGTTTGGGCAATTTTTTATCTTTTGCTGCTAATTGCACTTCTCAGCAATTGATTTAAATTATCTACCAAATGTGCAACATAACTGATTGCGTGTGTGTGTGGGTGTTTTATTTTTGTTCTAGGTTATTTATTTGTTTGTTTTTATTATATATATATATATAATAAATATTTCATAAATTAATGGTCACAATTGGGGTTAACCAGCGTTGAAAAACCGTTGCAATTAAGCTCCACATAAAATTTACAAATTATTATCAAAACAAGAGAAGAAAAAAAGGGGAAATACAACAACAAGAGTTTCGCAAGTTTATTAAAAACTCTGTCACTGGCATATGCGAAATGTATTTTAATTGTTGTCATTGGATTTTGCATTAATTTGACATAAACAAATGCATAAATTACAATTTTATGTGCTGCAAAACATTTTAAATGCATTTTTATTGCATTATATCCGCGCCGGCGCCGCCTGTTGCGGTTTTGTATAAAGGATTTTCGCATAGATTCCACAATTTGGATTTAACTTCAGTTTTTTTTTTGTAAATCACAACAAAATCTAGCGAGAATTTAGTTGGAAAAGTAATCAAACAATTTAATTATTATTTGTAGTTAATTAAGAGCTAAAGTTCTTATGAAAAAATATGTTTTTTATGCACTTGAAAAGTGATTGTTCAGGTAACACATGAAAGGAAGCATATTCGACGCGATTAAGTATATATATTCCTGATCAGCATCGCGAGCTGATTCGTTACAGCCATGTCCATCTGTTTCTGTCAGTTTCCTAACTATCAAGCTGAAGCTTTTGTGAAGTTCTTCTTTTTGATGCAGTTAGATCATCTGTCAATATCGGCCAGATATATGAACAAGATTTTACTACGAATAAGTAAGCTTTATAATGTGCCCTTCCTAACTTGCTTTTAACTATCTTTGCTGCTGCTTCTAACTTTTTAATATGTTTTAATATTATTTAAGTTGATGTCTGTCTACTAAAAATTATCTTTTGACTGCAAAACAGCTTTTTAGTTTGTTGTTGCTCCATTAATGACATATAACTAGGAGGAGAAGGCACAAACAGCAACTTGTTAGCCATAATGGCCAGTTAATTAAACATTTAATTTATTAACAAACAGTTTTGTTGCTATGGCAACTGCAACGACTTTTAAAAGCTGCTGCTGTTTATTTTTCATTGAGGCGCATTAAGTAGAAGTTGAAGCATGCAACAGTGAACGGAACGGAACGAAATGAGTTGACGCTGATGTTTTATTATTTGTGGCAGCAGCAAAAGCATCTTAAACTTTTTAATAGTTTAAAAGCACACACACACACGCATACACACACAAACTAAATATGAAAACAAATTAAGACTGTAAGAAACACAAGAGAGAGAGAGAGAGAACTCTTCTTCTCTTCATCATACTTTGAATACGTTGATTTGTTTGCCCCAAAAGCTGGAAATTGAAATGCTCACTTTGCCCAAGCGCCCCCAAAACAAATTGCACTTAATTGATAATTAGCCGAAGCGCAAGCAAGAATTTTTTTTACTCACTGCCACAGATTATATAGTATATATATACAGTTCTGTTCCGTTCTGTTCTGTTCTGTACTGTTCTGTTCTGGGGCAGCGCTTAAAACTAGAACACAGTTTTGTGAACGAGGCAAACTAAATTCGAACTGCAACAGTTTAACTAGGCTAAAGCCGATTTGAGCATAGATAATGAACCATAATAATGCTGTGGCATTTGGCAAAACAAAACTGGTTGGATACGTGAATAAAGCATGTAAAATGGTTTTATATCGAAACAGCTCGACTAAAGGATACCCTAAACCCTTGACCTTGTACTGATTGGCTAAAACTTCAATCTTGCATATCTCCGGTTTTCCTTAACCGATTTCGATGAAGATCTTACAACTTTTCCTTATTGTGTCTACAGTTTCCAAGGTTTTCCAATCTAGGATTTAGTTTTTATCGATTATGTGTTTATCGATAAACAAACTTGTTCCTCCTATAGTAAAAGAGAGTTTAAGTCGTAAGTCCTTAGCTTTTATACTCTAAGAGATCAAGGCGTGCATCCAGATTGACAGGCTGACAGGTGGATAAAGGTTTTATCGACTCGTCTGTTGATGCTGATCAAGATAATATTTACTTAATGGTATGATAATTTCCACACATTAATTATTCCCTTTTAGAGAAATGCATGTGTGAAAAGAACTAGTAAAATAATGATGTATTTAAAAGTGTTATCTTCTGCACTTCCCTTTACCGACACATTCAAGTGCTTTTAAAAACTACTTTAATTTCAATAAATTTTCATTTTTATTGCACATTTACGGCTTATATTGCCACTTTTGTGTGTGTTGGGCCATTAAGCAAATTGCTTGCTTGCAATTCTTAAGCTCGTCACCCACTTAAAACCGAAACCGGGCAGAACAGCACACAAATGACCCATAAGATGCGACATTGCTCCAGATTTCTTTGTATTTTGTATTCTTCACTTGGCTTGGTTAATATACTTACTTACTTTGGCTTGGGCTTGGGCTCAATTTATGACTTTTAAGAATTGCATCGCCCATATATCATTATAATTGTCAATAATCGTTCGATTTATTTATATTTGCTCATATGTGCTATGGCATTTTATGGCCATTTGCCGGGTTGCGAAACGGAACTCATAAAAACTGCGACAGTCTTTTTTATTGTATCTTTTGCAGCTGGCTTATAAATCATGCGAATAAATGTGAAAGCAGCACAGCCAAAAAAAAAACAAAACAGAGTGTAAAGAAATAAGGATAAATGTGGGTGAACTTGAAATACCCTTTTTGTGCAAGCTGAGCGAAGTGTATAAATAGTTTGGAAAGTTTTTCAAGAAGAGTTACTAAACTTTGACATTATATCCCACCAAGGTCAGTTACAATAAGACAAAGCAACGTCTCAATTATGGCCTATATGTTTTTCTGATTTATAAGCTATATTATTGTTGACTTTCCATTCGGTAGTTTTAGCTTGAAAGAGTAACAAAAATTTAAACAAACTTTAACTTTTGTTTTAACTGCGTTGCAAATTTGCTTTAAATTTTATAATATCCTTTTTTTTTTTCAGTCATTTATCAAACAATAGCCTTATGTTTTGTTATACAAAATGCGTTGCTGAGTCGTAACATTTTATTAGGCATAACATTTTGCCTTTTTTTTTTGTGCCTTTGGTTAGCGACGCATTTGCATAAGCGCAGTTTTGAGTCACGTTATTATTATTATTATTCTTGATATATATATATATATTATTATTCTTATATATATTTGGAACGTTTTGGTCTCTTTGGGGCTTAGATCAAAGGGCCGTGTTGGTATTCAATATTTAAAAAGCCCTTAAAGTCAAGGTCACATGGCCAAAAGCAACAGTCTCATTCAGCTACCGTCAAACAAACAAACAACCAAACAAGAATTATGAATGAAAGCGGCTGAAGAGAGAATATTTTGTTTTTTTGTGCGTTTGCCCCCCAAACTAGCTAACTGTCAGCAGCGGTCTTAACTTTACAGCGTTGCATGAATAAGAATTTAAATAATTTATAAAATTTGTTACTTATGGCGCCAGCGAAGAACCCTGCCATAAACAGCCCCGACAGGCATGCGAAACAAACAAAAAACAATGCTGTGAATATCCCAAAAAAAATTGCTGCGTTACGGTGGCGTATGCGTAATCCGAAATACCGGTAAACGTGCCTCACTCTCTCTCTCTCTCTTTGCTTCGCTTTGCTTCTGGCTGCTGCTTCTTACCCAGACTTAAGCTACACGGAAGTCGTCCACCTTGCCCCCTCCCCCTCCTCCTCCTCCCGCGAGACACACATCTTGCAACTGCCGCTACAGCTTTTGTGTTGTGGCGTGTGTTTTATTTTTAACGAATTTTTATGATGTCTATGGAGCAGACATTCTTTGTGCCACCGCCGTTTGGTACATTAAAAAGCGTCTACTGGGTCCACTCCCAACCACCTCCCTGACCCTCATCCTCCCGCTCTCTCCCCCTGCATATTTTAGTGTGTAGAGTGGCGTAATTTTTTTTTTGTTTTTTTTTGTCTCTTCTTTGGGAGCGTGTGATAATAGCATGAGTTTTATGCTAAATGGAAATTTTTCAGCATGCAATTTGCTTAGCTTAGCTGAGAGTCTTTGAAAGTCAGGCACCTGTGACAGCTATCACCAAACTCCCTCCCCCCTCTCCCCACCGACACACCACTCTCTACGCTAGTCTATTGATTTGTCGCCGCTGTTACGCTGTGCGTATGCGTAATCCCATTGACTTTAGCTCGCCTGGCTGCCTTATTTTTGCGTAATTTAATAACTTTGTTTAACATAATTGTCAATTGAAGCGGCGACATCACCGTTTATAGGTCGTTTAATGCCTCACATCGACATCGATAACATCGATAACACCGTCATCGCCGTCGTCGTCGTCGTGGTCGTTGTCGTTGTTGCGGCTTAAGCCCATCCACATAAAGTGTAATGAGCTTTGAAATTTGATAAAAAAAAAAGAAAAGCAGGAAACAAAATAAACATGCTAAATAAAATTGCTGCTAATGTTGCGTTGGACGCGAAAAAAACACTTTATCAGTAAGCTTAAATAATCGTAAATTATTCCCTTTGAAGCATGTCCTTTAAGTACTCAAAAAGTAGCTAAAGTAGCTGAAGTCTGTTTGGCAATCACAAAGAGTTAAAGTTGTGGATCATCAAGCCAAAAACTCTTTGCTTAAAGATGTTTGTATTAACTATAACTTCAAATTTCGAAGATAAAATCGTTTAACCTAAGTTTTTATGAGTTAACTTCTTCATTATAGTTATATATATACTCAAATCAAGTTAAGTATTTAATTTTTAGCTTCGCTTCCCTTTAAATATTCAAGTTCTCTCAAAACATATTAAATTTATCGATTTTTCCCCTAATCAACGCAAGGATATTCGATAGCAAAAAGCTCAGCCTCGACTGATACTACTTCAATATACATTTAAGTCTGGCCAAAAATGCCAAGTCATTTAATATTTAAGTAGCTGGAAAGCATTTTGACAAAATTGTTATGAATTTGTCACACACACACACACACACACATACACATACACATATATAGAAGATATTTTTGTTGAGTTTGGGCGTTATAAAATTTTAATTAGTCGACTGTGCGCTGCATGCCACCAATTTGAACTGTTTGGCAAAAGTTTTATGGCACACAGTGCGTATGCGTTATTCATACGACCTGAAACTCGAATGTGATACGAGCTTCAACTGTGTTGCTATGCTTTTGATACCCTGCAATAATTTTAGGTGAGTTTCATCTTAATGAATAGTATGAAAGTTATATAATAACTGATAATAGAGTACTTTTCAGTCTATAGCTTAATACTTGACGAACGAATTTTTACTTATTTTATACTTTATAGAAGGACTCAAGTGCAGCGTTGTCGACATCGTCATCGTTGTCGTTGTCGTTGTCTTTGTCGTTGGCGGCGTTGCATCTTTTACACAAATGACAAACTGACGTACGTGACATTTATGCGAATTGGCAGCTGCTGTCAAACGGCGATGAGGCAGGCCTGCGAGCAACATGCAGCATGCAGCATCAGCAGTAGGCCTCGCCACATACACATATAAATACATACATTTATGCATGACGATATATATATTCATATAACCGAGAGCGAGAGCAGAAGCTGTGCACATAAAATGTATGCCAACTTTATATGTGTATCGTATTGTAGCGTCGTAGTATGTATAAAATTTATGTCAATGCTTAATGATATTTGTATGGGAGCTTTTAGTCGAATCTTTTGAGTGGCAAGTGTTTGTGGTTGAGAAGGAAATATGCAAGGATATTTCCATTGAATTGAATGACATTTCAAGGTTCTGCCACTGACTTTCTTAAGGACATGTCGCCGCTTTGTTTAAGTGTACTGACTGTCCCTGATTTTCAATGCTGCCACAACAGAGCGAGAGTAAGGCATGACAGAATTGATGATTTTAATTGCAGCTTACTTATAAATAACACAACACAATCCAACTTAACGAATCCTTTTAAGTTTATTTGCCTTTCTTTTTTTTGTTTTTGGTTAGTGTGTGTATCGTTTCATTAAAATGTAATGAAACCTTTTTCGATCGATTGCGCATAAAAATGTTTGCTATTAAATTTTAAATACACACACACATGGAATGTCTATGCACGTGTGCTTATATGTAGGTATGTGTGTGTGTGTTTGCAATAAAATGAAGTTGAACAAATCGCATAATAAAACGAAGAAGTACAAGATACACAAAATGTATGGCACATACGACTTTTTTGTGGGTTCTTCCCTTAACATACAAAATTTTTCGGTGTGTGGCCATAAAATTTTCGGCAAATGTCGTTTGATACGTACACGCTTATCACACACACACACACCCACACACATACACATACACATGTATATTATTACGACTTCATAATGTGAGTGTATGTCCTTGTGTAATGTAAACGTAACGCACATGTTAAAAGGGACACAGAGGAGACACGCAAAAAACCGCACAACAAATATAAACATATCGAACACAACAAAACCAACACACACACACACACACACAAACACGGCAACAACAGCAGCAATTCGTGGAATGACAGCTACAATAATAACCCCATCACGTATACGCAGCGTTGTTGTGCGGCTGCCACACACGTGTGCGCCGTATCCTGAGCTCGTTCTGAAGTCCGCGACTCGCCTTTGATAAAATGACATTAAGAAGTCGTGACAATGCCACCTAACTGAACATCTACCCAAAGAAAAGAGGAGACGCAGCCGCCGCCGTTGCCATTGCCGTTGCCAAAAGCCGTCAGCTTGAGCAACACTCGAGTTCAAGTCAAGGCGACAACAACAACAACAACAACAAACAGCATCACATCGCACACTGTTACACAATTCAGTTAAAGAATAATGAAAAAATATGAGATGAGCTTTGAGGTTTAAGCAAAACACCTAAAGACATTGTCAACTTTTTTTGACATTTATTGGAAATATTTCGAATAAAAATTTGTTAGTTATCAAATAGTTGAAGTGGATTTTACTATTTTCACTAGAATGGAATGCATATTGCTGTTGTTTTATAGTGTTATATATATTTATGTATATGACTTGTATTTAAATAATCGAATTTACTATTTTGGATAGTTGGACACGTTTGTTGCTTCGATTGCCAACTATGAATATGTTCAGATAATTTAACTTGTTGTAAGTTTATCTGGATTCTTATAGGGCTTTACCTTAACCTTACGCTTGTGGTTACCATTTGCCACCAAAATTTCTGTTTCATCATTTTCATGCGTTTTGGCACCACTGTGCGACATGTGGTGTGTGTTCCTGTCCGTTTGGTATCGGCAAACCAGGGCTTCCAACTCTATTGGCTGTGTCGTTTCACTCAGTCACTCACGCGTCCGGGTCTATCTGCATTGTAATGTCCTTTGAGATACGACAAAAGCGGCGATTCCGCTCGAAATATACTTTGGCATTAGGGGATGGAGTTGGTAGCCAAATACTCTACTCTCATTGTACAGTTGTGTCAACAATGTGAACGTGCTAATGTGCACATTAGATGGAGTTTTCCATTTTTGTGACAGTGTGTGTGTAAAGGGGGTGGGGTGGCTTGAGGGTGTGCGCCAAATTAAATAGAATTTCTATGGCAGCACCCTACCGAAAAATGTTGCTGTGGTCGCCAGTTGTGTGTTGCTTGTTGTTTGGGCAATGCCGGCATTAAATTGAATTTGTCTAATGACAAGTTGTTGCTTTTTTTTCGGGAAGAGGGGGCGGGGGTGGGTTGAAAACGGTGTCATTCTAATGGCGACCAAAAGTACTGAGAGCACAATAACTGTTTGCCTAATGGTCGGCAGTTAAAAGTAACTACTATAAGCTACAGGTACACCCTAGAGAACATAACTATGGGGACGAACAAACAACACGTTTAGATATCAACAGTGGGCAATAGTTAAAACAGTTTTGTGGTTTGCCAACAATTACTATTTCCTAGTCTTGCTTGCCACCCCCCCATAAAATAACATAACCAATGCAAAAACTCATGTTGCAACATTCAAATGGCCTTTTAATTGTGATCAAGTTTGAAACCTATTCCTGTATGTATTTTTCAAGGATATTGAAAGGAAATTGCAAGGAAACAATCGTTTTGCTGTGACTAAGTTGAGACTAAGTGGAAATATCAATTTTTAAGCAATTAAAATACTTAAATCAACTGAATCAAATCGCATTTATGAAGCTGTTGCATCTGTTCTTACTTTTTTTGATAAGATATTTATAATCTTTAATATTAGTAATGACTCAATTGGTTTTTGTACTAGCTGCTTGCTTGGACTCGTTTCGTAAGCAAGTGTCAAAACAAAATATGAAATTTAAGCTGATTTTAGTAAAGAAAGAACCAACTTCCCACAACTAGCTGCAGCCTCTAGCTAGCTATACGGTTGAACAAAGAAAACTCATAACGTATGTGTGGATAGTTGAGATTTTCCGACACAGATAACAGCAGCAGCAGCAGAAGCAGCAGCAAAACACGATGACGTTGACCAGAAACACAAAAAGCGGGAGCCGTAGGAAAAGCAGAAGCAGGACACGACATGCCAACGGTTACACAGATATTCATAGCTATAGCTAAAGTTGACCAACCGCCCCTGCATTACGTTGGTGTGTGTGTGTGTGTGTATGTGTGTGTCCGGGTTACGAAAATTGTATGAATACGAAAGTGATGAAAAGTCGACGATAACGTGCCAAGGTCGTTTCCGGCCGCGTGCATATGAACCGTACTGCCGAGCAAGCGCCCAACCACCCCCATTCACCCTTCCGCCCTTCTGAAGTTCTAACAATGCATTGTGGTTAACCAGCCACCTCCCCCCCGCCCAGAGCAGACCCTGCCAAGGCGTTTAAGTCTTTAAGTAGGAAACTCATTGTTGTGGCCATTTTCAATTTGCTTAATACTCGGCTATGGTATTTTTTTTTGGTTGGTTCTCCTGCCCTTAGATTTTCATTAAGTTGTTCTTAATGAGGCCTGTACCGAATAAGCCAACTCAGGTTGCACTTGAAATAAGCTAATCAGAGCTGGCTGGCATGAAACTCAAAACCGCTGAATTGAAATATGTTTTTGGAAACCAGTGCGAGAGATAGATGAGAGAGCATATTTAATTACCGCAGACGAGAACAAAAAAGAGAAGAAGAAAAGAGAAGAAAACCGTCAAAATTAATTATGACAGCTGTCAGTTGAGTGAGTGTGCCGAAGCTCAACCTGACAAACAGTTGAAGAGCAATGTGTATAGACGAGAGACAAAGACAATGACCGAGTCGAGTTGACTGCATTAATGAATGAATGAATGAGTGAAGAATGCATGATAATCATGAAATGGGTCAAGCATACCAAAAGTGACAACAGAAAGTCAGACAGTTAGTTATCTTCTTCTTCTTCTTCTTCTTCAGTTAGATTGGTTACGCTCTGTTATATTGTGCCTGAGGTCAGGTGTCCCAGCAACAACAACACAGTGTTGCATTACGGCACATTTAAACTGTGTCAAAATCGGTTAACCAGTTTAACGTTAAGCCACATTATAAACTTTGTTTCATTCTGTATATTATGTATCTATCTTTTATCTTGGCTTAAAGTGTACTCAAATCAGGTTGCTAGACGTAATTTTCTTTATCTTTGCGAATGGAAACCTTATATAACACTCAGTTGTAGCTATAATTGTCCATGCCAGCTGACTTGACAGATGTGTCAAATTCCTAAACTATAGTTCGGAAAACATTAAACGAATACATCACAAAAAATATATACATAAATATTCAGCTGTAGCAATGACTCAGCTTCTGTCTGCACGTGCCTCAACAAAACAAAAGAGAGAGAAAAAAGGTGTTGCTTATCCAAGTTGATCTCAAGTATCTTCTATATAGTACTATAGTACATACATGCATACACATGTATATTAGTATCTTTCACCCTCAACAACTCGTTCTCTCTATTCAGTCTATCTGTCATTCATAACGCATTTATGAAGTTGATTATGCGCCATTCTATGAACACACAATTGTCATGCATAATATCAAATACGAGTTGGGTGTCGGTTGGGGAAGTTGGGAAGGGGTATTTGCTAGTAGAAATATATAGAATTGTCTCGCTGATAAGCAAAATGGCTCCATGTCGGCGGTCCAAAATGGCAATTAACGCGCCAACTCGATTGCAACTGCGAGAGTTTTGGTTGCGTGGAGTTTTATGATACACATACACTCAGAGAAAAGCGTGTAGATAGAAGTTTGATCAAGCTTTGAAGTTGCTGGATTACAAATATGAAGAGTTAAGGTTTTTTTTCGCTGAGTGTAAACATACACGACAAGAGACAAGACAGATGTGTCGGACGGGACTTGATCGGCGGGGGGAGGAGGAAGTAGTTGAAATGGACGCATGCATAAACGAAATTAAGTCATTATTTTAATACGAGGCGTCGCCGACAGACGACGATGCGACGAGGCGCAGCACAGCGCCTTGTTTTGATATATGGCCGATGTTTTGTGTATGCATAATTTCATTATAATAAACGCACTACCGAAAACACCCTACGCGAACCTACGACTCCAACTCCAACTCGAACTCGAACGGACGGTCACACGAAGGGGAAAAGAAACATAATCGTAAGTGCGGCCTGTCCGCACGGTTGACCCGTCGATTATAAATGGACGTTTGTTTAAGTACGCGAAACGTCAACGAAGCATATATACATGCGCATATACTATATACTATATTCAAGAGGTTACTAGTACACAGGGTAGAGGCTGGGCACGCCTACCAGCTGCGAGCTGCGGGTTACGCCTTTATTTTTGAGACAAGCAAAAGACTTCCGTTACCGCCGGACCCAATTGGGCCATTTGCATTTGTCGCTTGGCTTAAGTCTTGCTCTACTTGTTTGTTTATCTCTATCTCACTTGCACCTCTCGCTCTCGCTCTCGCTCTTACTCTTTCTGTTTGTATCTCTTGATTACTTGCCTGCCTGCACCCACGTCATTTTGTGCGTAATTATGATAAGAAAAGGTTTTTACTTATGCTCGCCTCCTGCTCTCTACCTAGCCAACTTTGAAGCATTTCTACCTTTTTGCCAGCCTATTATTTCTCTTGAGCTACCGTTAATGTGGCCCGTCTGTTGTAGTTGTTGTTGTTGTAATGATAAACTACCTTTTTTGAGCTGCTAATGTTGTTGTTGTTATTATTATTGTACTAGCTGCTGTTTGCTCTTTTGCTTTAGCTGATGTTTTTTGTTTTTGTTCGAATTTGACATGGTAATTAACCCGCGACGCTCAACTTTGCCCATAACAATTGGCCCAAGTGTGTGTCTGTGTAAGCCAAAAGTTAACAATGTTTGTGTGTACGTGTGTGTGTGCGTGTGTGTGTGTGTTATGGCCATGTACGCTTCCTTAAATTAATCAACATTCACCGCTTCAATTTTCAATTAATTTTGCCATGTGACATTAATATATTTGGTTGCCTAATGATTTAAATAATTTGACTATCTTTAAAAGTTTTGCGATAAGCACTTAACATAATTTGGTAGCACAAAACAGCAGGAGTTTAAGATGAGTTCGAATTTTGAATACTCTTTCAGATACGATTGAACCTTCACTTAAGTTGCTTTTCTTGTGTTCAGCTTTCCCAAATAGTTTAGTTTATCTCTCGTTCTACACTATAATTTCTCGATTGCTACACAATTAATCTCGCTACGAATGTTCCAAGAATATAAAGCATAATTTAATAAAGCTGAGCAACAAATAAAGTAAGATTTCGCAGCGTGGGCAGCTTTTGTGATATCCACTTGTGATATTTAAATCGCCGGCAAAGCACAATGTTGATTTTATTAATTGGATTTGTGTAGCCGAAGCGAGTTTTTTTTCAGAGATGGAGGGAGATTGAGAGTTGCTACGAAAGTGTTAGATTGTTTGTTATTGGGCTTGTATTACAATTTTGATTAATGCCGCAATGGGCAAATATCGATGGGGCCTCTTGACCCCAGCTTCGATATTTTGTTGTACCTGTCGCAGTTGTGCGTTGTTTTGTTGTTTTATTGTTTGTTGTTGTCACGCCGCTTGCTAAACAAATACAATTTTAATTTTTCTTCTTGTACCACGGGGGGTCAGAATTTTCGAGATTTTAACTTATGCATGCGCATCTTGTCCAGTCCATTGGAGTCAAAAATTGTTGGTGGTGGCGCCTTCTGCACAGTTGGTTTTTTGGGATTTATTTTTTTATTAAGGTGTCACAAACACAAAAGCATTAAAAACCCAAAACAAGTCTGTTGAGAAATTGATTTCAAATTGAAATTGAGTTTTTAAGTTCAGTTCTTATCGAGTTTCTTTCTTTTTATTGTGCATCATCCAAGTCATTTGCTTAGGCGCCGAAATCGTAATCAAAATCATAAAAAAAATACAACAACAACTGAGGCAGAATTAAGAATCAAGCGCCGGAAAAATAGAACCGATTTTAATTGGTCTCCAAGCGGGATGAAAGAAGAAGGAGAAGAATAAAACCAGACGACAGCAATTGTGTGCCATAATAAATTCCTGCATATAATTGATGGAAATTTTATATATTTTTGTAATAATTTATGATGCTGATTTTTAGTGTGGGCTTCTTCTTCAAGTTTTTAGTATGATAACATAAACTATTCTTCTTTTCATAACTGGAAATCGTTCTCCAGCTATATTTTATCTGTGTGGTTTATGATGATCACAATACCAATATGATATTTGAGTGCCTATGTTTATTGGTTGGCCGGAAAACTAAAGTATTAGACAATAACTATTAAGACGCAGCGATTTTAATGGTTTATATTAAGTGCGTATGGAAAAGAAGTTTACGTAATATACTTTTTGTTGATATTAACTGTCTTTAAGCAACAGACAATTATTGAAAGCTTTGCTGTCTTGTCGTAATCGTATACTTTTAAGTTAGGAAACGTTCGCTCACATAAATTAATAACAAATTTAAAACAAATATATATCTGTTCGAGTCTGCACGACCCATCATTAATCACACGGCCCGAAAAGATATTTGCCTGTCTTGTGTCATTCTCAAGCCAAGCTCTTCCGCCACTCTTTCCCCTCTCGTAAACTATGTCTACCTTTGTATGTATAGCCATATCTTGTTCATAATTATTTGGCTGTTTTTTTCCTTTTCTTTTCTTTACTAGCGGCTTTGGTTCGTTTTAATTATTTGGCTCAGCTGCAGGGGCATAAATTATGTATAAACGTCTCTCTCTCGATATCTCTTTCTCTCTCTCATTCAGTTTTGTGTGGTGGCTCTGTGGCTTTTTGGCACGCGATGTTTCTTGTTTTAACTGTGATATCGTTTTGTTTATTTATTTTTTTTTTTGTGTTTTTGGATTTTTCTTTTTTTTTTGGTTTCCACAAATGTCAAGCCCTTTGCCTAGATATTGGGTCAATATGTCAGCGCTTGCATGTTTCGTTGTAGCCTCAGACATGCATTAATTATGTAGATAACTACGACTCTAACTCCAACGCCGAGTCCAACTTTGACTCTCTGACTATAACTTCAACTGCAACTGCGACGCAGAACTGCAACGAACGAAGTCAGAAAAATGAAAATAACAAGATTATATGCTGCAACAAGATCAATTCGACTTTTAATTGCTCTGTGTTCGTGGTAGTTGCAAAAAAAAGGTGATACAAGGTAGAAACTTAAGATTTTGATTAAAGGCCATTCTCAGTAAAGTTATCGATAACTTTATTTCTATGTTATCGATAACAATTAGTTCTTGTATATCTAATTGAGACTTTTTTTACCATAGTCAGAACAATTTAACTTCAAATTATCGATAAATCTTCATATTTTTCGATATACACATGTAATCGATAGCATTATGGGTTGTGAATACGAAAAACTTGGAAATTGCGTTTAGAAACAATCAACATAAAATCGAAAATCTGTGAAACTGTTCTTGAAATCGGATAAACAACATCGAAGATATCGAAAATCGTTATATGGTTTAGAATATTTTCTAGTCGCGCTTACTCAACTGGAGCCTTTTTAGTATGTTTTTCTTAAGAAACGTATTTTTCTTTATATGAAAGCCAACTAAATCTTTGATAGATTAAGGAGACCCAGTTTATTAACCAGTTAACTAGCTAAAAACTCACAAAAACAAAGATCAGCTTCCACACATACTAAGTATAGTGTGTGTTCGATATAGTTGAAGTGTGTCAGATTTTGTGTTTTTGCTTGCACGGCAGCACGTCAGATTCGAAAGTTCAATAATGTTCAACTCCCAGTCCGTCTCAACCCCACCAAACATTTGCAACTCTGGCGACAAGTTTTTGCATTTAGTTTTGGCTAAAAAACGTTGAGGAGCTAATCAAGATACATTTAATGCTAGCTAAATGCAGTTGCAGCTAATAAAAAAACTGCCGTTGTATCTACATTTGTTGAGCATTGAGTATAAATTATAAAATTTATCTGTCCGCTTATTGATGTTCAACTTGAGTTGAAAATTTATTTGACTGCAACGTCGTGTTTTATGCAAATCTGCATTTTTTTTTTTCAAGCTGAATTATGTTTTCATTTGTAGGCTCAAAGTTGATTAAGATTTTTCTCTTTCTTTTCTTCAACGAAAATTTATGCAGGTCGTGTGTTTGTTTGTTGTTGATGTTGTTGTTTGTTTGTTTTGATAGAAAACATATATAGATGTATATAAAAAGTGAAAATTAGTTGCATCTTTTTCACTTTCGAAATCTGTTTTTGTTGGCAACTATAATTTAAATGTAGTTTGTGAGATTTTTAAATATATATATTCAAAAGCTGATCTGTTAAAGTTTTTCCCAAAAGCTGATCAATTATGTATAGAAAAAGTTGTCAATTGGGTTTGTGTTAATGGTATAATTTATGGATGAATAATGAATGAAATCACTTTTCGGAGTTGATAAAAAAAAACTTAACGGATTAACTTTAAGCCAACATTAACTAAGAAAAGTTCATCAAGTCATTTGTTTAATATCTTAACACATTATTTATTTTGATTCTTTAAATAGAAATAGCTTTTATTAGTGTCTGGGAAAAAACTTAATGTTTCTTTAACAATGTTGTTCCCGCTATTAATAAAAAATATTTTTAAATACTTTTTGCATGCCACCTTGAAGTCAGCTTAAGTCTCGACGATAACTTGACAACTATTGCCAACTGCTAGTCTGACAGGCGGAAGTTTTGAACATTGTTCAGACTGTTTTGACAGACAGTAATTTGATATCTTTTTAGCTAGCTAATTTAATGTTTTTGCGGTTGAAAGCAGTTAAAGCAGCATTCAACATGCAACATTTGACTCATGCAACCCACGCAATTAAAATGACAACAGCAACAACAATAACAAGAACAATAACAATAACAAACAAACAAACAAACGTTCGACAGTTGTGGAAGTAATTAAGCAAAAATCAAAGCCAAATCAAAGTGCATGGCAATTGTCGCAGATTGGGGCTTAGTGTGGTAGTGGTAGAAGGTGGAGTGGAGCGGAGCAGATCGGAGGGGCGGGGCGGGGAGCAGCGATTGTCATTAATTTGTAGCGCATTTAAAAGCTGTTCGGGTGGGTTTTTATGCGCAAGGCGCATTAAGCCACAAGCTCAAATCCCAAAGACAAAAGGCATAGTGGGAAAAGCGGAAATTGGGGGAAATGGAGAAATACGAAAAAGCCAGAAAGCAAAGTCAAAACGATTATCTTAATTTAATTGTCTTTTATTTATGTCAGTCCTGGCATTTATTTTGCCAAATGGATTTACTGGCAGAAAGCAGCAGTAGCACTGAAGCTCCTGCATATTTATGGCGCCTCCACACACACACAACACACACTTACACTATGTAACTGTGTGTGGCTGCCTTCTTGCGACTGTCTGTGGCGGAGGCTCATAAATAAGCTCCATACGATAAACTGGCATTAGAAATTGACAAATTCAACTAAACCAAAGCCGCCACATATTGCCTTTTATCCTTATGTATAACCCCCCCGCCCACTCTCTCTTTCTCAGTCTCTCTTGGCAGTCTGCTGTTTATGTAAATTTTATCTTGTATCTTCGCGCATTGTATTTCAATGCCCCCAATAATCATAAAAACTAATTAATGTGCGTCATCGCTTGGATTTAGTTACAAGTACGTTGCTAAAACTTTTGCTCGTATAATTAACGTTCCAAGTTTCTTCTTTTTTTTTCGCCCGCCCAGCCGCAGGGGTGTAGTAACAGTTCGCCCCCCTTGCCATTCGAGCCATTGGCAGTCGTTTGTTTTTGCTTATTTGGCGCTCGATTAGCAGATAGCGCAGTGAAATTAGTAAATGAAGCTGCAATCTGAAAGGCC
Organism: Scaptomyza tumidula; assembly: GCA_035044465.1. Classification (NCBI taxonomy): domain Eukaryota; kingdom Metazoa; phylum Arthropoda; class Insecta; order Diptera; family Drosophilidae; genus Scaptomyza; species Scaptomyza tumidula. The sequence continues at coordinate 17,595,283 of JAWNNW010000444.1, forward strand.
ATTTATATATTTTCTCAGCTTCTTTCTTTTTCCTTTATTTTTGTAGTCATTTTATTGTTGTTTTTCGTTCAACAGCAACAAAAAGATGTAGAAAAAGTTGACAAAGTTTTGGTGCTTGTCCTGCTTATGGCCATAATCAAATTAAAGAACATATATATTTTAGTTGGCCAAAGGATTTGTTTGGATTACATGCAAAAAGGAAGAGGTATTTATTATGTATATTTATCGTTAATTGAAGGATATATACATATATATATTAGCTTAGTTCCTTTTTCGGACAGGCAAACCTTTGTCAAATATGGCAATCAATTCGATTTTTGACTTCCTCACTTATAATTTTGATCACAAGTTTTGTGGCTGAAAAATGTTTGATTTTCCAGTTGCTTTGATTTGGTGATGCCAATTAAAATTAAACAGGACATTGGACATTGAGCCAAAAACGTGCTGCTTAGCATGCTTAGCCTACCAGAAAGCAGTAGCTGAGCCTGAGCTTGAGCCTGAGCCAAGGATAATAATATATCAGTGGTTCTTCGGACCGGACATGACAGTTTTTGCCCGTTTTATTGGTTGATTTTAATTTGAGAAGCTCAACATGACAAAAACATCGATAACAATTTTCGGACAGCATCTCAGCCTCCCAGTTGGTTGTCCATTTCAGGCACAAGACATCGATACCAACGGGGAATGAAGAGAGAAGAAAAACGGAAAATTTGGCGCGTGTTTTCGGATGGGCTGTCATCTTTTTCTGTTTGTTCTTGAACCCCGCTGCTGCCGCTGCTGCTGCTTGTGCTGCTGGTTGGGAGAAGTCGACATGTCAAAAATGAGATAGAGAAAAAAATGTTTGACAAATAAACAGTTGCGAGATGGCCAAATTGCCTGCAGTTATTGTTTTGCCTGTTTTTATTTTTGGCTGCTGAACCTTCGTTTATGATGTCTTTGGGCGCTTTTGACCTTTTTATTCTCGTCCGTTCGTTGTAGTATATATATACATTTATATTTATACATTTCTTTTTTGTTTGCTTATGTGTTATCACATCATTTTCTTCACATTGCCGGACTACCTGTCGAATGCTGTTTTATTATTATTATATATATATATATTATTTTTTTTGCGCTTGTGAAAAACAGAAGTGAGCAAAAGTCGCTTGAAGGCAGGCAGAGGCAGGTTACCTGCATCAGCTTCAGCATCAGCATTAACATTTACAATTTCAACCATCGTCAGCGTCTCTGCTCATCTTTTTGGCTCCTCGACACGGGGGGTCGAGTCTTTGGGTCAGCTTTAGCAAATGGTCGTTAACTTATCTTGGGTCTAGATCGGGGCTAAGGTGCTAATGTGACAGCTACTTTTACTTGGACAGATTCACTTGACTTGAAATCAACTCAACATACCAAACCAAACTTTGCCTCATTAAGCCAAATAATAATATTTCATAATTCATTTTCAGTTTCAGTTTGCCCAACCAAAAGTCATTTATTAAATATAATACGAACACAGCTCTCGTCACTTGGGGCGCCACAAAGCCGCACACCACTCTCGCCTTCTCTCTCTCATTCTCTCTCTTTCTTATGATATATTGAAAATTTGTTGAGACATTTTGCGTATATAGTATGTAAATCAGCTTAGTGACGTAAATATTGGTCAATTATGACAAAATGCAATAATAATTCGTGAAATCGAATAATTGATTAGAAAAGTTAATTGAGCTAGTAATTCGTTAGAGTAGTTCTCTCTTTCTAGTCTTGAAAATCTTTGAAAAGCATTCTAGACACATTTTCATATATATTTTTATTGTCAGCTCAACTTTATGATTTGATTTGGTTGCTTAAATTCCCCAGAATTTCATATACTTCAATCAAATTACGAAATAATCACCTGAAATGTTTGAAATTGGCTTCCACACTTTTTGGCAGCCTTTTGCAACTCACTCAAAACGTTTTCGTGCCTGCTTATTTGCCATTCAATTCTACATTTCTCTCTCTCACTCACAGCCCACTCGAAAACATTTGAAGAGGACAACTTGTGGCTGGGTTTTGTGTTTTTGAACTTAATGCCGCACAGCTCTCTGTGTATAGCCCTGTGGCTATAATTACTATATGGCTGCCCGTTTTTGCGGTGTCTGCAACATTTATAAGTTTATCGTCTGATTGCTACCCATTCAAACTGCAGCCCCTTCTTTAAGCTCTCTGCAACTTGCAGGGCTGCTGTGAGTAGAGAAGAAAAAAATGAAAATGAAGAAGGGTCCAGACTTGACTTTGTGTTTTGTGTCTTCGTCTGGCCAAAAACTTTGCGTGTCCTTTGTGCATTTAACGGCTATTTCAAAAAGGGCAACAGCTTAGCTCCCCCCTCTTCGGCGTTGCCCGTTTAGGAATTAACCAAATTGTTGCAAAATTGTTTATTGCTGTTGTTCAAAAAATTATGAAATGATTATAATGGGTAAATGCCTGTGCTTTTGCCTGTGTGTGCCTTCAAACTGTAATCTAAGCCAAGTCAATAAACTTGCCCAACACACACACACACAGCAGTTTATTTAAACCACATTAGTGTGTTGCTCTTTCTCCATCTTTCCTCTCTTATGCTCTTCCTCTCTCTCTCCCTTTTCACCTGTGTTGTTAATTTGCGTATAATTACACCAAAAAAATGGTAAAAAGAAAAGTTTTGCAAATATTCTCATTATATATGCATATGTCTCTCTCGTCTAACCTTTCTCTCCCTCTCTCTCTCTCTCTCTCTCTCTGTTTGTCTTGCGTTGTGTGTGCTGTGTAAAATTATGCATTACAAAAACGGTTAAGTCCTTGCGGAAACCGGCCATAACACCTACAAACAGACAGGCAGGCAGCCAGACATGACTTGAGGCCATATTCATATCCATGTTACGGCTTACACATGTGCAAAGTTCATTCTCTCTCTATGTGTGTGTGTATGATAGTTGCGATAAAGAAAAACTTGCCAGACATTGGCCTGACTGGCTTGCTGCTCTCTCTCGCCCTTTTCCCTTTAACAAAATACGTGTTTATATGCGTGCATATTTTTTGTTGGTTAAAAAGGACTCAGGTAATTACCATGTTTGGCCAAAGGGTTTTTTTTTTGTTGTTTCGTTCGTTAAAGGGTTGGAGCTGTTGGGGTATTTTGTTGTGTCTGTGGGGCGGTACGACCTTCTATGCATACATTTACGCGTTAGGCGAGGCGCGTGCCAAATCAGTGTTTACCCTTTTATTTGTTAATGCTTGGTGTTAGGATAGATATCTCCCTACCAAAATCGAAAGAAACATCTAAATTATCAACAAGCCAAAATATATAATTTATGTTAACTTTTCAAGCTGTTAATAAAAAGTGCGTTTTAAGGGTTTTTTATAAAGATTTTTACCCAGAACTTTCGACTAAACTTTCGAGAAAACTTAATTCGTTTTAATTGCATATAATGTCATTATGTAATTTATTATATATCTCTTTTCTTTCTCTCTCTCTTTGTTTTTCTCTTTCAAGGCAAACGATCTGAACATTAGGTCTTTAAGTTAGATTTATAAAATAGATCACAACGTGAACCTGAAATTCATCCAAAAACTTATCAAGTGAAAGACGATAGATTATAATAACCTTAAAGTAATAGAGACATTAGATACTTTAACTTGTTAAAAGTAATTTTTCAATGTTTCAAAGACCTTTAGTAATATTTATTGCAGTGCAACCCTGGTTTAACACATAAATTGCTGTACCGCATACAAATTAAACATAATTTGGGTGTAACTTTACACTAGGAGCAAAAAAAAATAAATACATAGAAAAAAGGGTTGCCAAAGGGTGCTGCCCTGCCAATGCAAATTCGAATGCTATCTCAATTTTGTTTTATTTTTTTTTTGCTATCCGCCCAGTTCCCTAGGCCAGATAGTGGCTTTGGCCAGGCCGTAATCGAAAAGTAAAAGCCACCCTGTGTCTTTGGCGGGGGCTAGTACTATAATTTGTGGTCTTTGGTTGCCTTGAGGGCGTCTTATTTATGGCACGGCTTAAATATCAATGCAAGTTTTATGTATGTATGCCACTCGGAAAAGGCAGCCCTTTACCTGCCTGCTTAAAGCGGTGGTTGTTTGAGCTTGTTTCTCTGACTGTTACGCATTTATTGATATTGATACACAAGTTGGCGTTTTCACTTCCGGGCTTTTTATATTTCCACCTGTGCCATAATACTTTGCTTTTCGTTTCGCTTCGTGGCCAACTTTGGCTTTTGCTTAAGTATCCAACCTTACAATATATCTTCAATGAGCAGAATAAGGGGTGGGGGCGGGGTGTTTTTGGTTATTTTTGTGGTTATAATCGGATTTTATTGCAAATTAACGAGCCAAGCGAAAGAACCCTACACGACGCCGCCGCCGCCTGTTTGTTGTCTTTGCCTTGGTTATTTATACGATTTTTATTACCATTGTCGTCGTCGTCGTCGTCGTCGTCTCCGTTTGTCGTTCTCTTCGTGCAAGGTTGTCAGGCAGGTGTACTTACTGTACCTGCTTCTGTTCGAAATCCACTTCATTATCCCCTTTTTGCGAAAGAAAAGTTGCTCTTGCTACTTTTCTACTACGCTTCCCCCAAACCAAGCACACGCATTGCATTTATTATTATTATTACTATTATGTGTATTTGTTCTATATTAATTTGTTGCTATTGCCGCAAAAGGAGCTCAGCTCCTTTTAGTGGGCTCTCAATATTCATTAGTACTTTGATTTGTTATGGTTTCTTCTTCACTTCTTGGCCTTTGCTTAGATCTCTTCGTCTCTCTTTTGATATGAGTTCTTGTGTTGTTTTTATTAGCACAAACATTTTGATTACCGCACAAGACTTCAGACTACTTACTCTTCACTGTGTGTTTATTACTACGAGGGGGGAAACTAAGTTGAGGGGTGGTTGCTCTAACAACCAACAACATGTTGAACTAGTTTATTGGCAGCCATGTTATACAAGATTTTTCTCTTGCGGCGACTCTTTTTCCAAATATTTTCAAGCCATTTTTTTGATGCTCTTCTTTATTATTACCTGCCTTAGATGTTATTATCTATTTTGATTATAACTTTGATTGTCTTGGACCCTGGGTAGTTAACATATCGCCAGTTTGACCGCTACACTTTTCTAGGCATCTCGACAAAAGATCATGAAATTTCATACTCAGTTTTGCTTCATTCACGGTATTCACTGCGAGAAATCCATCCTTCGTAAGTCCATCAGTACAATCGTCCAAGCAATTACTCCATTGAGTTGCAAGTGCCTATAAATAATTGTTATCATCTTATGTTAATTGTTTTAAGCATATTAACCGTACATAACCAGCAAAAAGAGATGCAACAATACAAAATATCAATAAATATTTCATGTTTTCACCTCCAGAATTTTTAAACAAAACTTTAATTTATAAACTGTACTTTAGCTTTATATAGTTATTCGTAGGAACATAAGTCATGGTTCCATTTAATTTTAATTAGCTTTGCCGTTCATAAATAATTTGATATGTTAAGATTACGTAAAATGTTGGGTACCAGATTCAGCAATACAATCTTTTTCGTTCTTGGTTTACTCTCAGTTTTTGGAACTTAAGATTTGTTACTTATTGAAGAATAAGATCTTAGTTTTTGAAATAATCTTCAAAAACTTTAAAATGATCGATTAATCTTCCCATTTCCGAAATACGCATGTTATCGATAACAATAACATCTTAAGCAAATAATAACGATAATGAAAATCTGTAATCCATTGAGAAACATTTATTATTTAAATTTTAAAGTTACGATTTTGATCACTTTGAGTTTCGTGGTATCTGCTTTTTCGATTACCTGCTCTTAGATGTTGTTATCTATTTTGATTATAACTTTAAAATATATTGTCTTGGACCATGGGTAGTTAATATATCGCCAGTTTAACCTCTACACTTCTTCGAGCATCTAAACAAAAGATTATGCAATTTTATACTCAGTGTTGCTTCACTCTCTGGGGATATTCCATTTTTCGTATGTCCATCAGAACAATCGTCCATGCAATTACCCCATTTAGTTGCAAGTACCTGTAAATGATTGTTATCGTCTTATGTTCATTGTTTTTAACATATTTACCGTACATAACGAGCAAAAAGAGATGCAACAATACAAAGTATCAATAAATATTTCATGTTTTCACCTCCAGAATTTTTAAACAAAACTTTAATTTATAAACTGTACTTTAGCTTTATATAGTTATTCGTAGGAACATAAGTCATGGTTCCATTTAATTTTAATTAGCTTTGCCGTTCATAAATAATTTGATATGTTAAGATTACGTAAAATGTTGGGTACCAGATTCAGCAATACAATCTTTTTCGTTCTTGGTTTACTCTCAGTTTTTGGAACTTAAGATTTGTTACTTATTGAAGAATAAGATCTTAGTTTTTGAAATAATCTTCAAAAACTTTAAAATGATCGATTAATCTTCCCATTTCCGAAATACGCATGTTATCGATAACAATAACATCTTAAGCAAATAATAACGATAATGAAAATCTGTAATCCATTGAGAAACATTTATTATTTAAATTTTAAAGTTACGATTTTGATCACTTTGAGTTTCGTGGTATCTGCTTTTTCGATTACCTGCTCTTAGATGTTGTTATCTATTTTGATTATAACTTTAAAATATATTGTCTTGGACCATGGGTAGTTAATATATCGCCAGTTTAACCTCTACACTTCTTCGAGCATCTAAACAAAAGATTATGCAATTTTATACTCAGTGTTGCTTCACTCTCTGGGGATATTCCATTTTTCGTATGTCCATCAGAACAATCGTCCATGCAATTACCCCATTTAGTTGCAAGTACCTGTAAATGATTGTTATCGTCTTATGTTCATTGTTTTTAACATATTTACCGTACATAACGAGCAAAAAGAGATGCAACAATACAAAGTATCAATAAATATTTCATGTTTTCACCTCCAGAATTTTTAAACAAAACTTTAATTTATAAACTGTACTTTAGCTTTATATAGTTATTCGTAGGAACATAAGTCATGGTTCCATTTAATTTTAATTAGCTTTGCCGTTCATAAATAATTTGATATGTTAAGATTACGTAAAATGTTGGGTACCAGATTCAGCAATACAATCTTTTTCGTTCTTGATTTACTCTCAGTTTTTGGAACTTAAGATTTGTTACTTATTGAAGAATAAGATCTTAGTTTTTGAAATAATCTTCAAAAACTTTAAAATGATCGATTAATCTTCCCATTTCCGAAATACGCATGTTATCGATAACAATAACATCTTAAGCAAATAATAACGATAATGAAAATCTGTAATCCATTGAGAAACATTTATTATTTAAATTTTAAAGTTACGATTTTGATCACTTTGAGTTTCGTGGTATCTGCTTTTTCGATTACCTGCTCTTAGATGTTGTTATCTATTTTGATTATAACTTTAAAATATATTGTCTTGGACCATGGGTAGTTAATATATCGCCAGTTTAACCTCTACACTTCTTTGAGCATCTAAACAAAAGATTACGCATTCTTATACTCTGTGTTGATTCACGGTCTGGGGATATTCCATTTTTCGTATGTCCATCAGAACAATCGTCCATGCAATTACCCCATTTAGTTGCAAGTACCTGTAAATGATTGTTATCGTCTTATGTTCATTGTTTTTAACATATTTACCGTACATAACGAGCAAAAAGAGATGCAACAATACAAAGTATCAATAAATATTTCATGTTTTCACCTCCAGAATTTTTAAACAAAACTTTAATTTATAAACTGTACTTTAGCTTTATATAGTTATTCGTAGGAACATAAGTCATGGTTCCATTTAATTTTAATTAGCTTTGCCGTTCATAAATAATTTGATATGTTAAGATTACGTAAAATGTTAAGTACCAGATTCTGCAAAACAATCTTTTTTCCAATCTCGTTCTTGATTTACTCTCAGTTGTTGGAACTTAAGATTTGTTTCGTATTGAAGAATACGATCTTAGTTTTTGAAATAATCTTCATTTTTTGAAGTTACGATTTTGATCACTTTGAGTTTCGTGGTATCTGCTTTTTCGATTATCTGCTCTTAGATGTTGTTATCTATTTTGATTATAACTTTAAAATATATTTTCTTGGACCCTGGCTAGTTAATACATCGCCAGTTTGACCGCTACACTTTTCTAGGCATCTCGACAAAAGATTATGAATTTTTGTACTCAGTTTTGCTTCATTCAGGGTATTCACTGCGAGAAATCCATCCTTCGTAAGTCCATCAGTACAATCGTCCAAGCAATTACTCCATTGAGTTGCAAGTGCCTGTAAATGATTGTTATCGTCTTATGTTAATTGTTTTAAGCATATTAACCGTACATAACGAGCAAAAAGAGACTCAACGACACACAATATCAATAAATATTTCATATTTTCTATTCTATTTTCACATCTAAACTATACTTTGGCCTTGAACTATACCGTACTTAGAACTTTTTTCACGGTTTTCATTTAATTTTAATTCGATTTGCTGTTCTTTAATAATTTGATTTGTATAGATTGCGTAAAATGTTGGGAACCGGAAAAATAATTCTATAATCTTTCTTTTCTCATGCTCTATCCCTTACTTCTTCTCTCTCTGAATGATGTACTTTCAATTTTTTGCTTAAGAAAATTTAATATTTATTTAAAATTGAAGTACACGATCTTAATTTTATAAGAAGTCTCTTAAAAATTTAATAGTGTAAAGTACTTTTTTTTTCAAATATAAAAAAGGAAAATGTTAAATATTATTGCTTTTTGGTCGTTCACATATTGCAATATTACTTAACATGGATTTATTTTTGCTGCTGCAAGTTGTTGTTGGTTGAGTTTTTGTTATTTTTTTTTTGCTATCCGGGCGTTGGTCGTTGTTGATTTTTTATTTAATTACCGCACCAAATTTCCGACACTTTAAACGATGGCAGCACTTAAATAATTGCAAGTGCTGAAAACATTAAGAAACCGGCTCGAAACGGGAGCTGTTGTTGTTGCTGTTGCTGTTGGTAGTACGAACAGTTTGAAGCTTGAAGCGCGACTTTCATTTTCGTTTTTGCTGCTGTTGCCAATTGTAATTGAATTTTGTTGTGTTTGTCGGCAAAGTGGCAAACAGGCCGAGCCAACAGCAGCAGCAATAACAACAACAACAAAAGTAACCATCAGCAACAACAAAAAGGAAGCAATTTCAGGCTAAATTTAGTCTAAATGCCAACCCGTTCAGAGTCGTACTGGCAAACAGCAGCCAACACAGTCAGCTCCTGCTGCTCCTGACAGACTGTCGTCCAACAACGACGACTTGTTATATATAGTATTCGTATAGTATGTTACAGTATAGTATAGTATAGTTGGACGCGAGAGGTTTACCTCTTGCATCAGTTCCATCATCATCAACAACAACATCATCATCATCATAACCATTATCATCATGAGAGGAGTTCAGTTCCATGTTGCCTGATGTTTGCCAGTTTGCCTGCCAGCCTGCCTGTTGACTGGTTGGTTTGTTTGGTTGTTGGCTCAAATTATGCTTACTTTGGAATTCAATTAACTTGAATTTGTTGCACTGGCGCGACGTGATTTCATTTTTTTTTTACTTGTTTTTTTTTTCAACGGTTTTTTATTTCGCTTTCTGCAAAGCATTGAACGAGCTGACTGCCTGAATGATTGTGTTTTATGGCAACTAATGAGTGTAAGTGCCATTCAGTTTATTCGATTTCATAGCTGAATTATAGTCAGCCTAAATGGATTTGGACATTAGAATGCAGGCAACTTAATGGCAATATATATGGCTTTTCAAATGGCAACTATAAATAATTATAATACTTCATAAATATTATCTTTGCAAACTGTAAACTGAATCCAACATTGTTAACAACATAATTTGTGTCTATATTAAAGTTGTAGCTAATCTTCTTCTCATTAGCATTGCAACAAAGTATGTATGTATGTATGTATCTGCCCTTAAGCCAAAGCAAATTTTGCACAAGCAAATCGATTTGTAGACTGCAGCTCTCTAAACGCCTTTTTCTGGGCAAAGTTAACTTCTGTAAACGCTTTTCTACTCTAGTCGAGTCTGGTACTGGTACAGTGTTTAACTGCTATCTCTTATGTCTAATCCAAGCATATGGTTGAATGGGTTTGAACGAGAATCTAACTGAAACAAAAACTGAAAATGAAACTGTGAAACGAAATAAGCGTACCAAGCGAACGAACGAACGTTGGGCAAATGTTTGTTGTTGACGCTTAAGCTTAGAGCTCATTACAATTTTCAAGTACATTTGCGCTGATAGTTACACCAAGCAGACACAGAAGCGTAGCTTACGAAGGGTAGAATCATATCCTGGCACCATCTATAACAGTTTGTTTGTCTCTCACTCCCCCTTCCTCTCCCTCTTTCACTCTCATGCATACAAACAAGCACTCGAAATAGGTATGTACTACATACATACTATGCAAATATTATGGATACTAGATAACAACTTGCGTTCCATCCGCAAAAACTCCACTTCCACAATCCCCAATTCAGTCCTACCCCTACTACCACTCCACTTTGCATCCTGCTGCAACGTTTTACTATTATGTAAATAGTCGGGTACTTCCGTGTACTCTCTCACTTTCTCACCCTACGTACCCAGTTTTTTGATGTTTGTATGGCAAATGTCTGTTGACCATTAAATTCACTTCACTTCATTTAAATCTGAAGTATTTTTCATATCTCTTCCTCTCATTTCACAGATTTGCATGCGCCTCCTCCTTACGTAACCATAAAAATAGAAAAACCTAACCAAACTTTTTCAATAACACAAATACACTTCAAAGACTATCTTACTAGAGTGGCAACTGCAAATAATAGATTTCTACTTTTATCAACTTATAGCATTCAAAGTTGATTTCTTTTTGTTTTGGTTGAAAATTTTCACGCTGACGTTGGCAAACTTTTATCGTTCATTTTAGTTCTGTGAAGACTTGAGAGTTGCCAATTCGTAGGCGTTGCCAAGGCAATCAAAATCCTACTAACGCCAAATCATTTCAATCATCTTTAGGCATTTATACCCTGTTGAATACTTATAACATGAGTAAAAGATGATTTCACAAATACTTCACTTTAAAAGTATTCTAGGGTACCACTTAACATATTTCTTAACTTGTTAAAACTCACTTTGAGATATTTAAAGTAAAATGCAGCTGGGGTTTCCATTCAATGGTCAAGCAGCTGGCCAGCCAGGACTGCTTTGGCAAATTGGACAACATAGTTCCAGCTGCTGCTGCTGCTCGGTTTTCCTTCGGTCGGTGCAGGGCACAAAAACCGCAAAACAAAATTGATTTTGTCTACTCAAGCCGGGATATGGGCCAACAGTAGTCCGAGAATCATGTGCTGGTCAACGAAGGAGGGGTGAAAGGGGGAGAACTTGGGTAATTCCCACACACAAAAACATGCATTGATATGTGCAGGTTCGTCAGTTGGTGACGCAATTTTCATTACGCATTTTAGACATTTGGCATTGCTCATATGGCATTATGCATACGACCCATTGTCCAGCGCACACAATTGAATTGCAGTTGATAAAGAGTTGCACAGAGAGAGAGAGAGAGAGAGAGAGAGAGAGTGGTTGGGGGGGAAGAGAGAAAGGAATTGTGTGTACGACAGCATTGTTTGGACATCGTGCATTGATGTATGCATGTAAACATAATCAGTATTTGCAAACAGAAGTGCAGACAGTAGTACACGATTTTGGGTCGTTTTTGAGCATTGAGAGTCCGGACTTGATTTTGTAATCGAAATCGTCAATGACGTCCATTCTCTCTTGATTGCTGCTACCAATACCAATCGCAGAACTCATCTCTCATCACCACAGCACAGTATAGCACAGCCATTGTATTTTGTCATTTGTTATGTATGCAAAACTTAAAAGAGAAAATTCGGAAAGTTTTGAAGAATGGTTTAACTGATCGAATTGTTGAATTTAGCTATGCATCATCTGCACTTTTAACAAACAGAACAAAGCAAAAGGGGTTGAAAACGAGAATTAAAATGGGTTGTGGCCTGGCAAAAAGTTTGATCTCTGGTAGCTGATAGGAGGATGGGTTGAATCGAGAGCACATCCTTTTAACCCATAGATACTATATACTAGAGGAAAGTCTAGATTAAACCGAACTCATTTGATTGTTCAATATTTTAACCTAAAACTAGCCCACTTTTTGTCCAACCTTAAGGAACTCTTATGATATATACGAACAAATAAGATCTCTCTGTGTTATCGCGTGGACTAAACGTTGATAGCAGTCAGTCAGTCAGTCAATCAGTCAAACAAAGAAACCGCACATTTTGAAAGATAATTTCTAAATACCTTTGAACATATATAATTTGTGGCTTTTATTCGCTCTTCTCACAATAAAGAAAACAGCTCTTTGAAAACAAATGATGATAAAAGCGGAGCATAAATCAAAAAGGAAATTCAAACATATGTTGAGTATATCCTAACCCAATAATCAGATCCCAGCCGAAACAAGCTACTGCAATTTAGTGGGGATAACAAGAAAGAGCAAAGCAAAAAAAAAAGGAAAAGGTAGCAATTACCAAGATTGAACAGAAGGCCAAGTTGGCAGTTGGTGGTAGTCATGATCCTTTTACATATACGAGTATATACAAATTTTCATATCAAAGAATTCACAAGAGCAGACAGAGGCATTTTAGGCACCAGCTGCTTCCTCTGTTCAATGATTGCACTTAGCGTGGCAGAGGACAAAACCAAACCAAACCAAAACAGACAAAACACAAACAACGACAACGAAGCCAAATGACAAATTTTTAATGCCTCACAAAACAAAACGTTGATAAGATCAGCGGCTGTCAAACAAAATGCAGAACAAAGCGCTGCAAAATCCAACAAAATAAACTCGAATATATAAAAACGAAGTGAATAAAAAAAAACATAACAAAAAAAACGAGAACAACAACACAAACAAATGAATGATGACAAAAACGACAGCGACAGCGAGAACGACGATCTGTAGAAGATCTTCGGGTGCTGATTTCGGGAATTAAACACGCGCGAATAAAAATCAATGAGCGACAACACAACGACTACCTGCTGCCCTGAGCAGCAGAGTAGGGGAATGGATCATTATAGTGGAAGGATATGGATACGAAGACGAGCGAGATTGTCAACACAAAAATACTTGCGCCATGGGTCGTGAATAAGAAGTTCAAGCACTTAAATTGTTAGAAAAAGAAAAACATTTTGAAAGGACCAAAGAAACACACTCGACGTTGAGACAGGCTGTTAATCCAAAAACAGGAGGCAAAACAGGACATCAACGCGACGACAAAATTTCAGCTTGGGGTAGTTGTCATCATTTAGGTTTTATGCTTTATTTTTCATTCGCTTCCTTTTGCTTAACGCTGCGCTGCGCACTAAAAAAATATATCCTTTAAGTGCACTTCAGAGCACAATGCACTCCTCTCTCGGGCACGCTCAAAGTTGAGCTGGATTTCAGTACAGTGGAACAGTGCTCGCTGCTTGTGTCCATCTGAGATATGATTTAACAGCATGTGATTAGTATCGCCAAGCAGACTTAAGATGCGCCGCTGCCCATTATTGCAACAAACGTTGCAAAAATCATCAAGAGATTATTAAAGAAGATCCGCTTTGGTCATAGATTAAAAGTGTAGATACCATAAGCATTAAACTAGAAATATTTTTAGTCGACTAGGCAACAGCTGAGGCCATACTATACTATATACTTTATATACGAAACATATTTGATTTAATGATTTATTGCAATGCTAAGTTAAATATGTTTGCATCTTGTTTGCATTGCAGACAATGAACGAAGGCAAATCAAAAAATAAAACTTAAATTAATTACAACATTTTGTCAGACACACAAGTTACACGTTGGCCACATCACAGCCCATCAGCATCGATACAAACTAACCCCACCCCACTCCAGCCTCACCCTCACTCCCTATGTGGCAGTTGTAAGTAGTGATAGTTGCAGTTGTTCTTGCTGCTGCCAACATCTTTTGTCTGGGGTTCTCTCGCCGCTCTTGCTGTAGCTGTTGCTTCTGTTGCCTTGCACTTGCCAAGCATCCGTCACACACGCACAACACACACACACACACACACACACAGATCACAAACATTAGTAGTTGCTCTCTGTGGCAAGAAGTCCTTGACTTGCATTTTTGATAAACAACGTGTCAACTTTGTCGACATAAACCATAATCTTCAGTGTCAGTTTGACTTACAACTCGTGTACTTTTCAGTGTTGCACTTGCGAACTGGTAATCATGTCACGAATGGAGCTGCAAAGAGGCTTGAAACCACTCCACTCTACTCCACTCCACTCCACCACAACCGAGTCTTCTTTCCAAAAGTGAAAGAAATTTTTCATCTTTTCCCAGATAAAAGACAAAAAACAAAAAAACACCGACAAATGGCAAACAAAGCGAACATACACAAATTGTCTAGGGATAGTTAGGATAAATATACTACTCGATGCGTAGTTCGTGGAGTAGTTCTTAGTTGGGACGAACAGCAACAACTGTCTCGCTGCTCTCGCCTGACTGTTAGATCATTAGCGTAATTAAATGTTGAGGAGAAAATTTCATTTAATTTAGTTGCCTCTTCTCTTTCATAACTCAAAAGAAACATCAACAAACAAAAAAATAGAAAATAAAAGAACAGAAGTTACATAAAATATGTATGTTGGTCGTACTCGTATAGAAAAATATAATTAATCAGCGAGGCATGTGGCATGTTTCTTGCCTTGACTTGAACTTCAGTTCAGTTTAGTTGTTGTTGTTTTTTTTCGGGCTGCCAGACGCCCTCGTCGGCACCTAGAAATTAAAGTAAGTGTCGGACGTTTTCGGGTCCAAGCGACAGACACATGACGCACGCATGTCTCATTTTGCCACCAATCTCACTATCTCTCTCTTGCTCTTCTCTAGCTACTTCTTATTCCCTCGCTTCCTCTCAGTCATTTTCTATATGACAAGAACAAGCTTAATATTGCTTTTTTTGTTGTTTTGTTTTGTTTTAATAACACTAAATTTAGCCAAAGGGCGCTACAATCAACAAGTCTTGTCTTTTGAGCTGCCATGTAATTTTGCTAAGTGCAACAACAACTACAACAACAACGAAGAGGAGTTGCCCCCACAAGTGTACCCAAATTGTTTCCCAGCTCTCTGCCAGTTTTGCTGCCAGTCTACATAGTGCAAATTTATCGTCACTTGCATGGAGCGTGACATTGAAATTGTAAATTAGCCACGCATCGTATGCTACACTAAATATATATATATAGAAATATATATACATATATATATGTGTGTACATGTACATGGCATGTATCCAGGCATTATAAAAGTCGAGCAAGCAGAAAGTGCAGGAAATGCAAGAGGCTGAAGAATGGCGCCAGGTCAAGGAATGTTGAATGTTGAATGCCACATAAACGTTTAAATACGAAAATAAACATAAAGCTGATGGATTCGTTTAAGGTTTATGACTTAAGCTAAGAATATGATACTTAAAATAATTGCTTCAACCCCAACAAATGCAATAAGGAAAACATAACATATCTAAAAAAAAAACATTTCCAAGGATATACCTATAAGCAAAACCCTTAAAGTTATTCATTTCACATTTTTTATGGAGCCTTCTTGATAACAAATACTTGAAGACAGTTTATAGATTCTAATGGTTTCCGCTGCTTGGTTCATAACTTATCGTTGATGTGGATGTTGAAATGTTGCGGTTAATGATAATGCCAAACAAATCGCATGTTGCCCATTTAGATGACATAACCGATAACCGATAAGCGATAAACTGTAAACTGTAAATTGCCCAAAATGTGTAAAAGTGAAAACTTTTTTGTCGCACATTAAGATGAACCTAGCCTTAAGTGCGTCGATTGTTGTCTCTTTGGCCAGGACGATGATGGATATTATATACTTATATGCAAAACCTTTGTGAAGTCAATCAGCGACGTTTTTCGCATGTGATGTGTAGAAGGGGGGGTTGGGATGGAGGGCTGCTACCATTTCCACATGGCTGACTTATTTTGTTGTTGCAGGCAACTTTTTAGTTATATATATATACGTTAAATAAGTCCCCGTTGCGCGGCGAAACTTTGTTTACGGCAATAAAAAAGTTTCTCCTTAAAAATATATATATATATGTAAACAAAATAAACTCAAGAACAGGACAGAAAAAAGATGTGATGAGACAAGTAGGTAGAGGCTAGGGGTAGGGGTAGGGGGGGCAAGAGCCTAAGAGCTGCTGAGAGTTGTTGATGTGGCATGTGCAACCTTTTGGGAGCTGTTGCCAAAGCGCAAATGTAATATTTGCTAATTTTATGTGAATTTAGAAAAGAAGAAAGTTTTCGTTTGCTTTTCTACTTTGCCGAGAAGCAAAAGCAAAAGCAGCACCAGAACATAATCCTCTCGAGTAAAACGCAAATCTGGCGCATTTATGGTTATACAATATTTTCTTTTTTTTGAACATTCCTCATTGTTGTTTTTGTTTGCTGTAATTTTCCCGAAAAAAAAAATAAAATTATAGAGACGAGAGCAGGAGCGAAAAATCAAACAACAACAAAAGTCTAATGTATGAGATTATCCCTAAACAAAATAACAAAAAAACATCAGCAGAAGGAGCAGAAGCAAAAGCAGCGGCAGTCAGCAGTCAGCACCAAAGGCAAATCAATTTTACATATCTTATATATATATATATATATATTAACGTATGTGTGTGTGCAAGGATAAAATCCTTTCGCATGGTGTGTTGATGTCTGTTCGCGAA
This sequence comes from Scaptomyza tumidula, assembly GCA_035044465.1. Taxonomy (NCBI): domain Eukaryota; kingdom Metazoa; phylum Arthropoda; class Insecta; order Diptera; family Drosophilidae; genus Scaptomyza; species Scaptomyza tumidula. The sequence continues at coordinate 17,612,090 of JAWNNW010000444.1, forward strand.
CTTGGGCAAAACAATAAACTCTTGGCATCTAATAAAAGGTGAAAATCTTTTGAAAGCTGCCAAAAAGGATTTACTTCTTCTTTTTTTTTTCGTTCCAAACGCTTTTTCGGATTTATGCACCCCTACCAGTACGATAGAGGGGGGGGGGGGGAGGTCGAAGAGGGAACATGGGATACACTTATGTGTATCTAAGGTTTGAGCATCTTGAGTTTTGCAAGCTGGCATGTCTTCATAAGTGCGGTTAAATGTAAAAGTTTTATGTTATTTTTACCAAGTTCATTGGATTGAATATGGCGTGCAGGGTGTAAGGTCGTTAGGGGTAGGAGAGGGGTGTCTTGGGGCTTAAGAAACGCACAGGTGTTTAGCTGCTGACATGCGTAGAAAATTTTAAAACAACAAAATGTATTGGAGCCTAGCTTTGATGTCTAAAATTGTGAGACTGAGATGAAAGCTGTCTGTGCAGAATTTTGTTTTAATCTCGACATTTAAATATATCTTAGGAACACACAAAACTTTAAGCCTTTGCTTAAATATCCAACATCATAACATTAACTCAGTCAAATGAATATTTTGTACATATGTATATCAATAATTAGGCTTAAACCAAGAAATGTACATTATACGAGCTGCTAACTGTGTAACCGCATCATTGCCCAATTAAAGCCATTTGCAGTTGAAATATTTCGACTGTTCTTTGGCCTTAGGCCAGCATCAAATGCACTTTAAGCCACACGCATGAGTTTCTTACTAGTTTCATTATTGGGAAATACTTTTATAGGAAAAGGGCATTGCGTGCCAGTCGATTGACGTTTGTCTGGGTGCGTTAATGCATATGGTATATGTTTATACCACACACAAACACACACACACACAGATAAACAGTTTATAATTTGACTGTTATTGAAAATTATCTATGAGCAGCAACAGCAGTTTGGAAAACTGTAAAACGTTCCCAAACAAAAACCAAGCCAGAGTTTTTGGAGAGCGAATAATAATTATGGTCAGTCAATTAACTTGGCGACCTTCATTGCCAGCTGATTATTTGAGACTGAAAACCACACGCAGGTGCTTAACATTATATTTGTTTAAGAATTCTTTAAATATCGCTTATAATGCTCGACTTTTTTTCTCGAAGCTTTTGATTGATTAATTCACATTGAACTGGGTTACGAATTGAATTTTATAATGATTTTGTAATTTAGCAGCAATTTAAATGATTCAGCTACAAAGACAAAAAAAACTACATAAATTAAGTTTGTGTGTTTCTAAATTGTAGATAAAGTAAGGCATTTCAGTTATCTTATGGGATATGATAGATAAAATAATGTGTGTTAAGTTTTTTGATTATCTTAAACGGATTCTAAATAAGAAATAATCATAAAATATCAACCAAATATTATTTCTTCTATATTACCTATATTAAATTCTGAAAGTGTATTGTAGTTTCGACTTAATGAACCACTGTCATTTTGCTTGTTATGTTTTTCATCTTATTTGGAGAATGCCTCCTCAATCAAATTGACATAAACACATGTTGGGGCACTAAGTGTTGTCGCGTCTACAAAATGACGAAGACACACCAAACTTGAAAAACAGAAAAGAAAGAGAGATTGAATGAGGGAGGGAGCAGAGGGAAAGCCTCTATTAATAGATCATTAATTGATGATTATGTCAGTTGAAAGCGTCGTTGACAAACTGTTTAGCTGATGGATACATGAGGCAAATGCTCCGAAAAACATCAGTTGAAAAACTTTCAATGCACTTGCATTGAATGCTGCCATTAATCAAGCTGACGCACAATCTTACTCCCCACCCCCCCTACCTACGTACCTACCACACCCCGCGTTGCGGAAAGCTTTGCTGTGGTTAAATAATTTGAATGGCAACATATGTTGGCTGCCATAAAGCACTATGAGATTTGTCATGTGTGTGGCCACAATGCACAACAACAGCTAAAACAGCTTGCAGCTAAATGAGATTACAGGCTGTGCGTGTGTGTGTGCTTGTACATTTTGGCCGAGACACAACTCGCAACTCAACTATTTACCGCCAAATATGCTCGAATCGCTGCAATCGCAAACTACGCAAAAACAATCTTGCATCCACACAGATACAATGACGGCGTCGACGACGGCGACGACGACGACACAAACCGCAAACAAGTTGCAGCTGCATTTTAAGGCCCTACTCTGCTCCAGATCCTGCTCTTCCTATCACAGTAGTCCACAGCATCCACAGAGAGAGCGAAAGAGAGAGAGCTGGGGCGGCACAAATGTGCATTCTGCGGTTTGTTTCGTCGGCGCTGGTGTGGCGAGATTTTGCGTAAAAGTTTTTCAAACATTTTTAGCCCCAACAACAACTACATAGAACAACTATGGCAAACATTTTTGTATTCAAAACTATTTAGCTGTCAGCTTTTATTTGCCCAAAAAAAAAAAGAATGGAAAAGCCCGAAAAACAAATTCACTTTATATTGAGATCCATATAAATACAGCAACAAAGTACAAATAGTAGTTGAAAAAGTTTGCATTTTAACATCAAGTTTATGGGTATTTATTGATTTTGCAAATAGTTGCCACAGCGATTTTGCAGCTTTGATTGATAGCTTTAGCTGCCGGCATATTTGCCACCACGTGTAAAAGAGATAGACAGATAGATACAGAACGAGACAGCTAGTGGTATGTGTGTGTGGATTTAACAGATTAAGTAAACCAAAATGCTAAAAAGTTATAAAAAAAATAAGTAGTGTAGTATTTTTTAAATATATATTTTTAGTCACTATGTAATCCATTAGCTGTATCGTGCAAATAAACTTCAAATGCAAATAGGTTTTGGCAAAGTAGTTAAAATTTGTGGAATATATTTTTTGGGGTATTTATTTAGTAGCTAATTGGAATTGGGCTTTGAAAGTTTCCCTTATAATAGTTTATTTTAAAATAATTAACACGAAGAGAAAAAAAAGAAAGTTTCATTTACGTTTAAGCCTTAATTTTTTAGATGTTTATTTAGTGCTAGCTATCGTCTATAAAGTCTGTATGTATAAAGCCTATTAATTGAAGCTGCCATATAATCTGAAGAAGGTGCACTTGAAAGTGCATATAAAACAAAGTCATAAAACGTCTAGTTGGCTCGTTGACTTTGCCCAGAAGGCCAAGGCAGGCTATTAAGTGAGATTCCTGGACGTAACTGAGCAGAGTATCAAGCGTTAAGCGTTGAGTGTTGAACGTTGCTTAAATGCCAAAGTGTCTTCGTATGGCATCGTTGTTTATTCTTGTACCACAAAAGACCATCATGACGACGATGATGAACTTGATGACGATAACGATGATGATGATGTGCATTGCATTGCTCATTAACACGAAACTAATTAATTGCGCAATTCAAGTAAACTATCATGTTGCGAGCGGGTCTTTTTTAGCCATTACAAGCACTTGATTGATCACCGCCAACAGCCAACATGATCTTCTTGAGCCAAGGAACGAATAGGGCCTCTCTCTTTCTCACTCTCCGTCTGTAGTTTGAGCTAGATGGAGGGTGCCAAGGTGCCATGTGCAGGCCATTGCATTTTAAACGCTAATTTATTGTTAACAGCAACATGTTGCCGGGTATGCAAAAAAGTTGCCTGGCATATGCAATTAATTGTAACAAGGCCCCGCCAGTCAAGCCAACTAACAAGCCTGGCTAACTACATACTAACCAACAACGCCGAAAGCTGAATGCCAAACCAACCTTTAACGAGCCTTGCATTTGGCCTATTGGCTGGCTGGCTGGCTAACTGCATTTGGCCATGGCCAACACTTTTGCGGCAGCGCGTTAAGTTGCTGCAATTTACGTGTTAATTTGAAGTCGTGTCTCCTCTTTCTCACTTTCCAAATGTTTCTATTTCTTTCGTTTTTCGGGTTTTTTACTTTTACTCAATGCGGCAAAGCGTCGGCGTCGGCGTTGGTGTCGGCGTCGAGAAAGTCGTAAGTAATTCATGTGTTGCACGTAATTGCCAGGGCGGCGTTTGTTGCAGCTAGTTGTAGGCTGTTGTGGCAGGCTCATTGCAGTCAACAGCTGCAAGCTCTTGGTTGTAAGATCTATCCAACAATCGGCTTTTATTTAGGTATCTTGCAAGATTGGCGAAAGTTTTGTACCACTTTGATGGTAGCCAAGTGCAGGGTTGACTGTGTTCCAAATACTATATATCGATAGGCTGCATCGTGAAAGAACAATACGATTGCATTCCTAATGAGGTATATTAAATACAAATTGGATTAGATGAGATTTGTTAACACTTATCAATGCAATGCCGATTGATGTGGCGGTATAGCGATGTGACTATCGATAAGTTTAAAAAGACGCGCTTCTTTGTACAAGAAAAGGTCACTCTAATTTGTAAAAGCAACGCGCACAGCTATTGTAAAGTGGAAAAAACCAAAATACAACATTAAAATATATTCAAACATCAGCTTCAATAGATGCCCATTGTTAAGGATCGCTTCGGCAACATCAGCAACAGCAGCAACCACCAGAAGAAGGGTCAGTGCCTCAAAAACTTGATTGCACAAGAAAGTCAAAAGTTATGAGCAAACAATTTTCTGCTTAAAAGCGTCTGTCATAAAACTTTCGAGCACCCCTTGTCAACCGAGAAATGGTCTCTGCCAAATATGCTAGCCCTACACAATTTGTGTGCAATTACTCGAATGCGAACGGGGATGGCGAGTTGTATTGGAGGGCAGCCAGAAAAGTTGTAAGTAGATGCAGAAAATGTGAAACCCCTACGTGATTTGTTTTTAACGAGAACGAAAAGGAAAAACTATTGACAATGCAAATGTCGTTTGTATTTCTATAATTTACTGGACCGGAACCTAAACAAAAACCCAACAACACACAACAAACAATCTTGTTGTCCAGTTGAGTTTATTGTGGGCGCGGCTGTTTGCCCATTCTTAGAAGCACAATAGAAAATATTGTGTGTCAAAAATCGTAAATGTGCTTGCCGAATAACGCATGTGTTTTGTTTGTGTTTGTTTGCTTGTGTGCGTGTTGTATAAAATTTCGCATAGTTTCGCAGCTGAAGTGTTTCGTAAACGCCCCTTAAGGGTCTTCGCCTACGTAAACAGTTGCAAAAAGTTGCTACACACAACGAAACAGTTTACAATTTCCACAAAAGGGATCCTTGCTCAAAACACACACACACACACACACATGTCCTATAGTTGCCACGCCCCGCAACGCCCAACGCTTTGCTTTTTAATTTGACAATCAATTGACAGTTCGTTTGGTAAACACAAACATACACTCAGAAATTTGTGCAAAACTATTGACAATCATAAAATACAAAATACAAAACACAAAAACGTATCAAATAACTTGGCACAAAAAGCGATTTCAAAGCATATTTCCCATCCATTTTAGTTTGGAGGGCTTCTTATGTTTCAACAACAATATTAATTGAATCGCTTTGATTGAAAAACTATTCAACCTTTTGGGATTTCGATTCTAAAATCGTTTCTGTATATTTTGAAATGCTTTCACTTTCATTCATTTATTCTCATTCCGGTCGACGGAAATGTGTAAATGTGATATGCGTGCCAAAAAAAAAAGGAACGAGAGTTGAGTGTAAACAATTTTTAGGTATTCTATCATGCAAGCTAAAATAGGAAGCAAAATATGATACTTAAAAATAAATTGTTAAATTATTTCAAACTATGAATTTTATTGCAAACAATTTAGAACATGACGCTACTTATTTAAACCAAACATTTGTAATATATCTTCTTTGGTTAATTTGTCATCATCTTCTGTATTTGCCGTTGCTGGAGCTGAAGTAGGACTTTTAGCAGGTTCAGAATTAGTTTTGGATGCCGGCTTAGAAGCTGAATCTTTAGCTTTCGCTTCCGGCGGAATGGGTTTTTGATTTGCTAAGACTGGTATTGTGTTTCTCTTGATTACGATGGAATTTGCTGTTTGCTGATTCTTTCCAGACGCGGGATAATGTTGGCTCTTTATGGTGATATCCACATTTAAATCGGTCTCTTTTTTTTGCGGTTGATTATGCACAGCACTGAGCAATGTTATATACGGACAGTGTAAACATGCGTTCTTTATTTTCCTTTCAAGGGGTGCTGGAGGTTCGTTCCAACAGTTATAGGTTTCCCAGGAGATACCACAAGGTGGCACTTGGGGCTTAACGATCTCCTCGACTGGCGTCTCTGGTTCTTTTTTGACCGCCTTAAATGGAGCCAGGTATGTGAAGAGATGTGGTTGACCACGTCGCTTGTATTCACACATACAAACGCATGCATTAGGATCAACTTCCTCTTCCTCCTCCACGCTGGGTTCCGTTGGTTCTTTTTCAACTCTGGGCGTGGTGCGGAATGGTGCCAGCCAGCAATAATCCGTATCTCGATCCTCCAGTCCAGTCTTGGATAGTTTCTCACCATACTCCTCCTCCACATCGACGTAGGCAGAAGAACAACGACAGATCTCACACGTGCAGGTGCACTCATCATCACAGGACTCGTTTTCTTCATGCCTACAGGGATGACAGATGACTTCCTGGGGCGGACAGGGTGCAGGAACCTCCTCCTCGTTGTAGGCCACCCAGCGGCAGATATAGGGACCCTGACTGCACTCGGCTGTTATCATCGGAGTCAATCCCTTTTGTAAACATTGCATATTGGGACATTTGCATTTTATAGTCTCTTTCTTCTTTCGCTTTCGCTTCGTCTTCTTGCCATTCGAAGTTTTACTGGGTGAAGCAGAGGGGTTGAGACTCTGATCTGTGTTCTTGCTTCTGACCGATCGTAGGGAAGTCGTAACCGACACCGACACCTCCAAGTATTCCGTTTGCGCGTCAAGTTCTGAACTGGGCTTACTAGTGTTAAATATTTTTTTACTAAAAAGTATCTCGGTGATCACTCCACTATGCAACGATGCCACCTGCGGTTTTCCCTGCACTCCACTTGATTGCACCTTGACTGCTGGTACCTTGACCGCTGGTACACAGGTGCAGGTTGGCAACGTCCTAATATCGTCGTATTGCAAGCGTGATTGCAGCTCCTCGTAGAGATCCTTGTAGATACACTCGAAACATTTCTCATATTGCTTCTGCTCCGAGTACAACAGACCCGCATAGGCAGCATAAATTTCCGCCGTACGCTTTGCTGCATGCAACCACAAACACTCGGAACGATGTTTCATCTGCGCAGCCAGTTTTAACTGCCGCTCGCCATCCTCACCCGTTCCATGATAATACGCACGAAAGGCACGCTTTGTTATGCCATAAGCCAACTGGCCATCCATACGACTCATGCCCGTCTCAACGGCAAGATCGTGCATAAAGTTCTCCTTGTTGAAACGCTTGGCGGGCACCCGATCGATTCTTAAGCGTAGCTGCTCAAAGTGTCGAAAGGAGCGTTTGATAAGATCCTTGGTTCGTTTCACTTCCCACGGATTCAATCGACAGATGCCCATCACCTGCATCAAACTTTTGGCAATGTCATCGAGATCCTCCTCAAAGTTATCCTTCATCCTAAGTTGTTCATCTCGCCCGCAGCCTGGCACTTCAGGACGCCAGCATTGGCAACCACCACGAAATTGTTGACTACTAATTAAATCCATTGCAAGCATTTTGAAAACAGAAATTTACCTGATGAACTTTTGATTGCAAAGTCAAAGCCAAAACAAATCGAACATACTGTTTCATGTCTAAATCCACCTGTTGAAGTTCAAATTGGAGTCGTCCCGGAACTTTTCGCTTTCTAACTGACTAACTGTCGGTCTGTCTGTCATTGATTTGAGTGGGTAAGTGCATTGCTAACATGCCCGGCTGTTGGGTACATATACAAATTCATATTTATTATAGGCGTTGGTGGAGTTTGTTCCTCACTGTTGTTGTTGTCGCTGTTGATGCAACATGCTGCAGCCAAGTGCACAAAAGCCCGCAGCAGCGACAGTGGCACGCATCATTTCGATATTTGTTTACCCAACAATTTGCTGTGCGCATTTGTCTACACCGTATTCGATTTCCATATACCCCCTCCGCTCTACCACTCTCAGCCTACATGTTTATTTTGCAGCGGGAGGCATGCAACGGCAACGGCAGCAGCAGCAAGCGCGGTCTGATATACTACATTTAATTCGAAATACTTTTGTGATGCACTGCAAAGCGGAAATGCAATGTGACACACACATACATACATATATATATAAACAAGCGACTGCGCAAAAACAACAAATAACAGTTTTGTTACTCTACAAAGTTCTATATACAACTTGTACTATATATATATTAATAATAATCAATTGAGACTTCTATAGATATACATATAGATATAGATATAGATATATATATATAAATATGTATATAGATATAGCTATCGATATAGAATAATATACTCTAAGTTTAACCCTATAAGTTACAACCTGTTATATGCAACGATCTTCATTGTGATCCTCTTCTGTCTGAATTTTGCCATCTGTCATAGCTGTTGGATCCGACATGATTTAGATTCCGTTAAAAACAGAATCAAAGTCTGCACAAATATTGTCAGGCGGTCAGGACAAATATTTACATAGGCATCGCGTGTGTATAGGTAACATATTTTGGTTTACCACCACCACCCCACCCTCCAAAAAACAACAAAAACAAACCGATACCAAAAAAATAAATAAAATTATACATACTAGTACTCCGGGAAAATGCGGGCACATTGACAGTGCGGGCGATTGATTTTTCCTGTGTTTTTGGTCTATTTGCTTTTGTCAGCCTCAGAGTCAAGTAACATGAGCGCGGAGAAGGGGATGGGTATGGGGATGAAGTGAAGTACTAGGCAAAACTAAAATAAATGCATTGCCAATGCAGTGACACAGTGAGGGAGGCGCAAGAGAGAGAGAGGGTAGAACTAGCAACTAGGGCAAACAATGGTAACAGACAGTTTTAGTGCAGCTACAGGAAAAATGAGTTTAATTGTTGACCTTAGCTATTAGCCCCTGTCAAATGGCTTTGGTTGACAGCAATTTGCCTCGTTTTTAGATCACATCGTTTCGTTTTTTTTTGGTTATGTCTCTCTGTGTTTTTGTTTTTTTTTGGTTTCCCTCTGTCTTTGTCTTTTATTCACTGTGTTGGCATTCATTGCTCTTTAATTTATATGCAAAAAAGCACAACGTGCTGCAGTTTTGCAAAAGTTTCTCAGAATTTCTGAATGTATATATACACATACTATATAGAAAGTACGTTTTGGTATGCACCAAAGGCGCTGACTGACAGGCCAGTATCAAAAGGCCCGGATTTCAGTCTTTGGCCAGTGTCAGTGCTGTTTTGTGTCGGCCACGTTTTGATATTTGTTTATGCGGCACCAGCAGCAGCACCAGCAGTGGCAGTGGCAAAAATGTCTTGTCTTGTTATTTCTTGATTTCCAGTACATTGTTTTTTTTTTTTGTGTTTTTTGTGTCCATTTAACAGGGCCATGTGATGTGCTGTGCTGTGCAAGTTGATGATTATTGCCTTTTGAGCAGCTTGATTTATAAATGTTGCATATAACAAAAGAAAATTGACTTGTAAGCAGACAATTGCACCTTATTAATATTACCAAGGAACAGCAACAAGCCCAAAAAGAGATGCAAGTGATAAAGTTCAGAGTGTGCAATAAATGTGTTCATCACCTGAAATATCTTTTTATGTTAGCTATCTGAGAGAGAGAGCGGTTGATTTAGCTGAATGATGAAAAACTTCAAACAGCTACCGAGAGATAGAAAATACTTGCAGTTGTTTTTTAAAACTGGCTAACAACTAGTCACGGCTTACTGAGAAGCCGTCAACAGTTCAATAGAAGTTTAGCTGTTGATAAAGCAAGATCTCTACTCAACTCTAGTATTAATTGATTGAAAATAATGTTTAAATTACTTTCAATTTTACTATGCATTAAAGTTGTTAACAGCACCAAACTACGTGAGTAAACAAAACCATTCGAAAAATATATAATATTAAATAATTGTTTTCAACAGCTGCGGATATTCAAAAGTGTCGCTATGGTGATGGAGAATGCATCAAAAACTCGATTAACCAGCTAATAAAACGTTATCCAAAGGGTCTGCCCCAGTTGGGTATATCACCCTTTAATGACTTTCGACCAGCTGATTTGCTATTATTTGAGGCGCCAAAGGTAGTTGGAGGAACTTGGATTAATTTCAAAATGATTAATCAAGTCGTCAGTGGCTGTGAGAATGCTACGGTAACGCATGTGACTGGATTTCAACGTGATCCCCTTGAGACCAAGATGCAGATTGGACTGCGTATACCACGATTAGCCGTTCGATCTCAATATGAGATGCAACTGCGATGGCTAACGTTGGTCCAGACGAATACGACGGGACCCTTGTATGCGGAATTTCTAAATGTCACTCTCATTTTGCATTTGAAGATCAATGTCAAATTTAAAAAGGAAAAACGCTTTCTCAAGCTCTACGAACTAACTCCAGAGTTGGATGTGGGACGGTAAATGAATGTTCCTTTTGAAAAGCACTTGAATTTAACATTGTATCTTTTTTAGATTTATCATTGAAGTGGGCGATTTGTATAAATTCAACTTAGATCTCACTCTAGCCGTGAATCGAATCTACAATGAGAATTGGGTGGAGCTTTGGAATGATGTGGAACCTAAAGTGGTGTCCAGCTATTCGCAAACAGGGCAACACCTGTTAAATCAGATATTCGAAACTATTTCCTATGATGATATGTTTTTACCTGGTTGAGTTAAATTTAAAAGTGACTCACTGTGCTCAAGTATTACTTATTATTATTATATTATAAATGTTATTGTATATTTTACTCTGTACCCAAAAATCATGTATACTTATTTCCTGTTTACTGTTCCATTGTCAACTGCCTACTATGTTCTAAACTATAAACGGCAAACATTAATTCAAGCTTGCTGAATACATTAACAGTAATATCAGAATCGGATAAGCGGTTCAATGCAATTGAAAGCTTTTAGACAACGGAACAGGTTTTCTAACAAAATTAACGACGCATTGAATGTTTAGTTCTCGCATCCAACATTATAAGATCGCAAGCTGTTGTACTAACAAGTATTATTACTAAAAGTAGTTAGCCACGGATCAGTACAATGTTCCTAAAAATAATCTTTATTTGCATCACTTGGAACTGTTTAACTGACGCTATTCAGATTCGTAAGTAATTTTAGTCTATAGTTAAAGTACAGTAAAGTTAATATAATATATTCATTTACAGCTGAAGATATTAAGAAATGTCATTTTGGTGATAACGAATGCGTAACAAATAGCACAAATCACTATATACGAAAATATGGCAAAGGAAATGCAACACTTGGTTTGCCATCCGTAGATCAACTGCAAATAGATGATGTTACACTGTTAGACTCTCCGGGACCCCTTTGGATAAGCTACAAGTTAAAGAACCAGGTGCTCAAAGGCTTTGAAAATGCAACAGTCACTAAAATGTCGGGCTTTGAGCGCGACCCGGACAAAAGTCAAATGGAAATCAGTTTGCGAATACCCAGTCTCGTAATGCAGGGCAAATATGAGTTGCAGGGTCGCGGCCTGATAGTCCATACGAATTCCAGTGGTTCTACCAAAATTGATTTGCAAAACGTGCGCATAACTGCTACAGTTAAACGAGTCGTTGAGTATCGTAACAACAAGCGATATCTGAAGATCTACGGTATCACGCCACAACTCGAAATGGATCGGTAAGAACATAATGAATCATTATGAAAATATTCTTATTTGTTTCAATAATCTTTTTTGTCTTACAGTTGGATATTGTCGGCTGATGATCTATACAAAGAAAACACAGATCTAACTGTTCTACTCAATCAAGTGATCAACAGTAACTGGCTTGAGTTCTGGAACGAGGTTGAGTCAACAATATTGCCAGTATATAGCGAATCCCTCACAAAACTATTCGCAAAGTATACTTCAGATTTTCCCTACGATGATATGTTTTTGGCCAACTAAATGTTAAGAATTCTCCTTTTTCGAATCTGTACTCTTAATGTTCGCAATGTCCACACTCAACGCCTATCAATTCTCACAGAGCAATGTGAATTTATCACGCTTGGTTTTGATTAAAAATGCACACACCCGCAACCGTGCCTAAATGTAATAGAAATGAGGGATGGAAGACAAACGAGAGAGAGAGGGAGGAAGAGCGAGTGTTGTTGTATGAGCCGTGGCAAATCCAGTCGGGCAGCAGTCAGACAGCCAATTATAGACAGTCAAAGTCGCGTAAAGATGCCAGAATGAAGATCCACAAGACGCAACAAAACTGAATGAAATGTGAATTATAATGTGAACAAAAACAACAACAAGAAAAAGAAGAAGAACAGCAGCAACTGCAATAAAGACATCAACAGTTCGGAGGCATCAAAAGAAACAGAACTGGCAACGGTAGCAAAGGGCAAACTTATAAGATTTCCAAAAATAATATTAAAATTAGCAACGAAGCGCAACAAATGAGATTTTCAACCAGTTGCAGATGCACTTCTCCCCTCAAACATACACCAGCTTCATTCCCTCATCAGAATGATGGCCATAAATTGAGCGAGTACTGCTGGGCACGTCCAAACTTTACGAGAAAGAGAGAGAGAGAGGCGTAGATCAATCAGTGCCCCAATAGCAAGAAGCAACAAGAAGACGAAGTCGCAGCAGACAAACAGCTTAGTCCCAGCAATTAGGAATGATAAATGTTTGTAATACGCAATGCACAAGAAGCTACAAGAAGCAAAAGCTTTCCATATGAAAGGGTTATAAATAAAGAAAGAAAAAAAAGAAAGAACTAGAGTCGACAGCAAATTGGGCAATGTGTCTGCTGGTTAAAAAATAGATGGAAAAACTGGCACATCAATAGTTTCTTAGGTGGATAGGCAATTAAGTTTTCTATGGATTTTCCAAGGCTTAACAGAAAGTTATGATGCAGAAGAATGATATGTGTGTGTGTGTGTTAAGAACGACAGCTCAATGGGCTTGTTCTTTTATTTTTATTTATTGGGCTATTGATATTTGTGTATAATATTGAATGCGATTTCGTGTTTATTGTGGTTGTTGTGTTTGCTGTATATAGTATTCATAAGCGGCCTTCTGCAATTTCTTCATTTTCCTGGCTGCCCGTTTTTCTTCTCTGGAACGTTTCATCTTTTTGGCTGGTGGTTGCAAAATTTCAGGCTCATTCATAACTTCCACATTGACTTGAACGTTGTTGATCAACATGTTCTGCTTGTCGTAACGCAATTGTTGGAGACGTGACAAATAATCGGCCCTTAGCTTCTTTTCGTCCTCATCGATAGGCTCATCGGAATAAGCTTCATCGGAATAAGCTTCATCCTCATTGTCAGTCTCCTCCTCCTCCTCCTCAGGATCATCGTTATCGTCCTCAATGCCAACCTCCTCCTTATTATCGTCGTTATCGGCAGCCTCCTCCTTAAAACCAACGTTATCGACCACATTGCCAGCCTCCACCTCGGTGCCCACGTTTATTGCGGCACAAATTTCGGCAAGGTGCTGCTTCTTAACTTTAGCTACACGTTCAGCACACTTGTAGCCAATCAACGAAACCGTAGCATCTCCTAATCATCAATCAAATCATGATGTAAAAGAATTCAAATTGAAGGTTATGTTTAATTCACTTCACTTACCAACTGTCTGCAACAAAATCGTTTCGCCACGTCTAATTTTCAGATCCAATTTCACTTGTGGGCATATCTCGCGATCTATGTTTGCCAACGCAAACAGCTTCCTACCGTACATAATAAATATTTTGGCACATGCGCCATCATTGATGCAGGCTCCCGTAATACGGAAAGTCAATGGTGCATTTTGCACGTATAAGTTATTAGGCTTCAAATTCAGACCTTCCAGAAATAAACGATACCAAGTTTTAAGGTTAGGAAAATTTTAGACAGCAAAAAAAAAAAAATACAACTACGCTATTTGGCGCAAGTCTATTTTATGTATATCCGAATGGTGTAGACAATGCAGAATCATTTGATTATTATTCACTTATAGTACAAATTAAAACTTACCCCAAACGCCCATGATGAAAATTATTAAGCAAAATTAAAGTTCCAAATTGGTCTTGAAAAATCGACTGCTGTCGGCCGCTGCTAACACAGAAAAGGAAGTTATAGCACTTGAGTAATAGCACTAGGGCTGCTGAAAGCTCATCGAACGAGTAATGACAGTAAATTATCGATAACAATTAAATGTCATTCACACAGAAAACAAAGTGAGTGCGTTGTCAACAACGAAATCGATGAATATCAAAATAAGCCAATTCCCCATTCTGACTTTGTCTCGCCGTGTGGAAAGGAACGAAATGGATTAGCCAGAGGTGCTACGAAAATATCGATATCGCTAACAACAAAATGACATTCATATACATATCATATGCGTACTTGTCTGCTGACTTGGCAATATAGTGAAATAATTTATACCGTGCTTGAAGATGATGTCTTTAAATCATGTGGAGAATGCCGAAATTGCGCGACTGTCGTCATCGTTATATATGCGACTGCACAACGGGAACCAAGGGCATGGACCAAATCAATGCCGACCAAATGCAGGTGACCAATAATAATAACTTACAGTCGCTACGCAAGCAAACTCTTCAGACAATGAGAAATTCTAATTGGATCTCGTACCACATTGTCCCCAAAATCCGATCCGGATTGTTTCTAAACATCTATAATGTTGCTAAACATTTTTAATGCTGCTAAACATCCATAATGTTGCTAAACAAATATAATACGTACACATACAAGAAACAAAGGGTAGGATCGAAAAAAAACAACATATATATAAAGCAGAATATTGATAATTATTTAACTTAAGCCATCTCTTGCTTAATCACTTCAGTCTGAGATTATAATCAAGGCATTTGATCTTAGGCACTTGCTTTAGCTGTAAGTGCCTAAGGAACACCCATTCATCTTCCATTCCTCAGCCCTTCTCTAGCTTTCTGGTTTTGTAAAATATATTTATGCACAATTTCCAATTACAATTTATTTCAAGCAATTAAGCAGTCTGAAATATAAGTAAGCACAACGCTAAAAAGGCGCTCAACCATTGCATGAGCTCACATTCAACTGCTCCGACGCTCCCTACCTCGTACCAAATTCCGCATAGTTCCTGCTTCGCGGCCTCAAGTTCAAGCTAATAATGTTAGCGCCACATTTGACCGCTGTGTGTTGGCCATGTTGGCTGTGTTGGCGTTATCATGACTCGACCAGGCCACGTTGAGTAGCATTGAGCTTGGGTCGGCTACAATGTTGGCCAAAAAACCGCAAGGCTTGGCCGACAGGTGCAAGTGGCCGTGTCTCTGTGTGTGTGTGGCATGGTGGAGTAGGCAACATTACAACATTTTGTGGCGCTTGCGGGCTGCTTTACGGGCATTTGCATTTTGCATTCGGCACGGAATCTCACGGATATGTGTCTATAACAAAACAATTAGACGAAGCCGATGCCAACGAAGCCCTCGCCGATTTGACGCTGATTTATGAGTGGGGGGGGGGGGGGGGGCGGTAAAGTGGAGAGGGTGGTGGTACCTATATAAAAGAAAAAAATAAACTCAAAGACAGGCACGTAGCAGCAGG
The DNA here is from genome assembly GCA_035044465.1 of Scaptomyza tumidula. Taxonomy (NCBI): domain Eukaryota; kingdom Metazoa; phylum Arthropoda; class Insecta; order Diptera; family Drosophilidae; genus Scaptomyza; species Scaptomyza tumidula. Next base: position 17,627,707 of record JAWNNW010000444.1, read on the forward strand.
CCACGGGGATTAGTTTGAGGCCGAAAGCAAATAAAAGAAATCGTAGCCGCACACCCACACACACACAGATATAAAGCCGAAAAGTGCTTGCCATGGAAGAGAGGGCGAGCGGGGTGTGACTAAGCTTGCCTCACGTTTTTTTGGTTGGTTGTGTTGGAGGTCGCTGCCACCCCTTGGGGCATAGTAAAATGCTAGTGAAACAATTATGCAATTACTTAATTTGATAGCCCAAGTGTGTGCCATCTTTCTCACCCCTCCCCTCCCCTCACTTTCCAACCCTACCCCACAAAATGTAACGTATACGTTGTGTTGCCATCCATTTGGCGTTTTTAGTTAACTTTTGCTTTGTGGCCTGTAATTGTTTTAACAGCCTTGTGCACGCGCTTTGTTTATACGACCTGCGGTCGTTGCTTAGCCATGCTCTGCCCAGTACCAGTCGCATTGCCTATGTGCAACTATGACACTCAAATGTGCATGTTTTCGTTTCGAGGGTTTATGGTTATGGGCTGGTAGCATTTATGAATGCATTGCTGATATTTGCATTTGGTTTCCATTACTTTTTAGTTGGCTAAGCTAAGTGCAGATATTTTATGGGGTTTTTTTGTGCCGGTTGTTGGAAATGGGGAAATGGTAAGTGAAGAAGTAAGCAGATATTGAAAGTTTTAACTCAAAAATACTTTTTTTTACGTATGTCTCATTCAGCATTTGTGTCCGGAAACATTATTTCAAGCTTACTTGAGATTTCCATTAGGAGAACAATGCAATAAATGCTCCCTAAAAAGTGCTTTCCCAGCTCTTCTTCTTACATTTGTCTTATCCGGTTTTTGGGGTCTATAAGTCGCGCACACAATAACTTCCGCCTCATAATTCTCTAAGACAGAAAAAAGGGTACCGAAAAAAAGAAGCAAAAGCAACAAAATATGAATAAGTTGTTATTATCATGGCCAAAAATATGTCATACTCCATGTGTGTGTGTGTGTGTGTGTGTGAATAACCCACTTGCGTTTCATGTTGCACGTTCCGGTCCGTCATCTGGTGCGCAAAATTTTCAACAACAATCAACACCTCGTCGCCGGGGCTTGCTTGCGTGGGCGGTAAACGGGGTAGCGGGGTAACGGTAAAGGTAAAGTGCTCGAAATTGTTAGAAATCATGGCTAATATAAATCATCTTGGCAAGCAGCTTTGCATGTTTAAGTGTCATACATAAGGCACAATATGAACGGAAGAGAGCGCTCATATGTGAGTGCCACCCCCGCTCTCGCTCTCGCTCTGCCCCCTACCACTCTTAAGTAGGTGTGGCATATGTATCGCGAACAAGTGTGTGACATTGGGGCAAGCCGAGTGTAGCAGTAAGACACAAACACTTCAAGCTCAACCCTTTTTGTGTGACTTTCTGTATGTGTGTGTGTGTGCCCCTAGCTTAAGACGCACCACCACCCACTCGTCAGGCCTCACCTGGGCGCACCTTTAGACCCTGAGCATATATATATATATATATATACATGTGTTTATATATGAGTTCTGTTTGCTTTGCCGCTCAAGTTGTGTGTGTGTGTGTGTGTGTTTATTTTTGTTAGGATTTACTAAAGCAATTTTCTTTGTTGTTGCCCCTTAAAGAATTCAGGCGCTCAATGTGTAAATACACATTTGACATTTGCTATACATATATACACATATACGTATACGTATTTATTTTTTGTGCAAATAAATAGTTGCAACAGCTGTTGGCATATGTTGTATGCCTCACAGCCTTAGTTTGCACCTAAGCTCAACTTGACTCTGTCTTGCGGCTGATATTTGCAATCTAACAAAAACTAAACGCAACACAAACAAAAACCAAATAGAGAGACAAAAAATATAAAGATTGATTCAATTAAGCTCTACAAATGTTGTGGCATGTGCACATGTGTGTGTCTATATATGTGTGTGTGTGTGTGTGTGGCTCTGATATTTTTCCACATCGCAACTATGTCAGCTGCATTTTCTATGGAATTTTTCAATTAAAATTGCGACAAGTAATAAAAATATTCAATTTTAAAAGGAGATTGAATACACATTTTTGAATATTTGGCTAACGTTTTCAAATATATGCATATATATATATATATATATATGTATGTATGTATTGAGCTTGGAATATTGAAAATTGAGAACGTTTTTACATCTTCGCTTTAATACAATTGACATTTTGGCACATGCCCCAAACATGATTCGAGTTTTGTTATACAATTTCATATGCGTTATGACATTTTCCTTTGATCTGAATTAACAAGGCGTAACTACAGTTCAAATTCACGGAATGTCTGTGACACCTACACACACCTACACACACACAAGCAGCTGCACACACATACACGGTTACTTATGTTGTTGTGTTAGATTGTGCGTTGCCAGGGCTCATACAAGAATTAAGCCATAATGCTTTCAAGTGCAAAAACTTGACAAACGCAACATGACAAACATAAATAACCCAAAACGAGAACGAGAAACAAGACTACTCACAAATACACATACACACACATACATACGTATATATATATGATTTTATGATGTGCTGCAGGTACACAGAGCAAAAACACAACTGTAAAACTAACAACTCCGTCAAGTCGTTGCCGTTGACATACGACAAGAGTCAGGCAAAAGCTGTAAAAAAAAACAAGAAAATACCAACACACTCACACACACTAATACACATACTCACATATGTACAAATGCAAAAGCTAAAGTATGAGCTGACAACAAGAACAACAACAAAGTTTCCCCTAAATATTTTATTGCAATGCTATGTGTGTGTGGGCGTGGCAAAAGCAGCAGCAGGCGTTGCAAAAGAAATTGGAATGCCACACAAAGAAAGAAACGACTAGAAAGAGAGGGAGAGAGAGAAATATTTAAATGACATTTACTCACTCACTCAGAAGTTAGAAGTGGGAAAAGGGTGGCGGGGGGGGGGGGGGGGTTTGTTGCGAGGAAACAGCTTAGCTAAATTGCATAAAATTTATTTAAATGATAAGGCAGCAAGAAAGAGAAAGAGAGATAGAAAGAGCGAGAGACTTTCGAAGGTTGATTCGTTTCCAGCTAAGCTTTAAAACAATAACTATGCAATATGCAATATGTGTGTGTGTGTTTTGTAGACGGCAGACAACACATGGCCTTAACCTCCCTCAACCCCCGCGCATCATCTAAGCCAAAGCAGCATCAGCCACCGCTCCTAGCGCAAAAATATATGTGTATATATGTATATATCGCCCCGAAACAAAAAAAAAGCCCTCCCTACGAAACTGTCGTCAGTCAGCTTAAATTTATTGCTTCCTTATGTTGTGCTGTTGCGTTATGAAAATAAATACCTTGCCACACACACACAGAAACACATATACACACAGACAGCTCTATCTCATACTCTTACGCTTAAGCTTGATCTTCTTCTTCTTGTTGTTGTTGTTGTTGTTTTTGTTACGTATATATTTTATATATGCGAGTACTCCCTTTGCGCACTTTTAAGAAAATATTATATTATTATATCTGCTTTCGTAAAACTTTGAAGTATTTCAGGCTTTTTTCGCTCTTGACTTTTGGCAGTTCTTGAAGCACACAAACACACACACAGATGCTACCCACACACACACACACACACGCTCTGTCAGTCATTGGGAATACCCCAACTGACCTCATTTTTAATGGCGTTTGTTTTCGTTGCGGGATTTCCGTTGTGCGGAAAGGGTTTTAATTTTATGACTGCCTATTTTTTATAGCCTTTTCCCCAAATACACACACACACACAAATTTATAAATATATATATATCATTCTTTTCGATATCATTTATTTAAAACTTTGGCATTATGACAGGCTCGTGCCAAATAATATTTTTGTGCGGCACGTGGCGTATGCGTTATATGCGAAAATGCATAACACAACAACACAACATTCAGAGCAGAAACAACATTCACAAAAAGTGGAACACTTGAATCATGCAATTAAAATTGTACTTAAAAAGATATTTTCTTTGATTGTTTAAATATTAACAGTTGTATATAATACTATATATGGAATAAAATATTAAATATGCATGCAGTTGGCAGTAGATTTCTGTATTCACTAATTTTTGCTCATGATTTCTTATTAATTATTTAAGCTTCTCATTTTCTTACAATATTTACATATAAGTATATGTTGTTTGTCTTTATTATCAGTTGCAATTGCTTCAAATCAAATATTTAAGTTAGCTCAATCGTAAAAGTGGAAAAGATGATTGAATAGACTAACGTATACACTAACTGGTAATTATTATTGGAAATATAATGAACTGATTTAATTACTAACTTTGTTGTTTAAACTCTTTCCATAACTATCGAAATCGAATATTGATTAGCTCTTAAATAAACACCTGATTTTCATTATTATTATTTTTTTGGCAATTGATATCTAAACCAAAACCAATTATCTTAATTTTTTTTGTTTAGTAATTTATTGCCAAGTTTAATTAGCAAAACTATATATCAATAACAATTGATATCTGTGCTTTATATCTATGGCTTTATGGCTGTTGGTTGCCCCTTCAAAAAACACAATTTGCAATTGCGCCAACACAAAATCAAATCGTTTTCACATTTGATTCTCATTGCCATTTGATTCGATATGCCTCTCCACTCCACTCCACAGTGTCCATTAATTATGTAAAGTTGTTGCACAAATAAAACGAAAATCGACCAAACATATGACAACAAATTGCCAACTGTCTGTCTGTCTTTCTCTTCGCTTCTCTCCTCTTCGCTTCTCTTCTCTTCTCGCTTTATCTATTTGATGCTGCTGCCAATATTGAATTTGAAATTAAAACGCCTACCCAACCAAAATGGACAACTGGGCCGCCTCTGCCTGGCAACAGTTGTGCCAAATTGGCCAGCGTCAATGTTTCCCCCCACCAATAACAACAACCACTCTTTGCATGGATTTAGATTCCCTTGCCTTTCGATGCTTTTAAAATCTGCATGTGTTAATTACTGATGGGTTTGGGTGGTGTCCTCTCCTCTCCTCCCCTTCCCTTTCCATCTCTATCTGTTCTGGTCAAGGGGTCGCCGTTGAGGCAAAAAATTGTCAACATGGCGGCTGTTGTTGTTGTTGGTGAGTGGAGAGTAAAGCTGCCAGCGCAAGCTGCTCCACGGCGTTGATTTATAAACCCATCGTATACTAGCAGAGTCGTGGGGGGTGCCACGTTGCAAGTTGCGTCCACTTGAATTTGCATTTACCTACAGCCAAAAACAAATAAACGTCTAATCGACTTGGTCGAGAAGGGGGGAAAGCGGCATTGAAGCGGGCAGATAGAGCAACAAATTATGTGACGTAACAGCTGCCACAATGTGGCATGGGGTTGACATGCCCCAACAAACTGATGCTGATGCCATCTAAACAAATAAAACTCCGTTTTATTTTTGGTTGCCAAAATTGATTTTTTGCGCCTAATCAAAAACGAATTAATTTCCCCATGAGTCGCATGTGACAAACGTTTTTTCATTTGGGGGCGAAAGTGTCGACATTTATTTTGATTTTTGGTCAACTATCCCCCCCCAAGCCCCCAAACCAGCCCACCTCTCTCTCTCTCTGTGTGTTCGATATGGTATCTAAGCCTAGCCCGAATTGATTAAATTGGCATGAAATGAAATTTATTTTGCGGTGGTTGCAAGGTGTTTTGCTATTTTGGGGGTTGGCTGGCAAGTGGCCATCCAAATGGTATGGGATGCTGCTCAAACCACCCTTTTTATACCCTGATCCCATTAAAAATGGGAAAAAAGGGTATAATGAATTTGTGCAAAAGTATGTAACAGGCAGAAGGAAGCATCTCCGACCCCATAAAGTATATATATTCTTGATCAGCATCAACAGTCGAGTCGATATAGCCATGTCCGTCTGTCCGTCTGTCTGTCCGTCTGTCCGTCTGTCCGTCTGTCTGTCCGTCTGTGTGTATGTATGAACGCGTCGATCTCAGAGACTATAAGAGCTAGAGACTCCAGATTTGGAACTTAAGCTCGCCTAATCCCTAGGCAGTACAAGTTTGTTTCCGATTTTCGATAACTCTTCCCGTTTCCGATATACACATGGGATCGATAACAACAAAATCTTGAATTTAGAATACTTTGAGATGCCATTTGAATTATGAAACAAAATAATGACAATCTGTGAAATTTTTATCGAAATCGGATAATAAACACCGGAGATATGGATCATTGAATTTGTATATGCAATATGCAGTATGCGCGTACACACACACACATTTATACTTGCAAGCACTGACTGTACGCGTAAAGTATAGGGATCAGGGTATCGTCTAGTCGGGATTTCTCGACTAGAGCCTTCTTACTTGTTTGTTGTTGGGAGTTGGCTTAAGTCAATGTTCACTTAAAGCAAATTATTGCGGTGGCTATTTTTCAACGTTTTTTGCTTGCTCCCGTTGCAAGGTGCGGCACTTAAAGCTGTTGCTGCTGTTGCGTGACAGACTTTAAGAATTAGTTTGTGTGTGTGTGTGTGTGTGTGTGTGTAGTTGTAAGGGATGCTTAATGTGCATGACGTCATTCGGATATGTAATTATCAATGGAGTTTTGTGGCTCGCTACGGAAGTCCAGACGAATTGATGTTCAAAACTTTTACCCAACTTGAAATGAATGAATGAGTTTTCGTAGACACTTTGTGTGAATCATTTGAGTAGTTAGATAAATTCGACTGTGTGTGTGTGTGTGTGTGAGTAAGGAAATTAAAGGAAAAAAGCGAAGTGAAAGTTAAGTAAAGTTTGAAATAGAAAGAATTATTAAGAGAGTTAAAATTATGTTCTGATTTTTGGAATAATGCTGAATTTAAGCTTAAAGCCCAAATTATACTCAAAATCATTCAGTTCTATATTATATTTCCTGTTTTGGGTAAGAATTTTCCTCAGCCATTACTTTGTCAACGCTTTCAACACGATTTTCATAGGTAGGTAGTACTTTTTCAATCATGCCTCAACCTCAAGGGAAAATATTTTTAAAACAAGAAAATACCTTTACCGATTTATAAACCATTTGTTTGAAGCTATATAAATAACCATCTCATACCTTTTACTATGATAAATACTTTTCAAGAGCTTAAGGCTGTTCATTTATATCATATATATACGATAGATATATTGAAAGTCCACTTGATATACCAATTCCATTTAGCATTTTCAAAGCTTCATACAGTTGAGTGCAGCTTGTTAGCAGAAATGTAGAAAAATGTGCCACTGCGGTTATTTTATTGATTTTTTGTTTCTGCCTTTTCATTCATTTTGTTTTTTTTTATTTTTTGTACTTTTAGGGTAGTAGAAGGATGGGCCAAAGTTATGCGTTGAGCGTTGAGCTGAGTTGTTGATGGGCGGCGAGCGGCATTTTGTAGCATGCAATTCAATTTCATTAACGCGTAGTGAGCGCACTAAAATCAATAGTAATTAATATGAGTACTTCAACACATACACACATACAAACACACACACTCATATACACATGCACACACCCTGCAACCTGTTTTCCCCTCACTGCCTCTCACGCTTTTTACCAACATTCCAATAAGCCGTCTCGTCTCCTTCAACTCCCGCAAAAGCACACAACACAACAACAGACCACAAATCAAAAATCAAATATTAAGCGAGCTAAATGTTTGTCGGGGAAGTGTGTAGAAGGGGGTTGGGTTGGGCGTGAGGTATGCAGGAAGTTCATATGTGTGTGTGTGTGTGTGTAAATAAATACGTTTTAGCCATGAAAATCCCTTTTAATTGCCACGCAACGGCCAAAGGATTTGCACACAAACATAGACATAGATAGACAGCAGATAGACCGAGGGTTGAGTCAAAGAGAAGGCAACTTTTGGCTGGCCTACGTACACTGCAGTGTATATATATATATATGTGTGTGTGTGTGTGTGTCGAGTGGCGACCCAGTGGAGCGTTCGTTGGCCGTTCGTTGCCACAGCCAAGTGGGATTTAGTGCAAATTGCAAAGTGTAACTTGTTTTTACGAAAAAGCACTTTAGCGCATTAGAAGGCCACGCTGGGGAAACCCGAGAGCAGTGTTCAAAATTCATTGGGGTGGGTGGGTAGCGGGGGGAAGGTGTGGTTGTCGTGGCAGTTCGGGTGGCAAGGTGGTTACCAAAATCTATGGCCTGGACAGTTGTCGATGATTAGAAACGAACGAATAAAAGCTGTGCCAAGCGCCACCCAACAGTGCGTGAGACAGCAGCTTGTCTATCTATGTGTGTGTGTGTGTGTGTGTGTGTGAAGCTCATGTTTGTTGTTGTTGCATGTCCGCTACATGACTGGCAACATACAGCAACAACAGCAACAGAATGCAATGTCCTAGCTGCATGCTTGAATATATGCTATGCAACAAAACATGCATAGATGAGAGACAGACAGAAATGCAAGCGAATAGATACTTGAATGTTTACAGTGTACATATGTATATGTTTGTGTGTGATAGGCTTTGGCGCTTAGGCAACAACAACGTTCATTGAACAAGGAGCATTAATTACATTAAAGATTTTGAATACATTATGATGCCCTTTACTAAATGAAGAGCAGAGAAGTGAAGAGAACGAAAACAAAAACGATTTACGTCACCAGGACAACAACAGCAATTTGCTTTATTTTATGTAGTAGTAGGTAAAGGGGTTAGTGGAGGGAAGCTTGTGTTATTTGTACTAGTTATGACCCACTTAAGGGGCTAAAGTCGTTTTGCAACTATAGTTAAAAGTATTCGAACTAAGAACCTAAAATATTGATAGGGAAGGGCGGGAAAGAAAAATAGATGGAGATCTTTGTGAGATGGGAACTCTCAAGGCTTTAATCCTTAGCTTATCCTTGACCCCATTTCTTAACTCTTATTGCCTCATCTTGTCGTTATCTTTATTGACATTAGCTACTGTACAAATATTATAATGGATTCTCTCTCTGTCACACTCAATTTACTTGCGATGGGAAATGATTGAAATGAAAATTAATTGAAGACAATGGCATGCAAAATGCATTTTCAATTAATTTTCATTCTTTATGACAACACATATTCATATCCTTTCTGCACACACACACACACACACACACGCACTCGCTTGCGTGCAGATTATGCCGTTATGATGTAAGGTGTCATAATGGTCCATTGTCATATGTGGCATAAGTGCCGTGCCATGCCGCACTGCATTTTAAACCATTAAATGCTTGGCAACCAATCTGCATATTTATTTATTTTTATTTATTATTAAATATATATATTTTATTTTTTTGCTACAGAAACGTTAATCAATAAACGGCAGATAGGCAAAAATATTTGATATTTGGCTTGATTTTTTATGCGCAGCGTTGAGTTTATTGATTTTATCAATTGAATTACAATTTTGTATATGTTTTTTTCAGTCATTGTACTACGGATCCAGAGATGGACACGTGAAACTGCAAAGCACGCCAAATTCAGGTATGTCCAAAAGTAAAATATCTGCCAACTGATCAGTTGAAAGGAGAATATATATCTTGCTTTATGATACTGCGTTCTTTGAGAGTTAACATGTAAAAATTTTTAGGCATGATTTATATTTATGTTTCTTAAAAGCATTTTAAACTTTTCCAATTGTTCTCAAACTTTCATAAGCTAAGATTTTTTATGACACGAAAGTCCATCCGCCCATTGCTGGCAATCACTCTCGATTTTAACGTTTGTTAGCGGACCGCAGCAATCGGGACGAAAGAAAAAAAAGGCCGGAGACCGCCCGCTATCATAATATGGTGTGTCGTAAAGCATATTTTCAAATTGACAACTCGATGAGCACGGCAAAAGCCAACGAAAAAAAAAGAAACGACTGTGATTTGTGTTTGCATTTGGGCCGGAAGCCGAAAAGCGTCGCGGAAATCACACCATGAATTTAATGAAAAACGCCAAATATCGCTTCGCTGCCAGCCTTTTCTGCCTTGTTAGCTTGGTCGGCTTCACTTGACTTCACTCCCTCTCTCTCTCTCTCTATCTTTCTCGGCCATAATTGTTTGCAAAAAGTTTATGCACGTAGCGATAGCGTACATCAAAAATGGTGCAGCTTCTTCTCACACACCTCCCCCCCGCTTCCCTTCTTCTTCTCTTTTTTTTTTAAGTAAAGGCAGCACCGAAATCGCCTTTCGCCTAAACTTCAGACATAAAACGCCAAATTGCACCATTAAGAAATTCGTTGCGCATCACTGAGCATTTAAAATGGATTGTGGGGGGAGGGAGGAGGGAGGAGCAGGCCAGAGTCCAGGGTCCACCACATAAATAATAGTTATAAATACCTAGTGGTAGTAAACTTTGTCATTGAACCCCGTCGAGGTCCAAAATACTTGCTAGTACACTTGGCGCAACACAAACAACAGGGAATCTTGACAGTTAGAAAGCTGATTGACGTTAAGATGCCCTGTAGAATGTTTTCAAGTGGGAAGATTGTGAAAAGCATATCTAAAGAGATTTGGATGCTTGTTAAATTCAGATCATTAGAACAATCGATTTGTTAAGTTTACCTTCTGATAACTCATAAGAGCTACATAGATATATCTTTCTATAGGCTCACAGTTCTCTCTGTGCATTGAGTATACTACAACATAACGGTCAGTTGTATAAGAGACCAAGTCCTATACCAAGTCGCGATTCTATGTGAACGAAATAGCGCACGTCAGCAGAAAAGTTGCCAGCGGACTTTGTTGCTTCCTGTGGAGGCTGCTGCTGCTGCTGCTATTGCTGCTGTGGTAATCACTTGAATATTACGTAGCGGAAATCGAAAAGTACGCTGGAAAATTTTTCATCGCTATCTCTCGCACAGGATGAAGCAGAAGAAGAAGAAGCAGAAGCAGCAGTAGTGGGAAAGGCAGACGAGAGATGTCGCCACAGCTTATGACAATAATGAAAGCGTTTTGAATGTGCGCCAGTCGCCATCAATTTGCAGCTTTTGGCTCGCCGCCGCACTGTTGCAAGATGACAGCAAAATTGAAGGGGCAATTGCGGAGGCGGTCCGTTGTGCAAATGTCCGCCGGAAGTGGCAGTCAGTAGTGTTGCTGCTGCAAATAAAAATGGCGGCGCCTTGTTGCTGGCTGGCAGAAATCGCATTTTGGTCATTTTTGCGGCGCCATTGAACAATTTTGGTTTGTGTTTTGCAAGTTGTCGCAGGTTGCTCATAATGATGATGATATCGGTGCTCGGTGCCCGATGCTTCGGTGGGTGATGGCAACCCTAATTTTGTGCTTGGCTGCAGCTCTCTGCGGCGCCACATTGGGCCGCCATCGTCGCGCGTCATCTTGTTTATGGCGTATAACTAATATGCTGTAAAATAAGTGAGAATCTAGAGTTTCGGTTTAAAAACACATTTACCCATCATCTTGCGGCCAAAAAGTGTAGCTAAACTTTTACATTGAATGCAGTGATAATTTTTCAAGAAAAACAGTATCGCAGAAGGAGTAAAAACAATATGACTGCTAAACGGAAACTAAGTAAACTGAGTAAGAGAAAAAATTGATTGTAGAGTCGAAAGAAATAATTATATGATGAGTAGAGAGAGGCAAATTGGCAAAGTAACCGAAAGCTGCTTAATGGCATAAAAGCAAGCAATGAAGAGGAAGATACGATAAAATGAAATAAAAATATGCCGAGATGCGCAAAAATTGAATATTTCCATGTTGAAGATGGCAAAATAATTATAACTAGAAAGAAAACTCAAACATAAGTAGATGAAAAGCAAATGCAAAAGATCGTTAAGGTAAAGGAAAATACATTAAACAAAGAGTTCTTAAAAATGATAGCAAGAACACTTAATAATGTGAAGAACGTTAAAGCAAGTTCCGCAAAAAACATAAAAAAAAAACTATTTTAATGAAAAAAAAAATATTTTTTGAGAACAAAAGTCAAGCAGTTCAAAAAATGCATTCTTAAACTCTGAAATCACGTGTTAATAGAGTTTATAAATCAAAAAAACGATACAGCAAACAAATATAATAGTTTTTCTTTCCAAGCAACTACTTATATATAGTTAAGCCCTATAAGTAGATCTAAACATCTTTTAAACTCCTTGAAAGATAAGGAAAGATAGCTCACAAACACTAAGATCCGCTGAGTGATTCATGTCGAGAGCTACTTACTTAAGCATGCATTACTTATGTACGTACGATTCACTATAGTGTTTTATGCACACCCTTTTTCATACATAATGCAAAACTCTAGTCATAACTTGTAACAGTAAGAAAACAACAACAACAAACTCAACTCCTAACTCAATTGCACACAAAAATGTTGTTATTTTCGAGTTTTTTATCCGACAAAAATATTTGGTAGCAACTTATCACAGCGAGTTTCCGTTCCGTCCGTCCGTCCGTCCTTTTGTCCGTTTGCCTGTTTGGTTCAGCTCGGTAACTCCTTTTGTGGCAAGTCCTTAACAACAAAGGACGTTCATTGAATGGTGGAAAAACGCAAACAATTGTAATGACAAAACCAAACTAACCACACAAATCCAGAGAATGCAGCTAAAGATAGACACAAACCAAGAGAGAGAGTAACGCATGAATAAACGTCCAGTTACGTATGTGTGTGTGTGTGTGTGTTTGTGTGTTGAGATCGGTATAGATGCTTAGATAGATGGATGGGCGCTTGGCTGGACGCAACGAGTTCTTCTTTTTTTTTTGCTGTATAGTACAATAGCGGACGAGTGAGTGCAGAGTGGAAATATAAAAATCTGCTAAAATCATTCATGAGGGGTTTCGCACAAAAATTCCACAGAAAACTGACAAAACTGACAGAAGGGCTTCTGCCCGATAGTGTTGGGTTATAGAGGAATGGTATATATATATAGATAGCACAGATAGCATAGAGTAAGTGAGAGAGAGTGAGTGAGAAGATGGTGAGGCATGTTGACAAAAATTGCACACAAAATGCTGAGAGATTTGGAGGTTTTTGTTAGTTGACAATGGTCACACACAAACACACACAAACACACTCGCACACACACACAAATGGTTGGTTGACGCCCCATGGCTGGGCGTTTAAATAAAAATCTGATTAATTTCTTTTATGTGCTCTCCGGGTTTTTGTGTCATTGTGTGGCCAAAAGAACCCATTGCCCAAAAAAGAAAATAAGAGTCAGGGTAAAAGGTGGCAGGAAGCAAGGATAAAATGGGCAGTGACATGTTTTGTACGGGGCACATGACATGTGGCATATGTACGTACGTACACACATACACACACACATATACCAGCTGCATGTCAAAGGTTGTCGCAGTCGAGTTATGTTTGTATTGTGCCCCGCATGTTGCAAAATAAATGCGACGCAATCTTAAGGTTAAATCCATTGATGTGAAAGATTTCTGATCAAATAAACCAAAAGAAGTAAGGTGAAAGTGAGATTTGATAAAGCAGATAAATAGTATATTTGAGACTGGTTCAAAGTTGTTAACAACACTTAAAAAGACACAAAACACACAACAAACCAATATTTTGTGTTCTGTTATGGCTTAAATACTCTAGAGAAACTTTTCTGTTTGCTGCCTATTATCATATAATAAATCTAACCATTACGGACTATTTGTGCGACGAAAAACTTTGCTTTTTATGACCTTTAAAAAAGCTGCAACTTTATGGTCAAAATAATCAGTTCAACTTGTGTGCGCTTTTGGGCTTTGTTTTTGTTTCTGTTTCTGTTTTTGTTTTGTCGAATGTCGAATGTGTCGTTAAGTGGCAGATAACTAACAGCTGGTCACACCTTTTATTTTTGCCCATTGACAGCTTCATTTCCATATTCAGTCAGTTATCAGCATTAACAAAAGTTCACACGTAACAAAATTAGACAAGAACCCAACCCAACCCAACCCTAAATCCAAGGCCCATAACCAATTTGAGACCGAAACTAAACAAAAGAGCTGAACACAAAGCGCAGCTGTGAGCTCCATTTAGTCTGGCAGCTTAGGTAAATTTTAATCTATATCAAATAGTAGAAGGAGAGCATCTTTCTTTGAGTTTTTGAGTTGAGTTTGACTTTGAGTTTATCGACATAACGCCGCTTTCCCCCTGCGTTAGCGTTATGATGGTAAAAATGTCTTCTAATGACTCATAAGATTAAAAAGTAATTTTCTTGTTATGCTGCGCAAACGATTTCCATCCATGTTCCACCGTTCAGTTTTGTACATATTAATATTGGTAAGAGAATAAGAAGCAGAACGAAGGCAGCCGAAAAGAAAACGCTGAACCGAATAGGAAAAATTTTACTCGAAGCAACCGAATAAACATAAATTTGATGTACAAAATTGGGTCATTATTGGCAGCTCCGTTTGTTCAGGGGGCTTCTTTTTTTTCTTTTCTTTTCGATTTTTCTTCGGTTGTTTTTTCTGTTTTTTTTTTTGTCATCTTTGGGCGCGTAAAATTACGCCAAACAAATTCATAATTTTCGTTGTATTTCTTTTTATGATTAGCACGCCCTAACCGAAAAGAACGAACCCTCAGGAGAATGAGGGAGCCCCAACACACAATTTGCGCCCATTTATGTTCATTTGCGTGCGGGGGCAGGGAGAAGGCGTGAGGGCGGGCGCTTAATTATTAGCCGGGCTTTTTTATGGCCTGACACAGTGGGCGGGATTCGTGTACGTGGACACATAACTTTCAAGGCAGACAGACAGACAAACGGAGAAAGAGAGAGAGAGAGAATGAGGAACCGAGACAATTTCTGTGGTTTCCAATTCAACGCATTCTCAATTAGAACGTCCAATAAATAGTCTGACGGAGGGCGACACTTGTGCGACACTTGTGGCAACTAATAGAACTTGCTACATGTTTGGGGGTTCTGTTTTGCCTCTGGGTGTCATTTCTGGTTGGGGGGTGGGTGAAGAGGGAACTTGTTTGCCATGTGGCCTGTATCGCACATTAAACTAATTAACAATTAAACGAGCGAGGCCTGCTCCAAGACAAATGTACCAAAGAACAGAAGAACAGAGAAACTACATTGTAGAACAATATGCGTTTGGCCCATTAAAAAATGCCTAATGAATTAATAAATAAAATATAATTTTTAATGTGTCTATGCCTGTCTATGGAATTGCCTTTTAAATGATGTCTGCTTCAATGTGAAATGACAGAACAACAACAACAACAACAACAGACCACAACAATCTACATAAAGTCAAAAAAGCAAATTATGTTGAAGCCTATTAAGAAAATTGAGGCAATCTGCATCAGAAAAACATCGATGTAACTATAGATAGTAATAGAATGTGATGTAAGTGAAGAACATAAAGAACAGATCTACAATCAGTTATAAGCTATGAAACATTGTAGATAGAGAAAGTGAATAAGGTTCGTCGCTTTCGCCAGCTCTAATTCCATCAACTTTTATTCATCCTTCACATATCAGAGTCCAACCAAAAAGTTGCATTTATATGTCTTCCAACTCAAAGCTCTGTAATTAGTTTTATCAGCTGAAAAGAATTGCTCGTAGCAATGTCGCGTCCTAACTTTTAGTCGGGGAAAATCCGATTAAAATACGCCGCCCACAGCTGCTGCTGCTCCTCCTGCTGGCTGCTAGGGTAACGAGCTTGCTTTCCACCTGAAATTGGGCTCTTTATGGCATTATTGTCTTATTGCTTATTGAAGTCTACCTGGCCAAAAGGGAGAGTGAGAAAGGCGGGTGGGGGGAAGGATGGGTAGTTGAAGGATTTTCGGATGTGTACAAACCTTTCATTGTCTTTTCATTTGAAAATGGGCTAAAGCTAAAACCCATTGCTGTCCATAATCAACGCAAATCCTTGCCTAATGCCAGTTTTGTGTCCACACACACACACACACAGCTGGCATGCGGGATGAAGCAGGTGAGGTTGGGCGGGGAAGGGTACATTGTCATTGTCATGGCTTTCACCTTCTATGGACTCTTGCTCTTGTTGATGTCCTTTTGGCTGTGGGTTTCGATAGTGTGGTCCTGACTGGCTGGCTGGCCTGGCTGGCTGGGTAGCTGTTTTGGCCCGTGGGTCGTCTCACTGTTTTGGCCCGCATCGACAGAGTCCTTTTGCCTTTTGCTGATTTCGCCGGCTTAATGTTATTTGTATGCCCGTTGTCCTTTTTAGTTTTGCCAGTTGTTGTTTCTAGGACTACACAGCATACAAAAAAAAAAATACAACAAGAAGATCCGAATATAAAGGAAGAAAAGTTGCCTTCACTTTGCTTTTGTGGTCGTTGTTGCGATGTCTTCTTCATGCCCCGAAAAGCAGCTGAGTGTTGTTTCAGTATTGTGCCTGGACAGAAAGGCGGGCACATATGTGTGTGTGTGTGTGTGTGTGTATGCGACTCTATCTGGTTGTTGTTCTTGTTGCAACATGTCTGCGGTTGTCTTTTGGCTGCCTCCTTTTTATACCCTGATCCCATTAAAAATGGGAAAAAAGGGTATAATGAAGTTGTGCAAAAGTATGTAACAGGTAGAAGGAAGCATCTCCGACCCTATAAAGTATATATATTTTTGATCAGCATCGAAAGTCGAGTCGATATAGCCATGTCCGTCTGTCCGTCTGTCCGTCTGTCCGTCTGTCTGTCTGTCTGTCCGTATGTATGAACGCGTCGATCTCAGAGACTATAAGAGCTAGAGACTCCAGATTTGGAACTTAAGCTCGCCTAATCCCTAGGCAGTACAAGTTTGTTTCCGATTTTCGATAACTTTTTCCGTTTCCGATATACACATGGGATCGATAACAACAAAATCTTGAATTTGCAAAACCTTGAGATGCAATTTGAATTATAAAACAAAATAATGACAATCTGTGAAAATTTTATCGAAATCGGATAATAAACACCGGAGATATGGGACATTGAAGTTTTGTATGCAGTATGCAGTATACACGTACACACACACACACATAGTTGCAAGCACTGACTGTACGCGGAAAGTATAGGGATCAGGGTATCGTCTAGTCGGGATATCTCGACTAGAGCCTTCTTACTTGTTTTTTGCTGTTGTTCTTGTTGTTGCCTCTTGCGCTTGTTTGTTTGTTTGCCGAGCATGTCAACTGTTCCTCTTCTTCTCACTGTCTCTCTGTCTGTCTGCCTATGTGTGTGTGAGAGTATTTTTTTTTTAATACTGTCCTGTGTTATCCTGCGTTGTCCTGTGTTCAAATATAATTGCTGTGGGAACTGCACATATGAGCCACTCAGAGACTCAGACGCGCGGGCAGATTGGATTTTCAATCAAAATGGTCAGCCTAGTGTCACTACCAAAAAGAGAGAGAGATGCCCCCAGTTAAAAAACGAAGTGAAACCCATCACAATCAGTATGCTCAAAGCCCAAACCAATCTACCCCCACCCTATCCCCCCTTTAGTTGTATTGTGTTTCGGTTTTTTAAGTTTAATTTTTGTTAACAAAATATTATCCAAGTTTTTAATGGCACCCCTGACAGCAGAAATGGCTTCATATTTCTCAAGGCGCCGCTGCGATAATACACAAAACTCAATTCTCCAACCATAAAACGCCGACGAACTCAGAAAAGCACCCAACAAACAACCGCAAGGACATGGAAATGCACTTGGCCCACTCAAAAGTGGTGATATCCTAAATGAATATCCTGCACATTACACTCTCTGTAGTTTTTTGTTTGAGTTTAAGTGGAAAACACTTTAGACTTTGCCGGCATTTATTTAAATTACTTCGAAAGGCGTCACAAAATATGCAAGTAAAGCTTTCGACTGACTGCAAATGTCCTTCCAATGACATAAACTTAAAAACTTACTAGTGGAAAATATATTTTAAGCAGAACTCTTAACTTGTTTACAACAGTTTTATTTATATGTTTAGGTTTTTTCTTGAATTTGGTTCTTAAACACAAAGTTTATGATGTCTCCAAAATATTATTAAAGAGCATGTACTATATATATGTACATAGAGTGTCGTAAAACTTATGTCATTAGGCAATGCGGCGACTATATTTGTTGTTTTTTGGGGTCGCATAAAAGCCAGCAAAGAGCTCTATCCACATTGGTATCCACATCCGCTGGGTAGTGTGCTCCAAAAGAGCATCCTGCATATGTGCGACGTGTATTAATGTCGATAAAAAGTTGCTGCAACTGCTGCGAAAAAGGCTGCTTGCTGTTTGCTACATGCAGCATGCCATGCAGCATGCTGTAAAAACGGGCGACATCATTATGCGGCAAACACTTAATTGTCGCTCATATCTAGTACGCTCCAGAAACGGGGAAATGTGAAATGGTTTGAAGGAGTAGAAAACATTTGCAACTGCAACTTCAACTGCTGTTTGTGTTTGCATTTGTGTTGGCCATTTTCCATTTTGGAAATTGGCAAAAAGCGCGCTCAGAGCCAACAAGTCGATTCGACTCGACTCGACTCGACACAGTGCTGCAATTGTCAGCCCAACAGTTTTTGGCTTTGGTGGTTCACAAATGTGGTGACTATAGTATGGGAGGTTGGGGTATATTGCAACTGTCGTCTGCCACGACTATCATTATCAGCAATAATCAGCATGTTGTAGTTGTATTGTAGCGGCATACAAAAACGCCAAAATGCTGCGTAATGTATGCAACACACATACACACACACAAAACTGCAGATAGTTGCGGCTGTGTTGCCATTTTTGTGGTGCAAGTAGTTCCAAGTGTCAGATTGTAGTTCCAAGTACCCCCAGCTATCTAGATTGCAGATGAGTTATACGAAAATAAGCATTGTATTCCCTTTGGGTAATGCCGTTGAGTTGGAAGAAACTCAAATAAAGATATCAAAGAGTTATTAAAGAAAGTTTTTATAATAAGTTGTATGTATGTTCGTGGCTAAAACTACTGAATGGATTTTAATGAAACCTTACAATAATCAGATAAACATATAGGCTATATTGTGTGATTCTTTACTTTATTGTTATATTTGTTAATCTTACAACTTCATTCAAATGTATTTACTTAAATAAATATATTCTTGTGTTCTTCTTTCTTCCAACACAACTCCTTTGCAATCGTTAAATGCGCACTTCTAACTCTCGTTGTAATTAAGTTATGTTGCGTTTAGGTTTTAGTTTAACTTTAGGGTCAGGCAAACGAAACACAAATTCGCACAACTCTATTATTGTCAGTTGTGTTTTTCACCCCCCCGCTCACAGAGTTCACTTACAAATGTCTAGCTAAGTCGAGACAATATTCGCTCTGTCAGCTTGCAGCTCTGCACAGTTGAGCTGTTTCTTGTTTGGCCAGCCTAATCTGCTCATAACCCTTCCATAAGCCCTATAACCCTCAACTAAGATAGCAGTGAAAGAGAGAGAGAGAGAGAGAAACTGAGAGTTGGCTAATAAATAGAAAACCCTTTTCGTCTATTTGACAAAATGCAGCCAACGGCGTTTTTTCTTGGCCAAGACCAACAAAAACTTTTTGCTAATAAAGGTTGCTCTTGTTTTTGTGTATGTGTATAACTTACGCAGCAACGGAAGATGGGGAATTGGATCTGTAGCTAGGACATTAAACAGTCAGCTCATTGTCGTGCCTGACATGGCGCGCCGTCAGCTGTATGCCTTTTTTTTTGCTGTTTGTCCAGCAGATCAGAGTGAAAGAGGAGTAACGAGTGAGAGAGACATGCAATGAATGAAGCCACTTGAAGCAATAACAGTGCAATGTCAGCTAACGGAGCCACAGACCCAGCTACATAAAAAGCGGCTTCAGATACAAATACAGATACAACTACATCTAAAGTGTAGTTTTGGCAGCTGTTCGACTGCTTGCTACACTGTGTAATGTTAAAAAGACTTGAAAAAAGAAATTAGTTATATATAAAGCATGGTTTTTTTGTTCTAGAAATGAATGAATTACTTCGTTGGACGGAACTTCGAAGTTCGATGTTGACTTCTGTACGCCATTTAAAGCTGCTTCAAAAAGTTATACTCCCCATTTGGCCCAACAAAGAACAGCGTACAAATGCAAACTATTCGTAACAAGAGGTCGTTTTTGCCATGACCAGGCGCTATGAAGATGTATGACAGCTGGGCCTCTGACTCTGTTGTGTGTGCCATACAGATGATGATGATGATGTACTAGTGTAAAAGAGTCTCCCCAGAGAGACAGATAGATAGAGAGAGAGAGAGAGAGACCCTATAACTGTGAGCTGTCTGTTTGCCCTGCTCATACGCGTTTAGCCTTTTGAAGTAATTTGCAGTTGCTATTTTCTGTTTTGTAATTGCTTATTAATGTCATTGTGCTCTGGCGATGTCTTCTTCTCTTCTCGTTCTCGTTCTGCTGTTAGTGTTGCTGCCATTACTTCACTTGAAAATGTTTTTAACAAATTTATGCTAATGTGATTTTGCAATTTAAATGCTGCACAATGATTCCAATGAACCCAACAAGACAACTAGCTGCGGGTTGAGTTGTGGGGTTGGGTATAGGCAAATCTGAAGACTGATTGAGCGGCACATAATGCACAAGTGCCAGGCGATTTATTATGGAGCCCAACAAGAACACGATCAACATTTATTCACATCCGCATTATGATCGCAAGCAGGCATGAGCTCTTAAATCATTTAACCATATGTACAAAAGTCGACTATGAGTGTTTTGATGTTCCTTTCCTTTCCTCCCGCCCCAAACCGAAAGCAAAAAACCCAGTTCCCTTAAAAGAGTCGCCGACAAATGATGATGTAGTTATCTGCAATGCTGGTGTGGGGAGACTGTCTCTATGTCTGTCTGCGTCTATAATGTGTGTATTCAGGCATTGGTTTTTAGCATTTGGCATAACGAGCTGTCATAGATTAGTTGCACTATGGTTGACTGAGTGCAAATCATGTGAATAATGTCGAAAAGTTGCTTCTAATTGGACTGCTTGTTGAGTTTTTCAATTCCCTAAGCATATATACATTTTTTTTCATTAAGATTTATTTCGTTTTCTTAACTTTTGCCCACTGTAGTATGAAGTTAAAAGATTTAAAGCAACGTGTCTGCATTTCCCCATTTGATGTATCTGTGTCTGGCCTTTTGATCTTGTTGTTGTTGTACTTGTTAGAGTTAAACCATTTAATCCATTTGGTCTTGTCATTTTTTTAATGTCTAGAAACATTTAAATGACTTCCATAACAATATAAGATAAGTTCTAGATTAAAGCAGGTGAAGCTTAAGTAATAAATAAATGAAATATTGTCAGTTGTGTCAAATATATATAGTCTCTGTGTATTAAATAATAAATGGTTTGTACTTTATTTGTATTCGTATATATATATATATATCTAGGTTGGAATGTTTTTAACATAAATGACTTTAATATTTAAAATGGATGAGCGCGTATACGACCCATGTGGCAGGCACATCAAGTGGCAGAGCCATCACATGCAATGTGAGAAATCATGCATAAAAATTTATTATGTTCAAGCGCATGTTGCAACATCATGTTGCCTGTATGTGTATGTGTGCCTCAGCCTGTGTACCTCATGCAACCATCATAATAATATCAATGGCAACACTCGGGAAAAAGAATATATACATACACAGTTGTACGAACAGAAAGGAAAAAGAATCGAATCATACATTTTACATTCAAAAGTTCTGTGCAACGACGCTAATGTACACTATGAAAATGGTTGGAAAAAATAATAGGAGAAGTTAGTGAATTCATTGATAAGATTCTTACAGTTTTTAAAGTACAGTAAACATGTTAAAGTGTTTAATATAAATGATTTTAGTTAATGGAACATTCTCTTCCCAAATACTAAATGAAAACAACTTTTCAAGCTTAGATAATCTTCATTTGATAAATGTTACCAACGAGATGATAAAGTTGTTACAACTACTTTTCAAATATAATCACATGCATTTGTTTGGTGCGGCACAGTTGCAAAGTGCAGCAATGCAGTAATGCAGCAACAACAATTGTGGCTGCAACTGCGACGCAAACGTTGACTGCGCGGCGGCAACATCATTTGAACTGTCATTAAACTTTGACTATCATCCTTTTATTATTTGAAGCTACCGTTGTTGCTGCTGCTGCTGTTGCTGTTGCCACAACGATGCTGCAAGCTCTCTTGTTGCTGTTGTCGTCTCATTGTTGTTGCTGCCAATTGTTGCAAGCATTTTATGTGTGTATGCGTTTTTTTTCTGCATTGCGCCTGCTTTTTGTAGTCGTTGTTGCTGTTGTTGCCAGCATTTTGTTTTGTTTTGTTTTCTCTAACACGTGAGCTCACCGCAGCGCACGTTGCAAGTTGTTGTAGCCTTTGTGTTGCCTGCTGCAACAAGAGCACAAAAAAAAGTGCTGCATGTTTACAATATTTGTATTATGAGTTGTAGTTGTATGCAATGTGTTTTTGTATTTTATTTTTCCTGCCATTTTCTCTCTCTACTCTTCTGGGCTCGTTTCGTTCCCCCAGAGCCTGTGATGTGTCGTAATAGACGTCCTTTATTATGGCCAGTTGCATTTTGTAATATGCATTTGTCAACACAAAAGACGCACCAGCAATAGATTGCAGCCATTGCTCTTCCACCGCTCCACACTGTTGCCCCTCTTTGCTGCCACACAATTCTCAATTGCAGGTGAAATGTTGGCTAACGAGCAAGTCCAGTCCACTCAACTCAACTGAACTGAACTGAACGCAACTCAACTCGACTCGACTCGAATAAGGCCATTGAAAACTTTTGTGTTGCTGTGCTGTGCTGCGCCTCTTTTGGCCAAACTATTTGTCATCAACGAATATTTATGGCCAGCAACAAAATGATACAATAAACTGACTTCTTTCATATCTAATTGTTGATTTGACAATTGACTCCAAATAGCGCTTAACTTGTCAAAATGCTAAGCCGGGAATGAGTTGAAGAGAATGAAACTAGTTTTCGATCTCATAACGTATAATTTATTAGTTACATAAGGATTTGATTTGATCAAAGTTTAGAACCAGCATCCTTAGGAGGAACATCTTTAGCATCATTTTCATCATCAGAAGATCTATCTACATAAGATACATTTCTATTGAAAATTTCTAAATCATCATCAGAACCGTCATCATCAGCTTTATCAGCTTCCTTAGGTGGAAAAGCATTTTTAGAAACATCATCAGTGCTGGTTGTGCTGGATGAAGCTGAGCTTGATGAAGATCGTCTCCTATAATTATGTGTTGTCAAAGAAAAGAAGCTGGCTTTGCTAGCGCGTGGATCACGTTTAATTCGACGTGACGCGAATGAGGTGTCCTCTTGACGTTTTTGGGATGCAAAGGAGAGAGTGACACTTCTTTGCAATTGCGGTTCATCTTTTGCCCGACGCACTCGCTCTTCCAAAACTTCAGCCTCGAAGACCTCAGTATCGAAGGCAACATCAGCAACAGGATGATATAAGGTGCCTTGTCTCAAATATGCAATCAGCTGATCTGTCGTCATATTCTTGGTCTTGATGAGCTCCGTGAAGGCAATCTTTGCCTCCAGCTGCTTGGCCTGCGATCGTTTCAATCGATAGAAATCTTCGCGTTCAAGCTCCTCCAACTCGGCATCGATGTAGCGCGAGGTGTTAATCAGTTTGGGTATTACCACAAAATCCAATGCATTCACACGCATATTCGTTTGTCGCGATGCCTGCATCATCATACGATGCATATACTCATAGGATGCAAAATCGACAATCTGCTTCAATGCCTGCTGGAAATACATGCGCACCTTCTGCACTTGCTGCCCTCCACAGGACAGACCAGCCATGGGAAAGGCACCCTCAGCATTCACCTCCAGCTCAAAGAAGTTCAATGTGATGCCAACAAGCTTTTGCTGACGCTTTTGCAAATATGCCGTTCCCACACGACTATCGGCCACAATGACAGGCTTGAAGTCTGTGCCCAGCAAATTCGCCTTGGTCACCGAGAATATGGCCGTACGCATCATATCGTCCACAATCTCCTCCTTTTCGGACATCATGTTTCGTATATCGCGCAGCTTCAAATCGATGGCATCTCGTTTACGCTTTAACAGACTCATACCACGCTTGGCAGCCAGAATCTTTTGTTTCATGAGCACGGCATTGGCTCGCGATGGAAATATTTGCATCTTGTCAGGCATGGTGTTTATATCCTCAACTCTTCTCCTCCTGGTTGGGTGGGTGACGTTGGACCTGCTTTCTAAGATCTACTTTACTCTGTTCCCTAACAATTTCATTGGTGACATAACATTCGAAAACTTATAAACTCTGTCTACTGGGATCTGAAAACTTTAAACATAACCTGACCTTTTTATGTACTTAATGTCCATCTCATTTTAACAAACACAACGCAAAGAATAACAACTGCAACTACAACAATCTGCAATTGTAGCAGGAAATGTATTTTGTCTTACATACTTTTATACCCAAAGGATGTTTTGATATTTTCAATTTCTACAACGGCTCTTTCAATATTTTCATTGCATTTGAGTTGGAAAAGTATTTTCCTTAGTGCAACTTGGGCTTGTTATGATTTCAACTTGTTGCACGTGAAATGCATAACATAATTTCAATGCAATTGCCAACTCCTACAAACGCCGTCGACCCCAGAATATAATCCAGGCACGTAGTTGTTCCAACCAGTCCACAGTGTGCTCCTCTGCCCCTTCACTGCGTTCTTCGTTCAATCTTACGTACGGTTTTTTCCGAGAGCAGCGAACCAAAACCCAACCCAACCCAAACCAACAATAAGTTTCTTAATGCAATTCTTAAAGTGCAAGTGCCTCACTTGTTGAGGGGCGGGGTGAAAAGGCAGTTGAGGCGTGGCAAAAGCTGCGCACGTATGCCACAAAACAAACATATGCGATTGCAGTTTGCCTTGCATAAAAAGTAAAAGAGAAATATATAAAAAAAAAAAATCAAACTATAAAACTAAGGACAAAATTCAATTGGCGCTGCAGGCTGGCAATATATTCTGTAGGCAAAATTAATTTTCAATGATTTGCATTAATAACGCCGGCAATAACAACCAAACTTCGCATACGTCATCTGCCCTGTAAGGCAATTTAATTGAGTTGCCCCCACGCAGAAACTAGGCAACTAACTAACTAATAAACTAAACGAACATTCGAGCATCTGTAACGACTATCATTGGCAATAAAAGTGAGATGGAGAGAGGAGAGAATAGTTGGAATGTTGTTAGTTGTTAGGTATTATACTGCTAGGTAAATACTCTTTAATACAAGCTCTTTGTTCCATTACCTGATTATGTAAGCTTTCAGTTATATTATGAAATGAAAACTAAGTTTGGTTGTATAAAAACTTTTTCTCTTTTAGATCTTACCATGAACTCTTCAAACTCAGGCAACTTGAGTGTCGATGTGTTGAAATCTCTCACTAAGAAAACCCTTTATCAAACCTACTGATTTAGGATGATTTGAAGCACTTATAGACAATTTCAAGGTAAGTTTCTACTCTTATATTCAAATATTAAATAGGACAAATATTTGTTGTAATCAACACATAATTCTGACATACAATAACTCAAGTAAGAGCATTCAAAGCAAAAAAAAAAGTACATTCAATAGTTGTGTATTAATATCCGGGCTGTTGCAAGTGAAATGAGCTTTGATTATAATTCAATATTTTTCTTTGCATTACCTAATTAAAACTCGCTTAGTTTGTTTGACAAGGCAGTTAGGGGGGGTGTGCACGTGGGCGTGGCAAATTAACTGACAGTTAATTTTCCCTCGCTTCCCACCCAACACGCCTTTCCCCTAGCAAAGCTGTCAATATCCGGTTTAATGCTAAAAAAAAGAAGAAAAATGGTAGTACCAGAGTTCGAGATAAAAAAATGTGTTGGCAAATGAAACGAGCGTTAAATTTGTTTGAACGGCACTTCGATATTGGCCTAAAAAGGATGCCATGCAATTGGCTGAACAACGAATTGAATTTTAAATCAATTAAAAAAAAATGTGAAAATTAAATAATTGCCATCACTTTTTAAAGCAATTTAAGAGACGTGACATTCCAATGGCATGCAATTAAAAATGTGTTGCTTTAAATGAAATGTTAAAACTATGTCACAGAATGAATCTGTTTTGTGGAATCTTAAAAAAAAAGAACTCATACAAGATAGCCCCATTCACCTGAGTCTTTGGCAAGAGCTTTAAAGTGCCTTAACTAAGGAACTCCTTTAAATATTTAAATTTCTGTTTTTGGTATCGTGCGTTGGGCTTGGGGCGCTGTTTAAGACTAGTATGTCGCTTTGCAACTGTGGCACAAAATCAACTTCAAATCACGACTAAACCAAAATACATGCTAAACAAACCTACTGTGAATACGGTTTATACTATTTATGCCGGCTGCCGGCAACTACCAGACAGACAGACAACAACAACAATAAGAACAAAAGCAGCAACTGTTGTCGATGGCGGTGCAAAGTTCCCACCAAGTGGTGTGGTGCTGCTGCTGGTCGGTTGGTTGGTTGGTTGGTGGTAGCTAAACAAAACGTGGCCAACAAACTAAGCCATTTTTGTCGCCGCCCGTCTAAATACCAAACTTGGCTTACACAGCAGCAACAGCAGCAGCGCCCAGCAACAACAACAAAGTGAAAATGTCCTGCGCAGCATTCGAAAAACGAAAAAGTAAAAGAAACAAACAACAGCAACAACAACAACAACAGCAGCAGCAGTAGAAAAAAAAGAACTCCAAATAAATCATGATTCATGACCAAAAGCCACAGAAATGCCAAAAATAAAAGCAAAACTTAGCAAAAAAAAAAAAATTGTGAAACAAAAAACAAAAGATAAAAAAAAGGAGAAGAAGAAAGAGATTTAAAAATGGAAGAGGCGACAACACAAAATGTGATTCGTGATTCGAGCCTCTGACTTTTGCCTAAACGAAACTGCGAACGTTACGAAAATAATGCGGAATATTTTTGAACAGAAAAAAAAAAGAAGAAAACACACACAAAAATTTGTGACAGAGCTTAAAGAGCTCAAAAGAATCGTTAGTTTTTGGTATCGGCATTGAGAATTGCCCTTGGCCTTTTGTTTTTTCTGTTTGTTCGTTTGTTTGTTTGTCGTTCCTCAGTCATGTTGGCCATGTTTACAAAATTTTGCGCCGTGTGCTAAGCATTTTTATCACGCAGAGAGCAGAGAACGAAGAGCCCTTCAACTGCAACCGAAAACAAACATAAAAAAAACAACTTTCAAACAGTCTCCAGTTAACATTACTTTTTGCCCTGCATCTCTTTTGTCGTCTGGTCAGGTTCGCCTCATAAAAATCATGTTGTTCGTCCTGAGTTCTTACTCTTACTCTCTCTCTCTCTCTCTCCCCTCTCTCTCTGTCTTCCGCTGTGGTGCTTAAACGATCGTTTTGTCATAATGCGACATTTAAGGAATTTTTATATGAATTCACTTAACGATCTTGAACGATTTAATGTTGCTGACGCTTCGATTCCGTCTTTGCAGTTTGTTGTTTAATTTTTGGTGCCTGTTTTGAGGTGTGGAATTGTAATTATGTATACGTACAATGGTCAAAACTGAATATAGCTTATAAATAAGTAATAAATAATGATTATTATTAGGTTGAACAAACCTTGAAGGTATTAGTTTTCTTATATAAATATATTCTTTTCACTCTTTGCTTAAACAAAATCTTTTAGATTTCCTTCAACTTCAATAAAAATATTTTTCTTAAGTCTAGCAAAGCTTTAATTCGTAAACTTTTCAAATAAAAACTTAAACTTAATTGTCCGTTGAGCCTTTGGGCTATTTGGTATAACAAATCTTGTGCTCTCAGTGGTCTGTGGCACACTTTTATGTCTCCACTCAGAGTCGAGGCAGCGCCCCACTGTGTTTGCTGATTTCGTTGTCAGTCTGGACATTAAAATGGCCCCAGCAACCACAGCAGCAACAACAAGAACAAGAACAACAATGCGAGTCACATTAACAACCCAAAGGAACATCAACAACTTACAACTTTGTCAGCAGCGCTTGCAAGTCCGAACGACGATGACGATGACGATGAGAATGAGAATGAGTATAAGGATGATGATGATTTTTGTTGCTGTTGCTGCCACACAATCACTGGACAACTATGACTTTGTCGCTGTCTTACCTCAATCTCCACTCCACAGCACTCCCTACTTTACCCTCCTCCTCCGCCGTCTCTCTCTCTCTCACTCTCTGTGTGCTGTTCCCTTTGGCTACCTTTGGAGAGACAATTAACTTGCTCGCTGACTTTTAAAAAGGCATTGGCTGACATTTTTACGCGTGTACATGATTTTATTTGCCGTACCTTTCGCTGTGTTCGCTGTGCCCGCTGCTCGCTGCTCTTGGGGTAATTATGGCACGTTAAAGTGTTAATGTGCCACGTTAAGAGCAAAGGATCTTTCATTCGAGCAGCAGCAGCTGCAGTTAAGCTTAGCTCGAAATGTTTTTCTTTCTTTTCAAAGATGAAGCCATTTGTGGCCAGCATAAACTACTTTGAGCTAGGTCACAAAGCTTATCCTCTTCTTACTAGTTGGCACTCATATTTTAACAGTTTTTAGTATTATAGACGACCAATTAGCTGGCGCGTTGTCAACAAGGCTCAGACAGCCTGTCAGCCAGTTCAGGCTTTTACGTTTCACGTTTTCTTGGCCATGATGACAAACTGTTAAACTGGTTAGCAGCAGCAGCAGTCAACTAATCCAACTGTAACTAACTGTAAGCCTAGGTCGAGAACAGACTTGGCTGCCCCCAGAGTAGCCTCTCCGACTCCAACTCCAACTGGATTGGACTGTCACCTGCTCCGCATCAATTGAACGACGTTATTGATTCGCAGCCCACAATTTGCCTTATCCAATTGCCATAAGTTATTATGTCTGGCCGAACTGGTTTCTCTCTCTCTCACTCTCTACAAATGGACATCTATAGATTGCCTATTGCCTGTGTGTGTGTGCTTAGATTCCTTCCTCATCTTCCTCCAATCCTTGCCTCTTAAGGCGTTCGAGAAAATTGCATGACAAATAAGTTTTGTGTGTCGCAGACAGTTGACATTTTTTATGCTGAGTTATATGACGCTGTCTAGTTGAATGGGGCATGCAACGTTGTATGTGTGCGTGTGTGCGTCTGTGTGTGTGTGTTCTCTCTCTCTCTTTCTCTTCTTTCAGCTGGGTGCCAGGGCAATACGAATACGCATCGCAATGGCTAGGCATAATATTGATTTTTATAAATGCGAGCCACATGCAAAGTTGGCAGTTGTTAAAGCGAATCAATTGCCAAAGCATCAGCAGGAGGTTATTCTTTTTCATTTACTCTCTCTCTCTTTCTTTCACTTGCTCGCCATCTCTTTTGACCATAAACTAACGCAGCTGTGTGACTAGTTTGGGTTGGATTTGTGTAGACAGCATTTTGTATGACTATTCATTTATAATGTAAGATTGAAAGTTTTAAAGAAATAGGATACAGAACGGAACGATCTTACGGAAAGTACAAAATGTATATCATGAACATAGGATATAAAACTTCTTCATGAATAGAATGATAGTATGAAAACAAATATCTCAAAAATTGATAAAGCTGTTGAAGTTTCGTTAAAATAGTTTGGAGGGAATGTTCCTTAATTTAACTCAAACATTGGGTTAGTAAAATGTCTAAAAGTATCTGCACATATCATTTATAAGTAAATTTTATTAAAAATTAGTTCTAATGTGATTTACTTACACTTCCCAATGACTATTCACATCTCGTTCTTTTATGAAAAATACTTTTTCCCCTAGCTGTAAGTAACATTTAACATTTTTGTCACACAGTTTGTCAATAGCAACGTTTCGCTTTTGTATTTTAATTACTATTTTATGTAAAGACTTTGAAAACTTTAAGGAATTGCTTAATTTGACACGTAATAGTACAATCGACATATTCTGAACTTCCAGAATAATTGTCCAAATGTTTTCATTTCATTCATTAGTTAGTTAAATTACTTGACAGCCGTAAATCAATTAAAAGGTCTATGCGGATTTCTTGCATTTGCCAAAGTTACTCACAATGAGACAGACAGAGAGAGAGACAGATAGAGTGAAGCGTACTTACATAGCTACTTAACCCCCCTTTCGGTTCGCTGCTGTTGCCTTTCTCATGCCTGAGTAACAGTCTAGGCATTTTAATTGAAATTAATTAGCCAGCACATAAGACATGGCTGGTTAACTAACAAACGACAAGACCCACAAAAGCACTCATAAAGTGTGGCTGCAACGAGGGGTAAAGGGTAAGTCTTGGAGTGGAGTGCGAAGGTACTGTTAACGACAACAATAAGCTTCAACTACTTCACGCCAATTGTTGACAGTCAGTCACAGAATAAAAAGACACAAATGTGAGGAACTAAATGGAAGTCAGAGGAGACGCAAAGTTGAAGTTGGAGTCATTGCAAAAATATATATATGAGTTAATGTTCTTGTTGTTGCCTGCTACTGATGCTTCTTGTGCTATTTGAAGGTGCGCCGGCATTTTGTCAGTTGGCAGCAGCAGCGACAGCATTCGTTGTGTGTCAATCATTTTGTGGGGCCAGGCAGCGGAGGCCAACATGTGAATCGTTTCCACATGAGCATTAAAGGCGCTCAGCTGGAACAGCTCACAAAAAGAAGAAGCAGTAGAAGCAGAAGAAGACGGACGCACTCCATTTGCCATTTATGACAGTTGAAATGTCAAAAGAACAACAACAACACCAGCAGCAAACTATGAAGACAAACAGAAGGCAAAGACAAGACATTTGCAAGTGTTAGCAGCGTTCCTTTGTACAACTCTCAGACTCGCGACTCTCGCAGCTTGGCAACTTGGCGACTCGGCGACTCGGCAATGTTGTCGTCATGTGTGCAGCTGTTTTTGATCTGCCACGGATGCGCTTCATTGCCCCACCAAACAAAAACAAATGTGTATAAAAAAATAAAGGGGTGACGCTGACCCCCCTTAACACTTACACACACACACACACATACTCGAACATAAGCATATACACTTTCCCCCTTTGCAGTCACTCAATCACCTAAGTATTTATATTGAGCTTTTGTTGAGAGGAAGAGTACATCAATGTCATGATAAAGTTTGTCAAAGTCGAATGGTAAAATAAGTAAATTTATATAATTTGATCTACATTTTTAGCGAACTTTAAGATTTGGCAGTTGTTATATATTTTCTAATAAATCTTATAATAGACGAAAAAATAGTAATATATTATTAAAATATAAGTTAACCTTCGTAAAGGTTACGATTTTCATGTTAATGAAAACCTTATATACTTTAGGTTGATTCCCAAAACGTTCTTTTGTGCTTTTGTAGAGCATTCAAGTTTTGTTCTTTTTGTGTTTTGAAAAACTTTCGCTTTTATGTTTTTGGGCGCTTTTTAGGATTTTAATTGTGTGCAGTGTGGACAGATTTGTGTTGAAATGCTTGTTAAAAACGCATTTTAATGTCAAAAGGGAATAGTCGCTTGGCTGCCATAACACACACATACACACACACACACGCACATAGAAAGAGAAACGAACAAATGAATGTGTTATTTGAGCAATGAGCGAAAGGCGTAAAAATCTGCGTAATTAAATTTTATTTCGGGTGCTCTTTACACGATTCGAGCAACAGCAGCAGCAGCAGAAGCAGCAGCTGCCATCAAATGGTGTTGAGCGATTGCTGCCTCTCTCATGCCTCTTATGCCGCTCGTGCAACGCAGGCTAATTAGCTGCGCTGTAGCTCAAAAGCAAGAATAAAAAAAGTAAAAACCGAACATCAAAGCCAGGCACGTGACCCAACCCCAGCAAACGAAACTAAACCATACCCAAAACCCAGAAACGCAAAAAGCCACCCGGCCAGGAAATGTAACTGGAACACCTTGTGGCAGGAAGAAGCAAGCAACAGACATTAGCTCAAGCAAAACAAATCCATTGACGGCTGTCAAATTAGCTACGCAAATTGCGAAATGTCTATGTATTTAAATGTGTTTCTATGTTTATCTGCATAATTTTTGCACACACACACACATACATATATATATATGTATATATTTATAGCGCTGTCTTTTATTGCAGCAGCCACTTATTTAGGCTTGTTTCTTGTGTTTCTCTTGGCTCTCAAGTGGCACTCGTTGTGTTTGCTTTTGATTTCGCCGTTTTTGCCCTTTTCGCTGCCTACCCTCCCCCGCCCCCCACCCCACCATCATTATCATCATCTGCATCTCCATCATTGCTGCTTATTCATTTCAATTCACTTGACGAGTCGGCGGCTCGCTTGCTTTCATCTTTCCTTATTTCTGGCCCACATGGCAGTGTGGCAAAGTCGTCATCAACGCCTCTTTCTGCTGCTGCTGCTGCTGCTGCTGTTGCTGTTGCACTCAATACAATTATAATAATAAGTAACATGCCAAGCAATCCGAAAAGAGCCTTGCGATCATTTCAGATATTTATCAAAGCTAAGCAAGTGTTGCATTTTATATGGTGTTGATATACTTATGTATTTATGTCAAGGGGTTGTTCTTAATCAAAGTGAACATAAATAAAAAAAATATCAGATTGAATATTCATATATGTAGTTCTGCAGACTTTTATGACTTGCAATTGCTAAGAACCAATTTGGGATTATCGTTTCAAGGTTATAACCTAAAATTGATCTTAAACCCTTTCGTCTAAACTTAATCCATCAATAAAGAGTCCTTCTTAGTATACACCCGAAAAATAATATCAAGTATACTCATTTGTATTTCATTTTTAAATTGACCAACTCATCACATCAGCAGATCGTAAATGTTCTATCACGTTTATGTCATGGCCGGAAGACTTCTTAAACAGCTCGGCGTAACGCCTCCTTTTTCCTGCATGGGGCAGACGGATAGGCGTGTCAAGTCAACGATGTCATCGACTATGATGTGTGCGCGCCATAAAAACGAGCTAGCGTTGACAATTTTCATAAAATAATAATATAATACGTTTGTGGACAAAAATATTCCACACGACTGAAATAAAACAACATTCGACTAAGCAAAACAAAGAAAGAAAAAAACATTACGTTTATGAGAAGAAGAGTTTGTTTTTCACATATGTGAGTCACACCCTGAAAGATCAAACACAGACAAAAATCATAAAATTATGAGAGAGTTAGGGAACAGAAACAGAGGACAGAGCACAGATGACAGAGGAGCGGAGCTGTTGGGTTGAACCTGAACCTGGAGCTGTAGCTGTAGTTGAAGCTGTAGCTGGACCACGCCTCTTATATGTCATATAAATTCTTTCAAATACCAAAAAAAAACATAAAAGTTGCGCTCGTTGAATTTTTGTTGCCACATAAGAATTTAACATGTTTTTACAAGCAATCAAATTGCATTTTTCACATAATACACACACACACACGTATCTGTTGTGGGTGTCATAAATAGCTAGCTAGAATCGAAGGGGTAAGTTGAGGTTGAGAAGTTCCTAAGAACCAAAGAGGAATTCACAACTTGACGCTAAAATAGCTGAAGAGAGAGAGAGATTAATATATGCAACAAAGCGATGCTTTATGATGCATGAAGGTAAAGGTTACGTCTTCAGTTCTATCTCGCTTTATGATTTGAAAGAAAAGTTTGTTTACCTTTCGGTCTAGTTGATATTCTAATGTATGCCCAGTGGCAATAAGAAATGGTTTATTGTATGGTTGTTAAACTTATTCAACTTCAATCTACAACATTTTCAATAAGGTTAAGAAACATAATCATACATATGACACACGAAAAGTTTCTTCCAGGGCATAAACAACGTTCAGCATTCCTTTCGTTGATTAAAGCATTCTTGCTAGAAGTTGTTTATGATGCTTTTTGAAAACATTGTAAGATGTTTTTGTGTTTGTTTGTTTTATTGTTTTTGTCTATGGATTGTTTTGTTTGGCTGCCTGCTTGCTTTCCGTTTTTGCAGTTTTGTGCCACTTCATTTCGCACAATTTGACAATAGACAATGACGATTGATGGCCCTACGTATTTCTGGATTCTCCAAGGCAAATTACATGCATTTAATCAAACGCTTGCGCTGTTTGAAGAGCTTTCATTCATTTCATTTCATTTGTTTGTTTGTTTTTGTTTGTGTTTGTTTGTTATTTGAGCGAAAAGTTTTCAACGCCGTCAACTGATAACGAGTTTTGTGCATTAAGCTCTATTATAATGCCACGAAATTACAGATGCCGCCGCCACATGCAGCATGTGGAATCCCACTCTACACGAGAGAATCCTTGTCGTTTATCTAACAGCAGGCAGGCAGGCAGCAAGGCAGACAGACTGCCCGAAGCGATAGCATAGTTGGGCTTAGTACGAAGGGAGGCAGGGAGGAAGGTTTGGTGTGGGTTTGTCATCTGCGAAACATTCGTTTAGTGTAATTGGGCCAATGGCGCTTCAAGTTACACCCACGCAACTAACGTACCAAAAGCGAAACGATGAGTTGGAATTCTGTTGCCAACAAAAGTCTGGCAACACAAAAAGTGCTGCAAACTTTTTTGGGGTAGGCAAGCGAAAAATAAAAAATTAAAACCCACAACATCGACAAGGCAGCAAACAGACAGCTACACTTATACACTTATACAGTATATATTGTATATATATATAAATGTATTTTGGGCCAAAAGTTTTATACATTTTATGACAGGCAAAGCAGACACAGACTGCCAGACAGACAGTTAGACCAAAAAATGGCAGCGACATTTGAGCGACACTTGCAGTTTACAGAGATGAATTCTGAGCCGAGCCGAGTCGAGTTGAGTTGAGTTGAGTTTTAGGTTTTATTTTGGCAAGTTTTGAGGGGTGGCGGCAAACCATTGGATTGGATAAACTTACAGAGACTCCGGACGTGCCCAGCCCACAGCTAGACACACACACACAAAAAACTGACACTCAGCCAGACAGACAGACAGAAACGGACAGAAAGATACAGTCAGCTGTATATAATTACAGTTACAGTTACACTTTCACTTCAAATGTTCGCCAAAAAAGCATAGTTATACTATTTTCCCCGCAATAAAAGTTAAAAGTTTTCTCTCTCTCTCTTTCTCTTTGACCTCTTTTTAAGTGTCAACCGAGAATAACAGTTTGCCCTGACGTTCCATCTGTCTGTTCTGTTTCTGCTTCGCATAGTTTTATGGCATACAATAAAGTATAAAATAAAATAAACTATGACGAGTCAGCTGCGAAATGAATAAATGATCGCATTGCTTTAAACTATAATTGAAATTAAAGTGCGAGAAATTTATTCCCATTGAAGTTGGGTTGAAAGTAATATAAAAATGTATTTGAAATATTGTTTGTTTATTTATTTCAATAAAAGGAATTGTTTAGCATTAATAAAAAGAAGATTTAGTATAGAATTTTATGAATTTTACACACTTAAAATGAATTGCGTTCAATTAAAATGGATTATAATTTTTCCAAGTTTAGATCTCTTGCGTCATTTAACTTTTGTGCAATTGTCTTGCAACTTTTATACAATAGATTTTTTGAGCTCTCAATTCACTTGGCCATTGATTTAAGCCGCTTTTAAATGAATCCCCTGTGCATGTCTTAACTGGCACAAAAGGAACGACCTTAACGACGATTCTGATGCTGATTCTGTTACTGATTCTTTTACTGACCCACTCACTCACTCACTTACTAAATCATTTATCATAATTGCAATTCCTTTTTGAGCTGAACTTTCACTTTTGGTTCTTTGGGTCTTTGAGCTGAATGCTGAATGCAGTTCGAAGGGGCAAGTTTCATAAGCTTTAGCCTAAAATCCCCTTTGGCCATCAATTCACAATGAACATAAGTTATGGTTTGTGGAGAGGAAGAGGGAAGAGTTAGTTATTCATTACAAGCTTTGCGATTTTTTCCTTTGCTTTGCGTTCTAAATTCGAATGCAGTTTTTCTCTCTCTCTCTCTCTCTCTCGTTCAAGGACAATTTAATTATTCAGCCTTATTTTTTTATTTTTTTGCAAGACATTTCTTTATTCTTGTAGTTTTACACACAGCTTGCACTTCCGCACTTGCCGCTGCAACTTCCGCTGGTGCAACACCGCCCCCTTCGTCCCTTCAACCTTCTTCTTCTGTTCGCCATTGTCGAAGACTTGTCTTTGGCAGCAGGCTGTTGCTGCCGTCGGCATCCGCGAAATGCACACAAACACACAGACTGAGAGCAATAGAGAAACAGAAAGAGAGAGAGAGACAGAGAGAGTGAAAACTTTTTCCATTTCCTCAACGAACCGCTGCTGCTGCTGCTCTTGCAATCCCCTCTCTCTCTCTCTCTCACCTCTCTCTCTGTCAAACTTCGTTGGCGCTCTAATGGAACTTTAAGCTAGATTAATTTTTTAATTAGTTCTTTTGTTGTTGCGCATTCGAGTGCCGTCTACCAGCCAAACACTTCCTCGCTGTCTCTCTCGCTCACTCTCTGTGTTTCTTCTCGCTTTTTTGGCTAAAAAAGATGCTTTGGCAAGTTTTCTTCTACTCATTTGTAGTCATATCCATTACAACGTTCGCAGCATGCAAACTAATTTTACGAGCACTTTTTGTTAAATATATATATATATATATATTATTTAGATATTTATGTATGTTTGTATCATACACAATGAGTTCATTGTTTTGCCATCGAGACGACGTTTCTTAGTTACAACTTGTAATAAAGCTAAGTTAAACAAGCGAAACTAAAGTTATAAAGTTAATCACACTTTATTATCGATTTGATCTATTAATGAACAAAGTAGCAGGATATCATTTCAAAGTGCAAAGAGAACTATTTACTTATTTTTATTACATATACAGTTAAAACTAAATAAATAAACATAATTTTAAGATTTTTTGATCATAAACATGCACGCTAAAATCGCTAGTTGAAAAGGGTTGAATATGGCATAATAATTTCTCAATTCTTTTCGCCAACAATTTTAATTCTTAACTTAATCCAAGCAATTGCTTTACTTTACTGCAGACGCTGTTTTTAAGGCTGCCTTTTAAGGCTTGCAAAATGTCGTTGGCCATAAAAAGCGCAATTTTATTGAAAAAATCGTTAATTAAATTTCCGTTTCAATGTGTCAAAGTGTGAACAACACAATAATTTGGTTCTTTATTAACTGATGCCGCTGTTGCCGATGTTTCTGCTGTTGCTGCTGTTGTGGTGGGCGTGACAGAAGGCAGCAGCAGCAGCAGCAACAGCAATCTAGGCAGCAGCTGCGCGAAATCCTTAATAAAGTTAAGCAACATGCAACTGTGTGGTGTGTGTGTGTGTGTGTGTGAATGCGGCTATATCCTGCCACCGGAGGTGTCAATTTAAAGCCAATTTAATTTGTGAGACTGGCGGCAGCAACAACAGCAACTGCCCCAAAAAGAACTTGCAACCGACGCAGGCGATTTTTAAAGTCGCTTTCAGCTTGTAGCAACAACAACAACAACAACAACGAAAAAGTGAACGAAAAATCAACTCGAAACCGAATTCATTGAAAGACATGGCAGAGCGGGAGAGTGGAGAAAGGCCAGAGGGGGTTTGGTAGGCGGCTGAAGGGTCCTGTTCCCTGGCAGCAATGGAAATTACAATTTTTAACTGCGGCTGTCTTGCAGTGTTGCTGTTGTTGTTGGCTTGTTGGCTTGTTGTTGGCTTGTTGGTTGTTGCTCTGCATATGCCGCTTTCAATTAAAAGGCATTGGGGCAACGCCATGAACACTGGACATTGGACACGCCAGTGTGTGTGTGTGTGTGTGTGTGTGTGTGCCACATCTGTGTCTTGTTGATGTTGCTGTTGTTATTTGCTATGTTGCCATTTGGCCAACGCATTCGAAACCCAAATGTGACAACAATGGCAACCAACAGCACCAAGAGAGCGAACAACCCAACAACCAACCAAGTTCGACCTAATTTGAAAAGCCAATTTAAAGTTCTCTTGCGAGAATGCCAAAAAAAGGGACGAAGGGAAGCGTGAAGAGAGCAGGTGTGGGAGGTGGCAATTGCAATTGAAGGCAACGGTGAATAAGACTTTGAGTTTGAACAGTGTTGTGAGAGAAGTTTAGAGGTGAAAGAAAGTAAAATGGGAGAACATTTTTGTGGAAAAGTCCGTTTTGAATCTCAGTTCTGTAAGTTTGTTATTGTTATTTTATGCATTGGTAATAACTAATAACTGGGAAAATAAAAGATCTAACTCTTTTTAACAATCTTAAAATGATTTTCATATGATCAAAGCTCAAGTAAGGTCTACACTGAAAGATAGAATAAGTCGAGAAGGCACTAATGAAGCTGCAGTTCTTGACACTGTCAAATAATGAATAAGTTTCTTCAAAAACACTTCCAACTTATACTAAACTTTCATCAATTCAATGATCTACAAACATGTATTCGATATTTGACTTTTCTTCTGGTGTTTCCCCCTTTAACGGATTAATGATCACAAAAGGGTTGCTTTTCCCGCACTACTCAAATATTAGATCTTAAAAAATACAACACTCGATATCTGTTTAATATATTAACATGCTCTTAAACATATGCTTACATATGGAACGGCAAGGGGTTGGGTTAAGGGTTTAAAGGTTAACTGTGAAATCCCGATGATAAAGCCACATCGACTTACTCTCGCTTGTC
Source organism: Scaptomyza tumidula (assembly GCA_035044465.1). NCBI lineage: Eukaryota > Metazoa > Arthropoda > Insecta > Diptera > Drosophilidae > Scaptomyza > Scaptomyza tumidula. Next base: position 17,666,186 of record JAWNNW010000444.1, read on the forward strand.
ATGTAAAACACAAAACTTTTGGAGCTGCAGTGCTGCAAAATGCCAAATGGCAAATGGCAAATAGCAAATGCTGTGTGCAAGTGGCGACAAGTCGCAGCCTTTGCACATTTGTCGCTAACACTCGTTCTCTCTCTCTCTCTCTCTCTCGCTATCTCTGTCTCTCTCTCTCTCTATCTTGCGCTCTTGTAGTTTTGTGCTACCTGGCAGTATTTTTATTTTCTATCTCGCTTTGTTGCTGTTGTCAAAGACAAACTGCCGTGTATTAAATTCTAGCCGTAAAGACAAAATGCTGCGACACGTAAATGGAACAGACACAGGACAAGGAGTGGCGAACAGGTAAATGCTGAACGAAGGGGGGGAGGGGGGGTGGTACAGAATTGGATTTGTGCTGTTTTGTGCAATGGTGGAATGGTTCGTTTGCCAGGACGACAAAACTTATCTCTCTGCCCAGACAGACAGACAGACAGCAGAGAGCACCGAGAGCTTTTACTCTAAAGCTAGACATAATGCAACGACCTATACCCCCTCTCACCCTCCCCTCCCCCTCACTGCAGTGCCTAGTGACATAGTTTCTGGATCCAGATTGGAGGGTTATATTAAAATTTCTGGCTGGGCAGTTTTTATTTTTATGCAGCCACTTCGTCGCCCTGCCCCCTACCCCTTCTGCTGCGTCTTCAGTGTTGCAACATTTTATTTGACTTCAACTTGCAGCTACCCTCTAGTATTTTTTAGAACGGAGTGCGGCTAACAAAAGTTGTGCGCAGTCAGTTGACATAAATTTTGTTAGCCTACTTTTGCCCAGAAATTGCTTACAGACAATGCACAGAAGCAATGCGCTATTATTATCCATCTTTTTTTTTTGTGAGCGGGAGAAAGTGTGAAAGGGGGTGTGCAAGGGGGTGTATAAAGGATGTGGGTGTTGGCAAAAGGAAGTTTGCCAAAAAGAATATTACATAAATATATGCCATTAAATGCAGATAATTGTATAATTTCACTTTTTGGCAAATAAAAAAGCTCATGTTAAAATGGAAAGGATTCCATAATATTAAATAAATAAAGTGGGTCAAACATAATTGTAATCATAACCAGTATCAAAAGGTTCTTTCTTTGAGTTTCCAAGAAGTTTCAAACATTCCGAACCTCTCAAGAATCGTATCAACTTAAGAGCTTTAACCTAGTCAGCTATTATGTATAAGTTAACATTTCCCACAATTATTGCTAGCTATAAAAAAAAAACAAATAAAAATAAAAAATGAGTAAAGGGAAAACAATTGGAATTTTTAATTAAAATATTACAGACCTAGAGAGTACTTAATGTTAGCGCTGCGTCTCGACCATAGAGGGCGCCAGCAAACAGTTAACAGGACTCTCGCTCTCTCTCTCTCTCTTCATATAATATTATTTCCGCATGCAAACTATAATAAAAAAATAAAAAAAAATAAATTTAATTATGCAAAAAGTGCGCCGCTGTTGCTGCACTCAGGGAGCCACGCCCTTGAGTGGAGTGTGTGGGGGAAGGGAGGGGGGCAAAGAAATTATTTCAATTGTATGCACTCGAAAAATAAACGAAAAAAAAAACAACGAAAAACCGAGAAGCGAGAAGCGAGAAGAGTAAAAGCAGAAGAAGAAGAAGCGAAACGAGCATTTTCAAGAAGACGTCAAGCGGCATTCAAATCAGAGGCCAGCGGCAAGTGCCATACTTGTAAGCCAGCTTGGACACAAAAGTGGGTGGGTGGTGTGGCATAGTTGCACAGGTCGTCGACGCGGCCATTTGAATGAGGTGCTGACTGACTGACTGACTCGACGTTGTTGGCCCGTTGGGCGAACCGAAACCAAGGAACCAACAAACCTACAACAACAGCAACAACAAAAGTTGGCTGCGATTTTCAACTTCAAGTGCTGCAAGAAGCGACTGTAAGAGAGAGAGAGAGAGAGAGAGGGAGGGCACACAGGTTTTGGCGGTTTTTTAGGCTACCTTCTTCTTTTTGCAACTGTGGGTCTGTCGAGCGCTTCGGTCGGACCTTGAGTGGCACTTTTCGGAAATTCAAATTTCCGATTCTTGATGATTTTATTTAAATTTGCGTATTCGAGTGTTTGTTTGTTGGGCGGAACGAAACGGCACGGCGGGGCGACACTCGGGGCAAGGCACTTGAGTATGCCGACTGACTTCCCTCCCGAACACCCCGCCCTATCTATCCTAACTACCTGCATGCGGGCTTTTTGGCTTTGTTTTTTGTTGCGGGGCGCAAATTGTTTAAATTGGCAGGAATTTTGTGCGTTTTTGCCAAAAATTGGCCAAAGAGTCGCTCTCTTTCTTCCTCTCAAGCCAATTACCATAGTGTGTGTGTGTGTGTGAGTGCAGCTTAACCATGATTTATGTTTTAGCCAAGAAATGCAGGCGAATGCAGACCCTCATTATCATATCAGCGAGGCAGCTGAAGCACCAACACAAACACCAAAAGTCACAGAGTGTCCGTGTTAAATTCTCTCGCCAAAATACGCCCACAAAAGAAGGAGGCTGCAACTTGTAGATAACACAAGCACACACGTGTGTGTGTGTGCGTCAGGGGAGGTAGGGTGGGAAGGTGATGCATGCAACATTCCCATTAGCGCTAATATACATACACCATACAGCATACATGCAAAGACAAGCATCAAACAGCTGCAACAGCTTCTAATTTGACTTCTCTTTGGCTAAATAGGCGTGGATTCGAAATCTACATTCGGGCTAACGAAAAAAAAAAACAAAACGTTATTTATGACATTTTGCGATGCGTGGCTAACTTAGATTCGAGATAGAGAGTCTTCTAGTGTTTCTGATCTGATCCCTTCTAAGTTTAACTGCTGCTGGTCATCCCATTTCCCCTTCCCATTCTCTCTCTCGGTCTGATTGTGTGTGTGTGTGGTATTAGCATTGTTAAGGCCTTCGGGGCGGAGTTTCGTTCATAAAGTCAGAATAGTAGTTGTTACCCTTGTTACTTCCGTCTTTCTCGCATTTCCAACTCGTATTACATGAAACAATAAATTTTCCCATACAGCGCGTTTTGTACAATGATTTTATCGCTTCGGTTAGTTAAGTCGATTGTGTGTGTGTGTGTGTGTTGTGTGGGGAATTAAACTGGCTATAACATGACAAATTGCGTCGTTGAAAAAATAACCAAATATGTGAACTATGCTTAATCTATTGCGTATTTCATTAAATCCAAAAACTGTTTGGCTTCTCAATAGATTAATTGCTTGTGGGCAAGGCAACAGAACTTATAGTTGACATATCAAGTTACTTATAAGCCACATAACTACTTAATACAGTTGAAATTTCTGACTTGAGTCGGGAAATAAACTAAAATTGTTTAATATTTCGCTTAGTAGAACTCACATACTAAATTTGATGGTCATTGCTCTTTTAATTTCTGAGTTCAATAGGAACATTGTATTAAAACTCTGTCCATAATGCAAGTTAAGGAATTTCTGAACTTAAAGTTGTGTGTATGACTTAAAAATATACAAAAATGATTGCAAATCTAACTTCATTTTTATAAATATTCCCACATACCAACTTTTATGATACTTCCGAATGAAGAAAAGAACTTAAGGCTTGATTGATGATACAATCTTGAAGATAACCTCTGGTTTCTTATCTCTGCTATTCCATCAAACATATCTAAGCTAAATGTCAGTTTAACTTTGATTCTACCTTGAATCTTATCTCTTTAGAACAACAACTAACAACTCATTTCTATGCACAGCCCAAAAGACAGCGTCCAATTCTAAACAGTTTGGTTGTTTAATCTTTTGGTACATCTATGGTATGGTATCTTGGTGGCAATATCACGCATTCCTCATCAGCATTCAGAATGCAGCATGCAGTATACAGCATGCAGGATGGTGTATGGTGTACATGCAACATGGTTACGGCCAAAAACGGGCAATTGCAATGCAAATGCTGCCACTTAGACACATTTCGAGTTAGTTATGCCACGAAATGCCCAATCAGAGCCACTACCAACCACCAACCAACAACCACCAACCACTACAACTACTATGCCACTAAACCACCAGCTTAGTAACCCACTCATTTGACCAAACACTGAGAGAAACAAACGCCTCCAGTTTGTGTCTTTAATTGCGATTGCCGCCAAATTGCATTTGAATATTCTACCAGCAACATTTATATGTGTGTGTGTGTGTGTGTGCGTGCGAGACATAATATAACAGAGCAAATTATACCACTTATTGCCACCCTCCATCTCCTCGCAAAGTTTAAAGAGTTAACAAGAAGGCAACGAACAAAAAAAACAGATACAACAACCAAATGAACCAAACGCCAAATGAGCGACAGCCAAACGATTCAACAACCAGACCATAAGAAAAAAAATCATTGTTGTTGTTGGTTGTTTGGCTGGTTGTGTTTTCGGCACTTTTCTTACTGTGACGTTGTCAGCATAGTTAGCACACAGCAAACAGCAGATCCAGATCCCCAAAGATAAGTCGAGTTCAGAGCACAGCTGCGCCGAAAACAAAAAATTGTTGGCATTTTGCGCATGCGTCGCGTCGCAAAACTTAACTAAGCACAGCTTCAAAAGCTGCAACAGCAACAACAGCAACAACAACAACAACATCAAAGCAAAGGTAGCAGCTGAGACTAAGCGGTCCAAGACACAACAATCACAGCGCACAGTGGGTCAAGTGATGCCAAAAACTAACGGAACATAAAGCACACAAGATAAATGTGCTAAAATTGAGTTCAATAACATTTTGAGTTGCATAAATAAATAGATTAAAAGCTACAAGTTTAGAAAATCAGTTTAAAGGCATAGCTCAAATTTACTTCATCAACAGAAATAATATATATATATATATTATTTGCAAGCTCAGTACCGGCTTAAAAGCAATTATGTAGTAAGCCTTGCGATGGAATGGAAACCCTCTTGATGTTTAAGTAGATTCCATCAAAATTTCAAACTTCAATAAAAGAATATAATCATTTCTTATTATTAACTCTCAAATCTCGAAGTGTTATTGTGAGATGTAGTATAACATATTATATTCTTTGTTTAATAATGAATATATTTGAGTATAACATTATTGAATTCTTTAGTATAACATATTGTATTCATAATTTAATAATGAACTTATTCGCAACCAAATAAAAAGTTCGTTGCATTTTAAAGCTACTTGGCCCACTATACAAAAGTAGCGGCAGCAATTTGAATTTAGTTCTGCAGCTTAAGCAGAAATTTTCAGCACCTCAAGTGAGGATTGGAGTGGACAACGAGTGTTTGGGTGTGTGTGTGTGAAGGAGAGGGAAGTTTGATGGTGTTGGAAGAGTATTTGTGAGTTCGAGTGCTGGAAGTTAGGGAATGTGCTTGAAAATTAGCTGAAATAGTTGTAGGTACAAATTTTAGGCGCTGTTTTATATTTTTTTCTCTCTTTTCTTTTTACCGGTAAGTTTCTTGAGGTCGATCGTGTTGTTGCTGTTGTAGTTGTTGGCCTTGTTTGTGTGCGTGATGTCAGGCACCGTTAGACCGTTAACAACAACCACAACGCTGTCGGTTGTATGTGTCAATGTGTTGTTGTTGTTGTTACAGTTGAACTTTAGTTTCAGTTGTTGTTACACATTACAGTTCTGTACTTAGTTATAGAGAGAGAGGGAAATGGTGATGGGGAAGGAGTTGAAAGGGGACGAAACTGAGCGAAAAAACTAAACAAGCGATATTTGCAGCCGGTGTGCATAATTTATTTGACTATAATTACAATTAATTATGGTAATTATGTTGTTTTTAGTTCAAGAGCAAGAGAGAGAGAGAGACAGAGAGGAAGAGAAAGAGAGAGGCCGAATGCCAACTCAATTATTTGAACGCACAGCACTTTTCCAGCAACATGAAAACTTTGCGGTTGTTCCACAACTTCGCCTCTCTCATCATCATCATCATCCTTTCCTCCTTACTCCTACTCCTACTACTACTACTACTACTACTGAGGAAAGGAAGACAAAAACAGCGTCGAAAATAACATTTGACTGTGGTGGCAAAAAGTTTTTCTACGTTGTGGCAAAAACTCACAAAACACACACACATGTGTGTGTGTTGTCTGTGCTATCTGTGTGTGGGCGTACGACATTGCAGCGATGTAGGCGTGGCTGGCAACACGCGTCGTTGTCCAGGACCTCAAAATTGCAGGAAGCACACAAAAAAAGTTGGCGCCGCACACAACACATATAAAAACATCAAGCCGCATGGGTTATGAATGTGTGTATGTGTGGCAGTGCATCTGTATGTGTATGTGTGTGTGGCAACCACAATCAAAAGGGATATTTAATTGTGCCTAATTAGCTAATTTATGTTTTTGTTGTTGTTCTTGTTGTTGTCATGAGGGGCAGCCAAGTGTTGCTCTAAGCATATTAAACTGCTCGTAAACTCAGGCATCGGTGTTGCCTATTGTGTTGCCACTGTTTCCTGTTCCTGCGAATTGTCAGCGACACTGTCGTGTTGCAAAATACTGCATTATTGAGTTCAACTTGCGTGTGTGCTTGGCTGAGGAGGGAGGGAGGTAAATGCTTGAAGAGGGTGGTTAATGAGCGCGCCGCAAAGTATGCAACAGCTTTTCATTAAGGATGTGCAATATGCAAACAAAAAAAACTTATCAAAAAGTAAGAGAAAGAGAGAGAGTTAAATTGTTTGTGTATGACGTCATTAGACGCACATGATTTCAAACAAAAACTAAATAAATTGGCTAAATATTTCAGAAAGAGTTTGAGAAAGCAAGAAAGTTGTAAAGTAAATTAACAAATTTAAAGCTTAATCGTATACTTTATTTGTATAGAATCGGAGCTGTTATGTTTCAAATCTGAGTATCTGAATATGAAGTTTGGAAGTTAACTTTCTCTTTGCTTTAATTGTTTTCATATTCCTGTTGAAGTTGAATTCATATTCTACACACTAAAACTCATTACGAAGCCAAAGTTTAGCAACATAAGTAGCTTTATATTAAGCTTGTTATAAACTTGAAACATTAAAATCAAACAAGAAGTTAACTTTATTTTAAAACAATGTAATCGCAATCAAAACTCAACAATTTGATCTATATTTAAACTTACTTAAGTTTTAATTGTGATCTTTTTGGCATAATTTAGTTACTGAACAAGTTTTAAGGGAAGCTCTGGTTATGGAAAATGCATTGCAAAATTTTAAGCAAATTGTTTATCAATAGGCATTGATTTGTTTGGCCATGCCACCTCAGCCCAGCCACCTTGCCTTGGCTGCTGACAGCCGCATGTCAAATGTGCTCTGTGGGACAAGGACAGTTAATCTACACAATGCCCCTTCCCCCCTGCTTCCCTCGCACCCGAACCTGAGCCTGTAAGTCTCTGACCCAGTTGCAAGTCAAATCGAATGAGCGCTTGTCAGCCCAGGCAGCAGCAACAAGAACAACAAAAGCAACAAGGCCTAAACGTACATAATAATGACAGGCACAGCGAGGCGCAACTTGGGACAGGTCTATAGGAAAACGGAAGGGGGGGAGGGTTAAAGCCAAGGCGTTTGCTGTCAGTTTTGCATAAATCGATAAGAAAGAATAGAAGCAAACTATAGAAACAGGTTTTAAAGAGTCGTCCATTGTTTAAGTGGGGAGTGGAGGTAGCAGAGAAGTAGATCATAGGAGGCGGGGCATGGGGTGGTGGTGGGGGTTTAACACTGTAGCAGGATATGCGCACGCTTTGGCTCCTTCTTTTCTTTTCTTTCCATTTCGTTCCATTTCGCTGTATTCTTTTCTTTGCGTTGGTCGCGCTTGCTTAATGCGTTTAATTTTTCTTCTGCTACAATTTGCTACCCAAACCCCCGAACCCCCCACCTCACCCCACCATCTAACCACATTTCCCTTCACCCTTCCCCCTCTCTTACTAACAGCTGCTTTGTTTGCACGTCGCTTGCGCATTTTTTACTGGCATTAAATTTTGTTTCGCGTTTTTTTTCCCGCCCCCCCACGCCCCTTCCTGCATTTGCATAGAAAATTCATTAATTTTGTCGCGAAGAGCTGCAAAGGCAAAAAAAATTGAGAAGGAAATTGTTAGACAAATTTTTGTGGCTGCTGCTGCCGCTGCTGCTGTTGATGCAATAAATTTGTTGAGCGTGTGCGGTTCAATAGTTCTCAATAGAAAGTGAGTCTCGTGTCGTCGTCCAGTGTGACCAATTCGACACAGCGAGAGAGAACAAAATTTGCTTATCATTGCTTTTCTTTCTTTCTGTCTTTCTAACTGAATTTCTTCTTGTCTGTCTGTTAGTCTGCCTGTCTTTGCGTCTTGGCAATTGACTTGGCTCATCGATTTTGGTTTTTTGCTTTCGTTTCTCGACTTGTCATTGCCTTCCCCTTCCTCTTTCTCCAATCACCCCCCCTTTTGGGGGGATTGTGCTATTCGCGTGGTCTTTAAGATCTGGACACACACATGCACTTCAAGCTGTCAGTTGGCGCATTGTAATCGGCGTCTGACCCGCATTAATTATACCTCACTGACATGTGATATTCACACATGCCGCACACACATACGTCTCTCTCTCTGCTCCATCTTCTTGCGTCTCATCCACTTGAGTCCAGTGTGTGGCACTTAAGCCGACTTCATGTGGACAGCAATGACTTCAGCTTTGCCTGTCTGCCTGTCTGCCTGCCTGGCTGCTTGGCTGCCTATGAGGCTCGTTAATCGATATATCTTTTTACTGCTCTGCAACTCTTTAACTTCCCTCCCCCCCCCCCACCACTCGTTCTGTCTGTCTCTTGAAATTGAGCCGTGTCCATGTCCAGACTTCGTCAAGCTCTCTGCTCTGCTTCCAGCCTGCGCTTGTCTTTCACAATCGTTGTGTGATGTTTTTTTTTTCTTTTTTTGGTATTTTCCACTCAAATTTATTGTTATTTATTTAACTGTGAAAAAACGAAAGTCGTTTCACACCTTTTCCCCTCCTTTTCATCTTATATTCTTCGTTGCATTCTCCAAAAGTACAAACACACATCATTTACTATCTTTGGCTCTCTTCAGATGTGGGTTAAGTTCAATAACCAAACATACTTCCACAAAAGAAATACTTTTTGCTACAGTATCTATAACATTTTGAAGCCATTTCAAGTATTTATCAAAAATTTTCTTTGGTTTGTGTTGTTTTGTCTTCTAATGGCCGTCACTTTACTTTCTATTGTCTGAGATGCTGACACACATTAATATTTTGTTGAAGAGCACACTTTTAGTGCTTTAAGTGCTTGATGTTTGTTGGTCTAGAAAGCGATATTTATAGATAGCACAAATGACTTTCAAAAGGCAAAGCGTGGGAGAAACTAGGAGATGGAATGGTTCTTGTGTTTAGTAAAGAGGGAAATAGTTCTTTGCTTGTGTTAGGTTTGTGTCTTGGCTGAGCTTGAAACCTGCATAAAATCCCTCAATGTTAGCTTCGACTTAATAACAACCCTTCAAACGACCATCATCATCATCATCTTGCATTCTGTAATCAACAAACAAACCCATACTCAAGTACCCCAAATCCCCACACCTAGCTACTACTTCAATAAACGAACCTAATCCAACCTCTTTCAAGGAATAAAGATGGAAAAACCACCTGTTAGGTTGGTTTGGTTGGTTGGAGATTCAGTTTGCAGCTTATTAATTTTCAATTGGTATTCCATTGCACAGACTGAACTGAAGAAGAATGTTTCTGGCAAATCAAAACGCCATTTACCGATTTCAGTAAATTTCAGCATCTCAGATTTGGATTCAGATTCAGCTTGTTAGCTCTTTTACTGCTCTTCCTCTTCTTCTACAATCCATGCGCTAATCTCAGCTCAAATGCAATGCAAATGCTGATAAAAGTCGAGTGAGGAACGAAAAAAGGGGCAAAAACATGATGGAAAATTCGACTGGATAGGAAGAGAAAAGAAGGAGGAGAGGAGAAGAGAACAGCTACTTCAACTCTCAACTGACTAAAAAGGGAACCTTCAACTTGAGCTTTTCAAACATTTTTAGCATTTTGCACACAGCACACAAAAATGTTCCAACATTTTCCGCTGACTACCAAAGTCATTATATTTGCAAGCGCGCACAAAAGCAGGTAAATAAGTATATAGATGGGGTAGATAGATAGCTATATATATATATATATAGATTGAAAGTCTTTGCTGCTTGCCTTGCTGCTTGTTGCCTCAACGTTTTTTTGTCGTTCAGTAGGTAAGTAATCTCATTATAATAATGGGAACAATTGATTTCTGTCTGGCCAGGTCTGAAGTTGGCTTCCTCTCTCTCTCCACCTTCGCCTTTTGCCGTCTCCTACTGCAAGGACCTCACTGACTGACTGACTGACATCGTTGCTTCTTTGGCCAAAGAGTCAGTCAATAAATGTACAACGAAGCATGCAGCGTACTGTTTCCGGCCATAGACAGCTCCAGTCAGCTCTGGCAGCAAGTTCCAGCACTCAATCATCGCTTCATTCCGTTGCCAACAGATCTCTCTCTTTCTCTCTCTTTCTCAGTTCCCTCTTGGTTCCAACCACAACTTGACTTGAAGAGCTCCTCCTTTGCAGCTCTGTCTTCGGCTTGCCTGTGATGATGATGATGATGCTTTAGTGTTGCCACTGATGAAATTATAATCAAGGGAATATATAATTTCTTTCACCTGGTTACATCTGCGCCTGACCCCCCCGCCCCCACTTTGCACAAACAAACAAAGCCATCAGTGAGTTGACTGCCACAGTAGCAGCTCCTCCCTTCTCCTTCTGCTTCTCCTTCTTCTGTTCGTCCTTCTTCCTGTTTTCAATGATATGATAATTTGCTTTTGTTTTCTTGGCAGCAAAAACTTTTGCTTCACTGTTCGGTTCGGTTGGTGATGGTGTGTAGGGAAGTTTTGGTGGGGGCATGATGTGGGCCATCGATTTCTTTATGTAACTGTGCCACACATACACACATACATACACATACATACACTGAAATCTTCAGCTGCTGCTCAGTTATTCAACTGCCTTGCGGCATTCTTTTGTCGACTCTAGACACCAAAACATATTATTGCCCTCTTACCTCCCTCGCTCCAACACACAACTCCTAGTTGTCTCGTGAGTTATCTCGTTTAGCAATTTTCATGCTAGGAAAACAAACAAAACAAAATACAAAACCAAAAAGAAAAAAAAATGACATTCAAATGCAGAAGGCGAAACTTACTCTCGACTCTCTTGGTCTTTCGCTATGAAAAACGAAATCGACCGCATAATGTGCCACAATTAAATTACAATAAATCATACTCAGATCTCGCCTCAAAGAACCCCCGCTTTCCCCTCGTCTCACTCTCTCTCTCCCTCTCTCTCTCTCTCTCTCTTACGTTATACTCTAGCGCAATTAATCATTTCTTCTTTTGCTATGAGTTTGTTTTGTGCATGTTTTCTTTTATTTTTTTTCTACCACTTTTTTCTGATTTTTTTTTGGGTTTATTTTTCTGCTTTATCGTTAGTTGTTTAGTTGGCTGCTAATTAATACCTCATTTATTTGAGTTGAATTCCGTTTGCTTTTGCTCTCCTTTGAAATTTGATTCAGTTTTGATTCAGTTTTGATTTGTTTGTGATAAATATATATATTTTTATTTTGGCATCTGCCTTCAGCTTACTCTTTGCTCTGTGGTCAAAGGTCATCATCTATTGATGGAACTCAACTGAAGACTTATGATACGAATTGTATTGAAAGTTCGTTGCACCGCATATTAAGTTGCAAAACAAAATATGATAGCCAATTTTATAATAATTATAAAAGGTTATTGAAAGCTTAAGAGTTCATTGGAGTCTTCAGAATAAAAGAAATATTTTGAACAGGCAAAATTCTAGTGAAAAAAGATGGAATCAAAGCGAATTCGAGACACAATCAATCCAAGTTGAATATAACTAAAACACATAATGTAAAGTAAAGAGATTAGCTTTATTTCTCACAACATAAAACAGCTTGAAAATCATAGAACTTCTTCAACTCTTTAGTAAAATGTCGAACAATCGTTCATCCCCTTCGATAGTTAATCTCTAGGTTCATTTGTTTTCATACATTTTGGGGTAAAAGAAACGCTTTAATGCCTCATTATGTGCCACAGTCAAGACAGACTAAGAGACTGACAACAAAAAGGGCCAAAAATGTTTCCTTTTTCGAATGGCGTCAACAAAAATTAAAAGCAAAATTAAACACATTCAATTAAATTGTGTGCAATTTTTCCGGCCCACACACACACACAGTGCCTCAAAAGTGGGTGGAACAACAACACCTGCTGGAATCCCAGACCTAAAATAAGCCACCCCAACAACGCATTAGCAACAACAACAACAACAACCCCCCGCAGCACCCTTGGAAAAAGGTGAAAAGTTATGCCATTGACTGTACCGTTGCCATTACCTGAGCAGGAGCAGAAGCAGAAGCAGCCGGAGCATTGTACAATAAGGTGCGTGTTTGGCCCAAACCAACGTTGTTGTTGACCCACGGCGCTTCGTTGTTGTAATGATGCTTACAACAACTAAGAGAGTGAGAGAGCGAGAGGGAGAGGGAATGGATGGCCAAAATATGGAAGAGTAATGCCAAACATCAGCGCTTATAACTGTGCAGATTATGAAGTTAATTTATCAGCAACGAAGCGGATGAGCAGACAGTCAAACAGCTTCAGATTAAGCATCAGCTTCAGCTTTAGCTTTTTTTGGGGGGCGTTACTTTTGGTGGGTTGATTATTATGTAGCCTTCAAGTGGTAGCTAGCTAGCTAGCTGGCTGGTTTAGCTTTTTGGCTGCCTCCAAATTGAGTGGGTGGCTGGCTGGCTGGCGGCAGAGAACAAAGCGAGAGAGAGCGAGATATAGCGAGTGGGAAGTGAATTGTTTGACGGTGCAGGCGGACATTCATTAAGCCATCAAATTGCCTCAGACAAATTTGCCAAGTCAAATGAATAAGTGTGCTGAATGATTGTGGATGGATAACGTAAAGTTCAAAGCATGCGATTGCAAAGCTTAAAGATATTAATACAAAATTAACTCCAAAAAGGTTAATTTACGCTCGTGTGTGTGGATAAGAAAAGTATGAAATGAAGTTAATGAGAATATATATCACTTTTCATTCTTGTTATAACTTTACAACACAACATAATATAAATTTCTTTGGCTTCTTTTGTGTAAGCTAAACATTTCCGCATATATATACAAAACGCACACAAGCTCTTCAAGCTCTTCTTGTGATTTATATACATTTTATTAGATACAGCTGGCTTAAAGCTAACTATATCCTATAGTACTCCATGGCACTGCATATGGCGAGCGTCTGGCATAGAAGGCCGCAGCTGGCAAAGTTTCTTTTTACCAAAAACTTTTCTACTTCTTACTTACTTGTTTTGTTTTCTCTTTTTTTTTTCGATGCTGCCTTTTTGCGCACTTGCAAAAATTCCAGCTTCAATTTACTTTCAACATGCTTTTGCTGCTCTTGAGAAGTTTTCTTTTTACTTTTTGTGTGTGTCCTTACACACACACACACACACACACACACACGCAAAGCAAAGCACAGCCTTAACGATATGGCGCACGCACACTTCATACATAACGGTAGAGGGTTTGGTTTGGGGGTTGGTTGGGGGTTTTCTCTGTCTGTAGCGCCGTAGACATTACCGCAGCCACGCGCGTGCTTTACGTTCATCTGTCTACTTAACGTTGCCCCGCCCCTCTTCCGCCCCTCACACACACACACACACCAGACCACCTGCAACATGCAGCTTCTTTTGCTTTAACACTAGATTCCACCTCTCGGCTTTTGCTCCTTCACGTCGTCGTTGTCGTCGTCTGCGTTTTAACGTACTAATCCTTGCTTTTATCTCTTGTTTGACTTTTGCTACGCGCACTCCATCTTTATATACACCCGCTCATTTAATGTCATTGTCGCTGCTGGGGACACACACACACACACACACACACACATACACTGCAATCCTTTCTAAATATTTGACAATTTGTATGCGCAAGTTTTATTCAATTTTTCGCCAACTGCCAACTGCTTGCTTGGCATTAAGCACACGGTGCGTATGCGTGTCATAAGCGTTTCTTAAAGTGTTTGCGCTCTTCAAGTTGTGCTTTGATTTCCCAAAAGTGTTTATTCTGCCTTCTCCTCTTTCCCCTTTCACCTCCACCCTTCTCACTTTTTATATGCTTGCGTACGCGTATTTGTTTTCACTTATTTTTCATCATCTGTCAAACTGGCCGCTGGCAGCAACAGCAGCAGCAGCAGCAGCAGTTTTATTTCAATTAATCAACGGCACGTGACCAAGTTTAAAATTTTAACCAATTTAATTTTTCATTCTCATCGTTTTTATTTGTTGGCCAAGTTTATTTTACGTTGGCTCACGTGTCGTATGCGCGTTAAGTAAACAAACCAAAGTGGATATAGGTTCTTTTTTTTGTTTGTTGTCGCTAGTCAATTCAATTAATTTTTGATGCCAAGCAAAATGTTTACTTTATGTCTTGGGGATAGCTAACACGCAATTAAAGTTTTACTTAAAGAAAGCTTTAGAAAAAGTGTTTACTGGAAATGCAGTGTTAATCTACATGCTAAGCCATAACTTTCAAGGTATTGCAGTTGATAATCGGTTGAGTTTTGAGGGAGTTATGTTATTATGCCAAGCCATAACTTTCAAGGTATTTCATTTGATAAACTAAATGATGCAATACGTATTTTTTAAATAAATAAAATCATAAGTTCAATCTTTAAGCCCTTAAACGTAAATTGTAACAAAAGTCTTTCAATGAGAAATATTTGATGAAAAAATAACATTAAATCTGTCTTATCCAATTTACCTTTCCGTTTATCATTGACAAATTACCAACCTTAAGTTAAACTTGCAACATTTAATGAGAGTCAAGCTGCGTTGCATTGTTTGCTTTTGTGGCAGACATGAGTAGCAATAATGATAAATTTAAAGTATGTACGATAAGACAAACAATGGACAAAGTGAATCTAAAGCCGAGTCTGAGATGATTTCCTGCTCATTTACGTTATATGCCGCCGCATACGGCACTTATTCTAATTAACGGAAAAAATTGAAAGGGCTAAATTGTGAAATTGTGCTTATAAAAAGAGCAAATGACGTTCATTAAGTAAAACAACAAAGACCCAAAAACAAAACGAAAAGCAAAGTCAAGAGACGAACACACATGGGAAAAGTGTGCAGCTTCAAGTTACGCTAATGTGTGTGTGTGGGTGTGGATGGGTGTGTTCCGATGTGTTTGCGTGTGTGTGGGTTTTATATAATAGACATTATCAACGCTAATTCAGTTATGTCTTAATTATAAACTACTTAAACGCGCCTCGCTGCGAGCATGGCAAATTTTCTAAGTCCGTTGTCTTTGTCTACAGATGGGAAACTGCTAACTGATGGCAGTTAAAGGGAAAAGGGGAGCGCACGTGTGAGCTTTGCTGGTTTCGGGTCGCAGTTGTGTCTCAGTTACAGTTTTTAGTACAGCTCTTTCTCTTTACTACTTCTATCTTGTCTGTGCATAATTACCAAAACTTGTATACTGTGTATATGTGGGAGTAGTTTTGATAGCTCCGATTACGACGCACAACTTTAAGCAAGGTTGTTTTTTGAGGGAGGGTGTAACGCCAGCGGGCAACAGACGATAGAAGCCAAGGAATGTGGGCAGAAGTGGGTAGAGAAGTTGAAAATGCTACGAAATTCCACAAAGCTAGGGGTAGTTGTATTTGTAGGTGGGGGTAGTTGGGTAGCTACCCCTTTGGACAAACCGACTACTGAAACGAACTCAAGGGCAACCAAGCAGCGAACTTTGATTGAAATATACAATTTTAATGAGGCAACCAACTGAAGCAATTGTTGGGCTGCTGCTGCAAACAATACACAACAATTTTTCCTTATTGAAAAGACGACGAAGAATAAACAAACAGTACGAGCAGAGAAATCAAAGTAAAGTCGCAAAAAACCAAACAGCTTAAGTTGTCTAACAAAAAGGGGCAGCATTTTGGGTGGTTGGGTAGTTTGAAAGTACAATACAAGGTGGTTCACTCACTACTTGTCTAGACAACCTACGAGGCATTTCAAATGCAAGCCCCCAAGGACAGAAACCCCCCCCCCCACACACACACACATATACACAACAAAACAGACAAAAGATAAACAAATTAACTTTCATACATATAAACAGTTGAAAATCATTTGAGATTTTCTTTATTCTATTTATAAGATGCTTTATTTGTTAGGGAATGGTGGCAAGAATAATATATAATGAAGAAGGCACTCGAAAGTGATTTTATAGTATATATACTTTCCTAAAGTATGGCAGCAGAAATCGCTTAGCTTTTTTTTTATTGTCATCGCTTGTGTGAAGATCAGATATCATTCAACTCAGATTTCATAAAAAAACATATTCCAATAAATCATAAAAGAAAAGAAAGTGTTCGAAGGGTGTCAACAACACCCACAAACAATAAAGTAAAGAGGTAAACAGCTGTGTAGCAGATATTGCTAACGAAATTAAGCACACACAATTTTCCTCAACCAAAGAGCAGATAGATAAATCGACAAGTTGCCTTCAACTCCACGCCACGCAAAGGTTGTGGAAATTTGAGACGAAAGACCAAACGGCAAACACCGAAGAAGAAGCGATTCTAGTTTATGGCAAATGTTGGCGATTAAAATCTTGAATGTCAAGCAGAAAATTGTCAAACGAGTGAAACGTTGATGATGCTGGCAACAACGATGATGATGTTCATGATGATGATGATGATGGCACAAAGGCAAACGATAGCAAACAAATAAAAACGCATCAGAAAAACATGCAAAGGCGAATGAAATATGAATCTGAATCTGAAACAGAGCAGGCGACGATGACAAACAAACCGCGGTGACAAACGACAAACGACAACGACAACGATGAAGTTGATGATGGCCCAAAAATCAAAGACGTTGCCGACTGCAACCTGCAATTAAGGCGAAAGGACACCACAGCAAAGACAGGATATGCCAGGGATAGATACCAATACAAGCGTATGCAGCTAGCGTTTAAAAGGGTGCGCTTTCGTTCTCTAGCTATGAAACTCGAAGCAATATCCTAAAAACAAGAAGAAAAAAATCCTCATAAAAGAGGTGCACGTTTAAGGGGCGGACTGCGATGCCAAGGATATATATGTTTGTATATATGCAAAACGCATGTCCCTGTGACGCCTTAACATATGTGTGCTATGTTCGAGCTGTGATCCTGAGGCGGCACTACAATACGTGTATAAATAATTCGCACGAGTAAATCAACAAACAACTAAAGAGAAAGAAAGAGAGAGTGTACAAAAAAGGAAGCAAAACAAGAAGGGAAAAACATGAACGCAGAAAAATCCTTTTGCTTACATCCTGTGCAGCAAAGCTGAACAATTTTACGGTTTCAATTATCAAAGAACGAAAACGACGACGACGACGACGAGGACGAGGACAACGATGAGGACGAGAACGACATCGACGGGTGACAAAGCAAAAAGGTAGCTTCTGTTTGTTGTTGTTGTTGTTGCTGTGATAGCTGTGTACCAAAATAAAGGCGATTAGCATTTCTAAGCCTTAGATTACCTGAAGTAGTTTATATAACCCCGAACCGAAACGCAACCCCAAAAACGAAAAAAAAAAACAACAACTCAAGAGCCTATTCTCGATAACAAGATTCAGTTTGTTTTGTCTCCTTGTGTTTGCTTATTCTTTTAACGCTCCCCCTAAGGCAACAACCCCTCTCTCTCTCTATATCTCTCCCTTTCACTCTGTTATCTTTAATGCAACCCTAAAATAACCTATCCCTCCTTTTCCTGCCCGTTGATGATTACATCAATCGCCTGACTGCATCGCTGAGGTCCCATATATATATATTTGTATAAGTATATCTGGTTAATTTATGCCCTTAAATTCAATATTGCCATCCATTATTGGTTTTCTTCTAGGGTTCTCCTTCTCGAACACTTTTATTAACCGCACATTCCCAGACAATTGAGTCTCGAGTTGCCAAAAAAAAAGGCAACGAATGTGCAGCTTATCCCTAACAAAAGCAACTACTTAATGTTCTCTGTTCACTTCAATTCGTTTCGTAAGAATGGTTAATGGAAGTTAATAAATTTGATCAGCATTCATATTTACTCGCTTGGAATCTAATTGAAGTTCAGAATTTCTGTAAGACTTTCAAGTTCCTTAGCAATGATAGATTTATTGCCGTCGAATCCATCCAGAGATTTCACACATTTCTTAAAAGTTATACGATGACTAACTAATGCCTTCCTGCAATTACCTGTATATATATATAATGCCCAGCATTACGAGTCCAAGTTAAAACTTCAATATGTGCTTCTCGACTGCAGCTCGACTGCAGACCCATATATCTTTGAGTAATTTTGCACGTTCATGTTTGTCCGTCCGCTAAGCTGCAACGTCCTAATTTACACTTGACTCCGCCTTGAGACACATATTCACCCATCCGCTGATCCACACACACACGTACAGTCAAAGAGAGAGAGAGAGAGAGACTGACTGTGGTGTGGTTTTATTCGAGTGAAAAAATTAACGCAGACACAAATTATATCTGGCGCTGATTAATCACTTAACAAGGCTTGTACGCGAATATTTCGCAGATATTAACTTCACAAGCCTACCAACCAACCAACAACAAGCTGGGACGGGGGGGAGGGGAAGAGAGCTAAAGCATGCGGCATAACAGAGAAACAAAAATAAAAGCCACGTCAATTTCATGCAAAAAGGTGCGCAGTCGTAAATTTAACTGGACGCGTAAATCCTGTGCGCAAATGTTTCAAGTTCGCGCCGACAACTCAAAAACTACTCTTCTCTCTCTCTCTCTCTTTGGGTCTGCGGCCTTATTGCTGTCCAATTGTATTTATTTAGGGTCTGTCTCTTCGTTCTTCAGCTTAACTTGGCTTTAAGCCAGCCAGTGTCTGAGCCTGAGCTTGAGCTTGAGTCTCTGTCGTTTCTGGGCATGTTGTTGGCCGCGCTAAAATTTAAATTCATACACGATCGTTGGCCCCAAAAAGACTAATGAGCACAATTATGCATTATTGCAGCTCGTTGCATCGAAAATGAACTTTAACAAGCCTCAACACACACACCACACACACACCACACACTCGCACACACAAACACACTTGATGCGCCTTCCTCAAAGCCAAGGAGTGAGCATTGAGACAGGCCGAGACCGAGACGTCAACTGGAACTGAAACTGGTAATACCTACGACAACTAGGAGCAGCGGAGAGAGAGAGAGAAGAAGAGTGTTCCAAGTGTCTGCTGTTTTGAGTTGGGTAAGTCCGACAAACTAGTTTCTTAGTATTTCTCGATTTCAGTTGTTGTTGTTGCTGTTGTTGCTGTTGTTGCTTGCCAAAAGGTTGTTAATTCTGTCATCTGAACTTTGCATTTTGTGCAGTGCATTTCAAGGTTTTATGCCTGTTTTTTGCTTTTCAAGATGATAATTGGAAATGATTTCAATTGAGAGACAGTTATTGAGTTATTGAGTTATGAATGATCGAAAGCTTAAAAGGCAATTAACTAAATAATCGATTAGGAATATTGATTGATATGATAACGAAACGATTTTTGTATAATCCAATCCTAAGTCTAATACTATTATCTATAAGTTAATTGACAAAAAAGTACGAGCATAGAATTTGATGTTGGCGACAATCGAATGCACATTCGGAGCCAAAAGTTTTTGAACCTTTTTTGTGGTTGGAGGTCTCTTATACCATTGAAGATTGGTTATTTTAGATTATCTGTATGCTATAAGTTTGGCCGCATGGCTGGCCAAAAGCAGACGAGACTTTGGCATGCAAATGTATAGGGTATGGGGAAGGCAGTGGTAGATGACAGAGGCAGTTGTTTGGTATGGGAACCTATGCGAAATGCGCTTGCCAAAAGTGTAGCAGTCAAAACAGTGACAGGCCCAAGGCACGGAGAGAGGTATTGCGTCTGGTTTGACAAATAAGGTTGTGGAAACTCACATTTTTTTTGTTTGTGTGTCTTTTGCGCTGCCTGCACATAAAATTCAAATCAATGACGACAAGACGGAAGGCGAGAGAGAGAGAGAAAGATGAGAAGAATGTTGTGTGTCGCAGAAGGAAGAAGCAAGAAGAACTGCTGCTCAGTAGCAAGAACATTTGCGTTTCATTGCCAAAAATGCCAATTTGGCAGCGTATCGAAGCTTAGGGAGATGCAGCAGCATCATACAATAATAAAAAGAAACTGGAATTTTGGTGCGCTCGTCTTGACTTTTTATGGCTCATCGTTGATATTGTCTCAAGATGTCTGCGGTGGATAATCTTGTTATCGCCATTTGCCAACGAAGCTCCTCGTTCGTTGCAATTTAATTGAGAGAGAACCAAAAACTAACCACAAAACTCCCCAGCGAACAAATTCAACGACTTGAAAAATGAAAAAAAAAAACAAAATTAATTGGTATATCAAAAGCATTTGAATTTTAATGTGTTTTGCTTGGTCAGCGATTTAAGGTCTAATGTATATATATAGTATATATATTTTTTTCCGCTTTGTCGTTTGCTTTGTTAATTGGCGCTGACTGTTTGAAGTGGACGTAATATGGCTGGGCGTGTCACTCATTTCCATTCAATTGCACTTCAGTTCGGCGTTTCAATTCGTTCTCTATATTTTTTCTTGTACGTTTTTCATTTCGGTCTTTTGATTCTAGTATGTTTTTTTTTTTGGGAATACGCAGCTGGCGTTGACAATTTAGCCATTGAAATGTTCCCAAATTCTAAGCATATCCAAATGTTATTCAATACTTTTTCCTTTTGCATTCATCGAGTGCTTTCTTTGTAGGCACCAGCGCCATTTTCTAATTTGCTTTTCAACTAGTCGCTATGCAAAACACAACTAGGGAGCGAAACAGACACAGACAGAGACAGAGAGTATAAGTGTGAGTGGGACAAAAATTGTCGCATAATATTACAAAGACAAAAGGTTCTCTCGAGTTTGGCTCTCGATTTCTGTGCGCACTTTTATTTAATTTTTTTTTTTTTTCCTTTTTAATAGAAATCTACGCCCGTATTTTCGTTTGACAACATTTCATGGCATTTGTGCTATGAGTTTGCTTTTTTTTCCTTTTGCATTTCCCTTTATATAAATATTTCTGGGCATTTCAATTGCCTTCTACTCTGCCTTAACCCACTGTTAGTTGGCCCTGTTGGTTCCATTGTTCTTTGATTTCCATCGTCTTTGTCGCATATGCAGATTGAATTACACCACTTGCTGCCTCCATTTTGGCCATCGTTTGAACATTCCAATTGCGATTTCATCATCCTTCTCATTGTTGTCCTTGTCGATTCCTTAATTGTCCTGATAATTTCTAGTTATTGCTCTGCGGGTTAGCTATTAGTTAGGGTAGTTTGCTTTTGGCTTCTACATCTTTTGTACAAATAAGATTTGGGCAATGGCGTCTTCGGTCATGTTTACTGGCTTAGAGCTTTCGGGATCGTGACTTCAGGTAGATCATAAGCTAAACCAGTCAACCCTTGAAAACTTCGTTTCTAAAGTCTTTTGCGATTGGCTTTTGCAAATTGAATGCTTCTAAGCAAACTCTCTTTACACCTTTAACAACTCGAATTTCTTTTCAAAAATTTCAACAACAAAAAACTTATGGCACATTCTTCACAACTTTCAACAACGTTTTTAGCAGCACATCGTTATCCTTGCCTTGCTTTTCATTATTTCAACTGTATCTTTAATTGTGGCGGCATTCTTTGCAGCATAAGGAAACATACTTTTGGCCAAGTTCTTTGGCAAGTTCAGGTGTTTTTTGTTGTTGTCTGTGTTGGCCAAAAGGTCTATACGCCACGTTTAAGCAATGCCTTTTAAGAGGCCACTACTGTCATGTCGTTAGGCCATTCCAACTGGCCAACATCTCGTTTAAGCGAGGCCCCACCGAAAACACAAAAAAAAAAAATCATATTATTAAAAGAATCTGCAAATGACGCGAAAATGTTTCAACACTCTTCGACAAGCTGCCAGCAGCCAGCAGCGAAACCAACCAGCCAACCAGAATACGAAAAATGTAATAATAATAAAAAAGAAAATTATTGCACTTCACATTCACAGTCATCGGACAGTGCCATCTTTAGCTTCAGGCCTTCCACGTTCACGTTAACGTCCACATCGACGTTCCAGCTCCAAGTCCAGGTCCTCATCATCATCATCATCGTCGTCGTCGTCCTCGTTGTCGTCTCCAATGCAGGCGGCTTCAAAAGATCGCGTTATGAAAATGCAACGCGCATTGCGCAAGAGCCACAAAGACGAATGACCACAATAAAGAAGGAGAGGAGAGAGCAGAGACGGGTGAGCAGCGAGACGCTACAAAGATGGAGAGACGAGCAGTCGAATGGCGAATGGCGCTGCTCGTTCTAACTAGAAGGTGATATAAGTGGTTCGATTGTTGCCGCCGCCATCGCACAGTGTAACAAACGTTGTGAGAAAGGTAGAGAAAATTTTTGATAGTTCTTATGATATGATCAAGTAACAAAGAGAAAGGTTCTTAACTTAAGGAAACATTTAGGAAAACTCCAAAGAATTATGTGGCTATGCCCCAACACTTGCGCTGTGCGTTGATAGCAATCAGTCAGTTACTCAGTAAGTCAGTCAATGGGATATTAAGTTGTATGTATAGATACATACATATGTATGTATGTATGTATTGTATTTGGCCACAATTGCATTCAACTTTGCGCCACTGTACATATTGGCTCGAAGCGGTAACCGGGCTTGAAGTCGGAACCAGAGTCAGCGGCGCGTTAGCGCTAATAAGCAATTGCCAAATTACATTCGCGTGAGTAATCTCGCGCCCCGATGCAGGTCGTCAACCCCTTACCACTTCACCCCCTTGCCTTCTTCTTGATCAGTGTTGCATCGATGGGTTTCTGGTGGTGGGCGGAGCTTTTGAGTGCACCGCAAGCAAGCGCAGATACTTAAGTGATGCCCGCGCTGCACGTTGCAACGAACGTTCGTGGACTGTTGCACTGAGGGGCATGCCACTCAGCCACTCAGTCAGTCACTCACTCACTCACTCAGTCAGTCAGCCGGTCACTCATTCATACCATCTTTTAGCCCCGCACCGAACCTAACCTAAGAAAGCAGCCAACCCAGCTGCAACGCGCCTCTAAGCCTGTAATTTACTTATTGCTCTTTCTCTCTTTTAAACTTCTTTCTCTCTCGCTCTCTGCCTGTTTTTTTGCCCCCAAATGTAGTTAGTTAGCACTGCGATCGCCATTTCTTTGCCATCCCTCTCTCTACAAGTCGACTTGGCTGTGTTCTGTCTCTGCTCTGGGTTTTTTTTATTTGGGAATGTCTTCCCTTTAACACATTTTGGCATGCAATTTGCTGAAATTAACTTCAATTGCAATTTGCTGCCGCTTCTTCTCGTTGTTGCTGTTGTTTCACTGCGCTTTATCATTGGCGCATCTTTTATAGCTTATTCTTGTTTTTGTTTTTCTTCTTCCTTCTTCTTTTTTTTTTTGGCCTAACAGTACAGACATGTGCAATGAATGCATGTACATATGCGCATTAGAGTGGCACCTCATGGTTCCAGGCTATTTATAATTCGATTGGTTCGTTTTATCTTCTCTCTCTCTGCATTGATGATAGCCCTGTGGCAGTGAAATAACTGTTAATAGCAACTGTAATTTGAATGCGTTCACAAAAAGTCAATTTAAAGTAGTGCGATTGAACTTAATAAACAAATTACGAATGCTTTTTGGGAATAACTAGGGAAAAAACCGTTGATTCAAATATGAATTAACTTATTAAGAATAAAAATAGATTTACAAGAACTAGTTTTAAGTTTTAAGTTTGCTTTGTTATAGAAATCATTTAAATATGATATTTTTATTGAAATATCTGTGTCAAAACTTAACGGAATTCAAAGTCGTTTGCGCCACAGCTTTTAACTCGAAACTCATTAAAATATATATCCGAATATGAACTCTTAATAGCCAAAACTATGTAGGAAGTGGATCTGTTTGTTAAATCATCATGGCTTTGTCTGTAAAATAATACTGACTTTAAGTCTGGAAGTACTGTTTCACTTTAAGTTAGTTTCACTTTACTTTTTATAGCAGTGTTCAGTACAGTGAAACTTGGTAAAACTTAGTAAATCTTGTTTAGTTTTGCTCACTAACCCCATCAATATTAGTTACTGACAAAAAGCCAAGTCAAGTAATCTTTTAGTTGTAGCTCTTAACTCTCAAGTTGATCTATTGCTCTCGAATGTCATTCGAGTGTAGATATATACGGCTAGCACTCAGTCAGTTGTCTAGCAACAGCAGCAACAACTAAGGCCCATCATTAACTCGAGCAGTCAAGTCAGCCATTCAGTCAGTCAGTCTGTCATACTTCGTAGTCAGTGTATTGTGAACCTGG
The DNA here is from genome assembly GCA_035044465.1 of Scaptomyza tumidula. Lineage (NCBI taxonomy): Eukaryota > Metazoa > Arthropoda > Insecta > Diptera > Drosophilidae > Scaptomyza > Scaptomyza tumidula. The sequence goes on from JAWNNW010000444.1 coordinate 17,690,614, forward strand.
TCAGTTTGCCGCCTTGACGGATGGCCATGGAAATGGTTTGGCTGCTGCTGCTGCTTTAGCTGTTGCGCTTGCGCGTCATGACCAGCGACCATTCAACGCGTTCAACCAGCAGACTCGCAGACACATCGCTGAGGAGCAACAGACCCAGACACAGACACCGACCTAAAGCTAGAGCCCAAGTCAAGTCGAGTCGAGTTGAGTCGAGTCGAGTTGAGGGCTCGTAGCAGCCAGCTCCTTGAACGTCAGCGGCGTCGTTTTGGTGCAAAATGTTTTGCGGCAAAACCTGCAATTACCATCGCCAGCTTTGATAGCTATGCTCCAGCCCCGGCCGGCTCTTACTTCTGCCCCTTCTAGGTTGAGCCCTGTTTAGGTTTTAAGGCATTTAGTCTTTGTTTCGACAGCAGCAGCAGCAGCAGCAGCAGCCCAAGCTCAAGTTCCTCCAAGCTTAAGTTCCGATTGTAGTTGTTTAGTCGTAGTCTGCATCTGAATACCAAACCCTGGTAGTCTGGTAGCGCTGCAGTTGATATGTTGTTGAGTACTTTTAATTTGCATGCTGTTAATGGTGTTGCTTCATATTAGGCAAGCCGAAAGAGAGCGAAGAGAAGAACCACAGAGTCGACGAGGCCAGAAGCCAGCCAAAGAAGGCAATGATTGTAGTTGTTGTTGTTGTCGTCATCAGGATGTTAAAGGCATTGAACTGTTGCTGTTGTTGCTGTTGCACGTCTGCTCTTTTTCGTGGTGTTGCCTTTGGGGGGCAGAACTGGCATATTAATGGCAAGGATTGAAATCAAATGTTGTACGCCGATCGGAATGCTATGCCACAGACTCCTAAATAGACGTAATGGAGCAAAATTGTTTTCGCAATTGGCTGGCTATTCTTAATAGTAATAATAATAAGAATAAGTGCAGATCGTTTATGACGTTAATGGTTATATGATGTGGGTAGAAGAAATTAAGGAAGCAGTTAGCTTCATAACATAAGTTTAATATATTTAAGTGTTCTCAGCGATTTTATGTGACAAGCAGACAAGAACTTAATGCACGAGCAGGGACTTAAGAAAAGAAGAAAACAAGACGGAGAGAAGAATATACATTACAAGCATTTATGTAAAATATATATTCTGACATTTCTAATGTAGTTGGCACCCGAGTAGGGACCTGCAAAAAACAGAATGTACAATTGCTGTAAACAATTTTGGTTTTTGTCAGTTGATTAGGGACATTGTTGTTAGCCAGGAAGTGTAAAAATGAAAAATATATCTACTTTCCAGTTCCAACTAAGCGAACAGAGACCTGAGAATTGAATACATAAATATGTTTAAAGAAGATTTTCATATTTTGTGCGGGTAGTTTAACGAGCAACACTTTCGAAATACTCTCTCTCTCTGTCGATGGGTGTTAAATGTTTTATAACGTATTTGAAAACAACTAATTGAATAAACCAATACAAAATACCCAAGGCTATATATATAAAATGCAAGTAATTGTCAGGAGCAGACAAAACAGAAGGCAAAAGTGAATCATGTAAGTTCATCTCTCTCTCTTTCTCTATCTTGGTCTGGTTTGCTATTCATTGTAAGTAAATGTGAATATGGTTTTGCCAAGAAGTAACTCAAATAGACTTCAGAGACAGAGCAGACTGGTTGTTGTTGTTGTTGTTGCTGTTGCTTACCTGCCGCCTGTTTGTCTTAAGCTGTAACAGCTACCGCACAATTTCCCAAATGACAAACATGCCAAAATGGTTACGAGCCATAGACAATGGCAACAAGCAGGCAACAGCAGCAGCTAAAGAGCAAGACCTAAAGAAGAGAAGGAATGGAACGGAGCAGCAGCAGCAGCAGCAGGCGGCAAACGGCAGCACATTAATCACAATGCTCCAAAACAGCTTGACAGCCGAGAGCTACATGGAACCTCTTCTTCTTCTTCTTCTTCGTCTCCCTGGGTGTCTTTTGAGACGGGAGTTTTCTTTTGTGTGTGTGTGTGTGTGTATGTGTGTGGCATCCTTTGGCATAATTCTTATTCAATCGGTAAGGACAATGCCATGTTGTAGTTTCAATTTGCGGTGGGCATGAGATTTGTGCCAAGACAATTGCCAAACAGGAAGCCAAAAACTGACTCCCTGATTCGGAGACTCCGAATCCGGCGGGCCATCAATTTAAAAAATGAAAAATTTCCCTTTTTTGTTGCTTTTGCCGGCGTCCGGAAAATGGAAAATTAAATTAACCTTTGGGAGCTGTTGCCTGCTGCTTGTCTGCCTGCCCTCCTCTCCTCTCTCTCTCTCCCACTTGCTTGCCTCTTCGTCTTTTAGTCTACTGTTGCTTCCTACCAACAACAATGTCTGATAGCATCTACTGCCGAAATATGTTAATTTTCAATTTAGTAGTTTGGCCCCCCGACTCCAAAAAATATATACTAGTATCTATGTATATATTGCATGTAGCTGGGTTTTTCATTTTTAATTTGTTTTTCCTACATATATATATATATATTTTTTGGGCAAGCCTTATTAAGCGCACTGGAGCGCAACGGTAATGGGTAACGAACAAATTATCACATCTGGCTAATCTGCTGCATATCATTTTCGTAGGCGTATTCGTAGTACTACTCTACTTCTCCTCCTCACCCCCTTAACAAGTTTTTCACATTTGAAGAGGAAGTGTTTTCATGTTAGTCGTCGAGCTCATAAACAATTTGTTGACCACATTTTGAAAAGTTGAGGAAATAATTAAGACGTTATAAATAATGTTGTGGCCTGCTTTCAGCTCAAGTGTTGATTGTTAAGCCACGAGAGTTCTTTCTCTTTCTCGGTTTCTGTTTCTGTTTCTAATGAGCATAACACAAATATATTCGTATTATCTATTTGATATGTATCTTTAAAGTTTTGTTTTCAACAACTGCGTCTTTAAGTTGAATGATGGCTTGTATAATGTTTTGCATTTAATTTAGAATTTCTTAACAGTTAAAAACTAACGTTTGTCTCATTAAAACTATTAAAAAGTTAGTTCAGAATAAGCTTTTGATAATGCAAAATATTCACACGAGCTATTTAATGTTTTAATGTTATGATTTGTATCATTTTGAACTTGTTTAATACACTTTTTTTTAACCATGACCAACTTTTTGCCACACATTTCCTAAACTTATTTATTGCATTACATCTTTTTGTTGTTTTGCAACATTAACACTTTAAACAATTGCTAAATAAACAAAAAATATTTGGGAAGGTCAAGGTTTAAGCCAACTTTGACGACCTTAAAACACTTTACCTTATCTGTCTAGGAACGTGGTGGGGGAGGGATGTAAGAGCTATCAAAAAAAGTTATGCAACTGCCACAAACTATAACTATAACTATAACTATACTGACATCTGTCATTAGCAGTCATGTGCAACAAATATTTGCCAAAAAACTAACTTTCTAGACAACAACAACAACAACAATAGTAATGTGTTGTGAAACGTTTTAGCATTCGGAGTTTTTGAGTAGTTTTGCGAAAAAGTTCATAAAATATTGTAAATTACATTTTCCATTAAATTGGACATGCGAAACTCGTATGCTCGCTCGCTCGTTTGACTGACCTTGTCCAACTTGGTGGGTGGCAGCAAAGTGGGCGTGGAAAGGATGAAAATGAAAATGATTTTAATTGATTTAGTTGCAATTCAGTTGGGAGCTTAGCTTAGCGAGTTTTAAATGCACAATATACCACATATATATATAGATAGATATATATAAATCAAGTTATACGTTTTGCTCGCAATTAAATCAAAATCGCATGAATTAAAGGGTTAGGCTGGGGAGAGAGGGGATTGCTGTGACCAACTGACAGGCAGTTGAATCAAGAGTGAGTGTGTGTGTGTGTTTGCGCTTTTAGCTGATCAAAATCAAAGCGTTGCAAAACGAAAGAGTGAAAAAACGATTCTTAAATCAATTTCTCAATCAATGTCAGCTAGTGACAGGGAACTGTAAAGGGGGTGAAGTAAAGGGGGTGGGGGAAGGGGTACTACTACTACAAAGTTCGTTTCCAAGAACTGCGCTTTAAGCTGGAAATCGTGGCTTACTCTCTGGCCCCAAAACAAAACAAAACAAAACGAAAACAAAAATAAAATAAAATAAAAAGTAAAAGGTTCAAATTGTGTCCAAAATGTCAAAAGCAGAGACGCGCTCAATATGATCGTCCCTATACAATAACAACAACAATACCCCCATTCAGTACGTGTACCCTTTGCTACTCCCCCCCCAATTACCTCTTAAAGCCTGTCGTCCCACAACAGAAGCCCTGGAAATTTGATCGCATGCAGATAAAGCTCACTCCCGAAGACTCTCTGGCCTGCCAACCTGTCTGTCTGTCTGTCTCTCTTTCTGTCTCTTTGTTGCATGCAACTGTTTTGTCTTTTTTGGCGTGCGATAACTAAAGTCAATGACTGGAGCTGCCTCCCCCCCTACCCAACCCCCCTTCCCACTATCATTGTTGCATGAAAAGTGAACTTGAGTTGCAGTTGCTGCTCTCAGTGTGCATTGTTTTTGCTTTTTACCCGCTCACGGGAGCCATCGACATCATGGCCATTGCCATTGCCATTGCCATTTGCCATTTGCCAATGCAGGTTTCGGCGTTGCCTGAGCTACAGCTATAGCCTCATCCTGATCCTCATCAGCATCATCATCGCTGCATACAATCGTCGATAATCTCACGCTTGGCATCGCCAATATCGCCACAGACAGCAGCAGCAGCAACTTCCAACAACAGGCAACATTGCTGCATCTTTTAAGCCCTGTTGCTGCAAGTCGAAGATTCGCTTTAGTTTAGTTTAGTTTTGTGGCCAGTTCGTTAAATTACATGAATGTATAACCATTTTAATTTTTGTTTGGCTGCCGTTTCGCTTGCAGTTGCAGTTGCAATTGCTGCTGTTGCTGCTGCTGCATTTGCTCCTTCGTCTTCTTTTAGTTGTTGTATTGTATTTTTGGGCATGGGATTTGTCTGTCTGTCTCTCATTCGGTTTGTCGCGCTCCCGATGCCTTTTGAATGATGACCTTACAAATCACGTTTCGCAATGTGTACGCTTTTGCGGTCCAGATCATCAAGATGCTTGGCTATTGATAATACCACAGTTGCCAGTTGCCACTCTATGCCCTTCTATAGCATTGAGGAAGTGCCTAGGTTGTGAGAAAAGTTCAAGCACTTAGATGAAGAAGGTTTTCCGAAGGTTCTCAAGTAAACATCGAAAAGAGATATAAACTTAAGTATATAACTTTCATTAACAAACGAAATTTTACTTCAAACTAGCAACTCAATAAAACGTAATAAATCTGTTATAAAACTCTTAAACTCCTTGCCATTTATCATCCATTATTGATATCTCTTAGCAGCTCTTTGATTTCATCTTTCTCCGCTGCCTCCATATAATTCTGTCCAGTTGGCGTTGCACCCACTTTATCAGCACCTTGCTCCAGCAGATATTCAACGCACTTTGTATGCCCTTCCCAGATGGCAGACAGCAATGGTGTGATGCCATACTTATCCAACTTATTGAGATCAGCACCAATTTCCACAAGATACTTCAACATCTTCAACTGTCCAAAATCGGCGGCATAGTGTAAAGGAGTTCGTGCACCAATTAATTCGTTAACATTGCGATTCGTGTTCTCAAATTCCATTTGCACCGCATCAACTTCACCATTTTTAATGGTCCAAACGAAATTTTCATTATTCTGATACATTTCAAGTTGATATTTCGTATTGATTTGTAATGCTTAATGAATTTGTAGCTTACTGAGTAGAAAGGAGGGATCCGGTTTACTTTGTTCTGTTTGATTTTATTCATAACAAATGTCATAACTTCCCATTTTAATTACTTGTAACTAGGATTTTCCCTCTTCACAAGTACTTTTAGTTAATATTGCCCTTGGGCTATACCCCTGACACGCTCTCTCTCACGCCTTCTTTGCCTGACTGCAAATCATTTTTGATTACCCAAGCATACCATCTATATACATGTTATATGGTATAGATGAGAGGGCGACTGCTGCAGTTTGGCTGTCAGGTAATTTCAATTTTGATCACGATACGCCCCAAAAAGGATAGCTCGTGTGACAAAAAACAATTAAATGACAACGCTACAGAAGGGCAGGAGGGCAGACGCTTGGTTGGGAGGTAAACTGTGAACCAGAAAAAAAAAAATAAGCCGCGATATTCAGGAGTCCAAAAAGCAAAACCTAATGAAATTCACACATATTCCTAAACACTGGCATCATCTATAGTTACAGAGAGAGAGAGAGAGGGGAGAATGGGTGGGGAAATAGAAAGCGTAAAATGGAAATGAAAAATCACGGTTCACACACACAGAGAGAGAAAGTAACTATAGGTAGTAGAAAGAGAGAGGGGGAAGTGGACAAGTTTAGGGGGTGGTGCATGTTAGACGACAACGTGCAACGCGCCGAGGCATGCACAATTGGGCGTTGTAATTGAATTAGTCACACCCACAGATTGCACACATGAATGACTTGCCGAAGACAAAAAGCAAAGCGAGCCATTCAGGCAGGCAACGAACGAAAACAACAAATATTCGACAGCAAAATAAAATAAGAGGAATAGAAAATGGCAAAAATAGCGAATTATTTATTAAACTAGGTTACCAGGCAACCTCACATGCCACCAAAAAGGGAGAGTGAGTGAGAGAGATAAAGAAAGGTGAACAAAAGAACAGAGAGAGACAGAGAACGTGTGTGTCTGTCTAGAGGGAGGTGAGGTGGGTGTTGGGCGGAATAATACCAGGAACTCTAGTAGTTGTAGTAAGGTCTGAAAGGTAACTGGATAAAGAGCTAAGCAATTTTAAATAAAAGAGAGAATAATAAAGAATACAAACAAAGGACTCTTGGAAGTGTTGCCTCAAAGGATTTTTGTTAAAGCGTTCTTTCCTTTAAGTTCAAAATAAATTATGGAAACACTCCGCACTGTATTCCTTCGCATACATGTTTAAGTACTAAGAGATTAAGTACTTAAAGATTCTAACACATTTCTTATCATCAAATTGACGTTTTCGTGTTGAAATTGAAAATGAAAACACTTTCTAAAAATCTTTTAAACATAGAAAACTTAGTTTTTCTTTTGTAGTGCATTCTTACTTTCTCTGCCCTTCACCATTCAGTCTACCCCTCTGCTCTACACTTGAAACAACCAAAGCACACCCACACTATAACCATCTCTTCTCGTCTCAAGTGACTAAAGGCCCTACGCTAAGCCGCTTCTCAAGTATTTGCTCACGTGTGCAAACACTGCTAGGCCAATTTGCATAATAATCGTGACGTTGAGAGCGTCGAGAGTTGAGCTCGAAGCGCCTAAGCGTCGAGAGTTGCATTCGGCGACGGCAGCGTTTCGGAATCACTTGACCTTGTCCCAGGCACAGCGCAAAACCCAACTATGCAACTACTTACTTTGTGTGTGTATGTGTTTGAGTGTGGTGTAAAAGTGGACGAGAGTGTGGTGAATGTGCACAAAGAACGCCCGCTTGACTAGGCAACACTTTCACGAGCACTTTTTTCAGCGGCGCCTAAAAGTATGCTTTGAAATTGAAATTTCAACTGTCGCCCTGCCTGTAATTAACTAGTAAAAAAAATAATTTCTTTTGATGCTCTTGGTTTGTTAATTGTAAATCGTATAATCTATATAAAGAATGTTTGAAGGTATTCTAAATCTATTCAATTATTGCCAGGTTTTGCTACGCCTTAATGTAGAAGGCAGTAGCTACAGCAGCGCCCACTAAATTAAGGTTATTTATCGTCGAGTGCTGCGTCACAATGATAAAATGCATGTTGACCTCAAGCGCAAAAGCGGGCAAAAAGATAGAGGAAGCAGGGGGCAGCAGGGTGCAGAAGAGTCAGGCAGGCACTCAACGTGCCGCCGCACTCTGTAATAAAATCCAAAAATGTGTTGCCACAAAAATGTTTCCTAAACAAACACACACACACGAACAGAGAGACTGAGAGAGAGATACAGACGAACACTTAAACTTACACTTTGCCAGGTAAAATTCTAGAGTGTTTGTGAAGCCAGAGAAAGAGCGGAGAGGGGTTGGGTTGGGTGAAGAGATACCATAGCTTGGTATCTCGTCCTTGCACGGCTCACTCATCTAGCTAGGAGTCACTCATGCGGTTTTTACTGGTAATTAAATTAAATTTATTTAAGCTGAGTTACGCTTACGCTGCCCCAACAAGGGACGAAAAGTGGAGAGGGGGGATGCGGGGGAGAAGTGGGTAAGGGTGGCAGCTGCTGTGCCTGTCTTGGCTTGGGTTACGCTGGTTTTTGGCAACAATGTTGCGGTGCAGCAACCACAGGACTTTTCAATGCGACTACAGCTCGAACGAGCTCAAACTCAAACTCAAAACCTCCTAACTTGCCGGCTCAGGTGCTATATTTATCAAAATTCCCTTCCTCCGCTACACACACACAACCCTTTGAGTTGTGCGGGGTAGGGGGTTGGATAGGGTGCCACATTTTGTATTGCATTTTAAGTGACAGTTTTTTTTTCGAGTTGTTGCTTTAAATTGTGTGTGTGTAATCGGAGCTGATAAAAGCTTTTACCATTAAGTGCGCCAAAGCGCAACTCAATGCCTGACCTAAGGCAGGGGAGGGGGAGAGAGAAAGCATCCAAAAAGAAAGCAAGAGAGAATCTCTGCTAAAATAAGCGAAATTCTTTGTTTTATATATATGATATAAATATATTTATACGTATAAGCATAATGCTATCAAATTCTGTCTAAAAATGCTTGAGGCAACAAAAACACCCAAGCACACACACATCCTTTAGCTCTAAACTTACATTCTGTTGAGTATGTGTGTGTTTTGGCTAGTTTTAGTTGGTTGTGTTTAACACTGGCTTCAGTTTACGCTTACGAGTCAAGCTGCTTGGCACTTGTTGGACAGCAGGCGCTAGGCTAGAATAAGCGTTCAGTTAGACAAGTTAAATAGAATGAAGGACTTCACAGAGAGAGAGAGAGAGAGGGAGAACAGATAGAAAGAGAGAGAGAGGGAGGAGCCTATACTTGCAGTAGTTTGAGGCAATAAACCTTCAGCTGTTTAATGACAAAAGTGTGAAACTTTTCAAATCGAAAACGAGTCTCACTCATCAAATGTGCCCAAAGGGTTGAAATCTTTTCCTCTATTTATTGGAATGTATATTTTAACATATTATTACATATTTATTTCTCGATTTAACCCAAACATAATATTTTTCTCACTTCAAATTGAATAGTAACAAATTTCTCATAATATTTCTCACTCAATAAATTGTATTTGAGCCGCCCCGAAAAAAAAAAAATTGTCTAAGTTCAAAAGTCAATCAGTTGCGCTTGGCCAAGTCAAGGAAATGGCCAATTGACTATCGACAAAAATCGAGAGCTGAATGTTTCTTTTCCTTCTCTACAATAAATGTAGTGGTTGTTGTTGTTGTTGCTGTTGTTGTTAGTAGTCGTTTTTAGTTATTATTTGCAGGTTATGCGCTTTTATTGCACAATTTTCGCTGATGCCATTTTTGGTTGCAGTTGCAGTTGTTGTTGTTGTTGTTGTTTTGGTTTCTGTGTTGGCTGCCAACTTTATTTATAGGTCATTTACAAACGCCGCAATTGCAATTGCAACAAAACCTAGAGGAAAGGCCGAAAGGAAAACGCAAGCAAATAATAATACAAAAAAATAAATAAATATAGAAACAGAAATACATACAAAAGCCAAGTATGCAGCTCTCTCTCTCTCCCTCTCTATGTGTGTATGTGCATACTATTGTGCTCAGTGTATTTGTCTTTATGTATATGTATATTATTTTATTTATTTTTTGACTATTATTCCCCCCGACTTGCTGCTGGACGTAAAACTATTTTGTATTTGTTCAATTGCTGCAAATGCTTTCAAAGTATTTACAAACGTTTTCAATTTTTGTCTGCGATGCCAGAGACACGAATTGCAATAATAACAACAACTCCAAAAACAACAAAAAAAATAACTGCAAACAAGCCAAAGAACCAACAATCATAACGTGCTCAACGAATTTTGTATGCACTTACGGGGTAAGGGTATATAATAATCGCTGCAACTGAAAAGAAATTTTTGTGTAGAATTTTTTGTTGCTATTAAGAAAAATCTAATAATATTGTAAACAGTTAACTGAGCCAAAAATCTACTTTACTTGTTGGATTCACTTGAAAAATTACTTACTTAAAGACAGTTAAAGTTATTTTTTGATAGAGTTATAAAGTATAGAGATTTAAGAGGTTCATTATTAAACTCATTTGAAACTAATCTTAAGCTTTGCCAAACTGCCTCAAATAGCTAATGCATAGACATTACCCTTACATATATGTATGTGTGTATATATGCACAATGGGTAGCAGGAAAGTGTTTGGCGCTGCCAAAAGCATTTCAATTTCAATTTCTATGCCGAACGAAGCGAGTGTTGTTGGCAACTGAAATCGTGCCGTTAATCGCTTTAAATATGCGACAGGTTGCTGCCGCCACTTTTTTCCAACCCAGGCCCAGAAAAGCTGAATAACATTGTTGCTGCTGTTTGGTTGTTATACACTCACACACACAGCCAACTGTCTGGGCCTTCCTCTGTCCGTCTGTGTGCGGCTTCCAGCCGTGCTGGTTGGTTCGTAGCCTTTGAGCGAAGGATTTCATAATCCGTTGCATTTGTCTCACTGATTATGCAATTTGGTCGTTTTAAACTTTTTGTTTTGTGTTTTGTTTTGTTGCTGCTGCTGCAGACAATTCAGGAAGTCATTTGCTCAACCCATTTAAGCCTTTTGCGAACAAATAAATGTTTATTTAAATTAGGCGCCCAAAATAAATATATAAACACACACAAACACACACACACACAAAGACCAAAAACCAAATTCAAAAACTCTAACTGAAAAACGGTAGCATTTTCTATTCGATTTGCACTTTCAGTTTTGTCAGCAGTTCGTTCAGCTGTTGCTGTTTGCCTTTGTTGTTTTTGGGCGTGCCCCGATTTTGGTTTGTGTTTTTCCTGCTTTATTGTTGTTGTTGTTGTTGTTATTTTATGCAAATCTTTTTTCGTTATGTTCAGTTAGTGACTGAGGTTTTATTGAACAAATGATTGAGTGATTAAATGATGACCTTTTGTGAGTTAAGTTGTATGTATTCATGTATTCAGTAGGGATAATAACCTCAATAACCGAACTAACTAAGTGAAATGATTTGCCCTTCATTCTCTTCCTTCTTCCACCAACGCCACAATCACAAAATATCGTAAAAAACTGCAACCTATTTGTTATTCTGATGTATAAGCTATATTATTGTAAGGTTTCCCCAAAATTGTTGAAAGATTAACAAACATCTTTTCAAACATCTATAATATTAGATGTTCTTTCCGATAGTTTACAGTCTAAACTTGAAGTATAACCAATCTATTAAAGAGCTTTCCTTTAAAGTTACTTTGATCAAGTTTCTCTCTAGCCGTAAGAGAAACTACAAAAGACAGAAAACAGTTAAACAACGAAACGATTGACACAATTAAATTTGTAAACGAAAGGCAAATAACAACACCAAATGCTGGCTGCAAAGAAAAGTGCAAACATGAAAAAACATTTACTGAAATTAAATTTTAATCAAACATATTCGTAATTGAATCAACACTGCGCTGAGCTGAGCTGAGCTGAACTGAACGCACAGCTTTTGGCTGGCACTTTTTTCGAGAGGGGCCAACACATTGCCACGCCCCCCATTCCATTCCATTCACACCCATTCACACTCAGCAGCATATGCACTCGAATGAATATTTTTGATTGTTTTAGTTTTGTGTTTTTATTTTTTTTTTCGTAAATATTTCGAACTTTCCTTTGAGAATTTTATTCATTTTTTGTTTATTTGTTTTGTGTGATTTTCATTCAGAGTCGTAAAAATCAATTCGTGCACAAAAATGCCAACATTTTAATTAAATTTTCAAGCAATTCAAGCAAACTTGCCACAGTTGACAGCTGGGTTGGGCGTTGAGGTAGGGGCGTGCCAATGAACGAAATGGGGTTGGGGGTGTGGGCAAGGGTTGGGGTTGTTACATACAAAGAGTTGACTGCACTTTTGTTGTTGTTGTTGTTGTTGAATGCACACGGCGAAAAGTGTGCAGAAACTTTTTCAGTAACTGTGCGGGTTGTCTCTTCCTCTCACTCCCATCTCTCTCGCTCTCTCTCTTCCACACTGCCACTTGGCATTCTGTATGTGTCCTATCCAAGCCATTAATTAACTAGAAATGCCATTTTCCACAATTATACGTTCCCGACTCCTATATAGAAATGTAAAAACTAATTACATTGCAATTTGCCAGCGTAATAGCTCGGGCCGAGTTCTCCTCTCTGTCTCGTTGTGGGCGCGCCTAGTGATGAGGGAAGGGAGAGACGGGGCGGCGAAGGAGGCTTGCAGAAAACTGCATGCAAAGCAATTTTTAAGCTGAAGGTAACAGAGGGAGGAGGAGGAGGAGCAGAAGTTGGGGGCACTAACAAGCTTCCGCGCGACTTCCTTGGAAATACAAAATCAATGTAGAGAAAAGAAGAAAAAAAAGGAGAAAAAAACCGGCACGAAGGACGACACATTCAGTAAACTTAAATAGTTTGTCTGCGCCCAGCCTGGGCCAGTTTTGCCTATATATATATATATATATATGTGTGTGTGTGGTTGTTGCTTTTGGTGGGCGTTAGGCGTGGCATAATATCATAATTTGCAAGCAAAGCCATTTGCGAGGACTGCAGCACAGTGGCACATTTGGCACAGTGGGGCAACAGGTGAAGAAAGTGAATAAAAAATCTGATACGATAAGAAAACATATAATCCCGATAAAGTCTACACAAACTGTTGGTAAAATCAACTGAAGATCTTTTTAACTATATATATTACGATGTAAAGCGTGATAAGGTTATAAAATATACGTTCTGGATATAGAAAATAAATTTAGTAATCAGGAAAACCAACAAAGAAACTATTTCATTGATTTGTGTTTAATATTCAATCAGAAACTTTTAATTGTATACCACTACATTGTAATTTTGTGCCACTGTGCAGTGTGGCATAGTTTACCGTTGTGGTAGTTAGCATAAGGCGTGCTGCAAACCGCGTGGAACTGATTGACTAGGCCGATCGATTGGGCGCTATAATTTGAGCTTGCAATGTTGTCCTTAGCGGTTATTCAATCTTGGTTTAATTTCGCAACGGGTCAATTGTAGAACACCACAGCGAAAGGGAGAGAGAGAGTGTGAGAGAGAGAGAGAGAGAGAGAGAGTTTCACATATCTGGTCATTACAATAGCTAGTATGTATGTACGTATCGTTGTTGTTGTTGCTGACAACGCACACATTTTGATTGATGTGGGACTTGTGGAACTTGCCACACACACAAATGTGGAGCGTTGTGGGTGTGGGTTTTCATAATGGCAGCCGTTGAATACCGACAAGACCGGACGGTCCGGAACAATACACGCACAATAGTATATGAATCGTTGGGCTGTTTTTAACTTTAAACAATTAAATCGCTTACTGTTGTTGTTTTTGTCGCCGATTGCTGCTATTTGCGGTTGGCAGCAACTAGATTCAATATTCATTCGTATTTATGAATATTTAAATCATTCGATTCGAAGGAATTCTAGAGTTACAGGAAGCATGCGTAATTTATTTTATGTTTAAATCATTTTTGTTTAATAATATTTTCAATGTGTTGAAACCAGTTGTTAAACCCCGAAGTACAATAAAAACTATTAAGTAATAACATTAAAATGGAAATATATTCATAGAAGGGATAATTTATGTAGACATCCTAATAAGCATTATTACTTTTTAAAGTTTTTTTTAGCTTAAAGCAAAACCTTTTTCGCAAATTAACTCTCAAGTTGAAGTATTTCTATATATTAAGATATTAATATATTATTCTGTTACAACTCTATAAATGCATGCTGCACCCAACAAAATAAAACACAAAAAAAAACAACAGTTATTTATTGGCTAATTGTGAGCGCTGATAGAGCTACATTTTGGGCCATAATGAAGCGCAGTTTGTAGCAGCAGCAGCAACAGCAGCAGCAGTTGCAGCAGCTTGTTGGCAAAAATTATGACTACAATTTGAGTGGAAAAAGCAAACCAAACAATTTGTGGTTGCCTCTAATGCACTCACACACATATTGCCCGGGTTGCAAAAGCAACTCAGAACTTGGAGCCACCCAAAACCGAACCACTAACAACATGTTGTCCTCCCTCCAACCCTCTTGCCAGCAGCCAATGCATCTGGCCAATAATTACGCAGGCAGCAATGAGGAGTAGAGGACAACCGGGGGGTTTCTAGTAAATTATGTGCGCAAGTTGTGCGTAAAGTTGCAGCGATGCTTAAACTTTAGCACCGCACTCAAGGACATTCAATGGCAGGAGAAGGAGCGAAGCGAAGGGAAGGGCAGAGTCTTTGCTGACAAAGTGGCTGCCTACACACATACAGAGAGAGAAAGAGAGAGAGGGAGAGAGAGTTGGCTGTTGCCATTGACCAAGCACTCGACGAAGACGACGACGACGATGTTCATAAAGTTTATCAGAGGAAGCCGCTCGACGCGTTTCTTAACCATTTTTGGCCTGCTTCGCATCCCATTGGCCCATTGTCTGTCCATTTTGTCTGCCCAGAAAGACTGCTGCTCTTTTCCTATAGTTTATGGCATATTATTGGCATAAACATGGCGACGTGCACTGTGCACAGTTGTGCACACTGGTGCACAAGGTATGTGCAAGGTGCAGTCAATACCCCTTTCGATCCACGCTCTCTCTCTCCCTTTTCTTTCTTTGTGTGTGATTTATGCGTTGTGTCAGGCAAAGCGTTCAATTAGCGACTTAAATTGTGAGAGCCAAAGGCAGAGCAACAGCAGCTGCCTAGACAGGCAGGATCTTCTTCAAAAAACTACCTGATTTAAGCCACATGTGACCCAATTTTTACCCTTTGACAAATTATATAAATTGCATTTACAGAGAGAGAGAGACAAGAAAGGAAGAATAAGGGAGCTAATGATGAGCCGCATTCACATAAATCATGCGTGGCGCACAAAATGCCGAAACATTTTGCACAATTTGTGGCTCATTGGGCTCAATATCAATACTTCATCTTCAATAAAAAAAATAAAAATAAAAACATATAAACGAAAGATACAGATACATCTTTAAGCTGTATATAACTACGGGAGCGGGAGCGCTGGGCAATCGTTCAGTTCCAGTTCCCCGACTCCACAAACACAAACACACACACACATACACTCAAAGAGAGAGACCATAATTGATGATACCGAATGCCACTAAATTATCAATTGACCATAAATTTGCTCATTACGTTCAGTTTTGTGGTTCTCTCGACTACGTTTCGGTTTGGTTTGGTTAGGTTTGGTTTGGTTCGGTTCGGATCGATTCGGTTAGCTTTGGCTTTACTCTTTTTCATTCAAGTTTTCTTCTGCTGTTTGCCAAAACGTTTAACGTTTAACCATTTAGTTGTTGCTGTTGTTGTTGTGGCCAACGAGAGTTGTGCTCATCATCATCATCATTTGCCATTGCGGCTGGCGTTTTAAATAACTTTTTTATAAGGCCTCGACGATCTTGCCAACTTATTGGCATTTGCTTGCCTCTGCTGTCTTATACTTTATATATATATATTTCTTTTTTTTTCTGCACGTTTTCGTTGCTTTGCTTTCTTCTTTGCAGTTATTTTATTTTTTTTTTGGCCTAGCAAATTGTTGTTTACAGCTGTCGGGTGTTGGTATTTCATGGCTCTGTTCTCTCTTCGTCTCTCTCTCTCTCTCTTCCTCTCTCTCTTTCCATCTTGTTGCACGCTATAATTGCTGTTTATGCTCTGGGAGCGTTTTAAATGTGAACTGTGCCTTGCCGCTGCCTGTTGCTTAACTCAAGTTACAGCTTTAAATGGCTAACAAATTCCTAACTAAATATGGTCTGTATTAAGACTGATCGTTTTATGATGCCAATTGTGCATTGTGCCAGGCATTATCCTAACTATTTAGCTGATTGAGCTTTTCTCTCAGTATTACTATCGTTATTATTAACTTTTATAGGGGCTACAAAACCCGATTACCTGTAAGATTCAGTTACAACAAGCTTTAGACATATCTAAAAGGATTGTTTCCCCTTTGAAGAAATTCAATTTGAATGTAGGAGCTCAACCATAAGTAAAATGAATTCGCATTCTAAAATCTCTCCATTTTTGACGGAGTTATGGAATTGGGAAGATTGAACCAAGTTCATTTAGTGATTTCAGAACGAATCCTAAAGAAAGTTCACTCGCAAAAGACTTTTTATCCTTTAGCCTGTTCTACTAGCTGCAACTAGCTTTTGTCCTGCCAAGATTCCTAGTTTTTCTCGTTAAAGAAACAATCTCATCTTTACAAACAGAAGTCATATCTTCACTTAAATGTTTAAGAACTAAAGTGACACTCGAGTAGTACCCTTGACCTTTATGATGGATATGTATGTGTCTCTTTCTCTTTATGTTTGGTTTTGAGTGGTAGTTGTCTAACATTTATGCTTTGCCACTGTGTTAGGTTCTTGCCTTTCCCTTCTCTTGGTTGCCTTTGGGTTTTGGCTTTGCCGTTGTCGTCGTTTGTTGGCATCCACATCCGCATCCTGGTGGACGCGAATAGCACACGTTCATGTTCCATGAGGTCTGCATGATTAACATATCACGTAGACATTGCTATAACATTACACAAGCTACACAAACACAAACACACACACACATACACATACATGCATACATCTACACAACAAATAAACTGCTGCTCAGCTGCATCACCCTTGAACCTCCTTCGCAACCCCTTCTTGCTTCTTTAAAGTGACGTACAACTTGAATGGCAGCAGCAACGAATCTGTGAGAAACGAAACCTTTAGCCCCGCACTCAGGTTTTTAGCTTTTGGGGGGCGTTTTGGTACCTAGGCGCTTGTAATATTTAACACCAGCTGAATTTTAATGCGATTTGCAGCTGTATGACTGACTGACTGACTGACGGAATGACAGACGGAATGACAGACAGACTGAGTAAAGGACCGAACTGTTTGGGCGCCTAATGGCCAACTAATATGCACAAAATGACTTGCAGCCGAGTCGCGAACTGCCAACTGCCAACTGCTAAAACCTAACTCCTTGCTAACCTGGCCCCAAAGATCGTGCCAAGCGAACGACACTCGAAGAAACTGGGTAACTTATACATGATACTATAATTACTGTATGAATGGTTTGTATAAGTAGGTTTCTGCGACTTTAATACTTTAATAATAGAATCTTTCTGCAATGCAACAATTCGTAATGACTTTTAAGTAAAACAAACTTAGCTATGTTTATATTTAAAGGAGTCTCAAAGATCGTTTGAAAGTCCTTTAGTCATTGCACACAAAAGTATCTGTAAGATATTTTGTTCTCTTTTTGTTTGCAGTGTAGAAAACACAACGTGGCATATTACAAAACACCTCGTGTGAGAGTTATGGGACTGGTCAGAAGTAGTCGAGGAGTTGAAACGATCTTTATAGTTTTGCTGCTGCTACCTCCCCCAACTCACGATCGGTCGACTCGACTCGAGTCGAGTCGAGAGGTGTCAATAACTTTCAAATGCGCTGGGCCCAGGATCTACACGAACGAATAGACACAGCATTAGTTTAGGTATGCGGCATTATCATATGCTATATGCTTATATATATATATTCGTACGTACGTTTGGTCCCTTTGGCCCCCTTTCTTGCGATTCCTTTTTGCAAAATTTATGCATTTTTGAAGTTTTAATAATGTAGCTCGTTAGCCACGGTTTGTTAAACTTTGTTTTCATTTTCACTTCACTTAACTTCAATGCAAGGCAGCGCCGGCAACAGCTTCAGCTTTAGCTACAGCTTCAGCTACAGCTGAGTCGCTCCACATCTATGAAGAAAAGGAAAAAAAAACCCGTCACGTGTTGCTGCCAGCTTCCATTTCACCATCACCATTCACCCCTTCCTCATGCTCCACACACACAACGCAACTTCACACAACTCTGGGCTGTGCAGTTTTCAGTTTCAATATGCGCGTCGTGCATTTGCTTGGGGTCATTGTTGTAGTTGTTGCTTGTTGTTGTTGCTGATGTTGTTGTTCTTGTCGCTGTTATTGTCAGCTATTTGTTGCCTTTTGGCCATATTGCAGTTGGCCATGTCTCCTTGTGGCGCTTAGCCACCCTCTCCCTCAAATCGTTTGATAAACGTACAAAAGTGAAAACACATTTTGCATTCGGTTGCGTTGCTCTTGCTACTTGGCTACTTTGTATAGACACCTCCTACCATCACCAACCTCGCAACATTGCACAGTGTTGCGGCTATTGTGAATGCGGGCTAAGCTGGAATTGTCATGATATGATCGGCGTCATTAGTAATCCGACTATTTAGACTCTACTCGGCTGTCTTGAAACATACATATAATAAATGGTCGAATCATTTTGTCTTTTGTCAGCTTAACATTATGATTTACAATCCACTCGTTAAGCAATCTTTCGATTTAATGTTTTTCTTTTTAGTAATAATCACCAGAAGAAATAAATCAAATTATATATTGTAAGTGCTAGCTTTGTAGGTAAACTCTTTTCAACTAATTCAACAAGTTTATTCTTCGTAAGTGTCACATCTAAACTGTTTTCTCTTACATACTCCTTTGGTTGTATCTTTTTTAATGTCTCTTCGACTATATTATAAATTTTCATTAGGTTATTTATTATGCGTCAGTCTCAGTTTCGCTTTTGCTGTATATATTTAATATTGGCATTTTATGCCTTTGCCTTTGGCCAAACAATTCCTCTCACACTCCATTAAACGTGTCTTTCAATAGACCTGATGAAGTAATACAATTAAATGTCGAATTACACCAAAGCAAGAAGAAAAAAGTAAAAAAACAAAAAAAAAACCCATTCAGCGTCCTCTCTTGCAAATGTCCAAAGCACATGTCTGGGCCATTAGGCAAAATGGCCAAGTCGTGAGTTGGTGTTAACTACAAACGAGTTGAATTCGTTTTCATTTGTTGTTGGCTAACATAATAAATAGCGTTTAATTTAAGCAATAAATTGAAAAGCTTTTTACGTTTCTACACACAAATAAATATTATTTTCTTTGCTTAAAAATATTTGTACGGAACTGAAAATGTATTTCCATTTGTCTTATAATTAAATTGCCATCAATAATTTCAAAAAACATATTTCACTGGTCAACTTTTGCGTCGTCACTTTGAAAAGTGTTTAATAAACTTGCAGTTCATTCATCAACATCATCATTAGATCCAAAATTTGTGGTCTTTTTGGTCTAATGAATGGGAATCATTTGAAAGTTTGTCCTGCCAAGAGCTCAACTAATAAGACATATTGTCTACCTAGACGGTAAGTGGACCCAAAAGGTAAGTCCTGAATTTGCCATGGGTTTGGGATTCCTCAGGTTCAGGTTCGGGTTCGGGTTCGGGCTCGGGTTGTTGCCTTCTTCGAGGGTTCGAGGCACGTGTAATGCGAGTCAACCTGTTGTTATTGTTGCTGTTGCAAGTTTGGCAACTTGTTCGCTTTCTTGTTTGAGACTAACCGTCGTAGCACATTACAACTAATACACTGAGACGACGACGACGATGATGTTGTACCCCCCCCCCCCCCCAAAAAAAAAAAGTTTACGTTCTTTGAATTTCACAAAGCGCATAATTACCAACAACAAGGCAGAGTACAAAAAAAAAAACCGAAAAGGATAAAAAAAAACTAACCAGAAAAATGGGAGACAAACTTTTCGACAAAATTATTTGTGGTTGTGCTTGTGCAAGAACGACAACAAGTCGAGAGAGAGAGACAGTTAAGAGAGAGAGGGGGTTATTTGGGGGAGGGGGTTGTGGACTGAGATGAATAGCGAGTGGAAAACTTACACATAAAGAAAAGTTTTGCGCAAACCGACTTAAAGAAAATTATAATTACACGCACAGTCAGCCAAAATGGTAGTCCAAGTCCTTTGGTCGGGTTGCGGCTTGGTTTAGTTTGGTTCAGCACAAGAAAATACTTTAATTGCCGTTAGTTTTGGCAAGTTTTCGATTCTCGAATATATGTATGTGGGTGTGTGGCGAAAGGTGGAGGGCATATAAATGGGCAGACACAAACAAGCGGGGCAAATTATGGAAAAATATGCTAAAAAATATTGCCAGGAAGCATGGAACACTTTTTGCCAGAATAATTAGACCACCTGACAACAACAACAACAACAATAACAATCAGAAACAAGTTGGATAAACTCATCGCAGCAAAGGGAAAAGTAACTTAAACACACACAAACAAACACACACAGACAGGAAAGGAAACTTACACAGGCATAGGAAAAATTGCATTGCCTGGATTGAATTACGTGCCAAGCTTACAGATGAGTGAGAAAGAGAGGGAGACAGGGAGAGAAAGCAGCTGCATTTGGCTTTCTCGGAAGTTTCTTTTTTCCGGTTAGTTTTGATTTTGTACTAATATTTTTTTTAGTATGATTTTCATTCGCCAAAAACTTCATAATTGGCCAAGGCAATTAAAATGAATTCAGTGCTCAAGAGAAAGCTTGTTTTTGGGGCTCTTTAAACATCCGCCTCAGACATCATGGGAAGCATCCCTATAGAAATTTTCATTAACATTTGTTTACACTTCATAAATCAAAAAAAAAGCCTCGCCATAAAGCAAGCAAGGGCCAAGAAACAGCAAAAAAAACATATACAAAATAAAAGAAAAAAATTAAAAACAAGAACAACAAAAGCGAGTGGTGAAAGGCATTTCAATCGCGTTGTTTAATTTTCATTCTTGACTGACCCCGGCTACAAGTGTAACTACCTTCCCCTTGCCTTTTACCCCCTCTTGTATGCTTGAACACCAATTGAAAGGGACGCCCCTTCATAGACGCCAACGCTTTTGGTCAGTTTCATTTATTTAATGGCTCGGGCTGAACAAAATAAATGAAATATAGCTTTTGTATATCTATCTAGTACAGTTACTGCATTTTTAGCTGCAAAAATAATTAAAGTCATTTTTTTTCTAGGAAAATTAAAGGTACAAAGTGGAAAAATACACTAAAATGCATCGAATATATATAATTGCATGTTTTGATACAAGGATTCGTTATACTGATATTAAATATTTCCAACCCCTTACCAACCGCTTACCAACTCCTTACCAGCTCTATCTCTAACTGAACCAAAACTATGTTCCGTAAACAGAATTTTGTTTACTACAAACTCCAAAGAGATCATCTTTAAACTCATATATTTTCCGTTCGCTGATTTTCAATTTCATCTCCGTTTCGCCCCATCCTTAGGGATGCATTGGAGTGGCAACCCCTATTTAGGCATTTGACCATAGTCACTGGTTTTTTTGTCTGTGCAAAGTGTTTCATTTATTTAATGCATTCACAATTTTCTAGACACTTTAACAGCGACTTTTGATTTCCATTTCACAAGTAATGCAATGCCAAGGGCGATAGCCGTGGGGCTTAGGGTTGTTGGAGCTTTAGACAAAGCCAGCTCAGGCTGTAGCCAGTTTTATTTTTTTATGGTAAGGCTAGGGAAATAAACAGCATGATGCCATATAGACGGCTATAGCTATAGCCATAGACATGGTCTAGTGCTAAAATAGACGGCCAGACGAAAATAAAAACACGCAAATAAAAGGATTTTTTTTTCGCGTTTTCTCTTTTAGGCACTTGGACGAACACAAGAAGCATAAGTACAAGGAGTGGGAGTGGGAGTGGGAGTAAGAGACGTTGAAGGACTTTTTTGTCCGGATGCTTCGTCAGGCGTTGGCTTTTTAGCTTGCTTTTTGGGCGTTAAGATTGCAGTTTTCCGGCTGCTAACTTTCATTAAAGTTTCGGGCGAAATGTGCATGCAAAACTGCTGCTCGCAACAGCTTGGCCTCCGGCTAGACAAATTTGATTGAGAATTATGGACGGGAAAGCTTTACTGGCTTTACACACAAAAAGCAGATGGTGTTAAAAGTAACTCATGAAAAGAGAACGCAAATACGAAAAGGAGATGGAGATATCATGATGCCTTTAAGTATTGAATCTTTTATTCGTTTAATTAAGTTTCCTTCTGCAGTTGTGACGTTTTTTGTCCTCAAGGTAATCATTTATTAACATCAACCTACCTGAATAATATGAGTCATTATGCAACTGCTTTATGTACAACGAAATCAATTTGCTCCAGTTATATAATAAGTGAGCGAGACAGTTAAACAGAGTGAAAGAGACAGCAGGTTGCTTGAGTTGAAACTCGGTTAATTTGATGGCCAACAACGAGGGCAAAGTCCTGCTGCTGTCGTCCTGGCCAACAACGAAATCAATGACAGAAATATGAAATGAAAATATAATTGGTAATTTATTGTGTCTACAGATTGTTGCATGAAACTCGACCAAGCCGACGTAAAAACAACTATTTAACAACACATAGACGAGCATTCGATACCCTGTAGAAAAACTTCAGTTATTGCCTATCGATTATTCTCCATCAAAAGAATCGATTAAAAGCAGCTTATGCAGCGTTGACTAATCTCTTAATATTTTCTACTCTTGCACAACTTGGTGATACCCCTTTCTTCAGCCCACTCTTGGCTTACAGGGTATTATAATAAATGCACGTTCAATTTATATGCATTCAGTATGAATTGTCGATTCGTTTGCCTTATGGATATGCATTGCAGTTGTGTTTACAGCAAGCCACCCGCACCCCCCGCACCGCCACACCACCCGCACCCGCACCACTTTGCCAACCCTGTTCCGTCGTGCGTCAGTGGCATGCACAACTCCACGAGGCACTCGGCAACACACTCCACATGCCAACTCCACTCGAGTGCTCCAATAAAAATCATAAAAATTGTACCATAATAAAAAGCGCAGTGCACTGTATATAAAAAACAACAATAACAACAACAAGACTCGCACAAACTCACGAGCCGACCAAATAAATCACACAACTTTTCAGACATGGGGCCCCGCCAAGCCGTTGGTTTTTGGCCTCGCATCGACGCACCCCCTCTCCATGGAACGTCCTCAGTTGCAGTGTCTGGCAGATGCAGCAGACATTCGTAAATCGTAGTTCCGTCTACGAATGCTGCAAATTATGGTATTGGTAACTGCAAATGACAAACAAATCAGTGCAGAGAGAGAGAGAGAGGTAAGGATGTGTGAGGCAGAGAGTTGAGCCAGAGTAGGAGTTATATATATATATAGAAAATCCCTTGAATAAAGAGATGAATAGAAAAACTTAATTTTCAAAATGTTATCTGTCAAACCTTGTCAAAAGGAATACGCATTTGTTAATAGATTGACTTAAAAGTCAATTTTAACTCATATTTCAATCAGTTTTTCCATTTTGTACTAAGTAAAAACTATTTGAATAGATCAAATAACTGCAATCAAAGTTTTTATTATATTAAAAGTAATTTGCAATTTATAAAGGTGGAAATCATATGTACCAAATGATGATGTCCAATCATTATTTATGCGTCCTGTTAGCCAAAAAGCCTCCAAACCAAAAAGAAACAACAACAACAAGATCGATTCAACGAGTCAACTCGTTTCAAAAACAATGGCAAGTACCTAAGTTGACGTCTTTGAGGCGGCTGAATTTAAATTTGATTGCCATAAATCAATTTGGCGGTACGCAAACTGTCAAAGCAAACTGCAAAACTGAGAAAACGGTTCAAACAACAACTGGCCAAAAACTTTCCATTTTGTTGCAGTGTCAGGCAGCGTCTGTGGCTGACTGCGTCGGCGGCTTTTATTAGAAATCGTTCAGCATTTGACAATAAATCAGAGCGCAGCACTTCAAAGAGCTCAACACACAAAACAACAGTTCTCAGGTATTTCAGTTATTATTGCGATCCAAGTCACAACTCTTTGGCTGCCACAGCTAACAAACTGCCAAATGTGTTTGTTTGTGTTTGTTTGTGTTTTGACCAAGTGTTCGTTCATTAACGCCATTAAACCAGTTTTGACATTTTAATTAAGCCGCTAGAATGTTGCAAGAGGCAGCTGCTGTTGCTCCCGCGCGCCTGCAGGACAAGGTCAAGATCATAGATCATAGGCGAGGCTTCTTATCGCTTGGCAGCAACAACAACACCACCAGCAATGGCCAGTACATCAAGACTGCTTATCAGCCATATCAGTCGACGGCATCTTCATCGCAGTTGGCGCATGTCCTGCGTTCAACAACACCAACAGCGGCAGCAACAGCGGCAGAGACAGCAGCGGCTGCAAACGCGACAGCGTCGAGACAAGACACAAAAATTTGCATTTACTAGACTGTCGCCCACTTAATTACGCAGCAACAACAACGCAGTCAGCGTCGCGGCAACATGTTGCACATTACACTAACAAGCCACAGCCCAAAACTAGAAGCCTAAGCAACCGACAAAAGCGACAGGATTGTAATGAAAAGAGTTTATACATTAGTTAAGCAATAACTGACTGATTGCTATCAACGCACAGCTCAAATGGTAAGATAAAGCGATATATTTTCGCTGAATACACCCGATGTTTAATTGGAAACTCATCTTAAAATTATCTCAAAACATGTGATCAACATATTGCTTATGACGCATTTGTGCGGTGTACAGCGAAACGGATACGTGCAACTAGAAATATTTCGCAACAAATTATTCAACACTTTGCATGCACAGCAAGGCAGCAGCAACAACAACAACCAACATCAACAAAGGAGACATGCGGCGACCCTCAGCCGCCCCAGACTTGGGAGCAACAGCAATGAGACCCAACCAGACCCGCCTGTAGAAAGAGAGAGAGCGAGAGAGAAAAGACCAACGCAACAAGGCAACGCAATGCAATCCGTTCCTCCTCTTTTACTCCGTTTCTCCGTTCGACTGTCAACATCTTGTCTTTAGTCTTTGGGCTGCTGTTTGTCATTTCCTTTTTGCAGCAACTGCTGCTGCTGCTGCGGCTTGTTAAATGCTGTTGGAATTTGCCACAGCAACAGCAGCAGGCCAGCGGATGACAGGAGCAGCAATAGCAATAGCAATAGCAGAGGCCTAGTTAAGAGAGAGGAGGAACTGGAAATTGGCATTGGTTTCTGTGTTGCTTGGTTGTTGTTGCTGTTGCTGTTGTTGCTGTGCACGTAAATCATGCCAATTTAAATGAGTAAAAGTTTTGCAGACCATCCAACCAGGCCAGGCCAGGCCAGACCATCCAGGCAAGGCCTACCTGCCTGCATATTGTGTCGCGTTTTGACACTTGTCATTTGTGGCATGTGGCATTGTGGCAGCAGAAGCAGCAGCAGCTTGTAATCCCAGACAGTATGACGACAAATCGAATGAGAAACACACACACCAACACCGGAAATGCAGCACTTGTCTTCAAGAGGGGCGGAGATTGAACGTTAGCAGCATTAATCAACCAAACCAAAGCGTTGATTGAGTAATGTTCCCTATATATTCCCCTTTCTCTCTTTAATCCACGCTATGAGACGCAATTGGCAAACAGAAATGCGTTAACATGTTGCCACAGACACTAACCATTAAAATGTTATCGCTTATTTATCGCTCAAGATTCGTAAAACTCGCAGACGAACCCACAACAACAACAGCAACACACACACAGAGAATAATGTTTTTCAGTCTGTTGGCGGTCGTTTCGTGGCTAATCCGCTGCAACACGAACACGCACACACGCTTGCAACGTCTGAATGGGCAACAATGTTGACAAAGTGTGCAACAAAATGTTGCCAACAAACGTTCTTGTTTGTTTTTCGGCGTGCAAGATGCAAACAAAGAAACAAACGCGAAAGACTAACAACATTATTGCTGAATTATTGTTGCTAATGTCTGCATTTATGTCCAGTATGTTAAAGTCTTTTGCACAGTGGTGCGAAATTACCTTCTATAGAGGCATTTCGTATGAAATTGACTTGGTTCGAAAGGTTATTTTCTTGTTTCATTGTCACTTTATCCAATTGAAAGTCAGAAGACGAAATATTCCATTATTTCCTTGAGGTTTCCTTTCAAGCATTAACATATTTGTACGCCTTATAACTAACTACCTAATAAGTTTGATAGTTTTTGCATCTATTTATTTCACTTAAAAAGGTTCAGAGACCTTTTAAAAGTATTTATTTTAAGTTCGTGTAGCAAATGGTATTCTCGTATCCAAAGCGCATCTAATTTATTGATAAGCCTAGGCGCATTCCCATTTCCACTCAATCTCATAACTATTTAAGTAGCAACAGCAGCCAAGCCCAAAACCTTATACCTAAAACCAGACACACACACACACAAAAGCCAAGACCAAAATAGACAGACAGCTTGGCTGGACTGGGCTGGGTTGGGTTGGGTTGGATTGGATTGGATTGGACTAACTGGCTGCATGGACTGTCTGAGGTTAGTGTTAACCAGGGTCCAAGGGTCCACAGGGCCTTTGGTCTTCGGTCGTTCGGGGTTCCTATCTTAGGGCCAGCTGATTGGTGGGCTGTTGAATGCTAAGTTGACGCTTTGATCTTGTCTAGCGCGTAAATCTGGCGATGCGCTTTGAGATTAAATGCCATTTGTGTGGCAATGTGAATGCCGGCACTCAATCTGACCGCAGTTAGCCCATACCCAGTCTCCCCGCCTACTCAACGGCCATTGTATGTGCTTGTGTGTGTGTGTGTGTGCACTTGTGCAATTAAGCAGCAAAGTCAAGTCAAGTCGAGGCAACTCGAGTTGAGGTAGGGAAGACTTCGAGGCACCTGTTCATTAAACTGGCCCGATGGAAAATTATAGTTGAGCGAGTGCAGTAAACAAATGTAAGCGACATCCTGTGGCACCAAAGAGGATGCCGCCGCCGTTGAAGTTGTCGTTGTGGCCAGCAGGTCTGCTGTTGCATGCCACTCTACTCTATTCGGGGCGCCTCAATATGAACTATATAGCAATAGGGGACAAAAAACAAACAAAAGCAAAATACCAAGAGCAACCGAGCAAAAACAAATAATAAACACAACGATTTTTGATTTACCATGAAATTTAAATGACCCAACCAGCACAGAGACGATGAAGTAGAAGAGAAGCGAAGCGAAGAGTAGAGGGGGCGACAGCTTGAGACTTCACTTTGCGTTTTATTGTCAAGGCGCGCAAATATTGTCAAAAGACTTTGAAGTGGGTAAAGAGAGGGAACCGAAGGAAGAGAGAGAGAGAGACGAAAATGAGACGCGACGAGGCACGCCACATTTGCATCTCTGTGCAACGGAAGCGCCACAGATATGAAGAACAAAAAAAAAGAGAAGAAGATGCCGACAATGGAGCACAAGGCACTCACTGTGGAAAAGTTGTCTGTGTGTGTCTCGGGGTCCGGTCCGGTCCCAAGTTTGCCGTCCTGTTTTTGTTTGCGCCGGCGCTTCAAGTGTCCCTTTTTTGGCAGGTGCGGTGGCATGAGGGTAAGGGGAAGGTTTACCCACTTGTTTTAGATTTATAAATATATAAATTTTTTGGTTTACTTAGGACCATCAGCAAACTCAACTCGAGTCGAGACGAGACGAGACGACGCAAACGCAAACGCAAACGATGATGACGACACTTGAGCGAGCCTGCAAAAGTGCCAGGCAATCAACAACAAATTATGAGTGCTACAATTTGCTTAGTCTCCATCATGATATACACACTTATATGTATATATATATATAGATATAGATAGATATGGTAATGGATCCTAGTCCACACACGTTCGACAACTAAGCGATTTAATGCACTTAGATCGTTCTGTGTGTGTGTTTTTGTTTCTAGTATTGGCCGGCATTGAACTTTCCTTTCGCCGGTATTGTATCGAAGAGGGAAGCATAGCAGACAATGTCGACACTCTACTGACCCAGTTGGTTGAACGAACGCGGGTCTTAAGACCGGGTCAAGATTATCACGACACTAGTAAACAAAATGAGGTGCGACTCTTTCAGTAAAGGAATTCTATTAGAGATCAAGTTTTGATTAGCGTTCGTTTAAACCCAATAATACCAAAAATCTTTCTTATTGACTTTTCTACTCTGCGAGGCTGTGGAAAATGTTGTTGGCCAGTGTAATTGACTTGAAAACTTAACAATTTATGATGACCTCAGCCAAACAAAAGCAGCTAGAGAATCCCCCCAGAAAAAGGGTGTGGTAATCAAAGGAATTGGCCAAGAAGAGATTGAACGTAACGGATAACGGCCAAGTCAGCGTCAAGACCTAAAAACTGATGACGTTGTTATTGTTGTTGGCCAATGATGATGCTGGTGCTGATGCTGATGCTGATAATGTACTCGATGAGACGATAGAGCACGACGAGTGCTATCCAAGAGTGGGGGAGTGGAACCCACGCAAAAACTAATGTGAAAGTCAAAGAGAGAGAGAAAGAATGGGCGAGAGAGAGGAAGAGGGGAAAAGGATGGGTAGTATGGTATGGATGATGATGACGATGATGACTTGGCGCGAGCTGCAATGTTGACCTTTGAAGCGAGTCTCGGCAAACATCTTTATGCCAAGTTGAGAGCAATAAATAGCAGCAGCAAGACAGAATTCAAGTGGAAAAGCATTGCAAATAAATACTATACAAAAAAAAGAAGGAATATCTTTTAGTGGATAAATATTATTTGTGGTGATAACTATGAACAAAGATATGAGGGCAATGGCAGGCTAAGATTGACTAGCCCCGTCTAGGCTTGGCCTAAAACAAAGGCCATCCATAGTTCCATGGCGCATAGTTCTTCTGGCTAGCAACTGGGTCAGCAAGTCAAGGACCCGGTTAAAGAGCGCTTCAGGGAATTGTTGTTGTTATTATTGTGTGTGCAGTAACAAAAATCCATAAACACATATTTCCATTTATAGAAATCGCAAACGGCAATTCAAAACTGGCACTGGAGTTATGGACAGTAGCAAATAAGTGCATAAATTTTGGCTTAGGTAGAATGAACGTAAGAACGCATCAACTGCAAATCAATGCAATGCCAATGATGATGACTCGTCAATTTTTGTCGAAGGAAGTTGACTTATCGACAACTACAACTTGTCCACCACCCAAAACCAACGGGTTGGGTGTCCAAATAGTCCAGAGAGTTGAGTCCAAGGAGTCATGACTGGTTGTTGGCAAGTTGAAGTTCTTTTTCGCTCTTCATGCGTTTTTCCTGCTGACTCATAATATATAAACATATGTATTAGAACGTAGCGACAACAACAACAAATCGGTTGAACTTTTTCGCCATTTATTTCTCTGCTTACATGATTATTGCTTGTGAGGAAATATATATATTCAAAAGTAAAACTGCTGCATCACTTTAGCCAATATACAAGTTTAAGACCTTTTAACAAATAGGGTGGATATTGAGTTGCGTTAAGTTAACTCTTTTGAAAGGAGTTTAAAACGAGACATGGAGTTACGTTGTTAATTGGATCCAAAATCGTGTGTGTGATTAGAAACTAAGCTGCCCATTCAAATGTATTATTGCAATCCAACAATTCCTTAAGGAAATGTTTGGCGTTATGTTAGGAGTTAAACTTAAACTTTGGTTTTCAATGTAAGCTTCTTTCCACTATCCAATTATCATTACAAGATATAGAGAAAGAGAGAGCAGAGATAGACACAAAGGCTGAGAGAATCCTATTACAGAACTGCCAGCTGTGTGTTCAGCGAGGCAAGGAAAAAAGTAACTTTTGGCAGTTTTTACACCAATATCTTTGGCTATCCAATTGCCAAACTAAGTAAGTCCATATTAATTACGTGTAGATGAGAAGGAGAGGTACGGAATCGTGGAATGTGCAGCCGAAGGACTTCTCTATCCAATACACATACTCACCATAGTCAAGACACAAACCCAACATTGCTAATCGTGGCACTAATACTAATTCACCCTTCCCCTTTTGAGTTCTATGAAAAGTTCTATTCCATTTTGTACGCTGCATTGTTAACGGATTGACATTATTAAGACCACCACAAAGAGGAGAATTCTCCAAACGAGAGAGAGAGAGAGAGATAGAGAGAATAGTCGGCTTAAGCGCTGACCAGCTAATAACCAACACACGGGAACAGAAGGGAATGGGAAGTGTGGAGGGAGTTCTGTTGCGTATAGCGCCACTTAAGTGAACGACGCACAAAGTGTAAGCAGTTCAGTCTCTCCCTCTCTCTCTCTCTTTGTTTGTTCGTTTTGTCTTTGGACACCGGACTCTGTGTGCTTGTTAGCTGTCAAACTCGAAAATTTGCAATGACAGCAAACATTGGCAGCGCCAGCGTCACAGTCGGCAGCAGCCGGAGCAGCAGCAGCAAAATGAACGCCATGGCGCCGCATTCGAATTGCGCGTTGCACAAACTAAAAACTCATTGTCAGGCGCTGTCTGTTCCAACGAGCAACCAGCCAGCAACCCGATCCGCATTGGGGGTGCGTTGCTGCATAATAAACTGCAGCAGCAAACCGAGTAAAGCTGGCACAGCGGCAACCAACTGGGCAACTAGGCAACGGGGCAACTGGACAGCAGAACAGCAGAACAGAACCCGACGCAAAGTTCAGACGCAGGCCTGGAAACAATAGGGCGCCAGTTAGTTTGCTGCTGCCAGTGCAACTGCTGCGGTTGCACGTTGTGGCGGCAACTGCCGCAGCGCAAAGAAACAATAAACACACGAAAATAATGTAATGAGTGGCAGCAATGGGACAAGTGCAACTTAGGCTGAGAGTACAAACAGTGTGTACAGTGTACAGTGGCACAAAATGCGTAACTAAACTGTCAGAACTTAGTACGAAACTGAGGTGAACAATTATAGTTTAAGGTATTCCAATTCGAAAGACAAGAATCGTTATTAAATATCCCAAATACCTAGTTTGAGGTCATTCATAGCCAAAATATTCTTAATTACTCTACAAATCAATATTCGAAATGTTAAATTATTTTCCACTCAATTCCCATTGTCCACTTGAAAGATTCTGTTCTCTGTTTCCTTCGCATATAGGGCTTACTGCAATATATAGTTAAGAGCATATTAAATTCATTTTAAAAACATGCATCGTGAGAAACTCGCCAAGTGGGCGTTGGGCAGGCCAAAGACTGCAAGACGGCTGGGGCAAGTTGAAGGAGCTGTCACATTGCATCTATAATTGATGCGTGCTGCATTACTAGACGAAAATCTCGCATGAGAGAGAGAGAAAGGAAACTCAACAGTTGCCATCTCCTTTTGTCTTTTTTTTGTTGCAAGTTCCTTTCGGTTGCATCTTCTTATTAATTAAGAATTATTTTAATTAACGTAATAAATTTTGCAGCCAGGCAGAGAAGCAGAAAATAAAAACCTACAAATAAAATGCGCGTTCGTAAAAAGTTTTTTTTTTATTTCACTTCTTTTTGGGGGCCAGGTTCGTGGCATTGGACTTGAAATTCGAAGGGGAAGACTGCGACTGAGAGTTGGAGTCTGTAGCTGTTGTTGTTGTTGTTGCATGTGCGACGTGCCGGGGAGAAGGAGGCAACCGAAAATGTGCGAAAATTTATGTTGCATGCGATTTTGGTGACTTGTTTGCAACTTTTTTGCCATGTTTCGATTGAAGACTGAGCTTGAAGTTGCTGCTGCTGCTGCTGTGGCTGCTTCTGCGGCATCTACCTGTACCTGTGCCAAGTGGGTCAAGCTGGCGAAAACCACAGTCGAAATTTCAATTAAATGCACATAAATTTAAAATTAGTAATAACTTTCGGAACGTGGAACGTCCGTCGTCTTTTGTTGCTTTTGGCAACGAAACAAAACGTTGCCAGGCACGCAACCATGCCACAAAATGACGCAGCTGTCGTTCGAACGTAAACGTGACCCTCAACCCCTTTCCCTCTACACACACACACACACACACACACACACAACTGTTGTCTGTCGTCGTCCGCAACGAGTTGAAAAAAAAACAGAGAAAAAGAATCTGTGCGCCTATTAATTAGCCAAACTTCAACACCTGCTGTGTGCGCAGACCAAAATTAACTTGACAACCCCAACGGGCGACTGGCAAATTTCAATGGGTCTCCCTCCCCTTATACCACTCCGTTCGTTTGCTCCTTATTTGGGCTGTGAATTGGAAAATAATTGTGCGACAGCCATTAAATTACAATGCCCAATGGACAACAAACATTAGAAGCACGGCTGAGAAACTTGGGCAGTTTGGGGGTTTGAGTTGGCTATTTTTGGGTTTTGGACAGGTTGAGCAAAAGCCGTCAGCAGGTGCAAAGCACATTGGCCACGTCTCGGCAATTATGCCATTATAAATAAACAAAGACCAAATAGTTATTAACTAATAACTGACACGCGCGCTCCTGCAGTAAGGGAGGCGAAAAGAGTTCTGATTCGAGAGAGTTGTTCATAAAACATTAATGCGAGCAACACCTGGCTGGGCAGGTCAAGGGTCAAGGCTAACAAAGACGAATGAAAACAAATCAATGAACTTTGAACAACAGCTGTAGTTAATTGCCAACAAAATTGGATTCGAATTGAATGTCCCCAAAATGGGCAACATATTTTTATTGGACTTCGGGGCCTGAGTGGTGCCTTTACCGTTCGTAGTTTGTTAGATCAGGCGATAGCTAAACTTAGTTTGACTTGTAAATATTTATATTCATTGCAAGCGAAGCGCAATTAGCGTTTATCCATAATAACATGTATTTATATTTAAAAAGCAATTTTAGTTGAGTGAAAGTCAATAGCCTTAATACTAGATATCGTTGTTAAGGCTTAATGGGTTGACAAGGCGATTACTGAAAGAGTTTTAGTTCTAGATCGTCGTAAAGCAAGAAAATCGGAGTCATAAAGAGTTAAAGATGAACTTGAGTAAAAAGTGTTTGAACAATACTTTCAAGTCTATTTTACTTGAGTTTAAACTTAGTTTCATGTATATTTAGTTCCTTTTGACTTACCAGTTAATCCATTTCTTGCTTCCTTCTTAGATTTTGGATCTGAAATATATAAACAAAAATATATTTAAAGGAACGTTGCATTTTTGAAACTTAAATAACAATATTTTATCTTTATTACTTTGCTCAGAACAAACAAGAAGGCTTAAGATAAACTTAAAGAGCCTGCAAATATTAACTAAGTAAAAGGCCAAAGCACAAAAAAAATAAACAAAATACAAATTCGGCAACAAATAAACCCTTTGCCATAAGTTTATTTGTGTTTTCTATGAATGCAATCTTAAACAGATTTTTCCCTCTCTCACAACCTTTCCCAAATACCTTTAGACACCTTTGTCACACCCTACGCACAGCTCACTTAGCGATTAAATCGTTAAATGCAATCAAACTTCCCTTTTGAAGCTATTTTATGCTGCTTATCTGGAACACAGTCGAAGCAGAAGAAAGGGAATTGTTGTGTGTGTGTGTGTTGCGTATTAGGCGAGCATTTGACATAATCGAACTAATCAATTTGCGTGAATAAACTGCACACGGTTTATTATCAGGTGACTTTTAACTGTTGGCGGCTTGGGGCACGTGGCGCGTGCCGCACTCTCCCCCACCTCTGTACGAGCGACATAAATCTTTATTTACAAAAGTGTAAACAAAAATTACTCATTCGCGCGCATTTAAAAAACACACACACAAAAAGAGAGAAAGTTAGAGTGAGAGAGATGGATGGAGACGAGCGGAAACAAAGCAGAAGTGAAAATGTAAAAAGAGGAAGCGTTAGAAAAAAGGCTGAAATGCTAAAAATCAACGACTTCGACATGGGAACAATGGGAGCAAGGGAATAGCTTTTTGGGAGGGGGAGCTCTGCTTCTGCTTGCAAAATGTGTGTATTAGCATGTGTGTGTGTTAAGGGGGGGAGTAAAGGGCAAGTACTAAATAAAAATCCCATAACATCCCTAACACCACCTCCACAATGCGCTCGCTAATGGCTCTCCAGTGTGTTCCGACGTCGTAGCTAATGGTGAGACGGAGAGAACAAAGAGAGTGAGAGGGAGAGAACGAGTGGAGTCCCTGGGAGTCGGGTCCGGGGTCCCGTTGAAAAGTCAACGATTGCCGCGTTGCGGAAATTAACGGAAAATCAGCAGAGCAGGCAGAAAAGGCAGAAAAGGCATCTGCCTGTTAACAACAAATGCCGAAGGATGCTTGATTTAATGTACAAAAAACTTTTTGATGTTTTCTCCTCGCAAAGATGCTCCCTCTCTCTCGCTCTCCCTCTCTCTCTTTCTTTCTCTTTCGTTGCTGTTAAACATTTTGCTTATTTTAAAAGTAATTATGGGCAAACCCGATGTCGGGCACCTCAATATAGCGCGTGTCGTCTCAGTGTCAGTCAGTCAGCCAGGACGGACCTAAAGACCTACCGTGTCCTGAATGTGTATCTCCCTGTCTCTCTCGTTTCTTCTGTCAGCTGTGCTGCAAACTCATTCAAGCAGAATGCGGCAAATCACGCACCCAACTTTGGGGTCGAGGGACACACATATATATTTATGTATATATATATACATATTCTGTATAAATGTATACAAATTATGCGTATTTATCAGGGAAATTCAATGAACTGTAAATGGTGTGGAAGTTGTTCATGTGAGGCATGTTCGTATGTGTGTGTATGTATGTGTGTGTAAAGGTGTTTTGCGCCACGACCCTATTGTTGTTCTGCGGTTGTCTGTTACAACATTAAGCCAAGGGGTCGGCCTGAGAATGCGCACAGGTGTGTGTCAAAAGGCATGCGAAATGAGTCGAAAGGGAGTGGGAGAGGGAGAAGGTGGTGGGAGTGTAAGGTATAGGCAGCAAGTGACAGGCTGCAATTGGGAAGTTATGGGAAGGGGTGCTAGATAATGAACAGAAAAGAGGTAGAGGGAGGGACCTTAGTTGGGTAGATAGGAAACGACTTCTGTAAATGTTGTTGTATATTGGATTTATATTAAAGTTGAGCTGATATACAAAAACATTAATTAAGGTAGCAAGTGGAAGGGGAGATGAGAGGGAGTAGGTCTATGATAAAGCCAAAGGTATTATGTGAGTTTCTATAGTTCGGAGAAAAAAGTCATTAAACAAAATCGAACAATAGAACTATTCAAAAGTGACAAAAGCTCAGCGATAAGAGAGTTAAAACATGGAAAAGTTATAGCTAAAAATAAATATTAAAGAACTACAAAGTAAAAGCGAAAATCTGTTAAGCTTTTACGAAAAAAGTCATGGAAAAGTAAAAACTAATTTAAGTTAAAAAAGCAAGCAAAAGAAAGCTAAGTAAAATTCTGTAATTTTTGTTCAATCTTAAGAATATTTTCCCTGCCTTCAACGAAAAGTTCTCACTTAAAATATGCTTGACACACATTTTTTTACAAAACTTATGAAAATATGTATAGTTTATGTGGCTTAAATATTTTTTTTTGCATTTTGAACAATGTGGTTTGTAGATTCTAAAATCCAGGGATCATTAAAACTTTAGCTTAGCAACTGCATTTTTTCTGTTATATTTCAGTTCGTCGTTTGTTGTTGTTGCTGTTGCTGTTACTTGGTGTCTTAGTTGCTTGCCACTTGGCTGGCAAGTGAAAAACTTTTTATTTTACAACAACGAGTTGGCTGCAACTGAATGCGAAATGTTTGTTGTGGACTGGACCCAAGGCCGGAAGTGTAGGAGTCTAGTTGAGGCAAGTGTAAAAGAAATAAACGGACTTAAAATAGGAAAAGTCAACATGAGAGTTGTGCGTTGTTTTCGTATGCGTGTGTGTGTGTGTGTGTGTGTGTTGGTGTGTGTCCTGGGGACAGGACGTTTGTGTTGGCCAGGGACTAACTTATTTTATTTTCAGAGTCAGGACAACAGAGCCAGCTAGCTGGGACTCTGGGGCTAAGTGCAAACACAAAGATGAGATTTCTACATCTATCTGCTTGCCCTTCCACCCCCCCATACCTCTCTCCCTTTCCCTTTCGTGTAATACTTAAGAGGGTCGTAGGCAGAAGAGGAGAAACTCACAAAAGCGTAACGGCGCTCAAAATGACTGACACGGCTTGCTGGTCACATGGTCAAGAGCGTGCAGCGAGCCGTGGCTATAAAGTACACACCAACACATTTACACACACAACAAACACACACACACACAGAGAGACAATACAAAATGAAATTCCATCGTTCCCCATCGCGTTCTCGTTTGCCGTGCAGAACATTTTGTATCTGGCTTAGTTGTTTTAAACTTTATTGTTTACGCTTGTGATCAGCAGCGACGCTGACGTCAACTGTCCACCATTTTGTTGACTGCTGCCATTGATGCTGCTGCTGCTTCTACTTCGTCTTCGTCTTCAGTTTTAGCTTCTTCATCTTTTGCTGCTGCTGCTGCTGGTTCTTGTTCTTGTCCAGCTCGCACTTTGGCCCATTGTGTGGCTCTAAAACATAAACGGAAGCGATTTATGGCGCAAACACAATGAACGAGTCAGCATCAACAAACAAACAACATACACACACAGCAGCAACAAGGGGAGCACACAAAAGGACACGGATACGGTCAGAGCAACAATTTGTGTAGTGTTGACCAGCATCATTCTTCTCTCTCTCTCTCTTTTCAGCCGGCCTCCCAGCTCGTCCTTTTGCTAAGCAATGTGTTGTGTTCATAAAAAACGCAAACAAACGCGCATCAACTCAGATTTAGAGGGAATATTTGGGGTTGGTATGGAGTGCAGATAGTATCACAGTACGCATCTATGAAAGTAGCTAAAAACCTTTTGAGAAAGATCTCAAGTTATATCTTTAAAGTGAACTTTATCAGAAAGTCGTTGAAATCGAATATGAAAAATGTTTAAGTAACAAAAAGCTTATTAAATGTTGCTTCACAATCTTAAAATGGTTAACATTCTGTAGGCATTAATTTAAAGCCAATCTATAGCTACAAAACCGCCAAAGACACTGTTAAAGCCAACGAATGTCATTCTTTTAGCTATAAAAAAGCTAAATGTTCAGAGCTCTAATCGCATAGGATCCAAATGATTGTTCGCATTGTGCTCGCTGGCCGCAACTAAAGTGCTTGTCACTGGTCACGGCCCGGAAGTATCTTTATTTTAGCTTTGTTTGCACTCGTTTCACTTCCTCACACACACACATACACACACACACAGACACACACTCGCACACACATTGAGTGGAGGGAAAGCCAAGTGTTATTATCCTGCTTAGCCATAATACGTTGTTAAAATGTTGAGTCTGTCATTTGTTGGCCTCGTACACTAAAAATCACAAGAAATTGAAAGAAATTCCCACAGACACAGACTAGGGCCAAATAAATACCAAGGCATCCTTAGGATGGTTGCTCGCAAAATTCCATGAGTGGGTGGGTGGGTTGTGGGTGGCGAACGCCTGCAGTTTAGTCCTATGGGAATCGTTGACAGGCGCGCGTGGCCATTTTGTATTTTCGACTTTATTAACTTTTCAGCACTGGCCGGCAAATCGAGGAAATGCCAAGCGGCGGCGGCGTTGGCGGCGGCATTTTGCCTTTGATTTGCGGCCATTTTGTTTTGCATATTTCCGCTTTGTTGTCGGCTGGCAACCTGAACATGAACCAGAAGCAACCTTGTTTGAGGTTCGCTGCGTTTTTATCCGGCCCGGATCTTAGCAATTAGGTTCATTAAATTTCAATTAATTTGATTAATTGAAGCAAAAATATGCCTTGCCTTGTTTCATTTGATTTGTTTTGATGGGCGAGGCGAGCAAAGCAAGCACCAAACAGATGTTTTTTCAATAAAACAATATTCAATCTCGCTCTCTCTCTCTCTCTCTGCCTTTCTCTTTTCTTTTGTTGTACGCTTCAATTGCAATTAATTACGGACAGCCAAACCACAATTAAAATTAATTTGCCTGTCTAAAAAAAAGAACAAGAAAAAAAACAAGCTTAAAGCAAAACGCATGCCGGAAGCAGCGTGCACAAAAAAATCAAATAAAAATAAAAAGAAAAGCAAAAAAAAAGAAACTCAGAAGCTACGCCCAAGTCCTTGGCACATCCGCACTTCCGCTTCCGGTCCCAAGAGTTGGGCAATAAAAATTCTCGACGTAATTAAAATCAAAGGATTTCGCGTTTAACAATTTATGTGCGCTATAATTTTTGGGGCGACGCAGACACCGCTCGTAAATTTGCAAACCCCACCATCCCCTTCGCGGCCAACGCCCACCCACTGGCGCAAAAACGCTTTATGGCCGTTAATTTGTTGTTATGTGTGTCGGGGTCGGGGTCGGGGGATTGGCAACCAAAACCGAGAGGAACTGTGTGCAAATGATTTGTTTCCTTGGCGCCCGTTTGAAAACAAAAGCATCTGACCAGACAACAGTCAACAGTGTTATAGAGGGGGTGGTGGTGGTGGTTGAGGGATGGGTTGATTGTTGATTCCGCGTCGTTTGGCTGCACGTGACTGCATGCCACACATTCCGCCACTGCTGGACAGCACATACATAGCTTTGTGTGTGTGTGTGTGTGTGTGTACGCACTATGGAATGCCATTCCTTTGGACCCTATTACCGAAACACAACGCCCCCGCCCCCTTCCCCTACGCCCGCTGTGCATTGCATTTCATCGCTAATTTAAGTTAATGTTCATTGTTGTAAATTACATTAATTTTAATGCGATTTCGCACACGCGCCTGCACGACTGAACGAACTGCACTGAGCACTGAGCACTTCACAACACTGGACACAACGCTGTCACGCCCACATATATGCCATACATACAGTTTTGGGCGAAAAGCTTTTAAGTGTGTGATTGTTTGGCCATTGCACTTTTATGTAATTACCGCACTAACAAATTACATCAAGTGTCACAAATGAATGCATTTATGATGCGCATTTTATACATATATATATATATGAAAAAAAACATCACCTTCCAACACTATCAACACTCAAATTTCACAGGGTGCAAGCGGATGGTGCGAGTAAGGGGAGAAAAATGTAAAATGGCCTAAAGTGCACTTGCAAATATGCATTAATTAAAAAGCCTTGTGCCATACGAACGGATAAAAGCTTAAATCTTTATTGGCTTCCTCTCTCTGCCTGCTCGAACACTTGCCACCTGACCCCTGTCTCACTCGGCGCTCTCTATGTGATTCCCATAATTATATTAATACATTCACGCAGCGAGCAAATTGGTTAAAGTTAACAACAGCAAAGGCTACAAAACCATAAAACTTCGGCGTATATTTAAACAAAATATGTTGAGATAATGTTTCAAGGTTGCAAATCTTGCTTTAAGAAGAGTTTAACGTGGCTTAAGCACAGTTTTCTTGTTTCTTTTAAGTTTAAGTTTGATTCAAGTAGAGCTTTATGTGATTGATGATTATTTTCTTTCTTACTAGTAGTTGATTTAGGTAAGTACTTAAGTGAAAATTGTATTTAAGGATTCCCAAATACTTTCGTTGTCATTCTAACTTCATTTCAAAACCTTCAAACCTTAAAAACCTTAAGTTAACAATGATTTAACCCCAATTTAACACAAGTACAAAAGGAAAATCAATTTAACATATTAGAAATGTTAGGAAAACTGACCAACAAGTTTAGTTTTTTTGTTACATGGCATGTGGCATGTTCTGGCATACGTTGTGTGACAGAAACAAAATATACATATATATACACATATAACATATACCAATAACCACTTTGACTTTGCCTCTTGCGTGTGTGTGTTTGTGCTGGTAAACACACAAGTTACGAAGTAGCTAGCGGTAACATAAGCTGGGTGGGTGGGCAAAAGAGGCTGGAAGCAGCAAAACCGAACAGAATGTTGCTGCTGCCTATAACAATATTTGGCTTCATTTGCATAAAATGCAGCAGCGGCAAGCGGCGTTGCAAAAATGTCAGGTGCAAAATAGGGCAGCAGCAGCCACAAAAGGCAGAAAGCAGAAGGTAAAGGGCAAACGCGACGTATACGCAATGCGGTCTTGAACGTTGCCTGCAACAGTAGCAAAAGCAACAACAACAACTGACAAGTAAACAAGGCTGTAAAGTTGCACACACAAAGAGAGAGAGAGAGAGAGCCTGTCACTAAGGGTGGCAGGTGGGGTGTGCCCCATAAACTGCACGACTGATTGAACAGCAAACATATGCCTCCCTTTGACAACACCCCCACCCCCCCCACACACACAACACACCATCACCACCACACCCTTAGTGTTCGTAACAGTTTTGCCATCGAACGCCATCAACAACAATCGCCAATCGCC
Organism: Scaptomyza tumidula; assembly: GCA_035044465.1. Classification (NCBI taxonomy): domain Eukaryota; kingdom Metazoa; phylum Arthropoda; class Insecta; order Diptera; family Drosophilidae; genus Scaptomyza; species Scaptomyza tumidula. Next base: position 17,730,749 of record JAWNNW010000444.1, read on the forward strand.
AATCGCCACTGCCATGTAAAACACATGTTGCCTCTTATTTCTTTTGGGGCATCCATTGCAACAGCTACTCCTGCCACTGCACCTGCCCCTCTCACTCTCTTTGCGTGTGTTACCACAATGTCCAGGGCGTAGCCAATTTTAAGCAAATATTATTGTTTGCATTTATGTTTGTGTCTGATATCGCACAACCGATAACATACATGTGTGTCTATATATATATATATATATGAATATACCTATTGTACATGTGTGTATAAGTTCAATTTTTACACAGTGCAACAAAAGATTGTATGGGACAACAAAGTTTAACAGTGATTTGACGATTAAAACAACTTGATAAAAATCTATGAAATAGCCTTGTTTAAAAATCAATTTGTCTTTTGTTGTTTAGTGTAATGTATAGCTATGTAAAATTATGCGGCCAGGTAAAAGGTTACTTCGATGTTGTTTTTGTTATTGTTACTGATTGTTGTGCGACTTGAAGCGAAACAAATACACTCACACGCACACACACACGCACTCGAAGTACAGTTGAGGATGTAAACATAGCCTCAAATTAAAATATGTTTGCTTACGTACATACTATAAGCAAACTAAACGGATGCTACAGCTAACTGGCTGGCTGGCAGGTAGGCAGGCTGGCAGGCAGGAGATGCAGGACTCATTACGCAGGACTCTGTTTACGAGGCATAAATTAAAAACTTTTGCACCAAAATTGGTAACGTGGCAACTTCTGTACTCCAAGTTAATTATGCAGAAACTGCCAGAGAACGAACGAACGAAAGAGAGAGAGAGAGTGAAACAGAGTGAAACGTTTATTTACCTTCTGGTCTAAAACACAAGCAAAGATTGCATAAAAGGTTGGGTTGGGCGATGGGTTTGGGGCAGGCTTGTTGCATGGATATTATGACAGCTGCTTTGACTGACAGGCAGACAGGTAGGCAGAGAGGCAGAGCGGCAGAGCGGCAGAGAGGCGACGATTGCGGTTGGCAAACTGTCGGCAGCGGAAATTAAGCGCCTCGATTTGCGTGCTCGCCACGCATAAATCAGTGGCAACTCCCCTGCATATCCAACCCTGCCGCCTTAACCTACTCTTAAGTACAGCAAATTGATTAGGCCAAGCAAATTTAGCTCGGCCAGCAACAACATCAACAAGGCGTTAAAATTTCCGACTCGATTATTAAGCTAAATGCAACCAAAGAAATGCGCCCAAACTAAACTAAACTCAGCGTCAATCAGTCAGTCAGTCAGTCAGTCATTCAAGCAGTCATTCAGTCGTGTCAAATTGCTTAACAAGCAATTATGGAGGCACGTCAACACAAGCAAAAAGCCTAAGAGCCAAGACGCTAAAGAGTTCAAAGCCAATGCCGAATCCAGTTAAGGCCTTTGGGCTCTCTCATGCAAAAAAGGGCTAAGATCGTTTTAGACCGGCTGCTGCCGTTTTAAGGCCCAGCTTAGTTAGTCAGTTAGCCACTTTAAGCATTTCAACGACAAATCTGTGCAGCAGCCTTAATAATCATGTGCATAAAGATGACAATCATCATCATGTTGCTGCTGCTGCTGCTGCTGCTGCTGTTGATGACGATGAGAATGTTTATGCCAATCTCGACTAGAAATGAGTTGCAAACAAATGACTTAAGTGAGCAACTAACAAGTTGAACAAGGCCCACAACCAAGCCAGACAACAGTCACCAACAACTTTTTCATTAAGCAATCATTTTCAACTTGTTGAAGTTTGTGTGAAAAAAGTTATCAAGTTGATTGATTGAATCGCGTAAATGCCTGTTAACATTTTAGTTTGTCAACTATAACAAGTTTAAATAGATCAAAATTATAAAATTGAAGATAGCAAACATTTTCCAATACTTGAAAAGACATTCGATTATCTTGAAAGACTTTAAATGCTTCTTTTAAATCATTCACTTAAACATGTTTCGCTTAACTAAGCTTAACTAACTTAAAGACAGAAACCAACACTTAAATTCGTCCTGTGTTTCTTCATCTTAGTTAATCAAGCTCGCCTCACCCCTTGCTCCACTCACAAAACTCTTGATTTATGTCACAGACATTAGGGCACGCTCGTTTGTGGTCATTGAAATGTGGCCTCAGACGCAAAACTAAAACATATTGCAGCATTTTATTATGTTTTAAAATTAACAATTTTTAAGCTTACTCAGTCCAAATCTAGGAGGTGTGGTCTTTAAATAGCGTGAGAGAAGGGAGAGAGGGGGATAGCAGACCTGCTGCTGCTGCTGCTGCTGCATTCCAATTTAATGCATTTTTGCGCCTCTGGCCAAACAAATTACTCAAAAATGGCGCATAAATTAATGCAAGCAAGGCAGCAAAGGAAAGGAAAGGAAAGGAAGGCAAAGGTATGGCTAAACCCAACTAGACGATGGACTAGCAAAATTAAAACATTAATCTAAACTGTGCGGACTCTGAACTGAACTAAACTGAACAGAGCATGCATAATAATTAAATGCTCTGCGCTTTAAAATTTATTAATTTATTTATAAAAACCAAAAAAAGGCAATGCAACACAAACAACAACAACAACAACAACGAAAAGAGAGGTGCGAATGCGAACTTTAATTCCTCTTCCTTACTCCGCGCCTTGAAGAACAGAGAAGAAGAAAAAAAAAACAGAACAGAAGTACATTGAAGCAACTTAACAAGAACGAGAACGAGAACTCTAAATGGTTCTCAGTCTCGTTTTTTTCTTCTTCTTTTCTTTTTTTGCTGTTGCTGTGCAGTTTTTAAAAATGTCCGTACACCCTCTAGGGACAGATTAGCGATTAATCTATGGGGCATGGTCACATGTACATCCTACACTCATCGTCCTCGTTTCTCCTCCCCATCCTCCTACCCGTGCTCCTTCACGCTGTTGTGGAACGTGAAGCTTGGTAAGAGGTAACGATTAAAAAATCTCCACAGTAAAGACTGAGCACTTAATCAAAGAGGATTTAGAATGCGAGAGGAATAGAGCCAAAGCCCAAAGCCCAGAGTCGAGCGTCGAGCATACGAAAGACCCAAGCTCAAGTCAAGGCACACATTCAGGCTGCCACCAAAGCGTTGATGCGGCGCTTTGTTTTTAGCTGACTTTTTTTTTTACTCTCCCCACTTTAAGTAATGCTAGCAGAAAACACTCTAACAACTGTTCGGGTATATCTATTTTTGGCATATGCTTTTATTTCAATATTCAATAAGTACTTCATCTAATAAGTACTTGTCGACCTTTGCTTGGCACCCACATACATTTTATGTTGGATAGGCAGTTGCTTGATAGAAACTCAAGTAGGTTGCGATAGATAGAAATGCTTGGGTTAGTTTGACATTTTATTAATATATACATTAAGGACTTGCTATTGATTTTCTTTCGTTTGTCAAAGGTCAAGCAGCTATCAAGTGTCGTTGACTCAATTATTCTAGATACAAACTGAAGTGAGTCAAATAAAAGATGTTTAACTGCGATATCAAAAAACTTATCTGCAATACTACAAATTTAGCTATATATATATTCAAATCAGTTTTCATCAAAAGAAATATTGAAATAATTGTTAGTACCTAGAACCAAGTCAACTCAAAGTGTTTTAAAGTTGCTTTTAATATCATTATCAATATCTGTTTAACTAGTTATACATATTTTGGACTGAAAAACAGATTAAAAATCGTAATCCTACATTATTTAAATAATTTCAAGCCTTAGAATGATTTTTCTGGCAGCACACTCAAAACAGTTAGCGCATCTTTTAAGTCGCTTTGTAAATCAGTGCATGAATATATATATATACATATATACTTATTTTTTACTACATATTACAAGCAGTTTTATTTCGCTTAGCGTTCTTCATAGTTTCTGGTGCGCTTTTTCATTTGCGCTGCCAGCAGTACACCCTCTGCTCCCCCCCCCCCCCCCCTCTTCACTATCAACGCTTTGTTTCATGACTGCAGGGCTGAGCTTCCAACTTGGAGAGTTGGGCAAACTGCATGGCAGACTCATAAAAGACCTTAAATAGTGGCAAAGACATTTCAGACATTGCCGCGCGCATTTTGCTGCATTTGTCAATTTGCAATGAGTTGAAAGGGGCGTGGCTGGGGCATAAAAATGATATATGCGCGCGCTGAGTTAGCAATTTTTGTATGGATTGGTTAAAAACGACGCCGCCGACAGACAACATTCGCTTTATGAATGCTGTTTTTTTCTTCTTCTTCTTCTTTATGTTGTGGCCACAAACCATAAAATATTTTGATTGTATTTTCACATATGTATATGCGTATGTGTGTGTGTGTATGTTTGTGTGTGAAATTGAATGCTTGTTGCACTTGATTTTTGTGTATGTTCGTTTGGCTTCTTCTCAATGTTTGATTCCATATAAAATCAACTCAAACCTTACTTTTAAACCAACCCACAAACCTCCTCCCACCACTTGTTGGCGGTTTGTGTTGCAATTATGGCCGAGTAACCGCAAAACAGGACTGCACATAGTTTCGACCATGGCCAAATCACAACACAACACAACAACAAATAGCACTGCAGCTGTTTTCTCGCTCACATTTCGTCATAAGCCCTGCACAAATTTTTGGGTATTTTGCCTGTAATCCTTTTGTGTGCTAATTGGAGTGTTGCTAGGGACATAAATACTCTAACGCAAAGGCCGAAAAATAGCAGCAAAACGAGTGGCGTAAAACACATATATATATTTATATATAGCAGGCAGAATATTTTGGTATAAACAGTTGGTTGTCTCTCTTGCCTGCTGACATTCAAAAGCCGCTTAAATCTGCACACTTGGCCAAAAGCGGCCAACAACGTAAATGTTCTTTATGCCTTTTAATTGCTCTAACTTTGTGGTCACAATTGGTATGGAGTGGCTTTCAGATTGGTTTATGTTTGTGCAATAGAAAGAGAGCGAGAGAGAGAGAGAGAGAGAGAGAGAGAGAGAGAGAGAAAGAAATGTACTTGCATTTATATTGAATTTACGCTCTTCTACGTGTGGCTTTTAGCCGCAACTCAAATCTGTATTAATTACAACATGTTTTCTGTTTTTGATATCTTGACTCGTATATTGAGGATTATTTGAAGAGCCATTTCAAAAAGAAGTGCTCAACGCAAACGTTAAACAACAAGTGTTCAATAATATTAAATCAATAAAATATATGTAGGAATGGGACATCTAGTAGGCTATATCGATAGATGTCAGTTACTTACCGAACGAGCTAACAAATAAAGATATACAGTATTTAGTTAGAACTGAACCAGCTAAATAATAAAACTCGGTCAACAAACAAGAAGCTATTTTATTGTTGTGTTTTTCGTTTCGCAAATTTGTGGTTGGCATACGAAGTGCTATTGTGATGTTCAGTCAAAATACAAGTGCATATAACAGTGGGAAATCTACGAAAAAGACGTCAACTATAGCTTGCATAAAGCTTATTTATAAGATAACAAGACTATCATCAAGAGTATATCTTTGCAATGTACAATTTTTGTGGTTATTTTCAATACTAATCATATAAATGATTTGCTTGCATTGTTATTTATAGTCAAGTTGACAGCTCTTAAGTAACCATATCGAAAGGTAGCAATCTGAGGTTTGTGCTCAGTTTTGGGCATCTTGGTGGGTGCCAAAGTGACACATTTATGCGACAATTGGCGGATTTACTAACTACATAAACAAACATAGATAAATATATATTTGTATATGTGTGTGTGTGTGTGTATTTGTATTGATTGGCTATCCAATTTGCATATAATTTATTTGCAATTGTTGTGACATTTTGTGTCTTGCGCCACCGTGTATTGTGTTCAATAGTGTCTCCCGTTCCGTTCCGTTCCGTTTCGTATTGTTTCGTATTGTATAGCAGGTTGCACGTTGCAATCGTGGGAATATGTTGCCAAGCTGCCTGCTTGCTGTGTTGTTGTTGCAAGCTGGCTGGCTTTTTGCAAGTTGCGAGAGTGTTGATTGTTGCTTGTCGCTAACGACAAATCTAAAGCCTGACTCAGTTGGCCCAAAAAAAAAAAAAAAAGACCCAGAGAAACTTTCACTCATTGGAGTACTTGATAATTAAGCCATCTTGCGGCTTGTGGCAGCATCGTTTATCTGGTGGCAGACAATGGTTGCATCTAGCTATATAGCTATGCCACAGATCGCTTTGGCAAATAGCTTCAACTGGGGCGCACCTTCAATTAATGAAGCGAAGCCCCCCAACTTTATTTAACTAGCAACAACAACAACAACGACGAGTTTCGAATCTTGAGGTAAAAGTTAGCATTGTTGCCTTTTGGCCTTATTTCTATTTGAGGTTTTTGTTTTTGGTTTTGGTCTTTTGCACTACTAAATGCCAATTTAAGCTGGATGCGAACCTTAACGTGCAGCTCAGGTGCTAATGCCTGGTTAGCCCGTTAGCCCGTTGCCCGTTAGCCGGGCCAAGTAGTTGTCACGTCTGCCGGCTAACCGAAAAAAAAAAAAACCGGTTCTATGCTAAATGTTGTCACATGAAATCGATTTTGAACGATCTACGATTTGGGCCCAGTCGAATTTTCACGCCAGTCGACGTCGAAGTGGCCTAGACTCGAAATACATACTTATAGTTCAAAATTTACAAATTTTAAAATAAAATTGCCTTTTATTTTCTAGTCGAAACAGAATTTTTACCTTTTTTGACTCGTAGTTCAAAATTTACAGATTTGAAAATAAAATTGCCTTTCATATTCTAGTGTAACCAAATTTAAATATGGCTGAAGATGCGAAAAAACGCGAAAAAAAAGAAAAACCACCGCCTCAACCTGTTGAGAAAACAGCTGATCCAATTATCTCACAAATTGGTGACTTTAAACGCTATCAATTCTGCTTCTGCATGCTGATATTCTTGTGCAAATTCGGCACTGGATGGCACACACTTGCCCACATCTTTCTGGCCGCACCCACGCCCCATAGCTGCGGCACTGAGAATGTCACCGATCCGTGCAGCTCGGATTGCAAAGACCAGAAGTTTGATACGAGCGTTTTCACGAGCACGATCATTACGGAATGGAATTTAACATGCAAACATGCCAGTTTGGCCAGCGTATCGCAATCGATTGTGATGCTTGGCATTATGTTTGGCAGCATGTGCTTTGGCATGATCTCCGATAGGTAAAATACATTTGTAGACAACTTATTTGTACTCTTCTTTCTTTCTTATATCTCTTTCGTCTTATTGCAGATGTGGTCGTCGTCCGGCTTTTTTGGGCTGCTGTTTTATGCAGCTCATCTGTGGCTTAGTCGTCTCTGTTTCGCCATTTTTCTGGTTCTACTGCCTGTTCAGATTTCTAACAGCTTTTGCCACAGGCGGAACGATGACAACCAGGTAAGACCATCCGTTATTCTACGTTCAATCTTTCACAATCAGAATACTCTTTTTTTTCTGCTAAAGATTCATTATAAGCAGTTAAGATACCTTTCGTAGACTTTATATGGTTTGCATATACATCCCGTATTCATCTATCTTTCTCTGTTTGCAGCTTTGTGCTCATCATGGAGATCATTGGACCAAAGAAGCGTGAATTGGTCGCCATTTTGTATCAGATACCCTTCAATATTGGACACGCCTCATTGGCTGTATTCTCATACTTTTTGAGAGATTGGCGTTGGTTTCATTTCTCTGTGACGATATTCTCCGTTGTCTTCGTGCTATATATATGTTTTGTGCCGGAATCGCCGCGTTGGCTGTTTACCGTCGGACGTGTGGATGAATCCATTGCCATATTGGAAAAGATAGCTAAACGGAATCGGGTGCCAACCGATACGGTTCGTGGCGAGATTGAGGCTGCCCATAAGGCGATGGCGGCAAAAGCAGCCTCTAAAAAAGGCACCGTGGTTGATCTGTTTCGAACACCCAATCTGAGACTCAAGACCTTCATGATGATGTATATCTGGTTGGTTGTGTGCATGGTGTACTACGGCACCGCTCAATATATAGCCAAGTTGAAGGGCAATATCTTCATAAACAATCTGATTGCTGCCAGTCTGGGCATACCCGGCACACTGCTCTGCATCGTCATGACCAAGTTTTTGGGCAGAAAGATCACAATGATGGTAACAAATGCGATCAGTGCAATTGGATTGTTGGCTTTGGTCTTTCTCTTCAAGGAGGACATTAAAGTTCAGGTAGTTTGCGCCACTTTGGGTCTGTTCGGTGCTTCAATCACATTCCCCAATGCCTATCTGTGGGGTGGAGAGACTTTTCCTACTGTTGTACGCTCCAATGGTCTCGGCCTTTGCTCGATGATTGGTCGCATTGGTGGATTCTTAGCGCCACTCATCTGTGATCTGTCTATTTATGGTGAATGGATAACACCACTAATCTTTGGCATTTTCTCCGTCCTCGCGATTGTTGCCAGTATTTTTCTGCCGGAGACACGCGGTATTTCGCTGCCTGAGACGCTCGAGGATGGTGAAAACTTTGGAAAAAAAGCACGCGATTAGATATCAGAAGATATCAGCAGAAATCACGCTTAGTCTTAAGTCGCAGTTACAAATCGAAAAAAAATTGAAATAATCTAAATTAATTAAAGTAAATGTAGGGTAGACTTAAACGATAAACGCAAGAATATCGAGAACATATATTACTTCGAACACATAAGTATCGATCACAAATGAATGACATCTGTTAAAAGCTTGCGCAATTATAGAATTTACACACTTAACACAGTGAGAGTCAATGATTTTACCGCCTGCCTGAATGACCTTCGAAGTAAACCAGCAGAAGCAAAAAACTACTCAAGGTTAATATCATTGTCAACTTTTTGGCATGCCTCATTTATATGCAACACTTGGTAAACTCCATGTCGCTAGCTGTCTACAACTTAAACTATCTTCGCACCACCCCTTCTTATCCCTTCTTCACCACACACTCTGTCATACACAGAGTCGGCCTGCATCTCAACAGTCAAGGAGACGGTCAGTTTGCCGTCGGCACTTGGCAATAACATGACGATGACGATGACGATGCCTCTTGCCTTTCAACTTGCCACTCAAAAGCGTGTGAGAGAGATAGAGAGAGAGATATAGAGTGAGTGAGTGAGTGAATGAGTGAGATTGGAGTCGGTTCGGTTGTCTGGACAGTCAATCAGTTGGTGGTGCAACAGCTAGCCGCTGGCCAACAGCAACGTTCGATGCGACTTGGGGCCAAGTTTTTAGCGTCATCGGCACTGGCAGCTTGTCATGTCAGCTGCCTGTACGAGAAACTGTCAGAATTCGAGTTGAAGTTGAACTCAGTGTGCCTCACTGCACATTGCCCACAATCCCAATTCGTGTCTCCCACTTGCAACACACACAAACACACCACTCACAACTATCAAGTCCAAGTTCAAGTCACAGCGGCGTCGGCGTCGCATTTTTAATCAGCAGCGGCGCGTCTTAGTGATAATTACCAGACATTTTTGTTGCCGCTTCTCCTACTCCTGCTTCTGCTCCTGGTTCCTGTTTGCCTGCTGTTCCTGGCTGTATAATTAATTGCAAGTGGCGCGCTGATGTTGTGCTCTTGCCCATTATTCATTGAGTCTGTCTGCGGCAACTGCTTCGGACTCTTTTCTCATGTCGCATTTGCTCCAAATTCATCATCAGCAAAACAATTTGTTGAATATTTTTTTTTTTTTGGCCATCAGGCAGCAGGCGACACAAAAAAAAAAAAACCCCAGCTTAATAAACTCGATAGGTTTAACGCGATTTTTTTAAAAAGAGTTGGAAATGTGAGAAAAATGTACGAAAATATAATAACTATGGTATGTTGAAGTTATAAAGAAGCTAAAAGACTTAAATGGTTCTCCATCTCCCTCTATAATAATCTGTCAAACATTCAGTTTAATATGCATTGTTAATGTGTCAGATAGGAGAGAAAAAGCATCCTGGCAAGGCAATGCTTAAAAGAGACTTGACACTTGGCCACAAAACCGAAAAGGCCAGCGCAAAAGTCGTTTGCCATTTTGCCAACATATGGCAAATTTGCTCACTGACTGCATGTCAACAACAACTGCAGCAGCAGCAGCAAAAGAAACAAAACCCATTTAAGTTCAAAGCGCGACAACCGCCAAAGTCAGGAGTTGAGGAGCTTGGAGCTTGGAGCGTGGAGCTGGAGCGCTTTGGCCTGCCAGCCAGCTGAGCCAGTCTTGATCATTATCTTAGCCGCATATCTATTTGCGATTACGCGAAGCAAAACCGACTGGCAAACTGGATAGTCTGGCAGTCTGGCAGTCAGGTCGAGGCTGTCATTCGTGGGAGTTTGTTGGTGGCGGTAGCAACAACAGGCAACAACAATGTGGGCGCAAACAAATGTCAAAATGACGCGCTCTTTGTTGTTTATCATATTTACCGCATGAGCCAAAGCAATGGCAACGGCAACGGCAACAACGAACTTGGCCCAAATGCAATTAGTATTCAAATGTAGACGCGATGACTCGGGCACAAAACGAGTCATCATCAGCTCAAGTCATTTATGCCGACAAGCGAGCTGTTGGTCAGCAGCCAAAGAGAGACAGTGAGAGAGAGGAGGGGAAGCTAGCAACTTAAACGCTAAAAAATGCGTCTAGGCTTTCTGCTTTGTGCGCTGCTTTAGAAATTCGTCGTAATTTAGCGCACGCATTTTGCATTTTAAATGTTGGCCAACAACAGCAACGATGACGATGACGATGTTGATGTTGATGGTGATGTTGTCTTCTGATTAATTCCGACAAATTCGTTTGACTAATTGCGAGGAAAAAGAAAACAGAAAAAGAAGAAAAGTCGAAGAGGATTCTGTTTAACTGCACACACCTTATCGGCCGCAATTAAATGACCAGCTCTCTTTCACAAAAAATCATCAACTTGGCTACGTGACTTCACCTTATCAGCCACAACTGATGCAGACTCGCTAGCCAGAAAGATTGAGTGTGTGCGGCACATTTCTTCAGATGATTCCAATGCATATATATATATATATATATATATATATATATATATGTGTATGTATATATGGTTAGTACTCGTTGCATATTAAGCAGACCACGAATATGGTCGCATCTAACATAACCATAAAGTGAGGCAAGAAAAGTCAAACGCGCATTGCATTCGTTTTTGGGGCGCCATTAAATTGTCTCCACCAGTATTGCCACCAGCACTAACAGTTGTAAATTTAACAACCGTGTTATGACAACTGCCAGCAATTAAAATTGACAATTGATACGGCAGACAGATACAGAAGACAGACAACAAAAAAGAAGACAACAACTGAAAGCTGTCGAAGTTGGCGGAGGGTTTGGCGGATGTATGTGTGTATGTATACTTTTATGACTGATAGGCGCCGTGTCAATTTACGTTTACACGTGACTGTTATTATGATTTGTAGCATGACATTAAGTGACGAGAGTTTTGTCTCAAGGGATCCTCATGATTGAAAGATATATCTGTTTAATCTTTCAAAGAGTTCGGTTTGATTTTGAAATATAATATATATTAAGTTGATGTTTAATAAAATTAAACTTATTAAGTTACCATTGAAAAGACTCCCTATGAATATATATAGCATAAGAGCACATAAAAATTTCCTTGAAAAGTTTAAAAAAAGATTTCTGATCGATTTTTACTTAAATATTTTCCCAACAACTGTTATATCCGGCCTCTGCTCTCAGAGATATTTTAACTCCGCATAAACCATAAAAAAAAAGCTCAGAAATGAAATAATGACTACAGTCATAATAGTTAATGTGTCCATCTATCTCTTTCCCGCTGACACTTGCTATCTCATTCATCTGTATTGTATTTTTCCACATATTTCTGCCCGTTTCACATTTCGTTTTATTGTGAGATACTAGTTGCAAAAATTTGCTGAAACTAATTGCTGCAAATGCTGTCAACAACAACAACAACAACCACCATATGAGGAGAGAGCCCAAGACCAGACCAGTTTAGACCAAGCTAGAGATGGCTCTTTGCCCAATTGGGTTTTCGGGCGGGCAAAATATGACAATTGGCGGCATTATTGAAAATGCTACGTGCGCTAAATCTACCGACATCAGCCCAAATGTCCAACAACAACAACATAACAACAACAAAAAACGGAAAATGGAGAATCCCAAAACAGGTGAAATGCGCGACAGTTAATGGGCGTGCTAACCCCGCTTCCTTCCGTTAGCCTCCCACTCCCTTTCAAAATGGACATGCGTTGACGACGACGACGACGACGATGATGAGGACAACGGGTGGAAGAGGCAAAAGGGGTAGATGGGTTGACAGTTGCTGATAGCGCACTCAATTTGCATTTTTGGTCGTTTGTAGAGAGTTGAGAGTGAAAAGAAACAGAAACAGAAAAAAGAATATCAGAAATGTTCAGAACAAGTCAACGGGTGCCAACAATTACTTTTTATAACTTTCTAGCTGCCACTTCAATCTCAGCTCAGAAATTAGTTTGCCTCGCGCTGATTTCAGCTCAAAAGCATTGAGTGTTGAGAAAGGGATGGAGTGTGGAGTGTAGAGGGAGGGCAGTATAGTGGTGACAGGGTTAGGATTTTGGCTCTGGTTGTAGTTTTTCAGGTGGCAAGCAAACATTAACATAATATTATGAAGGGATTTTAATTAAAAAATCTCAAAAGCATTTGTTCGGGCAAAACTCAACAAAGTCGTTTCATATCGGACGTGTGTGCACTGAGAAAAAAAATACTCACAACAAGGTAAGAGAGAGGAATAGTTCGTGTTTAGAAAATAAACTATTTGTTTTATATATTATTTCTTGTTTCTTTTTACACTGAAAAACTAAAATGTTTATGTACTGAAAGTTAGGTAAACAATACACTTTTTCTCTATGAACTTTTCTCACAGTGATTATCGGGGTCCATCTTGTGTCGTGGAGCATTTAAGGCTGCCATCCGGCACAGACAATTAAAAATCCTCTGCAGAGTTTTGCCATTTGCCGTTTTATAAGCACAGATTACAGCTTTACGTAACGCACACACTGACACCAAAGAGACAGGATACACACACACACACACACACACAGGGAGGACGTTCAGTTTCAGATCCAGACGACACACACACACACAATGTCCGATAAGCGACCACAGACAGGAATACGGGTTGGGACTACGGATTGGGTTACGGCGAATGTCTTTCTATGTCTGTGTGTGTGTGTGTGTTGTGATTTTATGTTGGTCATAGTCATTCGCATTTCCCACCTCCTCGTCTCGTGTTCATTGCCATCCAACACTCACGTCGTTGTCTGCCTGTCTTCTTTAATGACATTGCATTGCACTTATTTCTTTTTGACTTCGACTGCTTGTTTTTTGTTTTTCTCTGTGTACACATATTGTACTTGAATGTGTTGCCACCTTGGATAGTGTGCAAGTGCAAAAGAGATGGAGAAGGAGACAGTTGATAGCTAGCTGTAAAACCTGATGATAGCTTAATTTTAGAGTTTTTAAATCGGTTTTTACGTCTTTCCATACGTCGTCATCTCTTTTTTCTTCTTTGCTAACAATGTGATTTGGGCGCAAAATCAGTTGCGAATTTGCATTGCAGAACGCTCGAAATGAAGTCATTCAGAGGGGGGTCAAAGAATGGATAGGAAACTTCAAACCCTACCAACAACAACAACAAAATGACAAAAACTGCACAGCGAGACAGTGATAGAAAGAGTGAGAGGGTGAGATAAAGCTGCTAAATATGCAATGCACGGACAGCAAAAGCAGCAGCAGCATCCGCATCAATAGCATCAGCATCAGGTGATCATGTACAACGATGGCTGTGTCATCAGATTTTGGTTTTTGTATAGTTTTCTCGACTATTTAACGGATTTTGTCATTCACACCGAAGGGCGAGTGGAAAGGGGGACAGCAAATAGTAACTGAATGTGAATTAAGTAAAGAGATGAGTATAAACAAAATGCAAATGACTATGAAAAATATATTTGCTTGAATGTGAATGTGCATTTTTTCTTGTGTTGCGCTTGAAACCAATGGAAATGCAAAGAAATTTCAAGAAATGTGTTAATATAGTTATAGTTTTTTATTTTAATTTAATTTTTTGTATGATGTAGGTCTGATTTAAAGGAATAATCCGTTCGCTAATAGATATACTATGAAGCATTATAACATATAACAAATAAACTTTATCGATTTTACCTAATAAATGATTTTTCCATTTGAATTCCAAAAGTTTGAACAAAATCTATTAACTTTTCAAGCAATCGAATTATGTGTAACGATATTTATACAAAATAATAATAACCACACAATGTTTAGGAATTATGCAAATTTAAATTGGGAAAGTGTTTGGGGTTGCCACATCATCAACAAAGTCAAGTACTTCCTTCCCCCTTTTTCGTTTTGGATCATTTGTTATAGAAATGGATTGAAACGTGTCTATAATGTGGCATAGTCATAGCTACAATTGCTGTTTGTCTGCAACATCGTATAATTTAATACTCCATCAATGTTAAGCAACCATTTAATATGGTAATGGACCGAATATTTTGGAATAAGGAAAGGAAACCCTTTCGAGACGAAAGCACATCAACCGAATAATGATAATAAGAAAAAGAAAGAACTGTTGAAATTGAAACCGTTTATGGAAATTGGAAAATTACGCGCGAGACAATCGGACAAACGCATAATAAATACAAGAATTTGCATATATGTGTCGAACGAATGTGCGAAAGGATGTGTGAACGAACATATATATATATAAATGTGTACAAAAATATGGCTATATAACGCCATAAAAGTAAAATCTGAGCAAATGGTCCGGCAAAATATATGTATGGCCGGACAAATGAGCGAAGTGAACAGCAAACCGGAAACGGAAATATTTCGCAATTGCCACAAAAGCCGGAGAGACGCAAAGACAGACAGAGTGAGGAATGGGGCGTGGCTGTTAACACATTTACAAGCCTTCGCGACGACGACGACGAAAACGACAACAATAAAATATCACCAAGATTATCTGGCTAAAAGGAGACGCAGAAAGAGAAGGAGTCAAAGCCGGGGCCGGGCATTTACTTTGCATAATAAGCCGGATTATGGAAACCGTTCCATACTCTTAACTACCCTTACCCTTACCCTCTACCTCTTCTCACCAACAATTGATTGCACTGCTCAATGGGTGAATGCCGCCTCCGTGTTGGTTGTTGGATGCTTGGCCCTGGATTAAAATAAGTAGCTCTGGCAAATGGTGTGGAAAGAAAAGTATTTGACGGATTGCATTTAAGCAGTAAGTAAAATCAATATTCACTTTTTTACAGTGTATACAGAGAAACTTGAGTGCAAACATTACGTTAAGAATTTATCATATTTGCTTTGACTTCTAACTTTAAATGTTTGTTTTATGTTTGAAATCACTTACGAGTTTTTTTTTTTTTTTTTGTTGGGCTGCTTTGGTCAAACGGAAGTGGCCATAAAATGGTCTTGCCGCCATTTTTATGCCCATAAATTCGGCTGCGAAATTGAAACTTAAAATGCGTAAAGTATACGCTCCACCATCCACAGCCATTCAGAGAGCGCCCTACGGCTCGCGAGCAGTTTCAATTTTTATGCACATTTTATATGCCTACTGTAAATTGCTGTCCAGCAACGCCTCCCATTCCCATTCCCCTACCCTCCCACCATCTCCATCCATCTGCGTACAGACACAGCTGAGCGGCACGTTCAAGTTCAAAGGCCAGAGGCTCGAACACACAAATGTTTCTTTTTGGCCACTTTTGTCTATGGCGAAATTCCACGTTCGCAATCGTCATAAATCTTATGGCCACATCTTGAATTTATGTGCCTCACCAAACTCCCCTCATACTCCACTCAAGCTCCCACTCCCACTCCAGTCTTTCCAAGTTCTACGCATTCTGTGGCTGTGTTTTGTGGCTTAGATTTAACTTAGTTCGCGAGCGCACTTTGTGTGAAGCAGCTGACGACGGCATTTTGGGCTATTGATTTTTGTTGTTTGCTGCTTATTGAATTTGTTTTGCTTTACGCTGGACACAAAAGTTTTTTAATCAAACGAACTAGTTGGCTTAAAGTGTTCTTTCTGCTGCTGCTGCTTGTGCTGCCAAAAATGACAAATAAGTGGAAATCTTTTTCATTCTTTTTGGCAACAATTTGCTGTAACGTTTTAATTCTAAGCAAAAGACAAAAGCATTTTTTCACAACCAACGTTAAAATATTTACAGTACAAACTGACTGCCGGTTGCTTGGCTGTGGTATGCTTTACCCCTTCCCCCTCCCCCTCCCCCGCCACAACCATTTCAACCCTTACCTCATTACATGCTGGCCAACGAAAGTAGATCCCTAAGACAATCAAAGGTGAGCTGTTGCATTCTTCTCTACCGTTTCTCTGTCTCTCTATCTCTCTATCTCTCTGTCTGTTTGTCTGTTTGTGTGTCTGTTGCTTGGAAGTTTCTTTGATTTTCCGCTTGGCTAGCACAAGCATCACGTGGTCAGAAACCTCAACCCCTTCCCCTCCGACCAACCAACCACAACACCTGCACAGCTGCATCCTTTCGGATAGCTGTAGCCAAAGCCAAAGCCAAAGCTAACGCTGCCGCCATGAAAATTGGCGTCTGCCAAACATAAATAAAAAAGGTAGACAAATCCGGAATAAATAACAGCGCGTTGTCTAGAGCTTCAACCACCCCGCCGAACCCATACCAATCCCTGAGTGTGTGTGTGTGTGTGTGGCAAGCGTCGCCGCGTCTCGACTTTGGCTGAAAAGGCTACGTCAGCGTTATGGCAACCAGCGATGTAGAGAGGATGCCACACACCTGCTACACGACTTGCCGACACGACCCTCGGACTGAGGACTGTTGCACGTTACGTATACGCTCAGTTGCACCGCAAAATGAGCGAAAATCGCGGCATCTATTTGCCATGGCAATGGCAATTCTGTTCGTTGTTCATTGTTCGTTCTTCTTCCTTTTTAATAAAATATATAACCATTTAATTGGTGCTACTGGGCTGGGCTGGGCTGGTCTGGCAGTACATGCGTTCAGGCAACAGGATGAGCTTGCAAATTAAGAAACCATTTAAAATGATCTTCAAGTCAAATAAATTGTATTAATTCATTAAAGCTTTACTGAACCGCTCCAAAGCAAAATATAAGCAAATAAATATATATATGAAGCATGCGACTGATTCGTGATAAGACACAATTATAGTACTCTGAGAGAGCAAAATAGCAAATATTGATTAAAAATTTTGTACTTATAAAAAGCGCAAACAACTTTAATCATGAGTTTATTTAAACTTAAACAACGAACGGAAGAATACGTGCGGTTAAAGTGAATTGAACAAAGATGCATAATTATATATTATGGCTTACAATTGGAGTGCTATTGAGCTTAGAATACTCTGTGGCAATTAGCAATAAACGATTATGCAAAGATGATTGCGTAACAAAATTTAGAAACTTAACAATTCAGGAACAGAATATCCACATGGATTTAACTAACGATTATACAGAACTGATAAACTTATATAATATGCTGAAAGAGCAATTGGAAACCAATAATACAGCGCTGACCAAGGAAATAAACGAATATAAACACAATATAACTATTCGAAGCGATGAAATAGAACAACTCAACGACAAGCTACAGTATCAAAACAGAGCTTTAGATGATCGCAATGAAACGCTTGACGAATCGAGAGAAAACTTAGCTGCGATTGAAGAAAACATAAAGAAAAACAAAAAAGAATTGGAACAAACAAAATTTGAGTTGACTAAAACAAACCTAGATCTGAATGAAACAAAAACAAAATATGAAACTCAAACAACAACAATTGCAACAATGAACTTAACAATAACACAGCAAAACGAAAGCATTAATAAATACAAAGCACAAACCGATAGAGATAAGGAGCAGCTTCGGGCGAATCAAGCACTGATTACCGAATTCAAATTTAATTCCTCAGAAATTTCTCAACAAATTGTTCAATTCGAATCAGAGCGGAGATCAAATGCAGAGAGCATTAAGCATTTGAATTCTTCGATAGAAAGCTTTACAAGCTGCTGTAAGGCTTCGAGTTGTGTGTCATTTGGTAACTCTAGCAATGTGCATGTGATTAAAGTTGAAGGTTTTGCGGAACCCTTTAAAGTGTTGTGCAACAGCCAATTGTCATCAGCTGGTTCCGGCTGGACCGTTATACAGCGCAGAATCA
The DNA here is from genome assembly GCA_035044465.1 of Scaptomyza tumidula. Taxonomy (NCBI): domain Eukaryota; kingdom Metazoa; phylum Arthropoda; class Insecta; order Diptera; family Drosophilidae; genus Scaptomyza; species Scaptomyza tumidula. Next base: position 17,748,903 of record JAWNNW010000444.1, read on the forward strand.
ATGGCAGCGTTGACTTCTATCGCAACTGGTCGGAGTACAAAGCAGGATTTGGAGATTTAACTGGCGAGTTCTTCATTGGTTTGGAGAAATTGCATGCTATGACAAAGGCTGAACCACACGAACTGTTTATCCAACTGGAGGACTTTGAAGGTGTCATCCATTATGCCAAATATGATGACGTACAGATCGGTTCGGAAACGGAAGGTTATGCCTTACAGAAACTGGGTTATTACACTGGAGATGTTGCGAATGCATTGCGTTTGAATGAGGGTCAAAAGTTTAGCACATTCGATCGTGATAACGATAAGGAGGAATCCATTAACTGTGCCGAACGCCAACATGGTGCATGGTGGTACAACAAATGTGGTTTAAGGTGGGTTCAACAAACACTATGTTATAATAGACAATTTTTTATATATTTAACTTGATTTGTTTTGCAGTAACTTGAATGGACTTTATCAAGAAGCAGACGTAACCTATGATACGATAGGTCAAGGCATCTTTTGGCTGGATGAAAACTGGCAACAACTAGATTATTCAATGAAATCAGTTATAATGATGATACGACCAAAGAAACAATAAATAAACAGATTAACAGTTCTGTTTTGAATAAGCTCAAACAAAACAATGTTATTACAATTATTCATTATGTTAAACATCGTTCTGCTCAGTGCTGTTTTTTTCAAGCAAGTTCCAGTTGATAAGACGCTAAGTTTCCGCTTGATAACCTCGTCGCCAGTAATGGAAGTAATCGTGGGAATTTCGCTCGAATTGTTTATGTTTCAGTTTGAAAAGCATAAGCAAAATGTGCAGATATACGTTTTTAATAAACTTCACAATATTTTTGCTCATTGTATACTGCAGTAGGGCAGCAGTTGAATTAGAAGATGAACAAATTGTTGCACTGGAAGAATTGATCAAGTTAAATGATGAGAAGTTGATCGTATTGGAGGTAAAAGTGGAGGCTGAAAGATCTGAACAGATTGAACCAACTGAATTATGTTGTGAAACACATATAAAAGAGCAACAAATTGAGTTGGCTGCTTGCCAAACACAAGCCAAACAAACTGAACTCAAGCTGAAGGATTATGAAGATCAGCTAACAATGCTGGCCATCAATTTAACTAGTTGTCAAATGAGTTTAATCGATAAAGAATACCAAAATGATAGTGAAAATGAGCAGAAGTTAAAAGATAAACAAATGCTTGAACTACAAACGTTAAACAGCGAATATTTGATACAACTCAAAGGTGCACAGAACAAGCTTAAGGCATACGAAAAACAATTTGACGAGTTTAATCCCAGTAGCTGTTTGCCCTTTGGCAGCACCACAGGCATCTACAAGATTAAGTTGCCCGACTTGGAATCCTTCTATGCGCCCTGTGATGCACGTTTGGCGGGTTCTGGCTGGTTGGTCATACAACGTCGCATGGATGGCAGCGTCAATTTCTATCGCAATTGGAGCGATTATCAAACGGGTTTCGGTGCACTCAACGGAGAGTTTTTCTTAGGTTTGGAGAAACTTCATCGCCTAACGAAGCAGCAACCCTATGAGCTCTATGTGCATCTCGAGGACTTTGAAGGCGAGATTCGTTATGCTCATTATGATAATTTCAGTGTTGGCAGCGAGAAAACCAACTACCAACTGAGCTCTTTGGGCAGATACGATGGCAGTGCGGGCAACTCGATGGGTTTGAATGTCTTGCAGCAGTTTTCAACACTGGACAATGATAACGATAGCTGGCTGGAAGGTAGCTGTGCCAAAAGATATCACAGCGCCTGGTGGTATGCATCCTGTGCAGCTTTTTGGTGAGTTTCAATCGAATCTTGCTTTTGAACTGTGTTTAATTTAGCTGTGTTTCTCTTTGCAGTAATCCCAATGGCAAGTACTTTAAGCGGCGCAAACTCGATTCGTATTCACGTGGCAAGGGCATTATCTGGCAACAGTGGCATGGCTTTGACGAAGCACTCAAATTCGTGCAGCTAATGATAAGACCCATATCAACAGCCCATTTTTGACAAACAAATGTTTTCCAATAATATTTTACTGTACAGTGAAAATGTAAAGCTAATGCAAACAAATTATTGATGTCGAAACTTGTCTCAGCAACAACTTTTTCAAAACTAAATCGATTCTTAAAAGCAATGTTATTATAATCATATCTTGATGTCCACAATCATAATGCATTTAATTAAGATTGATTCTTCTACAGTTGAATGAAGAGTTATGAAATCATAGGACTTCCTACGTTTGTAGTGTATTTCTTTCTGTGCAATAAACAAGCTTTGCATTGGACCTTGAAACTGATAAGCCAAAGCGTCATATAATAATATATTTCGTATAATATTTTGATTGGTGGAGCGGAATATAAATCGACAAACATATATATGTTCAATATGTACTAAAAGCTTTCCTCACAATGTTTTCAAGAAAATCAGTTTTCAATTTCAATTAACAAATATCGTGACAGCTGCTGTCAAAAGGGTGAGACTGACAATCACTAATTAATTCGATAAGTCGCCAAATGAAGAAGACGAAGAAAAAACAACAAGAGGTATGTAATGTAGCCAAGTACTCAACACTTTGCCCAAATGACTACAATCCATTAAGCTGGCAAAAGAACGAGGCATGTGGATGTCAACCCCATAATGTCCGGCAACTGAAGATTGTAATGTAATGCCACAAACAGAATTCACATCGTCTTAAATTAATGAATGAACAACAAGAAGAACAACAGCAGCAATTGCATTTAATAGCCACACAGGGGAGATGGGAGTGAGAAAAGCGGGCAATAATTGTTTAATATTTGCATATTCATGTGTCCAAGAAGCAGCTGTGATTGCATTGATTGGCCAAGGATGATCGCACTCTAAATGTATCTTCTCTCTCTCTCTCTCTCCAAACAACAGCGATTGCTTCCGCCTAACTGGTCAACGAAAATTTGTGTGCAAGTGTGTTGCTTGTTGCTCTTTGTTGTTGCTGTTGTTGATGTTGTTGTTGCTGTTACTTTAATTAGTTGTTTGTGTTTGTTGAGCTAAGTGAGTGTCTGGTAAATAGAAACCAAAAAAAAATCAGTAGTGGTAGTCAGAAGAAGAAGCCAGTAGCAGAAGGCGGGCACTACTCTTCTAATGGAAACTAAACTTTGAGAAAATGCGTTTCGCCTGTTAATGGACGGTACGCAATAGTAGCAAACATCAGCAACACCAACAGCATCAGCAACAGCTCATTAGATATTCCCTTTACCATGCTAATATGCCAAGCACTCAATGTGCAAATAGTTTGAGAGTAACTACAACAACAACAACAACAATAAATCGACTACAAATCTACTCTTTTAACTCTCTAGGTTCGAAAGCCTAACGGCATTGAAAGTGAGTCTGCCTGGACAGAATCTAAAAAAACCGTGTGCCTCACTTGCTGGACAGCAAAGGGTTAGGTTTCCAGGTTTTTGTGGTACATAAAGCTTAAGGTCTTCCAAATTGCTTTGAGGTTAAGCTGCGAGTATGCAAAAGAAAACAAGTAAGAATTTCTCGACTAGACGATACCCTGATCCCTATACTTCACGCGTACAGTCAGTGCTTGCAAGTGTGTGTGTGTGTGTGTACGCGCATACACAGCTTCAATGTCCCATATCTCCGGTGTTTCTTAACCGATTTTAATAAACATTTTACAGATTTTCATTATTCTGTTTTATAATTCAAATGGCATCTCAAAGTTTTCCAAATTCAAGATTTTTTTGTTATCGATCCCATGTGTATATCGGAAACGGGAAGAGTTATCGAAAATCGAAAACAAACTTGTACTGCCTAGGGATTAGGCGAGCTTAAGTTCCAAATCTGGAGTCTCTAGCTCTTATAGTCTCTGAGATCGACGCGTTCATACATATGGACAGACGGACGGACAGACGGACATGGCTATATCAAAGTTTGCAATTGATAGCTGTATCATAAACTAACGCCGATTCGCTTTTTAAAACTATTCTCTCTCCCTCTTCCAAAAAAAAAGAAAAATGAATAGAAACAAAAGGCTTCCTGCACCTCGTTCCTCAATCAACAACCCACTGAATGCAGACATGGCAAACAGTGCAAATGCAATTCAGAGTCGGCGGCTTTCGGACACAAGCCAAAAAGTCAGGAAGCAAAACAAGTTAAAATTATCTTAAAGACAAATATAATGTATTCATTCATTGAAGCTTTACTGTAAGTGTATTCAATTATTCGCAAGCAAAATTTAAACACCTAAAAATATACATATATAAAGCATTCGACTCGAGTCGTGATAAGACACAATTATAGTACTCTGAGAGAGCAAAATAGCAAATATTGATTAAAAATGTTGTACTTATAAAAAGCGCAAACAACTTTAATCATGAGTTTATTTGAACTTAAACAACGAACGGAAGAATACGTGCGGTTAAAGTGAATTGAACAAAGATGCATAATTATATATTATGGCTTACAATTGGAGTGCTATTGAGTTTAGAATACTCTGTGGCAATTAGCAAAGTTGATTCCAAAAAAACATTGAGAAACATTGTGATTGAGACACAAAATATCAGCACGGATTTAACTAACGAACGTACACAAGTGATAAACTCACATAAAAAGCTGAAAAAGCTATTGGAAACTAATAATACAGTGCTGACCAATGAAATTAACAAACAACTACAAGATATGATAACTCAAAGGGATCAAGTAGAACAACTCAAGGACAAGCTACATAATCAAGACAAAATTTTATGTGTTCTCAATAAAACGCTTGACGAAACGAGAGAAAACATAACTGCGAGTAAAGAGATTGAACAGAAACTAAACAAAGAATTGGAACACACAAGACTTGCGTTGATTGAAGCAAAACGAGATCTGACTGAAACAAAAACAAAACATGAAACTCAAACAACAACAATTGCAACAATGAACTTAACAATAACACAGCAAAAGGAAAGCATTAATAAATACAAAGCACAAACCGTTGAAGATAAGAAGAAGCTTCAGGATGATCAAGCACTGATTACCAAATTGAAATTAAATTTCTCGGAAAAAACTCAACAAATTGATCAAATCGAATTAGAGCGGAGATCAAATGCAGAGAGCGTTAAGTATTTGAATTCTTTGATAGACGCCCATATAAGCTGCTGTCAGGCTTCGAGTTGTGTGTCATTTGGTAACTCTAGCAATGTGCATGTGATTAAAGTTGAAGGTTTTGCGGAACACTTTCAAGTGTTGTGCAACAGCCAATTGTCAGCAGCTGGTTCCGGCTGGACCGTTATACAGCGCAGAATCAATGGCAGCGTTGACTTCTATCGCAACTGGTCGGAGTACAAGGCAGGATTTGGAGATTTAACTGGCGAGTTCTTCATTGGTTTGGAGAAATTGCATGCTATGACAAAGGCTGAACCACACGAACTGTTTATCCAACTGGAGGACTTTGAAGGTGTCATCCATTATGCCAAATATGATGACGTACAGATCGGTTCGGAAACGGAAGGTTATGCCTTACAGAAACTGGGTTATTACACTGGAGATGTTGATGCGTTGCGTTTGAATGAGGGTCAAAAGTTTAGCACATTCGATCGTGATAACGATAAGGACGAAGCCATTAACTGTGCCGAACGCCAACATGGTGCATGGTGGTACAACAAATGTGGTTTCAGGTGGGTTCAACAAACACTATGTTATAATAGACAATTTTTTATATATTTAACTTGATTTTTTTTTTGCAGTAACTTGAATGGACTTTATCAAAAACCAGACGTTTACTATGATATGAAAGAACAAGGCATCTTTTTGAGCAGAAACCACTGGAAGGGTATTAGTTATGCTATGAAATCAGTTATAATGATGATTCGACCAAAGAAACAATAAATAAACAGATAAACAGTTCTGTTTTAAACAAGCTCAAACCAAACAAAAAAATATTATGCTGCTCAGTGCTTTTTTTTCAAGCAAGTTCAAGTTGATAAGACGCTAAGTTTCCGCCTGATAACCTCGTCGCCTAGGTTTCCAGGTTTTTGTGGCACATGAAGCTTAAGGTCTTCCAGATTGCTTTGAGGCTAAGCTGCGAGTATGCAAAAGTAAAAAACTGATTGACTTGAAGTTTGCAGTGTAACGGAATAATCTGTAATCAAGCATAGAAGTAAAAGTATTCCTAGACAAAACTGCACTTAAGCTTTATGCATATTGCCACAACAATATACACCTTTAAATAATCAATTTCAATTTCAATAAAATACCTCAAGTACACTTGAATAGAAAAACTTTTTTTTAAGTGACTCTCTGTTTGAGAGATTGAATATGAAATCTAGTTAGCATAGTTTAAAGATTCTTTTGTATATTTATTTGAATGCGCATTCGGCCATTGCTAATAGAAGCTTTTGAAGTGAAGTACTTTGTGAGAATATTTTCGAATTGAAACTAAAATTGTGTATAGAACATTTTGGACAAAGTTTGCAATTGATAGCTGTATCATAAACTAACGCCGATTCGCTTTTTAAAACTATTCTCTCTCCCTCTTCCAAAAAAAAAGAAAAATGAATAGAAACAAAAGGCTTCCTGCACCTCGTTCCTCAATCAACAACCCACTGAATGCAGACATGGCAAACAGTGCAAATGCAATTCAGAGTCGGCGGCTTTCGGACACAAGCCAAAAAGGCAGGAAGCAAAACCAGTTATAGGGGGTTGGGTCTGATGCGATTTGTAGAGCACAGTTGAATGAGTGAAGGGGTGGTGGTGGAGTGTGCCCCAAACTTTGTGGCATAAACTTTTAATGAGTTCTTTTTTCTCTATATATACTCTATACTCTATACTATATATATATATATATTTGCGATTTGCATGGCCACGCCCCCCATTTGTCACATAAATGAAATCTGCTAGAGCGAAATTGCATTAAAGTTTCCATCGCTGTTGTTTTTGTTGTTGTTGGTAAATTATTCACCCGCTGCGGCCCACTTCAATGACATTGCCTACTTTGAAAGTTTTGGTCAAAGCGCACTCCACCCCGCCGCATTCCCTCCCATCTCCACCCATCCGATCCCATCAAGCTGCTTGTTGTTCTGCGTCTCCGGCTCAATGATGAGCGCAAAACAAAAATTGCGAAATAAAATAAATAAATATGCTTGGGCGCAAAAACTTTTAAATTGAAAATGCGCTTTGAATATTTTCAGCGTTTTGCAATTCGCATATCCCATACAAAGGCAGAGAGAGAGAGAGAGACAGAGACAGAGCGCACTTCCTGTCCGCCGCCATCTTGTGCGCCATTGCACTTTGCTAACTGCTAACTGTACTTCAGCTGCTGCTGCTGCTGCTGCTCATATCTGCCTTCTTTGCCATCTTCGACGTCTTCGGCTTTCGGCAAAATGGCGAAAATAATTTGAAATTTTAATTAAAAGTATTTTTGGGCAAAAGTTGCGACAGACAAATACGACAAAATCAAAAACAAGCGCAGCAACAACTTAAAAACGAAAATTCCCAACACACAAAAGAAAATCTTTCGGCGGAGCGAAGGGAAAAACTATTTCCGCTCCTTTCATTTGGCACTTGCACTTGCACTAGGCAACTCGGCCTCTTCAATTTTAATATTGCCGCCAGAGGCGACACTTAGAACATGTATTGCATTCAAGCCGAGAAATTCGAGCCGAGAAAAAGACGAAAAGTCTTATGGACATGTTGCAGGCTGGCAATTGTAGCCGATGACGACAAGTGTCGCCGTTTTGTCAGTCTTTGCATATGTGTGTGTGTGTGTGTATGTATATGTGTGCTTTCTTGTTAGCATGTTTATGCGTACACGCTTATCGTGATATTGTGCGAGATACGTGCAAATATTTAAATGGGAAAGCTCTTATTTCAAGAAAGATACATTATTTCATAGAAAAAATATATTTCTAAGCCGTTTTTGCATAGAAAACTATTGTTAGAACTACGGTCCTACTCGTAGTTCTTTCTTGAAAAAAATCTATAAAACTTTAAGAATTTTAGATGCATTTTTAGTTAACTTTCAACAACATTGTTATCTAACACAATATAGGAAAAACCATTTCTGATTTTTGGACATATCCTTAAAGTGAAAGTTTTACTTCGTGCCAACCGATGCTTCACCTTGACGTTCTTTGATCGTTAGAACAATCCACGCATAAACATCAAATCCTTTCTTGAATGCGTTTCTTTTATGCAAGCGTATGTGCTTAAAAAGTGTTGCCACTAGTTCATGTCGCTGCTGGCTGCATTTGTCTATATATATATATATATCTCTCTCTCTCCCTCTCTATGTTCTTTGCTAGCTGTAATTAAATCTTAGTAGCTGAAGTCGAAGCAATAAAAAAGAGGAAGGAAGCCTTGAAGGCATTCTCAGAGACATTGGGCGACATAAGAGATAGACTCTCTCTCCCTCTCTCTCTTTTTCTCTCTTTGTCATTTTCTTGGCATAAGAAGCGAAAAGAAAGAAGGAAACTTTATTAATAAAAGTTTTTCTTTTTGGTATTTTACTCAAGTATTATTAAAAACTTTCATATACGTAACGTTGGCAATTCTATACACACCCACACATATACATATACTAACACACAAACTATATACTTATTACTTATAGACGCATATGTTGACGGCTGTTCATACTACTAGTTTCAGGCAAACTGGCTGGCATTAAATAGCGTAGGTCCTTTTTATGCATGACAATATTTGATGCAGTTTGTTTTTGTTTTTCATTAATTTCGTTGTCATAGCATTGCGTTGCTTTTACTTATTCTTGTCCTTCTTCTTCTTCCTCTTCTTCTTCTTCTTTTTGCTTTCTTGTCACTTTTCGTGGCTGACAAAACATTCAACACATTTTACTTATGTGTTGCGTCAGCCTGCTTGCAAATAGTTCAACTTTGGCTCTTAGCAAAAATGCTTAAAATAACAAAATTATAAATGTTTTTCCATTTTGGTGTAATATAACTTTACTCCAACTAGTTGAGCTTTAAAAAAAGAACCGCTAAATGTCAATCAAAATTGAAATTTTCAAGACATTTACAATATTATGTTGCCAGAGTTTGGGGCACGTGCGCCACTTGCAACAGTCAAACCATTCGCTCGCTTGGCCAAACTGTTCACATCAAGTTCACAAAGTCAATTCGAATTAAACAACGCATTTGATTGCCATATAAATGGACCCAGTCACGCCCATATTTATGGGCGCCAGCAACACGAGCTCAGCTAAAAATTGTTCAGTTGGCCACGTTTAAAACGTTTGGCTAACAGCAGCAGCAGCATTGGACACACCCCAAAATGCAAAAAGCAAATAAATAAAAAATAAAAATTGAAATAATTGTGCTGCAAAAATAAAGTCGCACAGAAAATTAGTCAAGTCGGGCCTTGAAAAATGCTTTGAGAACAGAGCGTAAAAAAAACATAGAAAAACATCGAAACCGAAACGGGGCGGCGTTTCAATTAGCTGTCTCTGATGGTTGTCCAGCAATTAGGTGTGTTTTACCCCGGTCTTAAATAGATTTTAATCGTTTGTGTTCTAACATAGATTTCGTTTCTTTTTTTTTTGGTTCGTTTTGCACTTTGATCACATTTTGCTGTCATGTCGTCGCTGACATTAGGAACATTAAGAGACATTAGGCCCCACACACACAAACACACACTAACAGAGTGCGGCATGAAGCATTTGTTTGATTAAAAACATTAGATATGACAAATTTAATTAAGGTTAATTTCGGGCTTGCTTTTTGTGGCCAAACCAAAGTTTACTAAAAACATTTCGTAGGCGAATGTTCTGTGTTTATTCAATGTGCAAACATAATGGGGTATATGAAGTTGCAAAGAGATAATGTTAAGGTGCATAGATAGTGTACAGATATCCTTAGGCTCCCTGTTCAATAAACCTACTAAAAGAAAACATCACAGCTTCAAGCGTTCAATTTAAGAAACATGTTAAGCAAGCTTAATTTAACAATTGCTGTATTTATAAACCTATTTTCACACAGATCTAACCTTTTTAAGGTTTAAGTACAGAGTATTTAAATGCTTGAGACATTTAGACAGCATTCTTAGTTCTTTTATGTCGTGTTTTACTTTTTGCTGTTGTTGTTTATCTGAAATTGCAAATCGAATGCGATGCAGTTGAAGAGAAGGGCTGAGACCATGCCCACTCCACTACACGCCCCTTTCCTCCTGCACTTTGACTCCGCTATGCTCGGCTCTGTGTGTGCTGTGTGTGGGGGGGGGGGGGAGGGGGGGCTGTGTGAAAAGGTCAAAAGCATTCGATTAACTTTAATTTGCGCGGCTTTCCAAGTTATGTGTTGGGTGCCTGGGTCCATTGTTTTGTTGTTGTTTTGCTGTTGATTTAGTTAGCAGAGAGCACGTTGTTGTGTTGATGTGTTGAGCCAACATAGTTGTTGTTGTTTGCCAGAGTGTGCCAGTGTTGTTTGCCAGAGTGTGCTTCAGGTGTGCCGCCGCCGCCGTCGCCGCCGTATAAAAGGAGAGACGCGCCGTGAAAGCCAAACCTACTGGGGGAAAAAAAAAACTTCCTAGCTCATCTTGAGACAACTTAACAATGGGCTACAAAAGCTGCGCTTTATGATTTATGAACCGTTTGTGGCCATGTCATAGTTCAGGCCACAGTCTCTAGGTGGCCAAAAGATAGTGTATATCTATGTAAGTGTGTGTGTTTGTGTGGTTTTTTGGACATGTTAACAAAATGCTAATTGCTGTTAGTGCCAGGCACGCGTCATCAGCCAACCAACTAACTAACAAACTTGAACAAAATGTCAGCAAAGACGGTCAGAGAGGGTAGGCGGTATGGAGAGAGGGAGGGAAAGAGAACGTTGCATACAAAATTGATAGCCAAAATGTGGACAACGCTGCAAGTGACGTTGTTTTTTTTTTGTTTTTATTCAGCTTGTCTTTCGTTAGTTGTTGTTGTTGCCTTGGCGACGATTGCAACGCTCATAAAGTATATACATAATTGATACCGCCAGGCATCAGGTTAACTAACCAAAAGAGACAGACGAACAGTTAGTCAGTCAGTTTGTTTGTCAGTCAGTTGTTAGTTTGAAATTAATTTGCACACTCGAGCAAAATAATTTACAGTCTCGCTTGGAACAAAAAAAAAAAAAAAAAACACAAAAACGCCAATAACTTTGTTTCCCTCACCTGATTCGCCTTCTCCTTTGCCTTCTCCTCTGGCGTCTCCTCCTTGTTAGTTGCAAATAATTGAGGCTTAGCCAAGTTGGCTGGCAAACGTGGGCTGGTTTTATGGCTGCAAACATTTTTATGCATCTCAGCCACGTGACATATCACGAAATTCAACAAAAGCAACAACAACCACAACGTTTGCACTGGAAGCTGTCAATTAGTTTTGGAGTTACATCAAATTTATATAGCTACGTTTTGGCTTAAAAAATTACTGAATTGTTCAATTTAAATGTATATAACTTCTAAAACATGATGCTATTAGTTTAAGCTTTTTTATTGCACACATTAAGCGTATTTAAATGTATTATTATTTGTATTTTTATAGGAATAAATATTAAACTCCTTTATGGCTGGTAGAAACTGCTTGCAAGCAGTGTTACAACTAGTATACAGCTTGCAAGCAGTTAAATACTTTGGCTTAATGGAAAATCATTAAAATAAAAACTTTTAAATGCTTGTGGAACTTTAACGGATTAACTTTCAGTATTATTAATATTCTAATGAAACATTTTTCCTTTGAGTTTAAATATAGAACATTTAACAATTAGAATGTGACCTTATAAAGTGCAGTTATGACCCTGCAGCTTAGATTGCATTTTACAAGCCAATCTCTGGCCATCTGGAATATGACACACAAATAATAATGAGTGAGCGAATGGAAATTAAAACCCTCACAAATTGCACAAACAGCAGCAGCAGCAGCACAGCAGCAGCAGCTGAGGCAAGTCAAAGCGAGGCGTTGTCCATGTTTTGGCCCGAGGCAACCAAAAAGGCGGCCTGAGACGATAAGCAAGTCGAGAGAGAAACCTTGAAATGTCACACACACACACAACCACACACACAATGAGATAGACTGAATGAAACGCAACGAAACGGTTTTTCATGCCACAAATCGCTTTGGCAGTCGGGCAGGCGCATGCAAAAAGCCAATCTTGATTACAATCAGTCCAACAGTCAATGGGAGCACAACGCAGATGGCAAACGCTGATGGTGTAGGAGATGAAGGGGGAGGGGGAGGAGGGAGAGCATTCTATGTTGCATGTAGCTAGGCGATAAAGATCAAATGAGGAATGAATGTCGCCGACGCAGCAGCAGCAGCCGCAGCAGACTCTAATGTTGCAGTTGCTGCCGGCCTAGTTGCATGTTGCGTAGATATTTGCATTTTGCGGGCGGTCTTTAGCTGACAAGATTTGTGGCTGCAACGAGTCGCAATGCAAACCAACAACAACAAGCAACGTTGCAACGTTGCAACGTTAGCTGCAATCAGCCAAATAGCTTGGATTTTCTCTTACCCCAAACAGCAAGTGTTGTTATCTATCTGCTTGCAACACAGACACAGAGGGAGTCTTGCCTCTTGGCTGCCACTGCACATTATTAATAATCGAATGCGTTCTGCAACATACGCAATAATGAATGGTAAACAAGTCGGAAGCATGCTTCGCTTTGCAATTTACCAGTTGCCTGCCAATTGGCAGCTTAAAATGCGCAAAAAGGCAGCTTCTAATATTGCTACCTAAAGAAAATTATGAAAATTTCTTACATATATGAACTAGATTTTTGGCTAGATCTTATATAAATGTTTAAAACATTTTCATTATTATAAAACGTATGTCTTGACCAAACATTATATTTTATAAGTTTTCAAGGTACATTCGATTAACCCTGAGCATAAATATGGGTCATATAAGTTTATGCCACGCACAGCACCTTGCAGAAATGTTGTTCTTGTTGCTAAGAATATTCAAAGTTGACTTTTTGACTAGACAATATGACAATGGATTGGTGTAAATCATGTTTTCACTGCTGCTGCTGTCTAAATGTCTGCCGCCAACTTGACTTGTGGTCAATGGCTTGCACATAATGCTTGTCCCAACAACAACAACACCAAACACCAAGCAACAAACAACAAGCAACATTAGCAATTGCTTTTCATGGGGCATTTGCAAACAATGACATTATGCTGACGTTTATTAATCGCATTTACAAAATTAATGTCGTGACATTTTCGGTTTAATGTACTTGTAATAAATAAATGCGGCGTTTAGAAAAAAAAACAACACAACAACAAGAGCAACAACAAAATCAATAGACCATTCCACAGTTGTTGTTGTTGGTCAGCGTATTTCAGTGGTGCAAGAATTGTGCAACACCACATCCACTTTGCATATTTCCAACAAATGAGATTAAGCAACAAAACATTCCTCATTATACACTTTCCGATGAGATATAACAGTCTTGTGGTTAGATTTGTTACGAACCAAAGAAGAAGCTTAAACCGTTTGGAGATCCATGTTTGGTTGGGGTATAAAATATTTGTCAACTCTAAGGCGAAGCAGAAAATATTTGTATAACTTGACAGTTAGCTCCAAATGCTAGTTAAATTATCCAAATAATATCAATTCAACTTAGAGAAAGGAATATTTTAGCTGAGAGTCTTTTTAGTTTGAGTTAGAAGGAACAATCCTAAGTCTCGAAGTAAAATAGATTTGAATATGAAATAAATTGGATAATAGGATTTTTGCAAGGCTTGTTAACATTGTTAACTTTAAAACCCAATTACGTTTTTAATTAGTTTCCTACTATTCGAGTCAAAACAACATTGAAAGCCAACCCACTGAGAGGAAAACAATTTAGAAATGCCCTTAATCATCATTGTAATGACATTTTAGCATTTTGTAGTTGCTTTTGCCCATTTTCCAATCGATTTTAATGTCTAAAGTCAAATATCAATTACAGACATTTAACCGCAGACATTAAATGGCAATCAACGATTTGATGAGCTGTCAAAGCACCACGCAACCACACAACCACTTGACGTTATGAGCACCACCTGACACAAGGTGGATTCGAGGTGTGTTCCGTTAAGAGCAGCAGAATGAGAGAGTGTAGCGTTCCACTTCACTTTAATCGCAAACAGTTCCATTTTAAAGTTAAAGTATCATGGATCGTAAATTCAGTTTGAGGCGGGCGCCAGCTCAAATATGCAGTTAGACTGAAATATGGCAAATTGCCCAACCGGGCAGCAACTTTGTGCCATTTTCAGTTTTCATATTTCCCATTCCGAAAAACAAAAACACAGATATACTAGTAGAAGTAAAAGTGATGACAAGCGTTGGACAAAAGGATGCCCTGTAAAATATATAAGTGAAGAGGAAAGAACTCAAATCGAAAATCTCTCGTAGGATATGAAACATATTAAAGCTTTTGTGGATATCGAAGATCTTCAGATTGAAGACCTCTTTTCGAAAAAATAAGCGAAGAGGAAAGAAGTGACATTGAAAATCAGTTTGGGAGATAAAACAAAGTTAGATATCATGTTCAACCTTTTGTAGAAATCGAAGATCTGAAATTGGTTAACTCTCTCCTTTTGTGAATAACGATGATCTGAAGATTCGTTTTGTCTCTCTGTCAGTTTTATAATCCCTTCTTTTGAAACAAACACAGGGTATATTTGTAAAAATAAAAAACTTTTACATAGTTTCGTTTGTTTTATGCTGTTGGCAGAATTCACAATGTGCTCAAGGTTAAAGAGCGAGAGAGCAAGCGAGGATGAAGCTTCAGCGAATATGTGTGTGCGGCAGGGGGGAGAAGGGTGGCATTGTCTATAGTTTTGTTGGCAGCTCCAACGGCTCATCATTAATGCAAATTCATTGTTGCAGCTGTTGGTAGAGAGCAGCAGTGAAACGCAGTGAAAAGCGAGAGAACCGCGTGCATTAAAACAATTCATGTTGAATTTTTGATATGCAAACTGCCACAACAACAACAACAAAAACAACAATAACAACACAAACAGCTGCTAAAGGAGAGATGCAACTTTCCCACACACACAAACAAACACACACACACAAACAAACACACTCACACATAATGAAAAGGGACATTAAAAAAGCACAGTTTGCTGTAAAATTAATGACGAGTGCTTGGCAAAAATGTAGGCCAGGCCCAGACCGCATTTGACGCTGCATTAAAAAAAGAAGAAAACAACAACAAAAAACAGGGAACATAAAGGAGGAGGGGGTGGGTCGGGTGGGGGGGGGGGGGGGTAGGAAACTAAAAACTAGATGCTGCAAAAAGCAGCGCAACTTTATGAGCATCTCTGGCATTTTGCTTAATTGAAAAAGGCCAGCAATGGGAATGGGTATGGGCAATGGGTATGTGTATGGTGTATGGTGTATGGTGTATGGTGTATGGTGTATGGTGTATGGTGTATGGGTGGTGTGCCTTAAAAGGACCTCATGTCCCTCCAAGCAGTTGAATGCTTTGAAGGCATGCAGTTCATAAAGCTGACACGGCTATAAAAGCACATGACCAAAAGTGAGCGACCCAACAGAAGCATGCAACAGCAGCAACAGCAGCGACATGCAACAGCAGTTCAGCCTAAATAGACCGACAACCCAATGAACAACAACAAGCAAACAACCAAACAACCAAACAACAAACAACGAACGGCGAAAAATTATCAACTCAGATTATGTCGAGATTAATTACATACGTTGAGCGCCATTGTCTTGTCAATAAATTGTCGTCGTTGTTGTCGTCTTTGTTGCTGTTGTTGTTGTTGCTGTTGTTGGTGTTGCGGTTTGATACCCTGTAAGCATTAAAGAATGTCAAACACAAGAGTATCATTTAATGAGCTGTTGCTGATTCAGAATACACATGTGAGCAAATCAAGCCACAATTGTGTGTATCGTTTATCGATATTTATCGATGAGCTATGTTCATCTTACAGCAGTCGCCTTACGATCGAAATTAGTCGGTCAACCTGCCAGCGCGCCATCAAAAGAACATTTCTTTATATAAATAAGTATTATATACATAAGTAATTTATGACTAAGGACTATTTGAAAGATAAACTTTTTATACCATCTTAGTTTTATTTCTCTCACTTTGCAAATACTGTAAAAATAAATGCATCTAGTATCAAGAATGCCTATTATAGAACTCAAATTTGTTTTTTTCAAGTATTTTGAACAGGCTTAGAGTAACACTTCAAATAAATGTTGTTACATTGGCATAGAGTTATTAACTTACGAGTTCCATATAGGCATTAAACATATAGTTTAAATATCTAGGGTATTCACGTTTTGTCACAAACTTTTAACAGTATGCGCTCTTCTTAGTTATTGTTGTTGTCATTGTGTGCAGTGGAGATAAGAGTGAAAGAAAAATGCCGTCGTTGGGCAATGTTAATGGTAATGGGTAACCTACCTAACTGCCACACACTACCCAAATGTTAACTTGACTTTTTTTACTCTGCTGCTGTTTTTTTTTTTTGGTATTTTCCTTTAACTTTTTTTTGGTTGTTTGTTGTGTTTTTGGCTGATGCTGTCAAAAATGGATGCCAAGCCTTTTGGCCAGGCGGCGGTGGCTAATTAATTGAAAATGTTTTGCCAACGTCAAGGGAGCGCCACAAAAGCTGCTGTCTGTCTGTCTGTCTGTCTGTCTGTCTGTCGTTGACTAAGTTGGCCAACAACAAACTCTTCGTAGTCGTAATAATGAAAATGCGATATGGATGCCATATGGGCTATGGTTAAGCCCACTAAGCGGCTAAGCCACTAAGCCACTCTCCGATAGCCGCGATAAGCATCGTTTTGGCCAAGTGCGCGTAAATTAATTGACAGCCCAAAAGGAAGCAACCAAACGAACGAACACACGAACCTAAAGGCAAACCCAACCGATAGCTTCAGTTTCCCAGGCAGCATCTCTTTTTTATACGCTTTCTGCTTGCTGGCCTGCTCAATTTAGTGCATGTTTAGCAGCAAATGGGCAATGTAAATTTTTGGTCAAACATGACGCGAGTGAAAGACCAAAAGAAGACCCTCAAGCAACTGTAGAGAAAAGCGAAGAGAAAAGTGCAGCTGTTTTTGGATTTGGTGTTGTTAAGCGAAGAGTTTTCAATGGTTAATATGGAATTTTCATGTATTACTGATTGACTGAAAGGTAAGGAATAGAAATTATATCCTTATGAAGTTAAGGTTTAAGGACTTTCTATTAAAAACTACCCTACCAGGGAATCTAACTAAATTATCTGCAAACTCAAAACAAGTCCATTTTGATAATCCCAGATGCTATTTAAGTAGGTCAAATAGCTCATGAATAATATCAGAAATTCCATAGCTGGCATATATGTTTGTTTATAATTGCATTTGCTCTTGACATTTTCGATCGAATTGAAATCCAATTGAGATTGGCCCACCTCAAAGCGGAAGCCAATGCGAAATCATTCAGATTGCATTTCACACTTTGGCATCCATCCATTCAGCAATCCATTCAGCTGCTGCTGCTGCTGCTGCTAAGCCGCAAAACTAATTTAATTAACAAATATTTACTGACGCATTACTCATCATTAATAGCAGCAGCAGTAGCAGCAGCAGCAGCAGCAGCACCGTATGCGGTTGGTGCAGAGAGAGGGTTGGGTAATTTACCCCAAAATGCATATACATATATATATATTCTTGGGGAATTGTGCACTGAATGCAAATTTAGCGACTGCGACCTAGACATAATTATTTATAATTAAAGTTTGAAACTTGTCGTTGTTGTTACTGTCTATGCCAAATGAATGAATTATGCTATTGAGAATTTAACCATGGCCAAAACAGTGCCATGACCAGACCAGACCAAACCAGACCAACATGAAAACTAGCCATAGTGATGATAGAAAAACTTTTGCCAGCTGCGACTGCTTCAGCAATGACAAAAACTGAATGTCTAATTGCGTAGGGTATATTCACTTTGTGACTGAAAATGGCGATAAAGAAAAGTAAGGAAGATAGAAAGAGATTTGATAGTTAAACAGTAAATTTATAAGCAAAATGACAACACAATAAGAGAAATGAAAGGAAATTCAGAAAACTAGATTGCTTGATCAAAAGGAAACTAAAATATAAACTTCGGAAAAGTCAAATCTACAGTAGATACAGTTAAAGAACTATATTTGAATTTGAGTATATGTTGCTTACTATATTTTTGTATATGTGTTAAATATACTTAACACTTTCATTAACGATAAAAATTGATGAAATTGATAAACATTTCACTTACCCATTGAAAGCTAACTTTAAGTGCTTTAGTAATTGAAAAGGAAATGTATTTAATCCTTAATACTTTTAACTTAGACAGAGTACATAACCCTCGACTTGCCGTATTAAAAAATGTTTTCTTTATTTGTGTTTTTTTTTGGGGGGGGTTTTGTTGGTAACAAGCGAGTGTTGTTTTAGTGTTAGTGCAAGTGCTTGTTGTGTGTGTGTGTGTGTGGACAGTGGCAAAGTTTTGCGTATTCTATGCTACTTGTTTACATGCCACGCACATCCACACACACACACACACATACACGCACACACACGTTAGCTCTTAATTTCCCAAGTGTTTGGCGGAAATGCGCCGACGCCATTTTAGCTCGCGGCCATTTTTCGGCAGTCGTCGTCGCGTGCTGCCTGAATAATTGATGGCGGCTGTGATGGGTTAAGAGTACCACTTTTGCCCACCTTCACCCCACCCCATCACTCTTGCAACCCTTGCACCACACCACTTTCAAACTGCCATCCGGGCAACGGACCGAGGCGCACTTGCTATTAATGAGTTTCTGCTGCCTATGTACATAATATATATATATAAGCTCATGTGTGTGTGTGTGTGTGTGTGCAGCCCTTTCCGTATTGTAGTTGACAAATAAGCGCTTAAGTAATTTACCACCGTTGACAACAACAACAACAACGACCAGAACAGAAGCAAAAGCCGGGGTTATTACGTAAAGCTTACCGCTTTATAAGTGAATATTAAATAAATTTGCCAGCTATTTGCGAGCAGCTTGAAGGCCACCAAAAGGGTTGCTTGGCAAGGGCAAAAGGTGGGTGTGTATGGGTGGGTTGGGTGGATTGGGTGGGTTGGGTGGTTTGGTTGGAAGCAACTTGTAATTAATGTCAAATATTTACACATTCACTGGAGATCAAAGGTCTCTCTGGCAATCTCTCACAGGAGCGATGCTAATTAAATGAGTATTTATATATTTAAATTACACACACAAAACTACTTAAAGGTCTACCAACCCGCTCCCCCTCTTTCACTCACTCTCTCTCTCTCTACCAACTCCTCGCTTGAACGATGCATTACGAAGAGTTTTTGGACGAGCTGGCGGCGTTTTTTTTGCCCCCCGTTTGTTGTCTCATATGAATGATGTTGCATGCTGTTCCTTTCCTCTGTCTATATTTGCATTATAAATCTGCTTAAGCACAACACGCTTTTTGATCTAAGTTGTTACTGCTGCTGCTTATTTTGTCCTTGGGCTATGGCAAAACTACACAAAAGTTTCTAATTACAAACAATATTTATGCAACTAAGTAAAGAGACGTTGGCGATAAAGCTTTTTACATACTAAATCAGATATTAGATATGCAAATATTCCAAGTTACATTCCATAGCTAGACTTTTCTTTGACCGAACATCCATCATCAGATTATATTCGCATTTGAAAAACTTTGTTACTCTTAAAGTACTTAGTAGTAGTATTTTCTTTGGCATTATCCTTAGTCAATTTGTTGTTGCGCCTTCTTCTACTCCAACTCATTACCCATTATTTACAGGCTTTAACTGACGCTTCCTCTACTTTCTTGGCCTGCATAAAATATGCACAAAGTTAACATGCAACAACCCTTAATCAAGCCAAGCAGCATCCTCAGCACTCTCTACTCTTCTCCTCCTCCATCTAACTCTCAATTTGTCACACAATTTAGCCAGTATTCAATTTGCTTTGAAATGCGTTCGTGCCAAGCGAGAAGCCGCAACAAATTCTGTTGAGTGCACAAAATCCTTCTAGCTCATCCTTAAGCCATATTGTCCTTGTCAACATTCGTCAACTTGTTTAATGTTTTTAGCCACGAAAAGTTTATTAATATTGCAGTTCGAAGTGCAAACCGTTTTGAATTCATATTTCAAAATGCATTTCTCTTGCGCGCGCCTTTAGCCGGGACAAGAACCAAAACTGTTAGCCAAAATGAGGCCGAAGCTCTCACACATGTGTTTACCGTTATACGTGTGTGGGGTTTGGGGCAAGCAGGCGGCAACGCATGTGTCTTGCTTGGTCCAGTTATGCTGCGTTGTGTTCTGTTCTGTTCTGTTTTTGCTCTCTGTTGTGGCACTGTTAGCGCAACGGAAATGCCAGCGCACACGACGAGAAATGCATTTTGTAACCCAATTTCCGGCTTCCGGTGTATCTTTTTGACAGGCCGCCTCACCTTTTCAAAAGCATAGAGAGTTTGCGATAGTGCGAGAGCGCTTGAAACGGAAATGAGCTTATGTGCAGTACGCAAAAATTAACTTACACTCACGTCTGTAAAGCTTTTTCTCACATTGCACCACACACACACACATGTTGCTGCTGTCCATTGGTCGTTGACCTACCACCACTCTCGCCACTCCCACTCCCACTCCCACCCAACAACAACTAAGCATTCATGCATCGGAAGCTTGCGGTGCTTTCGAAGCTTCCATGCCGTTGGCTTTCGAGTGCTTTCGTCATTTGCAGCACGAATGCATTTGTGAGCATTCGCAATTTGCATTCGGCAAAAAAGCATTCGGTTTTTTTTTTCTGTTGTTCTCACTCTCTTTGTTGTTGTTGTTGTTGTTGGGGTAGCTTATGTGTGCAGTTGATTTGATTTGATGAGTTATTATAATGATTGCGATTCGTGTTGTCAGCTTGATTGATTGGGTAATGAAGTTATTAGATTGGTGTTGTCTGATTGCCATTCACACAGGTGTGCCAACCAACCAACTAACCAACCAACCAACTAGCCAATTCTCGCAATTGACACACTCAAATTAAGTGGCACATTAGAGCAGCGGATATTCAGAAGCTGATATGTGTATAGTAATTTGACTGCTTTGAGTGTTGGCACCTTATTATTCACACTTTATTAGCACGATTTAAAGCTAGGGTTGCAATTAAAAAATTATCGATATACCAATTTAAAATTTGATTTGTATCGATGGAATTAATGATTGGTTCTTGGTACTTGGAACTTGTCAATTAGCAAAAGCTTGATTAAAATATCGATACAAATCGATAAATTAATTAATTCACATCAAATCGATTATATATGTTTACTGTTTAAAGCGATTATCATTCATTCTAACCCATAAACATTCCCCCTTTCAATACTGTCTCCAGAGTCGTGACTCGATAAATGCGCATCGCTTTGGCTTAATCGCTTTGGTAACCCGATATCCACCCAAAGCTGGGAATGGGAATAGTTATGATAACAGCTTTGCCAGCTTGTCACTTAGCCTGACAAGGTCACATTGTCAACGTCAATGCGCGTGCGTAAACCAATAAAATTTGTCTAGCTTGCAGTCAGCTAAGAAAACGACGGCTAAGAAACAAAACAAAAAACAAAAACCAAAAACACAATAGCCAAATAAACAAAAGGCTAAACGGCTTGAAAGCGATCCAGCGGTCCAGCGGGCGGCGGTGAGGATCGAATGTGGAGTCAGAAAAGAAGGCAACGTTAGCGTTTGTAGCGGTAGCTGGAACTGGCTTTAATGATTCAATCCAAATATGGGTGTCAATAAGTTAACAGACAGACAATGTTGCACTTGCCGCAGCCATAAAAACCGGGCAATGGCCAACGGCTAAATCGGTATAGCAGACGTAAAGAGAGTGAAGACAGTTTGCCGCACCAAAGTCAGGCTATTTTACTTGGGACTCTGCTTGGAAATTATGAAATGCATTTAATTTTGTTGCGCACTGTTTTTCCTTTTTTTTCTTCTTCTTTTCTTTTTCCTTACGTTATTGTTGAGGCTGTGTGGTGTATATATATGTGTGTGTGTGTGTGTGTGTGTGCTTGGGGTCTTTGGAAAATCTATAAAAATTCCATTGACCATATTTTAAGCCATTGGCATTGGAGTTGGTCGCAAGTTGGTCTTGGCCATGGCCATGCTCTCTTAGCCATGGTCTTGAGAGTTGCGGTTGCTATTGCTGTTGCTGTTGCGGCTGTTTAAGGAAGCAAATGTTTCCGTGCAGCTGCCAACTAGCTGACAACTTGTATGGCCTGTGTTTTATGTGCCACATGCAGCAGCAGCACAACAGCAGCAGCAGCAACAAAACAGTTTGTTGCACACACAGTCGTATATTGCAATCTGTCTGCAATCATGTCACATCATTCGCCATAACTGGTTCTTAACCGACTCATCCTCCTACTCCACCTTCGCCCCACCCTCACCGTTTAAAGCCAGCAAGTAAGTAAGTAAGTAAGAAGCTAGCCATGGCTAATGAGCGTCTTTGAGGGCGTTTTTCATATGGATATAAAATTAAGAGGAGTGCGGTTTCGGAGAGATTTTTAAACATAAATCTCAAGTTTATGCGTAAAGCTAGCGGAACATTAGATGCCAGACAGATGAAGTGGGTTGAGAGAGAGAGTGGCGCGGGTGCGAAAATAAGCAGCACTTACAACAATAAGTTGGCCAACAAAGAAAGCAACAAGGACACTGTCATAACTTTTATAATGGTCAGCAGCAGCAGCGGGAACAGGAGCTGCTCCTGCAGGAGAGAAGGGTGAGCGAGTTGGGTAAGGCATAAAGAAAGCCAGACAGCTGACAGTAGATAAATTCTAAGCAAAGCAACTTTTGTTTGTGCTCCTTTGGCAGCCAAGTTGCAAGCGAAGCCAAGCCAAGACAAGCCAAGTTGCACTGACAGTTGGCCACGTTGCGCCAACTGACAAATCGTAAAACTGCAGCAAAGTCAAAGCTCAACTTAAAAAAGAACAAAACAAAGCAAAAAGAAGCTTTGTACCGACTGCGCAATGCACTTTATTAAAATTACTTTTGGGAGTCAAAGGAATTTGTTGGAATTTCTCTTACTTTATAAAAAAAAAAAAAGTTGCTAAAAAACATTTATGTTTAACGCAGTGTATAAAAACATTAAATATGGAGAGGAGTAAAAGCAAGCTGGAAAAAAAAACAATGGCAGTTGTCATGGCAACAAAAAGCTTAGTTGTTTTAAGATTTGTTTTCCCAAAGCAACTTCTTTTTTTCCAACTCTGTCTCAACTTTTGTCTCCCATTGGCATGTCATAAATCGGAGAGGCTACTTAATTTTTCAGCAGTTTTGTGCTTTCTCAACCAGATGCATTTCATTCAACCCTTTTCTACCCACACACTTCACTCCTTCCACATCCTTCCTGCAGCATGTTGGCATTGAGCCAAGCTAAGAGCTCAAACTGTGAGTTGCATTTTTGCAATTGACAATTGACATGGTTTTAAAACATTGACAACCCTCTTTGAATTGCATTGGCAGCTGCACAATTTAAATTGTATTGTGTATTTAACTTAAACTGAAATTCTTGAATAAATAAATAATCATTCACTGTAATCGGTTTGAAGTGTCTTTTACATATGTTTGTGAATGTAATTTTAGTAAGAACTTTCTGACTAGAAAATATTAGGAACTTCACTCGAGGTGTGGAATAATTTTTTAAATGTTTCCTTTGTTTTGTGTTCAACCTTTAAATTCATTAACAAATAAAATTAAAACGCATGCTGTTGTGGAATGTGTTTAACAATATTTGAGTGCAGACGAAACTAATTAAAAATTAAATTTATGTAAATAAACATACGTTCGGTTAGTTAATTTACAGTTTGATTGATTACCGTCGGTTATCGACAGACATTCATATTATTATTGATATATAATAATGCCAGAAAAAAACAATAAAATAAATTCAGAAATTCGACCAAAAATCACGCACACAATAATTGCAATTTATGCAACAGCTATTCATATGTGTATGTTTGTGTGTGTGTGCTTTATACATATAGATATATATTAATTACTGCATCAAATATTGAAGCTTAACTCATTATCGGCAAAGCTCCGACTACAAAAACATGCACACATGAGAAGCATGGCAAATATGGCAGGATTTTTTGGTATTTGGTTAGACCCCGTTACTTGTTTTATGGACAAGTATGTGCATGTGTGCAGTGAGGATTTTCATATTTCACAATTTTCACACACTTTCCATTCTGCATTTCACATTTACAATAGAATTATGCATATATTTGCGAATTATCATATATAGAATTTATTTGCTTATTTATCAAAATGCGACTAGTCGATAAAACTTAATTGGCATTTTAATGGGGTTCGATGAAACATTGAGTAGCTTGATTAAATTATTCAAAATTAATCTTGAATGCATTTTCCTTACTACAAAAGTTTTAAAGCTCATATGTTCCCGAGGTTTTTTTCAATTTAACAGGTCTTTCTTTAAGATTTTCCATTTTTTTATGAGCCTCATAATACTTAACAACAAAATGGCTGCCAATGAGCAGACACCTTAAGGAGCGAAAGAAGGAAACCATTATCATTATTATGATCATTGGCATTAGCATTTAAAAGAAATAAAATATAATTTATTATCAGTTGGTTGTCAACAGCAACAAAGGCAAAGACAACAGCGACGACGACGAATCGACTTCGCTTTGGCCAATTGGGTGTTGATGCGAAATTATTAATTTTGTCGCATTGACCAAGACATAAGGCGTAAGGAAGCCAGGAAGCAAGGAGCCAACTCTTCTCCTGATGGGGCGTGTGAATGCGTTTGCGTCTGCTGAGAGAGTGCGAGTGAGTGAGTGTGCCAAAGTGAATGCCCATATGAATGTGAATGCCATTTGGACGCATCATTACGATAACAATCGCAGCTAAACGGCGACTGCTGGCTGGTTGGCTTCTGTTTGTTGGCAGTAGCATGCAGCAGCATGCAGTAGCAACATGAAGATGAAGAATGATTGCGACAAGAACATTTCCGTGGACGACGGTTCCGTCTCGGTCTTCATTTCGAATTCTTGACATTCGCTTAATAATGCAAGATGCATGTCGATATGTCAATGCGTTTGCGCGCAATCGATCATTTTGTACCTCGAGATCAGAGAAGAAGAACAACGAAGATGAAGAAGACCAAAAGGAAGAGCTTCGACCATGGTCCATGAGTTTCTCAAGTAGTAAGCCATATCACACGCTGACTAACTGACTAACTGACTGACTGACTGACTGACTGTTACCTGTCCCTTGTTTGACACAATGTTGCCAGATTAACACAGTTGATAAACCTGACCTAAAGAAGAAGAAGACCAATTCGCATATTATCAGTTCGTTGTTCGTTGGCGTAACACGTTCACGTTCAAGTCACGGCTGATAAAACTCCGAACAATACACACACGCTTAAAAATTAAGTTCCTCTCTGACTCCTGTTGCTATATCTATCATTACATGTTAGCTACTGTCAAATATGCAATAATTTATTGTCGCGATCGTTCCAGCAATGATCAGCGAGCAGCGAGAAGAAAAAGAACTACGTCAACTGTTGAGCCACATTGATTTATGTTTGGGCCCGTCCACACACACACACACACACACAAACACACATATCGAAACACTTTTTGTGGCAATCTTTGGACAAAGTTGTCATAAGGACAACAAAACAACAAAACAAGCAGACAAGTTGCAAAGAGAGTTTTGCTGTCGCAACCCTTTTGCAGCATTTTTATTGTTATTTTATGTTAAATTCGATTTCTTTTTCTCTGCTTTACAATCATTGATTTCTCATACATTTCATTTCAACAAAATATCATAAGCCCAACATGTATATATTCTATATATCACACTTAAATTACTTTATTTAATATTGCTTTCTCGCTTGCTTATTGTTATGCATGCACACAATTTAATGTTTATTTCCAAGGTGTCAAATAATTATGGTTATTCGATTTTTTGTGTATTTTCCTTAAGTTTCTCTTTTGTATATTTTAATATTTGAATTTTTTCTTCAATTTACTTTAAGGTTATTATGAAAAAGTTATGTGAACTGAATTTTAAACACTGCAGAATTGAAACAGTTTAAACTAAGCCCAATTCAACATAAAATACAGTTAATCGATTGAAAATTTCATGGAACATTGAAAAATCGTGAGTTTACTTCTGTCACCTTTTTGGGCAAAGTGCCAAAAAAAAAAACGCAACATGTTGACAAATATTTCGAATTGTATTTATTTGTACGCATCGTTTGCATAATTCCAACATAAATTTACTAATCATTTTCGTCAAGCCCAAAAATCAAACCTCGCATATTAATTTCCATCATAAATAACCCAAAAAAAAGGGGTTCAAAAGAGAAAAAAATGAATGTGTGACGTCCATTTATAACGTAGCTAAGCCCAACCAAAATATTCTAAGTGTGAGTGTGTCTATAAAATATTAAATTTATATTTCATTTGCAATTGTCGGCGACAGTTTTTGTCCCGCCTGGCAGTTCTCCTGCAGTTCCCATATGGCAAAAAAAATAAAAAAAAAACCTTGGCTTGAAACATAATAAATGTCTGCACAAGGCGTCGAAACTGCCACGCCCAGTGGGCGAACAGCCAAAGCTAGCATAGCTGGCCAAAATTTATGTTCGCATATGAGTTTTTCATATATGCATATATATATATATATATATATGGAATTGCGAGGTGTCAGCAAACTAAGCGACTGCGACAGTTTTCATACTTTTCTCTCTCTCAACGTGAATTATATGCGAAACATTTTCTCATTACAGCAAAATCTGTGTGCATGAACAGCTGCAGTTAAAAAGGTTATGGCATGGAAATTGCTTCGAGTTTTGATAAGATTGGGAACTGTTAAACGTTTCTCGCCATGCAGGCAACAAATCAAAAGAAAAAACTTTCATGCATTACATAAGAAATAATGATTTTCAAAACGAATTGCATGTGGTTAAAGATGTCATTAAATAAAAGCTATATATTATATAATTTATTGTCTTAAGATATAGTTTGTTTAGCATGTCCAAACTGATTGGCATATGTTAGAGCTGTGATTAGCTTTTGATTGCCAAGCCAACAACTCAAATGGCTGGCTATAAATCTGCCAAAGTGCATTCAAACACTTTCACTTTATGCGCTGCACAAAACAACTAACAGCAAAGACTTTTCATTTCCACAAATTCACAGCTCAGATCAGATCAATGGGCGACACCTGCCGCTAAATACCATTTCTTTGCCACGTCAGGCCCAAATGTCTCGGCAATCAATTAATTTGACATGCAAGCCAGACTTCGAATTCGACTTCGACTTCGAGTTCCACGGCAAACACCAAAAGTCAAGTCTGTTAGTCGATGGAAAAGGGTAACGAAATGGCCAATAAAAATGTATTTTCTTGGGGCAACAAAAATCCTTTCACTTTTGCCGCTGCCAATAAATTTGTATTGACCAAAATGCCTGCAGTGTGATTTGAAGTGCTGAAATGATGATAAATTTATACTCTAACTCAGAGTATTAAGTTGAAGCTATCAAATAAAACAAACTTAAGTCAAGTTTAGTTTCTATTAACTTCCTCTTTAAGCTACTTTTTTACTACAGCTTAACTGTACTTAATCCCATAAGTGTTATTAATCTTAAAGTTTGTTTGTTTGTTTGTTACTTTTTCATGCAAAAACTGCTGAATGGATTTTAATGAAAGCTTATAATAATATTGTTTATAGATCAGAATAACACATGGGCTATAAATTTTGATGATATTGTATGTTTCACGTTGGTCTGTGTTGTTTTCCTTAGAAGCGGACGAGTGACAACACCCACAAACAGCAGGTGGAGAAGTTATTGTCATTTAACTAGAAATAGTATCATTCGGTAGAAGTACATTGTTGGGAATAGACTGAGCTTCTAACGTGTGTAAGATCAACAACAACTATTTCACCACAAATTGTAAGTCATCTATAAAAGTCACAGCTTTGTGTTTTAAGGGCATTCAAACTTCGTCAAGCCGCGAAGTACTACTCCTTTTGTATCGCGTTTCGTGTCGTGTCGCTTATCTTTTATTTTCTTAGCGCCTCCAACGCTTGCTGATCGAATCGGTAGTTCAGATCAATCAACTGTCAATCAGTTGCAAATTTTCGCGCTGCTTTTGACAACTGCTGCTTTTGCTATTTGCTATTTGTTACTTGCTACTGGATGAATATTGTATAATCGACGCAAACATGAATTCAAATTGTCAGCGGCACGCAATGAAAATCGCAGCTAATAGAACACGTCGCAAGAGCCACATAAAACAAAAAAAAAGAGCAATTAAAATTGCAGACTGGTAAATCCGGCCAATCAAGTTGCTAATTTTATTTGGCCAATTGTGCGTTTTCGCGTTTCGCATTTCGCGTTTACGAATGCAGCAATTGCACTTTTTTTGTGGGTCAGACGCTGCGGCATATGAACGATTTTTGCTTACCAAATCGGTAAATCGGCAAATCGACTGAATAGCAACGTGTAGCAGCAGCATGCAACATGGCATATGTGGCATGCAATTTTATGTTATTACAGCCGTTCGACGTCCAGTTTTGTGTCCATTGATCGGTCGGCCAATGTGCCGGACAGAAAACATTTGTAAAACATTTTAATAACCATTGACAGACAATAACAACAACGATAGATAACGATTGTAATATGTAATATGTGTGTAACTGCTTCGGGGGCCATTGCGAAAAATCGAAAACGAGCAAAAATCGATATTAAATTGCTGCAGCTGTTCGCATGAAGAATTTTTGTGACTGTCGACAAACAACAACGAAGCTATTAAAGCCATTTAATAAAGTACAAACAAAATAAAATTTAATAGCTAGACAAAAATCAAAACGTGATCAGCATAAATCATAACCCTCTTTTTCGGCTGAGTGGAATGAATAATAATATATTTTGACGATTTTTAAATACTTTTTGGATATATATTTATTGGCAATTCATTAAACGTAACTCGTTGTTATTGCGAAATAAAAACTCAAAAGAATATGTCTTGAAATTTGTTAAAAGTGGCAATAAAAAACAACAAATACTAAATAGCTATAAACTTTTATTTAAATGTCTCATTACCAAACAGCAACTTGTAGAGCTAACTGTGCATAATGCTGCGGAACTTGCGATACTGGCGATAATGTTGCAAAATGTTTTATTACTTCCACCTATGCCAACAATTAACATAAGAATTTCGACATCGACTGCCAAGCGAAAAGTTTTTGTGCCCAGACTGTTGAAAACTTTTTCTAACGCATCCTTGCCGATACTCTTCCGTCTCGTTTCCACTGCCTGGCTATCAGTTACGTATGGATGCCAGCCACATCCACTTGTGGCACGCAAAGGAACTTTTCACTTTGTCATGACACACAATACGAGAAGTTTGGCAAAGCAGTTTTGAATTACTGCAACATTTTGTGGCCAGCTCAAGTGGGTGGCTGAAACTCTGACTTAATTTGTTGTAACTCATAAACAACAACAACAAGAACAACAATAACAAGCACTACTAGCTGCAGGTGCATTGAAATTGAGAGTTAGTCTCAGTTTGCCAATGGCCAAAAAATCACAACCAAATAACCCAATTGGCAATTGCCAATCAATTTTCTGTTTGAATTCAATCAATAATTACAACTTCAATTAGGCAAAAAAAAACTAGCCAAAAACAAAACCAAACAATTGCCAATTATTATCGAACGCAAAACAACAACGTTGCACAGTTTGTGGCAAGAAGTACAGGGTAGCAGGCATTGCAACCCACTATTAATGCAAATTTTGAATTGAAGACAAAAAGAAATATATCCAAATACCGAATAGCGAAGTATACTTTGACGATATTTCTTATGATATTTGATTGCAATTCTTTCATGCGCAAAGCAACCTAAAATTTAAATACTGACTTGGTTAGACTAGTTTGGATCAATGATAACAAACAACACGATGTGGGGGTTTTTAACCAAATACGAAGAGTTGGCTTAACTTAATTCAATTTCAGAATATTTGAAATTTTGCTTGTTTGACTGTTGGTGAATGAGAAATAATCGAAGAAGTTGATAAACTGTTCAAGTGAAGAGATATAAATATTGCGTTTCATTTATCATTGTTAGTTGGAATATGTATCACAATTATATTTTCTCTGCGTTGTTTGTGCTTTTATTTTTCCAACATACCCGTCAGTACAAAAGAAAACATCAGTCAAAACTGTGCAGGAACAAAAACCGAAAAACAAATAACAACAATGACAACGATTGGTTTGTTTGCATTGCTAGCTAACAGTTTGTTGTGGGTGGTGCTGGCGGGGGGTGGAAGTGGACGGTGGACGGTCGATGGTGGGTGAACAAACAAAAGTTAACTTTTGTATTTGCGCTAGTTATAATTGACATTTTAGAATGGTTCAAGGTTTCAAAAAAACAAAAATATCAGTGTGGTCTGTTGTTGAGATTTTGGGCGCTTTTGGGCTTGATTTGTGCATTGCTTTTGATATCCATTTTTGGATTTGGACATTTTTGTAACAATTTTTTGCTAAGCATTGTTTGACTATTTCGTTGTTGTTGCTGTTGCTGGCCATGGGGGTTAAGCTCTGGCTAACTGGGGCGTGGCAGCTGCAAAATTTGCATTTGCATTATGTAATTAGACAAACGTACAAATGAAGTGTGCAGAAAGAAGAGGGAAGTGAAGCAAGTGTAGTGAGGTGAAGAAGTAGAAGAAGCCGCAAGGTATTCTTGAAGGCACACGTAATGGGCTTTCATTATGTCTGCGGCAATCTTTTGGGCTACAAAAAAACAGCGAACGAGCGAGCCAGGGCCAGAGCGATCTGGTGTGTGAGTTCATCATGGCAGCGGCATCTCTTTCACTTGTTGCCGCCGCACCACATGTGATCCACACGCAGTTGGTGAGGATGGC
Organism: Scaptomyza tumidula; assembly: GCA_035044465.1. NCBI lineage: Eukaryota > Metazoa > Arthropoda > Insecta > Diptera > Drosophilidae > Scaptomyza > Scaptomyza tumidula. The sequence goes on from JAWNNW010000444.1 coordinate 17,779,805, forward strand.
AGCTAGGCGGCTAGTTGTGGTCATGCATCATAATCAGCGGCGTTGATGGTTAAGACTTCTACTACACTGCGCGAAATGCAACGCAGAGAGCCGCATTTAACACCTTTCAGCATTTATAAACTGAAAATTGTTGTATGCGGCGCTCTCAATGATTTCGTTTCATTCGTTTCTCCACGCCGATCTCAAGCTGTGCACACTGAGTCCTTATCCCGCATCCTCGCCTCGCCTCTCCTCACCGCTCGTTGCGTTGCGGTTGTGGTCAGTGTCGCCTGCAGGCAGAAGCGTTGCAAGCTGCCGCCGTTGTGATCGTCACTGACTTGTTGCAAACGTCGCTGCGAGCGTCGCGCATGCGCACGCTGAGATCGCGATTGCCACGCAAAGAACTTAACTTCAGAAGAGAACTAAGACTCTGGAGCAAGAAAGAGTTTAGTTATGAGTGTCACAACAAAACTTGAATGCACTTTAACCATATTAACATTGTTCATTGTTCCTTTCATCGATACACAATTTGTATTATTTATCGATAAATCGATAGACTTGCGAATTGATCTCATATGATGCAATAAGCATAGGACATCTTTTTCATTAAACACTTTAAGCTATGATCATTTAAAGGCTTCGAAACTCATTCTTGACTATATAGCATATGATATCTATCTATCTATATATATATATGGTATATCGATATAAAATTGACTTATGTCAATCGAAAAAAGAAACAAAAAGAAAATGCCTAAAAGAATGATAACTTTCATCAGAATCCAACAGCATAACATAACATATTCCTCTAACTGCTTTCTACCGATTCGTATTACAAACTATACCCAAAAGTCATAAGACCATTGGGCGTAAGAGTATTTAAAGCCACAAGCATAAAGTGCAGTTTAGTCGTTTCCATTTGGTTCACGTTTTCGCATCTTGGCCACGTTTCGCATCAAGTTCAAGGCGTTTGAACTTTTGACATTTGGCTGCAGCAGCAGTTGCAGTTGCCACAACCGCCGCCAACGCTGTTGAAGCTGCAACATTGTTGGCCCAAGTAAATGTAACAACTCGATTAGCGCGAAATATTTCGGCCTAAGGGGCCAACAACAGCAAGCAAACTGGAGCGTTAGGAGTTTAGAAAGAGAGAGAGAGAGACAGAGAGAGAGAGACAGAGAAAGAGGAATAAATGGAGAAGACTTAACATTAACTGGGCCTTTATACAGTTTGGCACTTTCTCGTTCTAATTGGCTCGAGTTGCGGCTGGCGTTTTTAACTGCATATTGACTCGGACCCAAAAATCGGATGCTTTACAGCAGCACACTCGGACTCCAAGCGGTATTTACCGTTTGCTGATGCGCTTATGACGAGGTCGAGTACGGAAGCGCCGTAGCGCTGGAGAACCATAATGATGACTCTTCAGAGCGCCAGATGCAAAAACCCAGGCACGGCTTCTGTTGTTGGGTTTCGGTTGTTGTTGTTGTTGTTGTACACGTAGCTGATTGCCGCACTTGGCACAATAACAGGATTACACACAGTGGACCTCAACAACAAAGCTGAAGTAAGCATTGCGCAGTGGCCCGCACTTCAAAAACTGAATCCACAGCAGCCAAAACAGAACATGGCAAATATGTACGTTCTACATGTGTAGAGAAAAAATAAAATAGAGGAGAAAAGCCTATCCAAAATGTTGCGTTGAAATGCACAGCACGCAGCCAAAAAAAAACAAAAAAAACCAAATCCCCAACCCTTTATGCATTTGTATAGTATAGTTGGGCACCGCAGGAGTTGAGCGTATTGTTCAAGGGATTGACACGAAAATGTGGTAAATGGTAAATGGCAAATTGTAAAATGGCCAAAAATGGAAAGTGGCAGATGTGGTGGCAGAAATGATATTGTGCCAGCAGCAGCAGCAAAGCACAGTTGTGGTAAACAACGTTGATGCTGATTCAGATACAGATGCGAGGTTTAACGAGAAATCGTTTTAAGTAAGGTGTTTGCCTAACAAATGAATCTAAGTCTGCTTAATCAACCCAATTCTTTTTAACAGGTTTTGCTGATTAAACGCCTCGCATAAGCAAAACGCATTTGTAATCATTTGTGGCACCAGAGCGGCCCCCCCTTCGTTTTGGTGCTGCAACCAAGCGCTGCAAAAATTGTCGCACAAATCTGACCAGCAACAACAACAACATGAATACAGGTAGCCACAGTCAAAGAGTGCCACCTACGCAAGCTGCTGCTCCTCTCTCCCTTCGCTGCCCCACCTTCTATTAAAACGTTAATTGACCTGGCTTAGAAGGCGAACAGACACAAACACAGAAGGAGAGAGAGAACAGCAACCACTTTATCAACAGTATAGTGTAGGTAGGGAAGATAGGGGAGGGGAGGAAACGAGGAAACGAACAGTGGCTAACTGAATCCTAGACCGTGGCTATCGAAGCAAGTCGGTTGGTTGGCCAACGTGGTCTAATTTTGCAACGTGGCCAATCAGCGAAGTCTTGAGCCTTGCCCAGTGGCAAAACAAGTAAAAGTGTTCATTATTCATACTAACTTGGCGACCAATTACCCTGTTATTTCTACTTAAGTGGTCTAAGAATAAGTTACACTTACTTTTCTCAAGAAAAATATTCATTTTGAGAAACTTTCATAGAAATTCAATCACTCTTTTCACTTTTCAATCTTCATTTACAGCATTAATTGGTCAAGCAGGAAAGCAATCCTCTGTAGCATCCTAGCACAAGAAGTGACTATGCTTCAGAGCCGATTTATATATGGAACGACCTTTTGATTGTGGTTCGAAACAACTCTATCTCGCATAATAATAGTTACAGAGTATTCAAAAGCCATTTGCAAATTAACTTAAGGCTAGACTGAAGTTCGTTCAGCAAACTAAATTGTATTTAGAGCCGCTTCTTGCCGGCGAAACTGGCTGCTGTCAGAGAGTGAGATAGATAGAAAGGGGGAGAGGCGAAGAGAGATGCTGCTGAAGTTGGTGAATTGAATCACGTACTAGATTAAAAATTGCGCATGAAATTAATAATACGAGATCATTGCTATAAAGCAGATGGAACATTCATTCAACTGCGAACCGGTTTGACAGCAAACCCTTTTTGCCCGATAAATATCAAACCTTAACGCATAATCGTAATCGTAAAACATTGGCAACAAGGCAGCCGCTTTTGGCACTTCATAAATCTGCGGCATTGTAAATTAAAACCCGCAAAAATAAAAAGATACAAAATGCAGAAAACTGAATATATATAAAATTGTCAGCATGCAGGTTTCAAGCTGTGCGCGTTTCAATAAAAATCAATCAACCAAAATTTATCGAGCCAAACAGCTGCTGCCCCCAAAAAAAAGCAGCTCGACAGCTGTTTAACACTTCACTCAACAAAAAAAGAACCAAAAATCCGCTCTGCTCCTCTCCTCCCGCTCCAACACCCTCGCTGTCTATCGATAGCCATATGTCAATGCGTAGGTGTTATGTAATGCATTCGGAAAAGCACGCCAAGTAGAAACAAAAGCCAACAGCCAAAAGTCAAGCTCACTGCGCAGCACAGCAGGCAACACCACCGCTGACTCACGCCCACAACGACACACCCACGCCCCCTTCACCCAACAACCAACACCCTCGTGCAACACCTTGCTAAAAAACCACTTAACCCGCTGACTGCCCAATGCAATGAGCCGCCGCATGCATGCCACAAGTCTTGCCTTATACTACTATCATATATAGCCATGGATATTGATTTATAATAATTCTCTGTGCGCGTTCTGCAATTGACAGACATTGATATACTATAAGCCATGATTCGTGCTTTTGTTGCACATTCTGACAGCACTTCGAAGTCTCGAACAAAGTAATATACACATTGCCACTTATAGGTTTACACAATGTGAAAAATGGGAATTTTTTCACTTTAGAGCTATATGGTCACCCTGGTTGTTGTTTGTTATTTTTTTTATTATTTTTTATAAGAAATTCAGTCATTTATATCTTAAACCTATTAAACAGAACTTAAAAAACATTAACATTAACAAAGAACAATTAAAAATACTAACAAAGGCCATAAATTCAACTGCCACGAAAAGGTTTACACACCTACGTTTTTGGTGCATTTTCGTTGTGGAATTCATATGTACAGTTACTTTTAATTAAATTAAAAATGCGCAGATCTATAAAAGTCCAAATTTTTTTGGCCAGATCGCTTGCCAATGAAATGAAGAATGTTTGTGGAATCACCATATCTCGCGAATGTGGCCTATATCCATTTTAAGTACCTACCCTTAATCTCGAGCTGTACAATCGGTGTAATAGTATTGGTTTTCAAGCGCTGGTGCCGTTTTTTTTTTGGGTAGGTACTTAAAAATTTTGAAGGCCACATTCGCGAGATATTGTGATTCCACAAACATTCTTCATTTCATTGGCAAGCGATCTGGCCAAAAAAATTTGGACTTTTATAGATCTGCGCATTTTTAATTTAATTAAAAGTAACTGTACATATGAATTCCACAACGAAAATGCACCAAAAACGTAGGTGTGTAAACCTTTTCGTGGCAGTTGAATTTATGGCCTTTGTTAGTATTTTTAATTGGTTCTTTGTTAATGTTAATGTTTTTTAAGTTCTGTTTAATAGGTTTAAGATATAAATGACTGAATTTCTTATAAAAAATAATAAAAAAAAATAACAAACAACAACCAGGGTGACCATATAGCTCTAAAGTGAAAAAATTCCCATTTTTCACATTGTGTAAACCTATAAGTGGCAATGTGTATTTATATTAAAATATATATCTAAGTAAGCTCACAGCTTATTTCGACGAGCAGTTTTAAATCTAAATCAAATGTGATAGCAAAATAATTTAAATGCAAGTTGTTAGTATGATGCTTTAAGTTATTTGGCATTACTTTACTTATTTTTGAAATATTTATCTAACATTATATAAGAATTTAAAAACCAATATCAATGACGCAGAATGTTATTTAAAGTTTATTTCCATCACACTCACTTTCTATTTGCCTTTAATCTAACTGAACGTTTAACTAAAATCGATTCTGACGATAAATAGATTGTCACGTGTGTTAACCATAAAAATTGCACTTAGCAGCTTAACTTCCACTCAAATCTATATAATGCCACACCCTCCTTCAACCCAGCCAAAGCAAAGCCAAAACCAGACTCGTTGACGTCACGACACGACACGAATAAATGCACATTCACCGTATACGTGTTGCACACGTATTTACGTATGAAATGCATTAAAGTATTAATAACATTTTGTTTGGCGGAGCTTAAACAATAAAATTTGTCAATTTGCCACCGTTGTTGAAGCGAAGACAATTGCTGGCAACTTAATGCGAGAGTGGCAAATTGCATTTCAAATTGCCTGAATGAAAGAATGAATAAGTGAATAAATGGGTGTGCCACAATATTCAGATCATGTGCTGGTTGCCTTTTTGTTAAAATACTCTACAATTGCAGTGGGTATAATGATTATTGCAATAAAGTATAGGAATCTTGGAGTTTGTTGAACAAAATGAAGATTTTTAATCATGTTTTCATTCTATAACAACTTCAATCAATTGCTTGGTAGTGTATTCAATATTCGTCTGGCAATTAATGTTGCGTTTGCAAAAATTAAAAGTAGGCGGGTGCCAGTTGAAGCGTTACGTTAATTGCTTGGTTAAAAAGTGAGCAATGATGGAGGTTTTAAAGACCTGTAATCAAGAAATCACCTGAATGCCCTCGAATAATCTATTTAAGAGTGTCAGCTCGAAACGTGGGTCGAAACGGGAACGGGAAACGGGGACACGGGAAACGAGATGTTGGTTTCTGCCACTTAAACAATTTTGTTGAAATATATATGAAAAGAAACGAAAAGCTTATTTCCCGACGCATACGATAATGAAAACATTCCACAAACCAATTCAATATTTCCGCTACGGGAAAACGCAAATTGAAATCGTTTTTCATGACCTTTTCGCCGTTGCCCAGGACCCCGAAAAGGGGAAGATGGCGGGTTTGACTCGCTGTCAGTTTTATGTTACAACAACAAACACACAGACTTCGTGTCCTGGCACACATTTTCAATTTAATTTTAGGAAATCGTCCGTCCATCTCTGATTCTGGACCTTTCCTCCCCCCCTTCGCCATCGCTACACCCATTTGCAGGCCTCATCTGAAATGCACATGAATCGGGTTCGAGAACGGCTTCATGCTTGGAATTCGTTATCAATTGACGGGAGACGGCAGAACTGAACCCTTACTTACCCAAACGCCACTCCACCTCACTCCCTCTCTCTCTCACACTCTCTACAAAGTGGTAGATAGAAAACGGGTAGGACTATAAATTGTTGAAAAGGCGCCGATAAAAATCGGCAGGCAGGCAGGCAAACTGTAAAATGGGCAACTATTAATTAGAGCAGCACTCGAACCACGACTCCAAATTATGGCGCAACAAATGGCCAGCAAAATGCGATAGCTATTACCACACACACACACACCGTAACAGCTGCCTGCCCATTGAACTGACCACTTCACTCCACCACCCACTCCACCCTCCACTCCACCCTCTGAATCTGGACTCTCTGTGTCAGCTACAGGCGCCCCAAATGACACATAGTACAAACACATACACAAACACACACACACACAGTACTGAGATCAATTGAAAATGGGAAACGGGGCGGGCAGGCAGGCAACGAAATGACGCAGCGAATGCTTAAAGAAACATGTTGCAGCTGTAAAAGGTTGTTGCACATACCCTTACCCTAAGTATATTGTAACCGATTCGTTGAGGGTTGAAGAAGTTTTGGTTAGATTTTTAATTTGTTTCGTATTTTCTTTGATTCGCCAGCTTCAACGTAACTTTTTATTATTAAATTTAACCGCTTTATGTTTTTAGCTTTCAATTTTAAATTGGTTGCAGCCAGTTTTTGGTCTGGTAATTAAACGAGGCACATGCTGAAAATACATTTTTGCCACCCAAGAGTTGGACTAGACTAAAGCCAGCACAGCCTAGTTTTTGGTTTGGTTAGGTTAGTTTTCTGTCTCCGTCTCCGGCTATGTCTATGGCCTATGCCTATGGCTATGGCTATGGCCGTGTTGTCACTCGAAGCTGAAGCCTTGGGCAAGCAATTTGCATATCAGTTGTATGAGTATAAGTGTGTGTGTGTGTGTGTGTGATTGTTTGTCTGTGTGCTGGGAGAGTCTTGGTGATAGGCATGAAACGGCATTTCACGTCTGGTCTGGCCAGCTCTGCCTGCCTGCTCAGTTACTACTGCTGACTGCCTCCAACTGACTGCTCATTGTCGTTTCACTTGGCCATATTTTGGCGCAAGTTTATTGTTGCCCAGCCAGCTGTCGGCAACGACGTTAACCAAGGGGGCTAACCAAAGGGGTGCTGCTGTCTCCAGTGTTTGCTCTGATCTTGTGCACACGCCTCCCTCCGTCCACCACCTCCTGCCACTTCGATTCGATTCAAACTTGAATGCAGCCGAAAATGTCAACTGCAAGACTGAACAACACTGCTGAGTTCCATTGATGGCGAACGCGTTGTTACGCATAATTTTTTGTTGTGTATTCACCTTGAAGTGCTTGCAACAACAATTCACTGCAGTTCTGTCTAACTAGAACATGTTATATGATTTTTTATGCGTCTTTAAGTTGTTTTAGATTCAATGTTTAGGTTTTCTAGACAACGTTTAAATGAACTCCTTTGTGTTTATTTTGTTATTTTGATTTTATGAGTAAAACTCGGGAATCAATTATGAAAATTGAGGTTAACCTACTATTTTCACTTTGTAGTTTGAAAAGCTTCTAAGACAACACTGTTAACTAGCAAAATAGTCTACGTGCAGAGCATTTGCATTTCGTTATATACTTATTTTCCCCCTTAACAGAAAGATTCGATTTCTAGCCACTTGGCACTCGAATTCAGTTACAGATCGAACGTTTTTTGTTTGTCAACAGCTTTTCGGGCAAAAAGGCAACAAACTGCTTCATTGTCGCCGTTGTTGATGTTGCTGTTGCGGCTGCAAAGTCGTTGACACATAATTCTCAGTTACATAAATCGCATAACTGTGTCATGTCTGACGCGTTTGTCAGGGCAGGCACAGTCAAACATTTAACTGACCCAATGCCAAGCACGCAACATTCCAAAACTTTGCAACTGCAACCACAGACTTCAGCTTAAGATACAGACACCGATGCCGATACAGATACAGATACATACGCATATGCAGATGCAGATACTTATTATCTGAGTCAATGTCCAGCACGTAACTAGCGAACGCGTGACTGAAATGCGTGACACATTTTGAGATCAACTTACAACTTCCACCCAACCCTCCTTCCTTCTGATTTCTTTTTTTTTTGGCTAACTGGACAATTGGTTAGCTGACATTTGACTCGAAATGAGTTAATGCACTCAGAGAAAAATTCTTTCAAAGCCTACAAAAGATTTTGATCAAAGAGTTTCATGTCGTTGATCCCAAAGTTTTTTTTTATCCAGTTCCATAACTGTTTTAGATTTTTAAGTCAAGAATTTTCTAACTGCAGTTGGAAAGAAACCTTTCCCTATTTTTACAAGTGCTGGGGTCATCGCTCATTGTTGTATTTAGTTTAGTTTGTAGAATTTGAGTACCAAGTACCGAGTACGCAAAGAGAGTACTACAGAGTAGTATTTTGTGCATCCTTCAAGCGCGCAGCAGCGATGGCTTTTATTATGCTAATTTTATATATCCATTGTTTCAATGCACGCATATCACTTTATTAGCCCGGGGAGAACTTTTGGGCCGGTGGCTGAGCTTTAAGCAGGAAAAGAGCCTCATTTGCATGGCGGCTGCCATTTTTGGTCAGCCTGAACCTCAACCTCAACTGTATGCAAATTGTTGGACGGTTTTTTTGTTGTTGTTTTGGCTGCAACTCAACTCGAGCAGTAAGTCAAATCAGAACGAATGTCGGTCGGCCAACAGCTTTTGAGTTTCCTTTGTGCTGTCAGCGAGCGGAGCAATCATCAATAAACACAGCCACTCGCTCCACCGACTCCAACAACTCCACTGACTCCACATAACCCACGAAAACAATGTTGAAATTCAACCCACAAAAAAAAAAACAAAAAGAACCATTAGCACAATGACAACAATGAGAGAGAGAGAGAGAGAGAGAGCAACAAACATAGGGAGATAATGCAGAGTAGGCGTATAAAAGTAAAAGGAGGATTAAGATACCCTTACTATGCAAATATCTATTATAATATCTTTTTAGATTATAAAGTGAAAACAAAACTTAGTTAAAAACTTCTCTTGCTTCTCTCCTTTCTTGAACTGCGTTACAAACTTAATGCTCCATCGTGTATACCCTTTGTTGTGCAGTTAACAACAAAAAACTTTACATACTTTGCGGCAATTGAACATTTGTTTTCATTCAGCGCAAAAGTTGCATTGAAAAGCGTACCGAAAAAGTGATTGATGTCGTTGAAGTCGAGCGCCAATAAATTATCAGCAAAGATGTAGAGAAGAAATGTTAAAGGGGGGGGTGGTGGCGGGGGGACTTTAGGAGAAGGAAGACAACAGCAACAACAATAACAACTACAACAACCAGCTGGCCAGATGCTGCTGCTGCGAGTGGTCGACTTAATGATTTGGCAATAATATAACATTTTGTGCACAGCGAGCGGCAAAGAAACATTTAAGTGGCAAGCGGAAAATTGCACATGAAATTCAACACAAAAATGTGTTGCACGCGGCGTATGAGTAATAGCGCATAGCGAACCAAAAGATCTGCGCCAGCAATTACATCCAACAACAACAACAACACATAGCAGTAACTGCTAATAGTAAAGCAACAGCAACAGCAAATCAATTAAAAGGAAGAGGCTTACAAATAAAATCAACAACAACAACAAAAACACGTTAGCAGATTTCGTATTACTTTGGCTTAGACGCCCACATTGTTGCAAAGGAGGCCCAGCATTGAGTTCAAAGATTTCACAGCCTCAATTGAGCAGAGAGTTTCGGCGAGACATTGAGCGAAAAATCTGCATACTTAAATAAAAACATTTCTTCACTTGAAAGAAAATGCCTAAAGTAGAAAATCGTCATCTTCATCATCTTTTCATTGATTATAAGTTATTGGCAATTTCTACTTTATTAAAGTATACAATACTCATTTTAGGGATTTCTTACGTATAAAAGATAATCTTGTGAATCCCAAACTAGGATTTGACCGAGATCCTTGAGCTTTATTAAAGATCTCTTCTTGATTTAGTTTAAGCTAAGTTTAAAGTTAAGTTAAGCAACTTTATTTAAGAATAAATTTCTTGCATAAGGACTTCCTGTTCTGAATTATTTCAAACTTTTTTCAAATAGTTCGAAGTCTAAAAAGCCATTAAGCATCATTTCATTGACAAAAAATAATTTTTCTCTCTGTGTCGAGGGAATTACACGATTTACGATGGCGTTACCAAAGCAACAATTGTGTCTCTCACTCCCTCCCTCTCTCTCTCTCTCTCTGTCTCTCTCGCATTCTCTTTGCCTCTGTGAGCTGGAAGTAAGCTGGCGAAAGGTGCGCCTGCGCATTTTTCACAACTCACACACACGAAAATGTTTTGCTGTGTAGAGAGTTCGAGTTAGAGTTAGAGTTGGAGGCTGCTGCATGGATGTTGCATGTCGCCAGTGTTTGCCGTTACTTTCTCGGTCAACGTTTTGCCACATCCGCTTAGTGTGCAGCAGTGCCACAGCCTCACTTGTGCCTCACTTGCCACAGTTGTCAGTTTGCCCAAATTGCGTATGCGCTGGGACAAAAGGTGCAACACCAAGCAACAAACAGTTGCTGTGCCTCCACACAACTTATCTATGTATGTGCATCTTAATTGTCAGCTGGTGTTTGTGTGTGTGTTTATGTGTGTGTGTGTTAGTGGGTAACTGGGCATGCTGTGGCACACAATTGAGGACCCAGTTAACACGAAGAGGAGGCGAAGAAGAGTAGAAGAAGGATGGCAGATGAAGCTAACCACAATTTAGTTGTGGCTTAGTTCATGAGCTGTCATTAATCGAGACAACCGCGATGATTTAGTATTGAGATATGCCCTGCAGTCAATTACAGATCAATACGAAAAGAAAAGCGCTGGAAACTGTGAAAAACTTCCAACATATTTTTGGCTACACCCTGGGAACGAGGTTAAAATTGAAAGAGAACAACAAGCGACTCTTATTGTCAAGTTTAATTGGAATTACTAACTAGGATTATTAAGTTCGAAACGGAATAGAATGCAAATTAGTGCAGTGGCACGAGATAAACCCAATTTTATTAAGGTAAGATCTCTGTTGATTTGACATTTAGTTTAGTTTGGTTTTTAGAGACGACGTGGACTTGGCGAAAACACCATCGCTGGTAGAGAACGAGCCAGAGCTTTGGATGAAGTGGCGACTGCTTCCATCTTGGATGAGTTCTTCTTGTTGGGTGAAGTGGAGACTGTTTCCATGTTGGCTGATTGGTTCTTGTTGGGTGAATTATTCTCGTTCTTGCTAACATCCATGCTGGTATCCGATAATGACGACGACGATGATGATGAGGGCGGCATCAATGCCGACTTGTGAACCTGAAAGCCATACAGCCTACAAAAAGGAGAAAGGAGAGGAGCATTAGAAGGGAGAAGCGAGTTGGAGCAAAATGAGCAAACCGTGGCGTATATTTCTCTGTTGGTGGCAGTGGCACCAACTCTGGCAACTGCATGAAGAACATGTGCGGAAAAGTGCGTCCAAACATTGCACCATCGAGCATGGCACAATCCTTATGCGGCTGATAGACATCCTGGCAGCGTGGACAAAAGATCTTCACATGCGCCTCACCAAACGTCTCCGATTGGCCCACCGGCAAGACGTGTTGGCCATTGCAAAAGACACGCGGACACATGCCAAACTCGCCGCGATTGTACTTGACGCACATATTCTGAATGCCACCTGGCGATAGTATATAGCGAGCATGTAGCAAGCCATATAGTAGAGCGGTACGCTCCGGATCTATATCCATTGGATTGAAACCGGAATCGGTGTCGAAATCATCCTCCAGTATGGCATCTATAGTTCCCATCATATTCGCCACATGCAAGCCCAGACCCGATAAATTGAAGGGATCATTGATGAACTCGTTGGGCACACGGCACATAAACTTGTTCACAGCCAGGCCGTGAAACCAGCCACGCCAAGAGCCATCCGATGATGCGGTCATTGAACTATTGCTGCCAATTGTACTCATATTTAATTCTATATATATTTTATAGACTTTTGTTTAACTTACGCTTGCGACATTTTATCGTTTGACAATTTCAGTATACCTTGGAAGCTACTTTTAACGCAATTCAAAGTATTTTAAATCTTTTTTGCGTTACGGCATAAAAAATTGATCAACTTTTTGTTAATATTTAGTTGTTGAATGCTTTTTTTTGCTGTGCCGCTGCTTAGCTTACTGTGATTTTGTTTTGAGTAAAACATCTGGTGATGTTTTGCATCACCAGCTGTTCTCGATTACAATTTGACACTTTGTAGTGGTGTTAACCAACACTACTAATACGATACTTTCTTCGCAAAATACTGCAACATTTAATTTGCAGCTTGAAATCGCATTAAAATCCCATTCAACGATCGAACCAAACCAATTCCTTTCGCCCAGGGTGAATTCGGTATAAAACGCCGCCCAACTAATAAAACAGTGTTGGCCAACAGTTCCACTTACTGTTTGGCTGGAGGACAACTTGAAATGGGACAAAGCAAGCAACAAGCAACAGAAATAAAAAAAACATCTTGGTCATTCTTATTTGGCAAGTGAAATTCACTTAAAGAGCTGATTATTGATCAAAGTGTTATAAGAAGAAATAACGTTTACGTATTTCGATTTGGAAAGCGCTTGCGCGCGCCTTTAATTTTCGATTCGCAAAGGTAGCCAAGGCAGCAGGGGGGATGGGTGGTGAGCTGTTCAGTGGGTGTGTCGCGTCATTCATTCATGCACTCATTCGCGCAAGCACACACTATTGGTGTGTGTGTGTGTGTGTCGGTCAGCCAACGCGCTTACTTGTCATTTGATTAATGAGACCACGCTCAGCCATCGATCTCCATTTAGCCAGACTTGCCCCCCCATCATCCTCCACTTCGTCCACCCTTCTCTCTTGAACAGTTTGGCAAAGCTGTAAGCATGAATAATGGGGGCGTTGCCAGCTGGGGCAGTTACAGGTATGCGAATATTCACAGTAACAACAACAGCAACATCAACTGCATTGTGCCCCGTTTTAATGGCGTTCTAATTGCGAGAGTTTCAGGCCTTCCCATTCTTCTCCTCCTTGGCCATGTTGGCCATGTTGTTGCTGACGACTGGTGCGTGAAATATTTCGTGTGCAAGTGTGCAAGTGTGTGTGTGTGTGTGTGTGTTGGTGTAGTGCTCGCTGACTGAGAGGAGGGAGGGGCGTGCCCAGTGACATGTCTTAACTGACCAATATATATATATATATATATATGTATATAAAAGCCAACGCAGCGCGTCAAAACCAATGTGCCATTGCCCAACAACAAAAACAGCAATGTTGCATATGTTGCAGTTGTTGTTGTTGTTGTGCCTCTCAGCCATGACACAACACTACACACCACGCTTCAGTCATTTAAGTTTTAAGCGACTGCTGGCAGCTGCTCATTGGCTCGTAACTGCCGCTCTAGCTCAACAGCACATTCAAAGCAAAAGGGGTTCCATTTTGAAATAGCTGTGCGAAAAACCCAGCACGAAACCTAAAAGCCAACAGATTAAGATACCAAGTAGTTAATACTTTAATTCTTTCATTGTAGATGCTTTGATAGAACATCGAAAATGTTGAAAAAAGTTGCAAATAATTTATAAAAAATATATTCACACTATGTAGACGAGATAAAGCTGCAGTCGAGTTTATTATCATTAGATAAACATAAAATAATAAAACTAACAATTATTCCCAGTCGAGAACTCATTCAATTGCGCCATCTATCAACTAAAAACTGCACTTGCTCTCTAGACATTTCAAATTGTTTTTCAGCTGTTTAAACTCATAAGAAAACTATAAATTGATTCCGTTTCCTTCCCTATTGTACCCTAGAACCGATTGTAATGGCTCCCTGTGTGAGATGTAATTAAAAAGGGAATATTCTAACATATTTTGGAGACCAACGACAACGAGAACGACGACAAAAATTAATTGCATATGAGTGTGGCACAGACATGAATATGAGCAGCAATTAATATGCGAACAATATTACTTGCCACTGCAAACAACAAACAACAAAACAACAACAACAAGAACGCTTTCTCTCTCCCAGTAGAACACTCAAAGCAATTTCGTGGGGGAAAAGCAAAAATGTAAAGCAAACAACAAAAAAGAAATGCTGCTAAACGAAATCTAATTTACAGTAACGTGCGCTAGCGTTTGTGGTAGATTCTTTTGTTGGTTGAGCAGTATACACATACATATATATATATATATTCATGCATACTATATGGTAAGCATATTTTGTTGCTGTTGTATCTGGTAAACAAATGTGATGCGTTCATATCAACGCAGAGTGTCATAAGTTTGACAGCATACAATTTACACGTTGATGGAAAAGGATATGGCGAACGAACAGGAAAGGGAGAGAAAGCGTTCGCGAGATACGCAAAAGAGATCTAGATGCAGATACAGAGATACACATGTGTTTGTGTGTGTGTGTGTGTTGAGTGTTTGTGTGAACGCAAAGTGTGAAAACTCATTTGTATCAAATTTCTCATACATGGCTCAAATGGATAGACAGACAGACAAAGTGCGGGGGCGAACAGTGCTAAGGGGTGGAGGGAGAAACGCAGGTCTCGCACACACACACACACAACACACAAAACACAAATTGATGTAATCAACTCTACGCGACTGCGGCGCTGACAGGACAAACTTGTCGATGTCGCTGAAAACTAGGGTATGAGAATGGGAACGGGAATGAGATTTAGAATGGGAACGACCCTCCTGGCAGCTATACCATGTTGGGGGTGCAAGTTTATAGCGATATGCGGGCCTAGACTGGACGAGCTACAATTTTTGGGACATACCCTCGACCCTTCGAAGGGTATATTGTATGATTTAAGGCAAGTGAAGAAAGATAACAACTTGAACAGAATTTTTTTAACTGAAAAAAGATTGAAAACTTCAATGAAAATATTTCTTATGGTTTATTGAAACGTATTTAAAATTATATTTTACTAGCTAGTAGGTTAAATAAACCTATGAATACTTTTCATAAACACTTTCTTTGCTGTTTTCCAGGGTAACTGTTCTTTCGAATTGATCCAATTTCTGCTCACAGCATTCTCACTTACATATTTGGTTTTTTGCTGTTCTCATTTCATTTCAGTTCATGTTTTTTTTTCTGTACGTTGCCCTACTCTCTCGTAGCCAGTCACTCGCAGAGTTTGACATTTTTGACATGGTTTGTAATTGACACTTGCACTTGCTACAACGGCAACAACACCAACAACTCCAAGTAAGAACAGTAACTGTGTGCGCAACAACACATCTCCATCTCATCATCACGTGTCTATATCTCATGCTGCCATTCTGCCAAAATGATTTATTTCATCGTCACTTGCGCTCCTCAACAGCAAAAACAACAACAACAACAACAAACGAGCAACACAAAGATTATATGGGGGATGGATGCGTGTGTGGCAAGGAGATGTACGTACTTGAATGTCAGTCAAATTTGTTGCGATGAAAAATATGTAGACCCATTACAAATATATATATGTACATATAAAAGAAAGCTACTTTCTTACTTTGGCATTATTATATTATAAGATTTGTCATTTACTTGCCTGTCTGTCTGGACCTTGAACCAAAAGTGAGAGACTCAAAGTGGAACTCATCTTGGTAACTGTCTGGCTGCAAGTAGTATGTCTGTCATTGACGCTCAATTGATGGCTACAAATTGTGCGTGGTGATTTTTATTAGATTTGATGTCGTAAACAAGTCGTTTGTATGGTGTGTGTGTGTGTGTGTGAGTGAGAATAGTATCAAGGGGATGGTAAAGCAGTTCACTTAAAAACCCAGCACAGAACTTGAAGTAAATATATATGTTTGTAACACATTCACCCAAGATCTACTGAGTCGATTTAAGTGAAACTTGACAATAGTATAGCTTATACATCGGAATAACATGTTAGCGATAGGTTTCAAAAGATATTGTTTGATTAGAGTTGGAAAAACTGAAGTGAGTGGTTGAAACACAATTTCCACGCTGGCACTTTACTAATTAATCTGTATCAGCAAAATAACCTAATTTTCTTTAACACGTTTCGCCAATAACTCGTTTTAGTTGCTTTAAAATCTCTATGACAACTAGCAATATGCTTAATTAACTTAATCTAATTGAAGTTTCGTATAAATAGTATAATATTAATCAATTCAACTCCTGTCTATGCAACTAATTTTCTGTAGCACAATCTCTATGCAATCTGTGCGCTAATTAAAGTACTTCTGGTACTGCAATCTTGGCTCATCAATCTAAACATTCATCTTGTTATCTAACATCTACAAATACACACAAATACATATCTATGGCAATTTCTCAACTCAAATACTCAACGTTGCTGCTGTTGCAAGAAAATTTCACGTTTTCAAGTTGGCTTTGGCTGTTTGCATTTCGTGCCATCTGAAAAGATTATTCACAAATTAACACGAGAGCAAGTTTGAAATAGTTGTTGTTGTTTGTTCCAGTCTCAGTCAATCGGAACTGCAACCACAAACAACAAAAACAACAACAACAACTAGTAGCTCATAAATCAGTTGAACGAACTAAACAACAAAAACAACAAATGGGAAAACAAAATATTCAAAGAGCGCCACGCACTTTCACACACAATTTTCTGCACGCACTCAGCCAAAAAGCGTTAATTACACTAATTATGTGTTGTTCTAACCAGTTGTTGTTGTAGTTGTTGTTGTTGCTGCTGTTGATTACGAAAATAAATATGAAAAGAAAAAGAAAATAACTAAAATATCATTTCGTAGCCGCGCGGAACACTTTGAAGTGCTCCAAATAAAAATGCAGACACACCTTGGCAACAACAAATACAAAGAGACAAAACTCTTTTTCACTCTTTCAAAGCAATTATGATGTGAGCCAAAGGTTCCAAAAAAACAAAGAACGAAACGAAGAAACATATTTACGGATTGAAGTAAACACATAAATCTTGCTTAAGGTTTGTTTTTAACGGAAACATTCGCTGCCCGGAAGTTCAACTTAGATAATTCCACACATACCATATTCGAGGTTCAGCATTTTGGTTTTGGTTTTGAAGGGAGCTGTTGTTAGCCCTTCTGCAAGCTAGCTGCTGTAATTAACATAAGCTTTAATTGCTTTATTGGATTGTGCCTATACTATATTTAAATGATGGCACATTTGTTGTTTCTTCTTGCTATCTATTATTAGTGTTGGATATTGCCTTTTGTTTTTATTAATATTTTTTTGTGTTTTGCTGGTTTTTATTTCATTTCATTTTCATTTATTTTGCCTTAGCCGCTAATTGCCGTAAACGCCCCAAAACAAATTTGAAGGCGTTCATTTTCACAAAAACAACGAACAGGCAGAACGTTTAATCTTCTCATGTCGAAGCTTAAATACTCTTTGAAAGGAATGAAAGAAATGAAAGAGGTGAAAGACTGACTGATTAACTCTTTAACTGACTGACTGCTATCTTATTCATTCAAGGCAAGTTATGGCAGATGAATCGTAATACTTATGTATGGTCTCTGGAGTCTTTAACAGTCAGTATACTCCTCCCTGTTAGGGTATCAAAAACTTTATTTATGCTTTTCTATTATTTGCCGGCTAATTAGCTTCGTTTTTTTTCCGTTTGCCGACTGTTGCTAATTGTTGTTGCAAGTGTTTCGATATTAATTATGGCCAAACTCTTTGGCTACATTTGTATCTGTATCTGTGCGTGTCCATGTATCTGTATCTTTTATATGCGTTGTGGCAAAACGCGTGCCTAAAACAACAAAAGCAACAACAGCAGAAGAAACGCATCAGTAAGTCAACTGTGCAAATAGTTGTCACCATTTGTGGCAGTCACATGTGTCTGCTGCTCTCTGCCACACGGTCTCCCTCAGGAACATGCCACACACCCCGCACCACAATATCCCAACCCCCCCAATCTACCCAACCGCTTGGCTGTTTGTTGCGCTTGGCCTCCGAGATTTTACGTTAAATTATACGGTCTGACTGAAGTGATAAAATGTTGCACACGCGGCATGCGACATTTAGTTGGCAGCATTGACAGTCAAAATGGTTGGCGAGGTGGCAGCCACAACGGGCTGCCACAAATGCAAGACAAGTCTCCGCTGAGAGAGAAAGAGATGAGATGCGCTCTTTATCATCATCATTGTAATGATGCGAATGCAACTGCAACTCCAAAAGGCAGCCAACTCAAGATGCCACATGTGTGATAGCTTCAGTTGCATGCCACAAGCCAAAGGCTGACTTCCTATGCCTCTGAAGGTTGACTTGGAATGTCTGTAGATAAACAGACATTGGGCAGTTATAATATTTATTCTATACAATTATTATAAAGTTGATGCATGAAAAAAATATTTTTAAAATTCCCAAAACATGTTCTTGAGATAACAGGTTGCTTCAAATTACCGCAAATGACAACAGATGGCGCCAAAATAGGTAACAACCAAACCAATCGATCGATTTATCTACCTGCTTATAAGAAAAATCAGTTGACCTTTCCGATGCCAAAACAAAGTGCCTTAAACATACAATAGGTGGCGTTTCGTGGACACTAACAAGAAGAGTTTTTCCTTAACTAATAAGAAGCTAAGATAATTAAAAGTTAAGAGTTGATATCAGTCCAATCTTTTCAACATTTATGCCAGTTTCTTATGCTAAACGATCTCTAATTGTATTGTCAGTTTCATTCAAAGCATGCCCAAAAGAAATAAACCCAACAAGCTCACAACTCAATTTTGAAAACAAGACAAACGAACTTAAAACAGAAAAAAGAATAAAGATTGCTGCTGCGATTATTATCAAATGCTGCTGCCCTGCCTGACATATCAACCATGGGCGCAACTGAGCAGAAAAACGCCAAGCATTTCCAAAACGAATCCATCATGATGTCGTTGCATACGCTTTATGTGTATGAATTGTCTGAATTGTATATACGTATATATGTATGTATGTATTATGTATATGGGAACCGCCGCCCTTTAAAAGCCGACCAACAAATGAACGAAACTTTCAAAATTTATGAGCGCGACCAAAGTTGTAAAGCAACGGATGAGTTGACAGCAGCAGTTGACCAACGCAGATAGCGAAAGAAATGGAGGGATGGAGGGAGAGAGAGAGAAAGAATGATCATCAGTCATAACTTAATTTTTGACATTTGAAAAGAGTCTAAAAGCGAAAAAAGGAACTTTTAGAAACCCAAAATACCTCCCCCCTTCAAATTTAGGCGTCGCGTTTTGTTTTGATGTTGTTGTTACAAACTCATCTATAAATTAAGATTTATTATGTACATATTTGTTGTTGGTATATACTACGCCCCCCTATAACCCCCACACCCCTCTAATAGGCTATGTTGAAAGCTTTATTCAACATTAGAATCAATTTTGTTATCGTTGTTGTTCTTGCACTTGTTCAATTGCATTTGTTGTAGTTGTTGTTACGTTGTTTACATATTGTTTCCTCATGCTCATACATCAAATGTTGTTTGTGGCTTGTATCTCTGTGGGCTGCAGATACATCTGCATACGTTGCATGCATAATTTGTTGTTGTTGTTGCCCGTTGGCTATTGTTGTTGTTTTGCATTTTGGTTGAGACAAATTTGTGCGTGTCATCAATCAAAAATTAAACATTTCAAATGCTGATGAAATAATTAAACATACATGACACCCAGAGAGACAGAAGGGAAAGGGAGAATCTTTTTGACCTTTTGCTGCATGTAAAATGACAAATTTTGCTGAACTTCTGAACTCTTGTTATATGCAAGCAGAATGTTAATCAATTGCGTTTTACATTAAGATTGAAAGCAATTAACACAAAGTATGAAGATTCGTTGAATGTTTTCCATCTTAACGATCTTTAACTTCTTTCTGATTAGCTCGTAGCGAAAAAAAAACATTAATATTTTTTTAATGAACTCGAAGAGTTCTGAGAAAAACGAGTTATAAACGGGCAATATCTCAAAGAAGTTGATTAAAACCGAAAAAAGGATGCGTTGCAGGTGCAATGTCAGAATCAACAAACAAGTAGCCCAAACGACACACACACCTGTAAAGTTGGCAACTACCAAACAGTAGTAGTAGTAAAGGTAAAGAATGCGCAAGAAAAACCATTCGTAGGTAGTCAATTTGTACGCCCCATACTTTTGGTAAGCCAGTCAAGGACACAAATATGAGATCATAAACCGTTGATAGTACTCCTTCTTTCTAGACAACGCCTACTCTCTTCAGTCAGAACTGGATGTGAATTTAAGTTATGTGAGTAGAGTTGGGTTATGTGCTATCTTTATCTGTACTTATGACTGGAGCGCTGAATGTTAATAGCATTGTGTGCGCGCCTAAGCATGTCCTTCAGCTTTGTGTATGTGTGTGTGCAGCATTTGTGCTTGTGTCGTCTTAACCAGGACATGGCATCCATGACTAGAGAGATATAGAGAATAGGTGAAGTGAAACGATCAAGATATATGAAATGTGTGTCATCATTAGTACGCTGACCAGAGTCAAGTCAAGGATTTCTTTTTGACCAACGCTTCACGGACTGTCTCTCTGACGTACTTACTTACACTGCAAACAACTGCGAGTGTTCAACTTTTTGTATGACATGACATGATTAGGAAGGAATTTGTATTTTGGTAAGGTATTTAAGACATTGCAGTTGTATTACTTTATGAACTGCCCAACTTTAACTACTAGACAATTTTGTAGAGTGTATCCTTAAGTTTTGCGGTTAGCCACAAAACGGTTATGCAATAAAAAATTCCTTTCTATTCTATTCCATTCAATGCCATTCAGTTCGCTTTCGCTTCGACTCAATTCGATTGCTGTTGTTAGTTGACTTTTGTGTAGCCTTTGGGTTATGGAAGGATGCGAGTAAGCAAGGCATAACGAACAACGACGACGACGACAAACTTCTTACAGGCACTGTTATACTTAGTTGCGTACCTGACTCTCACTCTATGTCCCCCCTACTTTCGCCTCGTGTGTTTGGTTGCTGCTGTCTGCTTATTGATATGACTATGGATAGTCGCAGGACAGTGTTGAGTGTATGTGTGTGGCATGCCACAGCGTAGACACATATTTATTTATTATTGACGACAGGACAACAAAGAGGACACAATTCGAGAAACAAACTGACATATCAAAAGCTCTCTTGTTTAGTTCTCTGTTTTAATGCCAGGCTCTGGGCATAAGTGCTTCATTTATGCTACTTATGCGATACTTCTGGGCACAAAGCGTGCAACTATTTATTTGCTAGGTTACGGGACTTGCCACACAAACAGAGAAAGGGAGAGAGAGAGAGGGGGAGAGAACTGGCCGGTCACTAACTTCAGCAGTTGCAGTCTGCATATTAAAGCTGAAAAAAGAGAGAAAAAAAAAAAGACTTTGCCGAGCCATAACTCATTTGGGGCACGTGTTGCATGCTGCACGAAACCTTAGTTCTTTTCACAACGCGACTCAGAATGTGGCACACAGCGTGTTCCCAGACTAATGATATCAATTTTCAACATATACTGTTAGAGCTCAAGTTGAGCCAAGTTTAGTTAACAGTTTATCGAAAGGCAAGTCGCTGATAATTTGCATTGATAACAGGGCTAACGGGGTTTCGTAATTGGCTAAAAGCCTAACGCGAAATCGGATATGAAAATATTAATAAACGAGAACAGTTTAAACATATGAAACTGTTGATTATCTTAAACGCAATAATCAACTGAAGCAAGAGAGTTTATTCAAAATGTTATCAGCTTCATTTTTGGGAACCACCAAATCAAGAATATATATCAAAACATTGTTGAGGTCAACAAAGAAAGAAATCCAAAAACATACACGCCTCAAAATATTTCCAGTTAATCATGGAAGCTGATGTCTGTCTTCGTGGGCTATCCAACGCGAAGGATTCCACGAATACCAAAGTGCGCCTACGAAACAAAAAAAAAAAAAACAAACAAAAACCAAACAATATAAAACTGTCCACAGGGATGAGGTAAAACTTACATAATAATTGATGACATAGGACACACGTAGTACATGTCGAAATGTATGTGTGTACTCGTGTGTGTGTGTTTGTGGGGAGAAGTAATCAACAATGGGGCAACTATCTAATGATCGATATCAGCTAGAACAAAGACCAAAAGAGAAAAAAAAGAACGAAGACAGGAGAGACAATGTCGCTCAAGAAATTTGCCTTGGGTTTGGCCTTTCGGGTTTTTTTGAGACGTGAGCCAGGCCCCTTTTTGGCTTTGACAAAGAGCTGTTGACAATGCAAAGGACAACAAGAACAACAACGGCGACGCATGCTGATGTGAATCTAAAAACGCACACGAAAAATATTGAAAAAAAAAAAATGAAGACCAAGACAGGAATGAGAGAGGCAAAGGCAAACAACAATTTGTGGTTATCTGTTGAAACAGGTAGGGCTTGAATCGTTGTGATTAAGATCAACCGAGAAGAGACTGGGAAGTAGAAGAAGAACTGTGTGGCTGCCTCACGTTGCATGCTGCTTGCTCTATGTCATCATTTTGAGAACGTGGTTAAAATTGAGGAGAGCGCAGCAGAGAGAGCGAAAGAGCATGGAAAAATATCAATTTACGGCATTAGTTTACGCCCAAGTGCACTTTGTCTATGCATCTCGACAACTATCATTGCAATCAGTTAAGTGTTTTGGTTATGAGTTCCCTTTCTGTGTTGTTGTTTTTGTTTTTTTGCTTGACATCGAGACGAGCGGATCTCTTTTTGTGCTTGAAACGACGATTTGTAGCTACAGCTGCGACTTTTTGTAGATCATTTGCCAATCTTTCATCTTTGATCCCATTGTCAGTGGGAATAATTGGCCGTTGTTCGCTAGACTTGAGAAGATTCAAAGGTTCTTTGATCCATTAGAAAAACAATCGGTATTATCTTATAAGTTCAATGGTAGCTTAACACATATCATGAACACCAGGCATCAAGTTTCATTGGGACTTCTTAGATCAATTTTATATTATTACTTTGATATAAAAAATCTATTTTTAACAAGATTTTTTAATAAGAACTTACTATTCCTACTTTAAATGTGATTCTAATATATAATTTCAAATGCAAAATATTTTTTATAATTTTTAGCTGTGTTTTCAGTAAGTTGCTTCTTTCATTTTAACTCTTATCAACCCAAAATATATCTCTGCGTATCAAAATCACCTTTATAAACAACGGATTGTAAGTTCCCAGGACTTTAAGTTGTAGTAAGAAAATATATCTTTAAACGAATATGATATACTTGATATTGATAAATGCTATTTTACACATCAAACGAAAGCGAAGACGCTCGCGCGCTCTGAGATCTCATAAACATCATATACTATATGTTATGATCGTACGATTTTCAACCAAAGTGGTTTTAATTGGTCGGCGGCGCCAGTAGACACTTAACAAGCCAGCAAGGTGTTGGCCAAGGATAACGCTTCAAGGGAGCCGATACAAACTAAACCAAACCGACCGACATGTGTTTTGCCGCTGTTTTCAGCCAGTTTTAATTAACCAAAATGCAAACCCATAATTTTCGTGAGCAAGACAGACAACAACAAAACGAAAAGGAAAAAAATCTCAAAAACAGTTTCCTTGCGGCTCAGTTAAAAAGTTGTTGTTGCTGCTTCTGTTGCTGGTCAATGTGGCAAGTTCCTGCTGGGCTGCCAACGAATTACAGTTAACGCCTAGAAACAGAAACAGAAAAAAAAATAACACTGTTGGCCAAGGGCGCCAGGCTCACGCAGCGTTAAATGGATGCCAATCAACAAAATGTAAACTGCAAGCTGCACCTGCAGCGAAACAACAACACCAATGTGAAAGAAAGAACGAGAGAGAGAGAGAGAGAGAGATAGCGACTGTGACTTTGAGTTAGGAGTGTGTTAGAAAATGATATCAAATTATATGTTTTATGACACAGAATTCTCTTTCTTTCTCACTCTCTAATTTATTATTTATGGCTTCCTGTTCTCTCTCTCCCTCTCTCTCTCTCTCTTGTTCGTAGTGTCGATTTTGCCGCCTTCTTAGCCTGACTTGCAATTTTTATGCGTGTTGCAGGTGTAAAATTTCATTTTTTTTTCGAATTTTCGTTTTTGTTTTTTAGTGTTTTTTTTGGCACCTCTCTGCAATTGAGTAGGTGTGACTATAAACATTAATCAGACAGCATTGCAGCAGTGCCAATTGGTTGTTGTTGTTTCGCAGTGTTTCTCTGTTATTGGGTTAGTTGGAGAGAAAGTCAGTTGAAATAATTGCAGAGTGGAGCGTGCGAGAGACGTGAGTACCAATTTTAAAAAGGGGGTGATTGAGAATCATCGTATCATCATTTTCAAACCGAAAACAATCTTTCCGAATGCTACAACAACAACGCAACACAATTAATGAAAGATATTCCTGCCGATATGCATGTGGACAGTTTCATACTGTTGAGAAATCGTTTGTTGTGAAACATATAAACATAAAAAAGAGAACGATTCGTGAAGCTTCAATTATATTATGATATATAGTGTGCTGATTCATATCTAAGTCAAGTTATGATGCAGGAGAGAGCGAAGTTTCAAGAAAGTAAAAAGCTTTTAGAATTACTTTCAATGAAGAAAGAAAAAAGACAACTTTCAAAGATTTTCTTTATTTTCTAGGATAGGTCAGGAATCAAAAAAATAATCATTATTTATAATTATAACTGTTAACAACATTTTCTTGAAGCTATATTTCGTGTAAAACAAATTTTGACGATCGTTTTGATGCTTTGAATAAGTTTCTAGCAATTTTGAATTTTTTCTTAGATGTTGCTCTTTTGCAAAGGTTTTTTTGCTTCTATAGAGAACTTGTTTCAAGTCCATTAAAATTGTTTAACAAGATATCTTGTTAAATTAAGCCCAAACAACTTTGTTAAAATTATTTCACAAGTTGTTTTTGTTATACTTTAGCTTTTTATTTTATTTCTTTTTAGCTTGAGAGTATATAATTTGTAGCTGATTAGCAAAAGTGCAGAGCAGTAATTTAAGTTTCAGCTGGTTAAAACCTTTTGTATTGCCGAATATTTGGCGTCAATTTGGCCAGGCCTGGTGCGAAAAGGGCCTGTCAAGTCAAGTCAAGTCAAGTCAAGCAGGCAGGCAGGCAGGCATCAACAGGCGAGCAGGCAAGTGGCGAAACTGGCCAGTTAACCAGCGAATGAATGATTAATGAAGGAGGATCCATCCGCGGCTATCAACTTCACACTTTGCTAAATATATTTTGGGTTTGAGTGTTGTGTTGCAATTCGCTTGACGTTGACTGACTGACTGAATGACCAATTGACTGGCTGACTAACTGACAAACTGATAAAATTGTGAGCCAACGACGAACGCAAAGCTCACATAATTAGTGTTAAAGGCAACGCTGTTGCTGTTGTTGCGACTTTGCCACTTTGCATGATGTTGGCCCTGTGCACATTTTGACAGCTTGAGTGCAAGGTGTTGACGATAATTATCAGAAATGGAGTAGACAGACGAACAGCGACAGACGAACAGCGAAGTGCGAAAGCTCATCGACTCCTCTCTCTCTGTCTCTGTCTCTCTCTGAATTTCGTAACGCATGTAGGCGCCTAATTATTTTGACACCTGCCTCGCAACATGGGGGAAACTTGAGGAAGTTGCGGCACATAATTACAGGATATGTGCCAGCTATATTCACACCTCGATCAAGGCCAAACAGATTTTGCGAGAGAAACTAAAAGGTGCCGAAAGGAGTGGCAGCAACACAGCAGCTGCTTCCCGCAACTAAAGACTGTAACTGCAACTGCTGTTGCAATAAGGCTATCATTTGATCAGGTTGAATGAATGCTTATCAACGTCGTCGTTTCCTAGGCACAGCTTCTTAGAGGTCCTAGCTGATTACTCGATAAGGTTCGTGTATTGTTTGTGTTCTTTTTCTTCTTCTTGTTTATCCATTGTCAACGCCTTACGCATTTTAAACAACGCAATTTGGGCTTACACACATGCCTCAAACAGGAGGCAACCCTGGCGCTATCAAGATCACACACACACACACGAAGATCTGTGGCGAAAGATAGTGTATGTATGTATATACGACATACGTTTCCCTTTTATTTTTTTGTTGTTCGTTTTCTTAAGGCTTGAGAACATGTGCAGATTTGTTGTAGGTGTCAACCGCACAAGGTTCCTAATGATACGAATCTAAGCATCCTACATCGATTTGAGGTTAGTCTTTGAGGTTTAGTTTTTCGATAGGCAAATGCAGAATTAGTCGATTTTCTAGCTACAGATAAGTTTGTCTATGCCATATGTGAGCATCAGGTGGTCAAATGAAGATTTTGTTGGTTTGAAAAGAAAGGAAGGAAATAAATGAACATTCAATCTAAGAATTCAATATATAAAATATAAATAAAAAATAATATAAATAAAACTAGAACTGAACTTACTTAAATTTCTTTAAGTATCAATTTAAAGGAAAATTGTCTTGTATTAAAATATGTTCTTTACCCGAATTAACTCTCGCATTTTGTTTATGGTACTGCAAAAACTCTTAAATCAAAGTGTTAAGCATAAAAACAGAAGAATCAGCGGAAAGAAAGAAAGAATCACGGGCACTTAAAATATCAACCGCAAAATGTCAAAGAGTTGGACACTTGAGGCGAAAAACACTTCACCCACAAGCAACAAAAACAACAACAACAACAACAATAGGAAAAAGGGGAGCATTACTTAACATTTCACATTGCTCAGATGTGCGTCGAGGAATTTTTGCGTTGAAATGTCTTCTGCTTTTTTTTTTGGGGGGTACGCGTTGGGGCATACGATAATTAATTGCTTCATTACCACCACGACGAAAAGTAACAGCAAATGCAACCAAACTAAGTACGAAAATGGGAGACGCGCAAATTGAGAGAGGTGGAGAGAGAGAGAGAATGGACAAATGGACAGAGA
Organism: Scaptomyza tumidula; assembly: GCA_035044465.1. Lineage (NCBI taxonomy): Eukaryota > Metazoa > Arthropoda > Insecta > Diptera > Drosophilidae > Scaptomyza > Scaptomyza tumidula. The sequence continues at coordinate 17,806,982 of JAWNNW010000444.1, forward strand.
GGCGGGGAGACAGGCGAAGATGTACACTGAAAGTTTGACAGCGCAGCTAATTGAATTGTCTTTTTGCGTGGCGACCGCGGCCAACCAAATATAAACTTTAAAGTTTAAGTCGAAAAAAGTTGGTTTTGGAATGCCGAAGATTAAATACGGTTGTAAATATTAAGAAAAACTTATTCAAATCAAACAAATTTATGTTTTTTTGCATTTTAAATGTAATAAAAAAAATCTTCACTTACCATTTATTTAATCAGTCATTGATAATTTCGCTTTTTCTGCAAAAAAAAAGAATAAAAAAATAATTATAAATTTCCTAATAATTCAATTATATATATATAGGTTTTAAATAATTGTGTTGTCATTTCATGACAGCATTAAAATTCTTTCTGTTAGAGCATCACAAAAACAAAAATCGACCACAAAACAGAGCAAACCACAACACATTAATATAAAAGTGTATATCGTACATTTGGTTTTAGCTTCTTTTTTTAGTAGTAGTACGATAATGTGTTCAAATTAATTTTAATGCCTGTGTGCCGATGATGAACACGAAGAATGCTTTGTTTTCTTCCGTTTTATGACGCTTTTGTTCTTGCCAAGTTGGCACAACATGGCAACTCAGACAAACATATAGACAGACGGACAGACAGACAGAACCCCCGCTCGCTCGCTAATAGTGTCAAAAGTTTAATGATGAGGCCCGCCTGTCACATTTTTTTTTTTTGGGGCCGCGTGTGCCGTTAAGTAGTCGGCTAACGCAGCTCCCAACCCCAACCCCCCCCCCCCCCCCCCCACACAACTACTACCCAACCACCCACACTCCATACAGCTCCTCACCGTTTTGCTAGTCTGTCGACCAACATGTCAGCCATGTTCGTGCAGCTGAGCAGCTGTCAGTGACGTTGTGACAGCCGCACGGGGTTGCCATATTGCAGATAACAAGGGGTTGCGGGGAGGACAACAACGCGGTTTTGTATATTCAAAAAACACTAATAGGGTTAATTATGGCTACAATCAAGTTAAATATACTTAAATACTTTTGTGCATAAACAAAGTTTCATACAATTATTAAAGCAGTTAGTGAAAAGCTTTGTTTATTTGCGTAAGAATAATTGTTTTTAGTGCATAATAAATATAAAATCTAATCGAATCTTTTACTCAACTATCTTGTTGAGAATCTAACTGTTGTTTCCAACTTCCAAGATTGCTATTATTCAAATTTTTGTTCTTAGAACTCATTTCGAGTTACTTTTTTTCACATTTGAACGCTGCATCAATCGGCTGCACTTAAAACAAAGTGCACGCATTTGGCCAGGCAACAAAACAAAAGGAAAAACAATTAGCAGTTGCATGAGAATTAGCTGGACACATACAACAACAGCACCAATGAAACAGAGAGAGGGAGAGAGACACACACATGATATGTATAGAAAGTTTATTTGTATAAGGTCTTGAACTGCCGCTAAATTTGAGTGTAACTCTATTTCTAGTGTTACCTTTTGTACTTTTGCCGCACCACCACCACCGAAAGCAAATAACAACAAGAACAACAAAGCAAACAAACTTCAGACTTGAGAGATTCGTTTCTCACAGTGATGAGTGCAAAACAACTAGGGTTTCGGGTATAGGGAAACACGAAAAGGGCAAATCGGTAAACTAAACGTTTCTCTCTCTCTTCCTCTCTTTCTCTCTCCGTCGCTCACGCTCACCGGGGGCGTTTGTTTGCAATTGCTGCCAATTAGAATTAATGCGTTTTTTATGAAACCATCTCATATTTCCAGACACCGTCAACTAGGAGAAACAACAACAGCACCCACTGATCTCCGGAACGAAAGCTATAACCCGATAATCAAGCTTCACTTCACCTCCCCCCCACCATGCAGTACCATTCACCATTCAACCTATCGTCATTCTAACTAGCTAGCTAAGTCCCCGTCGACAACAATTTCCGTGCACTAAATCATCATATTGACTTGTCGTCATCATCATCATTATAATCATTATCATCGTTATCATCGCAGTCATTGTCTCCAGCAGCGCCAGCCAGTCATCGCGCGCCATTGCGTGGTCGCCTCGTCTCGTTCCGGCTGCACACTTGAACTGGCTCAAGTCAAATTGCCAATTTGTGGACGCCACGCGGCTTCGACGCCAAATTCGCCGACTCCCGTCTCCCAATAATTGTGCGTTACGGAGATGCAACAGCAGCAACAGCAGCAACAGCAGCAAACGGACACAGCATTACATCAACTTCGGTACGATGGGTCGCGAATGTTTAGATTTGTTTATAACTAACATATTGTAAAAATGTTTTTATTTTTTCTGAAAGTAAGTCTACCTCGCAATAAACTTAAATATGCCTCAAGGTCAAACATAAAAATAAAACCATGAGAAATCTTGGAAGTAAATCAGGATTAATAAAATCTTTAAAATCTGATTAAAAGCAAATCTTCTTTGAAAAAAAATTTCATGTGATAATAATTGATAGTGGTAACAAGAGGAAATAGAAATATTTTCATATTATAAAATAAAAGCTACAGCAAAAATAAATTATTAAAGTAGGAAAAGATTCATTTTTTTTTTATATAGGCAAATATTTTCTCAAGCTTAATAAAGCTTTAACTATTAAGACAAAATTTGTTTATAACATTTCTGAAACTATTTTATTATTTCCCTCGAGCTATTGTTTTTCGATCCCATTGTCCCATTGTCGGCTTGAAGAATTAAGCTACTGCTGAACCTCTGTTTTGCAGCCTCAAAAACTTTGAGCTCTGTGAACAACTTCTATACACTATAACTCTGCTTCCTGTTGTTGCTGTTGTGCTGTTGCTGGTGTGCACAGGTCCCACAAACAACAGCAACAACAACAGCAACAACAATACTAATAAGCAACAGCAGCTGGGTGCAACTTTTTGACATTTACAATTGCAGGCGTAATAAAAGTTGCATGTTGTTGTTGTTTTTGTTGCTGTTGCTGCCACACTGATGCTCTGGGGGCAGCAGCAGCAGCAAAATTGTCAGCTCGTTAGGGGCTTAAGTGTTGTTGTTTCTATTATAAAAATCAACAGGGCATAATTATTTGCCATCAGAATTGCTGTTGCACACACCCACATACTCTCCCACCCACTTTGGTGTATTGAAATTAATTAATTAAATTATGAACTAGTTAGTAGCACGTACAGCTAAGCATGCATCATGCGGCATTTTAGTCAGACAGTTCGTCAAGCATTGCGAATGCAACAAAAGCTGCATAGAAAATGACAACAACTGTCAGCGACTAGTTGTTGCAACACACACACACACACACACACACACTTGTACACATACTGATGGGATTTGCGTAGTCGTTATTGGCTTCGGTCGCCTTTTGTTTTGCATTTTCACAAAATGGGTCAAACCCCAAAAACAATCTGTCCAAATGTCCACTTTGTGTCCCCCGCAATGAACCCGGGCCACTAATTAAGTGGGCGTGGCCCACATACACTTGTAATGTGTGTGTATTTGTGCTTGTGTGTGTGTGTGTGTGTGTGTTGTGCATGATTGCACGGCAACGCGGTTTTCCATTATGTGCCTCATCCTGGTCAAAAGTGGTTGTTGTTGTTGTTGTCTGTTGTGTTTTATTCGCGACCCTGACAGGGCTTTTGATTGAGCCCCGCAACACGTCAGCCGGCTGTCAAGTATACGCAATGTGACCGCATGCCACTCTCATGCTCTATTGGCATCAGGCAGCAGCAGAGCTCAACCCTCTTCCCCCGCTTGTAATTAAACTATAAAGGAGCGACCGTTAAACCATTGCCGTGCTGCTGCTGCTGGTGCTGCCGCTTCAATGCTTCAATGCCTCAATGTCCTCGTTGTCCACTAAACATTTATGCTGTGCAAATTTATAGAGCCTGCTACAAAATCCTTCAGAGCACAAAAGCTGCGAACATCCATTGTAATGCTAAAAGCAATGCGACATTTGAGGTTGGCGTTAAGAGTTTGAAAAGCTGAAGAATATTATCTATTAAGAACTTCCCTGCATCGAAGTCCTTCTATACAACGAAATCATTTTCAGAACACTGCAATTTGGCTCAATAGCAACACACATCTATAATACGAACGTGAAGTAAATATAGTTTTGATGGAATTTGACTGCAATTTAAAGCACATATTCATTATGAAAACCAAAAAAATAAAGTATATAAAAACTATGCAAGCAATCTTCTCTGAAAACTCATTTAAAGAATTGAAACTGAGGAAAATTGTATGTAATCTTACAAAACATTATTAAAATATTTTTTGAGTATTTTTTAGAATATTTTTGCAATAGAAATGAACTCATTTCCTGTATTTCTGCAATTACAACTTATTTCATGGACCATTATAATTTTTCGTCGATTTTTTGAAGCCCTTATTTAATCGACAAAGTTTTAAGTCAACCCTCTTGCTTGTAGGCGTTGACCCAATGGACAGTCAAATGGATGAGCAGTCAGCGGGGCAGCCACGCACACATATGTCATTCAACAAAAGGAGCCAAAGACTCCACCCCCCTCCCCCCACACCATACCTCTGCTCGCCACCCTACTGTTCTTTCTATATGATATATACAACGATTGTTGTTGTTGTTGTTTTTTGTAATGCCTTGTCCCAGATTGTTTATTATCAACTGGGAGCGATAAAAGTGTCCTGGCCTTATTGTATGTCATTTATATTTGGCTATAGTAGTTATTGTACCTTTTTTTCTCTTCTCTTCTTCTTCTATTGTTATTGTTGTTGTTGTTGTAACCATTGTGTGTGTGTGTTTGGGACAAGATTTTATTCTAGCTTGCTTGTCAACACAAAATGGACATGTATCAATTAATCTTTTGCTCTGTCACTGGGAGCCACAACAGTTGTTGTTGCCTTGTTTGTGTCCTATGTATCCTTATCCCATATCCCACACCCATATCCCATTCCTATTGCCGCATCTCCTATCAAAATTCAATGTGCATACCACAAGCGCACGCTTCGCCATGGCAATTTGTTTGATGGCGCTGCGTGTGCCTTGTCTCTGGCCCCCGCTTGTAGTTGGGCAACCATTAAAGGTCATGAACATAAATTACGTGTAAGTCAGTCAGTCGACGCTGGCATATATATATAAATTCCCAGACACCTACACACCAACACACACACATACGAACACTTATGCACATATTTTACATGCCACAAGTGCAACAGAAATAATTATTTAATACTCCTTGCCACTTTCATGTGATAACTCATCAAAGTTTAATGCTCGACAAATATCACAAAGAAAAAGCAACAAAAAAAATTCGTGAGTTTTCCTTGTTTCCCAACTCTCTGGTCTTTAACCCCTCCTCCTTCGTTCACTAACATATTGTACAATATTTGGGTACTGTTGGCCCTGTTGACACGTACTTGGTTAAAAGGAAAATGACGAGCATATTGATTAGGTTGCGTGCTCGCTTTTGATACGCTTGTAAACCAACTTGCAGATCCATAGATAGATGACTGATACGATTAGATAACATGCTTTTAACTCTCCCAAAACACACTCACACACACACACACACACTTGGCCAGCAGTTTTTTTTCTTCTTGGGTTTTGAATTGACAATTGCCAGCATTAGACCAAAAATTTGGTTATGCTGGCTTGCACACAGCCCCAAATTTGTCATGGAACAAGAGTTTTTTTTTTTGTTGTTACATTCGAAAAGTAAACGATGAAATTCTTAGGAATTATTTAAAATACATTTTGTTGCAGCTTTTCTTTAAGAGTGTAGAACAAGAGGTTAAAAGTAAGCTTCTACGAACTGAATTTGTTTATAGTTAAAAAATTTCTTCATAATTTAAGATGGGTTGGGAGCGAAAAGTTTAAGAAAGGGTTTTGAAATCTTTAAAGGAAGTTTATGTCTGATGTATCTTAACATTTAGCTGAATATTTCCTTCAAATAATATTATAGAATGATGTCGCAGACAGAAGAGGTTAAGGAACCTTAAGAATCGAACTATTTCAACCCAAAGTTCCCACATTTGTTGTTAATTTGTGGAAAAGCAACTTCTTTACAAAGTAAAAGCAAACATGTTAAGTGAAAATAAATGCAATTATTGCCACCTGTATCGAGTGTTGAGTGACACATCCTGGACACAAAAAAAGAGGCACGCACTCAGGAATACACATTTCTGAAGGGTTTTTCACACTTTATGCCATACATAATAAATCCATCAAAAAAATACTTCATATGCTTATCATAAAATAATACGTCATTATTTGGGTACCCTTTTCTTTTATTTTTGTTGTTTTCTGTTCTGTTCTGGACAGCGGGTTTCAGTTTCCTAATAATTTGATTTTTATCATGCTGCAGCAATTATATCATTTTCATAGTGAAACAAAAATACATAACGCATGCATTTTATTCATATCATTATAGATAATTTCTTCATTAGAAACATGAAGTTTTTCCTAGAGGGGAGGAGGAATAGAAACCGAAACCGAATATTATTTATTTTCAACCTGTCAGAAATTGTGACAAGTTCTTATCGTTGTGCCTGGGATCTAGAAAAAAATATATATTTATATATGTATGACAGTTTTTCCATGGAAAGGAAACGAAAATTTCTCGTTGCGTTTCGTTTCGAGGGGATTTTTAATTGCAAAGTTAAAAACAACAAGCGGCTTAGACAAGTTAGCAGTCAGTCAATGCGATTAGCGGCTTGCCCGATGCGATTTTCATATTTTTGCAGCTTACACAAATATGTATACACGAAAAATTCCAGCGAAACTTTGAAGCAAACAAGCGAGAGCGTCCGAGAGAGAGAGAACGAGACAAGTTGAAGCGAGGACAAAGACGAACCTGTTCTAATCGGATGCAGCTCGGTTGCACTTGAAAGGATTTGACCATGCTGTTGACGCTCTGACAAAAGCCCATTAAAGGATAAGCGAAACTGCTGCGACAGGCAGCTGCATAAATCCCTCAATTCCTCAGGCTCGTTGATGTTTGTTTGTCCAAGCCAGGCAAAAATCCTGCACCGAGTTTTAAAGTAGTTGAAGCTAGACGGTAGAATGAAGAACGCATTGTAATGCTATTAGGGGTTTAGCGTGACGCGACACCTTTTTTGCGTGGGCAACGATTATCGATCAAAGCCGCAAATACAATGTACAATGCACAGGTAACAAAGAGAATGGAACTGTTATTCATCAGTAGATAAAGCCATAAAGCGTACACTCGTGCCTTAGTGTAGGTTAAGACTCATCCTAACTCATCTTTCTTTTGCATACCCTGTACGTAGAGAGTGTTGAGAAAAGGGTGTATCAAGATAGCTTAGAGGAACTTCTTATAAAGTTATGTCTTCGAGCTTAGGTAATGTGGCTTATTCTCATTACTTAAGTTCTTACCATAATACAGGGTATCTTGTACTTCACCTATCCTTCTACTTGTCAATTTGTTACTGTCCACATATTTTGACAAGTGCGTGTTTATTGTTATTATTGTCTTCTCGTGTGTACCTGCCATCGAATATATATACTTTTCTTTTATTTCCCATTTCGAACCCGTACCAAAATGAAGAGATTTTCACAAGTTTCATGCAGCAGGGCTGTATTATATAACAATTAGGTTATGTAAACCCAATCCCCAAACCTAACCTCAATTAGCGTCTTTTTTCTGGTTTGCTTAAGCAATTTACGCAGCTCAAAGTTCTAAGTTTTTGTTCTCAGTTCTTAAGTTTCGAGATTCTCATAACATTTGCCATATGCTCTAATTATTTCGGTTATCTTTTTGTTGTGGAGCCAATTGTTCATTTAATTTGTTAATTATTTTTTGGGTTGAGTGTAACTAATGTCGTTCATTTGCTGTGGTTTTTCGTTCAAGAAGAATTTACCACAAACACATTGCGTGGGTCAATGTCAGAAACAAACGAACAAACAAACCAAATGCCGCAACAGAGTTGATGTTAGTTGCAAGCATTGCTTCGCTCGCCCCTTTCCCATTTGCCCCCCGTCTCTTGTCACTTTTCACACGCACCTGTTTCAATTCTATTCTTTGTGGTGTAATTGCCACGCTTTGTGGCATATAATCATTTAATTGTGCTAATCAAATTTGTGTAAGAGTTTGTTTGACTTTTGATTGCATCATTTAGCAGTCGGGCAAAATGAAATCATAACAAAAGTCAGATAAAATCGACGCCCGTTAAGGTCTTAATTATAATTTCGGAACGAAAATATGTTATAAGAGAATATATTTCTTTAATGTTTATCACTTTAAAGTATCTTTATTATGAGCAATAATTATATAAATGGTTTTAATTCGTTTAAAATATGTTCAAAAATCAATTGTTAACAGAACTTTTGTATAAAAATCGTTGAAAATGTTTTAGCTAACAAATAAATTTAATTAAGTCCTCTCAAATCATGAACTATGATCTCTTACTGCATTTACTTACATCTCTAACCTATTTACGTGATAATCCGCCTTGGTTTTAAATTCAAAATTTCAAAATTAAGTTTAGTCACATTCTAAAGACACTCGAAGGTATAATTACTACGAAACATTGAACGTGATTAAGACCCAACAAAAACCACCAACACCAACAACAACAATAACAACAGCCGAAAAGAGCTGAGTTGAGTAAGTAAAGTAAAAGTCAAGGAGAAAAGAATCACAGTTAAATTCCCAGGAAACCAAACTGAAACATCAAAAAACGTAAAATCTCTCTCAACTGGCAAAGGCCAAAAAACAGACAAAGTTAAAAGAGATAAAGTCATAAATAAAATTGAGAAGTGTGACCGTGTTGTGTTGGGCATAAGCCCAAAGAAATGCCATACCCTTCCTTTACTTCCCCCTCTAACCTTTAAACCCCTACACAACTCAAGCAGTTTTAGCCCAATTCATTCGCCTAGTGCAGCACGCATCCTTTTTACTTTTTGAGTGAAATTGCCCGAAATGTGGCTTGAAATGGGTTTTAGAGCCGAAGCAGGAAGCATTTGATTATTTTTTACGGCTCTTTGGGGCGGCCGCACGCTCGCAATTACAGGAAATAATTCGGTCAAGTAGAGACAGAAAGAGAGAGAGAGAGAGGGTGAGAGAAGAGAAATACATCAGATAAGGCGTGTGCGTAGCAAAGTGAAAAGATACACACACACAGCAGCCAGCCAGCCAGCCAGCCAGACAGCCATCTAGCCATAGATAACAATTGCGATAGTGAGTAAAAGATGTGAACGATGGCGACCCTATCCCACCGGGAGGGTCACGTATGGAATGGAGACTGTGAGAGTTACGGGATAACCCAAAAAAAAGAAAGAAGCTAGGAAGCGGTCCAAGCGTGAATGTCACGTAGCATTGCGAGAGCATTGTACAATGTCCGACCAGTGTAAATAAATAAATAAAAATATATATATATATAAGAGAAAGAGCTCTCTTTCTTACTGTATGTCTGTGTGTGTTTGTGTTAACCTGGACATTCACACGGCCAAAATATATATCAACGATAATTTATGTGCGTGCTGACATACGGGACCCGGCTCCAACCCCAATTCCAACTTCCAACTTCTGGCCAGCTCCAGTTGCAGTTGCTTCTACCTGACACAACAACAAAAACAACAACAACAACATGAACATGGCAGTAGCTTGTATGCTTTGTTAACAATTTAATGGCATAAACATTATGATTTCTGTTATTTCAATAAAACGACAACAACGCACAGCAAGGCGACAACATGGCAGCAACACAGCAGCCAACCCAACCCAATCATATCAGGGCACTGAGAGAAATGAGCAGGTAGCTTTTGACAGACGTTTTCAAACTGAATCTTCTTCATTTCTCTGGGTGTATATGTGTTTATCTTATCAGCTTGGGGTTTTCATGTGCTCTTTGTGCTTGTTGGAAACTGAGCGTAAGCGATGCGCACTCAAAGATAAACCTTGCCTTGCATTTGATGATGAACCACAGGCAGGCAGCACCACCACCGAGCAGAGCAGAGCAGAGCGTTGAAATATTTATACGAGTAGTGTTGGACGCACTGCGAAAATTATTATGCGTAACACGTTCGGTTTGTTGGCTTTTTCGGCTACGGCGACGTCAACGTCGACAGAGAGCACAGTGAAGCCCCGCAGCAGGCGGTCAAAAATGTTAACAAGCGCAATTTGAACGCCTCACAGTACACACACAAAGTATGGCAAGAAGGTGGAAAGTAGAAGAGGGGGGGGGGGGGGGGGTTATTGGTAGACCCACTGAGATTCGATACCCGTCGCTTTGCGCTCCTTCTTGTACTTGATGGTTTTTGTTTTGTTTTTTGTTGTGTGTGCAATTGATTTTTGATGGCTGATAAATATAGTTATGAATACGTTAACTGACCATCGAATGGGGCAGAGATTGTTGCTTCTCTTGCTGTTGTTGTTGTTATTGTTGCAGTTTTGATAGAAATGATTTTCGTCGCGGTCTTTGCCATCTCTCATAATTATTCCGGGTCGAGGCAGTGGCCCACTGGGCCTCAGTTATCATTTATCTGATGAGTTTTTAATTAATTTTTAACCGATTCGATTTTTTTGTTCGATGCTGTCCTTTGTTTGCCGTTATCGACACGAGCGGGATTTTTTTTTGTTGCAGTAAAGAAAAGTTCGTAAAATGTTAAATTCAATGATAAATTAATATCTTGTCGTAAATTTAAAGATAACTATAGAAATAACCTTAACACGTTATCGATTAATATCGATGTTGAACTTACAATAAAAAATAGTTATCAAGTTTAATAGTTTTTTCAATATTTTATTCTCATACTCCATTGTATTCAATTAAGGAAATCGATTATTATCGATAAATGACAACATTTTCGATAATCACCTAATTTGGTTCTCGAGATAATTAACGACATCTAACTGTTTTTCTAGCTACATGAAAGAAAAAAAAAACACTTACAGCTATAGCAAATTGTCTGCCACTCAAGTGCCTCAAATGAGCCACAAAAAGCGGAAATACGCCTCGTTGAAAGAACAGCAACAACAAAAACAACAACATTTAGCCATACATCATTAGCAACAACATTGAAGCGCAATTGGCAAAACGTCAAATGCAATTCGCGAGCTGTCAACAAGCCCAAGAATCGGACATCTAATGGCAAATGGACGCGTCCGTTTGAGGTGTTAATTTGCCAGGCTGATTGAGCCAAAGTTGTCGACGCGTCAAAGCCGAAAAAACGAAAAAAAAATTAAAAATACTTGTAGTTAACCGGTTGGACTTATAGCTAGATAGCTAGATAGATAGATGGATGGATGTGAGCATAAAAATTTATCATAGACAGAAGAGAGACTTAAAAGACTGAATGCTGATTGGAGTTGGGGATTGAAAAAGGCTTTGGGTGGATTAAGACATAACAAGCTCTGTTTAAAGCCTTTCACAACGCGGATGGCCAATTTAATTACCACTTAAGAGCGTTCAATTCCCCCAGCTGCAACAACAACAACACCAACCACAACGCACGAACAAAAGTAACCAGACTCATTTGAGATTCGATTGCATTTCCTTTGTGCTTGCTGCGCCTGTCTAGTTGATCCGGTCGAGTCTTGGATGCACTGGCAATAAAAGTGTCAAAAGTAACACTCATGTTATATAAGACATCAACATTCGAGACGAGTACGACGACGACGACGACGAAGCGAACAAGCAAATCCCTCAACTATTAAACACAATAAAAACGAAGCAGCAGCAGCAAAACTGAAAAGCGATCGGAGCATCATCAGTTCCTGCGGGATTAGCCTCAAAGAGCAGAGCAGAGCAGCGCAGAGAGCCATAAAAACGCAAACAGTCAAAGAAGCATCGGTGATGGAGATTGGAGAGTCGAACATAAGGGTTACGACTACAGCTGGGGGTATAAATAAATAAAATTTCATCAATGTGTCGAACGTATGCGTCAATAACTTAAAGGATTAGGCAATCGGGCAGAGAAAGAACTGAACTGAACTCAACTCAAAATTAACTTTGGGCTTAAATCATAAAGCAGATCTTTTTTTTTTATTTAACTTGAAGAATGAAATGCATTTGACTGGCACACAAAGCAAATCACACAATTTAATGGCTGTTTTGTCGTTTTCGGTTAAGAAAAGAGAAGATGAAAACGATATTTGTTACTCTTTTCAATACGCTAACTTGGCCAAAGGGTATGGATACTTTGTTATGAGAGTGTTTCAAGAACTTCTTGAACAATATTGTTAGGGTATCTTAGTTTACAACATCTCTTTCTAACTTGGTTTTCTTGTGGGTTTCTTTTGCATTTCCGCTACGACATTGCCCTAAGTCCAATTTATTTGAACATTTAAAGGCCATAAACTATTTGTTGTTGAGTGTGGGGATTGCAGCTGTCATAATTTAAATTCATTAAATTTATACCAATAAAATGTCACAGCAAAAGCAAGTTTTTCTCTCTCTCATTTTCTTTCTCTGGGGATGGATAATTGCTTCCACGAATAACAATTAAAAATGCTTCTCAAGTAGTTGAGAGAATCGTTAGCAATCCACAAATCTAATAGACTTGAGACTGCACACTAAGCGAAAAGTTCGAGGAATTCTAGTTAAGATGCGATTGCGCACTTGCGATTAGATGAGTCTGAGAGCGTTACAGGTAATGCCCAGCATATGCTCAATGAAGCAATTTGTTATGACTCCAAAAATACTACGTGCGTTTGATATATTCTCCGTTTGTTTTTTTTCATTCTTTCTTTCTTTCTCTCGCCGGTCAAATTGTAATCTTGTAATCATCATCAACATCTTCTCACACGTCCCTGCCGACGGCCGAGAAAACGCACCGAAAATTAGTGCGGCAATTGCTTCTTCGGTGGTTTAGCAAAGACCCCGAATGGAGCAGTAACCAACACAAAAAAAAATTAGATTTATTAGGCATATGCCACAGAGATCTCTCGTGTACCGATTAAAGAGCCACGACCTAAACGTGTTGCGCATACGAAATCAGTTCATTCATAATATGGATTAGAGTACACAACAACTACATGGTATATGAAATTGGATTTATTTTAATACATGCCCCATTTTACTAATCTTCTAAGTGAATATGCCAATCAATTTGCTTCTGCAAAAACACATAATAATAAATAACATTTACTGAGCATCATTTCCAAGAGTGCTATAAAAATAAACTAAAGGGTGTTCGGGGAAATATATATATATATTTATTAAGATTTTATGTGTCTGTTGCAAAAATGCAAAATATATCAGCTTAAGACTCAAGCATATTTTTTTATATGTTGAGAGTCAACTTGAAAGGCTAAAACTGACATTTTATCGTCTCATACCTGTTGCTCTTTATGACTTATTCCATCTGTCGAGTTTTATAATTTATACTGACTACATAAAGCTACCAGAAGATCAGCTGTCGCTCCTTTTTTCTTTATTTTGCAACAGATCAGTGCTCATAAACACACAAACACACAATCAAGACACACACCCAATGCCCACACATTCCATATTAACATGCAAAAGGAAAACTTAATGAAAGACGATATTGAACATAGCGGCACTAAAAAATACCCTATAAAGAGTTTAAAGTAACTTTCCTATAACCTTGTCAAGCAGAAGTTTCTATACACTTGAAAGAATGAAAGACGATATTGAACATGGGTGGACTAAAAATACCCTTTTATGACTTAAAAGTAACTTTCCTATAACCTTGTCAAGCAGAAGTTTCTATTCACTTGAAAAGAAGACTATTGATTAGCATAGCGAGCAGAGTCGATATATCGTCTTGTTCAGGTCTTCTTTTTGTTGCAGTAAGATCATCTGCCAGATCGGATCGCAATATCATATAGCTGCTATACAAATGCAAGATATATAATGAATGCCAAGTAGGCAGATGGATACCTTTCTTTACTAGTTACACATAGTTCAGCTTCTAGAATAATACTTTATCTAAGCTACCGCTCCAAAATATACCATTAAGTATTCCCACCTAGACTAACACAACTTTTTACAGGGTATACTGTTATGGTATGGTTTGTGTTCGCTTCGATTGTCAGTCAGAATTGCGACCAAACTTAATTTACAATCGAGTGCAAAAAAAAGAAGAAAAATATGAAACGAAACGATATTCATTCATTTAGAGCAAACACCTGCAAGTTGCCTCCAACCTTACCTACAACCTGTGTGTGTGTGTGTGGTGCAGTGGTGCAGCGGTGCAGTGGTGCAGTATGTGGTGGTTGCATATTGAAATGCAGCAGCGTGTATGATTTTTGATTTATGATCTGTCACAAAAATAGCCAAGTCGCGCTACACCCTGCTACACTTCTAGGTGCAGCGACAGAGAGAGAGAGAGAGAGACACACAGAGCGAGAGAGAGAAAAAATGCGTGCAATAGCAAACAAAAATAATATGCGAAAAAATGCTGAAAGGCCACTGTAGAAGGATGGCAGTTAAAGATATTTACGATGCCCATAGCGCGTCCAAGTCAAAGTTATGCATAAAACTTTCTATAGAAGTTCTCAAGTTGTGTTGCGTTGTGTTGTGTGTGTGTGTGTTGTTGCTGCCTGGTTGACTCTGCTGCCATCATCCTGTGCTATCTTAACACGATCAAAGCCAGCCACAACAACAGAAGCAATCAATTTTCGTTGTTGTGATAGCCGCGGGTAGTCAGACAGCACCGGATCCCAAGTACCAAGCGCAAAAGCGCAAAAAAGAGAACCGTAGCCCCAACCCAACCCAACCCGACCATACTATATATATATGTTTGTATCTAAACACTGCAGGCGATGCGGCTGCTTAATAAATATGATAATGCAGTACAACAGACAGACAAACGGACAGACAAACAGACAAACGGACGGATGGATGGACGAAACGGACGTGGTCAGTTACCAAACAGGCTGCTCTACTAATTAATGTAACAACTACATGAGCAGTCGGTAAACTGAGCCAGCCAGACTAGAGTTTTCGATGTCTTCTTTTTTTTTGGTATTTCATTTTGTGTCTCAGCCTTAACCCTAATAATAATAAATAGTGTCAGGATTAATTGAATCGTTCGCACTTTGCCTGGGTTCCCATTTTTACCCCCTTTTGCCGGTTGCCTTTCGGTTCGGTCTCCCTCATGTCACACATGCTGCGACAAATGAAATATTGCCATTTTTCAACTTTGCAATTTATTATAAATTTATTTATGCCAAACCTGACTACACATTCCCCCCCTTCCTACCAACAACTATCTAGTGAAATTATATCACTTGCCTAACGACAACGAGCACATATTTATTAGAGTTCATTAAAGTGACAACTCTGGCATGATTTACGTACAATAACGTCAACAAAATTGGCAAAGAATAATGTATTTAAAGACAAGAACAAGTCACAATCAGTTGGGAATGAGTCGCTTGGAAACTAGCTACAAAAATAAACCAGAAGTGTGAGTAGAATGTATAATATATATTTTTCATTCTTCATTCAAATCCGTTCTGTAGTTGATGCGTGAAAGGGTATTTCTTGTCATTTACTTATTAATTTTAATACATGCTCGAAAAGCGAGCTGACTAATTAGAACGTCAACCAAATAAAAAGTTGATAAGACCTGGCTTAAGGCATTAAATTGGCATCAAAAAGGGGGAGAAATGCTTAGTCAAAAGTTGCGAACCATAATTCATATGTCAAAAGTAACCGTTAAGCTTTAAATGCGCTTAAAAACAACGTAAGCCAAATGACAAAAACAACTGCATGAATATTATAAGGTAAGGCAGTTAAAACAAAGTGCATCAAGTGTCTGTCTGTCTGCGTGTGTGTGTGTGAACAAACGAGGCACTCAACGCATTTCGCTTGCTTTGGCTCAGCTGATTGCTGCAGCGAATTGTTGCTAAGAGCAAAGAGAGAGAGAGAGAGAGAGACAGAGAGAGACAGCGGATCAGCTTCAAATGTAATCAGTGAGTCAGTGGGATGGGGTACTACTAGGGGAGAGGGGAGTATCGGTGTATCGGGGGCGCATCATCGTTGAGCATATGTGAAAATAATCGCAAGCCTGCGCATAAATAATGGACTCCAAGTGTCAAAGGGGCATATCATCAATTTGTTGTTGCCACAACCCCCCCCCCCCCCCACACACACACACACAAACACATACATTGTTATGTTTGTAGAATCCCCTCGTTTTACCAATACATATTTATTTTAAAAATAAAAACTTCACACTGAAACAATGGGCTGGCATTGAAGGAGCAGCAGCAACAACAACAACAACACAGCAGGCAGATTCTTCTTTTTTTTGGTTTCGTGTTCAAACAAATTCGCTGAGTGCTTAAGTGCTTCCGAAAGTGAAACAAATCTGTGACATGTGTTTCAGTTTCGCTTTGCGCCCCCCCCCATCCAACTCTCTGCCCCACCAGTCGCCCCTTCGCTAGCTGTAAATTTGCCTAAAGTGGCTCTCTCTCTCGCTCATCCAGTGAAGTCCAAAAGAACAAATCGGAAACTGCTGCAGCTCCCCAAAAACTGTAAACTTTAAATGCAAAGAAAAATGTGTCGCCTCCCCCCCTTTGTGTCCCTTTCTTCTTGCAACCTCTCCTATGCTTCACAAAACTTTGTTGCATTTTAATTCACAGTTTTTCTTTCTCCTCTCTGCATTTTTTTTTTGTTTTTTGTCGCGTCTTCTGCAACGCGTTCGCCTTTTTTAAGCGGATTCTGAATGCCGCTTCCGAAACAAAACAAAAAAAGCTCCAAAACAAAATTGGCTAAGAAATATTGCCGCAGTGAGGGTGAGAAGGGAAAGTGTAGGGATATGTAGGCACTTTCTCTGTGTCTCTGTTTCTCGCTGTGCCGCTCAGTTGTAATTTATGTGAGCTGCTTAGGGTGAAAAGCATTCAGAGAATGATATGTGAATGCGCCTACGAATTGAATGATGGCGTTTCGCTAGAAAAAACTATATTAACCAGACAACTGTTTTGTGTAAATAAAAGAAGTTTAACTTGGCTAATAAGCCACAAAGAGACAAGCAATTTAAGTTAAGGAAACTTAAAAGAAAAACTATAGCTCATGGATTATTGCAATGTTTAAGCTGTATTATTGAAAAGCTTCATTAAAATCAATTCAGTTGTTTGTGCGTGAAAGAGTAAGAAAACTTTATGATATTAAAATGATTCGTAACATTATTAAATTTACTCTTAACTTAAGTCTACTTTGAATATTTATAAATCCACAAGCCAGTCTGATTTATCTATTACATTCTATAAGTATTTGTTCACCCCCAAATAGTACTTAACCCCATCACACTTTACTGTATTTATTTACTTTGCTCTCCATTAGTTGCCAAGTGCATTATTTCAGTTTGAGTTCTTTAGCATTGACAAAATTATTCAGCTGTTGCCTAAAACCCTTAAAACCATCTCAATGCAGCTCTATTCAAAAATCGTTTGGGTTCAAAAATAAGTAAGAAAATCGAAAACAGACATAAAAGGACAGCACAAAAAAAAAGTGGAAACTGCTGCAATAACAAACAAGGCCAAACAATGTGTAAAGAACAAAGTCCGGGTCCAAATACAATTGGCTGTGGAGGGGGCTTAATGCCACAAATTGAGCAATTCTTGGCATATGTTTGGTATATCCTTTATTTCAAAATCTCTATCTCGCTCTTACGCTCTCTCTGTCTACGGCTAATGCAGCTATTTGAAAACTAATGAGTGGCATGGAGTAAAATGGGCAACACAAAAAAACAACAACAAACAAGCAAAAAAACAACGCAGGCGGCTGTCAGAAATCCGCTTACAGCGATGAGTTTGCTGCACCAAAGAGCTGAAAGAGAGAGGGAGTGAGAGAGAGGGAGTGCGAGCAGCAGGCGAGTGCAAATGAATGCGCATTTGAAATTAAGCCCTAATCCTTTTACAATTGATGCTGTGCAGTCAGCCAGATACCTGTATATGCCACACACACATACATACACACACATATGTGAGTATTTATCAGTGTGTGTCCTTGCAAGGACAACTGACAACACAAACACACACGACGTTTGTTCATGTTCATGTTGTTGTTTTTTTCCTGGTCTAAAGCAATATGTTTGTGTGTTGCCAGAGCTTAGCTGGCAACAATGTGTTTTTACCAACTATCTATGCATGAATGTGTCCACATTATGTATGTGTGTGTGTTTGTATGTAGGTGTGAGGGGCACATTTGTTTTTTGGGTTTACGAAAGTCCTTTTTTGAGTTTAGCTAAGGTGAGCTGCATGTTGACCTACCGCGAGACCCGCACAAAAATAATAATAGCTAGTAAGGCAAATTTTATTATTATTATAGGGGAATAATTTATGTTTATCTGAGGTTTAAATGAGTTGAAAGGGGGAAAAAAACAAAGAGACGAGGCGTTTAAGCAAGTCAAAACAACTTAATAACCTGCGTTATGTCTAATGAGTTATGTGAAGGTTTAAGAAACAAACTGAATATCTATAAACTATACCGAAAAATCAATCTTCCACTTTTTCAATCAAACCTACCTCACATTTTTATTTCATTTGCAATTGGCTTTTCCTACTTTGCTTTTGTTCCACAATTAGATACTCAATTGATAGGAATACTTTTCTTCAAACAGATTTGCCACATCAAGAACTAAACTATCCTAACTATTAACAGCTAATCTGGCAGCTTTGAAATATTCCAAAGCCTAGATTATGTGTCTAAAAGATCAATGAACTTTAGTTTTCTTATATCTTAAATATCGACTGGCAACATCCTCGACTTACTCGACTTCCTATAAGTTCCACCTTTCCATATAGTTTGTCAAGCCTTTGTTTCACTCATCCGCCTATCTGGCAACACCAAACGATCCCCCCGTATACATAACTCACTCATATATACATAACGCACTCATTTGATCTTCAGCTCCCTGATACACCTCGTTAGTCGAATACAGTCAGAGAGCCAGACGACACATTGTCTGTCTGTGCAATATGACACAGCTGGCTGGCTTGTAGAAAGCACAGGCCGGGGGGAGGAGCAGCATTACTTGGTAGCAATTGAAAATCGAAAAGCGTTGCGAAATGTGCAAATGGCAGAATATTTGTATTGTATCTGTTGTGTTTGCTGCTGTTTTTCGAACATAAAACTCAACACATTGTACCTAAAAATCAAATAAGAAATTCGTTACAGGCCTAAATGCATGCAACGATGCACTTAATTTCCCAAACAGGATTTACGAGGTTGACACACATATTTAACATTTAACACACACGCACACACACACGAGACTCTATTGCTATCTCTTTCTATTGTTGTGTGTTGCGCGTCTGCGCAAAGGGAAACTGTGAAAAGCGCAAATCGCTTGTGACGAAACGAACAAAATTTTCAACGCTTGGCTGCCTTTAAGAACGCAAAGATGCAAAATGTGCTAATGAAATGTCCTTGTTTTGTGTGTGTGTGTGACAATGAAGAAGAACAAGAAGAACAAGAAGAGCTCCTAAATCTAGGCAGCTGCCTGTCTTCAATTGAGTGTGTGAGTGTTGTGTGTGTGTGGCATGTCGAATGATTCGAAAGAGAGAGGGAGGGAATGGATATTATTTCGTTTGATTGCATTTTCTTGTTGTTGTTGTTGTCGAGAGGTGGCATGTCTGTAATTTGTTGCATGCAATTGCATGCGTTGCAATTTGCTTCGACTCAGCCTCAAGTTGAAATGCTGTGCATTAATATTCAATTTTCCGAGTGTACTTAACTGCAACTTACAGCTAGAAGACGAGATGAGACTATGATTTGGTCTTGGACTACGGCTATGTATTAACAAACAACTGATGGATGCATCTGCCCCAATTAGTTGCAATTGTTGCAATTCGCCATGGGCTCAAGTGCCTCAACAACAACAACAACAACAGCGACTGCAGCAGCAACTCCTTGCTGTTTTTGACTATTAGCTCAAATTATGCGAGTCTATTTAATGTTGCAACAATCGCTCACGCAACATGTTAAATTAGTTGCTTAAGTGATGCAATATGAATGAATATGCTAGAATCTGCATACATGTGTATGTTTGTATATCTTGGCCAATTATGTTGGTTTTGGCCAAACAATTATCAAATTAACTAAGCGCAAGATTTGTGGATAGTTTCGTGAGAAAGTTGAGGTGATTAAATATTAAAAAATGAATATTTAGTTCGTTTAAAATAAACATATGTTAATTGTTATAAGTTCTAATGAACTTCTAGATATCGTTTTAGTATATTAAACTTCGTCTGCAAAAGAATTTGAATTACTATCTATTTCTCTAGAGATATCAATATTTTTTGAGATTGTGTTCTTACCAAGAACCTTTGGAAAGCATGGAAGAGCTAAGACCTTACATAATGCAGTTAACAAGAAAGATCGAAGACTCGAAGGGGTTTAATTAACATGGGAAACATAAGTATAAAGGATTTCTTACCTATTTATACCATATATTTGCTATTGATGTGGTTTCATGTTAGTTTCTACTCACAATCAGCTGTCATTGAGGACCAACAGCTGTGAAGGGTTCGTGTTTTCTATCCCAAGAGTGCTACTACAGTGGCTTAAAGTAGCTATAGCAGCTGGGGAATAACCTGGAAATGTGCTTTTGTTTTGTTTTTCATTCCAGGAGCAGCTGGCAGCTGGGCTACACCTGAGCAAGAAACCGCAAGATGCATAAACAACAGTTTAGTTGGCCATTAATTGTTAAACAAAGCAAAAGCAGCAGCAGAAGCAGGAGCAAGGACAAAACAGGACAACACAGCACGATTCAGTTGGAGAGTAGAAGAAAGAAATGCAATTTGGCGCAGCTTGATATTTGCTTTTTCGAACCAAAATATTTGCAACGTATGAGAGATGAGGCAGTGAAATGAGTTTGTCGCATGCCGCGTGCCAAATGCAATTCCCTGAAGCAGAGCAACAAAAGGATAACGGACTACCGAAACGGCAGCAGCAGCAGTAGCCTTGAAATTGCATTTTATGACTGGACATTAAGAGGCAGCAACTGCAATCAGAAGTCGAGAGTCAAGCGTGTTAAATTTTGACTGCACAAGCCAAAGTTGACATTTTCCAAGCTACTAACTAGGCACCCTCTCTCTCTCTCTCTCTCACTCTCTCTCTCTCGCTGTTGCCATGCGCATGCGTAGCAAATCGGGATACGTGTGTCCAGTTTCAGTTCAGCTTCAGTATGTTGCACGCGCGCACAAAAGCGCATACCTTTAGTCACAGCAAATTATGACAAGGATGGGAAGGGCAGCAAATCTCAGCCAGAACAGGCAACTAAGGGACACAGATCACCTTGGGCCTGGGCCATTTAACTATTTTATGTTGAACACCCACCTAGGTAGCCTTATTGTCCCTTGGGTAACAAAAAAGCGTGAAGAATTCTAGCTGCCAGCTAGACAAATGTCACGTGTTCTTAAGTTAAATGTTGCATTCAAAAAGGGACAATTGTTAAGAAGCGTATCAAAAGTTGGAATGATCAGTAAGAATAAGCATTAAAAGTGATGATGGAGATGGAGAGGTAGAGGAAGAAGGAGATGCGGTAAAAAATAAATTAAAACTGTCTTAATGAAGCATAAAGAAATGTTGTCTTCATGATTCGCTTAAAGTGCGATATGTATAGGAATTTACAAAATATTAATCGTTATGAGGAACAAGTTGAATAGTTTTTTGGAATATACCTTTATTGGCTTTAAATATGTCAAAAACTGTGTAAATAAAAGCTTTTCCACATTTCATTCATTACACGGCATATATTCAAAAGTTAACTCTTTTTTTTCTGGCGCAGCTTATGGCAAAGTAAAAAGTACGAACTACGCAAATGATGAAAAACTGAGAAACTTTTTTTTGTGGGACATAAAAACTGGGAAATAACAAACGTAAGCCAATGACAAAGGCAACCAAATAAAATTATGAAATGTTTAATGCAGCGCAACATGCAATGCAATTACACAAACACAGACACAAATACAGACACAGACACATAGAGACAGGAACAGAAACGAAACGGAAAGAGTTGGTAAAACTTGTGACAAAAGCGCGGAAAAGGCAGAACCGGAAAAGTTTTTTGCCTCTCGTCGCTCGTTGATGAAAAACCGTTTTGTGCGGGCTTAAGCCAATTTGTGCCAAACACAGCGGAAAAGCCAAAGCCAAAGCCAAAGGCAAAGGCAAAAAACAGAATCAGAAACTGATTTCGGCAATGTGAATCTGAATCTGAATCTGAATCAGAATCTACAGAACAACAAAGTCGACTTTGTGTGACAAACTTGCTCCAATTTCTGCCATCCAAATTAAAGTTACAATAAAGTTTTTCGTAGTCCCAACGAAAGAGAAAAGCACACAAATGCAGTCAGAGTCTTGCGATTAAAGCTTTGGTTTTTGTTATGGGAATCTTCAATTAGGATAAATTTGCTCGTTTGCTCGTAATTATTGGCAATTTCACGGCAATGAAATCGCAATGCGTGTAAAATTTAATATGATAACATTGCAGGTGGAATTTAACACAACAACAACATTCAACGCTTGCCCTTAATCTCTTGTTGCGTCTCTCTCTCTCTCACTCTCTTGCGGCAACAAGTTTATTGCACTTATTACGTTTATTTTGGGGCGTGCACCGCAATTTTTATATTAAAATGTATATATATAAATATATAGCATATGAAGCATTAAGGAAACTTGTTTGTAAGTGCCGCCACTTCAGTCTCATTGCGACCTTTTTCTTGGGGCAAGGTGTGAACGCGTCAATGTGGCAATGAAGGCACAGAAAGCCAAAGGCTCTAACCCAACAACAACAGCTGTTGCCTTCTTCTTCACGGTGTGCGCGTAATTAGACCTTTTTTTTGGCGTAATTAATAAATAAATAATGTAATGATAACAGTAAACGCTGCGTTAAGCATAATATTTATCAAGCAGAACGCTTTCTGTGAATGATTGAACAAAAAAGATACTCTAACAAATGCTTAAAGCTTTTTCAAGCATATACAATATTAAATAAAATTCTTAACATATTAAGAAATAATTATTAAAATATGCTTATTGAAAATAAACTTAATATAGCATTTTATTTGATGTCTTTGGATAATTTTTAAATAATAAAATTTTTCTATTATTGAAAACTTCTTATATTATTCAGTTTTCTTTATAGATTTCTTCAACTTTCTTGCAAGCAACAAATTGCTCAAAGAACATTATTTGATATCTTTAGATAGCATTCTTTCAGTATTTGCTTATTTGGCATTCCACACAGCTTTCTTGTCATTTCGTTCTTGACGCAACATAAAATGCTCTTGGAAACACTTTCTACTGATCCGCCACTTCAATTACAAACGTGGGAAACTCTCAACTGCCTTAAGAACTCTTCAAGAGTTGCAATATCTATGCGATTGTTCTGCCTGTCAAAATATTGAAGGCATTTCAACTCAAGAGAGAGAATGGTGTATCACAGAAAAAAAGCCGCTTGTCTTTTTACTGCTAACCGAAAAGGAAAAAAAAATCTAACAAAATTCGCAAACTCATTGCGGCGCACTTGTACATCAAAAAAGAGAAAGATAGAGGGAGAGAAGCGAGGAGCGAGAAGATGAAACAAATACCGAAAATAGTCTATAACAATCACAACTTCCCACCTTTATTAACTAATTTGCTAAGGTTGAACGAGACGAGCTGAACACAATTGAACAATGTGGCCAAAAATGTCAAATGTCTTCTAATTGCTACATGCGACAGCCACACACACACACACAGTTGAGATGGGGCAGAGATTGAGGCGGCGGTGGCGGTGGCGGCATCGACTTTCAAATACTATGTCACCTTAATACGATTTCCAAGTTCGAGAAAAAAACTTGTCAACGTCATCGTGTTTGGCTTTGCGTGTGGCATTCTCCTACTGTTCACTTTGTGCGTTTCCAATAGACAATGGAGAGCAGTGTGGCATGCAGCATCTTGGGAAAAATGTCGCACACGATGTCAATTGTGAAAGATTCCCTCCTCATTGCAGTAGTAGTAGTTGTAGTAGCATATTCTCCTGCTAATACTCATTGTCACCTGAGCATTGCTCTTTCGTTTTTGGCCTTTTGATCCTAGTTGTTATTGTTGTTCTGCCGCTCGATTTGCTTTCATCCGAAACTCATTTGGTTGCACTTGCGCATCCCTTAAGTGTTTTGCCAGCAGCCAGCTTCTCTCCATCTCTCTCTGTATTTCTACAGCTCTTTCTCTCTTATTCTCTTACATTGTTCTTTTGAGATCTTGTGCAATTGTTTGTGGTCAATTGCCAAAAATTTGTTTGAAAACGTCCGCCTATCGATGCCGCTTTAAAAGGCACACTTGCCTCCTTCTAATTTCAACACAATTCCATCCTTGCCACACACCATTGTGCCCGTCTGTGTGCGGTCCTTGGTCCGTGGTCCTGGGGTCATGGGAATGAATCGCTGCAGCTCAGAAAACACAGATTGCATTTTGGGCATCGACTTTGCATACACTTAAAACGCAGTATGCAGTCCAAGCAGCATCAGCTACTGACCTATGGATAACTTGTTGCACAGTGGCACAAGTCGTAACAGTAACAAACTTTCTACTTATGTTCTTTAAGGCTATCTTAAATCTTCTCTCTTCATACAGTTGCTCTTGTGAATAACTTGCCCCACTGTGCGAATCTTCACACACGCACTTTCAGCCACTGATGCCACTGGATGCTGAACTGTTTTGCATGATTGACTGTTTGACATAATGAAACGCATGCAGAAACAAGCAGCCAAGCAAGAACCAAGCATGGCCCAAAACAGAAAGAAAGAGAGAGGAAGAGAGCTTGCCATACAGCTCACGCTGCGTGTTGCATTTGTAGTAGTAATTGCTGTTGTTGTTGTTGCCACTAATCAAGTGCAATGTTGCTGAGATGTGTTGGCAGGGGGGGGGGGGGAGATTTGCCATTCTGTCATTCAGCAGGTTGCAGTATTGTGGTTGATTTTCTTTCATCAACGTAACTGCAGCAGCAACAACAACAACAAGATCAGCAACAGACGGCAAACAATGATTGCTATAGTTCTTGTTGTTGTTGGTCTTTTAATCAGTACGTGTACAGTTGCATAGAGTGAAGGAAAGAGAGAGAGAGAGAGAGAGAGAGAGAGAGAGAGAGTGGCCAGAATGTTGGTCAGGAGTCGAGTTGTTGGTTGGTGGCTAATGAAAATGAAAATCTGTGTCAATTTGCATTGGTTGCATATTGAACACAGAACTTGAAATCGAGTTTGATTTTGTTGAGTTGAAATTAACTGCAACTTGTTGGATGGTTGGATGGGCTGCTTGCTGCTGGGGTCAGGTGTAGAGGTAGCCAGCAGCCAGTTGTGCTCCCAACTTAAAGAAAAATATGAAAAAAAAACACTTCAAAGCATATGACAAGCAGTTTCTTACTGTCACTTCAAATGCTTGCTGCTGCTGCTGTGAGTTTCTGTGTGTGTGTGTGGGCTCAAAAGGCAGTTCCAGTTTTACTTTGAGTTCGGCAACGATTAAAAACAAACGCCCACCGTTTGTCAGGTCTTGAGACATGCATTTTGGCTTGCTTGTTGCTTTGCTCTCTGTATGCTGACACTCACAAGTGATGAAAGTGTTTCACAATCAAGAAAGACACACACAAGACAACTGACTGCCTGGCGGCAGCATCACAAGCTAAAATAGACACAGAACCGCATAGAACAAACGAAAGATTCACACAGACACACAAACATAGAAGACACCCACACACAACAGGACGCCGACATGTCTGAAGGAACCTACCCCTACCCCTACCCCTACGCTTAGATCCCTTCTTTTCGCAGGGCGTTACTAATTTGTGTCACACATTGCTGTTCATTTTGTTCGCCTCGCATTTGCTACACTTGTTACACGGTTCACACGCCAGTTGCCAGTTCCTTCTCAACATCTTCCGGCATTGCTTTCTTTGTTCCTTTCATGTATAGTTTTTTTTTGGCAATGATTTCGTTTTTTTGTTGTTGTTTTGCGGTAGGTCGACATCATCGATCGATCGAGTCGAGGCTCATTCATCAGACATGCCGACGCGCCGGGGCAGCACTAATTGCCCGATTCGTTACAAAAATGTGCGACTCTTAAAGCTATTCAGTTAGTCAGCGGTAGTTGGCGGTATCTATCTTTTGTGAAGATGTCTAACTGTGTGGGCGATCTACGACCAACCACATATTAAACATTCAAATAATCCCTACGCTCCGCTCCGTTCCAGCTGTGTTGCAAAAATCTCACTTTGTGTGAGGTTGTCTCAAGAATGATAGTTAAAGAAAGTATTCTTTCCTTTCTTAAATTAGTATTTTCTTGCTGTGCAACATCGAAATTTCAATCATTTTGTACCATTTTTGTTGATTTGATTTTGATTTAAGGCCAAGTTATGTAATCGCACATCGCATTTGCCTGAGAGTTAGACAACAATTTGAAAATAAGCTTTGAGGTAGTTAAAGTGCTACCTGCATCACCTTTCATCTCCCCTTCTCCAACCCACCGCCCTCCCTGCAACGCCCCCTTGTCTAATAACAGTTTGAATTGCCATTTTGTTAGGGGCTCAGGTTTCAGTACTTTTCATTGCCTCACCCACTCGAGCATCGAGCAATCGAGCATCAAGCATCGTTGCAATGTGATTTAATGTGCGTCTATGAACGCTTTTGGCCATGATTTGGCGTACGCCATTTAATCAGAGATATCGGCAACACCTGCCGTTTCAGTTGCAACAGCAAAAGCAATAGCAACAGCAACTTGCAACGCGCTGGCAGCTCCTGCAGCGGCAATAAACAGATAAAGAAGCACTCGAGATGCCCAGCACTTCCTGTTTTGTTGGCCAAGCAGCCATGGCCGAGACGAGGCGACCTGGTAGCCAGCTTATTGGCCTTGTCTTCGATGAAGTTGGCTTGCATGCGCCGTTTGGCTTAAATCAAAATCGATGCTGCAGTTAAAGTTGTTGCTGCCACAGTTGCAAGCTTGCTATTGCCGCTGCTGCTGCTGGCATAAAAAATTAATTAAGTTGACTTCTGGCATTGGCCATTGACCAAGGCAGCCAGACCCGTTGCTGGTCCTGGTCCTGGCCATCAATTGTAAGCGGAAGTCGTCTGTTTTCTTATATTTGGTTTTCCGCTGTTGTTGCATGGCTTTGCCAAGTGTGGAAATTATGAAAAATGATCAAGTACAGAACGACAACTAACGAGGCACAACGCCTCGCTTGCCCCCCCCCCCCACCCTTTCGAGGCGCCAACAAAAACAGGCACATAAGCTGCACATGTTGCAAGTACACAGTAAACAAATATGTTTAAGAACTACACATTGAAACCTTAAATCATAATAAATATGTTGCGTATGCATTAAAGATTTCATAACATATTTATCTGAACTTAGTACCAAATATTTTACTGTGTATTTGTCATCTAATTGATGAACAGTGCCGCCTACGCACTGTATATATATATATTTATGTATATATATTTGCATATTTACAAAGTAATTGATTAATTGCGCGTCATCGCCTTGATAAATGAACAATTTTCAGTTTGGTTCGGTTCAGCTCCGTTTAACAGCTGTGTGGTCGTTGTTCAGGTCAAACCCAATCCTCTCCCCTTAGGAATCTCTGCCTCTGCCACACACACACCTCAAACGCTGCAATCAGTTTTTTGGTATGCAATGAAAATGCTGAAAATGTCAACTGTCTGGGGTATCCGTATCGTGTATCTTGTATCTTTTGTCTTGTATCTGCGCACCAAGCCACATAGCCACAACAGTCAGCAACAAAAAATTCTGTCCGCTAAACTGTCACTGACAATTGGGCATGTGATATGACTGACAGTTGAAATTGATTTTGGGATGGAGGGAAAAAAAATAAAACCGCTTAGCTTTAGATTACAACACATTAACAGGCTGTGTCTATGGGGCACAATTCAAGAAGGGGCTTGGCTTGCCACACAATATCCCCCAAGACAGTTGCAACAAACGTCTTAGCCAAACAATTGATTGGCTCAGTTACTTTTGAGTAATATTTTTTTCTTTTCGCTGACAAAGGCATTTTTGAAGATTAATAGAAGTTAAGCATGCAATCAATAAGTGTAAAAAAAATTGTGAAAAATATTTTGTTTTATTTATGAAAGTATATTTTTGGGCTACATACAGAAGAAATTACCTTCAAAAGAATTTTTCGGATTTTTGAAAACACCACAAAATAAGTTTTACACTTAACTCCATTAACACTTAAATAGAGCATGTTTAAAGACCTTCCCTACTCAAGTACTGAAGTTGATATCGTTAATCAAATCGAAAAGGCTTATTTCCCTACCCCGCCAAAAAACCAAAGTGCTTTCGCTTGTTTGCTTAATCTTATCGCTTATGTGAAACAAAGTATAATACAAGTTTAATGGGTTTGTCTTTGAGCGAGCTCAGCTGCTTGCCCCGCAATTCATTCATTCACGAAAGTAAAACTTGTGTGTAATAAAAATTAAAATCAAATTCGATTTTTATGATGGACACCGCCACGCGTTGCATGCAGCATACAATCACACATGCTTAGATGAACAAACAAGTCCGCCAACTTTGTCCATTTTTGGGGAGCATTTTAAAGAACGTAAAATGATTTTTTAAAGCCATCATTAACATTATCGCTGGGATAACACTGATAAGAGTCAGAGATATAGAGTTCGAGAGCATTGGGAGGTCGTCAAACACTTTTTTATTCTCTTGAACAACTTTCCATTGACGCCCCAGCGAGCAGAGTTTGGTTTTTTATGGACTTGAATTAAACGCGATTTTTGTGTTTTTGTGGTTGTTTGAAATTTGGTTGTTTAATTAAAAGTTAAATCAGGTTAAGTACTAAACAAAAGCGCAACATGAATTCGTTGGGCCTGGCCAAAAGTCAAACAGCTGACTGCTATTAAAATCGCATAAATCTCTAGACCAGGCCTACATAGCCCAAATAAAAATTTATTAGTTTCTGAACAACTTAAACAATTCATAAAACTAAGCAACAAATTTTTTGATTGCATAGTTTTTAACTAGATTTATTTCTGGTAAAAATATAATTGAGTCAAGCAACGCGAATTGGCATTTGGCATTAGATTTTCTTTTTGGCCACAGCTGCTAATTATGCTCGCTGCCAGTTGGCCAACACACAGCTGTTAAAAAGCCTACTCATTTCGGTTTCGGCCCGAATCCAATTTGAGATGCGTGTCAAACTTGTCGCTGCTTGGTGTTCTGGAACGAAATTTTGCCAGCAGGACAACAAAAATTCCTGAGCGTGAAAATCTTTTTTTTGGTGCACACACACAAACACACACACACGAACCTATTCACATTGTGCGTGTTGGAAAAATTCAAGTGTGAAAATTGCTTATGTTTCGGCATTCGCATCTGCAAAATGTGTCTAAAGAAAACCTAATGAAAAAAAAACCTCAGCAATCATCATAGAAATTTCGATACACAGTTTTGGCACCGTAAATTTTCCTAATGGGATTATGTTGGACCAAAAAAATATGCTAAAGGTGCAGGAGATTTGAAGTAGAAGATGGTAAGTGCAGCAGTTTTGGAATATTTCTTACTTTTGAATACTTTTCTATTATATTTGTTAAAGCTTCAGCTTCAGATAAAACAAAATTTTTAGCGCATTTATGGATAAAGTAGTTTAATATCTAACTGATTTAATAAATGACTTCATCAATGCAGCCTTTTATCTAGATTTAGATGTATTTTAATAGTTGAAATTACATTTAAAGCGCGCTTTTTGACCACTCAAAAATGGGTCAAACCATGCGGTCGCCGCGGCGCGGCGTCAAACAAATTTCATTATAATAGAGGCAGCAAAACAACATAAATAATAGTAATAATAATTATTATGGCGGTCAGGTAAGCGCCAGAGATATGGACCACACCTTCCAGCACGTTTCAACGTAATTGCAAAAATAATAATACAATGCACAATGGAGAGAGAGAGCGGGAAAGAGAGAGGGAGAGAGAGATTTTTGTGATTTAACAAAGCGCTGAAAAGTGTATTAAACTATTCCATAATTCACATACCGTCACAGTTACAGGGAGTCACAGAGAGCAAAATGTTAATGAATACTCCCCGTTGCGTTAATGACTCAAAGCGTTGAAATCATTTGCATTCACTTTTTAGCATACAAAAACTCCGTATCATATTTGAATGCGAATTTATTGTCATGCCCAGAAACACACGAAAGTACACAAAACACAAAATAAAACAAAAAATAACACTCGTTGACGCATTCAATAAAAACAAGTTATTAATTTTCATATGCAACTAAAGTAAATGCCGAAAAAAAAAAAGAAAACTTCCAACTGAATCCATTAAAATTAAGCTTAAATTAATTGCAAGCTCAAATAACTCGTTTCAGTTTCTTTTTTCCTGTTGTAAAATGTTGACATACTAATTGAAAATTGAATTTCTACTATATCACGCACACCATATGGATGCTTGATATGCAGATTAAAGACCGTCCGCCCCTCTCTCTTTCTCTCGCTCCACCCACACTTTTTTGTGTGCGTGTGTGAAAAGTGGTTCAGTAGTACAAAGTTGACCAAGTGGAAAACTGGTTACGTTTGCAATTTTATTTTACTTCTTTCACGCCACACATATAATATTGTGTAAAAAAATGATATGCATATAGTTTTTATGTGTATGCCACACAATATGTAAAAGTCTAGATTGCAAAGTTAATTAAAAGCCAAAGGCAACTTTATGAAATCAACGCATAAAAATAATTGAGGTTGCTGATTAGTGTAAACGTTTTCAGCATTGTTGACAAATTGAATTAGATACATAAATTTGTATTAAGTCAAAATAAATGTAAATAAACTAATAATATTTTATACTTTTGATTTAAGTTGTAAAAAACCACAAGAACCAATAGCTTTCCTTTAAAAAAATAGGTTCAAATATGATTAACATTTTTTCCAATGAAATTGACACAAATAAATCATACATGGAATATTATTTACCTACCCAATTTCTTTTCCATAGTTTTACCGAAAAACACAAATTGAGAATAAATTGATTGACATTTAAAAAATTACAATATCAAATAAAAATGAACATTTTCCCGCAAAAACCTGTAAAAATTCGATCTATAATTAAAAAATTCCAAATCTTTTTATAAATCGGATACAAAATTGATTTTTGATGCAAGTTTAAGCCGACTAAAACTATAAAACTGCCTCCAAAATGCAATTTAAATGTTGAACGCAACTCTTAAATCATATACAGAGTACAGTTACAGATAAGATCTGCCAGTTTTGATTATGAGCTCAATATAATAACTCATTGGCAGGTCTCTGTGGTATTGGGCAATCTGGCCAGATGCAAATGCACATAAAAACTGCCATAATTTCCTGTTTTGCGGGGCGGAAAACTCAAAAATGTGCGAACACAACACACACACACAACACACAAGCACAATTAGCTTTAAACAGACCCAAAAACATGATCAATTATAGTGCGAAATGCGAGAAAAATTGCTGGCCCAAAAAAACAAATAGAGTTGGCGGGGGAGGTGAGGAGGTTAACCAATGGAAGTTGGTATGGGGAGGGGGGGGAGTTATTTGTGCGAGCTGCATTTGTTTAGATTGCGAATATGTAGAGGTTGGGGCGCGGCTCATGTGAGTAATTCATTTATGCCATTGGCTACAGAAGTTGTTGGTTGTTGGTAGTTGTTTGCTGACTGATTAATCGCGGCTAGTTACGAGCGGCAATTGCAAAATTAGCCATAGATAGCAACAAAAAAAAACTTGGCCAGCAGCAGCAGCAGCAAACTGTTTTCAACACCTACGTCAGCCGAACTGCTGCCAACAATGGCAATAACAAAAGCCAGACGCAAGCCATGTGAAACAATTATGCAAATGCAAATGCAAAACAATGTAGAGAAATCATTGCGAGACACAAATTAATTACCAACTGCAATATGTGTCCTAAAACAATACACACACACACACACACACACATGAAGGTTGCATGGTTGTGAGTGTGTGTGTGTGTGTGCGGGTGGAATATTTGCATCTTGTATTCTGTCACGCTAATGAGACAATTGCAATTGTTTTCGTTCGTTGCTGCTGCACACAAAACTTTCCAAATGTGTTTGTTTTGTGACTAACTTGTTTTTGGGGCTGTCATTAAGATGCGGTTTAGATTTGCTGTTAGTTGGTCGACGTACTTCCTGTAGCGGGCAACATGTGGCATTGCAAGCTTGACTACTTGCAACATGTTGACGTGAGCGCTGACTGACCCAATTCTCAACAAATAGCATTGTTATCGCCTTGTGGTAATGTGACATAAGGTGCAGGCAATTACACTGGATAACAAATCAGGACAATATTGGAGATATAGAATAGTGATGAACGTATAAAAATAGACTAAATCAATTAAGGAAAGAATGTAAGATGCTTAAATATTAATATTTTGTTTGAAAAAATTAAAATAAAATAATTTAATAATACTTGTAAAACATATTTGTGATATAAGACTTGAACTAACTTTACAGACTTCTCAAAAATATTTAAAATAAATTAAAAACATTTTTGAGGTACTTGAATATATATATTATTAAGAATTTTATGTTTTCTATCAATATCATTAACTTTTCTTCTTGTTCTTGAACACAATAAATGTATTCAACCAATGTAACACAGTTATGAAGTCTTTCGTCATTATTGTTCATCATTATGTTGCACTTTTAAATACAGTCTTGAAAATATACAAGAAAACAAAAAACCTGCTGATTAGTGCAATCACAGGCACATGATTATAGGTAGAAATGAGAGTTGTAGTCGTACGTAAGTATCTGTTCCTTGACGTTTGCATCTTAATTGTGCTGCGAAAGTGTTGCTGCTTGTTGCACTTGTTAATGTTGCTATTGTAAATTGAGCTGCCACATTGGCTGTTTGTGTTGCCGGAGTGTCTGGCTTAGTTAGCCAACTGTCATCATTATCATTATTATTATTTGTTTGTGGCCAATATGCATTTAGAGTTGAACATGCGTGCTGAGTTTGAGGTTGGGGCATTGATATCCAGTTAGAAGGGGGGCTAAGACTTAATCGGCATCTCACCATATATATATATATATATATATATATATATATTGTTTGACCAGTTTGCTGCTGGCTTGCAGGCTGCATGTGGCACGCAATTGTTATTGTCTGTGGCATATCCTTGGCCATTGAACTTGCTACAATATGTTGTGAGTTTCGTGACAGTCTTCGTCGTCGTCGTCATCGTTACTCATAATAGTTGTAGTCAAAGTCATCATCAATGCTTGTTGTTTATATTGCTTTGGGTTCGACATTCTTTAACCATTTTCGAGACCTTTTTGGTCAGCAATTGATGTCGTCGTCGTCGTCGTCGCGTTGACGTCTTAATTTTCTTGTGGCTGCCTCGGCGACGTCAAGTTGCCAAAGCACTTGAAATGGAAAAACTCCATCACCTAAGACTGTGGCATCATCATCAACATTGTTGTGTAGAGACTCTCGTCACTGAAAGACTTCCAACTTGCCACTTCATATAGATGCATGTTGCACGTGAGTGTGTGTGTGTGTGTGTGTGTGTGCACTTGACGTCGTCTGCGTGGCAACGAGCATTGGGTGTTTTTGGTTACTTCTTACCATTAATTGCAATTGCGTGTCCAAAAGCTTTGCCAGCTAGCATTGTTTATTTTTTTGAGGGTTTCGTGCTGCTGCTGCTGCCGATCTTTGTCTCTGTCCCCGTCTCCGTTTCCACTGCCAATGATGCATTTTTGGCCTACGCTTTGTGTAAATAAACATTGATCTTGAAAAATTATATTTACTCAACTCATCATCACAACGGAACGGAACGGAACGGAACTCAACGGAACGCATCCCATCAGTCACTGTTTTCTTTGCTGATTGCTTTGTGTCTTGGGTTGTTGACGCTTTTTTTTTATATTGCACTTCTCTTCATATTCTTTTTTTTTTGCAAGGTGTTAATATTTGCTTATTAAACACGAGAAGTTTTTTCTTTGTTTTTCTTTTTTGGATTGTGATGAGCTTTGTGTAAATAAAGCGTATGCTTAATGAGCCCAATCACGTTAATTTCTTGTACAAATATTGAGCTGGACACAGCTCGTGCGTTAAGCTCTCAACTCTTGGGACAGGTGCTTGGAGCTGAACAAAGGGATAATGAACTGATCATATACTATATATATATATATATAATTGTGTGTGACTAAGCGAAAAATGCAAGGCAAATATCACAGCTAAATATGTGTATTGAAAATATTTGCAAAGCAGTAAAGGAAAAAGGAAATAAACTAATGAAAGATAAATTGAAAAATTGTTGCAATGCCACGCAGCTTAAATCATCAAATACATATTTTCTATTATCAATAATGCTCCTCAGAGGCAGACATCAGGCCTTAACTCAATAAGCCGTTAAAGCTTTATGGCCACAAAAATTTCACACATAAATGGCCAAAACGAAGTGGAATTCGTTCCAAGGGCGTTGCAGCCACAACACATCTTTTTCAGCGTTGTTGTGATTGCTGTTGTTGTAATCAAAGCCCACTGACTAACTAACCAGCAACAGCAACAACAGCAACACTAACAACTCTAACATTGATCTTGTCCGTCAGCAACAAAAAGCTGTAGAACTATCGAAATACCAAGTTTTCGGTTCGTTTTTTTTCTGTTTTGTGGGCCGTCTAAAGCACGTGAGCGAGCAACAGACACCCCCAAAACGTAACCTGCAACTTGTTGCACCAACTACAGCAACAGCAACAACAACAGACGTTGCAACGTCATTGAAGTGGAAAAATCACTTCCGCGTATGTGACCAAAGCGAAGAACAGCAGTCAAAAGAATATTTTTGCGCGCTAGCAACAAAAATTTGTCTAGAAAAATGTTTGGAGGTTATTTTTTGGTTATTTCTTTTTCACTTTGGCACTGCAATTTGGCGCGCAGGCAAAATGTAATGCGAATTTAAAATGTTGTCGATGTTAATCTATTAATTATAGCGTTGAGCTAACGGCAGCCCAAAAGGTGTTGAGTGAACCAACACCAAAAAAAAAAAAAAAAATAGAGCTGAAGTTCGGCTTAGAGTTTTAGATATTTTCTTTCCTTTTTTGGCACACGCACATATAATCCGACTATATTGTAAGGCTTTGCAATTTCCTAGAACCGTTTGGTTATGTTTTTTATATATTAATTGAACGTAGTAACTTTTTAAGTTGTTGCTATTTCCTTAACATATTATTCATATTTTTTTTTTCTAGCTTAAATACATTTATAAGAATATTACCATATTCAAATTGCTTTTGATATAAACTAGTGGCGTATATATATATATATTTTTTTTTTTAAATTTCTCATCTAAAGCATATTAAAGTGTTCGGTGCCAAAGAAGCTGGCCCGTTTTACTCGTTTCTAACTGTTAAGAGTTACGCCCCACAGCAACACCTAGACCAGCACAGCACAATCTACAAACAGCTATGGTAACAGCAAACGGGCAACAGCAAACGGGCAACGGCAAGAACGGCAGAACAGCATCAGCAACACCCCGGCAACAACTTGTCTAGCAACATGGCCAAGCAAATTAAGTTGGCACTCTTTAATAAGATGATGATGGTTCGGCTTTGATATATCAGCGCGCATCGCATCGCTTCTTGCTCTCCTCTCTCTCTCTCTTTGTCTCTTGTCTCTTTCAGTCTGGCCAGCGTGCCGGGGCGTTGCAGCAACAACATAGCCAACAAAAAGGTGTCGTGCGCGTTTCTGTTGTTGTTTCTGCTGTTGTTGTTGTGGATGTTGCTGCAGTGTGGCGAACGGCATTGACAGATTGCAACTGAGCGTGAAAATAGTTCCCATGTCTGGGCTAGTTGGCTATTTTTCCTAACTATATTTCTTTTTCTACACTTTTTTTCATCTTCTTCTTTTTATTCTCTTCTAATGCGCGTTGCTTACTTGCCGTTATTGCTGCTGCTGCTGTTGCTGACCAGCAACCAAAGTTGTTGTTAGTGTTGTTGCCTGGCAGTCATTATATGGAATTTTTGGATATATCATCTTTTGGCTGTTTTTTTTTTTGTTTTTTGGCTCTGACTGACTGGCTTACATGCAACACGAAGCGTTTTGTCCAACCCCCCACAACTCGTTCTCCCTTTGCAACCCCAACGCTTTAGCCAGCGGTTAATTTTTGTGTTTTCTTCAGCAGTTGCTGCTGCTGCTGCTGCTGTTGCTGCTGTTGTTGCTGCTTGGTGGACACGTCTGCCAAAATGTTTCGTTTTATTCTGTTTCGGCAACACACACAGAGCCCAAGTACTTTTGCTATCATTGCAATTTATCACGAAACGTCGGCGCGGCGGTCCTTTTTGCAACAACTAAAGTCTTGCCTCTTGCCTCTCTTGCCACCATCACATCAACTGATGAGGCTTGTGTGAGAAGTGTGCGTACGTGTTGCTGATGCGCCGCTGCTGATGTTGTTGCCGTCGTCGTCGTCATCAGCAACAGCAACAGCAACAACAACTCGTTTGCTAGCTGCTGCCCACTAACAAGCATTCGCCACTAATCATAAAAATTATGAGGTCGTTGTTATTGTTGTTGTTGTTGCCAGTGTGGCCATTTGACACATTTTCAAAGCGCATGTTTTGAGCTATGCTAAAAATAATTGCAAAAATCAATTACGCTTATCAGTCAGTTGCTGGGGTCAAGCTAGTCAACACCAACACACACACACACACAGGGAGATTATTGAGTATGTCTCAAGTGTCTTACACGTGGGATAGAATATAAAATTGTATCTTTACAACAGTGAGGCAACAGTGAGGCAACCAAAGAATGTGTTTGGGGCTTGGCATGTGATAAGCAAAATATTGATTAGAGAGAATATTAATGAATGGTCCAGCTACAATAGTCGTTCTGTATGTTAATGCATCTTGCACCACTGTGCATTGATAATTTATGCTACGCATCAGTTACCATACTTTATAC
Source organism: Scaptomyza tumidula (assembly GCA_035044465.1). Classification (NCBI taxonomy): domain Eukaryota; kingdom Metazoa; phylum Arthropoda; class Insecta; order Diptera; family Drosophilidae; genus Scaptomyza; species Scaptomyza tumidula. Next base: position 17,843,858 of record JAWNNW010000444.1, read on the forward strand.
GCATTCAGATAGTGAACTCATTCTCATTCTCGTTGCCATTTGCCATTCTCGATCTCAGTCTCAGTTTTAGTCTCAGTTTTAGTCTCATTCGCATATTCATTTTGTAGATTGTGTGTTGGTCGCGAAACTTAACTCGATTTCATTTCCTTATCATTATCACCTTGGCCCCTTGGAACACGGACAGCCACACACAGAAACGGACAGCCAGCCAGCCACTCCTTGGGCTCATCGTTCGTTTGTTGGGGAAATGGAGATACCGAAACGTTGGATTGTGTTAACTGTGGACGAGCATCTTTTGGGTCTGTTTTGGCTGCACTTGGCTTATCTGCATTTGGCCTTAACGTAATTCAACATTTAATCTTGTCTCGGCTCTTAAGTGTCTGCCACAATTTACGCGCTAAACCCAATGGCTTGGCTCTTATCCCAGCCAGCAGCTTCCAAGGTTGGCTGCACTTGATTTGTTGCCAGCGCTTTTAAGCCCGTAACGGCGAGATTCGCTTTGCAAAATGGCTGCTAGTTTTACACTTGTTACACTTGCTGCGCTTGCCACTTGCAACAGGTACTTTTTCTATATCTATATATATATATACATATATATATTCAAAAGGATATTAGAAAAGGGCACGCGCCATTGCCAGATTTATGACCCATTGAATGCTCTATCCTTGGCCACGCTGCAACCTTTCCGACTAAGTCAAAACGTCAGTTCGACTCGAGCATGACAAATTTGCCTAAAACCAGGATTTTTACCTGACTTTCTCCTCTCCTCTCCAGCCAGGCTCATTTACGCGTCGCGACACACGCTGCCCAGGAGGAAAGTTGCCGTAGTTTATCTTTCACTTCCCCTCTCTCTCTTTCTGAAAATTCTCGAAAAAAAAACTTTTCCAAATAATATTTTGTAGTCAATTGAATATATTTATGGTGCGCTTCACGCCGTGCAATTGGTCAAGGTCGACTAACTGACTGACTGAATGACTAACTGAGTGAGTGAGTGAGTGTTGAGCGCGTGTTTAGGTAGCGTGAACAATTGTACGCAACGTGGCAGACATCAATGTGTTGCCACCTCTTGTTTGAAGTGGACTTTTTCCCGCCCCTCAAACGAACTAACTCCCAACATACATACACAGTGAGAAATTGATGTTAGGTTTCCTACAAACAGATTTCATTTGGTGGCGCTTGTTTCTTGCCGTGTACTTTAATGGTAGCTGAAGTTGCACTTTGCATATGGCATTGAAATTTATGACACTTTCATCAAAGCAATGTGAAGAGCGCCTACGATGATGAAAATTGATGATTATTATGATTATGAACAACATAATGATGATGTTGTTCATTATTACGTTTTACACTTGCTTGCAAGGCCCACGCAGCAATAGCTACAAAATTAGTTTGGACTCTTGCCGCACAGCAAATGTTTACACATGGGCTGGAAAGGAAATCACAAAAGTAGCATTGAAAGGGGGGAGGGGGGGAGATAGTTTCCCACTCTCTTTGGGTGGGTGTTGCAGCACATAAACTACCATAAAATGTATATAAGAGGGGAGGGCGAAGAGAGAGAGTGGTTGGAGCACACACGCTGTGTGCAAGTTGTTTAACGGCTGCCGATGACGATGCCACTGCCACATTTGCCACTGCCACCGTCACTGCCACACATTTGACAAATGCAACCGCCAACAATGACGCAGTTGGTGGTGCATTTCTTTCGGCATTTTTCTTTAAAAATAAATTTATGTGATGATATTTCTACGTATTGGGCCGCAGCAGCTTCAGCTTTAGCATCGCAACAGCATCATCATCATTGGTTTCATCTTCAATGAATTTGTAGTCCAGTTTTTTGTTTGCGGCTGCTGTCGTTGAACTTCTTACGAACTAATTGCAAACCAAAAAAACTAAGTAAAAACTTTCGAGAAGAAAGTGATTGACTTAAAGGATACTGCGTGGAAAAGCTTTAACTTCAACCACTTCAAAATGCCAAAAGTTAAGTAGGAATATTTGTATACAATAAAAATCGAAATTTCGTTGCCCATCCAGTATTGAAGATCATCAAGATAGTTTAAACACTAACTATATTGATATACCCTACTCAAAATAATATTCAATGAGCAACAAGCAGAATCCTCAAAAGCGATGCCGCATTTGACTTTTGTGTTCCCATTTTAATGGTCGCATCAACGTAACGCTTTTTGGCCTTAAATTTCGATCTAATGAAGTTTAATGCGCACATTTGCCATAAATTATGAGCGACGCACAAGAAAAAAAAACGAAACTTCTTCCTTTTGTTGTGCACAACAACATTGCATTTGGTTCCAAGCCGAAAGCCTTGGCTTTGTATCCGAAAAACAACCCAAGGCAAAATGAAAGTCGTTCAGTTTATGACCAGAGGCCAAAGGTTTGGTTTGGCTTGTTTCGGTTTGGTCTTCTTTCGGTTTTTATTATGCGTTTTTAATATTATTTTCACATTTTTTTTCTTCTTTATTATTATTATGATTGTTATACCAAAATTATGGCAGATTTTGCATAACAATAAAGCGGATATCGGTCAGTATTTAAAGTAGAACTCTCGTTAGTTCGAAGTATAAGGCATTCAGAAGCCTGGTTTCTTGTTTATGAGTCACTAGACAGCAAGGCGACATGTTGGTTTTTCATTGAATGAATGGAAAACTAAGGTGCCGCCAGAAGAAAGAGTTCTCAATGAACACAGAAAGTATTCAAAAGGGCAAGGGAAAACTTTGTGGGGGAGACAAATAAAGATTTAATAGAACTTAATAAACATTTAACGGATCTATATCATTGTACTTGCTATGAATGTATGATAAATAAATTTTGTATATTTTGAACTTAGTAGAATTGTTTTAAATATTCATTTTATTGTCCATTCTTATTAAGAATGTAATCAGTTGTTTGCTCGTTCCTAATATTCTTTCCGTTCTACTTCCTAAAAGAAACGTTATCCAATCTATTGCCCACTTGTACAACCGCACTCTTAAATGAAAGCATTTGGTTTCAGATTATTTGTGGCCTCAATCCTCAAAGCGCAAGTGTCAAATGCTTAGCTCAGTCGACCACAAGTTGGGGTAAACAGCATATTTGTGGCACATACCATTTGATTCCTTTGTTTTTGGAATGTATTTTTTTTTGGCAAAACAAACATCTGTCGACAGCATGCAAAAGTTTTTAATGCAGCAAATGCCGAGAATTTTGTGTCACTTTTTTTTCTTCTTTCTATTTCCATTTCGATGTGACAAGAGAGCGTTGTGGGGCACGTACTAAGCTGACACAATGATGCAATCATCACGTGCAACACAGCAACATCAGGCACTTCTAGCATGTTGTTGTTGTGTTTTTTATTTGCCAGTTGTTGAAAATATGGCATAGAATAAGCATTGGACATTCGCAACGCTCGTTGCCAGCGTTTCATGATGAGGATTTTGGTCTGCGGCTGCTGTCTCTCTCTCTCCCTTTTCCCTTGTTGCTTGTGGTTTGTGTGTTAGATTACCACGAAAAAATGTTTTACTTTATATATATATATATATATATATATGGCTATTGAATATACAATAGTAAAGTAGAGAACCCTTTCAGATTTTAATTGTTCGCTGTTGTTGCTGCTGGCCAGCAGCTGCCATTTTGAGGCTTAACTTTACGTGACGGGGCCACACGCGCGCCTATTACAACTATTACAACTATTACACCATGAAGCAAGTTCTTCTTAGATAATAATAGCTTGAACAGTTGTTGTTTGTGTTTTTGTTGTTGTTGTTTGCTGAACCCAAGTAACCTCAACTCCAGCTGTGTGTAATTGTCAATGTAGACAGAAAAAATATAATCTTCGAATTTTTGTACAAAAAATAAAAATGGAAGCCTTCAAATTGACTGAGAAACTTCTTGACCAATTGATTTCGTTTCTTTTAAATTCGTTTAATAAAATTAAATACAAATATATATTAAAATTACTTGAAAAGCTTACTTTAACTACTTTAAATGTATAATAATTCAATTACCTTTTTTTGTTGTTATATTTGACTAATTAAGAACTTAAGGTTTTCTATTTTTCATATTTTCACCAGAATATATTCATATCCTATTGAATTATTTACACTGTTCTAATCTTGTTCACTCATTTTGTTGTGCAGTGCTATTTTTTATTGAAATGAGTGATGCATCTTTGGAGTGCATTGACTTGGCAATTAAAATTCTAGAGATATGCGATACATTAATTACTTGCTTCAATTGAAATGCAAATACCAACAAAAATCAACAACAAACAAACAAACAAACAAACGAAACAGAAAAGTAAGCAAAAATTCTATCCGCTTGTCTTGGCTGCAGCAGAAAAAAGCTTGCATGTCTGTGGCAAGTTAAGCATCTGCAGTTTGCTGCCTGATCCAGTAGAGAATATCCGTAGTAACTAGTAGTAGTACCGAGTACCAGTTTCGCCGCCGACTAGTTTCCAGGAAAGTCACGCGGCGGATGATTTACAACCAGAAGCAGAAGCCAAGCGTTTGTACTTCTTCTTCTTGTTCATCGTTTGGATGTTCTTCGTAGTTTTGCAGTCAAAACACAAAAAGTTGACACTTTATTGATGCTCATAAATTGCTCGACGTCTGGCAGCAATTAAAACAACAACATGTCCCCAAGGACATCGCAGCACACGCCCACTCGTTCGTTCGTTCGTTCGTTTCGGACTCTAGTGATTTGTTTACAGAGATTAGCGTGCGAAAAACTAGCAGCAACAACAAATTTCATATCAGGTGGATTTTTGGGCACAGGTAGAGAGGAAAACAATGTCAAAACTACGTTGAATTTATGTCGCTGCGATTTATGATGTGTTGCACAGAGAGAAAGAGAGAGAGAGAGCGAGAGAGAAATGGGATCAGAACACAGTTTGCCATATGCCGCACATTTTGAGGCAAGCGCGAGTTGTCCCTCAACGGCCGTTAGTTACGTAGAAATGAAAGTCGTATATTTTGCTGGGCAAAATATCTAAAAAGAGTAAACGGCGCATGCCGCATGCCTCATGCTGCTGCTGCTGCGCGGCATGCCTCTATTTGGGTTACGCCCATAGCGGCCTCAACTTTTCATACGCCTACCACCAGGCATACACATAAAAGATGGTAGCTCTTTGATTCTTCTCTGTGAGTCCTTTCGGTAGCATTCGCCTCTTTTTTGCTGCTGCTGCTGCTGGCCATAAATATTGAAATTTATGTAGTACAACAAACGAAGCAAGGGACTCGACTCGACCCAAACTTTATTAGTATTTATTTGGTATTGACATTGTCCGAGATTTTTTTTGGCTGGTTGTATTTTTTCATATTTTATTGGTTCAGCGAAAGAAATGTGTCCAACAAGAACAATGTTGTGAGCCGCAGATTTTTATGGCAACAAAGTCGGAGATTTAAGAAGATTCATGGTTCATAAGATATGAAGAGATTATAAGTTGGAAATAGGTTAAGATATATTGTCACTCTTTGATAATAAGATGGCTCAAAAGATGAAATGATCTTTTTAGAAAAACATTTATGGTTTTTAGATTTATGTTGTGAATCTGGAAATTGAATATCCTATTCATATTATATCTGTAAGAGTTTCTATTTGTGACTCCTTCACGCAGAAACTAATGAATTTAGTTGAATGAAACTTTCCAATAATATTGCTTATACATCAGAATAAGACAGAGAACTAATGGCAGAGACTGAAGTGAGAAGGTAGAATTCATTCATGCTGGGAATTCATTGTGCATACAGAGACTTTTGAGAGCTAGTTTATCATATATCAATTGATTGTCAACACATTTCAGTCATATCCATGTAACATAACAAATAATCACATTTAATATGCTAACAAAATTTGATATAGCTTCCGGTACACGCAAAATTTTGTATATAATATTTTGAGGTTGAAACTTTGTGTGTGCCGCCGACATCAACTAGGCCTAATCATTTGTCAAATGCATGTCATTTGAGCGGAAAACAATTTAACAACATTGAGGCAACAACAAACAGACAGACAAACAACAACAAACAAACTCGAGCAATCAACATAAATTTAAAGCGTAGTCAGCCAAAATGGTCCGAAAAATGCGCCCAAATGGCCATTTGGCCATTACGAAAAGTGAAAGTTAAATATGTATGCATGTATGTGCAACAAAACGGCGGACATACAACAACCGCCAACAACAGTAGAGTCTCTCCCCCTCCCCCTACCCCTCCTCCGCCGTCATGCACATTAAAAACCCAACACCCAACAAAAAATCCCCAAAAACCCAGGACACAGACTTTAGAGTCGGTTGTTCGGGCTCTCTGCTTGTAATTTTCCGATACAAAACTTTTATTACCATTGGTTTGTTTGGTTTTCTTTACAGTTGTTGCAATTGCTGGCTGGGTAGCTGGCTGGCTAGCTGGCTGCTTGTTGGCCATTTACCAAAAGATCGAAATGCAAATGGCTAAGACAAGCATTTGAGCATTTTGTTAGACAACGCTAGACATTTGTGGCCAAAATCAGGTTGCCAAGCTTAAGCTTCAAGCTCCATTCAGCTCTTGACCACATATGAGCCAAACCAACTACTTACTTACTAACGAACCCGAGCCCGAGCCCGAATCCCAACCCGCTCCAGTTATGTCAAAAATATAAAAGCGCGCCAAAGCCCCAAAGAAACATGAGGTAACCAGGTAGCCAGGTACCTTATTCGCATACTTCCAGAGTAGACAAGCTGGGCAGCTGGATGGGGGTTGGAGGGTAGGAGTGGGCTTGCAAGGGTGGCCAGCGGCTTGTAAAGCAAAGTGTTCAGCATGCAGCCCAAAAAAACGTATTGTCTATTTCTACATTCAAGATGGGTTCGATAAGTTTTGAAAGGAAAACAACAGAATTCGCAAAGGTTTATAATTGGAATATTTGTTGGATTTGTTTAAAAATATGTATAAAGAATGCATTGCATAAGTTTTTGAAGAAGTTTTTAAGGGGCACAAACGAATTGCAACAGTTTTAATCTTCCTAAAACACCTTCAATAAATAAATAAAATATATTATTTATAAAATATTTATTGATGATATTAAAAATCATATCAACTAAATTGCCATGCATTTTGTTTTAAGCACAACTTTACTTATTATATTATATCTTTTGTTGTCAAATCAAAAGGTTGTTTTCGTTATTTTGTTTTTTTTAAAGGCAATTCTCGTTTGCAGCCAACACAAATTGCAAGCCATAAATTTCGATGTATGTGCCAGGCAGCAAAAAAAAACAAGCTCAGAATTTGATTTGACATATCAATAATTTACGAGCCTAACATAAAATTATAGAGTGCATTTTGCAGGCAAGCAACAAGCATAACAACGAACGAACCAACCAAAACAACAACAACAAACACACCGGAACTGCTGCCGGCCGTAATTACAAGCACAAAATGTTGCCACGTAAAGTGTCGATCGATGTCGATGTCGATGGCGATGTCTTGACGTTGATTTCGATTTTCGATTTTTATAAAACCGAATGTTAGTTGTATGAAGTTGTCGGGTGAGGAAAAGAAACAGGAAAAAGCTGAGAAAGAAAGAAAAAATCCGAGCTTAGCCGCTCAATGAGTTGTCTAAGCCAGCGACAGACATGGCGTCGATTAAAATCGGTGTTACAATTTATGCAACTAAATTTTTACTCGATTTTTATCGGCAACAACAACTGCAAGACTCTGCATATTATTGCTGTTTGCCAGGATTTTTTTTTATTTTGGCCATTTTCGGTGGCTGCCGATTTGGTGGCGATTTATTGAGAAGGCGGCAACAACAAAAACCCAGTAGAAAATTTTGTAGATTTAAATGTATTTTGTGTGAGTTAATTTCAAATATTATATAACAAATATCTAGTAATATTTTTATCGATTTATTGGCTCATCATTTAGATAAGTTACATAAAGTTGTAATCAACAAATGAAAGACTTTTAAGGCAAAAAAAATAAACACATGTAAAACAAGAAAATGTTTTGGATGGTAATTTAATATTATATGGAAGATTAAAGCTGTTGGAATTTTTTTCTGAAGTTCAGCCTAATATCTAAGACAAATCAAAACGGATATTATTTAAGTTTCTTAGAAAAATTCAACTTAAATAATATATATTTATTTTGTATTAACATCTATATAGTTTTAAGCCACACAAAATCGTATTAAATGCCTAAGTCTCAAGCTACTTTTGGTTAAAAATATTGGGCTCCTGTTATATTAATATTATTTATAGCGAATTTCTCACTGGGTTAAATCGAACGTATAGTGTTTGCGTGTGTGTTTGTGTGTGTGTGTTCATGCAAAATGATTGCATTTGTGTGCTTTTATTAATAGAAATAAATCAAGTTTTGTGCACTGACATCAATTAGCTGCCGTTGTCGTTGTCGTTGCCACAAAACACAGCCACATACCGACCGTAGAGACCGTGGCATGCAGCAGCACTGGCGTCAGATACAAATGTATCTACAGCAGCCACCGCTGGCTTGTTTTGTGGCTAGCCACAGTGCTGTACATATGTACATAATATACACACACACACACACACGAGTATGTTAATAATTTGCAAAATGCATTTGTCTGGCGATAACAAGCAGCTGATAGCGCCAAGTTTCCCCTCCGTCCGTCCTGCCGACCGTCCACCTGGAAAAACTGTCAAACTGTTTCCCCGTTCTCGAAACGTTGCACGGCGCCTCATAAGGCATTGTTGTTGCTTGTTGTTCTTGCTTGGCAATTAGCGCGTCGAATTTAGTCTTATCGTTTATGGCTTATGAAGCTATCAGAGGCAGAGTCGAACAGAACCGAACATAACAGAACCGAACCGAACTGAACTGAACTGAACAGAAACCCCGAAACGTAGCCAGATATCGATGCTGCATGTCATAAGTCAGGCATATTGAAATCTGACTCTTACAGATACAAATGCAAATGCCTGCTGTGCGGTAATTTAATGTGTCTGTGTGTGTGTAATCAATGAAAAGAAGCTGCAGCCATTAGATAAAAATGCGTTGCTATAGATAATAACAGAATGAAACGAAACAGAAGACAAAAATAATAAGAACTTAAACGCAGCGATGCATCCGTTCGATAAGCTTTTCGGTTGAGGGCAATTCATAATTTTTGTGTTTTTTGTATTTTTGTGTTTGTTGTTGGTCTCCAAGAAGTCCAGAAAACTCAAGAACGCAACAATGTGTGGCGCAGGCGTAACTCGATACCGAAAGGCAACCCAAAGTCACATAAATTGCCAAGGCACTAAAAGAGAAACAACAACAAAAACAACACAGAAAAAAACGTATATATACCGAAAAACGCATATTTCTGTTTCATTTTTAATTTATATTTTGTTAATTTTTATATGAAGAGTTGACATTTTGGTCCAGTCTCGACTTTTTTGAGGATGTCGCGTCGCGTCGTCGCATCATTGTTGCTGTTGTTGTTGCTGTTATCGGCCGTTTAAGGCAACGCCGCTGGGAGCCACAGGCAGCCAAACAACCATTATGATAAATCATTTTTGTTTTTGTTGTTGCCTGGCATACTTTGCCTCTTTGGTGACCATATCCATAGCTTCACTAACTACTATAACTTTAAACTTATCACAACATTTCGCTTTTTTATTTATATTTATTTGATTATAGCATCAGGACTATCCTAACTACAACCTTTAGTTGAACCAAAATGGTTTTAAAAATCATAAATATTAAGGATAGTATTTATTAGAATCGATCTTCTCTATTACGAACTTCAGTATTATCAAATATTATATATAATGAATTCATTTTCAGAACATTGCAAATTGATTCAATCTTTTTTTCTGTTATGAAGTTTTTTTTTTCTCCCCTTGAGATTCGCCTTATGGAAGCTTGACTGTATTATAATATCAATATAAGGGAAGATGCGACATGCGAGCTCAAGTGTTCCCTCTTCTACCCCTTTAGCGCTTGCATAAGACCCATAAGACTATTCTCTTAGTTTCATAGGGGCAGCCGCTTTTGTGCTTTTCCCTGAACCACAATACGATTAAGGTTCTTTAAGGAGTCGCTCTCTCTATACAATCTTGCAAAAGTACTTAGTAAAGTTATTATTTATACTGAAACTTATTGTAACTCTTTAAATTTGAGTTACTTTCCAGGAGGTATACATGTTTGACACCAAAGACGAAGCGTATTTAGCTAATGATTAGGCCTTAACACAAACTTTATTTCGATCCTTTTAACTCTTCAATACGTTGACATTCATTGGCATTTTCAATTATGATATGCAATTTTATAGCCGCTTCAATCAAGTAAGCAATCCAGACACTTGCGGTTAAGTCTCGATTAGGCATATGACGTTCATCTTTAAAGGTTTTAAGAACCAAAGATTTGAGACAGTTTCGATTGTTCAACACGACAGGCAGACAGGCAGAAGCTTTAACATTTCGATTCAAAGCACATCCGAAAAAAAGAACAACAACAATATAAAACTGACTTTTTTGAATACCACTTTATGACTTTATGATTCATACAATAAAATGAGCAAAAAACGCACTGATAGCAATCGCAATGCCATAAAAAAAAAACTTAAAAACTGGGCGAATTGAAAAAAGGTAAAAATCAAGAAATTCATAAGTTGACTTTCTGCTGAAACATTTTATGTGCTTGCAGACGGACGAGATGTGCATTTAACGCTCCAGGCAGTCCGAATGCTCTCTCTCTCTCACACACACAAACTTGTTGACTGTATTCGTGTTGTTGTTATGGTTAACATAATATATATATATATATGTGTGATGCGTAATCAACAATGTGGCAGTTGACTGATTTGATCGGATACAAACTGTTTCAAACTGATTTGATCTGTCTGCCCCCATAGAAACCCAAGACATGTGTGTGTGTGCGTGTGTGTGTATGTATAGGGTGTTATAGATCGGTTAAGTGCCCCAGTCTTTTCCGTTTGGGTCCGTTGGTGTCGCACTTCACAACAGCGCTAATGTGACACTAAACTGATGTAAGAAAAAATCCGCTTAGCGGGGTATTAACAAAAGCAAACCACCAAAAATCAAACTAAATACCCAAAAAAAACTACAACAACAACAACAATGTCTATGATATGAAATTACAAACGCGCAAGAAGAAGCAGACGAGAAAAAATATTGTGTTTTTCGTGTGGCGAATATTAAATACGCTAAGAGTTAAAGGTTAGTTATAATCATTCAACTTCAGAAACATCAGATCTTTCCTGTAGAATAGAATGCAGGGAATGATAGCCTATTTGTAATTCTTAAATCCTTTCAGAAGTCTTTGTATGAAAGAGTAACTAACATACAAACCAGTAGGAAATACTCTGAGTAACTTTTTACTTCAAGACGAATACTTTTGTGTTATGTAGAAATGGGAAACAACCCTCTGAAAGAGTATAAGTTTAAAGAGTTTGCGATCAGCTTAAATGCCCACGAACAACGAAAAATGAAATCAAATTTCAAATAATTCAACAATAATAATCAAAATATTAAAACTCAAGGCTTCGCAAACGATGATCAAGGGGACGGAGAAAGAGTTGACAGTTATCGAGTTGTTTTGAGATATTTGTCAGGTGTCTAATTCGAATGTCAATGCCGCTGGCACACAGACACAGAGAAAGGGGCGAGAAAGAATCCCCCCTCCCCAAACTCGGCCGCATATGGAAAGAAGCCATCAAAGCCAACAACACCAACGCCGAAAATCAAAAAGATATTAAATAATTATGGCAGCAGCAGTAATTTTTTTCTTGAGATTTTCTTCTTTTTTTTTGTTTTCTGTATATATATATAGTAATTTCATCAAGCTCTCAAAAAAAAAAAACAAGTTTCGATCCAAAAGCAAAAGGAGCAACAGGTCCGAAAACTTCAGCATTTGACTCTTTGATCATCGATCAAGTTCGAGTGGTGCGTACTTCAATTATTCGTAATTTAAAAGAAATTAATGTCGTGCAAGAAATTACTTTTCGTTATTCAAGTTGGTAACCATAAAAAAGAAACACACACACACACATACAAGGGAAACATCATTTTAGCCCATGTTTTTTTGTGGAAGAGCATAATCATAATATTTATATTATTGGCACTAAATGCAGTTAACGCCCCAAAAAAAGAAAGAAGCAAGGAAAAAATAACCAAAAAGAAGAACAACTCTTATTTTATGAAAGTTATTTACTTTGTTTGGAGTCTTTTGTATGGTATTTTTATAGGTACAGTAAAGTTGCATTAGAATGTATTTAAATTTTGTACTCACCCGAAAGGATATGCGTAGATGCTTAGGAGATCTTTTGGTAATGATATTATCTAGCAGACTTTTAGATAGTTTGTTTGGTAGTCTCGTCGCATCTAGTTATGTATTCGAGAAATGTGAAATTGAATATGCTTAGAACTTTGCTGTATAATCGATAAACTGATTGCCCATAGCTATATGCCGCATTTCTACATCTGAAAAAATAATATAATTATTAAAATAATCATTTTAAAAGAATAACTCTTAAACTAATTGAAAAACTCTGCATATCCCTATTAATTCTTGTAAAAAAAATTCAAATTCTTATCGTATTATCAAAGTTTAACCCGTTTAAAAATGCATTTCATTTAAATATTGCCATAAAATAAACTCTTATTATATATTCACATATAAATTACAAGCAATTCTTCAAAAAGTGCGCCATGGGGCAATCGCACACATACTAAAACTAACCGTATCTCAATTTTAAGGCATGAGCCATGGCTCAGTGTCTGGGTCAATTGGTTTACTAAACTTTAGCGTGCTGCAGAAAAAGTTTCGGGACAAAGTAAAATAAAATAAAATAAAATAAAGAAGAAAAGAAAAGTATAACCCTCAATTATGATATATATTTTATGAGAGCACTTTAAAAAACCAATGGCAGACAGCTCTCAATTCAGTTCAGTTCAGTTGAGTTGACTTTCGAAGGAGCTCCAGCTTGTGTGTGTGTGTGTGATATTCCTTTGGGCACGAGCAGCACATATAACAATAAAATAAAGTGCAGTTAACACATGACTTGGCGCAAATAGTGTCACATTTTGATAAATGACACTCGTTTGTCAAACACAACACACACACCACACCAAACCACACCACACCACCGAGCCACACCACACATGAGAGTCAAGACAATGAGCCGCAAGTACAGAATATAAACTGCAGGAAGTATGCCAACACACAGACAAACACACACTTTCTGTAAGTGTGACCTCCAAAAGCCAAAGCACTAGATACCCTTTGACATTTGTTCAGATTTTTTAACACACAAACTTAATTTCTTATGTTAACTCAACAACAAAGTTGATTTAAAGATTCTGACACACATTTTGCATGTCACACTCATATGCATAACATCCTTTTGTTAGGGTATTTAATATATTGTTTAATCCTCTGTTAAGAGCATCTTCTGGCATGTTACGTAGCTCGTCAGGCATCAAGCTCCAAAAGGTGTTGGTTCGAACTTTAAGAAGATGACGCCCCGAAACAAAAAAAAGTAAACTGATGGCCCAAAACATTTGACGGATGGCCAAAAAGACAGGGCGAAGAAGGTGAGTGCGAGGGGTCGGGATATGAAACCGTTGTTGGATACGCTTGGGCCACGGGACAGCTTTATTATGTCTTAATTCAAACCCGAGGCGATTTAGGCGACAAGACCCTTTATTTTGCCTCGCACAGTGGGTCAACTTTCGTTTTGAAAACGCGGCGTTTGGGGAGGTGTGCTGACTGAAAATTGAATTTAATTTTGCGGTGTTTAATATTCTTTATTTAGGATGCGTGGGGGCGCGATTTCTTGTAATTTCTTAATCCAACACTGCACCCATAAAAAAAAACTGAGAGGAAGACGAAGAAGGAGGCTGAAGTGAGGCAAAAGTTATTCATTCTGGTGGTCCTCTCGCTCTCTCTGTGCATTGGCCTGGTTTGGGTGGGCGAGGCAGCTGCTGCTTCTTCTTCTTGGCCATTTCATCGTTTTACCGCTAGAATTTGAGCAAGGCGCGATCCTCGTCAGATTTTATTTAGTTTTCAGTTGGGTGTAACCATAAAGTTCACGCTTGCAGGCACTGAACAAAGTGAAATAACGTGTTTTTTTTGGTGGGCGTGGCTGGCAAGCGGGCCAAGACAGCAAGAAAGTAGGGGAAAGGAGGGGGGGAACTTTGCTTTTGTTGCATATTTTTGTGGCACAAATCAATGCAGTAGTCGAATGTAGGAAGCACACAAAAACAGCCTCAACAATAAGCCATTTGATAGTGTCAATAAATTTAAACATTAGCCCTTAAGTGTGTGTGTTAGGCAGCGGCGACACATGCGGCGTATGCGCAATGCGGCGGACGTGTTAAAAATAAACAGTTGTTAAATTGAGCATGCAACTAATCCCTAAGCTCCCGAGACACACACACACACACACATCACATGATAAATTATGACTTAAATCAGCTTTTGTACAATTTTCAACTCATCATCAAGCGACAAATGGACAAAAGCACACAGGTGAGAGCAGTTGTGTGTGTGTGTTGGTGTGTATGTGTTAGAAAAGGTGTCACATAGACAAACAAAAGACTAAATGGATAAAAATAATGATGTTGTTCGGTGCTGAGGCTGCTGCAGGCTATGCAAATGCTTGAATATTTAAGATGCAAAAGCGCTTAACTAAATGTTGAATGAAGAGCTATAAGGGAAATGAATAAAGAGTGGGGGGTTACGTGGGGGGGTTCGGGGTTGGCAGTCAAATGTGCAACATGATATGGCAAATGCTTAAGCTGTGGGTGGGAAGTAACCTACACGCAAAGAAACAAAGTGTGCTTTAAGAGAGTATTAATGTTACTTGAAACGCATTTCTTTCGGTGTAAAAATGCATCGTTGCTGTTTAAGCGAACAAAACGTTGCACATTTTGCGATGGCGGCAAACGACATAATTTAGATTTTTTACCATCTCCACCTCACTCACTCTCCCTCTCTCTCTCTCTCTCTCTCTCTCATGGTGGTGGTATGGCACTTGAGGTAAAAGCTAAAAAGAAAATTCGCCCAACGGTTCACGGTTGCTTTCCTGTCCATTGTCTGCCTGAATTAAGTGCAAACATTAGCAAGGCGCACAATGCCCAAAACGATATCTCGACGAAACGAACCCAACCCAGCTGATGAACATGATGATGATGATGGCGATGGCTGTTGTGGAAAGAAGAAGAAGCAGCAGTAGATGACGCGAAACATTGCTGATAATACCGCATAGACTTTACACCTAGCTAAAGGAAAATGGAACGTGATAAAGCTTTTTCAACTTGGCGTGCAAATGATTATCAATCATTTTGGGATTAAAATTCTTTGTGTTGTTTTGTCACACACACACACACACATACAAATGTATGTTGGGTCACACTCATATGGTGGTGTATGTGTGTGTGTGGGTCAAAGATATATCACATTGTATTCGAAGCTGTTGTCGTCATCAATAAAGTGTGATGGTATTTAGCATACAGCAACAACAACGCCAACGACAACGACGACGACGAACGAGAAAAAGTCTTTCTTTCAATGCTTTGCTTTGCCCTCGAAACAGTGCAGGTGTCCACAAGGTGGGGCACACACACAGTAGGGACAACTCAACGTTGCAGCAGCAGCAACGGGGCTAAAGTGTTGCCCTGACAATATTTTCTTGTTGCTCGATCTGTTTTACGTTTAGTTTTTCCTTTTGTTCTCATGTTTAAATATATATATATATATATATCTATTTTTTTTTCTGTATTTTTCTGTTGAACGATTCTCACGTTTGTTGTTACTCTGACAAGTGGATTTAGCGGCATTGATGTATGAGTTTAACAGATAGTTTCCACTCTTTGTTTCTTTGCTCAGCTTTGCAGCAGATCTTCGAGTCTGTTGCTTGTTGCATATGTTTAAAATTGAGTGATGCTGCTAATGGACCGTAATTAATATTGTGTTCAAAACTTTTTGTACAACATTTACCACTATTAAATCAGAGCGTAGCACTAAATTGATGTTGCCTTTTGCAAAATCAGGTGAATGGCACAAAATCTTTGTGTGTCAAATGAAAAATTGCTATGAATTTATTTGAATATTAAACAGCTTTTAAGCGAAGACAAAACCTGCAAGATGAGTTGATGCTTAAAGAAAAATGTTATATATATTAGGAAATAATTACAAAAAAAAAGTTTTGGTTGACTGCAGGGAAGTGCAAGGCCTTTTAAAAATGTAACAAATAAATGAATTAGTTTCAAGTTTCAAAATAAATAGTTTAAGTTTCTATCTGTTAAGGTTAAGATTCCACAGACCCTTCCCACATGTTTTTTCCCTTAACATTACTATAATCTAACTTCAAGTTAGTACCTTTTAACTATAAGTTATATATGCCAGGCACGTATTCGTATAAACCTAAGCTGCAGGGCCGCCATACTAAATGCAATTTTCAAGCCTAAGCTCTGCTAAGCTCATAGTCACAATTACAAGCTAAGATCTACAAAGAGTTTTTGTTATTGTTTTCACTGGCTTGTTACGTTTTTACGACACTTCTAATGAAGCGAGGCTTGTATTGTAGTTGTTGTAGTTAGAGGCCAAGGGAATAAAACTCAGTTGACACTGACCGACCGCAGACATAGAGAGATAGAGATAGAGCTAAAGAGATGACTATCTCAATATTTAGGTTGCCAAAGAAATAAAACGACGACAACAGCAAAGCAAAGCACTTGAGAATAAATCAAAAGATGCGAAAAGCGAGGCAAACAACAACGAACGAAAAAAACAAACAACAGGCGACACTTTTAGGCCTCGTAATGCTCTAAAAGGCTCGACAACAAACGCACAGAGGGAGAAACCGAAAAAGAGAGAGATCTAAGCGAAATGATAAATGTTCGCGTTTGTTCGTGTATCAAGTGTGAATTTTAAGTGAAAAACGTTACAAGATGTCTGTTTCTGTCTGGTGCTGGGAAATTGTTTTCTTGTAAGTTTCAGACAACGTTTTTTTTCTTGTAGTTTTTTTTGTATTTTTGGTTAATGTGATTTACGTGAGTGAGCGGGCGCAAAAAAACAATCAAGCTTAAACGAATGATTTTAATGCCAATAAATGATTTTAATTACAAACATCCAAAAAAAAAATAAGCTTGTTAAATGCTACCACAAAATATTGGGAAGAGAATAGGCTGCCGGTTTTTGAAATGCCATTTGCACGCTGCCACATAAAATCTACACATAAAAATAATGAGAATAGGAGGAATAAACGGAGTGTTAACCGAGTAAGGAGGGTCTAGTTAAAGAAGTCCGACTAGGAGATGCCCTAAGCCTTACACTTGACGTAAGTTGCAGAAATTGCCTGAACTTGCTTGATTCAACTTCAATCTTCGATATCTCCGGTGTTTCTAAATCGATTTTGATAAAACTTTTACAGATTATAAAAATTCTTTCTATGGTTTTATGAATTTTTGTTCAAGTTTTGTAAACGCAAGATATTAATGTTATCGATATCAAGTGTTTATCAAAATTCGTAAAGTTATCGATTATTTGAAACGAGCTTATTTTGATTATGATATTCAAGTTTTCTAAATGCAAGATATTAATGTTATCGATATCATGTGTATATCGAAAATCGAAAAAGTTATCGATTATTTGAAACAAGCCTGCTTTGATTATGATGTTCCAGTTTTAATGTTATCGATATCATGTGTATATCGAAAATCGAAAAAGTAATCGATTATTTGAAACGATCCTGTTTTGATTATGGTATAGAGGAGTTATACTTTAAATTTGAAGTCTCTAGCTCTTAAATTCCATGGCAGTCTTGGCTACATCAACTATTAATGCTGATCAAGACTATATATATGCTTTATGGGATCGGAGAATCTTCCTTTTGCCTGTTACATGCAATCGCACAACACATTTATACCCTTTTTTACCCATTTTCAATGGCTTCAGGGCATAAAAAAAACTATGCTTAAAATATATTTCTCGCTTACTTAAATTCCATATAATTCTTTTGGCCGATAGAACTAAACCGACAGAGTTGCCTCAGCCCTGTTGCCGTCTTAGCGGCATCGTTAAAAGTGCGAACTGTAAATCATGACAGTTTTTATAACCCGCTCAAACACACACACAAGCACACACACACATACATACATACCAGCTGGTATATGACCTGGGCTAGGTCTTACCTTCATTTAGTTTTACACCATTTAATTTTTTTAGGGCTACCTTTCGGTTTACCTGTTGCTTATATGTATTTCGATTTGTTTTTAACCAGGCGGAAATGTAGTTTTATTATTTTGCTAGAATTTGTATTTATTAAAACGAGATTTAAATTTAATGCGCTTTTTTAATGCGCCAAAGTTATAAACTTGAGACCATAACGATTCGCACCCGCTTCCTATCCTTTACTCACCCCTCAACTACACCGCCTAAATCTGACATAATCTCGGCCAAGACAAACTTTGCTTAAGCCCCAGCCATAAATCGATATAATAATTGCTTATGGAATCGTTCATTGCAGCAGCAGCTTTGTTTGGCCCTGGAGCTGTAAATGCGCTTGCTGAACACAGCTTAACTCTTACTATTAGACGGGCGAACATATTTATGAACTAATTTATAGATAGAAGTTGTGGGCCGACGTATTTTGCAGCTGAAATAAATATTGGAATTTATGTGTGACGTGCTGCATGGGATTAAATCAATGCTCAACAATACCCAACAGCTCTAATGTCTGCCACATGAAATATATTAAAATTGAACGTTTTTCAAACAGAATTGCTTTCAGGCCTGAGAAAATATAAAAAAATCATTTAAATCAAAGCTAAGGCCAGACATTTAAATACAGCAAAAAAAAATTTTTTTTTAGATGAGGAGTGAAAGAAATATTTTTTATATTCTATTCCTCTTTTTTAGACCTATTGGTAAAAACTATCTTTTTATAATATATCTAGCCAATTCTCTACACAATTTCACTTTGAACTAATTTGGCATACAAAACTCTTACGAAAACTTCTTAAGAAGCAGAACTAATTGATTTTAACACACTTGAAACTGTGGAACTTTAAACAGAGCAATGCCAGAAGTCAAAACAATGTATGTTCTACAAGAACTGGAAATCCTGTTACACTAAAACATATGTTTCATATAGTAAGGAACATAGTTTACAAAATGTTTAAAGCCAAAACGGGTTAAGACACGCCCAATGCATTAAAGTGCAGTTCAACAGCAATTGCAATCGACGAAACTGAGTCATAAACTGAGTCTCGGTTACAATTGTTTAGATGCACAGATGTGGCATTATGTGGCAATATGGCTCAAATGAAATGCACCGTTAGTTTGGTTTGGTTTTTGGCTTTTGGCTTTTATCAATTGTTCAATTGTTGAGTCGAACGCAAAGTATGACAAAGTGGGCAACATTAACGCTTTGTGTGCATCAAAAGACATGTAGAAAACCCGAAAAAATTATGACAATTTCATTCGAAGAACCACTTCGTCAATGTCAGGCGAGCTGACGGACGAGGCCCCAAAAGGCGGCCCCTTTATTTTTTCTTCCTAACCAGTTGGATAGCAAGTTCTGTAAAAGACTTGTCGTGTGTTTTTGTTTTGTTGTTTTGTTGATTTTTTTTTGTTTGTTACTTGATATATAACACAAAAGCCTTAAGCGGCTAAGAAATAATCTTACAAACTGAGAGAGAATGTCTAATTTGGTCAGCTTCTGGGAAAAAAAATATGAAAACTGATTACAGCTTGTAAAACATGAGCTGAATTTTTTTACATGTTGCGCAACTCTACATGAAAGCAATAAAAGCCAAGCTCAATGTGTGGTCTCAAAAGAATAAAAGCATTCATCAAATAAAACTATATCTTGATCATTATTATTTTTAAGTGCCATACGCAACTAATAGCTAGAAAGTTGTACAATAATCAATAGCAATTGCTTCATTTATCAATTTTTTACCACTGTGTACACTTACTCATAATATGCCAAAGTTGTCACTTTGCTTGCTTGTCGGCTACTTTTTGGTAACAGTCTTGGGCAACAACACTTCACAACAAAACGGCTCTCGAATGCCTTGCAGCTTCCCACAACAACAACAACAACAACACACTGTGTGTGTGTATGACTATCAAACTGTCAAAATTATGACATTTGAAATTTCACGTAACGTAACATAACCGGACAAGAAAGCTGCCACAGCGACCCCTTCAAACCCAAAAAACAATATATATATATATATATATATTTTTGAGTATATCCAAAGCCCAAAGCCACGAACCAAACCAAGTGTTTCAAGTGTCAAGCGCGTTGTTTGTTTGTCGGTTGGTGTTTCTTTTATTATGTTTGTTTTTTTTTTTTTGGTTTTCGGGTTACTTTGTTTTTGTTGGATATGAAATATTTTCAATTACAGTTCGTGCCAAAACGCAAAGAGATCAAATTGTTTGGGCACAGACGTGTTTGTCTGGATGTCAAGAGCGAAAAACCAACAACATCAACAACAACAACAAATCAAAATCATTATATGTGTACTTATTCAAATTGTTCAACATGAGTTCGTATGCCTCTGGTTACAATAACAGAAAAAACCACGCGACAAAATTCATTCGCCCAGACAACGAGAGCAACAACAAAAAATAAACATAACACACAATCTTTCAATGAATGAAACACGAATTTGATTACAGATCTTTTCAAGTTGTTGTTGTTTTTGTTGCCTATTTGGTACAATTGTTGGGCATGCAAAATAGTACATAGGAAATTTAGATTTCGCTTGCAGGCGAGTAATGAAATTGTGAATATGAAACCGTAGCAAAAGAGCACGAAATGAAATTTTCGAATTCGTTGATTTGGCGTCAAAACATTTTTGTATTTTTGTCATTTAATTGAAATTGAATGATTTTGCACTTTATTTCAACTTGGTTTCTCTATATACTACATATATACAATTTATTGGGTATGCATATTGGACATGGCTTATACAGTTGTGGCTAATGCAAATGCCACAAAATGTTGCTGATTCATTTTCGATATTCTAATGAAATTTATATTGATGTGTGTCTAAAATTACAGGATATCAATTTATGTAGAAATAATATTTGATATACAAATAAAATAAATAAATAAAAATATTTATATTTATGGGAAAAACTATATTTTGAATATGCAAATATGTTTATGCATTCAGGAAACATTCTTTGTGAAATTGGAACAATTATATGATTCTTCTGATAATCTTATAAATTATTTCGTTCGCCTAAATTTATTTTAAAAACTTTATTTTAACATTTTCGTATTTATTTTAAAGTGTCAACATGTTAAAATTTATGCAAAAAATCATTTGAATAAAATTTGTATAGAAAA
Organism: Scaptomyza tumidula; assembly: GCA_035044465.1. NCBI lineage: Eukaryota > Metazoa > Arthropoda > Insecta > Diptera > Drosophilidae > Scaptomyza > Scaptomyza tumidula. The sequence goes on from JAWNNW010000444.1 coordinate 17,865,176, forward strand.
CTTTTATCAGCTGCCTGTTATAAAATATCCATTTCAATACTAACACAGTTTAAACATTTCTATTGATATAATCGTAGATCTTCTTAACATTAGTTATTAAATTATTGTCAATTTTAACATTTGACAGCGCATACGACAGTCGATGTTGCCCACTTCCGTAATGGTTTTTGTTGTTGTTTGTGTTTTTGGTGATTTGGCCACTTTTGAAATTCGATATTGTCGAAATTTTTCGCTTTTCAAGCACATTGCGCGTGCTTTTTTGTCAGCGTAAAAATCAAGTGAACGACGCTCAAGACGAGGAAAAGGCCAAAAAGCTGTTAACTAGGCAGAAACCCAAAAAAACCGAAAAGAAAAGCAAAAAAATCAAACACTTCACTGGCTTCACACTGGCAACGGCAACGGCGCCAAAGCTGACAACGCAAAAATTCATACAGGCGAAAGGTGTTGCCTCCAAATTGGTTCATTGTGGCCAATATATATATATATACGAACGAACGAGGTTGCTAGAGGCGCCACCGGGCTTAGAGTGGGTTCAGGGGGTATCCCATTCAATTGATTTATTTGTTTGCGCACACACACACAAAATTTGCATAGACATAAGTGCAAAATAATTGATTAGAAAGTGGAGTGCGTAGTATATGAAGCTATGATTTTTTGCTGTGGTTACACTTTCGTTAGAAAGCAAAATGAAGACTCTGCATGATGATGATGTGGATGTGGATGATGATGATGAAGAAGAAGCCGCAAACATGACAAAAGTTCATATGTACGTGCATATTTTCTTAAGAATTTTCCAACAATTTGTTGTTATTGAAGTGTGGAAAAAAAAAAAACTTGAAATGAAATGGTATATTAAAAGCGACAGAGGCCGAACGAATGCGCAGCTGTCAAGCACTCGAAATGATTTTTCGTGGAAAAATTGTGTTTCAAATAAAAGTAAAAGAAAAGTAGAAGAAAACACTTTTCTCTCCTTCTGTCTCTTTCTGACTCTTCCAAGCACGCAGCAAAGTTCTCTGTTGTCGAAGGCCGATGCCGCTGCCATTGCCGAGTAGGCCAGTTTTCGACACTTCTACGCTGATGATGTTGAAGAGGAAGGAGAAGGAGAAGACCCAGAGACTAGCCAGCCACACAGTCTGGGCCAACTGGTTCGGGTCGGTCTAACAACAATTTGTTTTTCCCACTTATACTTTAACCTTTTTTTCTTTTCCTATCTTTCTTTCTTTTAGGCGGCATAATTTCGGCAACTGTATAAAGCCGAAAATATTTCGGGTGGCGAACAGGGGGGGAGCCGGCGAAACTTGTCACTTGCTTTTCTTATGAAATATGTACGTCAGCACACACACACACACTCATACACACAACACTTTCAAGTGGTTTGTCAGCAACATTTCAAACAAAGCGTCGGCAACTGCAATGACAGCATCTACTAGAAGAGAGAGGCACACAAAAAAAAACACTAAGAGAGATGGATGAAACGAAAAAAAAAGCTAGAAAAAGACTTGTTTGCATGCTCTAACGATGCTGTGAAGAAGCCAAACCGCTAGCTGAAGAGAGAACCGCTACATATTCGACATTTGAGTTTATTGTTTGACTAAAAAACGAAACGAAGAAAAAAAACTGCTGCAGCTCGTAAAGTTGTGTGAAATGCAAGCTAGGGATTTACTTAAGTTACTTTTCGACTGACCCAGCTTCTTCTAAGTTCTAAGTGCAAGCAAACCAATTTGAAGTAGAAGTAGAAGAAAAAGTGCAAAAGCAAATGTCTTAAAGGCCGCCCAAGACCAACAACAATTTAACATGACGCTGACAAATTTATATAGACAAGACAATTTTGTAACGTTCTAGAACGGTAAACACAAGGAGCGTAAGTGAGGAAGCTCAAGCAAAGACGCTTTAAAATATTGACGAAAAGATTGTTTGAGTTTTTCACATATGCAGAAAAGAACATTGAGAAGTTAAGCAAGAAAAATCCTTCTTTTATATATCTTACGATTTATTTAATCATAACTAAACCCAATATGATCCTTGAGATATGTATCTGCTAACATAACAGCGATAAGAAATGTGTTAAATAATATTTTTACCCTGACTTACATTTTATTTCGCATCTTTCTTGAAGAAATACTTAAAAGCTTTGCAGCTTCAACTGCAGAACATTTCTATTTGCTTGCAACACCTGTTTGCAACAGCAATAGCAGTCGCAGTGGCAGTGGCAGATAAATGTGAAGATGGAAAGAAACTGTGCAAGTGGCGAGACAAATTTTTCATAAACATAAACAGAGCCTGCCATACATTTTGATGATTTTAATGGAGAAAAGTGCACAAAAATGATGGCCACAAAACGTGTTGGGTATGGCAACAACAACAATAATAACAACAACAACAACAGCAACTGTGCAGCTAGCGAGACTTGTGCAGTTAGCGGAATGTGTTGCCAAGCACCTTTTGCATTCTGCATTCTTTCTTGCTTCTTCTTCTTGCTTCGCTGCCAGTGACAACGGCAATGTTGAGGCGCGCGCCCATTTAAAATGCAGCAAGTGTCACCATTGACTGAAACGAGGCGCAATAAATATATATATGAACGAATACGAGAGGGTGCCGGGTAAGGTAAACGGGGGTACTATACATATACAAAGTGCCAGTAGTGGCTTTAGTCTTCTTCTTTTGCGTCTCTCTCTCTGCTAGCCGGTCTTTGCCAGGCTTTATACGGGCAAGGCATGCGCTGCATATTGGCAACAATGCAGTGTAAAAAAAAAAAAAAGGAAACAAACAAACAAAAGTCTGAAGCTTGTGTGTAGTTCGATACACTTTGAAGATACCCTGTGTTAAGGAGTTTATCACATTGTATCTGGTAACAATTGTAAGCTATTTAGAATCAGTTTTATATCTGTGTGAATTCAAGCATCTAATCTCATTCCGTTTATCATGGAACAAGCTATTTTTGCTTCAATTTTGATACTTTCCAAACATTATTTCAACATTTTGATAACAAACCTAACCTAAAAAGAGTCTTCTCCTCTTACACATTAAAATTCCAGGGTATTTATGGCACTTCCATGGTCGCCTCACACTTTGCATGACATTTTCTTTCGCGCTGTCGAAGTTAGCAGCCAGGCAGGCATTGAAGCAGGCAGTAAAGCCCCCGTCTCGTCATTTAAATAACAATAAAATTTGATGACAAGCGTCGTTTGGCTGTGGAAGCGTCCACACTTCCACTTCAACACTAGCACCAGCAGCACCACCCGCTGAACACCCCGCCAACTCTCCCCAACACCCACCCACTTGCCAATAGCTTAACGTCTGTTCAGTTTTTCGATTTTGCGTGGAGAGCTGGAGAGCTGATTGGCTTTTCTGCGACGGCATAATAAAGACATTCGATGCCTTTTTAAGCGTTTCACTTTCGCACGTAACTGTAAAAAGTTTGCAGCATGTCCGTCTGTTAAAATAAATATTATAAAGTTCCACAACACGCCATCGATGATAGTTCTTTTCTCTATATATTTTGGGGACAAACTAACAAAAGAGAAATACATAGTTGGTTGGAGAAGTGTCTAGACGTTGGGAGAATAATGGGTGGAGAAAGCCCACCCAGAAGTGAGAAAAGCGCTTTCCATTTCATGGAGCCAAGTTTTAATTAAGAAATCGTGCCGAGAACTTTTTTTTATTGCCTCAAACATCATACATATAGTATATACACTAAGTGCGAGAAGTATGCAATCAGCCGAAAGCCAAACACACACACCCACAAACAACACCCAACAAACACACAAGGGAACAACAATCGCAATTAATCAAAGTACAAAATAATTGAAAATCAAGTTGTTTGTGTTATAAGGGAATAAATTATATTACAACTTCAAAATGGATAATTGTTTCTTAAACACATATTAATAAATAATATACCTTAAGCTAATGCTTTTCAAAAGTTTATTTCCCATATAGTTCAAGGAAATAATAAAAATTTGAAAGAAAAAACTCAAAGTGAGTGGCAAAAAGCAATCACCACTTAAGTTTGAACATTCCTTAAAACTGGTAGCAAACCGCAATTTTCAAATGTTTTAAGCCAAAAAATGAACTAATTTTCACGTTAAGTTATTTACCAAACAGTCAAAACTTAACCAAGTCAGGAGAAGAGAAGCTTTGAGCGAGAACAACAAAAAATATATAAAAAAAAAACGCAAAGGCAAACGCGGTAATTATTTTTTAATGTAACAAAATAATATCTGGCCAAAACGATCAAGTCACGCAAGTGCTTTTTTTATGGGGCAGCCAGTTGGCGGCGTTGCTGCCGCACCACTGTAAAAATTAACATGAGAATAAATAAGAAATTTAGCTGAGACTTGAAATGCCCAAGCCCAGACACGAAAGCGTTTTGCCAGCCCAGCACGCACCAAAAAGCTGACCAACAAAAAAAAAAAGACCCAAGACAGGACAGAGAAAAGAGAGAGAGAGAGAATTTGACCTAGAGCAGGAGAGTTGACTGCATGACGCATGCGCGCGCAGCTTCCGTTAACAGATTTAGCCAGAACCGCCGTTAGATTTCGAGAGAGAGAGAGAGAGAGAGATTAATCGCAGCTATAAGAAAATACAATTTAACCAACTATCAAATTAAAAATGTGTCTCATTGTAATTAATCAATTTGCACTTTAACTCTGATAATAATAATACTCTTTCATTTAAATTACATTTGTCTTAGTTAAGACGAAACGACTTGAAACGAAAACATCGCCTATAAGAAATGTCTTGGCATTAAAAGAGGGAGTCGGTTGTTTTTTTTTGGTTTTGATTTTTTTCTTTCGGCGTTTGTTTCAACACTTGATAACAAGTTAGAAAAGGGGTCAGAGATCCAATTTTCTCGCTCAAGGAAAATCGGTTTTAAAATTAGTGAAAGTGATTGATTTTTCCACTTTAAATTTCAAACAGGTAGACAATGAAAGAAAAACGAAACGAAACACATACGAACGAACGAAACGAAATGTGGTAATGCCGATAATCAGGCCCAAAAAACGCCCAGACCAAACAGACAGTCAAAATAATACTTAAGCCCAAAATTGGCCATTTGGCGCATGCGTCAAAGCCTTTTTTTCTCTTTCTTTTCTTTCTTGCATATTAGTTTTGTCTTTGTTGTTTTGGTTGTTTGGCTGTTGGATTTCCGTCAGCTTTTGGCTTCAGCTGCAGTTTATGCAAGACAAAAGCGTTGGAGTCCGTTAAGCAAATTGGGGGGCGTTTTAGTATTTTGTAGCGAAACGAAAGCGAAGACAGCAAAAGTGGCATTTATTTGCCTGAAGGGGGGTAACAATGCAAAGTGAACTGAATAATCATGCCCACATATATGATCCACATACTCTGGTACTCTGCTAACAAATTGTGTTTTTTGCATAAAAATTTTCCTTCCCACATTTGAATTATAATTTTCATTTAGTGACAAGCTTCAATTTATATTTAATTGCCATAATGATTTCTTAGTTCTTTTTTTTGCTACTTGCTTTTGCTTTCTTGAACATTAGTTATTATCTATAAAATGTTTGAATAGCTAAAATAGTTTCTGAAACAACCTTTCTTGTGGGTTTTATGAAAGTTAATGAATCTTTAAAGCTTTTTCTTAACCCCTGGAAATTCTTTATATGAGTACGACTGTAATATGTTCATATATGTGTAGCTTTAGTTATTGATTACCTCGTTTTAATAATATTCCATCAACTGCAACTTCAATGCTGCTTGTTTAATTACTATGTACTATTAACATTGATGAAATTGTTTATTGATTCTACAACAAGAAAAACCACAACAAAAATTCCATGAAATTGGTAAAGTGCAACAAGTTGACAATGTATAATTGCTGTTGTTTCTAGTCACATTTTTGGGTTCGTTAAATAGTTAACTTAAATTCGATACTGTTTCAATGAAGGAGAAGAAGAGATGCATATTTGTTTCGTGTTGTTGTTTTTTTTTTGGGGGGGGCGCTTAAATAATACAAATACTTTTTCGCATTGTGTATGCAACATTTTGTGGCCCATGGCAAATTTGCATAAATACCATGGCAACAGCACTAACAACAGCAACAACAATAATCAAAACGGTAGCAACAACAATAACAACAACACGAACGATTTGGCACAATGAGCTGCTAACAATGCAACATGTTGTCGTTGTTGTTTGGCATGTTGTGAATTATGTTTGGTATTTTGACCAGCTCTCAAATAAATCTAATCCCAGCGGCAACAAAAACAACACCACCAACACCAGAACAGTTCAGCGGTTCTTTGAACCAGGTTCAAATTGTTTTCATATTAGAAAACCCAACGAAACAATTCAAACATGCAACATTCAATGCTAGTTTTTAATTGCTCACCTAAAAGCGCAAGCGATTATAATCGTTAGCGATTTTTGAAATGCAATTTTCAAGAGCTCATCAGCTATATGATGAAGTAAGGGATTTAAAGTTCGAATTTTCTTAAAGAAATATTAGTAAGGATGAATGTTAAAATACAAAAAAATTGTTGTTAAAGGAATAAAAAAGTATTTATTAATATAAATATTTATACCCCAAGTTTGATTTTAGTTTTATCACTTAACTATTTACTACTTTCCCAGTATACAAATAATTTATTAACTATTTCTATTCAAAGAGTAATCAAAGGGCATTGTTTAAGTTTCAGCCTTAGAATTTTGGTATGATATATCGATTTTGTTGACGTGCTCTGGCCACATTAAGCGCTCTTGGACCAAGGTGGCCCAAAGCGATGGCGTGTCATCGCTAAAAATGTGTTAATCTTTGGAATTTAGTCAAAGAGTTCGCCTTTAAGCATAAATAAGGGGTTCAAGCCTCAAAAATAATAAGTAAAATTTTTGATTCAAGCGAGAGTTGTTCTCAACCACCAAACGTGACCAGCTGGCAGCGTTTGCTGCTTCTACTTTTTGCCATTGTCAATGCGTACGGCCATTGAAGTGGCTCGGAGTTGCAGCCACGTTCAAGTGGCACACACATACACTCACAGAGAGAGACCCACCACAAACTACAACTCGTGCACGCACAACCCACCAACAACAATAACAATAACAACAAAGAGCAATTTGTCGATTGCATCCCAAAACTGGCGAACTGTCAACGCAAACGTTCGAAGTTCGAAGTGGAGAGAGTGCACTTCACTTCAGCCATACATATACTGGCGACAAAATGCAGCTTGCAACAGAGGGAGGCAACAAACAAAGAGTGTATGGGGGTAGGCGGTATGCCCAATGGGACACTCGAGTGGCCCTTTTTGCACACTTCGGCTGCAATGTAAATCAATGCAATAATTAAGAATAAAAATTATTATGTATTCGTTATACTCTACAACAAGGGATGTTAATAATTACTCGCTCAATATGTCACTTTACAACTGGGAACATATTAGCTGACTGACTGATTGCTATCATTGCAGACCAAAACGGATTAAGCGTAGCGATGGATTATAATAATACCATTTGGAATGCAGTTGAATACTTAGATTGGTTTCCTACTGCAAGTAGATGAATTTCGAGTTCAAAGAGTATTTTATATTCTTGATCGTTTGTTTTTTCCTGCAATTTTTAATATTGGAGTACATGCGTAAGGCACTTGTTAAATGGAGAACTGTGTGCGAGTGCAACAACCCCAAAAACACAATGGACACTCCAGCCCTGGATCGGGGATGTGGCACCTCCTTAGATTTGGCAGCATTGCTCGTTAGCATAACTGCAATTAGACAGCCTTCTTTCAGGCTGAATCTTTAGGCCTGCCCTGATGATGTTGCTCTTGACAAATGTGCGTAAAATTTCATGAATCGTTATTTTGGGGAGAAAAACCCACACACAATGCATGCCACATGCCACATTGCAGCAATGCAGCATTGTTCTTGCTGTTAATTAGTGATTGCAAGCAACAGCAGCAGAAGGGAGCACGTGAATGAAAGAAAAGTACGTCTCGAAGGGGGGGAGTGTTAGTAGTGTTAGGCTCGACTTCCGTTCGGGTCAGTTTGACGGCGCCTTATATTCATAGTTAGTTGAAAGTACATCTAAGGCACCGTCGTTTCGCACTCCAATGAGAAATTTCGTGTTGTGTGTCGATTTTGCTTTTATTGTTGTTGTGTTAGTTGATGTTGTTGTTTTTTTCATTACATTTTTGTTTTGTGTTGTGTGTTTACAACATTTTGTTGTACTAGTTTGAAGTACAGAACGTGCAGCAAGTTGGTCACGTCTATGGTTCTGCGTCGCGTCTGGTCGAGATCTGGATCTGGGCATTATTTTTTGTTCGTATTGTTAATTTTGTTATTGTTGTTGTAGTTTATGCTCTATTTAAATGGTTTTTATTTGCCATGTCTGGCATTTAAGTGTTATAACCAACTAGTTCGTTCTCTCTCTCTCTCTTTCTGTCTCTCTCTGTCGCTGGTCATAAAAACAAGCAGCTGAACATGTTCTAGTATAAACCATTTCGCAGTCGGCCGATCTAAGGCTAATGCACTTTGACCTGAACAAAACATAGAGCAGAAGCCGCCAAAAGAAGTAAGATCTATGTGCTGGAAAGGGTGTACAATTTTCACGTTTACCCTTTTGCGATTTTCACTCATTTAAAGTTGAATTATTTACAACAATTTTAAGAAAACAAATAAATATTTAATTGATGCCTCAAAAATAAATAAAATATTAAATGAAATTGGCACTTAACAAGCTATTTAAATTAAATTAATTTAAAATTTTACAATTTAATTGCATGGTTAAAATTGCAAAGCAACAACAACAGCAACAGCATACTTATTAGCATGATGATTATTAATTAATTGAAAAAGTAAATGAAGCATAAAAAGTGCAATGAATAATGAAAAAAATAATAATAACAGCAATGCGGTTTTAACAACAAGACAAATAAATAAATGCAAGCAACATGCAACATGCAACATATGTGATGTGTTTCACATCAAAATATAAAAATAAATACGGAAAACGAGATGTGAAAAATAACGCATGCTGATTAATTTATGCGCAGCTCAATTGGATGCCAATTGTTATTTTACCCACAGACCAAACGAGATGAGGGAGTGAGAGAGAGAGAGAAGTGAGATAGTGATAACAAAGGGAATTCAATTAAAGTTGAATTCATTTTCTTATGTTGTCCGAGCTTATCTCAATTAAAACATAAATCCCGAAAGTAATTTAATGGAACGTCAAAACACTTTTCTAAACTTAAAACAATTAACGATAACAGTTAAGCAATCTACATAAATATAAAAAAAAACATTTGAATTTTATATGCCCAAAGTAATGAGTTCTGAACAATCGTGTGTTAAAGCTCTTATTGTTGCGAGTCAAACCATAAATGCAATTAACTATGTATATTATTAACTATTACAACATCAAGCTTAAGCATCCTAAGCCAAAGCACTTCAAGTTATAAATTTTAATGTAATTCTGTTTTTCACGCAGTTTGAATAGCAAAGGGCGATGGCGAGGGCAAGGAAAGTGTATATTGTGTGTAGTTGTAAGTTTTCTGTCTGTCTGGTGTTGGTGTATTTTATTTTGTTATTCTCTTTGGTGCCGGCCAGGCTGTAAAATTTATTAAGCGCAAAACTATAATTAAAGCAAAGTAAAAATTATTAAAGCAACAGATGAGTGAGAAGACTGCAAAGCAGACAAACTAAAAGAAACTGCAAACTAGTTCTAGTTACAGTGTCTCAAAATAAAATGTTGGAAAAATATTTAAAATATATTTGTAGTCATTTTTAATAAGTTTAAGCACAAGATTAATAAATTGCATTGAATTTATTTTGATATCTGCTTGAAATAAGCTTTGACATTGATTTTTGTCTGCATTTTAGCGTTTAGTCCTTAACGAATCTTGGAAAAATATTTTAAAAATAGCTAAAGGCATTTTTTATAAGTTTTAACATCACTCTAAAAACTTGCTTTTAAGTTATGTTGATATTCCTTTTAGTTTCGATTTCATAGTTGTCAACTTTCTTGTTAAGTTGCTGCTTGAAATAAGCTGTGAGCCACTGTATATGCATATATCAACCTGTTGCATCTGTGTAAGCCAGGCTAGAGATACCTATGGAAGACTTCACTATATCACATCTTTAGGTGCTGCAACACTTCGTTTGGGTGTGTGTGTGTGTGTGTGTTTCGAGCTGGCAAAACGTTTTAATTTTATGCAGAAATCATAAAAACGCGTCAGGTAACAAGATAGTTGTTGCTCTACACGGTTAATTGTGGTATGTATATAGACTTTGGGGAGTTGGGGCTAACTGAAAAATGATGCAAAGTCGAATATTTTAAAAATGTTTCTCGGCTCTGCGCAATTACGCCCCACAAAAAGGTAAGAAAGGGAAAAAGACAGATAAGATATATTCTATATATGTAGTTCTTTAACTGGTTTGTGTGTGTGTGTGTGGAAGTCATAAATAAACCACGCTTTGAGTATTGTTTATAGTTAACACCTAAAAGTTGGCTTAAAGTTTAAACAAGACTTCCTGTGCGCAGGTTCAATGCACGCAAAAAGAAAGAAAAAGAAATAGTTAGTTAAAAGTTTAGGGGAAAGGTTGGCAAAAGGTGATTAATAGACGTTTATGCATAGAGCGTTATTAGAACAATTAATTAGTATTAACTGATTGAAACTTTGGCACACATTTCTCAACTCCGGGCAGCTACCTCAACAGCAATAACACCAAATAACAGAAACCCGCAGCAATGCCAATAAATGTTTCAAAAGTGATAGAGCAACAGCGTGTAAACAACAACGCTTACAATGTTTAAAAATAAATCACAATTTGGATTACCAAAATGATGAATGTGTTTTATATCCTGTAAAAAGTCTTAGATGTGTATCTATAACACTTTCGATCTTAAGGTAAGTTACTTTCAAGTTACTTTAGATTATATTCTATACTCAAGAAAGGATTCTTAGGTAGTTTCCATACTTAGACTTATTCTACTATCCAGATTAGCTTTTTATCCGATCTATCATCTAAGTTAACTCCATATACCCCATAGATAAGTTCGATCTTTCGAGCATTCATAACTGTATGTATATTCATATGGCATAATGAATTGCTTTTGAATATATATACATATACTTATCGTATGCTAACGTATGATATGGTATAGTGGCTTTTGCTATGCTTTTTTACATTTGTTTGGTTTTATTTGGTGTTTCATTTTTTCTTCGACGATCGCCCGCTGCGCCACCGAGGCTGATGAAGTAGTTTTTCTGTGTGGCTCTATGGTTCGAAAGATTCGCGTGTCCAATTCCCCCCCGAAAGAAAAAAACCCAAAAACCCAGTCTGTAGGCACAGTCAAGGCGGCATGAGTAAGTGTTTTGCTTAATTGCCTATGGCTTATTAGGCACCACAAGCGGAGCTAAGCTGAACTGAACTGAGCGAGAGAATAGTCAAATTAATTTCGATAGAGACTGGAAGCAATCGAGATTCAGAGATTTAAAAGACTGTGCGTGGTCTTTTGGTCTTCTCACTACACTAATGATGATGGCGTTACGAATTTTCTCGAGTTGCCTGCAGCAACAATAACAACAACAACAACTACAAACAATTACAAGCGAATAAGAAAAAAAATATAACTATTGTGTGTTGTTCACAATAGAATTTTGAGCGGTGGTGGCAATCGACAATCGAACAACAATGCAGAATCATTAATTAAATTTCTTGCCAATGCTGAACTATTTGACCGTTCCATCGAGTCCATGGGGAGGAAGGGGGGAGAGTAAGAAAAGAATGTGAAACCACAAAGTGAAAGACTGAAAGCACAAAAAAATATGGCATTGCAATTGATATGGCAAAGTGTAACTATCTAACTGAATCTATTCAATTTGTTGCTTCTAAAATCATTGAAAATGTGCTTCGAGCTGAATGGAAAAGAAGCAAAAGACTTTTATTGAACTTAAGCAGTTTTCAAGGAGCTAAAACATATTTCTATAAATATATTCTATTTAAAAAAATAATGGAAATAATGGTACCAACCATATATATGAATGTGGATCATTTAATCAAAGCCATTTCACTATTCTCTTTCACAGGTGTTGCCCGAAGCACCCAAATGTGATGTGATGTGAATTTTTTCACATGTGAAGCAAATTTAGCAGATTTGAAAGTTCGTGATTTGCCTTTCTATTTGCCGCTCGAAACATAACTACTGTCAAATTAGATATAAAGTAACATGATCATTTATAAAGCGTATTTGCCAGCACACAAATTTTTCGGTTTTGGGTCTTTTTCCGCTCCGGTTGTTGTTGTTTTTTTTTTTTTTGCTGTGTAATTCACACAAAATGCCGCATAAAACTGCATGAAATTGGGCGGAAATTGTGGATGAGAGAGAGAGAGAGAAAGAGTGAGGAACTCTCGAGCGAGAGAGAAATACACAAGAAGTTATGAATGGAACACGACGGGTGTGAGAAGTGCTTTTAAAAACCAATTAATAAATTTTGTTTAATGTATGCGCTGCAGGTTGGCTCAGCTCTCTCCCTCTCTCTTTCACTCACTCACTCTGTGAGGTGTGGAAGTAAATTGTGTGTGTTGGTGTATGTGTTTTTGTTGCCTCTTATGTTTATTATGCAGTGCACCGCATGTGGGCGCAAACAAAAATGGGGGGAGTGGAGCAAAATGTGGGGAAGTTCTTTGCTCTCTCTCTCTCTTGCTCTCTCTGTCTTTCTCTCAGTGGTTGTTCTCAGCACGAGTTGTCAGTGCTTCATTTTTCTTTCACTCTCCGCTCAGGCGTCGAGCATTGTTTCACATGAAAAATTAAGTGTGAACAATTTATTGAGAAATTTGTACAGGTGGCACCAACAACACCAACAACAAATGTCTGTGGCAGCCATGCAGCGTCTGCATCCGATTGTTTAATGACTTCATTATATGGCCAAGCACTAAGCCAAAGAAACAAATCGGTTGTGTCTTAATGAGCAAAGCTTGCCCCCAACTGTTGCAACAGCCACAGACACAGCCAAAAGGAATCCGAAGCGGCAATTCCTTTGGAGTGATTGAAAGATTGATTTGAATGTAACTGTTTCCATATATATTGAAGAGGCGCGGAAAGAAGCTTCTTCGAAGAAGAAAAAACACAATTAACTTTTGAACTTGAACTTTTTAACGGCAAGAAGTTGGTTAAGAAAAATGAGAAATACATCAAAATAATTATGCAAATGTTAACTTAATTTAAAACTGTAACTTTCTTGTAAGTAGAAAACTATACAGAAATATTTTTTTATATAGTTGAACATACATCAAATCATAAAAGACTTCAACTTTCACAAGCTACTCGATATCATTCCATAGTTATATTGTTTTTATTTTTTATGCACAAGTTTAATGGACGCAACAGATGCCAAGAAGCGACTCAGATCGATGAGGGCCTATAATAAGCCGCAACAAGTCTATAACGCCGACAACAACAACTGTTTTTACAATGTTGCTAGCTGGATCTGGTTTGAGTTGTGGCGTATGTGGAGCACACGGGCTGATCATGTCACTAAAGTTGATAACGGCGATTACTTCATATGGCTTGGCATATTGTCGAAGTAGCGAGCGATGGGGCATGCTGCACTGCCACAGTGTTGCATTGTGGGGCAGGTATTTTATACACACACACACAGAGAGAGACAGGACGCTTCTGCAGCAGGCTGCATTCAGGCCCCGTCGCTCCACATGACACATGAGTAATGGCCACGCAGGCAAATTTATGACAAGTCACATTTCTGATGCGCTCGTTTATCAAAGGCCATAGACAGCCGACGCCGCCGCCGCCGCCGCAGCAGCCACCAGCAGCAGCAAATGGAGTTTCTTTGGAGGCACGCGTGACAAGCCAGGTTGGCCGTTTCCCATGAACATTTGGGGCGGCTCCTTAAACTCGAGTTAATTATAAGCGACGAGCTTGAGCTTGAGCTTTAGACAAAGTTCTAAAAGGGAAGCGCGCTAGTCAAAAGCCATTGACTAATCCCAACTGACGGATCACAAAAGGCAAACACCGACCGACCGACACATATGCAGGCATTTTCTTACTGTGTGTGTGTGTGTGTGGAAGACACATCAACTTCCTCGTATTAAGCTGTGAGGCAAGGTCAAACTGACCGCCTGATGATGCACACGACTTGAACCCGGAGGCCACATAAATTCAGACAGCCAGCTGGCAAATCATGTACAAATTTGTTGTTTTTTCCCCCCCCCCCCCAAAAAAAAACCCGCCTACTCCGCCTTTGTCTAGCGCCAATCAGCAAAGCAATTCATTTTATACACCTCAAAAAAACAAGTAAGAAGGCAGCGGCGTTGTGCTCCGATCTTCACACATTATCGACAAAGCGACTTCGACTTCAACTACGGCTCAGAGTTTTCGCGTGGCTTAAAGGTGTTGTTGTTGTTGGTGTCTGAATGACAATTCGCTGTAATAAGAAATGCAAATGGCAGTCAGCCTGAAAGAATATCTCGTAAATGCTTCAAACCAATAATAATAAAAATACATGAGCGTGGGGGCCAAAACAAGCAAGCAAGCAGACAAACAACGCGTTGACGACTGACTTTAAAGCTAACGAACAATTCAACATTTAACTTTGCACCTCGAAAGGATTGCAAGTCGAGAATTCAACGATTAGATCACAATAAATAACTGAAGTTAGGCATCATTGCAGGACTTTATGATGCTCTGTTTACAATTGTTTTAGTTTTGGGGGTCTGTAAAATAACGTGGCTTTCGCTTTCCAAACTTTACCTTCTTTTCAGCACTTAACTAGCTAAGTTAAAGTCAAACACAAATTGAATATTCAGATAAGTTTTCTTGCGGCCTTGCATACCCTTTTCTTTCGTTGCCAAACAGCGCACACAAAAAGTAACAAAAGAAGCGTAGAAATTCTCTTCTGGTTAGCTACGGCTTGTTACGTTTTTTGCATAAACTGTTTTGCCATACTCAAAGTGAAAAATAAGCAGCAGACTATGCGACTGCCGGTTAAAAAAAGAAAAAGACATATTATATGCCTTTGGAACTGTTTGCGACTTTTGCGAGTTGGTCGAGACTGTCTGGACCATTGCGTTTTGAGATGCCATCGTTCTGGGTAAAGAAAGCAGCCTCGTTGTCTGTCAGAGTCCCATCTGTCTGTCTGACCGTTTGTGTCTGTTATATATTGTGTATGAGTTTGGTTTTGCGGACACCTACGTGTGACAAAAGAGTGTTGCCACACTTTTTGTTTGGGCCTTGTCGTTTTTTGGCTGCTTGTGGCATGTGGGTTACATTGTGGGCCATTAGCACGCACGGGCCGAGAGACAGCAATAACAACTGAGTGAGAATTTCGTTTCCATTGGCAAGAGAAACCGATTGCCAAAAGGTATTCTCCACTCACCTTAACAACGTTTTAGTCTTTGCTGGCCACAATCATGATCACAAGTCTTGACAAATTCTGTTGTCTTGCTTTAGTTTCGTTGCCTTCTGACTCCAGCCTGGTTGTGGACTCCGTTTAGCTGTGTGGCTTGTGTGGGGCATTGCAGATCTTTCAAGTGAGATCCAAGCAAACTGTGAGTTGAAAAAGTCAACAGATTGATCTGGGCAAGTAAAGAAGTTTCTTTTTCTTTCCTTCGAGCATTAGCTGAAATAGAGTTTTAAGTTGTAGATTTAATGCTTGAGAAGTATTCAGAAACATTTAAAAATATATAAACTAGATTTTATTGTTTGTTTGTAAAGTTTCTACTCAAGAACGAGAGCAATTTCTTTGTGAGAATCAAAGTATCCCAAGCTTTCTTCCCACACGTTCTCATATGTATATCGAACATATTGCCATAAGAAAAGAGCTTCTGTTCTTGCTGCTGTTGCTGTTGCTACTGTCGTAGTCCTTGGCATAAGCTGCAACAAGAACAAACTCCGAAGCTCAAATGAAATCCTGTGAACTTGCAGATTTCATAAATTACACGCCACTCACTTAACCTTCAACTGTCTCTCTCCCTCTCTCTCTCTTTCTCACTGTCTGTGTCCGCTTGTGTGGCTTTCATTTTAATACTACTTGCCACACCACATTACATGAGACATATGTTTAAGGGGGTAGAGGAGGGGTGGGGCACCACCTGATGCGATGCCGCTCCTCATCACGTATGCGCCACCAATGATATGAGAAGGCAAGAAAAATATATATTTATATAATATGTATGTGTATATAAGAACAAAAATAAAACGCCGTGCAACTGACAACAGCTGCGACGAATTTTACGCTTCAATGGCAAATTGAATTGAGTGAGATTCATTCAAAAGTCAACGCATTGGGACCCACATTGCCCAGCCCACATTGACCCGCCCACGTTGTTTTCCCTTTCTCCTTGCAACAGCTCGTGATTTTCATAATTCAAATTGAGCGTGTCCGGGAAGCTAGGTGGGGCGGCGGGTAGGGTTGTAAGGGATTCTCTAGACGCCGACGCATAATGAAATTCGCTTTGTTTACTTTGGGGCATCATTGCCATTTTTTTTGCATCTCTTTTTTTTCTTGATTTTCTTGTTCGTTTTCTTGGGGCAGAGAGTGCAAATGCCATTCAAGCAGAATAATGCAATATAAACTGTTGCAGCTTGAGCGAAGCTACTCAGCCGAGCATGGAGCAGCAGCAGCAGGAACAGCAGCAGCAGCAGCAAGGAACCAGGCGTTGACAATCCAAGGACTAACGGCTAAAGCTCCAAGCTGGAGAAGAAGAAGGAGAAGGAGGAGGGAGAAAACTTGGCTTACTCACTTCTGTGTCTGTGTTTGTTTTTGTGTGTGTGAAGGAGGCAGTAAAATATGAAACCACAAAAGAGTTTGGGTTGCCCAAGGAATCGTTCATGTCAATTATTCCAGTTAAGTGAGCAACAAACCAAAGGCGCAACTACTTATCCCTTTTCAACCGCACCCCCTCCTCCACCTTCCTGGGCGCTTCTGACCAGCTTGAGCAATATTTGCATACCTCCCTTATATTAAATGTGCAGTAAAAAGGGTTATTCGTACGTAAGAATGGTAAATAGTTTAAGAAAGAGCATTTGATAAGCTTATTCGAATAAGTCTCTTCGATGGGTTCAACTATCTCAAGGAACTCAAAGTATTTAAGTAAGATTAAGGACATTTTTAATACAGCTTTAAAAGTATTTAAAAGAAACTTTCAGGTTTTCTTCTTCAAGCTCCAAATTCCTTAACAACATCTCAAAATTTATACAGAACTTATTCAAAAACTAATATTTCTTACAGGGTATCAACTAGTTCAACACCTTATGCTTAACCTTTGCTTGCTTCTTTTGTTTTTTTAGTGCACTTTGTGCAGTTTTAAAAAATTAAATGCTTAGGCTGGCAAAAAAAAAAATGTAATTCAATATAGGTGGAAAAAAACAAACGAGCAACGTTTAAAAAACGCAGCAAAAATTTCAATTCTAGAAGCTGCCTGCATAAATTGCAGCAGCACAAAAATCACGCAGATTACGTAGAAATCATAAAAAAAACGACAACGACAACAACAACAACCAACGAACAACAAATATAATACTGGAATAACAAAAAGCGACAGACAGTGACACAATGAAGACGCCCAGGCGACATAATAAAGCAATAAACTGGACCCTTAAGGATAACAAACAGATACTAACAAAACATATATACACACGGGAAGAGGAGAAGCAGCCTTAACACGGGAGAGGGGAGCAATGCTGCCAGCTGTGGTGCAGTCTACGTACTCGAATTTCACATGCAATCGATGACAAATTTATGACTTTCAATGCGTTTTTAAGAGCGAAGCACTCATTGAATTCAGAATTGACTGAGCCTCTTCTGTGTTGTGTTGTGTTGTGCCTCCTTTTGCTTGTTGTGGCTCATATTTCTGTCAATTTGTTGCAACAAATTGAGTTATTTAATGGAGGAGCAGCCGAAATAAATGCAATTCCTGCATATCCTGCAGCTGTCCTGTAAGACTCCCTTAAAGAGTATCTATTTCACGCATTTACACATAGATCAAATGGCGGAAAGCAAGTGTTTAAATTGCACTTAAAGTGAAATTGTTTCCGCAAAGACTCTTCTCTTAAGATCTATATCCGACTGGGAGCACTTAAATGTGTATTCGATCTTAAGTTGTAAGTTGGAGAGTAATTGCTGCTTAAAGGAAGCTGTTGAAAAACTCGTTGAGTTCATTTCAAGCGAAGATTTATGTAACGCATGAGCTGATCGGCAATTGAAACGAAAGGAAAAGGCTCAAAGGATATGTTGAAACGTTGCAGCTGTAAGAAACTAGGGAGCTTCAAACTGCGTCGTTTCCTAAGCAAATCATTCTTAGAAGCCCCTAACTAACAGAACCCCCTTAAACCCAACTCATATTGAATCTTAAATCTTACCAACAACTTAATATGCATATTATTCAAGTGTTTGAATGCTTGAAAAATGTTCAACACTCTCGTTGGTTGAATAAATATGTGCTACCTTAACTTTAATGTAAACAATGCAACCCTCAACTCTATTCGAACCCCCCTTATAAAAATTCTTTGACTTGTTCAAACAATTCCTTTCAAGTGTAACTCGGGCCTCCTCTGGTTCCTCTGGTTATTATTCCAACATTTATTCGTATTCGTAACTAAAATGGCATTTTAAGTCCACACAATGCCACGCCCATGTCAATTGCAAAGGGGGCTTTCACAATCAGTTAGGATCTAAGTGGAAATGCATTTTCACAATATCCGTACACATGCATATAGCAACAACTACCTATAATGAAAACAGCAACAAAGCAATGCAGACCTTAAAATATGCAACTGGCTAGAAGAGAGAGAGAGAGAGAGAGAGAGAGAAAAATGTATATATAATAATGCAACAAGGCAAGGCAAGGGCTGACGTGCAGCAAGCAGCAAGAAAATGAAAACAAGTAGCAAATAGCTCAAGACGCCACAAAACGTAGTTCGTTGCTGTTGTTGCTTGAGGAGTGCTGCTGCTGTTGCTGTTGCTGCTGTTGATAAAGCAATCCTGATAAGCGACACGCGACCCAAGCCCAAGAGTCTTGCAGAGTCTTGAAAGTCCGTGCCACAACGTAACGTAACGGCCAAGGCGGCACACACACACACACACACCACACACAGGTCTCTGTTGTTTTGAACAGTTTGTTTTATGCCCCGCAAATTGGTTTCCCAATGCTGCTGCTGCTGCTGCCGCTTTGCCGGTGCAGGTGCTCCATCCATGTCCAGCTCCAATGTGGAGACTCCCGCACAACCTTTTTAGTTTTGGCTGTCATTTAGACGCCACACATGTGTGTGCTCGCATATGCCACCAAAGACACGACCGGAGACATAGTTGCCTGTCTAAAGTCAGCCCCTCTTCCCCCCCACCACTCTTTTCCATCTGTAGAGACAACAAGACAACACAAACACGAGCTGCAAAGCTCCTATTGCTACTGCTACTATTGCTTCTACGACGTGTACAGGAGACAATGTCTGCAGTTCCGTTTTGTGTACCTATGTCAGCGACCCCTCAACCCTCAACCCACTCCAGCAACTGCAACTGCAACTCTTCACCCACAACAACAACAACAAGAACGTCGAGTCTTATATTAATTGTCACGCATATGTCTCTAACCCCCGGAACGACCCCGGTTGCCATTCCATTCTCAGACCGCATATAATTTTGGGTCTATATTGAGGAGGCCCAAAAAAAAAACCACAAGAATGTTACCAAAAGTGTTTTGCTGCAATGCCAGACCAAAGAAACATAACAAACAAACAGATAGATATATGTATGTATATATACGTACAGACTCGTACAAGTGACAACTACTGTTGCTTGTTCTACACTACGTTGAAGGGTACATTGGTGAGGCTATCAAGTTTCTTAAAGTGAGAAAACTTATTTAATATATTTCCATATTGAAAACGTTTCTTAAAGGTCTTAATGTGTTTTGAATTTATATGGAATAATATATTTATATCTGTGTAATGATTTTTCTATCAAGATTTCATAAAATTTATAACAAGGTCATTTTCAGACTATTTAAATATTTCTTCTTTACATCATTAGTTAGAGCATTTAAAATTCGTTAATGTTCTATCTAGTATTGTGTTTTTTGTTTGTGTTACAATTTTTGTGTGTCATTTGTGGGTGGGGACTGACTGGTTGCAATGGGTTAATGTGTGTGCGCAGTAGCCGGCTGTACATGTACTCTAACCCAGACACTCTTGCCACAGACATTGACTCTGACTTGACTTGGTTTGTTGTTTTTGGCTTGTTGTTGTTTGGCTTTTGGTTTTTGGTGGTTTCTTGTAGGCCGCGTTGCATGCAGTTCGTGCCACGACGTCTGCGTCTACATTTATGTCTGTCTGTCTGTCTTGCTGTTGCTGCCTCTGTGCTGCTCTACTTGACAATTACCTTTGGTACATGTGTCGTCCCATTGTTGTTCTTTCTTTACTTTCTAAATATTTTTTCTTGTTTGTGGCAGCAGCAGCAAAGCCCAAAACTAAAACACAGACAGAAACCTTTTTGTTTTGCGTGTTTTCATTTCTAATTGAATGACGCGACAAAGTCAAAATGTTTGTGGGCAAGCCAGGGGAAAGGAAGTTGGAAAGTGGTAGCTAATAAAACAAATACAGGAAGAGTAGGAAGAGCAAAAGTGCAGCCTCGAAAATCTTTACTTATTAATGCAATTAGCATTTGCATCTCGGTTGCATAAGTCACAACAATAAAGAAAAGAGTTGCCACACACATGTGGTAGCTTCAAGTGGCACAACGAAGATAAGATAAAAGCTTCTCCTTCTCTCTGACAGACCCAATTAAATGACACTAGTATAAGACAATAACTACCAGAACTATATCTAATGTTACAGCTTGCACAATCTGACAAATATTGACAAACTTTTTACAGATTATTACAGATTTCAGTGTTGTGCAACGTTGTACATCCCAAAATTAATAACTTATCGTGCTTAACACTAATGTCATAAAGCAGAAATTGTTTTAGATTTAGATTTCGATTTTGTGGAACACAAAAGTTTTGGTGAAAGTGTTTTTCCAAGTAAATTTCAAGTTGTGAAGTAAACAGAGTTTGAAGAGCTGTTGCATGTTTAAGGTTCTACACATCTAGTTGAGTAGGTAAATTAGCCTCAACCAATTATCGGTCTGGCCAAGTTGTGTACATGACTCTAGACATATGTGTACAGCCAAAAGTATTCCATGGCATATATGGAGCAATGGGTAACTGCGTTTACAATATGAACTCCTTACACGCAAATTGTAAGGGATACTTTTAAAGAAGTTTCAAAGTTTATACCATGAACTAAGAAAATTCGGTTAAGAAAGTGAATTTATTTCAGGTAAGTAAAACTAAGTTAGGTTATAATATTCGCATCTTAATCAAACTAACTTATTATAACACCCAATTTATATTCTTTCTCCCGCATTAAACTTAAGCGTGTAAACTGCTTTTGGTTAGTTTTTCATGTGTTTATTTGGCCAACTTTGACAAAGTGCCAATAGCTTGTGCCTTCAAATGGGAAACTCCACCTTCCCCTCGCATGTCCATCACCTGTTGGCTAACCATAACGGAGCACATAAAGGAAAATTTGCATGCTTTAGCCATAAGTTATGCCATGTTAGCAGTTGATTTTGAAAGCGGCCCACAAGCTGCACGAAAGAAGGCAAGAAAAGGCAGCCAGCAGGTTCAAAGTTGCGTGTCAAATGCGTCCAACATTGCCCTCTGGTATATTGGACATGGGATAAACTAAACTAAAATCTAAGGCATGGTCAAAACTTGTTGAAAGATTAAAAAATATGGCGACGGCTTGTTAGCTTGGCATAAATAAATAAATAGCCAACCGCATGCGGCCAAAGTAAACTAAGTAACGGCATTATTGATATAAATTCAAAGAACTTCCTCTCTTAGCTTTCATAATTTCATAGAGCTATTTCCTTTTCGTACCCATTCAGTTCACATTGCGATGCCAAAATTACATTTTCCAAGGACATAAAACCTTTTAGGCGCCATAAATATTAATGAGAATAGGTCGTTAGGCACTATTGGTATATATATTGGCGGCGGCTTTCTCTTTTTTGTCCACAAAGCGTATAAAAGGCAGCTGAGATTTGCATTAGTTAAATTGGATTATCAACAAAATATTATCAGCGAAAGAGAGAGACAGAGAGAAAGAGCCCACCGGGACAGGCATAGAGCGAGATCAAAGGAAGCAACATCTAGAGTTACCCAAAGGGCCGAATTGCTATCAACTTCCGATAGGCTTCTGGACATTTCATGCATAGTTGAAGCTGGGCTGAAACGACCTGAGACGACATAGCATAACAAACAAAAATCAAATGCCTCAGCTGCTGAGCGCTGCACTGCTGCGATTTTCTGCATCATTTACTAAAAGTATGCTGTGGGTGCTGTTCAAATAGTCAACGTACAGATACCCTGTAAACTGAGTTAATTTATTATAGAAAGAATAGAAGATGAAATACTTAAATGTCTTCTATAAATATGTCAAGGAAAAAATCTTCAACTTTTGATTTTTTCTATAACAATGTTTTGGAAAAGATCTGTTATGAAAAAAAAGCGAAAATGATTTTAATAAAATTTATTTTTAAGCAATTTTTTAACGTTTTTAGCAATGTTTTTAAGAAGTTGTTATTTAGTATGAGAAAAATTGTTAATTTACTTCTTAATAATCAACAAAATGTATATTCAATCATATTAAAACCAGTTTAATTTTGTAAACCTTATGAATACCTATAAAATATCTTTAAAAATAATTAACAACCGAAAAGAGAGTTCTTCATACCCTTCTGCACCCTGAGACTATTTTATTGACAGGGTATATGAAAATCTCAAGTGCCTAACACAGGATGCGCGTGTATTTGCCTTAATGGCGCCTGGCGACAAGGCCGGATACGTGCGTGGTGTATGTTTGCTTCTGTCTCTCTCTATGTGTGTGTGTGTGTGTGTTTATTTGTGTTCCAATGAAAATTCAAACAAGTGCAGCTGCAGCAAAAAAGAAGTTGAGTGGCATCTCTGGACTGGTGCACCACCACTCAAGTGGTGTCGTCAGTGGTTGCTTGGACAGATAGACGCGGCAAATTAAGATATCAGGCAAAGACGCTTTACGCTCATAGAGAAAACAGAAAAAAAAACCCCATTCACATACTACTTATTCCAGTATACAGTGGCACCTTTTTTATATTCTTATTTTATTTTAGTGTCGGCTAAACGAAAGAGGAAAAAAAAAAATAGAAACGACAAGGAAGAAGCTAAAAAAGAACAATTTTTTGTATGCAGCCATAAAAGGCATCATCTAATCGCTACTTTCTGTCACATTGATGATAAAATTTGGGTCAACTTTTAGTGTGGTAGCCCACCTTTTCTTCCCTGCTACTGCTACTCAACGCTCTCTGCTCTGTGCTCTCTGCTCTGTGTTCTGTGTTATCCTTGGAATGCCAAGATAGGCGGGCAACAGCACTACCGTCTAATGGGTTAGCCTAACAATTGGTGTTGCTGTTGTTGTTGTTGGTTTTTCTTGTTCGCAGGTTTTTATGTGCCGTCCCTTAAGTTGAGTCGCCGACTTAGCTGACTGATAATAAAAACGGGGCGTGGAACATAGAACAAACTGGAACTACAAAGTTTTATTTTAAAGGCAGCCGCCCAGTAGCCAAAGCCAAAGCCAAACGTCCTTTATACTCTTTTTTATGTTGTGGTTATTGTAATGGGCCACGTCGTAGAAGTGGTAATACACTGCAACCGAAACCTAGCCACACCGAGATACCGAGACGTAAAACTAATGCAAGATATGCAAATTATGCACAAAACTGCTTCACTTGGGAAGTTTTCTTTATTCGATTCGTTTTTTTTTTATGTGGAATGTGATAGTTAACTAATGAGTTGAGCTCTTGAGATACTTTCCATGGAGTAAGCACTGTATTCATTAACTTGAAATAATATACGTATATTATTTTAGTTAGAAACAGTTAGAGTAAACTGTTTTTGTTGCATATTAACTTGGCTAATTGATGGTAAATATTTATTTTCTAGTTCTGACTTCATTATTTCATTGTTAGTCTAAGTTGAGATACTCTAACGCATCACCATTTTATTTCTGTATTAATTACAGAATTTTTTAAATGAGAAAAATAAATTTTCCTTTTTCCTACTTCTACTTCTTTGTATGTTTGTTTGTTATTCCTTCACGCAAAAACTACGGCATGAAATTTGTTGAAAGTTTACAATTATATAGCTTAGACATCAGCGTAACACACGGAATATATATTTTTAGAATACTGTATGAAGTCGTGGTACTTTCTCTCTAATTTTATTACTTCATTATTGCAATAACTGCTTTTAGGTACTTTCCTACAATAGAAATGTCATTTACAATATTCAAAGCACGCTATCAATAGCAATATGGAACAACCCCCAACTCTTGAAGTTTTGAAACGTATAATTTTTTTTCAGTGTCGCCTGCATATCCTGCACAGTTACAGAGAGTCGCCCGGACGTTTCGTGTAACAGATAACTGCTACACTTTCTGCTCGACGATGCATAAAAAAGGTTCAACAACAACAACAACACAAACCACAAAGTGCACACACAAACTCTTTCACAAAGTGTTTTTTATTACAATGGCCAATTGCATTTGGTCTTTCAGCTGCAACTGCAACTTGGCAATGGCTAAACTCACACGCGACTTGCAACTTGCAACAGCAGCTGTAAAACTTAAAACGTTCTTATCAATTGACATTTGTTGGTGTGTTGTTTGTGTGTTTGAGGGAGAAGGCAAAAATTATTTTTTATGTCTTTCCAATGAGCGCCAAACACTTTCGGCACTTTAAGAACTTATCTTTCGGCTCCACAAATTAGGCAGTAAAACGACAAAATATAACGCAGAAATATTTAAATTTGTTCAACGCATTTGTTATCAACAAAAAAGAAGGGTCATCTGCTATAAATAGTAAAACTATATATAAAAAACTGAGTAGTATATCATTTTAGCGCATGATGCGGCAACAAAAATTGTTTTTGCCTTCGTTTTTCAAGTACACTTGAAGAAAAAAACAATGGCAACAAAGCAACAGTTCGTGATTGGCATAATTTTAAGTGGTTCGGCGCAGTTTTTGAGGTGTGAAAATAATTGAATATACGAGAAAACCTGACGAAACGAATCGAGACGATCTTCAAGGCTAACTTTAATAAAACACCTACAGGCTACAAAAGTTGTAGTTAAACACAAAATTGGTACAAAAAAGCAAGCAATAAAGAAAATGTTTATTATAGACTTTTGTCCGGCCAAAACTGTTGAAATTAATTGCAATTTATGATGACGTTTCAACAAAAACAACAAGCTCAAAACGGCAGCAACAAACAGCAACAGCAACAAAACAAAAACCTAAAATACTTAATAAAAACAAAAACAAAAGTTAAAAAACAGAAAAAACCAAAAAAAAAACGACGCAGGTAAGCACAATAAACGTGCGACTCTTAATTAAGTCATGGCCTGGGCCCGTCTGAATATTTATTTGTAGTGGGCTTCGTCGAGTGGCTACAGTGGCTCCATTGGCCAGTTAACGTAACGAAAGAAAGAAAAAAAATCATCATTTGGGAAACAATATTTATTAAACAATATGTGAAGTGCTCAGGATGGTAGCTGCTGCTGCTGCTGCTGTTGATGATGATGCTGCCTTCTGCCTCTCAAGTGTAACGAAAATATTGAAATGAATTTTGTCAAGTGAGTTGAGGAGAACTTAAGTGAAAGCTCCCCTCGTATGTGTGTGTGTGTGTGGGTTGACCCACTGGGCAGCAGTTGCTGACAAATTCATTCATTAAAATATTTCATAAAGTAAGTAAACTAATTTTTGTTTTTATATATATTTATAATGCATTAATGCAATACGGCAGGTAAAAAAAGTCGAGTGCAGTATTCAAATGGTATAAAATACTTACAGAAACATTTTATTTATATTATTTTGTTGTTGTTTCAAGAGGAAAACGAATTTAATTTATTAAAACGTTTCATAAAGTAAATAATCGGTAATTTTTTTTAAATATTTAACATACAACTAATGCAACAATATCCAAAGTAACAAAATTATCAAATTGAATTGTTTTTTCTTCAACTACAATTTCTTAACGTCAAAAACAACATAAAAAATATAACAAAATAAACATTAATACACGATTTTTTATAATTATTTCCAACAAATATATTAAAAATGCAACTAAAAACTCAGTTGAATGAGAATTTAATGTTTTGTGCCAGATTTCATACTTAATTTGTGCCATTTTTATAGCCATACCCTGTACGAAGTTTTCGTTTTAAGTATTCGTCTCACTCGACGCGCAAAAACTAAAAAAAAAAAATAAACCAATCAGGCAAATTTTCATTACATGAGTTAATTTGCTTTTGTCTTTGCAGCCCACATATGAAGTTGCCCGACTTCCTGCCACTTGCCACTTGCCCCTGCCCATACTTCGCCGTTGCTATACATTAAAAAAATCAATCAGCGTTCAAAAGTTGTTGCATGGCACAAAAACGAACTTTTTTGTTGTTGTTGTTGTGGCGTTTACGCTTTTGCAAACTTCCTTCAGACTTCCTCCTCTCCTCTCCTCAACTCAACTTACCCTACCCAACCCCAGCACACCTCACCTCGTCTCTTACAAGTGTGAAATTCGCTGTAAACCACAAGAGGCACAAAGTCTCGAAAGAAACGAAACGAAAATACCGCAAAAGAGGTGCTCGGCTATAACGGACATGAACTGCTTGGAACACAACTTGATTACTGGCTCATTTAGTTTCATTTAAGCCAAGCGAACAACACCAACAACACAACAGTACAAAAAAAATATTGGCCAAATGAGAGCATTTTGTGTGTGGTAAAACAAGTTAAGCAGAACCAACAGAGACACAAACGAACAAGCGACAAAAGGCAACAACAAAAACTTTTGCTATGACGCCGCCTTAAAGCCGGGGACATAATATATTGAAGGATTTCGAGTCAAACCGATCGAATTTCACATCGTTGTTGTTGTGTTGTTGTTGTTTTTTGTTTTTACGATATTGTCTCAATCAGTTATGGGATTTTTATGCCCAGCAGAAATTCACACCAAACCAAAAAGGCAGCGAAGCGACAAACATTATGAAAATTTATTTTTTTTAGCCCTTTTTTTTGGTTCGACTGTATTTTGATATTCAGTGAATGCGCAGGCGCGACTGTGAAAACAGCTAAGAAAGAAAAGAAAATTGCAAGTGATAGAGCAAAATGTGAGGTATTTCAAGCAGCAGCAGCAGATACAGATACACAGACAACAGGCTAGAGATACACAGCGCAAGGCGGGTTACAGATACAAGATACATAATTGCTTGAGTCGCAGCAAACCTGCCGCTCAGCGTGTCAATGACAGCGGCAAAACAGCATGAGAGAACGAGCACAAGCGTGAGAGCAGGTACCCAAAGAGAGCGAGAGAGCGAGCAGAGCTCGTTGTCAATGTGTGCGTGTCGCTCTCACCAACACAAACATAAGCAGCGAATGCAGCATAAAATGTGCAAGCGAGTGGCAAGATACAAAAGCAGGCAGCCAAAGGGAGCAAACACGAATGCGAGAGCGCAGAGAGCGAGAGAGCGCAAGATCAGTTGTCAATGTGTGCGTGAGAGAGCAACCAATGCAACTGTATTAGTGTAACATTTCCCCTCCGAAAGAGAGAGAGAGAGAGCGAGCTCAACTTGCTCTGGCTATGGCTCTGGCTACCTGCAAAATGTATCTGTATCTTTTTGTGGGCTCAGACTTTAAGGTTTAGGCGTACTTTTCTGCTGTCTGCCGTTAAACTGTTTACTAAAATAACAAGAGACAAGAACGAACGAACAAACGAACGCAAGGCGCAAGAAAATATTATTTTTCCAAAGTAATTTTCACTCATTTTTGGGCAATTAGGCTTGAACAAGCGAGGAGCCTGCAAAAACATTGAAAAAAGAATTTTTAGCAAAAGTACCCAAAAAAAATAAAAATAAATAAATAATATTTGTAAGCTGTAAAAATATATATATATAAAGTATAGACCAATTTATAAACATGAGTCGCCTTTTTTCTTCGGTTTCGAACGTTTCGTGTGTGTGTTTAATGAAGGGTTCTTACTGTACGAAAAAAAAAAAAACAGAAATAAGTATCTACAGTTTTGAAACCTTTTGAATCGGAATCGGCTCGTTCGACTCTTTTAAAGTGGGTATTAGCAAAATGCTGAAAAATTGCCAACACCAACAACGCAACGCAACGAACGAAACGAAACGATGCGAAAAAAAATGAAATAAAATCATCGACTGACAATTAGAATTGTCTGCTTGGCGTTTTTGTGCTTAGCCATGATTATGGGTTATGCGCGCTGTTAACTTCTTCTTCTTCTTCTGCTTCTTCAGCGACGTTTTGGCCAGTTTCGTGCACTAGTCAAAAAAATGTCTATATATATATTTTTTGTTTGTGCATCAATTATGAAAATATTTAAATTGTAGGAAGTGTATGATTATAATAATACTTTAAAGGGCATGCAAATTCAATCCAAAATTTATTGAAGGGAGGAAGTCAAAAAAATTTGCTTGTATTCGTAGATTGTAAATAAAAACCTTCAAAACACCTTCAATCGGATTATAAGCTAGCAAAAAATCGTACAAAAAATCTACATTTATAAGCTTTTCAACCGCAGGTAGCTGCCCCAAAAGGCGTCCATAGAGGGGCACCATTAAGGCCACATAAATCAAAAAGCAAACACTTATACATAATTATTTATATATTTGGATTAAGCGAATAAACGCATAATTAACCTCGTTTTGAGGGCAGATATATAGCAACTGATTTGTGTGTTGCACACAAGAGTTAATGCACATTAAAGCTCATATATCACAACCCTTATTGCAACCAGACGAAGCGCAGGCAACATTATTCACACTAACAATAGCCAACAAGCACTTTGAGCCACTCTAGAACCACTCTAAAATCCTCTCGATGCAGTCGATATTCCTTCATTCCGCCACTCAACTTGCAGCTAAGCAGCGCGACACTGCCACTATGCCACAATGCCTCGAATGCCACAAATGCTGCTGCTGCTGCTGCTGCTGCTACACAGCGTATCTTAAAGATGCACTTGAACGGTCGTTGATGCCACAAATGCCTCGTTACTCTCACTCAATATGCATGTTTCACCACACACATACTTTTATAGTTTTTATATCAAATATCGCACACAATATGTATATATATATATATATATACTTTATGTATGTATATATGTGTCTACACATCAAAATACCTTGCATTGTTTTTAGTCGTCGTGTGGGCGCATTTGCTGAGCCCGCATATCAAATGAGCCTGATATTCAACAACAACAACAAGAACATCAATAATAATACAGGAACAACATCAATAACAACGCCAGCCAACCAACAACAACAACAACAATGCAGGCTCTCTCGCAATATCAAAACACACTATATAACAACAACAACAAAGAATTTGCATTATAAGGACATTCATGATACAAAAATATTATATGTTTTTGTTGCCCACAAAATATATTGGAATATTTTCAATTTCATTAAAATTGATTTTAAATCATGTCAAACTCTTCATAAAGAATTTAATATTATGTCGTAGAAAATATAAAATATTTTCGTTGGAAATTTATTGTTAACAAAATTTAAAGCACAAGCTAAACTTTTTTTAATGCCAGTTAAAATGGAAAACAAATCAATTATTTCTTATAAAAACATTTTAACATTAAAAGATGATTCTAATTTAGTTAAAGGATTCCAAAAGAAACCTTTAAGAGTTAAAATCTTATTATATAGACTTATAAACTTATCTTATAACTTATCAATTAAAACACTTTAAAGCTTTTTAACATTATTTTTAAGACGTAATTTTGTAAAAAGAAGATTTGACAAAGAAATGAAACCGAAAATTATTATGATATGACAAAAAAAAACTCTTTGAAACGTTATCAAACTTATTGATGTATCGCAAGGCGAATTCTTTGTTGAACAGTGTAATCGTAATGTAATGCAAGTGCGCTTGACAGCTGCCAGGGACTTTGCCAAGGAGTTTTGCTCCTGTCACGCACACACACACACATATATTGCGAAACCCTTCTTCTTCTTCTACATTTTGCATGCCGCGCAAGAATCCAAAAGCAATAACAACCAATTTTATACCCATTTGGTTAGCTTCACGTTCATATTCCATAAATATATACCAAATAAACCAAATCGAAGTCACTGCTGTTGTTGTTGTTGTTGTTATTGGGATTTTCACTGTAGATCTCATTCATTAAAATCCCATGCAATGATATTCATAATTTGTGCAC
The DNA here is from genome assembly GCA_035044465.1 of Scaptomyza tumidula. Lineage (NCBI taxonomy): Eukaryota > Metazoa > Arthropoda > Insecta > Diptera > Drosophilidae > Scaptomyza > Scaptomyza tumidula. The sequence continues at coordinate 17,895,475 of JAWNNW010000444.1, forward strand.
GCTGCAAACAATTCTCTCTCTCTCTCTTTCGCTCTGTCTCTCAATGTGTATTTGTTGGTGCAGTTTTGCCAAAAGATTATGAAAATTTTGGCCTGAAAATTTAAGCATTTTTTTTTTTTGTTGAAGCTAGAAGAAATCAGTTTCAACTTGAACTCAACCAAAGACAACAACAACAACAACAAAGACGACGACGACGAGTAGAAACAATCCAAAACAAATAAATTATGCATTACAAACGTGCTGCTGACCCATTGCCATTTTCTAATTCAATTAAAAAAAAAACTGAAAGAAAAATGTTTTCTGTTGCATTTGAATACAATTTCCCAAGGAGATGTTCTCGTTGTTGTTGTTGCCACGGGAAAGTTTTTTTTTTCTGCCTAAATGCAACAGTGGGAAAGCAGCGGCAGTGCAACCAATGGGGGCAAAACATCCACTTCAAGTCCACATTGCGTCCGTTGTTGCTGTTGTTGCAACACAAAAAGAGTCACAGAGACACTAATTTGACATAGTTATGCGCAACAAAATGAAAGCTGTGCAACTCCCAACAACAACAACTGCAATGGCAAACGCGGCGTATGAATAATATTTAAGCTTTAGCTTCATTTTTTTATATTGCTGCTTGCAATGTGGCGATAACGGCCAACTTGAGAGCCGCTTGGCTGCAACTTGCACTGTATGTGTGTGTGTGTGTGCCTCCTCCTCCACTTCCTACCCGCTACTGACGGAGTATTAGGGATAAGAGCTGTGCGTCTTTATAGATTATTTACTGCATCAAAACTAAGCTTCAATATTTTCTTAAATATTTATTACCATGAAGGAAAGCCGCTTAAGAAAAAAAATATTTGGCAATGCAATAATAGCTAAATTTATGTAAGTTTGTACTTAAATAGTTGTTCAAGCCTTAAATGCTCTGAATTAAATATAATATTGCAGATTTTTAACAAGTTTCAACTAATTTTTTTGATTTTGCTGCTGCAGTAAAAAAAGTAAATAAAACTTACATTTGCTTGTTGGTTGTGTGTGTGTGTGCTTGGTGTGCCTAATACTCTGCCACTGCAGGGGTTCGACGACATGTGACATTAAACAGTAACAGCAAGAACAACAACAACAACGTTGACAATGTTGTCGGCACATGCCACAATAATGAAATTTAAAAATTCATTAAATATTCGCACCGCTAAGCAAACAACACATGCCACAACAGCAGCAGCAGCAACATCTACATCTACACGAACAAAAGCAACAGCAACAGTTGCAAGTGTAACTCAATTAATTAATAACAATATAGCAACAGCAACAACAGCAACATTAACAAGAACAACAAACAAAATAATTAAGTAACAAAAGTTTCATATTTGCAACGCAGCAAAACGACGAAAAAAAAACAGGAAGCAGCAGTCGGAATCACAAAAAGTTAAGACCGAATACAAGATACACTAACAAGAGTTATGCCATTCAAAATAATATTTTACGAACTATATTTTATACCTGGATGGAATGGGTTTTTCTACTAAGTGAACATTTCATAATACTTCTTTGTTAGAGTATCAGCAACAGCAACAACTTATTAAGAAGCCAGCAACAGCAATAGCAGCAACATGACAGTAGGGGCAAAACTCTCAAAAAAGCTGGGCAAAAGTTTGCACTATTAAAAAAAAAGGTAGCAAAAAAAAGAGAGGGACAGGTGAACGGAGAAAGAGAGAGAGAGAGGAGAGTAGCATATGTGTGAATGTAAGATGAGTGGGCGGTGGGCGTTGCATAGTTTAATGTTGTTGTTGTTAAGACTGTGTTATACCCTGTGCCTTGGCAGGCGACAGAAGTTTTTTTTAATGTAATTTTAAGTGGCATAAGTCGACAGCCAAAAAACATAAGTACACACAGAAACACACACTCACATACACACACACATACAAACACAGAATCGTAAATGTTAACTATATGACAGGTGGGCGTGCTGCCGCCGCTGCTGCTCTCGGTGGGCGTAACATTTACATGCAACATATAGTTTTACTGTTTAACTACATGAAATTATGCCAAATTAAGTTTAAATTTGCTATTTTAAGTTTGTTAAGGGAAAACAACAACAGCAACAAAATCATCAGATTCACAGCAAAAAACAAAAATTAGCTAGCTGTGCTAGTAACTAAAAAAGACATAAGAGTAACTAAAAATATAGCAAAATAAATACAAAGGGACAGGGAATAAGGAAAAAAGATTTAAAGATTTAGAGATGAGCTATAAAGAGGGAAAGTTTATTGAAGTAAGAGATAGAAATTGAATTTAACAAATGTTTCCAATAAATGATAATTTTATCATATTTTTGACATCAAAATAAATCACATTCTAAATATGAAGCAAAAAATTAATAACTATAAGATAAGCTTATATGAATGTCATAAGGTTTGGAAAAAATAATCAGACTTTCATTCTGATTGGATTTGACTTGAATTAACAACCAAATTGCATTGGAGACTTTAACTAAATAGTGAATAAAAATCATTTTTACCTTCAAAAAACTTTCTTAAGGAAGAAAAACTCACTTACTTCCAAAGTGAAAAAACTTACTTAAAAATACGACAAGGAACATAAGAAAAACCTCTTCTATTGCTATACGATATTGCTATTGCTCGTATATTCGCTGATACTGATTAACTTAAAGCTGCACAAGGCATTAAAAAACAGAAAAAAAATGTTTGCACTGCAACAAAACGTGGCACACTAAAAACAGCGGATGCTGGCAGCGCTGTTGGCGTCATAGAGAACAAAAACGACGGCAGCAGCAGCAGCAGCCGCTTGTTGCGCGTGAATGTAAAAGGCATTAAAAAATGGCATAATAATAGCATTCAAACTGTAATGTTGCCAACAAACGACGACGACGACGGAGACGATGTTGCTGCTGTCGCAGTTGACGCCGGCAGCAACAGCAACAGCAGCAGCAGCAGCAACGACGAGGAAAATGTTGCTCGTTAATGTTTTGTTGCTGGCGCGTCGCATGCAACATTCATATATGCAATATTTTAAGCTTTGCACAGTGTGAGCAGGGAAAGGGGATGGAGGGGGGCCGATAGGGGGGTGTTGCATGTCTCTGAAAGATTGTTGAGCCATGCTAGTTGTTGTTGTTTGTAGTATGACATAAATGGGCACGGTAGCAACTCGTAAATTTGCTGACTACAACAACAACAACAACACACACACACACAAGCATACAAAAAGTAGCCAAAAACACACACACAAACACATACAGATACATTTTCTATAATTCTCGCGCTTGCAGCATTCAGTTGCAGTTCCAGTTGCAGTTGCAGTCTCTAGCTAGCAGCCTTAAGCTGCAAAATGATGCTGCATCGTCCTAATGCCCAAAATACTACCAACTAAATGTGCAACATGAATATAACGACTTAAATCTGTTTCTAGTACACATATGTATATATACCCATATAGACAGACAGTTTAGCCCACACAAATATGAGAAAGTCAGCAGACATTCAAAAGACATCTAAAGTTGTGGATTAACATTTTGAGAGCTGGCCAAAAGAATGCGAAAATGATTTTAGAAGGCGCCAAGAACAACATTTGTGTGGCAGCTGGGTTTAGATATTTATGATAAGTATGGAATATTGATAGAAAAAATATTTCCTTACTCGTGTTAAGTTGAAGAAATTTGCATTCAAAGCTATTTAGTGAAAATCTTTAATGGAATCAACAAAAATATTGAAAGTTTGACCTAAAACAAGACTTTGGTTTCCTTCTTCAGGGAAAATCTTTAATGGAATCAACAAAAATATTCTTAGTTTGCATAAGTTTAACTTAAAACAAGACTTTTGTCGATGAACTTAAGTAAATTCTGTGTTATAATCTTTGTTATATGTTTTTTCTGCGAATTTCTATAATAAAATCTTTCGTAAATGTTTTGAGTAACAAAATATTTTATCCTATGATAGATGGAAGCCATCTACGTAAGCTTATTTATATTAAATTAATATGTTTTGTACTTTTTCCAATAATTTTTGAGCTTAACTTGTTGTTAAGCCTTATTATTTTACTTTTTCTTCGCTGTAATCAACCCATAATATACCCTATTTAATTGGTAAGTGCCCAAATGCTACTCAATTTGGAAAATTGCAACCACTACAAACGTTCCACAAAATGTTGCCACCAACAAAATGCAAGACCAGTTGACATACGAAAATAGAAACTGAACTTTATGGCACGAGAAGAACGAAGTTGAAGACGACTTAGTTGGCTCACTAAAAGGGCACTGTGGCATGCAACATGGGCAATATCAACATACTTAAAGTGGGGGGGCAGTCACTCGTATGTTGCAACACGACGCCAGCAACGAAGAGTCCATGTTGCAAGGACGAAAAGGGGTGAGAGAAAGGAGAGCCGACAACACACATGCACATGGACACGAAATGTTGCAAGACAGCCTGTTGAGTGCCACTGTTGCCACCGGTTAGCGGCGACAAATGTTTTAACCCTAGAGAGAAGAGTAAGGCAAAAACTTGAACAAAGTAAATACCAAATATTATAGACAGGTCATAAATAATCGATTTAATCGTTGAATTTTAATCTTTATTATTTCTTTTTTTTGCATAATGAGTAATAAAAATAACTAAATAATTTGACATTTATGACGCCCTACACAAAGTCATTAACAAATGCACTGATTAGAGTAAAAAACAATAAATAAATATATATTTTTGTATACTAATAGGGAAGTATAACAAAAATAGCTCCCCAGACACATTGATAAGCTTTAAATCTGTTCGCTAATCTCAACTTATTAAGCACATTTTTTTATAGCTCAACTAATTAGTGTCGATCGTTTGTAGACGAACGTTAAATATATATATATAAGTAAAAAAAAAACATAAGTTGAATTTGTTTTCATGACGATCGTTTTGCAGCAACAACAACGACAAGTTTCAAGAGATTTTGTTTTCTCATCTCGCAACACACAGACATATGTGTGTGAGGCAACATTTCCCCTACTTTCAGTGAGAGAGCGTAACGAATGCGCCTCGCTCTCTTACTTACACGTACACATGATGATGTTGTGCATGAACATGTGTGAGAGAGCACATGCATGCATGTTGCTAAACTGCATATGCTGTTGCCGGCAGGCAGCAACAACAACAAAGCAGAGATAGCGTAAATGCACTCGCGCAAAAGAGCGCAACGTATGTGAGAGCTGAGAGTTGTCGTACGTGTGTACGTACATGTGTGCATGTGCATGTGCAGCAGCAGCAGCAGCGCAGCAAGCAGAGTACGAACTAGCATTCAAGCAAACACACACACACACACACACACATACACATAATGTCTGTCTACTGCCTTTTGCTGTTTGCTCTATGTGTGTGTGTGTGTTCGTTGCCGTCGTCGCTCGTAAAAACATTTTCAACGAGCCAACGGAGTCGCTGGCGTGCAACTTTAGCAATCAGTTTGAGTTGAAACGCGAGGCGGTTAACATGCTTTAAGAAAACGAGCTCCCGGCAATTTTTGTAAAGAGTGAAATCTTTAAAAGCAAGCAAAAGCAAAATAGTTAAAACGCAAACTTAACACCAACACACACACACGATACGATACGATTTTTCCAAGTGCCAACGTTGAACGTATAATAAAAATACGAAAATCAAATGCAATAAATAATACATGATGTTGTTCAAAGTTCAGAAAGAGCTGAGTTAAGAAAAAAGTGCACGCAACGTTTTATGATAAAAACCAAAAAAAAACGAAAACGCAAAAATAATTAAAAACACGCAACAACTAAAACACACACCAATTTTTATATACACACACACCAAGGATTACGGTTACGCGTATATAGAAAAAAGCACACAAATATGAAAACCAGAAAGTGAATTCAATTTTTTCTCAATAGAAAAAAAACCAAAAAATTAAAAAATTTCCCAAAACCCACCATTTAAAAAAGTTTTCCGGCCACAAAGCTGGATTAAAGCAGTTTAAAACACAACAAAATATCAAAAACATGTCGTCAACAACAACAAATTCACGCCTGTTGCTGCTTAGTATGTTGCTGCTAACAGCGCTGCTGGCAGCGACGCATGCGCAACAGTGCGCCTGGGAATTTGTGCGCACCACAATGGACATCAAGTGCAATGTGCGGGCTCTGGATCAGGGCTTGGCTGGACTGGATCTGCAAGTGGCCGAAACGGCGAATCGTTTCGAGTTGCAATGCAGTCCGGATCTGTTGCATGGCAGCGAGCTGCAAAACGGTCTCTTCCGCAAGCTGCAGAAACTTGCCGAGTTGCGTGTGGATGCCTGCAAGTTGCAACGTGTGCCACCTAACGCATTCGAGGGTTTGCTCTCGCTTAAGCGGCTGCAGCTTGAGACGCACAATTCGCTGTGGGGACCGGGCAAGACGCTCGAGTTGCATGCTCAAACGTTTCAGGGTTTGCGTGAGCTGAGAGAGTTGCATCTTGCCGATAATAACCTGAGGCAGCTGCCCGAGGGTGTGTGGTGCACAATGCCGGGCTTGCAACTGTTGAATCTGACACAGAATCGCATTCGTGCCGCAGAATATTTGGGTTTCTCGGAGAAACTGTGTCTGGGCACCCCGACGCTCAATCAGCTGAGTGGCGGCTCCGAGTTGCAGTTGCTCGATTTGTCGCACAATGAGTTGCGCGCGTTGCCCGATGCTTGGGGCGCCTCCCGGCTGCGTCGCCTGCAAACGTTGAGTCTGCAACACAATAACATCAGCTCCCTCTCACCCAACTCCTTGGCCGGCTTGAGTTCGCTACGCGTATTGAATCTATCGCACAATCATCTGGAATCGTTGCCATCGGAGGCATTTGCGGGCAACAAGGAACTACGCGAGTTGCATCTGCATCACAATGATCTCTATGATCTGCCCAAGGGTCTGTTGCATCGTTTGGAGCAACTTCTAGTGCTCGATCTGAGCGCCAATCAGTTGACCAGTCATCATGTCGATAACAACACTTTCGCGGGTTTGATTCGTTTGATTGTGTTGAATCTGTCGAATAATGCTTTGACACGCATTGGCGCCAAAACCTTCAAGGAGCTGTATTTCCTACAAATTTTGGATATGCGCAACAATTCCATTGGCCATATTGAGGAAGGTGCTTTCCTGCCGCTTTACAATCTGCATACGCTGAATCTCGCTGAGAATCGTTTGCATACCCTGGATAATCGCATCTTTAACGGGTTGTATGTGCTCACCAAGTTGACGTTGAACAACAATTTGATCAGCATTGTGGAATCGCAAGCGTTTCGCAATTGTTCGGATCTCAAAGAACTCGACTTGAGCTCCAATCAGCTGTTGGAAGTGCCCGAAGCAGTTCAAGATCTGAGCATGTTGAAGACATTGGATTTGGGCGAGAATCAAATCTCTGACTTCAAGAATGGCACCTTCAACAATCTGAATCAGTTGACGGGTTTGCGTCTCATTGATAATCGTATTGGCAACATTACGGTCAACATGTTTCAGCAGCTGCCACGCTTGAGTGTCCTCAATCTGGCCAAGAATCGCATCCAAAACATTGAACGCGGCTCGTTCGATAAGAATACCGAAATCGAAGCAATACGTTTGGATAAGAACTTCTTGACCGATATCAATGGAATCTTTGCAACACTTGCATCGTTGTTGTGGCTTAATCTGTCCGAGAATCATTTGGTGTGGTTCGACTATGCATTTATACCCTCGAATCTTAAGTGGTTGGATATCCACGGCAACTACATTGAGGCACTCGGCAACTACTACAAACTGCAGGAGGAGCTGAGAGTCAGCACTCTGGATGCCAGTCACAATCGTATCACAGAAATCTCGCCCAACTCGGTGCCCAATTCGATCGAGCTGCTGTTCATCAACAACAATATCATCAGTCAGATTCAACCGAATAGCTTTGTGGACAAGACACGTTTGGCACGCGTCGATCTCTATGCCAATGTGTTGTCGAAAATCTCGCTGAACTCGCTGCGTGTGGCACCCGTTGCACAGGATAAGCCACAGCCGGAATTCTATCTCGGCGGTAATCCCTTCGAATGCGATTGCTCCATGGAATGGCTGCAACGTATCAATAACTTGACAACCCGGCAACATCCTCGCGTTGTGGATCTTGCCAACATTGAGTGCCTTATGCCACACAGTCGCCAGGCGCCATTGCGTCCACTCTCCAGCCTTACGCCAGCTGATTTCCTCTGCAAATACGATTCACATTGTCCCTCCACTTGCCATTGCTGCGAGTACGAGAGCTGTGAATGTGAATTGATCTGCCCGAATAACTGCAGCTGTTTCCACGATGCCAACTGGTCGAGCAATGTTGTAGATTGTGGCAAACAGGATTTGATCAGTTTGCCTCCACGCCTGCCACAGGATATCAATGTATTGTACTTGGATGGCAACAACTTGCCTTTGCTACAGGATACCCATCTGGTTGGTCAACGTAATCTTCATACACTCTATCTGAATGCCTCCAACTTGATGGCCTTGGGCAATGGCAGTTTGAGCCAGTTGCCGAATCTTCGTGTACTGCATTTGGAGCATAACAAGCTTAGCTCACTGGATGCAACGTCTTTCCGTTCATTGAACCTGCTCCGGGAACTGCACTTGCAGGGTAACCAACTATCCCTGATTGGCAACTCGACGTTTGAGCCGTTGGTTTCGCTGCAGTTGCTACGACTCGATAACAATCGATTGACGACGCTGCCCATGCAACAATTGGCCAATCTGCAGTATAGGAACAATCTGCAGGGCTTGACGCTGGGCAGGAATACCTGGAGTTGTCGCTGTCAACAGTTGCGTGAACTCGTCCAGTTCGTGGCAGATAATTCGTTGATTGTCCGGGACACTCAGGACATCTACTGTGTGGAGTCGGGCATTAAGCGCGAATTGGAGCTATTGTCTTTGGGTCCACAACAAAAGTTGCTCGGAAGCGATTGCTCCGAGCTGTTGGATGCCAGTGCAAGTAACATTAGCTCTGCTCAGGATTTGGCTAACGGTTATCGTTTGCCATTGCTTGCGGCGATCTTGGTGCTCATCTTCCTTGTCGTCGTGCTCATCATTGTCTTCGTCTTCAGGGAGAGCGTTCGCATGTGGCTGTTCGCCCATTATGGCGTCAGGGTCTGTGAGCCACGTTTCGAGGATGCTGGCAAATTGTACGATGCCATCATACTGCATTCCGAGAAAGATTACGAGTTTGTTTGCCGCAATATTGCAGCGGAGCTGGAACATGGTCGTCCTCCGTTCAGGTTGTGTATTCAACAGCGAGATCTGCCGCCACAGGCAAGTCATCTGCAGTTGGTGGAGGGTGCACGTGCCTCCAGGAAGATCATTCTGGTGCTCACCCGCAATCTGCTAGCCACCGAATGGCAACGCGTCGAGTTCCGCAATGCATTCCACGAGGCGCTGCGAGGTCTAGCCCAGAAACTGGTCATCATCGAGGAGACGAGTGTGTCGAGTGAGGCGGAGGATGTTGCCGAACTTGCACCCTATCTCAAATCGGTGCCTTCGAATCGTCTGCTGACCTGCGATCGTTACTTCTGGGAGAAGTTGCGCTATGCCATACCAATTGAGCTGTCGCCCCGCGGCAATAACTATACCCTGGATCATCATGAGCGTTTCAAGCAGCCCGTTTCACCTGGTTTGATCTTTAGGCAGGCTCCACCACCGCCCGCCTACTACTGCACCGAGGACATGGAGGCGAATTACTCGTCGGCAACGACAGCAACACCCTCACCACGTCCCATGCGTCCCGTTGTGGAATCGTTGGCCATGCGACCGCCTTCGGAGCATATCTATCATAGCATCGAATCGGAATATAGCGCTTATGATCAACATGAAGCATTATCGATGATGCAACAACAACAGCAGCATCAGCATCATCAACAATTGCAGGCACATCAGCTGCAACAGTTGGCCAGGCATCAGCAACAACAGCGTCTACTACAGCCACAGTATCGAGCGCAGTCGGCAGTGGCAGCAGCGCAGTCAGCAGCAGCAGCGGCAGCAGCAACGCAATCAGCTACAGCTCCCATACATTTGCGCAGCGGCAGCGGTTTGAGTTCAGCGAGCACAAGCACACAGTCAACGGCGCAAGCTTCAACTTCCGCTGCGGCAGCACAACAACAACAACAGCAGCAGCACCTGGCAGCGGCAGATGCAGTGTCAGCAGCAGCAGCAACAGCAGGCAATAACAATAGCAACGCCAATAAGAACCAAGCTTTTTTGGTCTAACTCATTCACACACACCCCTCTCTCTCTCTCTCTCGCTCTGTCACTCGCTCAAAACGGTTCCTGCGCAAGGGCGGCCATCTTGAAGCTGTTCGCACGCTTGCGCGCCAGGCAACACATACATATACATATATACATACATATATAGAGATATAGATATGTATGACAAACAATTAAAAGACTTTTTTTCGTAGGCATTTCTTTTTCGCATTCGCCTTCGGTGTTCAAGTATGTTGTTAGTGTTAGTGTTGTTGTTGTTGTTGTATAGTACAGCACACAAACAGACACACACACACACGCACATACATATATACACACACACCCATTATATTCATAAGCTTATTATTAATAAATGTAACATTAAAACAAACAAGAAAAAAACAAAATAACATAATTACTAGAAATGTTGCAAAAGAAACACTTTCAAATTCAATGTGATATATTAATTAAAAATAAAATATATATATATATAAATTAATGTATGAAAGAAAACTAAAACTAAAACTAAACTATAATTGTAGCCATTAGTTTCTAGCCTGGCAAATAAAAATTAAATAAAAATATAAAGAAATCAAACACATTTACATTTAAATACCACAAAAACAAAAACGAAAAGTAAACAAAACATTCGCATGGAGATTTCATTAAACAAATCTTTAAATAACTAAATAAATTTAATATATATAGTTATATGTATATAGCAGGAAGCAGCAGCAGCAGAGATCCATACATAGAAATTATTTAGCACACTTAAATGTATTTATGTAATATGAAAAGAACAACAAGAAACAAACAAACAAAATGCAAGCTAAATTAAATTAAATTAACTAAAAGAAATGTATTATTAAATTAATTATTACAATTACAAAAAACAACAACAACAAACGCAAAAAACTATACGAAAAAACAAATAAATACAACAACAAAACAAAACCTAAAAAAAAACTATTAAAAAATATATACAAAAATTAAAAAAAAATATTGAAACTCTTTTTTATTTGTTTGCTAAACGTTTTCAGTTACTTTACAGCAATTTTCAGTTAAACAAAAGGTAAGAGATTTGAGTGGAAACTAATTGAAAAATGCATTAAAAACAATATAAAATATTGTTGAACAACTTTTTTCGATTCGCACAATCAACAACGGTTTTTCGTACTCAATTTCAAATTACATTTTGCTATTCAAATTAATTGGCACTTTGCGCATTACCAAATACATAAACCTCAAAAACCTCAAAAGTCCCTCGAGCGAGGGGTTGGGCAGTGATGCGGCTGGTGGTGTATTTTACCAACTAAAAAATTCCCAAAAAATATATTTATATAGCGCATAATTTTAACTAAAATGTAAAAAGTTAATTGCTTGTAAATAATTATTTATGAATTAAATGAATGAACTCAAACACCAACAAAATTTTACACACATGAAAGTGCATTGTGGGAAAATGATTATTTTCGTTGAAAATGAAATTAAAATGTGGCACGAACAGCAACAACAACGCCCAAAAACTAATGCATTTGTTAGCGTTTATTTAACGCCATTTCTGCCATAGAAATTCTCATTTCAGTTTTATGGCTGCGATAACAAAACCGCAGCAATGACCAACAACAAAAATAAAAACAAAAATCCTTTGTAACTAACCATGCAAAATGGTTACATAGAGAGCATATAGAGAGTTAAACAAAACTACTAAAAACTAAATCCATTATTTAGCCGCATGAGTAATTCTATAAATTAATTACCAGCATTGCCATTGCCAGTTTGCTCCAATTGTTGCAAAATGTTGCAACAAACCAAAAACGTTTCACTGTAATTAGCTTCGTTTTTTTACAGCACGATGAAATAAATATAATAAATAAATAAGTTCCTGAATGAGCGCAGCGGGTCGTTTAATAAAAATAATATCACTTAATGCTGAAGAACTTTATTTTTATGACAACTTGCGGAGAATGAAACAACTTGAAGATAGTCTAAGCTCAACAAGAATATAAGAGTTGGTGGAAAAAAGTTTCTGGCATAAGTTTAATTAATGTCGGTGCAGCTCTGGTTTACTTTTAAGCTAAATCACTATCCGTCTTTATTCATTAACTCTCATCTATAATCATCCGTTGACTTTCTTTCATGCATCTTAGTACGAACATAAATCAATTATTATATTATATGTGAACAAGTTGTTAGATATGTTTGTTAATCTTTTCCGCAAGAACTACTAAATGAATTTCAATGTAACTTTATCTATCATTTTAATAACATTGTATGCTTTTTTCTTTTCGTTACATACCTAATAGACTTCCTACTCATTGTTAATGAGTTTAAAAACAAATATGTTCTCGACATTCCCTTGTTTATGTATTTATTAATCTTTGAGTAAACTCTCAAGTAGTTTTCTAATGCCGCTTCAAGTGTAAAACTTTCAAGCGAATTCCAATGCTGTTTAAAATGTACTAAAATTACGAGACAAGACGCCACGCCTCTACCATTGACCACTCCCACAGCACTTTGCGGAATTCTGTCTGAGTTTTTGGCTTGTTTATGGACCCAGCATATTGGCATGTGTCTATTTCTGGTCTAACCCTGACACTTTTTTGGCACTGACTTGGCCAAGAGCACTTGCCAAAGTCGAGCGAGCAGCAGTAATCGCAATCGCAATCGCAATTTGTTGTCCAAATCGTTGCGATGCGCTTTGCCAAAAAGAAAAAAAAACAAATACCAAATTGCATATTTTATGAGTACCAAAAACTTTTTACTCCATGTAATTCACTTGCAACAAACACACAAACACACACAACACACACACAAAGCACACGGCATCGATAGCAAATTAAGTATGTCAATTTGTGCAGTAGGAATGAAAGCCCAAACGAACTTAAAATTGCAAACTGTAAAAGCTAGAACCAATGTTTGCAAGTTGCGAAAAAGCGAAACAAACTAATTGAAAATCAATAAGTAGCCGGCAAAAACGAAACTAAGTACGACTAGCAAAAAAAAAATGGGTGATACTCGCGTAGTTTTACAATAGGTCATTGGCATATGAGGTTCTTTTTTCATCATCAACTTGGGGGCTTGACCTCAACTACATATACGATAGTAGCTGGCAGACAGACAGAAAGCGGCAAAAGATAAAAAAAAAAAACCAAAAGCCAAAAATTGTTCTGTGAAATCCGAAAGAGGAAAACAAAACGTAAGAATATACTTAAGCACTACATTTTAGGTTTATGCGGCTTCCAGCTGCTTGCAATTAAAATTTAAGTCACAGTTGAAAAGAGAGGAATAACTATTAAGACTTGTTATTGACCTTGAAGCATTACATAAGAATGGATTCGAATACATGTTAAGGAAGTGTTTTTTCTTCTTTTTTTTTTGAATAGCAATCATCACTTAATATGGAAAAATCAATACGACAGTGAACAGAATTTTTAAGAAATACTTTTTTTTAGTATTTTTCTATTAACTGAAGATTAGTTAAGTAAATATTTGTATAGGAAAATTAGTTCAAAACCCCAATTCTTTCTTAATCAAACATTTAAGTTCTTAAAAGCTGCTAAGCTTTGATTTAGACCTTGAAATATTATGTTAAGACTTTTGGATACGCGTTTAAAACGTTATTTCCTTTGGTTTTAAATAATGTTGAAGATTTAACTAAGAAAACTAAAACCACAAAAACGCTCTTAAGTACAAGTATAAACACACTTTCAAGACAAGTTCCGACGTTCCGGTGGTAAGCAAATATTTATGTAACAAAACTCAAATCGTTTCTTAATCGAACATTTAAGTACTTTTGAAGGGAGTTGCAATGTTTTTTTTTTTGTTTTTTTTGTATGCAAAAATTGAGCCTGATTAAAAATGCATTTATGCAAATTTAATTGATTTGCACTGCAAACCGCGTGCCGTACTACAGTCTACAGTGGCTGCTAACAAAATGGCTAAATGCCATTAAGCCGTGTCGGCTGTGTTGGCTGTGTTGGCTGTGTGTGCCCCCGACGCTGGCAAATTGATTTGTTTAATAATTAAAACATGCAAACTGCATATGTAACGCAAATTGCACTTGGCCATAAAAGGCAAAAGTGCTGCAGTTTCGGATAATGGTTTGAAATCGTACTAGCTCGATATAAAGTACAGATATACAGATATATATATATATATATATATATATATATATATAGAGATGTGTGTATATGTCATACAGGTATTTGCAATTAATGACGCTTGACAGCATTAGATAAACGTTGCAAAAGCTTATACGTACATAATAATTAAAGCCTAGGGGGCTACTTATAAAACTACTAAACCAATATATATAGTATATATATATATATATATAGTGTACATGGTATTAAATATTTCATGCTCTCTTTTAGCGTTCAGCCCGCGGGCAAAGCAATAAAAGCTAATATAACACAGTTTACACGAATCCAACCCGAGGTGTTGGGTTTTGATTTGGTTAGAACTTCAATGGAAAAGGGGGGCGAGGGGTGTACGAGCGGTTTAACAATGCTCGAGGGACAAACAACAACATCAACAGTGAATCCAAAACGTAAACACACAAATATTTATGCGTTTATTAAAAACCAAAATTAATACACTAAAACAACAACGATTATACAAACATTTAGTTGATGTACCAGAGCGGAAGGAGTGGAGGGGTGGTGGGAGTATAAGGGTTAGAACAACCCCTTTCAACCCTGGCTTAACGCTTATGTTGTACGCTTGTAAGTGCTTTTACCCCGCCACGCCCACAAGTTGATTTTTTTCTGTGTGTTTTCTGTTCATTTATAGCAAATATTTTGCATACCGTATTTTTGTATTTTTGTTGTTGTTGTTGTTGTTGTTGTGTTTGGGCTATGTTTGTTAATAAAAAATGCAAACAAGGGGTTGTTGAATTTCGCGCTGGGTCGATATACTGTACGAACCAGAAACTGGTTCACTGTGGCAGCAACAACGAACCGAGCGGCAGGGGCAGGGGCAGGGGCAGCGTGGGGCAGCAGCAGGAAGTGTGCAGCTTACTATTTGCATATCATGTAAGAAGTGGAAAGGGGGGGAGGGGGGCGAATGGAGAGTCGGACACTAAGCGCATAAATAGACAACTGCAGGAAAAATAAAACAAGTTGCGTTTGGTATCGTTCGCTGTTGTTGTTGTTGTTGTTGGCTATTTGGCTTTGGCTTGGGTTTGTTCTCTTTACGGTCAGCTTGAACTGAACTAAAAACTTGCCAAAAATACAAAAAACTAAAAAAATAAATAGTTTCTCTGCCCACTTGCATTTTTCGGTTTTTGGTTTCGGGGTTTAAGCTATTAGTTTTTTTTCCCTCTCAACTGGCCCTGAAAAAATAATAGTTAGTTACTAGCGCAGCTTTTTCTGCAAACGTCAAATTGTTAATACTTGAGCCAACATCTAAAAATGTACTAAAAATTAAAGAGTTTGCATTCCACACATCTTTATTGTTTGCATAAATTGCAGTTGCAGAAATTATATGTATATGTAAGCCATATGTTATTCCAAGTCTTTGAAACAGTAGCTTAGCTTTTGAGTGTTATTTTTTAAGATCTTTTTGAATACATTTTTTGCATAATATGCTAGAAAAATTGATTTTTTATAGGGGTTAAGCCATTAAACATTTTTTTTTTGTTTATGATAAGTTTGTGAAAAGCTTTAACCAATAACAGAATGCTTATACTTTAATATATACAAATATATATAAAAAAATATATAAAAATTAAATCATAAAGCGTTTTATGTTTTATTATTATAGTATTTGTAAGCTTTTCTTCATGATCGAATCTTATTTAAAAGCTATCAGTAAGGAATACTTTTTTCCCACATACCTTCTTCTAATTGAACTTTTACTAGTACTTATACTTTTACTTATAACTCGTCTTATACAACTGCCATAACACTTCTACTTAAACTTCTGCACTGTTTGCTTTACTTATACTTTTACTTATAATTCGTCTTATAAAACTACTATAACACTTCTACTTAAAATTCTTCTCTCTTGTTGGACTTAACTTCTTTGGGACTTTGAATACTTGAACCTATTCTTAATACTCATGAATGCAATCTAATGAATGCTAGCTCTTTCTTAATAACACTTCTACTTAAAAACTCTTAATATCTTCTTTTCAGCCACTTCCACATCTGCGATAAGTTGAGAAACTTCTTCAGGAAGCAGCTATAAAAATCACTTGATTTTAACAAAATTATTTGTGTCACTTTCCGCAATAAGCTTATAAAACAAACTTTTGTATGACAAAATATTGTCGCACTTGGATTGGCAGCGCCCTTACCGCCCTTACCACCCTGCCACTCACAATCCACCTCTACAATCCTTTTGATGCTGATTGTCAAAAGGAAAAGAAAGAAAAGCTTTTTTTTGTTTTCTTATACATTCATACATATGTATGAATTGAATGTTTGCATTCTGTGTACAATGTGTGCGAAAGTGCGCGAATTTTTATCTTAGCTTTGGCAATCTGCGTAAAATGATTTATTCATATTCATAACTTTTTGTTATTGCATGCCTCTGATTCTTCTGTGCGCGTGTGTGTGTGTTGCGCAATGCCATTCACTTGCCGACTAACTGTCTGACTGACTGACTGACTGACTGACAAAAGAGAAGAGGAAGAAATGATTCGAGTGCCGTTTTTCGTGCAACACATGCGCCAAAGCATTTCCCACGGCATCAAAACTGTTGCTGCTGCTGCAGCCTCACCTTCTTTCATACAGAGGAAACGAGACAGCAAGCGAGTGTGTGTGTGTGTGTGAGTGAGAGTGAGAGCGGGCGTGCCAGCAAGAAACGATGCGCACTTCCTTCATTTGCATTACAATGATAAACTCCAAACTGTGTGTGAGGCAAAGAAATTCTTAATTTTTTTTTGCTTTGCTTTGCTTTGCTGAAACGCTAGCTTTATTTATTTATGGAAAGCAAGAACAACTACTTGAATATATATATTGCAACATCAACGCGAAGCAAACATGATGTGGAACAAATTTAGCCTATTTTTCGATATTCTTGACATAATGAGTTATCCAACTGGGCGAGCGATACGCTCATTAAACATAAATTTTGCCATCGATCTACACACTAACCAAAAATGGAAGCCAAATGTGTCATCACACACACGCACACTTACGCACAACATAGTGCCAGTTATAGCTGCCACATGTGTGGGGCAGACATAGCTAAATGCCTAATGAAGCCATCGATTGTTTTGTTTTATTTGGCTACATTTCGTGAATTATTATTTTGTGGCCTTTTAGCAAATTTATCTTAGCTAATTGTTATGCAATGTACAGACAGACAGACGGAAATACCAACAAACAACAACAACAACAACGCGTTCGATGAACTTGATACGACGTCATCGACATGTACATAGTTTATTTTTTGGCATTCAGTCAAAGAAGAAGAAGCAGCCATCATCAAAGATCTATTTGTGCCCCCATCATAACTGTGTGTAGAACTTGAGACTTGAAGAAACGAAACTCATGATGTGACTGAAAGCTTCAAGTGCAGTGAGTACAGTGAAGACACAACAAGAAGACACAAGGCAAATATCAGCAAAAGGAATGAGGAAGCATTAGATAGAATCCAATCTGGTTGTACTTAGATTATATGAATGAGGAAACCTTTTAAGATTGATTGAACTTAATTTTTTGTATTTTTAAAAACAGAAACATCAAATAAAATCTAATCTCATTGTACTTTGATTATAATTGACTAAAGATGTTTTATCTTTAGTAACTTAACTCATGCCAAAACACTTGAAAAATCAATTGTTATACTAATGAATGCTAATTGAACCATTTTGAAATAAGTTAAGATAACAAATATTATACAGTATCGAAACTGAAACAGTTTAGTATAGCAGCAGCTGTTTTTCAAGTGTATTCGTTTCAAGTGTTTTTCTTGCTTGGCATAAAAGGTTTTTCGAGAAAACCTCTTCTGAAAAAACATTGAATCGTTTGGCAGAGTATTTACTGTACTGTTGTAGACCTTGCCTCAATATCGGCAACAGTGCAACCTCGCACACACACACCGAACACACACATAGAGAGACAACCGCCACTTGTGTTTATCATATCTTTCTCTCTCTCTTCTCCTTTTTTGTACAAATCATCAACTTAATTATGCTTATATTAAGGTTTTTTTTTTCGTTTTTTGTTTTTTATTCAACTGCACGCCGCTAACTTTTCACATGACCAACAGCTATGGCAAAAGGGTTGTGTCGATGGAAGAGGGGTACAGGAGGGGTTATCTAGCTAGAGGCAAGTGCCAGTAGCTCGAGTGCAACAACTTCACTTATTTGTAGCCAACAGCAACTGTTGGCGCTCTTGTATCTGTATCTCTGAATCTTTGTATCTGTATCTATGAATCTGCATTTGTATCTGTAACTGTGGCTATTGGGCAAACGAGTGTGTGTGTGCGCGAGTGTGTGTGTGTTTGTGTTTTGTCAAGTGCACTTGTGGCTTATTTGCATATAGTAGGCACTTTGGTAATTGAATTCAGTTAGCCGCAAAACAAACGAAAAAAAAGATGGTACAACTCACGCGCATGCTTGATTGGGTAAAGCAAAGAGTCATCCCCCTCTACCCCTCCACCAAACCCTTTACACTAACCAACAAATAATGTGTGCGAGATCGAGAGACTCTTTGCCTGTTTTATGATTAAGTTGAGTTCTGGCCACCACCACAATTAAGCCAGAACCTTTCTAGGCACTCGAAACTTCTCTGTGTTCACAAAAATTTATATACAGTTACAAAACGAGGCGGCCCAAAGTGCCTGGGCCTGGGCCAACAACAAGGCAATATGCAAATGTTCATTGCATGAATTCCAATTAGGCAAAAAACAAAAAGAAGAAGACGAAGAGGAGACGAAGAGAAGAATCAATTCTTAAGTGTGTGTGCGTGTGTTTGCATTTACAAATAAAACAAACGAACGAGTCATAAATAATTTTTTTCCCAATCAAAAATTACTAACGAACGAACCTATTATACATATAACCCATTCCATGTGTGGCAGGCAGCACTTTTGGGGCAATCAATGACTAAAATTTGTAAGCAGCGTCAGCCAAAAAGACAACATCAAATATGTAAAGAGCAATTATAGTTTAAGGTGTGTGTGTTCTATTAGTTGAAGTTTAGACGACTCAATGATGCCCTTTTTGTAGTCATGAAAGGTACATCTATTAGTCATCCTCCTTACAACTGGATTCCAACAAATGTCGCTAAGATATCCTCTTCAAAAAGTTCGAGTACTACATTTTAAGTCAATTCGCTTTTGAAGTAACTGATAACAGATAACCATGTAACTAGTTATGTAAGCAGTTTTATCATTAGACTTTCACTACACGTTGCACACAGCTCATAACAAAGTAAGTGTACCCTAACTGTCTGCATAAGGTAGACGATGCACAATGCACTAAAATATGACATAAATTATGCAACGAAAAATGTATACAGGTTGTTGCATGTGTGTTTGTGTTGCAGGTGCCACAGATAGAGAAAGACGTAACCAACTCTCCAGGCACTAATTGTCCGAAAAAGGACCACCAACCGGCCAACACGTCTTTATGTCATTAGGAATGCCCCGCTAGACTCTGCTGCAAGTGGCATGAATGTGAAACATCCAAAGAATGGATGACAAAAGTGCAACGTGACTGCAGTTGCAGTTGTTGTTGTTGCACACGTGTTTGTGTGTGTTGCATAACGCACAACTTTGCATTTTGTGGAGCTTAACACAATAAAAGATATTTGGATAATATTTTTGACATGGCAATTGTGTCGTGCGCATAATTACACTTGTCAATATAAAATGGGTTAAGATTTCAAAATATATTCAATATTCAATATCGAAAATCTTTCTCTTTCTTATTCTCTATGGGCTGCCTGCCAATCATAGATAAAAGTTGCACAGAATTCTGATTGTCTGAATGTCTGGCTTTGACTTCCTTAGTTTTTCAGATGTAAGACAAGCTAATTGAAATTTCATTAGCGTTGTGTATTCAATATGCTTCGCCTCGCCACTCTCTCTCTCTCTCTCTCTCTCTTTCTGTCTTTTTCTATGCGCCCACACTTAATTTGTAATTTATTATTAATAATTCATAACACTCGAAGTCAGTTGTAGTTGAATGTTTTCTTTGCTGATAACAATACTTGAAGCCTGATTAAAAATGCATGAGAGCTATTTTTTTTGGTAGGGTTTAGTTTTGTGTTTTTTGTGTTTTTCATTGGAAAAATTATCAATGATCAGCAGCAGCAGCAGGCACAACCCAAGCAGATAGGATGAACAATACAACTAGTACAAGTTAGAAAAAATATTGAAATGAAAAACTGATTACAAGAGTTGGGTTAGGAAGTGTCAGAGGAAGTTGAAGGGAAAGTGAATAAATATTCGTTGCAAAAAAACATTTTTCATCTTGACTAAAGATTGATTTTAAGCGAGATTATTGTTTTTTATTATTCAACAATTGAAAATATGTTGATTTATGATTTTTAGTGTGAGGAAATATTACCATTATTATTACCAGAGTCGAACATCTATAACGCTGATTTCAATATTCGTATTCTCAAAATGTGTTCGTTATATAGAAAAGTTCGTTGTACGTTTGTTTAACTGCATATAAATATCTGTCTGCTGTCATATGTCTTTTGTTTCTTTCTCATTTGAACAAGTTGAATGAACTCCTTTTTGCTATACTATCTGCAGTGCAGTTTTAGTCTTTTCTTTATCCTGTCATTAGCAGTATAATCAAATTAAACTCTTACAAATTAGAAAGACACGTGAGCTAGCGTTTAACGTTTGGTGTCATGAGTCGCAACTCGCAACATGCAACATGCAACAAACATAGGGGGGCATAAAAGCAAAGACAATCGGACAGATAGGCCAACAGGCAACGAAGGCAGACAATAAGACGACCCAAAACCAAACCCAGTCAAAATGAAAACCAAAGCAAACACCCGCAATCTCCTACACACACACACACATATAGACCGAACGAGCTATTCAATTATGGGTGCGCCCAATGCACACACACACACACACATACATAGTGGAGGGTTTTTAGGGAGTTTGGTTTAGGTTTTTTTAGGGGGTAGGGGGGGAGGCGAGCGCAGGACCGACGGAAACGACAGATGTCATTTGGCTTTTGTGGCACACGCACACACACAAACACACACACAGAGTCACATATACATACACACAATATAACGATTATTTGTATGTGTGAGAAATACATTCTAAATTATCAATGCAGGTAATTGCAGCTTATCAGTTATGCTTATGGCATTAGAAACACAACAACAACCACAACAACAACAGGCGACAGATATACAAAAGATATACAAATGAACAAACGTACACACACGCACACAGACCCACCCTTTTTACTAATAACAATAACAACAATTGTTATTATTATGTTATTATGTACTTATATGAATTGCATCACAATTGTAGCAATGCCCCCTCAAACCCCCGCTTACCTAACCACCCAGCCACCGCCGCTCACCACTCATCCACTCCCGTTTAGTGTCTGGCCAATGCATTTGGCATAATTGCATTTCATTGATTTTTGCACAAAGCAAAATTGAGTTTTGTCCCTTTTGTGCACAAATTTTCAGCAAATAAACACGAAATCGTCGTCAGAGAGTGTCAAATATGTCATAATACTTATCTAAATTGCAAAGCACAAAACACACAAACACACACACACAGACACAGTTAGACAGACAGACTCCTTGAAAGATTTAACACACACAAACAGAGACAGAGAGAGAGAGAGAGAGAGACTGTTACGCCCACGGGCTGTTAAGCTTTTTGCTTGGTCTCCTTAAATATTTATCGTTTAAGATTATTTTGAGTTCACCCGTCCGCCCCCCCCAACCCAACCAACTAAACACCCACATGGACCACCCATGGCGCTAGCAATCTATTCAAATGGCAATTTCATAGATACATTTATATGCAACAACAACAGCAACAACAACAGTTTATGCCATTGATTATTGCCTCATGCAGCTGGCTTTGCTGCTTGCTTTGCCTTAGCCATTTTTATTATGATTGTACCAAAAAAAAAAAAAAATATAATCATATTGCTACAATTGTTACAGTTTTGCATAAAACTCCTTGAATAGTTAAACTCAAAACGTAATTGCTTTGCATTATTATTGAATATATATACGTATTGTGTTGGGAAACATTGACAACAACAATTGACAGTTGGAGGCCAGAAAGTCAAATACATAAATGACTTTAAGTGCGTTCTCAATACCAAAATGTTGTCAAAGTTGAACACAAATTGTATTTAGATAAAAGTGTGTTGAAAAGTTTAAAGTGCATGGTTAAAAAAAGCAATTTAAGGTTTATTGCAATATTAATAAATCCATTTTTTGTTAAGTTTTGTGTTTAGTTAAAGTTTGAGCTACTTTAGAGATTGAAAACTAAACTAAAAGTTGTTTAAAAACACAATTCACGGCTTCATGGCAATATTTATGTATTTATCTTTTGTGTAACTTTGTGTTTGGCTAAATTTTGATCTACCTTCAAAACTTAACTTAAAGTTCTTTGATTCTATGGTTGCCTTTAGGGTATCTTGTAGTTGAGCACTCTTTGAATAACTTGTAATTATAATCTGCAGCGTACTTATAGAATAGAGACCTCTATATATGTGTAAATTATCAATCGAAGGATCTACGGCACGTTTCAAACATGATGATAAGTGCGCTAAGTCGGCATAATGATAACGAAATAAACATAGAGCTGATAATCTAGTGCTATAAAAACAAAATAAATAAATGTGGGTCGTCAGATATTGATAAAGCATTAACTGGAATTACAAGTTATTTACTACCTATTATAATTATTATATTAAATAAAAGATTTAAGTAATAAATACTTTGGTTCAAAATCCAATTTGTTCACACTTGTATATTAATAATATTTTTCCATGGAGAAACTCTAACTTTAACAAATGTTTCAGCACTTGCTTTACACCAAATATTAGAAATCTTTCGCATTATTTATTCAACTATTGATTTAGTCAACTAATTGGCAATTGCAATGCGATAAAGAGAATCGAATCGAATCAAATATGTTATTCAAGTGCGCTTTCAAAAAATGAAATTCGAGGGCTCTGTGTTAGGCTCCAATAACACACCAACACATGAGAATTTTGTAAACGGTGGCAATTGATGTTTATTTTTATACCAGCTACTGCGACGAGTATAAATAAACGTTTGTGAGAGATTTCCATGTCTGTCTGTCTGTTAATGCTATTGATTTTGCATATTAGCAAGCAGTCACTAAAAAACAACTAAACATCGAAAAATGTTCTCAGGCATAGAAAATTAAGTCATTCAGCAAAAGAATGATCGAAGATGAAATACACTTCGTATGTGATTTGTTGTGGCATAAACAAAACTAATGAATGTATCTTGAAAATGTTAAGACTCTGTTAACCTACTGATCATTGTGTATATTACAAAGATTCTTCGAGAAATTTTGAGTTTTTAATCAACTTGAGATTTGAAGAAGTTAATTTTATGAATATTCCTTATTCATCACCATACATACGACATTTTTCACTGACAAACTCAAATGCCCAAACAAAAAGGGAATGTTCAAAGTTCATTCTCGAAAAGATTTAATTTTATAGTGTTGTAAAGTACTACAAGTTATTGTTTGTGTCGTGTAATCAAAGTTTTGTGTTTGTTTATTGAATTGTTGGGCCCCTTACTCTCTCTCGCTCTCTCTCGCTCTCTCTGTATCTGTCTCTTTCTGTTTATTTATCTAATTTCGGTGTAAAATAGAGCTGTCGTTTGTCGTACAAACACATTCAAACTCAAACCCTACTGGCCCAAAAATCAAGCAAAATTCCAAATGCCTGACTGTCTGCATAATTGTGTGCTTAACGCGTGTGTTTTTACTATATATATATGCGTATGTGTATTTGTGTCTGTATCTATGTGACAACACAAACAAATGCAATGTGAAAAAACAACAACAGCGAAAGTGCAGCGTGTGGAATCGAAGCGCAAGCCGCATTGCCACAGATTGCCACAGTCGATGTCTATGGGACGCCTCATATCGCATTGGACACGAATCATATTATCAGCGTCTGCCAGCGGGACAACAACAACAACAACACGAACAGCAACGAAAATAACAAATCCCCAATGCATCTGACAACAGCAGGAATAAGTTGCAACGAATATTAAATACCCTTCATTATGATTGAAAACAGAACAGATAATCTAAATGAAATGTTCTACAATATTTCTTGAGTAAGAAACATTTTTTTATAGGGTTTCGTAGTTTTTAATTATTCGAGAGAACATTCATGCAAGCTTTACGGATTTGTCTCGTTTCAGGAAGTAGATTTTAGTTAAGTTTACCTTTTAGAAGTTTCAAGTTATTGATATAAAATATATTCAACGTTCTTCGTCTTTTCGTCTTGTTAGGTGTATTTCAAACAAACATTCTCGAAACCTTCACAATTTTCAACTGATTTATCGATATCTTATATGAAGCTCTCTTCAAAAAGTAGTCTTAGTAGACTCGGTTGTCTCCGTTCTGTCTTCATATCATATCGTTTATGCTGGTAATGAGTTATGTACGCGATTCTTATCCAGGAAAATTCTGTAATGGAAGCCGTCAGTGCGTCTTGTACTTGTTGATGCAACGTCTGCAGGGCAGGGCAGTGGGGCAAGCATTAACTGAGACACATTCGAGTACTCGGGCTGTAATCAATGCGTCGTCACATCGAAAAACTCGGCCGATTGGGTGAATGACGACAAATGGTTTGTTTAAGTTCGGTTCGATTCACTGCCTTGGCTGTTTATTTATACATCAGATTGGTTGATTGGTTGTTGTTGTAGTTGTAGTTGTTGTTTCATGAACGGAAATGCATTCAAACAAAATATTAATACTGGGTCAAAAGAGAGAGAGAGATGGCAAAAGTGTTTAATTAACCTGGTTTTAAATAACAACAAAGACACAACTCTTTAAGTTTTTCAAGTAAAGTGTTAAATGTATCAAAACAAATATACAAATATGTATTTGATAAATCAATAACAAATATAACTTGACAACTTGCCATAACCCATTTATCGCATTTGCCTTGATTGAACGTTCAAAATGATAACTGCAGTAATGACCCAATTAAAGTCAAGTAGCGAAAAAGAATTCGATTCTTTCGCAACGGAAATCTCAATTAGTCATGATGAGAGAAATACTTGAACAACGAAATGGAAAAAAAGCTTTTAAATATATAATCATATTTGTGTTTTTAATGCTACATCATATTCCATATATATTCTTTTTTCATATCATATGCATATTGCATTGCATATGCTGCACATGGCCATGTTTACCACGCACACAGTCGAAAATGCAGCCCAAGAGATTTAACAAAGACACAAAAAAATCATCATCATCATCATCAGTTGGCGTTGATATTGTTGCAAGCTGGATTGGTCAATATGTCATAACGTTGGACAAGGCACATACGAAAAAAATGGAAAAAAAATCTACGAAATATATATTCTATATAAGCTCAAACATCGCACATTGCATTCAAAATATAAATATTTAAAAATGATTTTTACTTGACCAACGATTTGTGACAGTTTTTTTTTTTTATTCTTTTCTGTGGCGTTTTGTTCGCCGTGATAACAGATTGGTTTGGTTTGGGATGGGCTCGGGCTTGGTTTATTTGTGTGTGTGTGTGTGTCAAACTAGGGTGAGAAAAAAGTCGTACAAACAAACAGACAGATAGATGGATGGATGGATGGGTTGGTGGTGTGCGGTGGGGGCTTGTCAATTATATAGAGAGACAGTTGGTCCGAACGTACTTTAACGTTTTTTTCTTTCCCCCCCGCTTTTATTGTCATCGTATAACAGAGTCAAGTCAAAGTTAAAGGTAGAAAAGCCGCGCTGCACGCAATGCAAGTAACTCACATTTAGTCAAAGTTGACACTTGTTGCATGTGTGGCAGCAAGCAAAAGGTGGCAGGTCGGCTAAACTATGACTGTTGTGATTTTTATGCGATTTTTTAAATGGATCTATTTTTCGCTAGAAGACGCCACCACAAAGAGGAAAAGCTTATGTCAAGACAAATGTTTTATTTTTTTGCCTAGTGCTAAAAATTTTTATTGTTCCAATGTACTTCAAAGTGCGTTGGGAATATGGCAAAGACAACAAAGATCAAAGTCGTCGTCGAGCTAAAGGAAAGGGTGTAGCAATATATGCGAATGACTCACAAGCAACATAAAACTAAAACAAACACACAAACCAAATACAAACGTGACAAAAGTCAAATGCAGGCGAGAAAGAGTCAAAAAAAAAAGTCAAGCTATAAGTAAATAACTGAAATTGTGCATAATGACGCTAATTAGCTGGGAAAAGATGACTCTGTTGCATTGTTAACCGTAAATAGTCAACAGGTATTGTGGCAAGAGAAGGGGCGCGTCCCCTCCACTAAACAAACGGAAATCAACAATAAAAGCAAATTTGTGTGACAGAAATTATTTAATAGCTCAATTTTTATAAGCATGCCCAAAATAAAAAGCGCCACCTGGAGTGACGAAAAATTTTTAAGTGTACACAAAAAGAAAAAACATAGTTAAAGGTTTTAGTACACTTAGAAAAATTATCAAACTTTATCTGCCCTCAAAAATAACTTTTCAAAAAAGTTTGTTCAGAAAAAATCATTAAAAAAAGCTATTGTAAATAGTTATGTTATAGAAATTTTCTTTCAGTGTACATTGCAAAGTTGTACGTGCTGTGGTCGCAAACGCTGGCAAGTGTATCTTTCTGCCTTGATATATTCGTTCTATTGTCTCACACCCGGAAAAAAAGACATTGATTTGAAATCCGTTTGAAAGAAAATGAAAAATTAATAATGTATAAGCTGTAACGTATTGGGTCAGTTTGTGGCAAAGCTGCAGTTTCCGCCCTGAGCCCTAAAATACTAAGAAGAAGAAGAAGCAGAAGCAGAAGAAAAGTACAGAAAGAAAGAACCCAAAGAACCAAAAAACCACAGAAAGCTAACTTCGAGTACAGCTCACTTCCGCTTGTCGTTTGGAGAGTTTCTGTGGCTTTGACAGACATTAATTTCCATAAAGATTCCAGCAAGACTGCAAGTCTTAAGAATTTCACTTTAAAATTTTGTTAATTTTGTTAAGATTTACAGAAACATTTTTGATTGTGTTTACAATTAACAAACGGCAGCAGCAGCAGCCATGCGGGCGAGCAGCCCGAAAAGAGAGATTTCTCGTTTTCATTTTCATTTACGCATTTCACAAACAAAACATTTTTCAGGGCCGCTCGAAAGAGCGGAGCAATCCGGATGCATTCAATGGGTTTTAATTGTTTAAACATTAACTTATAAACACACAGACAGCAAGGCGGCTGATTGCCAAAAATGAACTGGAGGGGGGAAAGAGGAAAACGCCACTCAGGTCAGCGAGAAGATATTGTGGCAAGCTGTGGCGTGTGGTGGAAAGTTCTTTCTATTTATCTATGTTTATCTTTCTTAATTACAATTTGCTTATCAATGCGCATTGTTGCAGCTAATTAGTCGTGTCTTATCAGCTATCTTTTTGCCTTACAACAACAATAACTAATCAAATGCACTTTGTTTACATACTCTCGAGCAGCATTTCTTTCGACATCTTTTAATGAGTTTTGTGTTGAGGCGTCTCGTCATATCAAGTAGCTGCAGCTACTGGCACACACATACATAAGTGTGTATGTGTGTGTGTGTATGTGTATGTTGCTACTTGATATCTTGTTTTTAAAGTGCTTCAAGTAGGACACAACGCAGAAACTAAACAATAGTCTGTAGATATTATGACACATAGGATCAAAACATTTCATAGTTTAAAGTTTCAAACAAGGAAAATCTAGGTTATAAACTTTTCCTTATCAACTGACTGACTGACTGCTATCAACGCACAGCCTAAACGGTTAGTCTTAGCAATCCATGTTCTTTGCGAAATGATAATAATAACATAACAGAAAAGTACCTAAATATTCATTATTTGGCAATTTACAATTTGAAAGGCATAACAATCAGAAATATTATATTGATTTTGGCTACTGTTTGCTATAACTTAAAACACAACTCTGCAAAACACATACTGAGTGCAATAACAGTGTATCGCATATAATCAGTTGATTTTTTTTGGTTTTTCAGCTTCGCGGCTGCCTAATTGCTGAGCACAGAGTCAATGCGAAGGCGTTTTGCTTGAGGCATTGAATATATCATATTTTTTTTGTATGTTTCTTTCTTGGTCATAATTATTATGACAATGTTTTTTTTTGTTATTCAGTTGCTGCTGCAGAAAAAACAACCATATCGAAATGGAAATTGAAATGCTTGAATATACAAGCAGCTGGCTGGCTGGCTGGGTTGCTGGCCACAAGCACAACAAGTAATCAAGTCCGAGGCAAATGTATCTGCCAGATACATTCCATGTGTACATGCATATATCTAGCAGTTGCTGTTGTTGTTGCCGTTGTTGTTGTTGTTGTGGGCGTAGAAGGGGTTACTGCCCCACCTCAATTACGGCAGCCACGTTTGGGCTCTGTGCCGCAAATGCAATCTGCATCTAAATTGATCGTTATAATTATTGTATGTGTCGGTTTGTCTTGTTGTTGTTGTTGCTGTTGTTGTTGTTGCTGCCTGTTTGCCAGTCGAGCTAAAAGTAGCTCAAGTGGCAACAACATCAACAAGATTTTAACTGCTGGAAAAGTGAAATTTTATTCATTAGCGCTTCAATCGAATCGCTGCAGCAGACACTGTGGCACGTTTGTACAAACATACACAGATACAAAGATACAAAGATACACAGAAAAGTCAAAAGTAAGAATTACATTTCGATTTTGTTGGATTTCAATTGAATTTGTAATTGTTGCCTTTCATGTGTGTGTGTTTATCTTAATACTTTACGTTTATACTGAACTATATTTTTTTTGATAATTGTTTGAATCACATTGTGCAAGGTTTTTTTTTTGTATATCTGCCCCCCTTTTGTTTAGATATTTTAGCTACTGTTGTTGTCTTTGCTTCTGGATTTTTGGTGTGTGTGGTTTCTTTTATTTCCCATTGATGTGGAAACAAAAAAAAAAACAACTGAAGGCAATTTTTTGCCCTTCTAAACAATTGAAACTGAATATGGGAAAATGAAAATGTTTTGAAGTATGCTTTTCCATTTCAAATAAGGCCTAGTGACCCCAATTTGTGTATCAGTTCTTAGTTTTGTTTGATTTATGCGAATTTTTCGTTGTGCTTTGTAGTTTTCTTTAAGTGCTGGGCACAATCGGGTTATCGGCTTGCAATTGCTTCATTGATTGATGGGAAAAAACCAAATAATAAATTCAAGATTTTAATGCACTTTCAAGGAACATAAGAAATAGATTTCATGAGCTAATTGCTTCACTTCCGTTTCAGAACAAACTTTGCATCAACTTGTCTTAGTTCTTATCTAATTGCTTGTGAGGAGCTTATCGCTGCAGTTTAAATTATAAAACGCACGTTTTAACGTTTCAGTATCACGAAGTCTTTGGCATCTTTGAAGTACTTTCAAGTCGAGTGCATTCTCATAAATGCAACTTGGTAATAGATACACATGCAGCAGATACATTTCAATCTCTCTCCCTGCCCTGTCTACACGTATCTGTATCTCAATCTGCAACTCGCAAGACTCCTCGACTGTCTAATCAGCCGTTAATCGACGGCATGTACGCAACTATGGCAATCAAATGACGGTTTGGACAACATCAACTCGACTCTACTACTCGACTCACATCTCAACCCGAGGACTCGGTAGTTCTAATAACGCGCAACGTGCCGCATAATTGCACGTACTGCATTTTCCTTTGAAGTGCAACAGCAGCAGCACCAACAGCATCATCAGCAGCAGCACAACTTACTTCAAGAGTAAAGACATTTTTGCACAAACCTTAAAGATACATTTCATCTTAGTTGCAGTGCTTAAGCAGAAAACTAATAAAATGGCTAAAGATATCACTTAAGGAATATAGAGAAATATTTCTGATTGATATATGATACTTGTTAAACGAATTAAACATTTGTATCAGTGTTCTTTAAAGATTCTTTTTGTAAAATGACTAAAAGTATATTTCCTAACACTTCAACCAATATTCTTATTATTTTCCATATCAATTATCATTTTTTTCAGTTCTAGTTCTTAAATCTGTGCTGTGTCGCAGATTTTGATTATATTTCTTTTATTTAAAGTTAATTTTGCAGTCTGTCCAGTTGTCAGTTCAGGCGTGTTGAACGTGTTGGAGGGGCCGCTCTCAACAAGATCAGTGTTCGATACGTGTGGAAATTGGTATATAATTGCCGATGTTGCTGCTGCTGCTGCAGCATACAAAAAGGAAACTCCAATTGTATGTCAGTAGTTGGATAGTAGTTGTTGTTCGTTCGTTCGTTGGTTGGTAGTTTGCCACTTTACGCTCCATTCGTTCGTGTTATGTCGTTGTGAGACAAGAACAGGACAAGGCGAGAAGTATCACTGCAATTTGCAATTGCACAGGTGGAAATTTATATTTTGATCGCAAGTGCGATAATATTGGACCCCAACACCATACATTTATTTCATTTTGTATGTACAAGGGGGCCAGGCCTGCCAGGCCATTCAGGCACAACCTCGACCCGCCTCGTCCTTAATTTATAGTGCAACTTTTCCTTCATCGTCGTCGTCGTTGCCGTTGGCATTGGCATTGATGTTGTTGCTTGGAGCCATTCCGGACGAATGACATTGGCTGGCCGCAAAACTTTAAAAGTTTAAAGTTCACTCGATTGGATGCACCACAACAGCTGGGCTTTGCATCGCTGGTGGATGTGGGGCATGTTGGACATCGGACATCAGACAACGGGACAACGGACATCATTGGCAGCTTGGACTTGGATTGGGATTCGGTTTTAAGCTGCATGTTTGCCGCTCTGTCTACACGCTGTCAATATGCTTGCGTTTGATTAATTACAAAAGCGCCGCACACACACATACCAAACAAGAACAGCAACGAACGAGGGCGGTTAAGAACGTTGTGTTGAAGTAACAGTTTATTACTTAATAGCTAAAAGTAATCATTGTGTATAACACTATAAAACTCCTCGTCCTAATTGACATACTAACTGACTTATTGACTGACTGACTGCTATCAACACACAGCTTATAGTTTATAACGTAGTTTGTATGTTATCACTAAGCTGGTATTTTTTTCAATATGCACCTGAAAGTGATTGAATTTTGAGTTCAAAGGTGATCATCATCACAGTTTTATCTGCACAACGTTTGCGTTCAAGCTTTAGTTCTATTTAAACATGTTCTAACACCCAAAAAACATATTTTCTAGTCATCTTACAACCCTGGCACATTGCATGTTACAAGCTCCTTTTGCACAGCTGCTGCTGTTGGTGCTCTGCAAGCATGCGAGTCATGTTATTTACGCCATTTTACACCGCTTGACAAATAAACTAAGCCAACTAAGTCAACGCTTGAAGTCGCTGCTTGCTGCTGCTGTCTGCCAGACTGCAAGCTTGCCAGCTTGGCAGCTTCAAGGTAACTTGCATTGACATAATTAAATTAATTTACGTGGCAGGCAGAGCAGGCAACGATGTCTAATTGGCAGCGACAACAAACATATGGCAACAGTTTTTATTTTTAGTTGTTGTTGCGGGGAACGTCTTAACCATCCTAAAACCAGCCACTCATAGCAAGTTGTAGTTGTTGTTGTTGGTAGTAGTAGTAGATACAATATATCATGCGGGGCTAGACGCAATTAAAATGTCACTTTGCCCGAACGAAACAATGCGAAAGCTTACTGTCTATAAGTTGCTTCGACTTCGACTTCGACTTATGCAATGCATCATTATTTCAGTTGTATTTTTTTTTTGTTGGTATTCGCATAATTGTGACATTTTTGCACTAACTTGAGAGATATATAAATCATACGCACTGTTGTCAACACGCTCATCTCAAACTGGCAGATTGTTGTTTTTGTTGTTGTTGTTGTTGGTGTGTTGCGTGGGACCCCAGCTGTAAAATGTCAAAGTTATCGCACACCTTGCCAAACTGTCAACAGTTGTTGGCTGCTTGCTCCACGGGTTGCATGACCTAATTAATGCCCTAACTAAAATAACACCCCCAACACACACTCCACTCCTCCTTCCCTCTCTAAATAAAAAGTTTTCTTTTTTTCGCACACACAGAGAGAGAGAGAGAGGGGGAGAGGGAAAAGGTGCTCTGACTGCGCTCCCAAAATGCTTCAGTTTGACATGTGGCCAACGTTTGCCGCCACGCTGACTGCTTGCCTGCTTGCCTGACAGCCAAATTCCGGTTGCAGATGAGTCACTCAAAAGCGGGGTAGGGCAGGGAGGAAATTGGAACAGCAGGCGAAAGCTGCGCTAAAAATTTCATTTGCTCTTTGTGCGGAAAAGTGCAAAATGATCTCTGCTTTTTTTTTTAGTGTAAACTTTTAAAGTAGAGGTTAACATGCCCTTTGGCTAATTTTTAAGTGGATTTTAGTTAACAAATTTAAGCGTTTAGGGCACCCAAAACGAGTCAATTTGTTTGTGAGCCACAAAGTGACAGTGGCACCAAGCAGTTTTAAGGTTTGACTTAAGAGGTGTTAAATATATCATAATTATATTATATTATTACATAGTTTTTAAAAATAACTCGAAGCTGTAGACATGACATGGCTTAATTTATTTTTTTTGAGTATTTTAGGGAATTGATTTTAATATGTTGCGATTTGTTGACTTATTTTTGAACTACTAAAAGTAGTTATAAATAAATAAAATAAAATACAAAATGCTTTAAAGTTACATTAAAAAGTTCGCCAAATTTCATGAAATATATATATACATACAAATGTAGTTAAAGTATGTCTTTTTTCAGAGCACTGTGACTCATTTAATTGTTTTGCATAGTGCAGTAAATAGCCAGGCGATATATATATTTAGCTGACAAGTGCGACAACAAACGACTGTCAGTCAATTGTCGGCATTAAAGTTTAAAGTTTTGCATCAGTCCATTGGCCAAGCCCAAGAGAATGTTTACGTTTTGCTATTTTGGCAGCTGTTGTGAGTAATACGCCGTGACTTTCATTGAGAAAGCTGCTTGCAAAAAGAGTTCAAAAGAGATTTTTTTTTTGGTTAAAGACGTTGAGTGATTAATGCAATTTAGAAGTTCAATGCAGTTGCAGTAGTTGATGGCAGCCAGCAATGACCCAGTTAACACAATAGTTGACACCTGGCACCAAGGCATACAATTCAAATTAGTTGCAACGCTGAACAACATTCTTAATTGAAAAGTGCAACAGCATAAAACAGAGTGCAACCTCCAAATGGCAAACAGACAACACGCAACATTCAATCGTTTGGGGCAATCAGCAATGCAGACATGCAATATTTGCGGCCTTTTAGTTAGTTTTTTGTTAAGTTTTTTTTTTTCGTTAAGTTTTTTTTTTCTCGTATCTGCAAGATACACATATGAACGAACCACATATTTCAAGTGTCTCGCCGACAGCTGGTTATTATCGATGCTGTGCGCCGATTATTGACTGACTGACTGAATGAATGGAAAAAACTCACTTTATATAAATCTATGAGGCAAATTTTCGACACATTCAGCAGCCAGATGATCTTAACTCGAGTGAAGTGGTGGGGAGGGGATGGAAATGGGTTGCGCTTTTGACAAGCATTTTGACACTTGCTGACATGCAAAATGTGCCATATTTATGAGGCACTGTTGCTGCTGCTGTTGCTGCTGCTGATAAGATGCAACAAAGTGCTCGGCAACGGCTTGTTGTACTTTAATTGCAGCAAGTTTTGTATGGCAAACTATGGTAAACTGTTAACTGGCATTTTAAGTGCCGCATGATCGACAATCGTTTCGGCAAAATGACTGCCGCACGTTTAGCACATCAGAGCTAGAGAGAGTCAGAGCAACTAGTAACTTGCAACTGCAACACACCAATTGAAAGTTGAAAGGATCGTGATTTGAGGCAAGGCAGCCCAGGTCGCATTTTTTCTTCTTGTTGTTGTTGTTGTTTTTAACCATTTTGCTGGTTGCATGATGAACACGCATGATACAAACACTCCTGTTTGCTGCCTGCTGCTTGCAACAGACACCGCTCACAAAAAGTAATTAAAACCAACCGCCGCGCTGCACTGCGCTGCGTTCGTTCTCGTTCAACGACGTGGAAAGCTTTTCCCAGATAATGGCCAGCAATAATAGAAATGGTAATAGCAAAAAGGAGCCCCCACCATTCAAAGAAAGCAAACCAACCAAATGCAACCAGATAAAATACAAAAACAAATTAAAGAGAGACAACGAAGTTTCTGTACACTTTATGCGAATCAAAGAACTTTTAGTACTAGAAAAAGTATAAAAAGGATTTTTAAACAATACTGAAAGCTAGTCAGAAACTTTATTTAATTTAATAATTTTTTTGGTTGCTCAGAAAAATGTTTTAATTAACTATTATTTTATTAAAATCTTTTAGTTTGCGCTTTCTCCATTGCCAAAAAAAACAGTTGAAATACCCTAACAAAAAATCAACGTTATGAAGAAAAATTACAATATTAGCTGCAGTTGGTTCACTGCTGCTGGAAAAAAACTACTTGAAATTTGCAGACAGGCAGCTGCTGGTCAGGCTAAAAGCAGCCGCAGTAAACAGCATTTCCTCACCCACCCCCCCCCCCCCCGCGCAAACAATCATTCCTAGCTGATGGACAACAAACAACAACGAGTTTGAGTTACGCGCACAGTTTGAAATTCATTTATCATTTTATTGTGTGGAAAATAGATGCAGCCCATTCTGTAATACTTATTCGCCAGTTACCAACACGCACACGCACACACACACACATGTGATGTATGTATGTAAATGGTAGCTGAAGAAAATCACTGCTGGATATTAGGAGCTAACGATTTTTGAACAGTTTGCTGCCACAAGTTGAAGTTGCACTTAATTTGCCATATTAATTTCACCAGACTTGCCTCCAACTGCTGCCTGCCTGCATTTCTTTTTATTTCATGTCGTTCTGGCAATGCGTTGATATTAACCTACAAGGCGATTTGAGTTTAGTTCGTTAATGAACGAATAAACTAGAATAAACTAAAATAACATTTGCAATTTTCTGCCTTCCAGGTAATATATATATGATTTGATATAATTTCTAAACATTTTTTTTAGTTTCAAGCTTGCAACACAATTTATTTCGTAGAAATCCTTTTGATATTCTCAGTTTTATTTCGTTATGTTCACCTTGACCTGATTTGATGCGGAAATCTTTAAAAATAGAAACTATACTTTAGGGGAATGTCCAGCAAAAAAAAATCAACACAACGACGCACAATATACCCTTTAGACAATCTAACTTAACATTTGTAGATAAAAGTTTGTTTAAACACGTTTGGATTTTAAACTTCAGATGGCCAACTCAATTTCCGCCTTTTAGCTACATTTGCATAACTATAAATACCTCTTTTATAATGGGTCTAGGGTATCAAATACAATCACAACTTCCTCAGAAGTTGTCCAAAATTGCTTCGACTCCTAGCTGTTCGAGAGAACCACATGGGGGCCACCCACATGAATGCAAATGTTTGACCTTTTTTTTGTATATATATTTGGTGCCTTGTCCGCGAGCCAAAAAGAGTTGCATGGTTAAAATCAGTTCAAGGTTCCCAGACAGACAGTCGAATACATATAGACAAACCATATAATTCACTGGCAGTTGGCGATGAGTTGAAACTAAAAAACTTCTCTTTGTGGGGTTCAAGTTGTTTGCGCTTTTATTCTCAACGTTCGTTCGTTTTTTTCTCGTTTTTTTTCGTTTTTTTCGGGTGGCCCGCTCTTAAGTAATTTATTGTGTATCGGAAATTTTAAAATTTGCATGCCAAAGCCATAATTCTTAATTTACTCATTCCTCAGCTTTTATTATGAATACGACGACGCTGTTGCGTGTGACCACAAGACACAGCTTCTCCTCCCCTAATCCCTGCCTTCTCTACCACTTCAATTAACTGCCACACAGACCACAGCTTTAGATCGCTTGAGGCAGGCCAACAGCAGCCCGTGGCTAAAAATTTATGCAGCTGTGCCATTGCAGTAAAAGAAAAGAACAAAAACTTATAGCAAAGAATAAGTGAACAACACTTTCAGTT
Source organism: Scaptomyza tumidula (assembly GCA_035044465.1). Lineage (NCBI taxonomy): Eukaryota > Metazoa > Arthropoda > Insecta > Diptera > Drosophilidae > Scaptomyza > Scaptomyza tumidula. The sequence continues at coordinate 17,931,892 of JAWNNW010000444.1, forward strand.
TTTACACAAAGAATATATATAAATATATATGAATAAAAAAAAATCAAATTCCCACTAATTGCTATGATCAGAAGAAGAAGGCACAGTTATAACAGTTTGTAAGCTGTTATTTTCTTATGCACAGCAGCTGCTGCGCTGCGTCAGCTTCTTCATCCTGCTTCTTGCATATCATTTCGAGAAGATCGCGCTTTTAGTTATGTGTTTTGTACATTTTATGTTTAACTGGCTGCTAAAGCACATGGCTGCAATTAAAAAATGTTTTTATTACTACCCTGTAAATACAAACGGACTAATTACTAATATTATGAATGTGAAAGTTTGTATGTGTGTTTGTTACTCCTTAAAGCAAAAACGAAGTTTGTTGAAACTTTACAATAATATAGCTAATACATCGGAATACAACCAACAACACCAGGTACAGAGACTAAAGTGAGAAACTAATATCATTCATTAGGAATACATTGTGCAACTAGAACGCGATAAAGTCATAGATCAATTGGCTGTCACAATAGATACAGATCTGCAAGTTATAAAGTTCAATAAGTTGCAGTTAAGCACATTCAATTGACTTCTAATTGCATTGATTGAACTTTTGAACGGCACATGCAATACGTATGCAAATCGTTTAATCAACATGCATTGCACCCACAATAAATTAAACACCTACACACATATTAAGCATTTAAATGATGATTTAATGCATATATATATCTCTAACTAATCCAATTTGCAAAAACATGACATTGACAAGGTTAAAAACGAATTTCGCTTCAAATAAAAGTGTCAAATAAATATTAAGATAAACAATAAGAGATATGCGGCAAAAAGTTTTGTTTTCGGTTGACATTTGAAACTGTCACATTTGAATTTACTCTACACAATAACATTGAAACAAAACAAATAGGAGGTGGGGGAGACATGTTCGGCAAGTTGTTCCTTATCGCATAGATTTAAATAAAAATCGATTTCAAATTATATTTATTTGTGGTTTGGGGGCATATAACATGATAAATGCTTGTACGCAATTTGTTACCTCATCGCCAAGCAACAAAATATTTGTATGCTAATTTGTACAAAACTAGATGTCGATATTGTTTAATTGACTAGCTAACCAAATATAAAAATACAAAATACAAATACAAAACGCCGCTCGTCAGTCAATCCAAACACACACACAATACACACAATAAGGTTGTGTAATCAGCATATTATGAGAATCAACACAAATGCTCAGGTTGAGTTAGATCTTGGCTAGAAGATAAACCAGCAAATTTATGGCACTTTGAACGGTCAAAAACGACACACAAAATGGCAAAATCAACACACAATTAAAACACAGCTAAGACATTCAACACATATGGCAACTGAACGACATATTGATACCCTATTAAAGCTGATAAGCTTAAGTTAACTTTTAGGAACATAATTGTCTATAAAATCTATTTGATTCTTTCATCATGTCAACTCTTTGATTTTTTCTTGATATACCCTGTAAAAACAATGAAAAGTTGTTACTAAGATTGCGGGCGGGCGAACATAATTTACACAAAAGCAAGTTAATGAAATGAATAGTGAAAAAATATGTGTTTTCTGTCGCTTCAATATTTATTTAAAAGCAAAATTGATTTTTTTCTTCTTCATTTGTGTGTGTGTTTTGGCTAAGAAAACAACAAATTGCTCTAACGAAATTATGGCAAAATGCTAATTAAGCAAATAAATTCGTTGTTGGCATTCAAACAAAAAATTAATAAACAATTTCGTTGTTGAATGAATTTTTCAAAAGATGCTCGTTGAGTGTTTTTTTTTGTTGGTCGCACACTGATTAAATTTCACACTCAAATGACAAAGAGACAGCGACAGACAACAGAGACACACAAACACCGATAACTTGTCCAAATACACAAATTTTGGATGCTAATTGACATCTTTGATTTGCCGCAAATAAGCCGAGTGGCATGAATTCTGCACTTGCTACTTCAACATGAGAATCTTTCTATTCAAATGCTAATTAAGTCATCAAATCAAATCAAATGTTGTGATTTTTTTTTGCTTCTATATATATATATATATAGGTGGAATATGTAATCATAAAATGCTGGCAGACAGATTTACAGACAAGGCGGCACCCAAAGGCAAATAACAACAACAACTGGTTGGAGCTGGTTGGTAAATGTTTTGCCACTGCCACAAACAGCAACAACAACATCAACAACAACAACAAACAAATCCATCAAAATAGCACGTTTTCAGTGTCCACACGAATCCAACCGAATTGAATTGACCAGTTAACAGTAGTTTGCAGTTAATTAACTGGTAAAAAACAACAAACAAAAAAACAATCATAGTCAAATTAAAGAAAGGGGAAAATTTAAATATTTAAAACCCAACAAATCATGTTTTTATATATACGACACAACAACAACTACAACTAGCTAGTTTAAACAAAAAAACCGCTAAACAAGCTAAACATAATTAAATTGTCAGCTTTGAAAACAACAACACGAATGCAACAATGGAAAATTAGGTTGGTTAAAGTTGATTTTTGACAACAAAAATTTAACTCCATTTAAGAACTAATTATTTAATGAGCTGCACGCTTAAATCAATCATAACGAGAACGATGGTTTTGACCAATAATAAAAGAAAAACAACTCTAAGGCAACTTTCTAAGCGCGATTAACAAGAATGACATCAAAGCTTGGGTTAAGAAATAAATTCATTCCCAACAAACAATCAATAACAGCATAATTATGACATATAAAATGCGTTATTTGGCTAATACGATAATACCAAATTTACAGCAATAAGCTAAGTTTTCATCGCTGTTCTCATACATTGTATATATATATGTATGTAAGCCGCTAACCAATTTAAAGGCCATCAAAATTAGCTAAACGAAAGAAGAAAAAAAAGAGTTTTGAAAGCCGTCAAGTTGAGAACAAGCCAAAGCGATACGAATCACATTTATACGCAACAACAAGTAAACATTGCTTCATGTTTTATTAGCCAGCAGAGGCATTGGCTTTGGCTTTGACTCTGGGCTTTGGCCAATTTGCTATTTTTGCCATTTGATTTTTATGAGTTATCAGGCAATTGCCACAGCGAGGTGCCTTTCTCTTATCTTGTTCGGTTGGGTGTTGTTGTTTTAAGTTTCTGAGGCGTTACAATGTTGTTGTTGCTGTTATAAGTATTGTTTGTTGTTGTTGTTGTTGCACACACAAACAACAACACATGTGAGACGTCTACGTCAACAACGTCTGGTATGATTATGCCCGGAAGCACTAATTACCTTATTTACACTTTTACAACGCTTTGTGGCAGCAACAGCAACAGCAAAAGCTGCGCGCATGCGCAAATCAGCAAATCTCTGATACTACATATATGGTGTGTATATGTATATGTATGTATATATCTGCGCAATCTCTAACAGTTGTTTATGGCTTGTGGAAACTGCGGTTGCTGTTGTTTGACGGATGCTGTGCTTTCAGCTGTGAGCAAAAGTGAAATCTTTATTGCCCAATCAAAATAATAATATTACATATTATCTACACTCACATTCGCACAAAAAAAATAACTCATTAGAGAATATTTTAGTAAAAAAAAACCAGAAGGGAAAATCAATTTGTAAGCATTAAAGTCAGGTGAAACATTTAAGGAACAGAAATACATCAAGAAAACCATCAAAATTGTAAGCTAGCTTTTTTTCTTTGAGTGTATGAGTGTATGCACTGATCAAAAGCGAAAATATTTATGTGTGTGTGTGTGTGTGTTTGTAATGCAAGTCCTGCAGTTATAGAGCAAACAATCAATTGGCAAAGCCACCACAAAGTAACCAACCAAGTGGTTCATTTGCCGCCAGGCACAAGCCACTCACTCGACCAAACTGATAAAGCCGTATTTTTTGTATTTTTTTGTTTTTGGGTGCAGCAGCAGCAGCCAAGTTTGACTGGCTGTTGCTGCTACCGATTGTCGGTGATTAAGTCATGAATCAGTTGCGGCCTAGCAACTTTAGCTTTAGGAGTAACGGTTAAAGCGGCTCTAACTATGAATTTTGGTGGGCGTGTGCCTTCCAGCATAAGGCTAAGGCAAACCATCCAACCAAACCGAAACCAAACCAACCAAACCGAACCCAAGTAGAGTGATTGTCATGCTAAAGTAAAATCAATTTTCCAGCAATTTTATTTCGATTTCTTTGTGTGTGCGAGCGAGCCTAAGAAAAAAGAAAAGAGCAAAAAAAAAACTCCAAATTTCATTTCATTTCGCCCAATTGCAATGTCAAGTAAATTTTCTATAAATTGCTAGCAAATCAGCAGCGAAAGCTGACAGTGAAAATTAACATGTTCAGACACGGTAAGCCACAGTGGTTGCATGTCATAACAAAAGTTAAGCAATCAAATATATATATATATGTAGGAACCAAAGAATCCAACATTATTTTTCATATCTATAACAGGAAAGCATCTGACTGGCTTAAAAGTTAATATTTGACCTCAAAGTTTATTATCTGAAAGATGCATTCAATCTTAATGTTCATCTACGATCCATATGCCATCGTTTGCGCTGTGCGTTGATAGCAGTCAGTCAGTCAGACAAGCAACTTATGTATACTTATAATATGTACATACTACTTCTACTTGTATCTACGAGAGAGATAGATGGTATCGCAATAGATCTTGCACCACTGTGCCGCACTCCGATGTCGAAGATTGAGAAGTCTTTTGGGCACATGCAGGTGCCTGTTGCCCAGTTTCAAATTCAGCTGCGGTACATTCCAGTGCGTCGCCAGCAGCAGCAGCAACTCCTTCGTTTCTTTTTGCTACTTTGCGGTCCGATTGAGGATTTTATTTTTTTTTCATTTTGAGCGCTTTTCAATTATTAGCAACGCCTAACGAATGCCAATTTTTTCATTGGTATGTTTGCATATATATACATGGATATATATATATATATATAAAGTATATATATTTTTTAACCACAGCGCACGGAAGTGTATGCGGTTAGCTTAACTGTTTGGGTTAGGGTATAAAAAAACATATTTTTGTGTTCTCATTCTTCGTTTTTGGGAACGTTCCAAATCCGTTCTATATTTACGTGTGGTGTGTGTGTGTATTTACACTGGACACAGGGTCAACAAGTTAATCACATTGTGTGGCATGAATATAATAGAATTCTTATTGAGCTGCGGCACGGATAACCGACGTGGTGGTTCTTTGTGGTGCTGGTGTTGTTGTTGTTTGGTGAAGTTGGGGCACGCGTTTGGTTTACCTTAATAAGCCCCAACGTTCTTTTGCGTTGTTATTGTTGTTGCTTTTGTTATTGGCACGGAAATTGACGTTTAAAAGCGGCAGTAAACGGAACCAACAACCAAGCAGCAAGCAGCAGCAAACACAGCCAACTTGCCAACTGGCCAGCTGTCTGGCCTTTTTTGGCCAGGCAAGTACGCTTTTTTAGCCTTTGGCGTTCAAATTGGCAAATTAAGTCATATGCCGCCTGCAACGCGCCATTGTAATTTATCTTTGCGCCTGCAGTTCAACAACATTGTGCATTATTTTGCAATAATTATTGATTTATTGGTTTGGTGGCTTGGTGACTTTTGTTGTTTGTGTCCCAGGAGTACAAAAAAATCAAAGCACCCGCCAATAATCATTAACACATGCGAAAATATATATATGCCAAGCGTTTGGGGTTTGACCCGAAAAACAACAACAAGAACAACAAGAAAATATCATTAGGTAAAGGCAATGGCTAATGATGGGTAGAGTGTGTTCAACTTCGACTTTTGTAATTGGAAAGGCACACACATTAGGGCGTAGGCATTTTGATAGCCTAGAAAGTATGGCTCAGTCAGAATGATGTATATAAAGACTATGGCATACATAATGAGAGAGTGAGGGGGGCGGAACATTATGGTACCTAACCAATTATAACCTGAAGAAAGAGAGAGAGAAAGACTGGCAAGACCTTTCCCTTTTTTGTTTCGATGTTTGTGGCTACCGAGGCGTGTTCGGCGCATTAATATTTCACGCCTATTAATCGAACGTAAACTAGTGCAGAAAATCGCTTTAAGGCATTTCATTTTTATGACCAGATAATGATCCAAACACGGCATAGGAAAAGTTAAATGGGAATGCCTAAAGAGAGTGTGTAAATCTTAAATACAAAACAAGCTTTGAATATGTATAATAATAATATATAGCTTATGTTACCATCTAATAAAAGAGCTTTGGAATGGAAAAGAAATTTCGTAAAACTCTTTTTAGTTAAAGCGTTAGAAACATACAAATAATTGTTCCTTTGGATGAATCCTAACATTATCAAAAACTCTTCGAGAACCATTTCGAATTGAAAATTACAAACAAATTCCTTTCTCATATGCTTTTTTAGCAATTTGTTTTGCTCTGTTTGCTTTGACCAATCAACACAGCAAGCAAAAAGTTTGCAACAATGCTCAAAAATGCAACAGAGCCGTCAATTTCATAATGTTCTCAAATTTGCCAACAGATTTTCTAAACACACACACACACAACACACACCTGACATTTCCTCGCTATCGGACAAGTTTTCTAGCGCTGAATTTTCACTCAACTCAACTCAACTGGTTGACCAGTTAAACAAGTTCCCATATGGTAATTGTAGCATCGAGCTACCCACAAAATAAAACAGAAAACACCAAAAAAAAAAGCTGAACAAAATAAATTAAATTGCAAAATATTTTTAACGCCTTATTATAGAAAATGTGCTACACATTTGTTGCTCTAGCTAATGCTAGATGTTGGTTGTTGGTTGTTGGATGTTGGATGTTGAATGGCTCGCAGCCTATTTGCTGTCCCGTTTGTCTGTTCAATGGAAAACAATTTCCATTTCCTGACAGGCCACAAAGAGCACACACACACAGAGAGAAGAAGCTGGTGGAGACGACGATGACGGCAACTTGGGACAATTGTTGGTTTCGCTTGTTGTGCGCTTTTCTATTGCTGTTGTTGTTGTACATGTTGTTGTTGTTGTTGTTGCTGTTCACGGTTTGAGGCATGAAACCCACTTATCTAATTGCGATTCCGGGAACTGGTTTTCCTTGATACATTTTTCTCAACTCATTAGAACTCAATCATAACTTGCTCCACACTCTTTCTCCCTCTCACTCCCTGTCTCTTTCTCTCTCTCTCTCTCGCTCACTCTTTCTCTGCGTGTTCATGCAATAGGCAAATGTAATCGCGCTGGCTACATACTACATGCTATATATATATTTATATATATTTTTTTTCTCTTTTTTCAGACATTGCGCGCAATTGTTGCCGTGAGCAATTTTTAGTCAAGCCACCAACAACAGCAACAACAACAACACGCCGGACGTGTTCCATAAACAACACTTTGATTACGAAGATGCGGGACGCTGAAGAGCGAAAGAACTCAAACGCAAATCGATGTTTTCATATGGAAATTGAATCAAAGTCAAGTCGAGTCCAGCATAAACAACAACAACATAACTTGGACACCAGAGTCGTCAGAGAGAGAGAGAGAATGTGGAGCACAGCAGCAATAGCAATTGTTGTTGTTGTAGCATGTGTAGAGCTGTTGCTGCGGCTTACAACAATTGCGACGAAACAAGCAACACTGTAAACAATTTACAGCGTTTAAATACGATTCTTTTTGTTTTGGTTTTTACATCTGCAAGGAATTGCTTAAGATTATCCAAAAATTGTATTGATTTCATTGAAAAGCTTTAAAAGGATCTAACTTGAAGTTAAGAAAGAACAAAATCTTCGAGTCTTAGAAGCTTGCTCATGATCTATACTTGATCAAATAGTTTCTTATCATACTAAACTCTTTTTTGTTGATCAACATTGACTTTTCTCCATATAAACACTAAGCGTTCTTGAACTTAACATTTTCTCTCACTGCATGCAATTGGCCTTGGCTTAAAACGTGAAGTTGCTGCCTGAAGTTGATGTTGAGCATGGCGTCAGCGATTTTTTAGCCAGCAGTCCAAGCTCGAAGAGTAACTGTCTGTCTGTCTGTCTGTGGCATACAACCGTGTTGAGCCACGTCCATTCATGAGGCAGCTCTTTTGTGGTTGGTTTTCGCTATGATTATTAATCAATTCTTTCATATCATTTGGCTTTTGAATTGAATTCTCTTTTCAACCCAACAGACGTTTTACAAAAATCAAAGAAAAACAATCTGCTGCTGTTGCTGCTGCTGTTTATCTGCTTTTGTGTGTGTGTCTCTGTGTCTGTTTGAACCTTTTTTTCTTACTCTAATTAATTCAACAAAAGTTTCTGGGCCAAGCAGCAACAGTTTTTCCGTTTTGACTGCTGTGAAAGGTAGCGCTCATTATTTGCATGTTTATGTTTATTAAATTCCATTTAATTACCACAAGCAACACACACACACACGCACACACTTACAATAGCAATTGTAACGCAATTCGAATGAGAAATAGATAGAAAAAAAATATATATATAATTAATTGTATATTAATGGAAAAAATAGTTTTGAAGTGTTTGTTGGCATTGCAAAAGGGCTAATAATTTGAATAGTAAACTGGTTTAATTTTTTCATACTATATCAATAAATACATATGTATGCAAATCTAGTTATTATAATTACTATTGACAATTGCTTTTTGTGTGTGAAAACATTTGATTTGAATTATAATTGTGTCTAGTTTTATTTAATGAATATTTTTGCTTTTGTTGTGTGTTTTTGATTGAATTTGTTCAAGGATTTAGATTATCTTTTAATTCATTTATGAATGGTGTTTTATATTGCTTTCAAGTATTAAAAATAATCATTATACGGATTTTTAAAATACATTTTTTGGTGTATTAGAGCTTTTAATAAATATTTCTCAAGCAATGGGATCAACCGAATCGCTTTAGTATTGAAATGTGGAAATAGGGAAAAATATTTTTATGGCGGAAAATAACTTATTTATAGGAAACACAAGCTGATTTTCTGCTTTGCCATAACTTAACATTTAATTATTAAGTATTAAAAAGCGCATTTTAGTTCCAAATCAATTACTAGATTCTTAAGTATAGATATTCTCAACTTATGCGCACTTGAAACTTGAATTAAACTATTTAAATTAATTACGAAATCAATATTCAAAGGTTCAGCGGCAAAACACGATGTCGCGGAAATTACAAGCCAGCAACAACAACAGCAAGAAAATGCTAAGAATAATTATATTCCTGCCCTTAAATAGCCATAATGAAATAACAGCAGTGGCAGCAACAGGAAGTGGCTGTAAGAGGTGTGTGGGGCAAGAGCTCCGCTTAAGCTGACAACACATGCCCCGTCCTGTGTTCGTCTGTGGCAGGTGTCGAAATTGACAGATGAACAGAAAATGCGCTTCAAGATGTTAATGGTGAACTAAATGGCAAGCGGAAGTTGAAAACTGGGCGTGTTTCTCTATGTGAGATGAAAGAGAAAAATTATGCAGCAAGCAGAAGGAGTTTGGTGTTGGGTTCGGCAAGGGGGGGGGTGTGGTTGGGTGAAATGCAATTCAGGTTGAAGCTCGACTTCAATTTAAATTTTAATCGCATGCCTAATAGACAAACTTAGAGCAAAATGTCAGTACATAAAAGAGACTAAGAGCCTGGCTTAAATCATGCCAACATTTACAAAGTACTTTGCAACAACAACAAAAACACACACACACACACCTTCGAGAGCACTCTCTGGGGAGTGTTTTTTTTGGTTTTGGAGTCACGGACACGTTGTGTCGACAGCAACGATGCAGCTTGGCTAAGACAAACTTCCGATCACGTTGTAAGTCTGGCCAAGTAAAATTGCAAAAGGCAGCTAAGCAAAAAGGGTCCAAAGAGACTGAGAGAGACAGAGAGACAGAGAGAGAGAGAAAGAGAAAAACTTAATGGAGGCAAATGCATCAAAATGGTTAATTGGATCTGGAACAGCAAATGACGAACACTTTTAGTGTTTATGGCAGTAGTGGCCATGGCCAAAAGCCTAGGCCTAGCCGCAGGCCTCAGCTACGCAACAGTGTGTGTGTGTGTGTGTGTGTTGGAGTGTATTTGTTGCAAGCAGAAACACACTTGGAGGCAAGTGCGCACAGCTCAAGTGGCTCAAAGCGTGTTGTACACGACACGCATTAGCGTGAATGAAGTAGTTGCCTGTTTGCCCGTTTGCCTGTTGTTGCAACGTTTTTCTAAGTTTTATCTCTCTTATTTTCTTGCGCTTTGCTTTAATCGAATCGAATGCGTGGCATACGTTTTCTCAAGCATACCCCCCATAGTACACCCCTCTCTCACTCTCTGTTGCTGTAATTTCCATTAAAGTGAGCATAATTCGAAAATGCACTTGTTGCTTTATCTAGTTAAGTCGACTATTAGATGGCATGGCTTAGGTTTCTCACTTCCGTGTTGCCATTTAACGATAAAGAATGCTTCAAATTATAACAGTTAAGTTGCAAAATGATTATCAAAAGCTCGAAAGATATCATCTCATCTACTTAAAATCTATAAAGCATTCATTTCTCAAGATTTTTGAACAACTATCCTTGAAGTAAGTAGAGTTTGATCAAAATCCACATACAAACGAACCTTTACTTTTAATAATAACGTCGAAAGATAAAGATACTTTGAGTTTTTCTCTCTCTCTCTCTCTCTGACTATCTTTAACACAACTGTCACCAGGCAACACTGAAAACAGTTTTATCATTCTTACACAAATATTGATCTAACAAACAAGAGTTGAAAACGGCATTCAAAAATTGTGTGTTTATTGTGAACAACAGTTTTGCGACTAGACAATGGATTTGGACTGTAAGTTATTGTAATGAAAAGTATTTAAAGATATTTTAAAAATCCTGCTATAGTTAATAACGATTTGGAGAAACGCATTTCGGATGCATTTTGTGTTTTCGATCATCATGGCGATAAGTTGATAGATGTGCGTGAGGTGGGCACAGTTTTAAGATTGTTGGGCTGTGTGCCAACCGAACAGGAGGTCAATGAGGTAATATCGGCCACCGAAACCGAGGAAACAAGCGGCGTGGTGCACTTGACCAAGTTCTTGCCACATGTCTCACAGTTGCTAATGGAACGCAAGTAAGTTTTAATCAATCAACCAATAAGTTGGATAACTGATAATTATGTTAATGCTAGAATGGAACCTGCACCGCCTGAGAAAATCTTGGAAGCTTTTAAGATCTTGGATTTTGAGAACAAGGGTTATTTGACCAAGGAGACTTTTGGTAAACTCATGATGGAGGAGGGCGAACCATTTACCCAGGAGGAAATGGATGAAATGTGGCCAGTGGCCATAGATCCAATCAGTGGACATATACCCTATGAACTATATTTGAATCAGTTGATGGTAAGCATTCAATATGAAGAGTTTATTGGGGTAGAAATATTAATTTTTTGTTATCTTTTCAGGTTTATCTTTAACTCGAATTTGCAATGTCGAAAAGAAGGAAAAAAAGAAAAGTACAACAAAAATATGTGTTTATTTCTCACAGTGCACTTTTAAGCTAATGCACTCGACAGTGCGTGGCTCATTTTAGCCACTTTGCCTTTGCATTAGCCTTATACAAACACACAGACACACAAAAACACAGACACATGTAGCGTTAAGCAAAGCCAACTAACCAACGAGCCAAATGCGTTTCAAAAATAACAAACTCAATCCACACGCCCCATGAAAAGCAAAGCAAGCCAAAGCACAGGACACTGCAACACTGCAACAACACTAACAACAAGTTAAGAAGGTGCTGGCTGGTTTTTTTTTTGCTATTGCATTCTGTATGTGTGTATGTGTATGTGTATGTGTATGAAACGCGGCACAAAGTGGGTTGCGCATCATTAGCACAACTAATGGATGTTCACTTTTCTTTTGGCCAGGCTGAAAGCCAGCAACAGCAGCAGCTAAAAAGTCGTGTGCACCACAGCGTTCAAGAAGGATGTCCGTTTGTCTGTCTGTCTGTCTGTCGTGTGTGTTGAGTGTGTCTGTAAATTGCACTTGTTGGTAATATGAGCGGGCTAAAAAAAAAAAAGGAAATTTAAATAAATTAAAATACCTCTTTGTAAAACGAAGTAGTTGTAGTTGTAGTTCGGTCGCATACTATTTGCAAGGACTGTTGTGGATCGTGTTCTCGCTTCCGTATATTTATTAAATACTAAATACACGCTGATGGATGCACTTAACTGCATCTCTCTCTCTTTTGGATTAAAATATTTCATGTTGTAATGTAATGTTCAGGCGCATATTCGTGCGGTTGCCATTTTGCACGTTCCGCTGCTTTTGGCCAATTTGAGTGATTGCATTGCGCGCATTTAAATCGGCTTGTCTTGTTAGCCAACCCGGCTGGTCTGGAGATTCTGGCTCCTGCTGCCAGATGGAGTTCTTTTGCTATGTGTGTGTATCTAAACAAGTTATACGTGCGTCGCGGCACGCCTAATGCACTTTTAATCTTTACAACTTGTAACAAAATTCTTCATTTTTTCAACTTCAATTTGAATTGCGCTGCCGCATCCCAAGCTGATTGCAAATTGTCAGCGGCATATAGCTAAACACAAAAAGTTAAGTAAATATTTGACAACAAATGACAGGCAATTCGAACAACTGATGACTAAAGCCATTAAGAATCAGTCCAGTTTTACATATAGACTTCAATTTCAATTAATTGCTTGGCTGTAAGGGAATCTTTTGCCAACTAAAAGCAAGTATTTCGAGTCTTAAAACAGTTTAAGCCAATAAAATCTACTACTACTGAATGAATTTTAAGGAATAAGATATATTGTTATTGAGTTCGCTCTGTGTTGTTCTTAGTGGGAGATTTTTAACGTCAAATAATTATCGACGCGGGCAGAGCCGCAGGTGTATGTATAACTAGTATGAAATAACTGATGTAATCGGTCATAAATCGCTAACCATTATCGCTAACTCATTTGCCTTTCCTTATTAGTTCTTTCCGTGTTGCAAGCTCCTCTATTTGTTTTTTGTGCATTTCCAGTTTCTGCGATTTGATTTACTGTCAACAATTATCAGCCATAAAAAACGGCTAATGGAATGTGGCATATTTTCAACTGGGACTAGAAGGAGACTATAAAAGATACACTCAACTGGGTTAAATGCAAAAGCTCAAAAGTCGTTGTCGTCACTTAGTCTGTGTGGATCATAAAAAACTACAGCAAATGCGAGGAATATTATATATATATATATAAAATGCCGTCAAATTGTCAAAACGAAGCAAAGAAGTTGCCCTAAAAGATGAAATTGCTGTGCATGAATCAATTTGGCCAGCAATATGCTGCGGCTGCGGCTGATGATGATTTACGCTCAACGAAGCGAAATTAAGATTTATGCGACAAAGCTTGCTTGCATATATCAGACAAACATATATATATATACATATCTATATACATTTTATGGCTTAACTGGTGTATGAGCAATGCGTGCTTAATTGTTAGTTATGCCCTTTTGTTTGGGTTGTGAGTGTGTGGGGGGGGGGGGGGGTTATATTAAAACTAATTAAGTAGAAAGAATTCCTAAAAGATTTATATGCTGCAATAAGTGCATTATAATTACGTTTGTTGTTTGTCGCAAATTACAGCCATTAATTGCACTTAATGACTAAATGTCATTAAAAGTGGCACAAAAATCTATAAACAATACCTCAAACTACCCTCCCCAAGGGATTTACATGCTAAATGAACACAATTGAGTGTAATTCTTGATTTTTGTTATTAATTGCAAGTAATTTGCACATTTGTGTTTAGTTCAATGTAAATACAAATTGCTTATCAAATTATTAAATATTTTCGTTTATCAAATTTACATTTTCATAAAATTTAGTTAGCATAATTTTTAGGGCGTGGAAAGTGCTTTTAGCGTTAAGCAGCGGTGAAGAAGAAAAATGGCTTATTAAACATAAAGTTTTGATCGATTTAACGAACTTCAGAAAGTTCCTTAAATTGATTGACATACAAAAAAAGTTGTATAATGTTTTAAAATAGTTTCGAATGCTCAACAATTATTAAGTTTATAAATAAGCATCGCTCTTTTACTTATAGCCCTTATCATGCCACACGTGTGTGGCATTTGTATATATATAGTATATGAGAACAAGTTATGACACTTTAGATAACTTGTTCTACGTTTAATCTGTTAGTTTTATTTGCTCGAGTTCAGGTTAACTGACTGACAGGCAGCCTTGTCAGTTGTTGATGCTCCTACACACACACACACACAGACACAAACACACACACACACGTTTCAGTAAATTTAGTATGGTTTCATTTCCCAGCTGCACTTTGCTGAAAACTTTCAATCAACTTTCTGTTTACTCGACTCGCCTGGCTACTACAGCAACTACAGCTACTTGTTGTTTGTTGATTGCTTGCCTTGACTTGTTCGCAGTTCGCTGTTTGTTCGAGTTAAGTTCACCTTTTTGGTTTTTGACTTAACTTTGAGTTAATGGCCAACAACAACTCTACTCAGCATTCGCCTTCAACTTCAACTGCAGCTCAGCTCAACTCAGTTTAAGCTCAGCTGTGTTCAGAAATTGAGAGAGAATGAAAGCGTAGCATCCAGACACTTGTAAATGTACTTTTGAAAGCATTTCGCCGTTAATTGAATTCAAGCAAATGAAATATAATTTCAAATTTTTGCATGTGCAACCCAATGTAGTAAGTATCTTTCGCTCTTCGCTCTGCGCTCGGTCGCGTAGCACGCCAGAAATCATCATAAAAGCAGCAGCAGCAGCAAACATGAAATGAAATTGCAAAAGGTGAACAACATGCAATGGGCCAAGCCAAATGCAATGGCCAATGCGGACATGGCGGAAGGCAACAGGCAAAAAAATACGAAAAACTGAGCGTGGCCAGTGGCATGCGGCTTGTGTGCTTGCGTCTTTATTGTTGCCAACAGTTGCCGTCTTGTACAACACCCAAAGGTATCAGCAGACAAAATGCTAAAAATGTATTTACCACAAAAGCGAACAACAACAACAATGACGACGACGATGGGTGCGCGTCAGCAGCGACTGCGACGACGGGACTCTTCGCTGCTCTTCGCTGCTCTCCGCTGTTCCGCTGCTCATTGCCTGGTGCCCTTAATGGATCTGCAGCACTTTGAGTGATTTATTTCACACGTTGATGAAATGGACAGCAATGGGCCGCATTTTGACGTTTATTGCAGCAGTGGCAAAGGCAGCAGCAGCAGCAGCAGCAACAGCAACAACAACAACTGCCCACGGCATGTGTTATGCGCATGCGCGCAGCCCTGTGACGACGAACGCAGTTGAGAGAGAAGGCTCAAAAGGACGCAGTTGTTGCAGTTGTTTTATACCAATCAAAATAAGTCCACATTCACTATTTGATTAAGAAAAGACTTTACGAGAATATTTAAGTAGCTTTCAGGAATAATATATATAGTAAAATTACACCAGAGATCACCAAAAATATTATTACAAATAGTTTTCACAACAAAATAAACATTTAATGCTTGAAAACTTATAACAAAATATGCATTTCAATCAAAATAAGAATTATTAGATTTAAATTTGGTTTAAACATTCGCTAAATCACAAATAATCATATTTTCTGGCTTGTATCATACCTAACTTCAATTTCGTGCTTCTTTTGTTCAAAATCTTTTAACAACGTTTACAATAATTAAACATTGTAGAGCATTTCAAACTTCGGCTTAACATTTTGCAATTTTGCCTGCCATGTTTTTGTTTTTTAAGAATTTGCTTGTTTTTTTTTTGTTTTTTTTTTTTGTTGCAATTGCGTTTTGCGCTGTAAGCCTTGCTGCACGTCTTTTGGTAATAGCCCCACAGACCGTGCGCGCCTTAATGAGGCGCGCTCCTCATTTGGACGCCACGCATTTTGTACTGTGCACAAGAGTGTGTGAGAGAGAGACAGAGAGAGAGAGAAGGAGCAACGGGCAATTCGAGAGGGGAGAAGACTATTAAAAACATTTAATTGCAACTTAATTAGTTGATGCCAGTTTTACGTTTTGTCCCTCTCTCTTGCTCTCTCTCTCTTTCTTTCTCTCTATCTTCTCACGAACGACGAAAATGTAACTGAAACAACGACAACTACGACGACGACGACGACCTCATCAACTTAAATGCCAGCATGGACCTGAAGCAACAATGATCCAAGCAGCAACCCAACCCATCTTAAGCCGAACCGTTCCCCCCCGAAAAACGAAACCATTCACGAAAATCCATGCCAAGAAATTGATGTGGGCCAAGTTATTGTTGTTGTTGTTGTTGGGGACAAACCACCCCGGGAGAAAAGTCAATTTAACACATTCACTATGCCTCTTAAATCTGTTGATATTTTAATTAGTAACGCTCTAAAGGATTTTCAACAGCTCCAGCTTCACCCACTCCCACAATACAATACGGCCAACGGAGGAGATGCAATGAGGGGAAGAGGCGGTGGGTGAGAGGCAAACGAAACCATCATCATCGACAACAGCAACGATGTGGCAGCAAAATAGTGCCAAAGGGCACTCGAGGCATTCGAGGAGTGCGATTTGGCTTTTTTTGTTTTTGTGGCTTTTGTTTCAAGCCATAAACATATAAGTTGGCAGTGGAGTGCAGCGAATAGCTTCGAGAAGGGGCTTAAAACAAGCTGAATATACTATACATATACATATATATTCAAAGATCTGAAAGGGTAATAAGATATTTCCTTTGAATACCCTTTGCGAGATCAATGAAGCAACGCCTCTGTTCGAACTAAACAGAAACATTAGCCATATGCCAAAATGCAGTTTTGTTTTGGGATTTTGGTGCCAACCTACAGAGTTTTCAGAGTTTTTCCCCTGACTCTGCCCGGCGTTTTATGACAGCGTGCCCAACTGTGGCAATAAGTTCAAATGCCAGCTCGCAAAAAAAACAAAAAAAAGACTTAAAGCCAGGCTTAATGTGCCACAAACAGAGAGAGAACTGCAAGTACTACAACTACAACTGTGACTTTAAGTTCGACTTTGACTCTGACTCTGACACACACACACACACACACACACACACACATACGTACTAGTATATCAACAATATAAAAAAAAGGTTCCCTTGGCCAAAAAGTAGGTGTAGCGGCACCAAAATGCCATGGCCACAAAAAAAAGCGAGCTTTGGGATTCAGGATTGGGGATTGGGGAACAAAACGCCAACGCACTGACACTCACTCAAGAGCTCGTGAGGCTCCACTCCTCCACTTTTCGTATGTGTATAGAGAAAGAGAGAAAGAGAAAGAGAGAGAGAGAGCTAGGAAATGCTGCTGTTGCACTGTCTAGTGCTGATTTCTACTAATTTGATTAAACAGATTGAGTTTAATAAGGTTTATGGCAGGCTGGCAGGCAGCAAAACCAAACGCAAAGAAAGCGAACCTGCCACAACCTGGGCAACAAATGTTGCCTAATTCAAGTGCCGCATTTATTTAGTAAACATTTCACATGTACTCATCGTCGCATCGTTCGATGTTGTTCTTCTTGTTGTTGTTGTTGTTGGTTGTGGTAGTGTACTTAGGCATACCCTCACGATTTGTTGTGATACAAAATATGCCGGCTGAGCAGTGATACCACTCAAGAATTTTGCCCACACAAAAAGGCCAAGCAAAGTCGCAAATCGAGGAACAACCCAATCAATGGCCCCCACTAAAGACTCCCCATACCCTTTCCACACACATACACATACACATACACATACAATCCTCAATCCCATTCTCAGCAGTGAACTGCAATGTGCGTTTTGTGTGCACTTATGCGATCATTTGTTAAGTGTCATCGCGACCGGCATATGGGCAAGAAAACAACTCAAGAACAACCACAACAAACAACAGTAAAGCATTTGAACATTCTCACGACGAAGCTGTTCATACTCTAGATTTATGTGCGAAGAAGTATGTTTGAAGATCATCAAACAAATAACTTATTGTGAACGTAAGAAACGTTAAGGGATTTTTCAAAGAACTTTATGTTAGTTTTCAGACCATACAAAAGTTTTATTTTTTAATGATTTTTAAACTTATTTTTGAGAAAATCCTTAAGTTCAAAGCTCCTTTTCTTTTCAATATTATTACTGAAAGCTGGCTCTAA
This sequence comes from Scaptomyza tumidula, assembly GCA_035044465.1. Lineage (NCBI taxonomy): Eukaryota > Metazoa > Arthropoda > Insecta > Diptera > Drosophilidae > Scaptomyza > Scaptomyza tumidula. The sequence continues at coordinate 17,949,970 of JAWNNW010000444.1, forward strand.
GATCATCTGCAGTTCCTTCTTCGCTTATCAACCTTTAAATATTGCCTTTAAAGTTCATCTTTGCCAGACTAAACGACACAACTGATTAACACTTGTCAACAGAGTGTATAACAACAAAGTGTAGCTCGTAAACAAAATGTTGTTGTTGTTGCTATTATTGTTGCTGGTTGGTGTTGTTGTTGTTGTAAGTGTTGTCGTTTGCTGTTGTCCATGGTCATGGTAAATTTATGCACAATTTTTCGCGCTTTCAAAAAATATTTGCATCATTAATCGTTGCACAGTCTTCGGCCTCATGGCGGCATCGCATTGTTGCTGTTGTTGTTCTGGATGTTGCTGTTGTTGTTTGGTTCGAGGCGTTGTCTGCGCCTAAAAACTTCAAGCAACTGCATCATTGGCATGCGGGCGCTGGCGTCGTTACAACGTTGTTGAAATGTTTTGTCAAGTTCTCAACGCCGCCGACGCCGTCGCCGCCTGTTGCAACAACAACAATGTGGCATTTGCCCTCTGGACGCGGCAAATGAGAGAGAGAAGTGTGATGGTTTTAGATGGTTTACTTATTTACGCTTCAACCACAATGGAAACTTTAAACGAGTAGTATGAAAGGATTTGGATTTGGTTTGAAACTATAAACTATAAACTTTGGGAATATTTCGCTAAAATCATAACACCGTGCAACGTGCAACATTTCGCGGCGTAACCGCAAAAGTCGTAAGTCAAACAAGCAGACGAAAATACATGCCACCCACAAAATGCAGCTGTTGCAACATCACACACACAACTCAAATGGTAGAACAAGTTTAACCCGCAGCCAGAAAAAAAAGAAGAAGAAAAACAAAGATGTTGCAGAAAACACTGCAATGGAATTATCAAATGTTTAATAGACTCAACGAGCCGAGGGTTTGTTGCAACTAGCACAAAATGAAGATAGATGGGGTGCCACAACCTACCCCTCCAACTCCACTCCACACCACTGCAAAGTAACTCCAAAAGTCCAGTGTTGTAGTGGAAACTTCAAACAGAGTTCAAACTGCGGCTTAGCTCAGCTCAGCTACCAAATGAACTTGTAAAATTTCAGTTGGGATTTTATTTTCGTTTTTTTTTGTGGGTTTTGGTGTCGAAAAGTTTTTTTTGGGGGGGATTGCTTAGTTGGGAAAACTTTAAGATTTACAACTTGCACCTTGCAGTCGCAATAAGTCGAAAGTTAAGACAATGCAACAAGTTGATGGTTGCTGTTAAGGGGGGGTTGGGAGGGTTGGAAAACTTGTTGGAAAATGTGCCGTATTAATTTCAATTAAAACTCACTTAAACTAAAAACCAAAGAAACTTTTGCTTTGTTAAACTTCATAAATCTTGCAAATAATATTTATATTTATTTAATAAAGATTAAGAAAAAGCCAGCAAAAAAATATCAATAAATCTTTTAATAATCAACTACCAAAACTCAGCTTATAAATATTGATAGGAAGATGTAATAAATTCTAGCTAATAGATCATTTTGGCAATTGCCTGAAAAGCGTAATAATTACCCATTAAAGCGACCAAAAAAATAACATTGGCTACATTTCCTGTACAAAGAGAGAGAGAGTAGAAGAGACAAGTCTGAGAGAAGGAGAACGCACAATGAACTCATAAATTGACGCACCCTCCAAAAACCCGACAACATAATCGGCCACGCCGCCGGCAATGCCAATGCAACAACGACAAATACAACAACAAACGATGGCAACGATGCCAAGGAGGAGTCTCCAAAACTCGATATTGCAACGCTGTGCAACGCGACGCGCACTTGTAAATGGCATGTTGCAACATGCCTAAATATGCGCCACACACACACACGCACACACTAACGGCACATGGGGCACAACAGCCACTGAAGAGCTGCATAGAGAAGCACAAAAAAGTTGAGCTCAGCTTAAATTTGAGAGCCAAGGCGACTCCTACGCACCATCTCCATCTCCCTTTCTCACTCTCCCACTCTCTCTCTCTCACACTCTTCTAGCTGCGACATTCGAACGATACGATACGATGCGATGCGATGCAAGGCGACGCGACGCGACGCCAGATTGCGAGCCAGCCTCTATTTAGCTACACCAAAGCCTTGACAATGATCGTCATTAATTGAGAGGCAGACTACGACGACGACGATGCCTTCCTCACCTCACCTCTCTTTTGCGTTGTTCGATGAGTTTGGTTTCCATTGGACGCAGCTTTGGTTTTTCATGTTCAGTATATTGTTGGGCTATTCAGGTTTTGTTATGCAGTTGGTAACACGGCAAGAAGCTTCATATGTTGATCTTAATTTATCATTGTTGCAATGGGATCTGTTTTTTCTTAATATCAATAATCATATCTTAAGCTATCATGCCGATATGTCTTATCGTTTGGGCTGTGCGTTGATAGCAGTCAGTCAGTCAGACGAGTTTGTTAATCTCTAGTTTCTCCAAAAAGTATACAAACTTCATCCTAACTCAAGCATGTTTTTCCATTCTCTGTTTGTTTTTGGCATTTTTGGCCATGCGAATTATGAAAATGTGGGCTTGGCAACAACGCCGACGATGACGACGACGACGACAACGACAACGCCACCAATATTGTCATCGTCCAGAGTTGAGACCCAAAAGCCTGTAAGCTGAGAGACCGAAAATATACTAGTTGCAGTTTGGGAGACTTTATAGGCGCTGCTGGCATGCGATGTATCTGAGATGAGTTTTTTTTTTTTTTGCTGGCTGCTTTCTAAATGCGTAGCATGAACTCTTGGGTGTGTGTGTGTGCAAAAATGTTGACCTTTAGCACAGAAAGCTAATGCGAAAATCTTAGCACAAATCTACGCAGATTTATCTTCAAACCTCAAACAAGCGTTGAAATTCAAGCTCAAGAAAATATTTCTACCAAAGAAAACTTGACTAGAAAAATTGAACAAAAAAACGTATAAGAAAAATTCGTTTGTATATCAAATTCATGCACAATTGCATGCCCATTTTGTTGTTGGCTGATTCAGAGGCAATACACGCTGCATCGTTTAAAGTTGAGCTGACGCCAAAAGATTGACCTCAAAAGGTGGTTGTAGGTATATGAGAGGTATATGAGAGAGTTAAGAGTATGAAAAGCATAATGATGACAGCTACCGATATGTTTGTGTGCAACAGAGCCTCGCTCGCGCCCCACGCTCATAAATTACAGAGCCATAAGGCACAAAACAACAAGATCGAGAACACAGACTGTGCGGGGGGAAAGGGTGGATGAGAGCTTATGAAATTACGCCGCTAAATTCTTAGCATGCCACATACTACATAATTTGTTGGTAGCTGTTGTTGTTGTTGTTTTCACCGTGCCACACGAAAAAGAAATCACAATCTCATTATGGCATACACCTTTTGGGCAAAAAACTTGAAACAGCATATACATACATATATATATATATGTATATATATATTTGGCGAACCCATAATTATAAAAGAGCCCTTAAGTACTTGTTAACAAGTTCGATATCTGAGCGATTTACATGCTTGGTTCTTGGTTGGAAATGCGAAGACCGAAAAGAAAGTGCAAAGCATTCAGTAAACTCAGCCAGACAGCGAGTCAGTAAACCAGTGAAGCAAAGCAGGCAACGGCATATTTTTGTCTGATCTGTTGTAAACGATAAACCCCAAAAGGAATTGCATACGCACAGTGGTCAAAAAGTGATAGCAACGTTATCCACAAGAAACTCAAAGCCTTTCAGTTATACTTTATCAATTTATTAGTTCCAAAATGTTTCTGCTTGCGTTTTTAGCATTGTTCTTGACCAGTGTGCAACTTGGAGGCATTTTTGGCAGGTAAGCCGCAACAAATTGAATGGTTATGCTTTATGACTTATGGAAACCGGCAGCTGATTTGCTCGCCGCGATTTGCTCGTTTAAATCGTTTGCCATAAAAAACGAATGCAGCACTAATTAAAGGCAGCAATAAGATAAGCAACGTCTCAGACCCGAACCGTTAAGTCCAGACAGACCAGACCAGACCAGACCAGACAGTTCGGGCCATTAGTTGTATGGCAATGCTGTGGCTAACCATTAGCAATTAATTAAAAAATTAGAATATATTATGGATAGATACTGATATCGTGCATCAGATGATGTCTTATCTCTTGGTCGCATCGCCATTGACAAACCACAAGAAAAAAAAAAAACCGAAAAACGAATTAAATAAATTGAAAAATCGATTCGAATTTGAATGAAAATTTGTTAGTTTGTTGTCTGTTTATGTGAAACAAAACAAATTCGAAGCTATTCATATTACACAATTTCGAGACGGAGGAGAAAAAAGATGTAGCTGCAGCCAGAGTTCAAATGCATATTTACGAGTTATTTATGCATATTTAAAAAAAATTCTTCACAAAAAGTCTAGATAACAGTAGCTCTGAACCGTTCCCTATTCCTGTTCCCATCCCTGAGAGCTGCATTTACCTGGCTTAAAGATACTCTTTGTTATTGTTTTTGTGTGTTTTATTTTTCGATGTTTTTCCCCCCGCCCCACCTTTGAAAGATGGTTGGGCTGATAACGATTTGTATGTTTTGATTTTTATGACGCCACAAAAAAAGAACGTTGCTTCTGGCTTCAATCCAAACATCGAACATTGAACAGCGAATTGAAAACTGGGTATGGGGCATTTCCTCCTCTTTCACTGCGCTATAAAATTCATCCCATTTGTAATCTATAGAAAAGAGAAACGACCATAAAAAGTTTAACATAAAACTTGCAAATATGCATGGCAATTATGTTTGTTTCATATTTTTTTCTTTCTTTTTTTTATTGACTTGTAAGCCAGAACGTGAAAAAGAATGAAAATTATGAGGAGAGTGCATTGAACGGGAAGGATGCAAAAGAAGTTTTTTTATAGCTTAACTTTACAGTTATTAAATTGGATTTTGCTTAAGTGCTAAATTAAAGCTTATATCAAATTTTTTCCCCCTTTTTTGCAGATTATCATATCGCGGCCATAACATGTCACTAACAAGCTAAGTAGACTTTTTACGAGTCAAAGCAATACTTTAAAACACATTTGAAAACACTTTGAACTTTAATGATTTGAAATAAATAATAAAAATTCCATTAGGATTCGCACCTTCGGATTCGCATGAAATTTGCTTCCGCATTCAATTCAATTTCAATTCAAGTTGATCAATTCAACTATTCAATTGCTTTTGTTAAATCGAACAAATAAACCTTAAGCACAGTTGAATTACTTCCCTCACGAGTTTATCTGCGTTGCAACTTTGTGGCAAGTTGCGCCCACTGTTGTCTTTTGTCTTTAATACTTAAATAGATGAACTGATTTATGAATATTACCATAACAGACGCCGCCACCAAGCGAGCCATGCGAATAATCCATTTGAATGTGCGATCCAGCATCCATTACTCATAAACAAAATCAATTAGTGCAACCCACCCAACCCAGAACAGGACTGAGCAGAACCAGAACCAAACCAAACCGAACCGAACAGAGTCATCGTCATCGTCAAGTCGGTACAAGTTGATGAATTGGTTTTAAATCAATGATAATGCCAACGAGCAAAGACAGAAAAAGTGAGAGAGAGAGAATAGTCTTGAGGAGAAGTTTGTGTGTTTGTGGCCAAGTTATAAATTCAAATCACAAGCAACAACCACGCAAAAGACACAAAAAGCGAATTCATTGAGAGGTACCACACAACACAGCGTAGCGTAGCCTGGAGTTGCATGTGGGTTGCACCACCATCACTACCACCACCAACATCGCAACAGACACGAGTTGCTTGTTGTTATCTATGAAAAAACTGGCAACATGTAGCCTCTCTCTTTCCCCTTCGCTTTCTTCCTGGCCAACAAACACGAAACAAAAATATCAATTATGAGCCAGTAAAGAGAAGGACGCCAACAAGGAGAACTCGTATCATATTTGTTGAACAAGGCAGAGAGACAGAGAGAGAGTGAGAGAGAGAAGGGGTATGCAACGTTGCTGCTGCTGCCGCTACACATGTTGCTACCGTGTTATGTTGCTGTTGTGCTGTTACTGTTGAGCGCCTTTGTAGCTTCGAGTATGACATTTGTTTTAGTCGCTTATCTGTGTGCTGTGCTGTGTGGCAAGTATTTGCAGCCAAACCCAAGTCAAACCGACCGACTGCAACAAAGCTACCTCTACCTCTCTTTCCCCCCCCCCCTCACTCTCTATGCCCCTCTTTCGCATGATTATGCGCTAAATTCCTATAGATGCTCATTTATTATGTGCTTTTTCGTTGGGAACATCGCTGTCGCTGTCGTTGTCTGGGCATATAATTTGCTAGCTTAGCAAATGTAATTGATGCATTGAGGTTATGACATAGTTTCTGATATGATGTGCATTGGCTTTCCTCCATCTGCAACAGACTCCGTCTCTGTCTCTCTCTCACTTGCCACTTGCCACGCTATTGTTTGAAGGCAGTCAGGCCAAGAGAAGCGCAAACATGCCTCAATCATTCTACCCCCCCTTCCAACCATCCGTCAGTAAACAGTTACGTTGCTTGCAACACATAATAACCATTTGTAGACCTTAGACACGAAAACAATGCACACAATTACAATTTGTACTACTTTTAAGTTGTTTTAGCGTATTTGTTTTGTATTCGACTCTTTTAAGCCTGGTTGCTTCCCAAAAAGTTTAGTTTTTTCTCATTATTCTTTGAACAAATGCTGTGATTATTTAACATTAAGTTAAAAAGAGTTCTCAAGGGCTAAAATATGTATCTTTACTTGGATTTCATAATCCTTTTATCAAACAGTTGCAACATGTTGTTCGTTAAAGACCTGCCTCAGCCCAATTCTGTGCGACAAATTCTTGCAACGGAAAAACAAAACAAATCTTATAACTGGCTTTGGCCAACCTGCAGCTAGCAGCTAACAATTGTGACAGCTGCCAGGCAAAAGAAGCTTAGGCTTAAGCCTTTGGACTGGACTCGACTCGCCTCGACTTCACTGTACAGTGCAATACGTATATGATGTACGAAGGTGTACAAAGCACGCCTTTAATTCCAAACCAATTTGGGTCAGAACTGTAAGCACACACACACATACACACACATATATATACACGGTGGGCGGGCGGGTTAGGGGAGTAATCGACTCGTTTGACCCACAGACACACACACACACACACAGAGAGAGCAAAAGGAAATAGCTTTGACTGCGTCTCAACAATTTCCCTTTCAATTTCAACAGTAATCAAAACTGTCCACTTTGTGTCATGTCACACGCGACAACAACAACAGCCACAGCAACAGCAAGAGCAGCAGCAGTAACAACGTCAACTGCAGATACTTCAACTAAACAAAAGCAAAGCCCAACACACACACACACATACACACAGCCAAGCAACTGTCCAGCTGTCAAATCCAGATATATATACACACACACACACATGCATAAGCTATTCAATCAACTTTACAACTTTGGAGCCCAGCGACAGTGCGTTCAATTGTACAAACGGCTTGTGCCGGATTATGATTATATATACACACACACATACATATAGATAGATGTGTATGTTGCTCGCGTATCTTACAGATACTTAGGCTTATACACACACTGTACTCAGGCGTGTCTAATTGCGCGCACATGTCTTACGCCCCATGGGTCAAAGATTTTCCCTCCCCTCTTTCGCCTCTTCTTATTAAACATTGCCATATCGCCACAATAACAGAAATGCTGTCCATTGTTTCGATCTATCCATAAATATCCATATCCATATATATATAAATACAAACACACATACATAAAATCCCAACATGCTTAAATGACCCGATTTTCGAATGATTTAACGCAATTTATGGAACATTTTCTCACTGGAATAATAATAATGGTTATACAATTTTAACACACACCGATAAAGTGCACTTCAAAGAGAGAGCGAGAGAGAGTGAGAAAGAATTGCAATACATCTGAGATTTGTTAAGTAAAGCTTTATGAACAAGTTATGGATTGGGAATAATCGGAATAATCTCTCAGTTTCATAGTTTCATAGTTTTTGAATGAAGGTGAATCGATTTTTATATGCAATAACAATGTATTTTGCTTTTCAGTTTCCCTTAACATTGAATTTTAAATGGCAATTTTATTTGCAGTTTATATTAAAAACTTTGTTTACAACTTCGAAAAATGTGTTGTGATACTTTAATTAATATATTTGAACTTAAGACACTCTTAATATAAATGTATTTATAAAATCCAGTTAATATTCATGACTGTGTTAAAAACCGCTAACAAAAACCTCTAAAAAAATAATCATTATATAAATTTAAACAAAAATTAAGTTAAAACATTTATGTTAGTCAGAAAAAACAATAGACAAAACTATATAAAAAACTTTTTAGTAAAACAAATGTGTTTAAAAAAGAGAAAAAAATAATTTATGGCCATAATTATGCGATTGCATGCCAAAAACAAAGCCGTAGAACCCTTCTTGGCCTCACTTTATTTTCAGCTATAATAGCCAGACGTTTTATTAGCCACACAGACACTTAAAAACTAAGCAACACAACAACAACAACAAAATAAAATGAAACCTTTTAATAATATAAAATAATAAAAGAAAAAAACTGCTTTATGGTAATGCGTTAAGGAACCGCCAATAAAGTGTCGACCATAAAGAGTGAGAGAGAGAGAGAGAGAGAGTAAATGCTATCAGTTGTGCTTCTTTTTGGCATTAGCGTTCATCAGGCATGCAAAGTGGCGTCTCCAGGCGGCAGTCGAATTGACGCCCAAACGATAACTGATCCTGTGTGCGTCCTCTGTCCCAGGTGCAATAATTACGCATGCAGGCGGCGCACTTCATTGAATAATACGAGTGCATAAATTAATTAAATTACGTTATAAAACTCAAGCGAGAGAGGGAGACCGAAAGAGATAGAGAGAGAACTTGCCACGACTTGCTGCCTCACGCATTTGTCGCATAATTACGAAACGCGCGAATTGCGCGAGGTGGCAGAAGAGGGGGGGAACGTTGCCTGTGGAATCGAGTCCCGCTTTTGCTTTTGCTTGGTTGTTGCTTTGATTGGAAATCGTTGTTTGGTTTTAATTTTTGTCGCACGGCCACCCAGCAAGTGGCACAAACTGTTGCTGCCCCAACTTTGCTTTGGTTGTGGCCAAAATCATTTGCATAGCCATTGCCATTGCCATTGCCATTGCCAGAGACTGGCCCACAGGCTGAGTTCTTCTTTGTCGTTGGTAGCCAGTTTTGTGGCTCCTCTCCCCTAACTCGTCCCCTCGTTTTGTTCCCTTTTTGTTGGCCAACATGTCGTCCAATTACTCGTTTATTCAATGGCGTTTGCATTAAGTGGACGCGTTAATTACGGCCAACGTTCGATGCCTGGGCGAAAAAAATGTTAATTAAGTGATATTTTCGGCACCCAACCAGCCACACACACACAAACACACAAACAGTGGACCCAAAGCAACCTGTATGACAACAACAACAACAATTGTGTTCAGTCCTGGCGTCAATGTTGGTGCGCCTCCTTTTGGCAGGCACTGTAATTAAGTTGTACTACGAAACGCAACTAGTACGCGATTTGGTCTTTTGGTTTAGCTTTCGTTTTTGCATTTTTTTCGTTTCGTTGTGTTTAAGAAACTTTTTTCCACTGCCCAAACTTGCAACAAAATAAAAACTTTTCGCATGCCTCAAGGTCACATTTTGTATAGTGTGCATTATTTATGGCGCCAGCTTTAAACAGGTGTATAAATTGCATTTATTATTGGCTTCAAACTTTTTTTAGAGTTTGTTAGAAAGCAGTGCAAGTATTTGTATAAATGCTGATTAGTATAAAAAAAACTTTGAAATTTTATTATTATAAAATGATAATACTTTTGCCTTAACCCGAAAGTATCGTAGCCAAGTTTAGTTAGTTTTGTTGAGCTTAACTAGCCGTCTTTAAAATGCATCATTAATGTGCATTTGTTGCTTTAGATTTTGCGCTCGGATAACACACGCATGAGAATCTCAACAACATTAGAGACTGGACTCGAAGCGAGCGAAAGAAAAAAACAAATAAAAATGATTTATAACGCAATGCGTTGAGGTTTGCCAGACGCCGCCAAAAGCGCCAAGTTGTGGCCCTCGCTACACACAACGAGGAGAAGGAGAAGGCAACTCTTTGGACATTGAGAAGGTCTCTCGTTCTGCTGCTTTTCACTTCACCCCATCCCCATCGAAGACGACGACGACGACGACGACTATCGCGGCTCGCAAGCTAAAAGTCTATGTTAACTTTGATAAATCGCTGCACTACTAAAATGCGATAAGCGTGCGAGCGATGAGCGAGGAGTAGGAGAAGGAGGAGCGTCCAGGTTCCCAGTTTAACAGTATAGCAAGAAAGAAAAACCCAATCAAGAGGTGCCCCAAAGAGGCACCAAACTACTTGGTTGGCTACTGTGAAAGGGACGACGACGACGATCGTTCGTTGTAAACGCATGCGCTGATTGCAATGCGATAGTCGACTCAAGACGACGTACTTATTTATATATTTAGTATAGTATACTATACTATGCTATCATACTATAAATATATATATATTTGTGTATGTACTCTGCTAGTGTCCAGCAAGTACTTGCCACAATGATATCTGCATGTCTATCTTAGATGCTCACACACACAATCACACGCATATACACACACACACACACACATACAGAGAGAAAAGGCGTTGAGTGGTGTACGCCTGCGTGGCAGTTGCAGCAGTTGCAGTGGCAGTGGCAAAGGCAGTGGCAGTGGCTATCTACACTGCCGAGCCTCCTCCTTAGTCGGGCCCATTGCGTGTTGTGGCAAGTCAAGTGCAGCAGCAACAGCACTCGTTGCAGCTCTGCAAGTGTCACACACACACAGACACCCCAAACTGCCAAAGTGTTGCTACACACAACCCAACAATCAATGTTGCAAAAGCTTACACTCATCTTAAAACTTAATTTTAATAATAATACAAATATTTTAAGCAATTTAAACCACAGTTTAGGATAGGAAATCCTTTAACTAATTTAAGCTAACTTCTTTATCTAGATCCAAAGTTTCTATAAAAACTTGATCATACCTTAAGTTCAAACCCATTAATACAAGCATTAATATCTTTAAGATTTGTTCGATTACCTTCAACTAATACAAATTTCTAGTGATCATCACCGACTGCAATTCTTTCCGAACGAACAAAATGTTTATTGGGTTAAAGTCTTTACGATGTTGTTCTATCTCGCTCTCTCTTTCTTTCTCTTGCTGTCTGCCTTTACCGCCGCCCAGCGCTTTGTAAGCGTAAGCTCTTATCTAGCGCCTTGAACTTGTAATGTTGGTTATTTTGTGCAAATATTGCGTTAATTAAAATATTTTAGTTGCGCCTCGTTGATAATGGACGTCGTTGACGTCGTCTTCTTCATCGTCCCTTGGGGGGAGTTGCAGTTGCAGTTGTTGTTGTTGTTGTTGGGCTTACCACCGACACCTTTGAGCCTCTGGCCACTGGTCACTGGTGATCGGTGATCGGTGTGGCAAGTGCATTGCGTTTTTTGTTTGGCTTGGGCAAGTTGGCAGCACAGCTTTCTGTTGCCATTGATTAGATTAGAAGAGAGAAGTGCCCAACAAGTACCTTGAGGAAGAAAATAACTCATTGAAGAAGCGACGGTTCGATGTGCGCGTCAAATATTTGCATTAAGATGCCAGATACGCTAAAATGCCGTCTGCTTAACATTTATAATTACTTAACGCATCTTATCGCATTTAGAGAGATGAACTTGCAAGCCCAACAAAAACCCAAAATAACTTTGATAAACTCAAACCCAAACACACACACACATACACACAGAGGAGACTTTGGCTCCTATAACATCAAAGCGTTACCGTCAGACAATCCCTGTCCCCCTTCACCCGTTCTAAGTCAAGTCAACGAACTCAAATCGAGCGTAACAATATTCAAAGTGCCATTGAAGCCGCACCACATTCACATGTTTTGCTCTCTCTCACTCTTTGGATCCAGGTCCAGTTCGTGCAAAGTTCAATGCGAGGGCGGCATTTTAAGTTTGTGCTTAGTAAGCTCTACAAATAAGGTTTGACATACAACAATCAAGAACAATTATTGATGCAGTGATAAAACTTATATTAGAAAAGTGTTGATTGCTATTTGATCGATTGGCTAAAGCTAAGAGGTTGAGGAAGGTTCAATGGAATGAGTTTCAAATAGATTGATTACTTTATACCCAAGGTACTTAAGTATGCTCTAAAAAGCAATTAAGATGTGAAGTTCCACAATATATTGTTCTATTCGTTAAGCTACTGTTAAGATATGTAAATATTCCTACTTGGTTTAACATTAGCCATCTTTTAGGTTTTGAACTTTAGATTCTGTTATGAGTAACCCTCGTTGCAATTGATACTTGTTGTTGGTAACAACTCTCGTTGCATATGTAAGAAGCGCATTTCGAATTGCACCCACGCATTAGTTGTAACAAATTTGTAGCGCGTTCTTTGTGGCACGTGACTTTTGGAGTTGCAACCCCGTGTGCCACACCCCCTGCTCTATCTATGTATGGCCAATGGCGGAAGTGTGAGCACATTTGCCTTGGCCCGCTCCTGACTTCCTTCGTGCCTTTCAGTCCACTATGTAGTAATTGATTTCTTTTATAGTTGAGACAGTTTCAAACTGAAATGGCTCTGCAGCAGCACCAACAACAATAACTGTAGTAACAACAACAACAACATTGGCTCACATGTTTCCTGTCTGCTGACCTGCTGCTGCCTGCTGCCTTCCCACTCTCTTCTGACACTTTTGCCATTGATCGGTGTCGGTTCTATTTCGTTGTCGAGTTTAGCTTTGCCGCACGTGTAAATGCTTCAAACATGTTGCGGTTTTGGCCAAGCGAACACCAACACCAACAGCAACTCGACTCGAGCTGGAGTTTTTTTTGGTGTTTTATTGTTGTGTAGCGTGAAATGTTTTAAATAAAGATTTTTTATTGTCAATGGGAAAATAGTGTTGCGGCTTTTGGCTTTTTATACCACACGAAACAAAAAAGCGCAGGAGAAGGAGAAAGCGAAAGAGATGGAGATGGAGAAAAAGCACCTTCTTGCCACAACGCGGCAATTCGTTGACTCGTTTAATGTGCTGCGGTCGGTTTTGTAAGTGTCATCGCACAAGGGACTTTTACGAGTTGGCAGAAAATGTTTAGACTACAAGACGCCACATTAACGGACATGCAACGACCCGGGGCAATCAACTGAATGAAAATCGTTTACCAAAAATGTGTCCAGCGAATAAATATTTGTTGTTGTATACTATATGAAGATAAATAGTTCAAGTGATTAGGTTTGATATGGGTTGGCATAGAGTTTCAATGAGTGAAACTTTAAGCTTAGAAGTATTAACTCAAGCGAAACTTGAGTTTCCTGTTTCTTTAATCTGATTAACATTTCTATGTACTTAGCTTTTGTATTATCTGTCCGTGTCAAAAGCAACAACATTTAATCATTAAGCTTTCAAGTACATCGATCAACCTTCAACTGCAATTTAATCACATGCTAGAGAGCTGCCAACTTGTTTCAAACTTTGCATGCTATGAACAATCAAAAACTAACAGAAAATCAAAGTTTTGAAGGCGCCTGCCATTTAAGACTTGGGGCGTTTTAAACTTCAATCTAACCAAAAACCGAGAGCAGCAGAAGAGAAGAGGAGAGAGAAAAGATTAAAAAAAATAATAATAATATTTATAATGTATGTAAATGAGAGACGCATGCCAAATGTTTTGCTTGTGTGACTTTTGATGATGCTTAACATAAATCGAACTGCTTATAAATTTGATAGATATCGTTTTTAGGCACACAACAAATTGATTAATGAGCGCGCTTAGCAGAGGGGTTATACATACATATATTCGAAAACGAGAAAAACGCTAAAAATAGTTAAGGTGAAAACAGCGCGAGGCCCATTAATGAGACCAGAGTTGAGACCCGAATATATATGGATCGAGTAAGCTCTGTGTCAAAATGCAAAACAAAACCGCCGACATGAAAATGATTTATTCGATGCTGCACTTGACAGCGAGACGTGCGGTGAGAAGGGCAGAGAAATGAAGCAGGGTGTTAGGCTCAAGTTACTGCTCTTACTCATCATAAGCATCATGATGATCATCATCATTATCATCATCATTATTATTATTATTATTATTATGATGTGATGCAGGCAGGCAGTGATTTGATTTGCTTATTCTTGCATACGGCACATGTGTGGCAGACAGGCAACATTTATATGCAACATGCGGCCTGCCAACGTGTGTGTAGTTTTGCCGGCTGCTGATGAATGCCAATGCCAACGAGCCTTTTATTCTCTCTCGTTTTGCTGTTGTTGTTTTTGTTCTTCTTCTTATTCTAGTTGCAAGTGCCAAATGTCTATTCTAGCTCTGTCTCCAACTCAGGGCGAGAGACTCAGTCTCATCGTCATGGTCGTCATCGTCGTCATCATCGTGCCAGCTCGTAGGCGTGGCAAGCACTCAGCGTGGCAAGCAACGCGACTTGACTCCCACTTGAATTTGCATTACAAAGGCAACACAAATTGCGCGCTGCTCTTTGTGCTGCTCAACGCGCACAGCAGTCAACGCATCCCAACGCAGCTGCAGCTTCTCTCAGCAACAACAACAACATCGAAAAAGTTCTAGGCAGCAGCATCCTTACAAGCGAGGTGTGTTTGGCAAGTTGTGAAAGCTAAGCTTCGATCGGAAAATGCAATCTGTGATCCATCTACTATAGAATTCATTCACTATGTCTAATCCCTTTGGCAATAGGTTGATAGCAATCAATCAGTCAGTCAGTAAGGCAATAAAGACGAACTTTTAAACTTATTAAGCACACCTCGCATAGCTCTGGCAGATTTGTTTGTCGTACGGTAATTGAATATTGAAATGCATTTTTCATTAGCGTTTCGCAGGGCCAAAAGGGTCTCAGCAATAACAACAATAACAACAACAACCGTGGCAACAACAAACAAAAAAAACCTGGCGAAGGCTAGAAAAATTGCGTATAATGAAAATTCAATTAAACTTTATTACCTTTTGGCTGCACTTGCTTAACCTCAGAGCTTTCACAACTTGAACCGCCGCCATGGGATTTGTGGCCCATTTGTTGCATTAATTCTAAAGCAGACGCTTTAGCTGTTGGCTGTTGGGGGTGGAGAGAGAGAGAGAGGAGAGATCTCCTTCCAAACTTCCAGCAGCTTGTTTACAACAGCAGGAACTACGCAGCTGTAGAACCCCATGGTTGCAAGGCATTCTTTGGTGCCGCCAACAGTTTGCAAATTGCATGCTTTTGTTCACAATTTTCCGCAGAAAGTTTTTTTTTCATAACAATTTTGCTGCTGCTGTTGTTGTTGCTGCTGTTGTCAAGACGAGAGACAGCCAAACACTTTCATATCTTTTAATGAGAATAAATTGATGTTTTGGGCATTTTGTATAGTTGCCGCCGCTTGTTGCACACCTATTTGTTGCATATAATATATATAAACTTCCAGCCAGCCATCCAAGCTTGTAACTTGCCACATCCTTCATCTTCTACTTCCACTTTGTCGACTTGCTGTTGCCGTTGTTGTATATATTGACAGCAAGGGCTGTTAAATTTGGTGTTAATCAGTGTCAAGATGCCGTTTTGGGGGGGGGGGGGCGAACAACAACAAAGTTAGCAAGAGAAGAAGTCACCACAGGGAACAGTATAAGCAGCATCTTCAAATTAAGCAACGAGAATTATTTTTCGATGCGTTGAATATGAACTTTAAGAAAATTCATAGTTGATTAGATCGTTAGGAAGATAAATCATCAATCTAGCCGCATTATAAAACTTGAAACAAAATGCTTAATCTACACTTTAATCCACAACAATAACCAACTTTCACTTTCACAAAAAGCATTAAAGCATCTTAAATGAAAGAGCACGTCAAGGACTAGCCTTAAATAACTGTCACATTATCAAAGATTAAACGCTTGTCAGAAGTTCAAATGATGTTCGCCTCATTCCATTTTTGTTTTTAATAGATGCCTTTTACTTAGTTACTTACTTAGTGCCATTTCTGCCATCCCTGCCTCCCTGCCTGACTACCGCCTACAAAATTACTCAGTAGTATTAGTAGTTTCTAGTGAAACGACCCTTTTAGCTATTGCAAGTGCCATTAAAAATGGATACGGGCAGGGGGAAGCAGGGAGAGAGGCGCAAATGGGGTGAACTATTTAAAATGCAATGCAATGAATATATATTTCAAGCATTTCCAACATTAAATAAATGACAGTCTGACTGACTTGCTCCACTTTCAGCTACCAAACGAGTGAAGCAAACATGGAGAGAGAAATAAAGAGAAAGAGAGAATGAGATAAAGCCAGGGCGATATTGACCCAAAGAACTCAACTCAACTGAACTGAAACTAAAAAACTGAAAGCTGAAATCAGAAAATCTGTGAAGAGTATAAAATGAGCAGCAGCAGCAGCAGCAGCAACAATTGCAGTTGGCTGTGCAGAGAAAAAGTTGAAACTTATTATAATTTTAATGCAAAACATTATGCGAAAGTATAAAATTATATATCTTTGGCCCCAGCCAGTTTGCCAGTTTTGCTTGCCAGTTGCCAACTGCAACAACTGCGCTGGCCATAATTTTAAATGTGCAGCAACAGCAGCCGCAAAAGAATCAACTGTCATAATGACAGTTCTCTGTTTACGCCATCATCATTGCAACAACGGCAGCCACTTGGTCTTGGACTTGTTGCCTTACCAATAATAGTTACTGTCCAACCCCCCCTCCTATCCGTTCCGTTCCGTTCGTTCGTTGCCACTCCCCATTATTGTCGTTGTTGTACAGCTAGCTGTTGCAGTCGTTGATCCGTTTGCTGACTTCTAATGGAAATTATAATGTGCATTGCAGTTTGTTCGCTTCACTTCGGTTGTTGCAGTTGCATTTGCTGCCTGCCTGTCTGTCTGTCTGTCTATCTGTGTGTCTGTTAGACAGCGCGCCAAAAATTTGCTGTTGTTTATCAGTTGTACCACTTTTCGATCTAGACTAGAATCGGGCTTATTTGTTTCTGGTACGGATAGGTAACAGGTGTAAGAATGATGGAATTATTAAGTGCATTCTTCAATAGATATGTACATTCCATTTCTTAATATATTTGTTTTAAAATCTTACCAAAATAATGTAAACATAATATTTCTATACTTTTCCTATCTTTAGTATATATTTTAATCAAATTTTTATGTATTTTCATAGTTCAAATATCTTGCTCTAAAGAGCATACAGTTATACTCTTATCCTACTTGAATTTTTGTCCATTGTTGTCCAACTACACACACACACACACACATACTCACACATACCATGACAGCAAAGTCAGTTAGTCAGTTGAGTTGATTAGGGGCCTGTCCGAACGATTGCCTGCCTCACTCTGCCTGACTGACTCTGTTGACTGCCTGCCTTCATCGACTGGTCTTTTTTTTTTTGACTGCTCACAGCTCGGAGCTCTCACTGACTGGCGCTCTTCAAGTTGACTCCTTTTGTTGGTCGACGCGATAACGCGCCGAAATGTCAATAAAAAAAAAAATTAAAAACCACAAAAAGAAAACACAAAAATCTATGGCCACACGGCATTTGCCTTGACTCTCGAGTGCCGAGCGGTGGCCTCAAATTTCAAAATACATACTCTACAAAAATCAAACCGAAAAAAATACAACCAATAACCAGACCCCAAAGCCAAAACCTGAAGCAAAACTCAAAGCCTGTGCCGGAGCGAGCATTTGAGTGACGTTGCGCTACTTGGCTGCCTGGCTGGCTGACTGACTGACAACAACAACAACAACCTTGTTTAGCCTTGCCTCAAAGTTTCATTGCCTGGTTGGCTGGTTTGTTGCCATTGTTGGTTAGTTTTTAATATTTATTTTGATGTGCGATAGATTCGTTTAGACAGGTGAAAGGCTAAATTGTCAATTTGCAAGCGCAGGCCAACAAAAAAACAAAAAAAAAACCAAAAGCTCCAAGCCCAAAATATGTAAAAGAGCAAATGCTCGACTAGCAGTTACCCAAAGGAAAGAAAAATATTTTTATTACCAATCAATTTACATATTAACCTTTGAATATGCTATATAAGTTAGATATCTTCATTAAGATATAAGTAATCAAACCTCCATCACAAATAAGCTAACAAAAAATCATTCTATCCTTAACCCACTTAATCTTTGAACAGGGTATACAAAATAGTAAGTGCTGACCCAAAGTTAGTCGATTTGCTGGTTTTTTCTGCTTCGTTTGACTTATTTGTGATTGGGCCAACAACATTTTCATTTCACTATATTGTTGTTTTAGGCTTCAAAACCGAATCTCTTTGTGTGTGTATAAGGAGCCTTTTGTTTTGAGACATTGAGACACATCTATCAGTTTTGTTTACTGTTCTCGATGAGTGACTTGACTATAGCTCGAGAGAGAGTGCAAGGACAATAACAATTGCTTGTTGTTATATATCTGTTAATGATTGACCGACTTTTCATGTGACTCTCATTGTTTGGCCCATTGAAAATTGATGAATATTCTATATGACATGATTAGTTTGTTGTTTGTTGTGTTGCTGTCAATTTCAGTACTGTCAAATATACAAACTATCCTTTCAATCGGTTCATAAATGCTTGATAGCTTTCGATTAGATAAATAAAGCAGTTAAGGATTTCATCCAGGCCAATACTAACAACTACAAGAAAGAATATTTCCATCATATTGTTTTTGATACTCAAATAAACATAAATTCGCCACAAACCCTCATCATTATTCATTCGATTCAACTTCTATAATCGAATTAAATATTATATAAATCCACACAAGCTGCTTCATTCTTCTCGGCCACAACAAGAACAAGAACAAATCTGTGCACAAAGTGCAGTTGACTTTTGAATTTATATTGTGTGCACATTTTATTTGCTGCTTATAGTAGATATATTGTAGATACAAACACACACACACACACATACGATTAACGACCTTATAAACAAGTGCAACAGAGCTAGTAGTAGTTGTTGCAACCCACAAAATGCCAAAGTGAACGTTTTGTTGCCCTTTTTTAGCTCGCTTGCTGGCTTGCTAGCCACGTTTGTTAGTTTTGCGATGCATCGTTTAATTTTAACGCTCAATTTAAAATGTTTTATGCAGCAGCGTGCAACACCCACAGTTGGTTGTTGTTGTTGTTGCAACACATACATACATACATACATACATATGTGTGCAGCCGAGCGAAACGCAGCGCGGGCATAAGAACAAGGACAATAACAAGGACGAGGTGGAGGTCGAGGAGCCGCAGCAACCAGAAACAGAACGAAACACTAAAAGCAGCCAGCCTGGACTCGACTGGTTGTCGTCCTTGGTACTCTGCATGCAATTATCTCAGCATTGGCTGCAGCCGCCGCCGCTTGTGTCCTGCATCTTTTTTTGCCTTGCAATAAATAAAGCTATCAAGTGTCCTTAATGTACGCAGCAAATGCAGAAGCGGCCGTGGGAGCTCAACTTAATTTATATATAAGCACCAACACCCCCCCCCCCCCCCCACAATATAGAAAGCACCCTCCACCACCATGGCTCCAAAACATAATAATGCAAAGTATCACACAGTCAGCTCGGCAATTATAAAGTTTTTTATTTATTTAAGCACAACAACTACTGCAGCCCATAAAGACATCTCACACACAGACAGAGCGAGACATAACTGCAGCAGGTGTTGCATATGAATATTATACGCTTCATAAATTTGCGCTAGCCACAAATTGAAACTGCTCAGACCCAGACACTGCTGAGACTGAGACTGAGACACTGCACAACTCAGACAGATTTGTAATTCAAGAAGTTTGTCAACCTTTTTGCTCTCATCTCGTGTGTCATGTGATACTTTTTGATTCAACATCTTTATAATAATAATAATGGCTGAACCAGAAAACACAGAGATACCTTCTTCTTTTTTTGGGGACTACCTGCGCACAAATTAGTTTGACAATCTTCATCGACAGCATAGAGAAAGAGAGAGGGAGAGAGGGAGGAGAGATGAGGAAGAGATATATCAGAAGGCATATCGGCAATCTCAGTTTGCGTTAAGATTTTGTGGGAATAAACCGAATTGATGTCAAATTATTTTGAAGTGTTTGGACAGATTTTAAACCTTTTTTCTTTTTTTCGTTTTTCTTCTCCTCATCACAGTTTTTGCAAATAATTTGATATGAGCTCTTTTTGGGAAAGGGCGTGCAAAGATTTTTATTGCAGGGCGTCTACTTCCGCGGCAACAGCTGCCACTGGATACCTTAACAGAAGAGCAGGGTCGAGCAGGGGAGCAGGCAAGGTGTATCATATGCAAGGGTGGTTATAACATAATAAGAAATCAAAACATTAAGTGCAATCATTAAATAAAACATCTAAAACATTTTGTTCAAGCCAAACGTCAAACACTTAACATAAGTTATACAAGCTTAAAAAGTCGCTTCAGGTTTTAACAAAGTTATTAAAGTTATATATATTATATATACTCATAAAGCTACCCTCGTTAAGCATATTGTTTGGGTTTATGCGTGCAGCTACTCAAATTTCAAAGAGTTAACAGCTCAAAAGCAGAGCCAAATTGATACGCAAATCCGTGACCAAAAAATGTCTCACTAGAATGAGACTTAACTTTATTTCTTGGTTTGGTTATTGTGGCGTGAAATGAAGACATTCTATATTATAATGGTGGGGGGATTTTTGGAATATATCTGTGTATCGATTTACAGGTTTTCGTGTTCCAAATTGGTGCTAAATGCGCTGGCGTTTCAATTTTCAACAATTGAGATAAATCGGAAGTTAGCCAGCGATTGCCTTATGAAGCACCATTATGATGCAGATGAGATGATGATGGTGATGGTGATGGTGACTCTTTTTCAATCGTAGAAAAGCTAAAACAGCTTGCTGCGTGCACCTTGCGGCGTCGGCGGCGCCTCACATTATCACTCAAGTCATAAATTTTGTTGCCATCCCATCGAAACGATCGAAAGGTCTCTCTTAAGTGCCGTAACTTGAAGTCCGTTCGATATTTTTTTTTTGTATTTTAACATGTTTTGATCGCGTTGCTGACAAACTTTAAGTGCTTTTATTTCTACGCTTTATGGACAGCAAAAATTTCGTAGTTCTTTCTGACTTTTTTTTTATAAAAGCATAATATGCGCCGCTTTAATATTTTGTTGTCTTTTTGTTTTTCTGTTCATTTATTGGCATTTGGCCTGTTGCCTTTTGAAGCTTTTTTTACTGCTCAACTAGCGACCTTTTTTTCTTTAAGTTGTGTTGTGTTTTTGCCTCCTGCCTCGTTGTGTGGCATTCTAAAAAGAACTATACATATTAAGAAAATATCACAGAGAGACATTGGAACAAAAGAAACTTGCCGCTCAAAAACGCCCAGACACAAGCATATTTATGGAATTTATTCTTGTACTGTGCAAAAATTCTTGAACTTGTTTAAAATGCCACAACTCAACCGGCAAAAAAAGCAAATAAAAATGTCATAAATCGAAGCGGTCGAATGGAAGTTTTAATAAATGTTGCAAGTAGAATAATTATTATTAACGCCTGTTCGTAATCTCATTTTGATTTACAAAACAAGAAATGTTTCATTTTACAATATTCCCAATCATACTTTTGATACATATATTGTTTACTATAGTTAACCGTTTGTTTGTTTGTTGTTTTTTACACCTCCCTAATGGGATTGGCTCAAGCTTCCTTCTTTCGAATCCCCGCTGAACGGTAATGAAAAACGATAGTTGAGGTCCATTTCCATTTCACATAAAGTTAAATATTCAGGCGCGACCGCAAGTCAAGCTTCGATTTTAATTTCATTTAAATCTCGGTACGGACCATTGAAAAACACAACAACAAAAGAAAAAAGCCAACCTGAACAATAAATATATGCATTGGGTATAGCATACAACTGCATAGCCCAAGCGAATAATGCCACAGTATGTGTGTCCCATGGCACATGGACGCAGTTCAAACTGGGTTAATGACAAGCTTAACGGTGCGCTGGCGGAAAATTAAAAAAGGAAAAAAGCTGCAAAAAACTGCAAACAGAAAGAACCGTAAGGCTAAGCCCGGGCGATGGTTTCAATACCGACTGTCGACTGTCGACCAACCGGCGCAGAATAGAAAAGTATAAAATATTGAACACAAAGCCCCGTAAAAAGTGAAAATATTGTTTGCCATTGCGTTACACCGCTAGCTATGCCATTTTTCCCATTTTCTATTGTACTCCTATTGCCACGCAAAAATGCCACAAAAATTGTATTTAACAAGCACAATTTTTGTAAGCCTAGCGCGACACAAACAACAGAAAGAAAGGCAAAGCCATTTATACATATATATATTTTTAATCAAATTTTTTTCAAACACAAAACCCCTAAAACTGTAAAAGCTCTCAAATGTAATACGTACATGTTGCATGCAACCATCAAAAATTCCTTTTTTTTCTATATTGCCTGGCACATCAAATATTTATTGGAATATAAATGTTAGAAATAAAAAACAACAACATGTTACAAAGAAACTTCAAAAACATAATAAAAGAAGGCATAAATAATCTTGTACTTTTGTGATATTTGACCGAGAGCTAGATTTTCGAAATATTTTTAATCAATTTATGCGCATTATACCAGGAATACAACAAAAGAAACTATATATTTTAAACATTCCCTCGACAATTTGTAGTAGAATTAATTTTTTCGCACTTTGAGAACAGAATGTTAAAAAGCAAATCAAAAAGAGTTTAACATAAGCTTATGAATTCTACTTCTTGTTTAATGACAAAGTTATTAAGACATAAATATTTCTCCTCAAAAGGGAAACGAGTAGGATTGGTGGAAGAGGAGGGGGAGGGGGGGATAATAAGTGTATGTAAGAGCGCAACAACGACGACAGTCAGCCGGCACCTCGATGATGGAGCCCCTGAACATCATCTTTCGTCCCATCTCTTTCTCTCTCTTTCACTCTCTGTTTCTGTGTCTGTCTCGGTCTTCGCAGTCTTCTTCTCAATATGTCACGCGCCTGCGCCTGCGCCGGTGTGCATCAAAGTGATTAATTAAAACATTTTTGCATATTACAAGCATTTCGACTTTGAACTTGATGTTCGCGACGAGGGCTCTGCAAAAAAATATCACAAAAAAACAAACCTTCAGTGAAGAGAAGACCAGTTTCAGTTGGCAGTCGGCAGTCGGCGTTGCAGTCCCATTACCACCAAACAACTACAGCAACAGCAGCAACAACAACAACAACAACTGCATTAAAATATATAAACAACAACAGCAACACCTCACGCAACATGTTGTTGACAATGAACAGTGGTTGAAGAGTTATTAAAAAATTGCATGACATTTATAAAGCATTTGCAGCAAATAATCAAATAAATATGCAAAGTATTTAGATCTTATATCAAGGGGATAATATTGTAATCCATAAAGATTGATGTGCACATTATATAACCAAATGGGATTAGGTAAGTTTTCCGTAAACTTTTACTTCCCTCAAAAGTTTTCTTCTTGGCTATGAATCGGTACATATAATAATATTTTATTTAGCCAAACTTTCATATCCTTTAAGTGCTTTCCTATACATTTTAGCTTCGTTTAGCCAAAACGCACACCACTGTAAAAAAAATTGTTAGGCTTTAAAGCCGACTGTCACTCAGGGCGATTCTTGGATGCGGGGTCTGCACATGTTGCATTGACGCCGCCGCCGCCGCCGACGCCGCTGCTTAAAAGTAAAATTGTGTCGATTTCAATAATGCAAGGGGCCCATTACAACACACACAGACACACACACAGACACAAGCACAAACACGCACATACACACTTACAGAAAATACTTACACTACCGCCAATACAGATGTGCGTGCTAGCGTTGGCATTTTGAGCGAGCATTCCATCAAAGCGCTTCGACCACAAAAGCGCCAGGAAGCAAAGGGAGGCGGCAAGAAAAAGGAAAAAAAAACACGACAGACAGGCAGAGGGGAGAGGGGAGAAGGCAGGAACGTGAGACAGGGCGTAGCAGTCGGTCTAAAGCTGCCGACATTGTCAAACATTTCATTAATTAAACATGCGAATGTAGCACATTTTAATTTTGCACAACGTCGAGCCTTTTAGTTAGACCTTCTCAGCATATGGTGTATGTGTGTGTGTATGTGTATGTGTGTATGCATGGGGGCACCTCCATAAAGTGTGCCTCTTGACTACCCTTGGCGTATATTTTTTGTTCCCTAGGGGCAGCAGCAGCAGCAGGCGTTGGGCATGCGTGTCAAAAGACATACATAATTTGCAACCCGGTCCCTTTTGGTCAGTGTTGGTCCACCAGGGCAGCTCTCAATTTGATCGAAGTACTCATAAAAAACTTTTGCTGTTGCTGTTACTGTTCCGACGGGCGACGGCAACAAAATCTACATATTGGCAGCAAAGTGATACATGAACTTGAATGTTGAACACCTCGCATCAAGGACCTCAATCAAGCGACAATTTCCGAATATTAAAATATGTACGCAACTTAAAGGGCTGCGGGATTACTAAGATATATATGAAAGCCAGGTGCAAATGGGAAATAGTTTCTTAATGATAATCAATATACTATTTATCAGAATAATGTTTAAGTTAAGTTAAATCACTTTTAAAGAGCCATAAAATCTACGAAGATTTTTCGTTTTGGTAAACGTTTTATTCACCGCTTTTAACAGTCGAAACACAATACATAAATATCCCGTTATGCCATATTAATACCAAACAATATCCATATTAATATGAGTGCAGTTTGTATTCGAAAAAACATTAATAACTTAATAACTTAATAAACCCTTTCATTTCCTTATTTAAAAGCATGGCCAAATGAACTCGGACAAAGGAAATATTCAAGTAGACAGAATAAAAGCTATTTGTAAAAAAAAAAACAAGCACTGATGTGAAATTCATGCAGCCCTGGTTTATTTACTGTGTGCTGTGCTGTGCTGTGCTTAATTTTAGCTACCTTTAAATAAATTAAATAAAAATTATACAAGTGGTGCAACATAATGAGCGCTGCAAGCGTTTTTTGCAGTTACTCTTTTACCTCAATAGCCAAGCGGCCGCAACGTTTTGGTTGCGACGACTCCAGGCGACGTTGGGTTCGGGGGGTTAGGGGAATATCGGAGCTATGTGGCCACTGGGGCAACGGTGCATGTGGCACGGCTGACTGAGTGAGCACATGTGTGTGTCCCTGTGTGTATGTATGTGTCAGGGTGAAATTAATGTGTTGTAAAAATTAATTAATTTTGCAAATTATATATTTTATACATTATCAACTTGCATATATTTTATTCTCTCTTTCGCTTCCCAACTTTTCCTGGCATGTATGTATGTGTGTACATATACATATATGTATGAGATGGAGCCAGAGGATGCTTTAAATTAACAAACGAACACAAAAAAACAAGGAACGTTTCAAATAACAGTAACAGCTGCACCTTTGTTCCGTTAGCTTAATGTGTTTGTTAGAGTTTTCGTGATTTGCGGAATGTCTTGTTATTAATAGAGTTTTTTGCAAGAGAACATAAGTTGGAGTACGAATGTGCTTAAAAGTATTTCTCTTGGAGAAAAACAAGCAAGAGGTCTATCTAGATTTTTACAGTTCAACTTCCAAGACTTTGAGCTGTTCCGACGTGAATTTACATCAAAAATATTTGAATGCAGTTTTTATTTAAATGCTTAATCAAAGTCAAAACTTTGTTTTCAAGAATTTTAAAGGTTTTGCAAGCATTTTTTTTACCAAACTAGTTTAAAGCATAACATTTAGCCCATGAATATAACTGAAATGAGTTCAAAAACCTTTCAATCAATCAATAAAGTATTCTCAATGTTTCCAGACTATGCCATAATCAACTGCACCCGAACAAAACATTTTTAACGCATTTTTTAACCAACGTTTTACTCTTAAAAGCGAGACAAATAAAATTGCGATATCATATAAATAATTTAAATATCCTATTGTATTCGCACACACACATAAAGAGAGAGAGAGCATTCATTCGAGTTTATGTGATTTCCACAAATAATCCCAAACAAATTACACATAATATATATATATACAGATCCATGGTCATATCCGACTGAAATTTGTGCAATCTATCCTTTACGCCCCTTCGACATCATATGGTATAAACTCATTAAGCTTAACGTAAGCTTGTTATAAAAATGATTTCGCTTTGTTTTTTGGGTCGCTTTTTGGTGCATATGGCAGTTGGCATATGGCATAATAATAATAAAAGTATATATGCTTTAAATTGTTTATACCGCATGCAATTTATAATAAAAACAGCCTGCTGGCTGATCCCATTGGTTATGCTTATACATTTGTTAGTACAAATAAATCGCTAATAATATTTTGTTGCGGAACCAAAAACCGCTTTTAAGGTCGAACGTTAGTTTTGGTTTTGTTTAATTGCCGGGCTGTGAGCCGACTGTTTGGCTGCCCAGGAATGCCATAAGACGAGGTCAAAAAAAAAAACTTACTCACGCTTTTAAATCCGAAAATTCAAGCGAAATGAATTTGTATCTTTTTTTCGAGTGGCAGGCTGTCGGACAAACGGCCAATCTGACAATCTTGAGCTGGCAAGCAGGCAAACCGGCAAGAGCAAAACTGGAAGGCAGGCCAATCACATCTCACCAAAAATGCAAAAAGCAGAAGCTCTTTGAACAACACATTTCTTGTTCTAAAATAAATTATAATTTCACTGTTGTCGATGTTGTTGTTGTTGTTCGTTTCGCCGAATATATTTATAACTCTCGGCACAAATCAACTGCTTAAAGTCATTTTCAGCTTTAGTTCTTTCGCCTTTTGTTCGCCGCGGAATGAGTCCATTTCAATTTCGGCACATCAAAGTTGCGCTTTGTTTTGCGCTTTTTTTTTTTTTTTTGCGGTGGCGGAGTGATTAAAGGTGTGGCCATATATCAAATGCAGCCAAAGCTCAGTCACACACACAAAACTCTCTGACAGCAGCCGCTGTTGCTGCTGATCATTTTGACTCTTTTATTTGATTTTTGGGCAATCTTTCATTGATAGCTGCTTAAGCTTCAAGCAGTAAACCATAAAACGAACAGCTGTGAAATTTTAAGTTAGTTATTTAAGTATGGGAATTAATAGGGGTATGAATAAGCAGGAACACGTTTTCAAACACCTTTTGGATGAAAATAAGATGGGATATCGAAGTTAAACAACAATCCTTTAATTTGAGTTCAAAGTTTAGTTCACAATTCAACAAGGTTTCGTTTCGCTTTAATAACAACGTTAAACGTTTAAATAACATTTTGCTGTTTGCCTTTTGGTTGACTTGTTTGTGTCAGACAGATCAAGTTCAAATGTCAGTCAGCATCGCTTGACATTGAAAAGTGAGGTTTCTCTGTGTGTGTGTGTTTGTGTGTGTGCGCGAATTTTCCTTTGGCACAACAGACACAAGATTTCAAATTTATTAACCGACATTTTCATTTTGCAAATGCAATTTTTTTGCTTTTTGGTGTCAATGTCGCGTCAATGTCACAAAAGCGCTCTTGCAACGCTTCGTTGCTTTTAAATACGACCTAAAGCTAAATGTGTTTGTGTGTGTGTGTTTGTGTTTGTGTGTATGTATCTAGCTGAGTTTTTGTTTTTTGCTGCTGTTGCAGTTGTAGAGTTGCAGCCAGCATTGCTAGCTGCCATAATTATAATGAAGTGTTATAGCGCGTTGAGTTTTTAGTTGTTTTTGTTGTTGCCACTGTTGCAGCAACGCTTTGGCTTTGCGTTTGGGTTTTTGCCATGTTCTTACCCGTTGCACCCCTAAGCACTACACACACACACACACACACACACACACATTCGCACACACATGCCACGCTCGAATTGTCATAAAATGTTGAACGCTAATTGGCGTCTATGTGCGCATAGGGAGTCGAAGTTGCACGAAACGGCGCGTCGTTACCCTTGCCCCTCTCTTCTAGTGGTGGTGGCAGAAGTTTCTATTATGAGTTCGGAGGCGCCGCGGCTACGCTCAGTATGTGGCGCCTTGGCTCTACACGGCCGTGCCACATCTTTTGTTGCTGCTGTGCAAAATGTTTTAGCTGCCGTTGCTAACAAGTTGAATACACTGAGCGAAAGCGATGGTGGGAGAACTCAGGAGAGAACGCAATAACGAACTATAACTTGGTTTTCTCTAAGTGCACTGCCCGTTCTACTTATTCTTCATCTTCATGCCACTGTTAACCTTTCTATGGACCACCTTTAGAATATTCATTTCTATTTATGTGGCACACACACACATACACACACACATAATGCTCAATGAATATCAGTGTGAATATGCATTTGAATATGAATATGAATATGAATATATACAATATATATAACACCACACACAATTGCCATAGAATTTTCTTCTTTTTCGAAATGTGAAAACATTTGACAACATTGAAATGTGTTGTTGTTGTTTTTTGCCTGTTTGTGCTTTTAAGTGGATGATGGCTTCAATAAACAACAATTTTGTGAATGAATGGTATATATATATATATAATACATATATATATATTATAGAAATACAAATTAATTGACTGACTTTTGTTGTTTGATGACGCAAAATTGCAAAAATAACAAAAATTGTGAAAGTCAATTTAATGTTTTATCAAAATATTTAGAAAAAATAAATCAAATATACAAAAATATTTTCATTAAATTCTCATCCACAAAAACAAACGAGTAAATAGATTTTTTGAAGTGTTGGTTTTTAAATATTTAATTTATAATTTAAGCAATAAGATAAGATTGAAAAATGTTGCACTAAATAATTTATAAAAATTTAATTAAGTTAGAAAAACTTTTGCAAACAAACAAGTTTAAAAAATTGTTTACTTCATTCTATAAAAGTCATTTGATTTAGATAACTTCAATTATTAGCTTGAATAATAATTACATATTCATGGCTATTATATCGAAATATAGTGTAATAATATTATTTAAGCCACATTTTAGTTAAGCGTTGCAGCATGGCTAAAATGCCCAAAAACAATGAGAAGAACAAACAATGAGACTCTTAAAATGGTTAAGTAGAAACTATAATTACAATATTCAAATATGCAGTTAACACATACACATGTACATACACAAATGCGTAACAATAGATCAACAGAGGCAACTTTCTATGCGTGTGTGTGTGTGTGTGGCAATATAATCCTTATGAAAATCCAATTTGCGAAGAAAATAACAATTAGTTTAGTTTTGTGTGCTAATATGAAAACCATATGTGGTAAACGTATTAACTGCTCCATACAATTAACGCCAAACAGAGAGAGGAGGACAGAAAGAGATGTTTAGTTACAGTATTGGCCTTTGGCTTTGGTGAACTGCATCAACATATATATATATAGATATGTATAGATATGTAGTTGTAAATTTTCGGCAATTTTGTGAATCATTAAGCCAAAACATTTTGCTACTTGTTTAATTATGCATACATAAATGTATTTAGTCTATACACAAAGATACATGTGTACGAATGCAATTGTTGTTGTTCTTGTTGCTGCTGCTGGGATTTCTCTCTCTCTCTCTCTCTATCTCTCTCTACCTCCCATGTCTGGGAGGCTTTTATAATGGCCGTGGCAAAGTAATTGCAGACGCTGCATGGGCGCATTACACGCTCGACAAACATGCGATTAACAACTGCAACAACTACAACAATTCGAAGACATTACCACAAAATTTATAACATGACATACACAAACATAGCCCAACAAAGACACACAGATACATATGTACTTATGAAATGCCAGCTGCTGTTTTTCCAGCAGTTGATATAAAATTAAGTGTTAATTAGTTAGAAAGCTGCAGGGCGCCTACTAATTTCATTTCATTTACATAGCAATAATATTGAAAAGGCACTCTATGTTTTTGTACATTGTTGTACTTTGTTGTAGCACAGGAATTTCCAATTTCGAATTTCGATTATGGTCGCATCAATGTTGCACCTGTGCTGAGCAAACAACTCGTTAACAACTAGCTGCAAGCTATCAAAGTAGCCCTAGGAAAGGTAGCCAGAAAATAGCTAAAAAGCTAAGTTATTGATGAAAGGAAAAATAATGAGATTTCTTAAGGAATGTTCTAAGTAAAGAATCCTTATTATACAAAGATGAAATTTGTTAACTTAACAATATATATTAAGAGCACGTTTGTTACTCCTATCGAAAAAAGTTCTTTAATATATCAAGTCGATAAAGTGACGTTTAAACTCATCCGTTTCTTTATCCATAATTGCTTTCGTATCAACTTGAAAATGAATGGAAAATCTTATTGATTTAACCTATCGAAAAACTTTTAACCGACAGAACTTTATCTGTTCGATAATGTCTAACCTCAAAAATGTAATGTGAAGAACAAGAAACAAACCTTACCGCAACGGAAGAACCAATAAATTAATTTTCCATCTAGCGATAATTAGTAAAATTGTTCAACACTGTTGGTTTGTTTTGCTCTTTTTCGCTTCACGCCATGTCTTTCATCTTAAAGTTCACACAAGGCGCATCCTTAAACATCAATCAATCTAATGATCTTGCTCGTTTTTCAAGGCGTTTTGATTGTGTTACTTTTGTTTATGCCGCACCATAATCAATATCAAATTTGTTTTGTAATCGTTACAGAGAGTGAGAGAAAGAGAGTTTGAGTTTGGGGTATTCCTATTATTATTATTATTGCTGTTGTGAGTTAGCCCTTTTGATCCTGCGCTGTCATGTTGAAAGGATCGCAGCTGCCTAATGATTGCGCATCTTTAGCGCGTTAGAAATCACACATCTCATAGTTGATTTTCGTCTTTTTCTATCTACAATATCATCATTAATCAATGTAGCATGGCGACGCAAAACAAATTGTTTATGAGTGGAGTGGAGAAGAGAAGAAAGCAAGAGAGCCACATAAAAATCAATCAAATTTACTATAAATTTAATTTTAGCTCATTTTTTGCAGAGTTCTAAAAGGGTATTGCGAAATAATTTATGCTAAAGATGCCATAAACATTCATTAGGAAAGGACTTGCGCTAAAAACACTTAAAAAAAACTTGCGTACATAGTTTTATGATCCGCCCATCTTGGTCGCTGTGTTAATGAGTCGAGCGGCTGCTCTTCAACTCATAAACGATCTACACTAGACGAAAAACAGTTTTGAGTTGCAAGACTTAAAGCATTCCAACACTTGTAGTTTGTAGCACATTTCTCTCAGTGTAGAGCTACCATCTGCCTCGTCAGCCTCAGAGTCTTAAGTATTTTAAGAGTCTGGCGATGTTTGTAGTCTCTGCTGTCTGCTGTGATACCAAACAGTAGCGTAGAAACATGTATGTAAAATCGCCAATAATGACAAACATAAAACACGTTAAAATAATAAAAAAAAAAAAAACTTCCGATTCTTATGCAAATTCGAGCGTTTTGTAACTGGTTTGTTACTTATTTCACCATTTTTGGTTGTATTCTCATATATATATGTGGCTTATAATTAAGAGTTGAGAGATGAGCAACAAAAAGGGCGATGCCTTATACAATATATATTTGTATATGTTTATGTGAGTTATCTGATTTTGGGCATATATCATTATTAACTGCACAGCAGCCGCACAACATTACCATGACAATGCCACAAAGCAACAAGAAATAAATATTCCCAATGATCCATTGCCGAACGCGCTGAGAACAAACAACTAAATAACATCATTGACTAACTTGTTTCCCATTTTTACTGCCTCTGTATACATAGTTTTTTTTTAATAATTATTAATGTGCTTTACGCCTTCGAATGTAAAAAAAAAAAAAATCGCTATTTAATTGGTTGTCACTTCAGCTTTGAGTCAAACACTCAAAGCCAAAGCAAATCAACATCTTAAACAGGTATCTCTGAATGATGTGCAGAGTTCATGCTGTGTATTTTTCCGACTGAATGGTAAACTATATATAGAGGAACATTATTAGGTAGCGATGCCAGCAATCATTTATTTCATTTTTCTTTATGTTGACAAATCTGGCAAATATGCGCGAGTTGATAATAAATTATAATGAGCTTCGGGGCTTAAAGAAACTATGGAAAAACAGAAAGTTTCTGCATAATTTCGTGTATTATTCACATTTATAAATATTTATTTCTGTGTTATTTAAAAAAATATATGTTTTGTTACTTCGATTACATTTTTTACCAATTATTTTTTGTTGATTTTTGAAAACAATTTACATAAGTTGCCATACAACAACAAGAATTCCCAAAGGCACATTTGTTTTTTGGCCATAGTTTTGATTTTTTGTCGGTTTTTGGTTATTTTTTCAGCTGCAGGCGACAAACAATAAACCAACCGAAAAACAAACAAACAAATATATATATATTTATATGCATATCGGTATGTTTGTTTGTTTCAATATGTTAATATATATATAGAAGCGAACGTTGTATAAAGATGGTAAAGTCATAAAACGGTTGAATTGCACGTAAATCTCCAGGGCTTTTGGGGGTATACTGCTGTGGCCATAGGCATGCGGCACTCAAGCCTTAGGGGCACAGCAGCCAGGGACATGTGGCACATCATCGTCATCGTTCAGTCGTTTCTATTCTTTGTGTGTGTGTGTGTGTGGAGATTTATTTTTATGCAACGCGTCTGCAGCACACATTGTGCAAGTGGCAACCAGGCAGGCACAAAAACAAACAGCAACATGGAGTGAGTGAGAGAGAGAAAGAAAATAAAAACTGAAGCCAACAATAACAACTGCAACAACTGCAAAAACTGCAACTACTTCGTGTAAAGAGCAGCAAAAATCATATAATCGTCAAAAGTCACAGGAAACATATGCAAATGCTGGAAGCTCAGTCAGTGGACGCGCCACCACCACAACAACAACTGGATATATAGTATGGAGTATCTGACTGGATTCGAAGCCCAAAGCTACGTCCAGCCAGTCTGGCCTTTTGTTGTGCTTTCGTTCTCGAACGTATACGTATAACAATAGCCAGCACAAACGGTAACAGAGGTAGCGTTTTATACTTCTGTATAGCGCGATATACACTTTCAAGTGAGGTATAACTAGTTGAGTGTGAAGCTTGTTAAGCTTGCAACATTTTTATAAAATTATCTCTCGATCAGCAAATCTAATCAATTAATAAATCAATAAGCAATACTCAAACTCGAAAGTATTATTTCAATCAACGCTCAACTCAAAAACGCATAATTATGTATGTGACCTGAAAAGCTTATCTGATTGAAATAATGGCAACCGTTGCAGTTGCAGTGTTGCAAATGCATAAATTGTAATGCCACACGGTATATTTAATGTGTATTGCTTCACAACAACTGAGACAACTTATTAACTTTGATAGAGTATAAAATCAGTGGCAAGCTAGCTGCTTGCCCCGGTTTTTTTTTCTTGCTCCTGTTGTTGCTGTTGTTGTTGTTGTTGCATTCATTCATATTCGTACAAATTTCTGCGCGCTTGACAAAAGCTGAACAATGATGTACTTCATGTAAATTTCACTCGCCGGCTGACTGCATTTTTTTCTACCCCCTTCGCCGCTTTCCTTTCCTAAAAAAAAAAAACCCAAAGTCGTTGATATGAAAAAAACCTAAAACGTTGCATACGTAAAATGGATTGGCAACATGTGTGTGTGTGTGTGTTTACATAACTTTATTGATGGCAACAATAAATGCCAGCGGCGCTTGACTTGCGGGGGTGGGCGGAAGCGGCAGCGTCAGCAGCAGATGAACTTAGTTTAGTGGAACATGGATTGCATATTTTGTATAAATTTAAGTTTTAGATACGCGACTGCTGGCTGCAGTTGTTGCAACTGCTGCAACAGCAGCAGCAGATGTTGCATAATACAATTGAATTTGTTTAAAATAAAAGAAAAGGCAGCACAACAAAAACAACAAATAATACGGCTGTGGGAAATTTGCGCACGCGAGCGGCAACAGCAACAAAATAGCAAAAAAAAAAAACATTAAATTTCATTTCAGAATATTTTCATGTTTTTTGAAGCTTCATTTAATCAGGCAAGCAACAAAATTTGTTGGCGGTTTGAAGTTTTATTCTCTGAGAAGAGAGGAGTATATTAAAAGGTTGTGATATATATATCATATATAAAATGAAAGTTGCCTTAGAAAAAGGTACGAATGTTTTAATACGGCTAGCAGTTGAGAGCTTCTGTCTAAGGATAAGTTATATTCAAACTAAGATCCTAAGTTTTGTATACATAGAGAAGACTTACTGAAGAATTACCTTTTAGGCTTCTGTCTAAGGATAAGTTATATTCAAACTAAGATCCTAAGTTTTGTATACATAGAGAACTGAAGACCTAGCTTTTTGGAACCATTTAGAATGCTTTAATATAAGACACATTAATCTTCAAAAATATATACTTAAAAAGTCAAATGAAATATATATATAAATTGGTACCCCTTTTGGTTTCTTGTTGCCCCCCTTCAAACACAACACACGTATAACCGCAACACACAGACACTACATTGCCATATTTGTCGATGAACCCGCGCTGTCAGCTTGGTCAGCTTGGTCAGCATGGTCAATTTCAATATATGCATATGTTAATGGGCCAAAGAATCACAGTTTGCAGCTCCCTTTTGTGCAACGTGCAGCAGCAGCAGTGTACAGAACTCCTCCTCCCCTTATATTCCACATGAACAACCTAAAACGAGTGACCAACGAAACCAGGCAACAACAGCAACAATAATAACAACAAACACCAGGCGGCCTTTTGTTCGCCGTTTTAGAATGTCACTTGATTTTTGATTGATTGTTGTGGGAAAAATTGCGAAAAATATTTTTGCATAAATTCACAATGGAACCGAATCGAGCGCACTGCGGTAGATAGTTGCTGTTGCTGTTGCTGCTGCTGTTGCAGTTGCATGTGGCATGCTGTGTGTTAACATTGTTTATGTTTTTATTAAAACATGAGCTACACCGTCGAGGCGGAAACATTTCATATGCCATTTGTGGCATACCAAAAAATGAGCAAAAAAAATAATATAAAAAATTAGTTTCCCTCGCCGCCGAATATTAAAATGTGCATTATTTAGTGGCCAGAGAGCAATGGACAGCAACGGCAGGCAGGCAGGCAGGCAGGCAACATTGTTAAAACAAACTAAAAATAAAAACAGCAGCAGCAGAAAACAGAACAAGAAGAATAAAAAGCCGAGACATCGTAAAACTTGGCCATGGCTAAAAGAAAGCATAACTCTCTGCACGCCAAAAGACTAGCCATGAAGAGTATAAGAGACAGCGCAACCAGCGTCGAATAACGAGCCAAGCAACTTGCACACTCGCTGAGCATTAAATAAAAAAAAAAAGGAAAAATCAAATTATAATAAAATTGCAGATTAACTGTTGACTGTTTGAGCAGCAGCACAACTAGCAGCAGGAGTGGCAAGAAGTAGGGTACGAACGAGGGGAGGGGAGGGTAGGTAAGCAAGCACTCGTTAAGCAGCTAGAGAGGGACACTAACAACTGCAACTGGATAACAGCAGCAACAGCAGCTGCTTTGATGCTACTTGATGCTGCTGTTAGTTGCTGCTGCTAGTTGCTGCTGTGCCGCCGCCTGCCAAGATTAAGTCATCATCAACATTTTGCAGTTGTCAACTGTGCAACGCTGCTCGGCTACTTAAACTGCACTTTGTGTGCGGCCTGTTCAACAAGGACTTAGGGTTGCACAAACCCGATACTTCATCTCATTGCATCTCTCTCTCTCAATCTCAATGATCAGCGTTATTGTGAAAACTTGTTAAGGCTCTGTTGAAGTGTAGTTGAACTTAACATAATAATAAAGAATTGCAGCAACTAATGTTGAGATTTTTAATGAATACATCATACATGAAAGCAAGAAGAGGAACTACTTCATATTGAAATAATCTTTAACTATTTTAAGTATGTTAATAAATATTTTTACTAGTTTTTGAACATAGTTGCAAGCGTTGTCATTAAAAACAGTTAGATTCACAGCTCTCAACTCGAAGATACCTACACCTAATATCCATCCCTCGCCTCGTCGACTGTCGTTTGGGCACACATAAAGACATTCCGCAACATCGTCGTTTTGGCCATTAACGAAGCCAACTAAAATTTATATGGTTGCAACATAGTAATGCGCTTATAAGTAGTATACAAATTTGAGTTGACAATGTCTAGAACCAGCTAGCTAGCAGTCTCCATGCTAACTGAAAGGTTGGAAAGCTGACTAGTTAACTGACTGGGCTGGCACCCAGTATACAAGTTGAGGCTTATCTAAGTGTTCGAGGCACGACACAAAAGAAGACATTGCCACATTTGCTACAACTGCTGCTTTGATGATGACACATGCAACATCTCACACACACAAACTCTCTCTCTCTCTCTCTCTCTCTCTCTCTCTCGGTCTGTCTTAGTTGATTTGGGTTGGGTGTTCCAAAGTGTTTATTGCATTGACACTTAAGGGAATGGGAATGGCAATGGACATTGCCATCGCTTTCGGCAACGGCACACTTTCAAATCATAAATTTTGAGTTTGTCACTTGTGTGCTGATAGCAAACAAAGCGGACACAGCCCCCCCTTCCTTCCCGTCCTCCCCGCTCTCTCCCTTCAACCCTTTAACCCCTTTTGTGAACCAAAATGCAAATGAATGATGCGACTGGGCCATTCAAAAATTATAATTGGAGCAACAGCAGCAACATCCATCGAAACTTTATATACATATATATTTTTTTTTAATTTTTAATGGTGTCAACGCTTATCGTCAACCAACTCCAGCAATGCAAATGCCGCTAAGTGCCGAACAAAACGTTTTTTTCTTTATTTCGTTCGAGACAAAGATGAAGTCATTAAGAAAGGTTCGAAAACGAAACGAAATGAAACGGAAATCGTTATCAGCACTTTTGACTCGATTTCGAATATTTTTGTCCATACATATTTGTAAAATTTTGTTTAATTTTTGTACACGAGTATTTTGTTGCTGCAACACTTGCCACCGCCACTTGCCACTGCCACTGCGTTGCAGTAATTACAGCATCAGCGCCGCTAAAAAACATTGACATTTTGAACTCGAACAAACTTGCGCAACTTAAACACAAACCAAACCAAACCAAAACCCAATGGAAAAACAGCGCTACTCAATAAAATGTTTCTTATCTCTCGTAAAAAAAAGCATAAGAAAATAACATCATCATCATTTTCTTGTTGTAGTTGTAGTTGTTGTTGTCGAGTGGAAAACACATTGCCTATAAAATGTTTTTCGTTTTTTTTCGTTTTGGCTACAACTCTTTAGAGACTTGTGCTACATTTTCCAAGTTGTTTGCTGTGGGTGGAAAGAAAATTGAATTTTGAAGGCTTTGCCTTGTTTTTTATATATATATTTTTTATTACTATTTGCCATTTGTTAATGTCGCAAACAGTTGCAATAATTATTTTGAATGCTTTTATTTTCTTGTTTGCTGATTTATGGGTTTAAAGCGTTTCGCTTTTTATTGTGGTCAAAGTTTTTAACGCCGCGCCTAATGATTTCTGTGGTTTTACAAGCTTAATAAAGAAAATTCTTTTTTTATATTTAATTTTTTTTCCTTTGGTTATTAATGTTTATTATTGTGGTTAATAAAGAATAGGCTCGATTAATGTAAATGTCATTAAATATTAAATGTTATCTTAACGAAATCAATTTCAATGAATATCTTTAAGTTTGATTAACACAAAAGAATCCCTTTACTTTATTCTAAAAAAAAGTATGTATTCACTTAAATTCATACGTTATTCATATTTGAGCTGTTAGCTTGACAACACAACCTTCTCACTTCAGAAGCTACAACCAAAGAATAGCATTAAAAAACAAACAGTAGACAACAAACAACACAATAAAAAGAAAAGAATGAAAGAAAAAAACATTTGTCGACATTTACGAGCGTTAAGCAGCTCAGACACACAACCGTTGTAGTCAAGACACCCACCACTCAAAAGGAGACAAGCCATACAAAACAGACAAGACAGACAGACAAGACAGACAGATGCAACAGACTGGCAAAAGTCAGTCATTGTTATATTGTTATTGTCTGGGTGCCACAAGAAAGGCATTTAGTTGTTTGTTAGCTGCGTGTTGCAAAGTGAAAATTAGAAAGTACGCACTGAAAAAGTGTCTATGTTTATGTCTAGGCATCAAATGCTGCTGCTGCTGTTGCCTGCCTCCTGACTGCCTTCCTTTCTGCCTTACTGCCTTTGTGCATGTGGCACAACTACTGTGGCAGCTACCCGGCTTCGCTTCTGGCCAAAACAAGAACGGAGCGAGGCGTAGCGAACGAACGTCACGCCCCCTTAAAACCCCCAAGTAGCAGACGCATGAATAGTTTAATTAAAATTTGCCTTTAAGCTCCTCACAAAAATATCATTAAAAGAAAGGAGTTGCTGACAACAACAACAACAACAATAGTTTCCAAGCAAACATGAAGAAATAAAAGAGAAATAAAAAAGAGAGAATAAAAACTTGTTAAAGTTTTCCAATTTTGCCAACTGACGACAAGTGTGTAGCTTTAGGTCTCTCTCTTTCTCTCTCACCCTCTTTCTCACTCTTTTTTTAGTTCCGTCTATCTGGGAAAAACAAGACCCTTAAATCTTGTAACCTTTCATTTCTAACTAGAAATTAGAAAGTTTCATTTAAGATTTTTTTATGTCTTCTTGCAGATTGTCGGCTTAAATCAAAAGCTTCTTGGTTTATTTTTGCTGTTGGTAGCAAAGTCAAATATCATTTGATTGTTATAAATATATATATATAGATATATGGGTGTGTCTAAATTTTATGTGGCTCGAGCCTCTGATTTGTGGCTTTGTTTGCCATTGCCATAATAATAACTTGTAATTAAGTTTGAATGTTCAGCTGGTTGTTAAATGATTAACCAAATTTAGTTGTGAAATGTGATTGTTATTATGGTTAGATAGTTGATATTTAGGTTTGAGGCGCAGTTTTGACGATCCGGGTTATATTTTTACAAGCTTTTCGAAGTGAAAAGTCTTGTGAGATATTTTTGGTACGAAAAGGAATTTCTAACAATTAAATTTTAAGACTTGTTGTTAACAGTTTCCCGAAAAAAATCAAAAAAATTTCAAACTGTCAACACATGACATTTTTAACTCAAAACATTCCATGCCACAAATGCAACAGGTTCCCAAAAATAAGTGAGCGAATGGAAAAAACTGGAGTGCTTCAAAAGTAATGTGACTGCAGACAAAAAAGTTTCAAACCGAAAAAAAAGAAAAATGTATAAACAAAAGCATGCAAAATTGGAGCATTGGGGAATACGCAAAGAGCAAAAAAGCAAACAAAAGGGAGTTGGCGTTGCTTTTATGGGCAACTCTGGCTGACTTAAGGTTCAACGTTGCCGGCAATTAAAAGTCACAAAGCAACCATAAACATGACTTCCTCCCCCCCCCCCCCTCCTTCCCAACCCTCCTAAGCACACTCTACCACTCTTAAGGAACGCGCAACATACTTAGTTACGAGCTGTTGATAATAAAGCCAAAAGGAAGGGCAGGGAAGCCAGCGAAAGGAAGCGGGGTGTAGTAAAATTATTTGTTGCTTGGTTTGTTTGTTTGTTTGGCGACGGCGGCGGCCTCTGTTTTATGACTTAATTAGAAACAACAACAATAGCAACAGATTGTTGTTGTTGCTGTCCAAGCAAATCAGCGTAAACCATAACGGTACCAGGCGGGGGGGGAGGACTAGCACCTTGATCGAGGGCTGAGGTAATTATGCACGCGACACATGTTGCAAGCACACTTGCCCCCAAGATGCCAGCCAAGCGGATGTCTTGCTCTTTCTCTCTCTCTCTCTCTGACTCTTTCACACACACACTGCGCGGAATCAGTTTATGCGACTTGTCTTATTATCATTAAACTAAAATCACTTGTGTGGCAACGCCGCCACTAAGTTTGTTGTTGTTGTTGGTGGCGTCGGCGGCGGCGTCTCTTGATTGCGATCAAAAGTGCTCTGAAGAACATCGTCATCATCATCATTATCAGCATAGGATAAACATTATTGTCAGAGTGCATCATGTGCAAAAAAAAAACAAAACAGACGTGCCCCATGCCACGCCTTCGGACGCATGCACATTAGGGCCAAGCCTCAGTGAGGCTGTTTGTTGTTGTTGTAATTGATCGTGTAGCACAGATTGTAAATCAACTTTAGGTGTGTGGCATGTACGCCCGCCCAATATGGAATATGCTAATTTGAACATTTGAAGAACACTTTTTAAAAGTTGATCGTATTTTTGTAAGGATTTTCCTTTAAGGTTTCTTGTACCTAACATTATTGCATGGGAAAAGGTTCTAGCTATCCGAAATAGTTTCCTTTTTGGGGATATTTTTGTAGTATTAGAAGTTTTTGAACACTTACCCGTAAATTTAATCAGCGGTTGACATTAGATTTCCATAGCTTTGTTGAGAAGAGAAGCAGGCTTAAGTTCGCCTTCCCGAACAAAGAAAGTTTTCCGTTTTCGTTAGTTTTAGACACTTTTCAACACTTGACTCACAATGTAGATAATACGCGCGATATTTATTCACTATAGACGATGAGCTACAACCTAACCCTTAATAAACCCGTTACCGTAACTACTTTAACACTTTTTTCAACACTATTTATAACGAACGATACTTGGAAACTTATCCAATACACAAAATACGCGATGCGCGCGATGCTAATCAACTCAAAATGATAAGCTAAGTCCGATTCCGTAATAAAACCGTTACCGTAACTACTTTTACACTGTTTATACACTTTAGAACACACACACTCGAACCAAAAACTGCAAAGAAAGAAAGAAGATGAATTAAATAAACATTATAAAGAACTAAAAAAAAAAATTAAGGATCTTTTCTACATGCTAAACAAAAATATAATCAAATAAATCAGCAATTTCAAATCGACAAGCATTAAAAAGAACCATGGGGTGTGTTGCTTGTGGGGATTTTATTACATAATGCACTTGACGAATGCATATTGAATAAGTGCCAAACATGTTCAGTTGAGCGGGGGGGGGGGAGGCAGGCAACAAGTTAAGTGTTTAGAATCTAAGCTCAGTGAGTGCATGCCATAAAATATATACATATAGGAGTAATAGTAAACAGACAGACAGACAGACACACACACATACATAGAGACGAGACTCTCTCACACACACATTAAATAAGAACAACACTTCATGTGAAAGCTTAACGACAAGTCATTAGGCAAAACTATCCAATACACATGTCCCATGTTTGTCCCATGTTTGTCCGATGTTTGTAACCATATTCATATATAGATATAAGATCCAATGTGTTGTTGGCCAACCAAGAATCCAGCTTAATGCCAATGACTTCTTTTTTTTCGCCAACATGTGGGAGCTGGAAGAGGGGGGCGGGGGTAGGGGAGTGAGGAGTGGCGGGTTGAGTAACAGCAGGAAACAGGAGACAGAAGAGGGGGAGGGAGGCAGGCAGGCTGGAAGCACGTTGAATGCAATAAAACTTTCATAACTCTGCAGCTAATGGAGTTCGAAATGCTGCCTCGTAAAATATTTGTTGTTGTTGTTGTTGTTCTCGTTGCTAGTCTAGTATAATTGCTAGGAGTGGGTTACGTTTTGGATACCTTGTGGATACCACAGTGTGGCAGTGGCAATAACTGCAACGGAAGCGCCAACTTGAACCAGAGTCTCGGACATGGCCTACGCCGTTAAAATGAAGAAATTGTCATAAAAAGAACACATAACTGCATAGTTTTTGTTCATCATATTTTTGTCTTAGTCTTTTCAAACGCGTTTTCACATTCTATATACCCTGTTTGACATAAATAAACTATAGTAGAGGTCAAGGTGTAGCTTGTTAGTGTAGAAAGAATAACTTTCAAGTGTTTAGATGTCGCATTCAAGTTTTCAAATAAATCAATTGAGTATAAAAAACTTGATATATTCAAACAGTGAACACATTTTCTATAGTTTAATTCATAAATTTCAGTCAAAATATCTTAGAAATGCTTTTGCAAGGTATTTTTTAGTCTTATAGTAAAAAATCAAAGTTTGTTTTAATGTGCTTTTGTACTGTTTAAACTTGCTGTGCCTGTTAATGGTAGTGTATATCTTGTAGTGTATATAATATGCTGCTCTCCAGCTGCTGCCGCTCCTGTTGCCCATTTTGCTATGTTCCTTGGCAATTTGTTCAGTTTTTATGCGCATTTGTTGGCCATTTTAATTGAAATCACAGACGTCGACAGAATGCGCGCGAATCCGAGAGAGAGAGAGGCAGAGAGAGAGTTATAAATAACGTTAGCGTAGCATTTTCAGCTGCAATTATTATTTCATTTCTGTGTCTTGTTCCTTGTTTTTTGTTTTTTGGTGCAAGTTATTGAACAGGCGCTGCCAATACGTTGGCCAACTTAATCACCGTCCGGAACTTCAACAAATGCCAAAAGCATGAAAAGAAATGAAGTAACATCTACTCTTGGAGAGAGTATTAAGTATCCAGAAAACTTATATCAAAGAAGACTTTTGCTTCATCTCAAAACTGGCTTAAGTTCAGTTCTGATTTCATCTGCAAGAGTATCTTAAGTTCGGCGTGCCAAAAGAATCTGCTACTCTCGTTTTGTTGTCGCTTTTTTGTTTTTTGTAGGCGTCAACCTGCTCTTTAAGCCGCATTATTTATGCGGCTGTGCAGCGATAACGCGCTTGCAAGAAAAACGCCACGACTTCCACAAGTTCCAAATGGTGGTGGCAGTGTTGCAGTTGCAACCTGTAGAAGGGACACAGCAACATTTTCAGCAACAGCAAACAGCACCAGCACCAGAAGTAGAAGAAGACTTCTTTTGCAACCTGCACTACATTTAAGGGCTCAACTTGGAACTTGCAACTTGAGGCTGAAAAGTAAGTAAGTAAGCAGCAGCCGCCAAGGCGAAA
The DNA here is from genome assembly GCA_035044465.1 of Scaptomyza tumidula. NCBI lineage: Eukaryota > Metazoa > Arthropoda > Insecta > Diptera > Drosophilidae > Scaptomyza > Scaptomyza tumidula. The sequence continues at coordinate 17,992,943 of JAWNNW010000444.1, forward strand.
CAAAAATATGAGATATTTCTTATCAGCTGGTATGCATCTGTGCACCTAAAGCGTTTCACTCTCCCAAACTGCTCCCAACTCTCTGCCTCCTTTCTCCCTGCTCCTTGCCTTGCGTCTTGCCTTGCATTCGCTTTCAAAACATTTTCATTTGCCGCTGAAAGAGAAGCTGCTTCAGATTTATTGTCTTTGTTTTTTTTGTTGTTTTCTCAAGTCGTTGCACATTCTCGTCCTGCCCCAACCGCCCTTCCACTACACTTCCCTCTTCACTTAACTAACCCTTTTCGTCTAAATGGGCTATAATAATAATCATAATATCAGTCGTAAGTACATTTGTTGCTGCTGCTGCCACAGTTGCTGCTGCCTGCCTGCACTAAATACCAAGGAATTGCCTTATTGTATGCTGCCCAGTTGCCTCGACCTGCTTCGCGCTAACCTCCACTCCACGTCCCCTCTTCTCCCCACACCTCCACACCCTTCCACCATTTATAGACCACATCATACATATATGGCCCTAAGCGTCTTTTAGTTGTTTTCGCAACGCTGCTGCTGCTGCTGCTGCACTGATTTCTTTCCTTTAAATATTTTATTGTTGACCGGTTTCGATTTCTTTACTTAGAAGTGGGCAATGGTAACGTCGTCTATCCGTCTATCCGTCTATCTGCCTTTTCGTCTATCTCTCTTTATATGCTGGCTGCTTCCATGGAATATGACAGCGCACAGTGTGGCAAACTCATATTATTGATCGAGTGTGCGAAACGAAAATATATTTAACACTTTCTTAAACTTCTTACAAGTATTATCAATTGATCTTTACAATGATTTCTATATAAAACTTAATCAATTTTAGCTTTTATGCTTTTATTATGGTTTGTAATTCTAAAATAGGTTTCCAGAGAATATCTTTCATATTGTAAGTTAGTTTTAGGCTTTTTTTCTAAGAAGATCTTTCAGATTAAAAATTATTTACATTAAACAAAATCCTTTAAAATCGATTTCCTATGATCTGTTAAGGATTAATAAGCCTTAACAATACCTCAGACAACATATACACTACCTATATACTATATATTCATCTCACTAAACTTAAAACTCAACTCGTTAAACTTTCCAAAAAACAAGCAACAAAAAACATAACTTCCTTAAAGATTAATACATTCTACAAACCCAATCACAATATTCTAAGAACAAAAACTGCTATTCGTCCCACTGTAGCATGAGTGTTCGTTGCATGCATCAACAGAATTTTATATGCTGCCAAGGTTACATCCCAGTTACACAAATCCATAACAAAACTAGTGCAATATTTGTATAATACGCACACATATTTGTACATGCTACAAGATTACGACAACAACACCACAAGAACAACTACCACAACAAGAAAGAGAGGCAATAGTCACGAGGAATCGTCGTAGTCCAAGTCTCCATGCCACTCGACTCGACTTGACTCGACTCGAGTCCAAAACTTGCAACCAACACAGAGCCTCATTTAAATGCTTATCACTGAAATCTGGATGAACAAAAGCGGCTGCTAACCGAAACTACTCACTCAACTATGTGTGTTTGTGTGTGTGTGTGTGTGTGTGAGGATGCCTCCGTTTCGGATGCTGAGCCATTCCGCAAATATGCTGCAAATGAAGTGGAGTGGAGTGAATGGGAGGTTTGGGAGGAGGAGGGTTGTAGTATATAGTTTTGGATAGAAGAAAAATGAGAAACCACCGAGATAAAGTGGCAGAGATTTGCAACATTCAAAAGCTGATGTTGCTGCTGCTGCTGCTGCTGTTGCAAATGCAACTTGCTTGCCCCTCCTCTTTGGTCTCTGTGTTTGCAAATTTTGGATTATTCATAGTTGTGATGAAGAACAAGAACAAGTACAAGAAACAACAACGATTGCAACGTATTTGCTTAGCATAAGTAGAGTGCGCGATTTTGTTGCTGCCACATTTCTTACGCAGCAGCAGCAGAAGCAACAGTTGTTGTTGTTGTTTTTGTTAGCCCTTATGCAGGCAAGGCAGTTTCCTTGAAATTGGCAAACAAACAAAAAAAGAAGAAGCAATACTAACTATATGAAAATGTTCTCTTTCTCTCTTGCTCTCATTCAGCATTCTTCTAGTGTCTTGGCGCTTATCTAACATCTTTGTGCTTACATTGGGGGCCCACGGTGCGCATATATTTAACTTGCGCTGCGTGTGTCTTTACCCCCTTGTGATGATGCATCATTTTGGCCTAATCAGGCCGCAAATCGTTGGCATTAAAGCCTGGCCGAGAGCTATGTTAGCTTTCTGTGAACTGCTGGCTAGCTGACTGCCTGGCTGCCCACTTGTGGCCAAATTCTATGATGATGATATGTTTGCATTTCGGTATTCATTTGCCACAAGAGAGAGCACACACACACACACACACACACACACCAACAAATGCCTGCAGGATATTACACAGATGAGATTCGATATAGAATATACTATACTATATATATTTACACTTGAATTGCACTTTAGTCTAATTTATTTGTTTATTTATACAAATAGTTTGCTGCCTAATCAAACAAAAATTAATTAGTTAACTAATGTCGAACATCATTTAACATATTAAATTTACTTTTAATTTCTATTCAAGTATGTTTAACTTGTGTTTATTGTTAAGTTTAGTAACAACGAAAGCCAGTAACTAACATTTGCGTGTACCAAATTAACCAACTTAAATATATCTACTCTCTATCTACTTTCACTTGTTTCAAGCGCCAAGCGAGACTATTTGAAGAGACAATGTTTCACTTGTCAAAAAAAAATAAAGTTTGAAACGCTTTATAAATAGACGACAACAAATATATTTGTTGAAGCTGAACTAATCAAACAGAAAGGCAACACTCGAGTCGATTCGACTAGACTTTACTTAGCGTCAAGTATTAATACGCTTTCATTAAAAAATTGAATGCTCGATTAGTCAGACACGGCAACAGAAAGAGAGATAGAGAGAGAAAGAGGCACCTTTGACACGTGTGACCCACACACAAAGCAAGTAGAAAATTCTGTAGAAAGAAAAATAAGCTCGTAACAGACGTGTGCCGTCAAGTGTGGAAAATTCGCCTTTTGACAAATGTGAACTTAAGAAAAGGAAAACCAAAAAATAAGAAACATAACAAGCCTTCAGATAGAAATGAACATTTTTTGTTAAGAGTTTTGTTCTCGCTTTGTCTGTTTGCCGGTTTGCTGTTTGGTGGACAATTCAATTGACGATGCGTAAAAGCCAAAGTAATAAATAGATGTGTCTATAAAGAAAGTCTCGTATGGCTGTAAGCAATATTTATATTTATTTCTGTTGCTGTTTGCTGTTGCTGTTGCTATTTGCTGTTGTTGGTTTCATGCTAGAGAATTTATAGCCGCTAGCGTTGCTCTTTAATTACAAATGACACTGAATTCATTTCGAGTGTCTCAATTTTGACATTATTAATGTTCGCCATGCCACCCAATATGCAAGGCACACACACACACACACACAGAGAGAGGAATCTTGAAGCCGGTTTTTCTTTCTTTCTTTCTTTCACACACATACACACACGCTTTGGCCATAAAAATCAAAGTTTTGGCCATATGCGCAAAATGCCAGCCGCGCCTGATGTACGATTTTGGCTTAATCTTTGTGGAGCATGTGCGTCCGACTAGTGTGTCTTTGTGTGTGTGTTTGTGTGTGTGGCACGTTCAAGATTTGCAGTTATAGATATGGAGTGCGCAACGCACCGCATCGCACAAGTGCACGAGGGAACAACAAAAATGGTATCGCCACAAAAATCAAATCAAGTTTAGCCTAGTCACAAAAGTTCTCCGCCCAGTGTGCGTTACTAAAAACCATAAACCGTTTCGAATATTGAACAAGCAGCGGGACAGTTGCAGCAGCAGCCACAGCTTCAATCGTTTCGCATTGAATGTGTATCGGAATCTGCATTCGCATCGCTTTGCACACACACACACACACACAGAGTGCAAAAAAGCTGCATGGCCAACTAACTGGAAAACAGCAGGATGACAATTCCATTGAGCAAGCCCAGGCCACAACACATACAACTCACTACACAGGGAGTATTGGCAGTCATTGTAGGGTGGGTGGAGTAAGAAGAGTGTGGGCGGGGCAGGGCAGGGCAGGGCGAGTAGCGACATTGAGTTAATGTCGTCAACAGCGCAGCAAAAGACAAAAAGAATAAAGCTAAGCATGCATTTTAGATATTGTAAAGAGAACAACTGAGAATATGATAACGACGATCTGCATGATACCCAGCGTTGTAAAAGGAAGTAAAGAATAAAAAATGTTGTAATGTAACATAAGTTATGAAATAGTTTTTGATTCAAGAAACTTCATAGATATTTCATAATGAATTTTAAATATTGTTAGGAGAAGAGTTGAAAATATGATGACGGCGATCTGCAGGATTCCCAGTGTTGTAAAAGGAAGTATAGAAAAGTTAGTAAACTTCACTTATGGAATAGTTTTTGATTCAACAAACTAGATATTTATTTTAAATCAACTCGAACATTCTTTCACAACATTTCCACAGTATAAATCCAAGTGTCATTATTTTCATAATGAATTGAAATCACATTAAGAAAGCTTCTCGCTTCAAAATGAACAACTGCACAACTTGAGCAAATTCTATAGAGTGTTTCCCCTACTAGCTCAATAGTGTAGTGTATAGAAAAACGTATACAAAATGCACACACACACACAGACACTGGGGCTTGGGCCCTGCTTGGGTTTAAAATCGTTTTAGCCAGTGCCTTTACTTGCTGCATATTTATGGGCCTGCAGTCGCAACACAATTTATGTCTTGGAAGTGCAAAATATATAACACAAACAAAAAAAATACGCCGCTTTAAGGCAACAGCACAAAAAACTTAAATACAAATAGTAAGTAGTGCCCCCCATATATCTGTAACAAAAAGAACTGTGTCTATGAATGGAGCATTTAGTCGTAACGACAAATGGTTAAGTTTGCATAGAAGGAAATTAAGACTCAACTCGTCGTCGTCGAAATTCGTCGTCTTTAATGCGTGCGTGTCTGTATGTCTGTGTGTGTGTGTGTGTGTTTGTTTTGTGGGGCACAAAAGCGTTTGATTTTTACCGTCCGACCCCAAACGCCACACACACGGATATAGTATTCTTTTATGTTGCTGTTGTAGCAGCAGTTGGACAAGTAATTTTTCTCAAGTAATTGATACTCTGCCGCGTCGTCGCATCCCAAACGTGTGTCTATCTTATGTGTGTACTCTAGAGCCATTCGAGTCAGTCCATCAGTTCGTCCATCCGTTCGTCCGTTTGTCAGTTCAGTCAGTGAGTCTGTTACAGCCAGCTGTCTGCCTGTTTGTGTGTCCGGAGTGTCCGTTACCGCCTGACAGTCTGCTGTTGCATATTAATGACTTTCTTTAATGCCTTTTCCTCATTTATTTTACACACGGACACTTTTACAACACATACGACGTCGAGTATAATTACTTAACCATTCAGTTTGCAGTTGCAAAGATCCTTTCCTTAAGGTACATAAATTGTTAATATAGGGATAAATGAATTTTGCAAGCAAGAGATAGTTTAATTTGATAACTGTTCGATTTGCTGTTGAATTTTTAGTAATTTATGTCATTTTATGTTTACAAAGTGTAAAACTTATTCGTTGTGTTCAAGATCATGTTGATGTTGATGGTACTAAATAATTTTCATGTTTTACTTATTTTAAAGCAATGCCGCGTCGGCAAATTGCCGTTTGTCTTTTGAAATGGGCGTATAGCGAGCGGGCCACCCAGACCCAAAAGAACTGAAGAACCGAGAACTGAGCACTGAGATCTCCTCCATTCCGTTTCAACATGAGAGAGAAAGAATCTCATCGAGTTTGGCACTTAAACTTTACGCAACCGCTGCACGGTTACAGCAAATTGAGTTGATATAATTAAATATGACATTGGCAAGCGTATATCCGGCAGTGTGTGTGGGTTGGTGCAGAGGGTTGCATAGGGTTAGCCGCGTTTGACTCTCTGCCTTGCCCTGACAATTGAAATGAAGTGTTGACGCCCCCCTTGTGTAGGTAGAGTCTATGGGCACTGAGGCGACAAATGCTCTATATCATATGCATATCATGTCACCGTGAGCACACACGTAATGAGCGAGTGCCTCTCCATGTCGCCATCTATACTCCATACATACAGCCTATTACTGTTGTTTGAGATCCGTCGCACATACAAATATATATATAAACGCTTGACTACCGACACAGCCAGTTTTCAATTAATGCATCCATCCACTCAGTCAGACACTCACTCATTCACTTCAGTCAGTCAGTCAGTCAGTCAGTCAGTCAGTCCGTTAGTCAGCCTTTCAGTCATCATCATCCTACTGAGTGCTACAGCTGCATTACTCCACTATACATATGTAAATCCAAAGTGTATCTCTCATAGCTAGCTGCATTGTTGGATTCCAAATGCATGCGTAACTAAATCAAAACTCAACAACAACAACGAGTTGAGAAGCAGCTGAACACAGCAAACTGGCAAATGCGTCAGGCAATACTTATGAAATTGGCGTACAATTTGCGTGTGGCATATACACGACGAGTACACCAATATATATATATTTAGAAGGTACGCCGTAGGGTTGTTCAGCGAAATGATATAGGAAATTAGTGAAGTTCATTAAAAGTTTGGGTCGAGAGAAGAATCCGTAAAGAGAGCCAAAAATATTAAGTAATGTTTGATGGGTAATTTATAGCTCACGTATTAATATTTGATTTGTATTTGTTCTCTTTAAAGTTGCCCCAAAGAAAATATCAACACACCATTTAACAGAATACCCCTATGCAACAACAGCAGCAACAATCACGGCAGCAACATCCAGAGCAACCGCAACCAGAGCTAACGGCAACAAGACAACAGCAAGAGCAACATGGAGTAAAAGCAATACCCTTACAATTTGCACGCGCAAATTTTTCAGCGAGAATTTAGCCGCAGTTGCCACTAATGCTGCATGCGTATGCGTTGCATATGCTTCATTGCAACTACAAAGCGCCAAAAGGGAGTGTCAACGCCACACAGCAATACCAAAATCAACATCAGCTGCAACCAACCAACCAATCCAGAATAGTATACAGTTTGGTTTACCGGGAGGAATGGCATCAAATGGAATAGAGAGCTGCTGCGACGACGAGGATGTTGAAGTGCTGAACGTCCGTGGATATTGGGCAACAACGATGATGACGATGACGCCGCTGCCACCGGCGGCGGCTGTGCAAAAGTTTTGTGCGCCGAGGCGACAGCTGTGAAATATGCCGTAAGGCATTTGAATTTCGCATAATGCACGCCTGCCTGCCAAGTGGCTGGCGCACAGTGGGACAAGAGCGTGCGTAAAGGATATAATGCAAAAATATGATTAAAGCTACAATAAAGATGAAATGATCAGTAAAAACTTATAGTTAGTTTGAAAAAGTATCTATGTTCAGTTGGAAATTATCAGAAAAGAACCCAAACTAATATATATTGAAAATATTTCAAGATAAGGGAAGATAAGAAAGAATAGCATCAAGAAAAATGTTTACTGGATACCCTTTTCCCTATTCACTTTATCTATACTTTCTACAACTCAATTGCATTTAGTTTTTCATTAATCTTTGACCACTGTGCAGGGCTGTTGTTGCCGCCAACGACGACATTGCCTGCCTGATTTGTATGCAATCATATTTTTGGGTGCCAAGAGTCTATGGTCTATGGCCTCTGACGCACTCGCTGCAGCATCCAGCATCCAGAATCCAGCATACATGCAACGTTCTGTCGGTTGCTGCTCTGACGGTCGACTTGATGATACTGTTGGATTACATTTAGGATTGTTTATGTTGTCATCTCCTCCGCAATTGTTGTTGGCTGGCTGGCTGGCTGGCTGGTTAGCTGGAGCACGACGAACAAACATGCGCGCTACAATTGCGCATGATATACGATGGCGACAACGGCGACAATGATTATGATAATGATGATGATGTTGATGATAATGTTGTTGTTGCTGTTGTTTGCAACAACACTTTTTAGGCTGTTGCACTACCCACATGGCAAAAAAAAAAAAAAAGACCGGGGGACAAACACAAAACAGAGGAAGCCACCGCATTTGGAAAATGGACCAATTTGCTGCAGCTACCGTCTGCAGCAGCAGCAGCAGCAGCAGCAACAACAACAGAAGCAACAGGAGCCGTTGAAATATCGCCTACGTGAATGCGTTGCAGTTGCAATTGCAATTGCAGTGACGACACTGACACTGCTGCGTTTGTTGTTGCCAATTGTTATTCATAAATGCAATTCAATTTGGAAAATTGCTTTAATTCGATGTTGCGCTTTCGTCACCTTCCCAACTTTCAGAAGAATATAAGGAATATCTCCATAAACCAATTAACATTTTCAACAATTGCATATTTTGCATTGATACTCTTTCAATTTTTTCATTCCTGTTTTTTTCTCTACGCAAACTTTCAAGCCGGAAGGAAAAGAGAATTTTTTCCTGTTTCTGCCAAATCCAATAAAAAATTAAACAGCTGCCGTTTCAGCACATAAAACATGAACTACAAAAATATTTATAGCCTCGTTAAAAATGCATTGATTTAAAAATGCAAAGGTAATTTTGTTTATTGTTTAAGTTCCAGAATAATTCAACATTTAAATCTGAGCACGCCTTCATAAGTCGAAATTCATGTTCAGTTGTAACTTTCGAAATGAAATGGATTCAAATTTCCCTGCTCCATAACTTTGTCAAAAATCGATAGATTTGAAAATGCAATATCATTTTGCTTATGGTTTAAGCTCTAGAATAATCTTACACTCAAATCTGAACACGCCACTTTTTGTCGATTTGTTGATTTTTCAAATCACGAAATGAAATAGATTCAAACTTTCCAGTTCCAGAACTTCGTTAGAAATGTGATAACATCTAAGAAACATAATAGATACGCTCTTAAACACATCGCCTTAGGTTTCCTATTCCAAAAACTTACTTCGTACTTTAATAGCAAACAATTTGCACAGCTTTCCGATTGTAACTCAATTAAAATCCGTAACGAAAAAACTCACAAAACCCTTTTTTGCTACTAATACCAATTGGCAGTCGGACAGAAAATAAATAAAAAGGGAAATAAAAAGTGTTGCACATTGCTTTCGAAACAGTTTGCATTTTTTATTTGAATTTAATGCGTGAGTTTGTGTTTAAATTAACGGAAACTGTTCGCCCGGCCCGAACAACTGGTCAATGGGCAGCCATTTTCAGTCCTTCTCTTTATATTTTGGTGTATTTATTTAAACGTATCCGTATCCGTAGCCGTATCTGAATCTGAATCGGTACATATATAGATTGGGTGTATCTGGTATCTGGCCACTTGCAGCTGAGCGCATTCGAACACAAACCGACAAAAAGAAAAATTGAAAATAAACTACCAAAAAATTATTTTTCAATTTCACGCATCAAATAATTTACTAATTAGATTTGCATACAACTCCCCCCGTATGTCCCAGTATGTTACCGTATGAATGGTTGAGAGTGCGAAAAAGTTGTGCTCAAAACTTTACGCACCCGTTGCTGACTTGGCAAAAATGTAGTTCTTACTATTGGACAAGTCCAGAACACACACACACACACACACTTGGTATGTTTGCAAACAGTTTTGGTGTACAGTTAGTTGGCCTACTATATATATAATAGTTGAAGATTGGAACAACACAACACTAATTATTCAACAATTTAGCAAAGCTCATCATAATTTGCATTCGGATTTGACCAAAAGTTAAGACCAAACCAGGCATGCAAAACCACACACAACCACGCGAATAAGAAAAAAACAAAACCAATAAAAACTTTTTAATCAGAGAAATTATATAAAAATGAATTTCAAGTCGCATTATGATTGTTATAAAAGCTAAGCTATTAAAAGCGATTTTAAAACCCTACAGAAAACTGCAACAAAATGTGATTTATGCCAGCCCTGGTCACTTTGAGTTGTGACTGTCTGAGATCTCAAACTAAATGTATTTGATTTTTCCTTTTTTGCAGCCCTGGTTAACTTCAAACTAACTGACTTACCACAAACGTTTTGAGCCCAATTTAATCAAAAACCAAATGACAGACGGCGCAAGAAAGAAAGGCAGAACAAAAACCGATAAAGCGATGACAAGAAGTTTGCAGGGGGGGCAAGGATCAATCGTTCGAAAGACAGAGAGAGAGAGAGCGAGAGAGAGAGAGACAAGTCAGTTTGTTGGCACATTTGCATATTGAGTATCTTGACAAGGTACGGACGGAAACGCTTGCGCCTGCTCCTCTTTTGGGCAAAGCTGGCAAAACTGGCAAGACAATGATGCGACTGTGACTCTGATATGAAGGAAACGTTCGCTGCGCTGCGCTGCGAAATGAAACGAAATTCATTTGGGTTCTGTCTGTTTTTTGTCTAAGCAATCGATCTTTCAATCAATGTGCCCCAGAGCTAAAAGCGTGCAACAAGCAACAACAACTGACTGACTGCAGGCGCATTGCTTTTGACTTGGTTCGCATGCAAATTGCCGCCACAATGCATCAAAATGCAATCAAAATTAAACAAACTTTGCATGATTCATGGCGATCGAGACTCTTTATACATATATATTTTATTTATTTATTTATTTGTGTTTGTGTGTGTGTGTGGGCTTATTTTAATTAATATGACAAAAGCGAAACGCAAAACAAATGCAAATTCAGTCTCAATTAGTTTTTGGAGCATTTGTCGCAGCTAGAAAATAAAGAAATGTCAGGCTTAATGGGGGGAAAAAAGAAAAAAAAAGAACGAGCTGACATTTAAGCAATTTCAAACGTTTTTTTTTTGTGCAGCTTAACAAATTGTTGTACAACAAAAAGTAAGAGACGAGAAAAATCACAACACAAAATATCAGCAATGACCTTTTGACATATGACTCGACTGTCGCGAGCTTGCTTTCGTTCTACCTCTACCCCTTACTCTCCCTGTCCCCCTCTCTTTCGTTATGTGTCTATCTTTGTTTTCATTTAGGTGACTTCTTAACTTTGTTGTTGTTGTTGTTGTTGTTGTTGTTGTCGTGTCTCATATAGGACACACAGTCCTCAGTCCTCAGTCCTAAGAGTCGAGCGAGACATTTTACAAATGTTTTCAATTGAATTGCTCTGATTTTGGCCAAGTTTGCAGCACCAGCAGCAGCAGCAACATTTTGTTTAGCTGCATTTAACTGGCAGCGGTGGGGACGGGGGGAGGGGGGAGGGTTGTGCCCGCTGGCAGCGCCGTTAAAGCCAACGCCGCCAGCGGCAGCCGAAAATGTCGTGATGATGGCAAATTGTAAATAGCTTAAATGGTCTAAATGGTTTAAATGATTTCAATAGCTGCTTCTCTGCTCGACGTGGAGGCGGCTCGTTTGCAACGGTTGCAACAATTGCTACAGTTGCTGCTTCTCCACAACTCCTTGGCTGGCTCCCAGTGGCAGACAACAACAACTTGGACGACGACGATTTCTGTTGTTGGCTCGTTTTCAATGGTAACAGTTATCACACAAACTAATGACATGAAATTAGGTATTGGCTCTCGACTCTGGCTGGCTTCTCGACTCTTAAGCTGCCTGCCTTTGCCTGCCTTGCCTGACTGTGTTGAAACAAAGCACAAAAGGTAACAACAAACAGCAACAACAACAAACAAACAAAATAGCCAATAGTATTTTGTTGCTGTGATATTTGCCATGGCTACCTTTGAAGTTAAAGTTGAATTAAGGAACTACACTTTAAGAAATAGCCAAATGCCACTTGAAATCAAATGAAATTTCAAATAGCAAACATTTAAACCAAGAGCAATTAAATACAAGAATACAAATTAAACTTATAAGAGTATAAGCTAAGCATTTAAGTGTGATTTCTAAGGATGCAATGAGACAAAAAACATTCAAGAGTTGAGTAACAATAAATAAAAATCTTAGGAGTATTTCTTTACTTAAAGGAAACTAACAAACATTAAAACGAACTTGTACTAAACATAAAAAAGTTCGCTATAAAAAATACCCTACTATTACTTATTTCTCACACTGCATCCTTTTGCAAGCCAAGATCCATAACGCTAACAGCATTACCAACCCCAACTAAGCCCCCCTTTTACTGAAAACCAAACAATGTTTGCAAAAAAAAAGAAGAAAAAAAACCTTCGAAGAACCGTTACAATATGAACAGCAACAACAACGATTTAAGCTGTGTGTTACAAGTATTGCAATAAAAAATTTTCTCTTTTTGTTGGCCACATTAAAATATTCGTTTGCATTTGCTTTATTGATTTGTGCTACCAAAATTATCAGCAACAACAACAACAAAATGAGCAACAAAAAAAATAAAGGCGAGTGCAGGCCGAGTTCATGATCTTCGACAAATAAAACACAATACAACAAAACAAAATAAATCTCAGACTCTATTGTTTAAAAAGATTTGTTTGGTGAAATTTTTTGGTTTATAGCTCAAAACAAAATTTTCACAATTTTCTATTGCAGGAAGGCGACAACAACCACAACAACAACAACAACGACGACGAAGGCATTCAAATTCGGTTTGGCATTGAATTATAGCGGCTCATTAGGGCCCTTTTACTTCAATCACGGCGAGAACATTTAACAATTGGCCATAAAAGGCAGTTAGAATCGAACTTCGAGGGAGAGAAAGAACGAAATAATTTGGATCACGAATTTGTTGTCGTATGCAAATTAATCAAATGTCTCGCGGGTAATTCAATAATGTCAAAACAGAGCAACGAAATCAATTATTTAATCGCTTGGAACACAAAGCTTTGTGAACTTTATCTGTATTAATTACCAAATAATATCAATAACGTTAGAATAAAGGTTGCTTGTTTTGTTTTCTGTCTTTCTTTCGCGGTAAAAATACAAAATGCATTCAGGGTGGTCGTTAAATTATTGGAGACAAGAGCATTTAGCTGTCTGCGCTTTGGGTAATCCAAGACGGCATTTAACCAATTTAATATTATTATCTATGATCTTGTAAAGCAACAGCGTGTCAGCTACCCTCACCCCTTCTCTCTTTCTCTCTCTGTCTCTCTCTACCCAACCCTTCTCGCCGACCTGCCACATTCAGACTGTAAGGTCTCAGGTCTTGATATTCTCAATGTCGCTGACTGTAATCAGAGAACAGAGAACAGCGAACAGCGAAAAACAGCTAACAGAAAAAGAAACTCTGGCAACAACAACAACTGCCTGCAACTAGTTGAGAACAAAACGAAAATGAGTGAAATATATTTTGTGTTGTTGTTGTTGGAGGCAGGCAGGCAGTCAGCGTTCTAATTGGCGCTTGTAGCTGCTTGTTGGCAAAGCACAAACACAAACACACACACACACTTATACAAAAATCTGTTCTTCAAATCTACAGCGTTCTTATCTTACCAGAAATGAGCATTGGACATTGAGCCACAGACCCAATGCATTCCATGCCTGTCAAACGGCAACGGCAACGGCGACGGCGACTTCGACTACAACTGCGACATTGATGCATGTTTATGTAACAGCAAATTGATTTTTAGCTCGAACGAGGCAAAAAAAAAACAAAACAACTAGAAAAATACTAGAAAGAAAATTCTTATCTATAATGTGACGACGAATTGATACTCTTTGTGGGTTTGTTTATGGAAAATGGAATTGTTTGTTTGGTTTGACCAATTCTTGACCTTTCTTGACCGTTACAAAATTCATAAGAATCTCGAAATGTTCTACAAAGTAAGATTAAACTCTTCTTCGATTCTTTCTCTGTAACTCCGATCTTTACATTCTTTGCACTCAAAGAACATTAAAGTGTAATTAACAAAAAAGAAAAATATGTAACTGTTAGAGTGCATAAATCTGCCTTTTTTCCCTTTTGATTTGGCTTTTATCAATTACTGTATTGTGGTTTATCTGGCCAATACACATATATACATATATATAGATATAGATATGTATGTACGTGCCTGCCTATTTACTTTTATGGGTAAATTTGATTTCTGGGCGCCTGCTGGCGGTTTCGAAATTGGGTCAACTTTGATACTGCCATCAATTTATTGGAAAATTAAATCACAAGATTTTTTGGTTTTTTCATTATTACTTTATCACTTGGCAGGCATGCTTGCATTTGAGTGTGAGTGTGTGTGTGTGCGTTTTGTGGCTTTTGCGTTTTCTGTTTTTCTGTTCAACTAAAACTTTAATTGATTTTTAACCCGACCTTGCCCACAAAAGTTGCTCTGTTCAATTTTTGGTAACTCAACTCGCTTCCTCTCTATCCCCCTCCACTACCCACTCCCCCACTCCACTTGTTGTCTCTCTCTGGTATTTGGCAAAAATGCAGCCACAAGCAATCAACATTCATGCCCAGGCCACAATGCTGAATAATTCATTATAAATTGTTGATATTTGGTAATTTATAATATTTGTACAAGCAATTATTCTTTTTTTTTTCTTCATTTCAAGTTAGCAAATTTTTCTGCATTTTCTCAATTAGATGTTTGTGAAAAAAAAATATACATATATGGGTAATTTAAAGAGAAAATTAAGAGCAGTAATTAATTTTTGAGTGAATAAATTGATATATTAAAAAAACATTTTTTGTTGACGCTTTTAATGGACATTAAAAATATTTAAATATATTTTGAAAATGTTAAATTATTGATTTTGAATTAATTTTCAAACCAAATTGTCAACCATTAAGCTACTCAAATTGTGATTCATTCGTTAAATCGAAACTGCAAACAAAAAAAACAAAAAAACCTAAATTAAAATTCCACTTATCGCTTCATCTTTCGAGAATTGCATCGGGTAGGGAGCGAGAGGGAGAGGGAGGTGAAACATTTCGTGCAATTGCCAAAAAAATAAAAAGACCGAAGCCAAACCCAAAATTCGTGACACTCAATCAAATAACCAAAATGGGGGCCCTTAGCTAAACAGACGACGACAGAAACTTTTGAGTTGCACCACACAGCACTTACGTCACTGACCACACACAAACACACACACATGCACCTATGTACACAAACACACACATGCACACATTATAGATTCCCATTGCCATTTGGAAAGTGCTCGTAAATGAATATGTGTTACAGGGAATTTAAATTGAAGCAAAAATGTGTACAAATATTTAAACATGTGTTTTTGCCCCTGCTCCTGCTACCAAAATCTGAGCTGCGTTCAATTAAAAGGATTTCCGATTTAACAAAGTGCGTTGAAACCGAGAAGAGAGAGAGAGAGAGAGAGAGACAGGAAAGGAAAACTAAGTTAGAGGTAAATAAGAGTAGGCAATGTTAAACGTTTTGTACATGACAACTGCCAAACTGTTGAAAGAGACAGCAATTTTCGTTTACGGCCAAAAAGAAGGAATTTTAAAATGCCAGGAAAACAAAACCAACAAAAGCAAAACAACAACTACAATCGTAGCAAGATATAGAAAAGAAACAGAGGAAAATTGAAAAGTTGCATGGCGAAAAATTTACCATTTACCATTTCGAAAAATTGATTAGAAGCTTTAGCAACATTCAACGCATTCAATCGGCAGGAACGAGAATAAAAGTTGATAAAATGGGAGTCGATTGGGTGATTGGGTGCAGTCAGTAGTCAGTAGTCAGGTTATTGGCAGCTGACAGTAGCTGGAAGTCTGGCTTTACAACAATGTCAAGAGTGGGTTGGAATTAAGGTGGGAGGCGACTGGTTGACAAGTCGAACCAAGTCGAGTCGATTTTGATGCTTTCAAGGATACACACTGAGAGATGCGGGAATACTCTGGCGACGTCGGTATCATGTCCTATACTGTGTTTACTGCTGTGTGTTGTGTTGTGTTGTGTGTAAACGTGTTGCGGACAGGCTCTGGCTTAAGTTTGCAAGGATATTTTTGTTTGTATGGCAACTTTGTGTGTGTGTGTGTGTTGTTTGTACCGCAGCTTTGTTGCTCAATATCGACTCAGTGCACAATATACAACAAACTAGGTCAACTAGACTTTCTTTTTCTGTCTCTATGTGTGTGTGTGTGTGTTAGCCCAGGTAGTTGTATCATAGCACACAACACGTAGTGCCAACTATCTGAGAATGACGCCAAATTACCAATGCAAAATATCCTGGTAGCATTTACCGTGAACAAATAAAAAAACAAAAACAAAAAAAAACACACAGTAAACAAACAAAGCAAGTAGCAAGAAAGGAAGAAAATGAAAATTTAAACAGCGGCACTAAAAGAAAATTTGCTGCCATTTTGCTTGTTTGTTTGTGTGTGGTTTCTTTTTTTTTTTTTGTTAGGCAACAGCTGCTGTTGCTCCTTGCTGCTGCTCCTTGCTGCTGCTGGTTGGTATCTTGGCTCACTCATTGTCACAGCCAGCAAGCAGCAGTTGGCCAAGTCATTGCCACACAGTTGCACATAGGTAAGATGGCGGCTTTTGGAGTATATATGATGAAGTGGATTGCGAAACGGCTCAGCTGAAAGCAACCGAGCACAATGTTAAGGATCTAGGCCAAAGCTAAGCCGTCAATGATATGAGTAGTAGTAGAAGAAACAAACCAACGAGATGGAGAAGGATTTTTCCGGATTTTTTTAACACAATGAAGTTGATGAAGCACAAAGTAAGTAAGGGTGAACAAGAACAAAGAACAAAAGCAAAGAGGTGGTTTATTATTTGAATATTTCATTAACTTAACTTTCGTTATAATGTTCGAGTTGAAATTCTCTATTTAACTTTTTTTTTTACACAATTTCAAACCCAAAACTTGTTCGCTTAAGAACAAAGACAATTAAGTTTTTTGGTAGCATTACACAATGTTAATAGAAGTTGGCAGTTAAGCTTAATTTAAATGTGTTTAATGCTTAGTTTTAAGTTGCGCTTGCATATCCCTATCTTAATTAGACCGAAAGCAACAAAGGCAATGACAATGAGCCTTCAACTTCAACTGTGGGTTCACCCACAAAAAAATAAGAATAAGCAAAATGTTAAGAGAAATAGTTAAAAGAAAGACAACCGAATGACTTAATCGCATTTGCGAGACTTTGTTGCACTCCACCGAAAACCAGACCAGACATTTGCCACATAAAAATGCAAATGAAACATTGAAGAGACAGAGAGGGAGATGGAGAGGGAAGACATTAAGAACTTGCAACTTAAAGTTAAAGTTTGTAACTCTCGGCGTCTAAGCAAAAAGTGATAAAGTGCAAGAGTTACGCCATATCACGATGTTGGTTGGTTGGTTGGGTTAATGCCACGGCTAATCCTACTCGTCCGTTAACCGTACGTTAATCTCCCCCAAAACAATTTTGTTAACAAACGAACATCAAAGGAAATAAAATGTGCAATAAATTTCATTTGCACAACATTTCGAGCAAAAAGAACAACAACAAAAAATCACACCTACCTGAACGGGGTATGAATGAGTTGTTGCCCCACGCCTCAATAAGTAGAACGAAGGAACGAAGAACGAAAAAATCTACTACACTACAAGAATCTATGAATTGGGAAGACAACTAGATACCCTATAAGCAAAGGGTACTCAATCTCTTAGGTCAGTTCAACACTTTTGCTGTCAAGGGGCAAACAAACCAAAAAAAAAACCCTTTTGTCAGTTAGCAACCGAGCGAGAGAAGTTCTTTTCGTGTATGTGGCTTAACCTGAAGCGAACTTGCCACTTGCCACTTGCCACTTGCCACTTGAACTTGCTTGCAACGAAAAGCGGACTTCAACACTTGATCAAAATGCCACAGAGCGATTTGCATATTTTAATTAAATTCGCGCTTTTGGCCCGGAACCACCAGCATAGCAGCACACACAAGACACCAAGGAAGGGCAAGGAAGGGTCAGGGAAGGGGGGTGTGGAAAATATGTTCTGTTGCGCTGTCTTTTAGCTATTTTTAAAAATATGTAAAAAGGGCGAGCGCGAGTGCGAGATGTGCAACACATGTGACCACAAGCGTATTAAATTTTGTGCGCACTCCAAAAGAGAGAAGAGAAGAGAAGAGAAGAAAAACGAACCGAAAAAAGTAAAAATAAAGTTAGAAGTGAAAAAACTTGGCGAATGCTGGGCTAAGTGGCATGGCTTAAAACGAGACACACAGAAAGACAGAAAGAGAGAGAGAGAGAGAGTAAGAATGCAAGCCCAAAGGGCGGGGGAGTAAGCAAGGGATTTGAGTGCGCCTGGCCCAAAAGGTAGTAGCCAACCTAACAGAGTCGCAAAGTGACAAATACACTGAACGAAATGTTCGCCAAGGGGCCACAAAAAACCGAAACGAAACGAAACGAACGAAACTGATTCGGCGAAACTGAGCCAAAGGAGGAGAGAGTATAAGTAATGAAAATCTGATGAGCGTTGTGGGAATATGTGACGTATACGCAATTTGCTATTGAATGTTCGACTAAAAAAGAAGAGATTGAAAAAAATCTCAATTAGGTCGCAATTTCCTTTTCTTGCACTTTTTGGCATAAAAATTTACTATATAATTTATTGCTGATACTTGAATAAACAAAACAGCATGAACTAACGATGGATTAACCTTTTTGTTTAAGTGTAGCTGGCCAAGCATTACGGTCATATTGCTGGCTAGTTGCCTGCCTGCCTGGCTGTGAGCAACATGAGAGGAAAGCAACGCGGCAGTGCAGCATAAAGTGTTAAATTGGATTAATCCACAAGATTTACGCTGCGGGTGATATCAACAAGGCTAACATGGTAACGCGCATGGTAAGCTACTACCAAGTTTTAACTTGGTAAGCTGCAACATGTTGCTCTTGCAGCGTTCGCAGCGGCAACAGCAAATTTTATTAAAACCGGACGCGTAGTGCAACAAACACCGGAAATGCAGCAGCAGCAGCAACAACAAAGCACACATACACATATTGTTGTGTGTGTATGTATGTGTAAGTGTGTCAAGCTGCAATGTGTGGTTGTTGTTGTTGTTGGACGTCAACGAGCATGCAAATTTGAATGCGATTTTGGGATTTAACGACAGCAGCAGCAACACAACAACACAACTCAACAAGCCTGGACCACGAAACCAACGAAGCCGCAATGTGCCAGCTAGTTGTAGAACAACGACAATAACAACAACAACAACACCAACAATTAATACACATAAAAAAAAACAATAAAGCAATACTGAAACTGGTGCAAAGGTTATAAGCATCGACCTTAGGTAGAGAGTTTTATATTTATTAATATTTATTTAATATTTTTTGCTACATTTCCTAACGATTTTAATGCTTTGATTCTTTCATGTTATCACTTTAAGTAAGAGGAAGAATATAAATAACAAAAATAAAAAGTAAAAGAAAAAAAAGAAAACTCGCTTGAGAACATTTCGCAACGAAGTAAACTTTCAGCCTTAATAACTTAAAGTTACAAGTTCTTTATAGGCTAAGCTCAAAGTCAAAGTTATAGTCATCATAAGCTATCGATTTTAAAGCTTTGATACTTTCATGAGAATAAAGCTAACAAAATTAAAGTATGAATAAATAATAAAACTTGCTTAAGAACATTTCGAAACGAAGCAAAACGTTCAAAACTTTCAAAACTTTAAAGTTCGAAGTTCTTAACGCACTCTTTCTCGCAGTGCACAGCAACAACAACGATAGCAACAGCAGCCAAATGCAAGGCGGTAATAATGCCTTGACAGGCAGCAACAGCAACAACAGCAACAACAACAAGAACTCGGCAAACGCGTTGATTATCCCAATCAGCAACACTTTACCAGCGTAAATCTATTTAATTTGCCATTGGGCTCCATTTCAATATACACCGTAACCCCCTCCCCTCCTCTCCCCTCCCCACCTCTCTCACTCTCTCTATCTTTTGCTATGTTGCGTTGCAACTACAGCAAATCAGCTGTTTTGGAGCTCTTGTTAAATGTAATTGAACCTGTTCTTTAAGTTTTGTTTCGTAATTTATTATTGGCGCATGAGTTCTGCAATACCCAAAAGATATATAGAAAGAAAGAAAGAAAGAAATAGAAAGACGGATCGTAGCTCATGGAGTATTTTTCTATGCGCTTAGCGCTTGGCATGCGAGGATCGCGTCAAGATCGTGCCTGACGCGTAATTGATTATTACGAGCAACAACAACGAGATGCCAGCATAATGATGTATTAGTTAAAGTTGTATACGAACCGGTTCGTTCGCGAGCAGCATTTCGGCCATGAAAAACGGTTTAGAATTAGGCGGCCTGTGATTACATGGCCAAGTGCGTTTGAAATTGAAAAGAAGTGTGCAACTTGTGCAACATTTTGCTGATGATGATACGGAACGGCAACAAGCGCAACTTGATGTTTGAGGTCGGCACTTTGTGGCATCAACATCAACGTGGCATGGAATGTGGCCAAATTGTGTGTTGTGCGCCTTTTAACTTAAATCAGAGCAGCAAACAGCAAACAGCAAATTGAATGGAATGCGACGTAAGTATGAGCAACGAATAAAAAAAAGTGTTTTTTCAACTGAAATTAAGTTCAATTTTGTATGATTTGCCACAAACAAAAAAGGTGAGAATAATCCGGAGAATAAGCATAAGGAATTTATTGCAATACGACAATAAGCATGTTAAATTGTTAAAAACAAAAACAGAGCGAAGCAAATAAATAAATTTGATTAGAAAGCATTTTAAGATTGAAGATTGCAGAATTTCAAACTAAAAACAAGTAAGAAGGCTCTAGTCGAGAAATCCCGACTAGACGATACCCTGATCCCTATACTTTACGCGTACAGTCAGTGCTTGCAAGTATATGTGTGTGTGTGTGTACGCGCATACTGCATGCTGCATACACAACTTCAATGTCCCATATCTTCGGTGTTTATTGTCCGATTTCAATAAAATTTTCACAGATTATCATTATTTTGTTTTATAATTCAAATTGCATCTCAAAGTTTTGCAAATTCAAGATTTTGTTGTTATCGATCCCATGTGTATATCGGAAACGGGAAGAGTTATCGAAAATCGGAAACAAACTTGTACTGCCTAGGGATTAGGCGAGCTTAAGTTCGCAATCTGGAGTCTCTAGCTCTTATAGTTTCTGAGATCGACGCGTTCATACATACACACAGACAGACGGACAGACAGACAGACGGACAGACGGACATGGCTATATCGACTCGACTGTTGATGCTGATCAAGAATATATATACTTTATGGGGTCGGAGATGCTTCCTTCTGCCTGTTACATACTTTTGCACAAATTCATTATACCCTTTTTTCCCATTTTTAATGGGATCAGGGTATAACAAGATTAAATAGTTTATGCATAGTCAATTATTATTATTATTATTATTATTCCAATCTAAACTTAATTTTTATGATTCATTCTTTCAATTGCGCTTAATGCCTTTTCGATATATATATATATATATATCGCACACCCTTCAACTGCAATTGCCAATGACAACAATTGACTGCAACTGTGGCACTTTTAACGAACACCGCACCAAGTCCCCACCCCTTGCCCTACCCTTCCCTTCACCATCCCCGAGAGCAGAGAGCAGAGATGCTGGGCGCGCACTGTCAGCATTTGGGCCATAACTCATAACCACATACCAAACAGCCAAACAGCTAGAGAACTCCAATTTTAATTGCCCGACATTAAACGATCGACATCGCCGTCGTCGTCGTCGTCGGCGGCAAAACGAGTAAAGTCAGAGAATATCGTATCGTATCGTATAGTATAGGATACGTATGTCGAATAGCTACAAAATGTATCCCAGCTTTAGCATTGGCAATAGCAATAGCAATAGCAATACCATTACCATTACCAATACCTCTATATATACGAAATACCCAATACCCATACAAATGGGATTCGCAGCGCCATAAAATATGCGCACGTTTTGGTTTTGTTAGCCGTTTGTTTGCATATGCCAAATCCACAAAGCAACCAAGAACGTGCACTGCAAAAAAAAACAACAACAACGAAACGAAACGAAACGTAAATGGGATAAGTTAAGCTTTTTAAGGTACTTTTGTCGATAGCAATGAATGGAGTATAAAAGTGTAAGAGATTGAAGCTAAGAAAATGATAAAAGCTTCGAGATTTCTCCTGTTTAACCTGCAAAAAAGCAGCTTTATCTGTTCGATAACGTTTCGATACGTTCAAGAGCAACAAGTCAAGCCAACTTTGAATATCTCCCCCTTTTTGTTGCAGTGTAGCATGCAAGGCATATGTTCTCTTTGTGCTGTAGTGTAGTGCAGTGTGCAGTGTGTGTTTCTGGTCTGGTTTGGGGTTTGGGTTTGGGGTTCGGGTTTGGTGTGCGCTTTCCTGGTCTTTGGCCAGACAGCATTTAGCGTACGATTTGGCGGCGCGAAAAAGATAAACTCATAAATTATGGCATTGAATGTCACTTCAACGACAACGACAACGACGACGACGAGCAGCAACTTCTGCTGCTGCTGCTGCAGTTGCAGTTGCCACCGACAATGGTTAAAGTTTGAACGGGCGCGGAGTGGCGGCGGCGGCGATAATGAAGCCCATTTTAAAGTCAGTATATAGCATTGAAATGCGATTTGATTTACAATCCCATTTCGATTATAATCGATGATGATGTGTGTGCGCGCTTCGGCCATGCCATGAACTTGCATATAAATACCAATCTGTGTCCCCGACGACGACGACGCCAAATGCTAAACAGTGAGGCAAGCAGGCAGGCAGGCAGGCAATGTCCAAGGCGCAAGTCTCTAGCGGTTTTTCCAAGGAAATCGAAACGCTGAAGCCAAAGCTTAAACTGCAACTTAAATCTCTGCCCACAGGCCACAAAATACAATGTTCGCGTTTTACCTGTTTTGCTGTTGCAATTGAACTTGAATACGACAGACTCTGTCTTTAACTTTGGGCCTTCAGTTTCGGCGCTGTCAGAGAAACCAAAACGTAACGAAACGAAACGAGAAATCGCCACTGCTCCCACTCCTTGTTGCAGCTTCGATGGTGGCAATTGTTTTGATGCCCGTTGATAACTGCTGCAGCGGGATATAATATCGCCTTGCACTCAAAGAAACAAATCTATAGGAACTGTGAGCAAAAAGTAACTTAAGCTTAAGCAGCGAAAATTGTTTTCTTCATGTGCACTAAATGATTTCACCAGGGAAAAAAGCAAAAAAAACATTCAATAAAAACATAACAATAGGCTTTTAAACATGTTTAAACACATTGTCACGTGGTAGGCCGGCAGCTTAAAACAATTTTTTATGGCATTTTAATTGAAGCTCAAAAAAAAAACAAACAATAAATCGCATAACAAAATAAAATTCGCAGATTTTTTTTTCTTGCCACATTGTGTTGCATACGATGTGTCTTAATTTTAAGCACAACACCCTAGAAATAAAGTTGCAACAAAGCCAATGCGCCAAACCGGATGTGCTTTGAGTTCTAGATAATCTAGTGGATACTTACAAAATGAAGCTTAGTTCAAGTTAAATGCCCTTGCAACATGTGGCAAATATTGCAGTTTGATACCAATTAAAATGATAAAGAAATTGAATTTTCCAACTAATTGAGAATTTTATGAACTGAGGCACTTGAAATGAAATGTAAATCAAAAAAAATCAATTCACTTCAAATCGATGTCAGAGCATAAAAACTTCGTTTGGTTGTTCTTTGTTCATGCAACATTTGCTTTATTATCGCATTGCGTTTTGTGCTTTGCAAAACGCCCACACACATATAAAGGCAGGAAGCGTTACCAAACAGACAAACAGACTGAGAACTGAGAACTGGGAACTGAGAACTGAGTCGAGGCCATTGAAATGTAGAGCACCAAAAATGATTTTGGCACGCATTGCGTCATGATGTCTTTTTAGAATGTTTAGAGCCAAAGGGAACATACTTATATACACGTATATGTGTGTATGTGTATGTGTGTGTGTTTGTGCAATGCAATTAGTTCACAAAAACTGTATGTATGTGTGTATGTGTGTGTGTGCTGCGTCGCCCACTGAAGTTAAAAGCATCGTCATAAATGGCCTAAAATATGGCACATTGCACTCACTTCGCATCCATAATTTTCATGAACGATATTTGGGAAAGGGGAAAGGGGAAGGGGAGACGCAACCAACTAACGAGAAGCTGTAGATACGCAAAAATACCCCTCACCCCTCTCTAACCCAGCAAAGACTGGGTGCAGCACAAAGTGCAGTGATAAATCAAATTGTCACTTTTGTATATTTTGCACCAGCTGACGACAGCGTTGCTTCTCATGCAAAGGAGCACAGAGGACAGGCTTTTAATATTTCTTTTTCTAACAGTGCGTGTGTGTGTGAGTGCGGTAGAAGGTATACATAATTATTATTATGATTATGGCAAGTGTAAGATGGCATAATTAAGAAAACAGTCAGCTTGGCATGCAAGCAAAACACACACAAACATAGTGATGCTCATAAAAAAATAAACAGCAATGTTAACAGTTAGCTCAGGCCAAGCTGAAGCTGGACTGGCATTGCAGAATGTAATTTAAATTAAATTCTAAACTGTTATTTAAATAGAAGTCGCTATGTAAAAGCATTAAAAACTCTTGATTAATATGTTTGCAGTTAAAATCGAATAGCATATTAAAAATTTAATCTTTGATTTTAGCTATTAAAAAGCCAGAAGTAACAGCACTGGACAGCAGAGCTCACAAAGAAGGAATGAAAGAAAACTACGAAAAATAACGGCACTTTCGGCTACTGCACCTGGCGTCGTTGCTTGGTTTGCGCACTCCTCCTCACCCCACCCCACCCCCTCCCACCATCCACAAACAGTTTCTTTGTTCTCAAATTACTGCGTAGATTATTGCACTGCATTCAAGTTGAGGTTCACTTATTGTGGATTTGTTCTACACTTGTACATGCATATGCCAATAAACATACATAAATATATGAATGCACAAATATTAAATACATGCACATTTGTATGTGTTAAATGCACTATAAACTATTGTTAATCTTTGATTAAGTAAAGCAGATTATTTTAAGTGTTATATATTATGCATGCATTTGCTAAAAGCAATTTTAAAAGAATCAAACGTTTGTATGTAGGACTTACACAATTTTCTTGCAATATGGCGGACACACAAATTTTCGCAACAAGCAGGGATTTAAATAACGCTTGCCCTTTAACACACACTACATATATTTATTTACACACTATCACATACAATTAATAAACTAATTGCACACTTAATATTGCTATTTAATACACATTTAAAAACAAAAAATAAATATTTCACTTCAGACGCACCGAAAAAAAACGAGCGCGTTACAATTTCGAATAACGGAATAAAGGATCAGTACAACAGCAGCTTAGAACTGTGCTAATCTCCATAACAGATCTGTTAAATGACTGCTGTTAAGTTGCGATTGTTTGAATATGTATCGATAGCTAACCAAATAAAGCGGCATTTTCAAATTGGTTTATTGACAATTGGAATTTACAATTGGAAATTGAATTACGACTACACATGCATGAAATAAAATCAGATTAGCTATTTTTCTTTATTCCGCTATTTCAGGCTGCTGCGCGGCAACCTCCTCTGCCCGCAATTGCCTAACAGACTCAATTCGACCAACACAGACAGAAGGTGGAGATTTTTGTGCTGTTGTTTCAATCTTGCCGTGCAATTTTAAATGCTCTAACACAGTCCGATGTTTGCCGGGATGATAACGCTCAAGGACTATATAATGATCATCCTTGATGGGTGGCTTATCAAACATATGCTTGCGACTCCAAAGAATGCAATCCTTCAGGCGTCTCGCATACCTCACACGATTCTGTGTCAACAGACGCAATGCCTTCATGTTGTTGAACTCATTCTGTGGAGTCGCTTGACCCTGGCACTGGACACTGCCCTCGGGATCGGCAAACACTGCCTGTATGTACTTGAGTATATGCCAGATGTGATGCTGATCCTTGTCCCATTCTCGAAACATACTCGTCAAATCGAGACAATGCGATATGGAACTGATGTGCGGGTGAAAAATATCCTGCTGAAAGATCACGGTGGGCACGATCCGTTCGTTGGGATACTGATCCGGCAGCAGTATGGAGAAGCGGAACACACTCTCCGCATACATGCCACTGTGTATGAAGATCACACCGAACCAAAGCAAACAGCTGGATGAGCTGGGTATGGCATAGATATCCTTTAACTGTTCCTGCTCGATCAGATGGTATTCGGCTAGAATCTTATAGCCTTGATTGATCAATGCCAGCGTTTTGCTATTGGACGGTGTGGTCTCCAAACACATGACGAACAACTAAGAGAAGGAAGGATTTGGTTTGTTTTCAATGGGATTTTATAGAAGTTTACTTACCAGAGTTTTACACGAATTTGGACAGTAAATATTGTGGGTGTGTTTTGGTGTTTGTGTATTGTGTTTTGTGTTGTGTAATAATGAAAAACATGTTTTGACATTGATATCAGAGACATAGTTAAAGATCTTTGCTCGCTGTTAACAGCCACTTGTAATCGATACTTTGAAAGGTCATCGATGCTTTTGCAAGCGCTGCCAACTTAACATAATTTGCTCAGATTTTTGCTTGTCACAAAATTTTAATTGAAAACTCTCGTGTACGAGTTGCAGTAACAACATTGTAGCCACTTACACATTTATGCGGCATGTCAACTTATCACATACATACATAGTACAAGCAGCGAAACGGGAATTGCCCACTGGGACATAAGCAAGACACAAACTATGTCCAGCGAGTGAGAGAGAGAGAGGCGGCAAGAGGAGACGCGACGTCGCGAAAACATTTGGTGGGCAAGGGAAACTGTGTTATGTCCAGTGCACTGGTCGCAAACCAGCTACATGTATTTATGTGTGTGTGTGTGTGTGTATTTATGCGTTTGTAGTTGTACTCAGCGGTATATTCAATCATGTCAAGTGTAATAATTTTGCGAATACTTGCAGTCAGGCTGCAGATACAAACAAGCTGCACACACGCAGCTTAGCTTCAAGAAGAGAAAGAAGAGTAAAGAACAGAGCTGAAACATAACAGAACAGAGCAGAACAGCTTGGCGCATAGACAACGCGTTCGCATGTGTTTTGTTTTTTTTTTTTTGTGGTGGATTTTGATTTATGATTGCAATGCTCTGATGTACGGTTCTTTCACGCACTAGCAACATAATGTGGCATTATAATGTCGCATGTCGAGCAGCAACACAAAAACACACACATATGCATAGAGAGCGAGCGAGGAGTGCAGGTATGTATGTATGTTTTTTTAACATACCCTGTTAACGTAATAGAAATGTACCTGATGATCTTCGGCAACAGCAAACTAGCTGTAAAGTAACATTGTACCGCACTGTTTTACTTTGTAACATTACATGTTCATTAACATCAAACTGTAAAAGAGGCGGCATTTAATATTCAAACAACAGCAAGAAGCGCAAAATAATATCTTTTAAGAATATATTATTCACGGCCAAGTGCGTAGCATTTGCTAGTCGGTTATCATCTCTAAACTAGAGCGCGCTTTGCGACAAAGAGTTATAAATTTATTATGTGACGGAAGTTGAAAGATATTCCACATTGAAGTCTGCTGCTCAACTTGCATCATAAATACATATATACATATATATATATATGTGTGTATGCATGCCATTGCACGTTGCGCGAACCTCAGGCAGCTGCTAATTGGCCAACGCGAAAAGTAAACGAACAACATTTTCATATCATTTTTTGGCACATTCAGAACTTTACAGAAGGGCCGCACAAACATATCATAAACACTTATGACAGACAGACAGACAGTGAGGCGCAACTTTGATAAGTTGCCAAAGCATGCAACCAGATAAGAAAATAATGAACGGAAATCCAATATTGAAGAGAGAGAGGGAGAAGTGCAACTCATTAAAAATGCTTTTTCTCTCTTTTGGATGATGATACGTTATGATTTTTGGAAACTTTCTTTGCCACGTTTGTCAGCACAATTGACATGGGTGCAACACCCAGGCGTGCAGCAAAGCATTCAAATCCATTTCGTTTCGTTTCTTAACGGCCTCGCCTTCATTTTCACCTACCTACGGAATTCGGAACACCGAGGATATAACCCATGTCAAAAGTTCTTATAGCGCTAAAGGGCAATTGCTAATATGTTTTTTTTTTTTTGTTTTTTTTGGAGCCTGGGCGCACCTGTGGGGAATTGCTTGTCACCTGGACCCGCCACGCAACAGCAACAACAACAATCGCAACATTCAATTTCGGTTTTATTTTTTATATATATATTATTACTTTCTTGGTAAGTTTTGTGCCTTCATGCGAACTTTTCGTTGTTTTTATGCGGGCAGCAATTCTTTTCGTGCCGCCTTTTTAGCCACTTTTTGCTTTCTTATCAGCTTTCTTCATTTATGCTACGTTGCATTTTGGGTTCTTATGGAGTTCTCTGTTCAGGTTCAGGTTCGGGTTCAGTTTGGTTCTGTTCTGTTGGTTTGGTTTCCTTAGTTGTAATACGGTGGCATATAACACTTAAGTGCTTGTTGTTGTTTTATAAGATAAACTTTTGTTTGTGGCGTATTTTTTTTTGGCCCACATGTCTGTCAAAAAAAGAACCAACCAGCAACATTGCAGGCAAAGAAAAAAACTTTAACGTGATGCCAATTTCATTTACTGCCACTTTCATTAACCAAGCAAAAAAAGCAACAACCTTTTTTTTCTGTTATCTGCCCTCAGAAAGTTACAAGCTGGGTTTGCAATTTGACGTGCCACAAAGATGCGTGTGTGTGTGTTTATGTTTGTTGTTAGCTGATGCATGCAATTGGCAACGGACAGCTGAATTGAGTAACTGTAAACAGTTGTAAAGTTGTAGCTTAATGCAATTAAGTTTTTGATTAAAATTGAATTTGAATAAGAAAAGGGGACAAAGGAGCAAAAACTAAAAGCCATTTAGTGTTTACCATTCAACAATTTATACACCCATTATCATCTACATCAACAAACAAAAAATTATTAATAAATAAAATTTTCAGCTCCTTTTTCTCTTTTCTAGTATTTTTTGTCACATACTTTCAGGCTGAAGCTAAAAATGCCTGGCGCAATAGTTACTTGTGAAAGAGATTAAGACAAAAATATATAATTGCTGTAATTAAAGCTTTTAAAGTTGTTATTGTTGTCTTTGGTGGACTATTGATTTATGTGGAATTTATGCGGCTTTGTGTGTGGCATAGTATTCAAATTGGGATAGATATATATACACGTATATATATATATGCAAACGTGCCAAAACGAACCGAAACGAAACGAAACTCTTTCACTTGCTCACAAGTATTATTATAGCCAAGTTATTTGGTTAGCAACAACAACAACGACAACAACAACAGAACAAATACTAATATTTGCATAATCGCTGGTAGAGCAAACGGCAGAGCAATTATTTCTTTAAAAATAAATTGCATGCACAATTGGTAGCAATAGCAAAAAACAAAAAAAAACAGGAACCCATCGATTGGACCACCAATACTCTCTGGCTCTAACTGGGGGCTTGTAACCCAACCAGCGACGAATTTGGTCAAAACGGCTTTTTGGAGTGCCTGCTGCCGCTGCCGTTGTGGAGGGAGTTGTGGAGCGGGGGGCGTGGTCCACCTTAGAGGCTCAGCCTCGTTCTGTGTACGCCTCATTCCGTTCTTTTATTTGCATATCGATTTGGAGTTTTTAGACGGTGAACAGAACACGCTTCTGGTTTGGTTCGCTTTGCTTTGGTTCGCTTTGGTTTGGTTTGGTTTTGCTGTCTTCCTGCTTTTGGTCCAAAATGTATATTTGCATCACAAACGGATACACTTGGCTTCATTTTATTAGCAACAACAATTGCATAATTGCTATGCGGCTAAAGAATTTGAATTTATTGGCCCAATGGCATTAAGCCTGTAACCAGAAAGAGGGTTTAAAGCGTTTAAGAATCCTATAAATTTCACACCAACAAAGTTTTCCATCATAAAATTCAATTATAATAACATTTTTTCTTATCACACACTTATCAGCATCGTTGCCGCATCAAAAGTCAAAAAGAGAAAACGAACTCAATACGCTTGAAGCTATAGCTGATATGCCCGATAAGCACGTGCCCATTAGCTCATGATGCTCTGAAGTAGTGTATTGAATCTTGGCTGCACTTTGAACAATTTTAATTTGCCGCTCGAGCTAAGCTTGTCCCCAAAAAAGTTTTTTTCATATTTTTTCAAAGGTTTTTTCCTTCTTTTTCGTTTTTGTGTCTCAGTCACGTAGCCATAACTCGCCACACACAGTTAGTTGACCCGTTCTGTTGTTGTTGCAAACTTTTCATGTGCTCAAGTGCCTAGAACACTTTGCGGACTTACAGAAAAAGGGTTAAGGACTTTGCCTAAGTGAGCGAAATATTTTGAGTATCCGCAATTTATCAAAATTTCTTAAAGGAAACATTTTGAGAATATATTCTTTAATTGACGAATGGAAGAAGATAAATATGAAACAATTTGATAAAGTAAATATATTTATTTATCGTTAAAAACAGTCAATTCTGTTTCTTTGTTTTATAAACACAACAAAAACATTAAAAAGAGGCTAAAAGCACTTTAACAGAAATAAAAACACTTTTTATTGTGACAAATTATTCATTAAATAAATTTGTACATTTAATTTATTCCACTTACTTGTTTTAGCAAGCTAAAAAAAGATATTTTTGTAGGTTAAAATATTTTAAAATTTTCTTAATCATTTTATTTATTTATCTTAGCAATTTTAAGATTTTTCAAGCTTCTTTTTAACTTGTTCATATAAGTATTTACATATTAAAAAATTTTAACACTGTTGGCAGACCCTACAAAATCAGTTCACCATATCCACACCCTACTGTATATACTTTTCTACTCGTTAAACAGTGCATTAAGCATTCTTAAACTGAAAAAAATATATATTGCCATGTGGAAATAATGAAAATAGTTTGCTACTGTTTAATTTTGTAAGCCATTGGATTTAATTCACGTCAGTTTTACCGAGGCTATTTAAAAATGTATTCACTGTAGTACGGCAATGCCCTGACAGACTGTACAGAGAGTCCTACAATATAAGTCAGTCATTATGTCTGGTTTGGGTCTTTTGTCTTTTTGGTTTATCATGTTCGTGGTTGACATTCGGCGCGGACGTAAATGAAGCAATTTTCTTGACATGCAAAACGTGCAACAGTTGCAACCGAATTGGAGCAACTGTTGCTGCTGCAGTTAATTTTCGTATATATATTTAATTCAACTTAAATTATTGTTAAGCAACTGTGACGAGGCTGAGGCAAAGACCTGGCTCCGCTTTGATGTGCACCATCCATTAGCCAGGCCCCAAAGCCAGTTAAGTTGAGTTGAGTTTGAGCCACGAGAGACGTCAAAGGTAAAGTCAGGCGAAGGCATCCATGGCGGCGAGGCATTTGCAAGGCAAATCAAACGCTTAATGAATTCATTTCAATTAAATATAAGTTAGGAGCAAAAACAACACAACAAAACGAAGCCAAGCCAAGCCAAATCGAATCAAAGCCGTGATAGACGAATGCCAAAGACCCGCCAGACAGTCAGAGAGCTAGCAAAGAGTTTAGCCTTTAGCATTAATAAATAGTTTACTGCAGCTTAGATTTGTTTCTCTCTCTCTCTCTCCCTCTCTCTCTCTTTCTCGCTTTAAACTGACTCGCTGGGGGAGCATATGGAGCCAAAGACATTGGCATTTGAATTGAAATCATGAAACGATGCTGCTTCTGGCTAATTGATAGTGATCTAGAACAGATGCAGTTGACAACTGAGCAAAGTAAATGCTATTAGAATGGGAATGAGATTGAGAATGCGAAGCCAAATCACAAACACAACATTTGAATCAGTAAATCTAGAGATTTCTTGTGTTTGGTCAATGTCAATGTTTCTATTGTTAATGTTTTATCGATTCGCAGCGACTTTTGAATAGCTTTCGTGTTAGGAAAAATAGGAAAACTTTGCTTATAGATGATTTTCAAACTCTGAACTTAAATTTGTTATTAAAACTTTAATGTAGATTTATTCTAAAGGTTAAGCCATGATTTAAAATGCGTTGGTTTTAAAAATTGACTTTGTTTTGACAAAGTTACAGATAAGAAAAGTTATCAACTATTTCAAAATTCATGTCCCCAACTTTATATGCAGTTTCATTGAAGAGGTTGAGAGCTTTGCCTTTTAAAATTTGATTAACTTTTAACCAAGCTAAAGCTGTGGAAAGTCAAAAACTATTCCCTTAGAATATTCCAAATCAATTTGAAGAAACATTCATGCTTCCAACCTTATACGCAGTATCATTTAAGAGGTCAAAGCATAATCGAAAAGATTTTTCTTTAAAAAATCGCTACAGTTTTGACAATGTCTTGGCATTGTGCAATTGGGACCCTACCCAACGAAATATTTTGGAGATATTTAAACAAATTAAAGTCATTTATGATTACTGAGAATTTGAGGGGAATTATCTGTGGCTTGCTTTCGGCTTGAGCTACTTAAGACTTGATATTGAGGGTCAATCAACCCACTTTCCTGGCAATCTTAACTTATTGCTCCCCTTTTTTTTCTGCTTGCAACAAACATACATACTATATATATATTTGGGCAGACAGTCGGATAGCCTGATAAGCCTTAAGCTGCTTAATCGATGACCAGAGAGTTGTCAAAAAAAATAATTCACAAGACCGCCTCAAAAAAGGTAAATACGAAGACAGCTTTGGCGTATACGTAATGTTATCAGCTGTGCAAATCTACCCTGTGGGATCATCGTTGATGTTTGTTGTTGTTGTTGCTGCAACGGAACCTGCGCTAAATCAGCGTCGAAGCCCTTTTTTTCTCTTACATGAGAAATATTTTAGCGTTCGATGCAAAAATGGTAGCAATGGGTAGCGTTTCCCCCTTATCAGCAAACGACCTGACGTATGCAATCCAAAAAAAAATACAAAAACAACACAAAAAACAACCGAAAAATAAAGAAAGAACAGCGCAACAAGGCGAGATAACGCCACAATAAAGACAGCAGAACGCGCCGCTGTTGAAAAATCACAGAGGATTCCGATGCAACAGCAACAGCAACAACAAGAAGCAGCAACAGAAGACGATGCATCAAGATAAATGAACGTGCGCCCTGCTTAAATGCACTGAGAAAAAAGTTAGTGAGAGAATGTTAAGTTCAAATAAAGTAAGAGTTTTAACAAGCTCAAATATAAGGTTTGAGATTTCTTCAAATTCAAGTTACAAAAGTTCAAAACTGTTGAAAATTAAACCTGAGTTTTGACTAAACCTTTCTTTCTCTTAGTGTACTTGTGGTTTTACTCATTGTTGTTGTTTTTGAGTATTCACCAAGCAAAAAAAATCAAAGTTATAATAATGCATAAGTAATTTGCAGCCGCAACAGCAAATCAGCAAATCGGCAAATCGAACAAAGCCATCAGCTAAGGAAAACATAAAAAAGAGAGCTAACAGCTCGTGCCAACTTTATAATAAGGCTAAGTATGGCCCTCTACGCTCTTGACAACAGTTAATCAAAGTCGCCCGAAGAAAACGCGATTGCCGGCAAGCGAGCAAGGTAAGCGAGATAGTAGCTTAACTTCTCACTCTTGCAAAGCTTCTTCTTTCGGCAGTTATTTATTAACTGAAAATCATATTATCGGCATATCGCTTACGGCTTTGACTTTAACTTAACTCAATGATGCTGCTGCTGTTTATTCTTTTTTTCGCAGCTGCTTAAACTTGATTACCCTCGAATGAATACTCTATATTGCTGCTAAGCCTACTTAATATAAGATATGCTTATTGTGAACAATTTTATAAGAGTTAGCGATCACTAGAATATGGGTTCTGAGGCACGGTAGAATGGTAGACAAGCGGAATCGATGGCACCTCTGATAATGATTGTTGAAAAATATAAATCGAAATTTACTTAACGACCTTTAAAGTAGATTCAATTAAGATTCAACTCAAAAACACTTTTTTTTCTTATTAAAAACTGTCAAAAACAAGTAAGAAGGCTCTAGTCGAGATATCCCGACTAGACGATACCCTGATCCCTATACTTTCCGCGTACAGTCAGTGCTTGCAAGTATGTGTGTGTGTGTGTACGCGCATACAGCATAGTGCGTACAAAACTTCAATGTCCCATATCTCCGGTGTTTCTTAACCGATTTTAAAAAAAATTTCAAAGATTTTCATTATTCTGTTTTATAATTCAAATGGCATCTCAAAGTTTTCCAAATTCAAGATTTTGTTGTTATCGATTCCATGTGTATATCGGAAACGGGAAGAGTTATCGAAAATCGGAAAGAAACTTGTACTGCCTAGGGATTAGGCGAGCCTAAGTTCCAAATCTGGAGTCTCTAGCTCTTATAGTCTCTGAGATCGACGCGTTCATACATACGGACGGACGGACGGACGGACAGACGGACGGACGGACGGACGGACGGACAGACGGACATGGCTATATCGACTCGACTATTGATGCTGATCAAGAATATATATACTTTATGGGGTCGGAGATGCTTCCTTCTGCCTGTTACATACTTTTGCACAACTTCATTATACCCTTTTTTCCCATTTTTAATGGGATCAGGGTATAAAAAAACCTTGCCCGTTGGCCAGTTCTGTAGCTCAGCTAAGCGACCCCAACTAGTCACACTTGTGTCAATTTGCGCATACTTCCTGGCCTTTTAAGTTGAGCTGCAACCAACACAATGGCTTAGTGCGACCAAGAACGATGCTGAAGAACCTTAAAGATGCAACATACTAACTAAACATAGGGCCAAAGCGAGGGATAAACAATGCCGCGGCATGTTAAGACAAATGCCTTGTAACTCAAGAGGCAGGCCAAGTGCTTAGCCATTGTGAACTAGATTTAGCCAGAGAGAGACAGAGAGCGCGCGAGAGAGAGAGAAAAGATGAAATCAGGAAGTGTATTATATAATTTTATAGATACTAAACTCAACTTTGACACAAATCGACAGAGTGCAGGTCTGTAAACATGACATTTGCTGTACACAACAAAGTCTCCATGCGAGTAGCGAGTAGCGAGGTAAGCTAGGCAGTAGTATGTTGTGGCTAAGTCGAGTCGAGTCGTCGTTTAGGCCAACAGTGAACAGACCGGCAACAGTGCCTGGCAGCATCTTTTAGACGTTGTGCCAGTGTGCGATGCTTATCGCAAAACGTTCAATTATTTTATTTGGTGCAGATGTGGACGTCGATAAAAAGTGCCTGATAGCAAACGGCAGCAGCAGCGGCAGCAGCACCAGAGTTTGGCCAACAATGCAACGGGCCACAATACAAATACGGCCAAAAACGAGTGCCAGCCAGCATGTTTTTTCATCTTCTTCTACTTCTTTTGCCTTTTTTTTTGCCCTACTCTCTTGCTGCTCTTCTACTTTGTATATGAGATTCAATTAAAATCAACTACAACAGCAGGAGAGAGAAAAAAAAAGAAGCTAAACCAAATAATTGACACAAGAAAGCAATGCCGCAAAGCAGCCTCCCCAACACACAAACAAAAAAGCGAAGCAAAATCCATACAACAAACAATACCAAGCCAGAAAAACAAAAACACACACACAACGAAAAAAAATTCAAAATAATGTCATGCTATAAATGTTTTAGTGTTGATGACCGACCACTGGCTCATAAAGTACAACAACAACAACAAAGCGTGTTTTAAGCGCACAAAAACAACAATATGTTAACATTAACCGTTTAGTTTCTTACAAGCATTTGGCTTTAAGTAGTAAATACTAAACTAATTTTAAATGTAGTTGTAAATATTATCAATTTTTAGTCAACGATAAGTTGAAATTTTGTACAGAAAATTAAAAGCAATTAGTTTACAAACAAAATGTTCAATAATACTTAACAATATGTTTCTAAATGCTTGTTGTCATAGAAAAAAAAATATTTTAAGTCAATTTCTAGTAGAGAAACCCAAAGTTAACATTGTTTAGGTTTTTTTTTTTAATAAAAACCTTTCTTGAAATATTTCTCAACAAATTATACGTTTAAAAAGATTCAGTATTAAATGAGTTTATTTAATTGTGGCTAAAATGTATTTAAAATAATATCAGAACTAGAAGTTTCATGAAAAAAATATTTTTTTTCATTAAAAAAACTAATTTTACACTAGAGAAAAACAAAGTTTAATTTTTTTAAATAAAAATCTATCTAGACTTAATGTCGCAAAAATATTTCAAAATTAAACTACTGAAATCCACTCTAAAATAAACACAGAATTTCAATCTATTAAAACTAGAGCAGACCATTTTGAATAGCAAGTTGAATACAAAAATTCTAATTCTTGCCACAAATCCAACAAGCTGGCAAATAGTTTGATAGTTAGTAGTTGCAGTAAATGCATACGCTACAGTGGGCAGCAAAAGTTAGTGCACAGCCCTGCAATTAAAACAAGCCAATGCCCAATGCCCAATGCCAAAAAGCTCCAAAATTCGAAATCAGGCAACGGAAATTGTGGGCAGCGATTGTCGACGTTGCTCTCTCGCTCTAGCAATTTGTTTGCCTATTGTTTGTTGTTGTTATTGCAATTAAAAATTATTGTATTTTTAAGTTAGTGTGGGTAGGGAAGGGGAGGAGAGGGAGGAAGGGAAGGGAGGATGGGTTTGGCCTATTGATCGAATGAGAGAGAGCTGAAAGTTGAGCCAAACGGAAACGGAAAGTGTGCCATTATGCGAGCAAGCCAACGGATGTGGGTATGTGGATGTGAAGTCAATGCAGCTGCTGCTGCTGCTGCAACACAGCAGTGACACAGCAAGAGTGGCAGAAGCAACTGCATCTGCTGCTTGATTTAGTTATCTGCCATTGGCACTGGCTGCAACAAAACCGCACTTTGCGGCAAGAACTTTGCGTCAGTTGAAGTCGACGAATCCACAATAAAATAGACTGACGCCAAAAGACCACATAAAGTTATACACCCCCCTCCATAACCCCCTTTCCTTTTTACAAATTCGAAGTTGCGCAATGGTTTTTCATTTTTGTATTCGCATCTTCCTTTCTTTTTGTTTTTTTTTGTTGTTGTGCTGTTAAAAGTTTTTGACGCGTAACGCCCGCAACGTTTTCTGCGAATCAAATCAAAATCGCAATCAAATGCAAATTGCTATTAGATTAGTTTGTTTGCCGTCAAAAAAAAAGAAAGAAAGATACTGCGGTTCCTCTCTCCCTCCCTCTCTCTCTCTCTCTCGCTTTGTCAGGTGGCATCAACTTCAAATTAGACAGTCGGATACGCCGACAGACAGACAGACATACAGACATACAAACAGATGAGGTGATTTTGTTTTTTGGGGTTTCTGGCAATATGCACGCATCTGTTGTGCAAAGTGACAGATTTTTACCCCAACAAAAAGAATGAAAACCATACTGAAACTGAATTATATTTGCGTTCGTCCTTGCAACGCTTTAAAATCAAGATGGCAACGGTGTTAGTCGAAACTTTAATGCTCTACCAGATCAACTACAACTGTGATGTGTGTTTGAATAGAAGAAATATATTGCAAGCCAGTTTTTGATACATTTTCAGGCACTTTACTTCTCACTTGATAGTGTATTTGTAGTCAGGACCCTTACCTGGTAATGAGAAAAGTAATGGCAAGGGTGTTAGTTGAAGTTTTAATGCTCTAACTGGTAGATAAACCTACAACTTTGATGTGTGATCGAAGAGAAATTCCAACTATTTTCCAAGCTACTTTTTGATACATTTTCATTCAATATACTTTTACTGCCCACCTTCTTGTGTATTTGTAGTCAGAACCCTTGGCTGGTAATAAGAAAAGTGATGGAATATGCGACAGCAGCTGTCGCGATTTCAAACAGCTACCAAATGCCAAAAGGTAACGCACACAAAGAGAAAGAGAGAGAGAGGAGAGAGCTTCTCCCCTTATTCACCAACTGCTACTCTGTCAGTTTGTCAGTCAGTCAGTTTGTCAGTTTGCTGGAGTCATTCATTCACTGTCGTGGCACACATAAATTGAATTTGATGAAATTAGTTTATGTGCGGTGAAGTTTCGCAGCATACTGAGCGATGTTTTATGTTGTCTTAAAATGTTTAGTATGGTTTTGTGCAAAAGAACTCAAGAGAACTGTTAGCTGGGTGCACTCAATAATGGAAAAAAACCCACTCAACTTAGGTTGAGTGCGGATTTGACGATTGTATTAAGTTGTAGCATGCTATTTTCTATAACAAATTGACAAGGGAAAGAAAGAAGACTGTAGACTGCTATCAACGCTAACGATCAGACATTTCAATCATATAGATATCACACAGATCGTAGCTGAACCCTAAGGTTCGGGTTCACCTTTAAACAAATATGTTTGTAGGTCAAAAGTCACTTGCTGCTGTTCTTCTTTGGACAAATTCAACTAACCAAAACATCAAATTAAACAATTTCAATACACATTGAATCTTTGAATATTTCAGCTTAAATGCATCAAAGCCTGAACATTTTTTGATTGAACATCAAAAAAATAAACAAAATTAAGTAGCTCTTTGATAAAAAGGATTTGAGATAAAATTTGTATTGTTTGTGTGATGTGTGTTTGAAGTATTTCGTTTGTGGCCACAGAGTTCAAGCTCAAAGTTGTTAGTCATATTTGTTGTTGCTTGCTTGCACATTTAAGCCACATACATTTGTGCAGAGTGCAGAAAACCAACTGTCAGTTGCCTGTTTATCCGTTTGCCAGATGCCAAATTTTTGCCTCTGTATGTTTGTGCCACATACTTTTTTTTAGCATACTTGGTTGCACAACAAAAAGCGTCTCTCCGTCATTGACATAAATCAAAACAATATGTTTTTTTGTATTGTGCTGGGCAAAGAACAAACCAACGAACCAACGAACCGTATGTGAATTGATCCCCTTTCTTTCCCCCCATACTTTGCTTTCTCTACCCCCAAACACAAGTCAAAACTTTATCTACGACATATTTTTAAAACTTGTTCAAGGTTTTTTTGGTTTGTTGTGACTTTAACTTAATTGATTATTCAGTGCGATAAATATATGTAGATACAATTTTGTGGCACTAACACAACATATTTCTATTCACTAATTGCTGCAACAGAATGTGGCACACATGTCACTTGTCATAAGCAACTACAAACACTTGTTTTTGTTGTCGGCAACTTGAAATTGAAAAACCTTGAACAACAGTTTATATGCACAATTTGCATACCATCAGTTTTGTACACATTATTTTATTTGCATTTTCCTCTTTTTTTCAAGAGTTTTTTTTTGCTTCTCTTTTATTTGTTTATTGTGACATTTAACCTACAAATTTTTTTGTTGCAACAACATTTTGACATTTCCATTGCCAATCTTTTGTTTTGGCTTAAGCAAACTTAAATAATTGCTTAAGCTGCGCACGAAGCGTATTTGATTGTTTTATTAATGACTCTTTGGATGATTATTATAAAAGTAATCAATATTTATTGCGAAATTTTATATACTTGGAATGGAAAATGATTTGCCATGCAAAGTCTTCGCTAACGATATGATTTTATTTGTAACTTCTCTGTTTCCAACCACACAATATCTTCAAAAACTAAAACCTATTTGCTATTTTGATGTATAATCTACAATTTTGTCAAATTTCATTCAAATCCTGTTGGTAGTTTTTGCATAAAAGAATAACAAACATACATACAAAATGTCACACTTGTAATATTTGCAGCATAGTTGAAATTTGTAATAAATACTGCGAGCTTTCATAAATATGGTAACAAGTGTTCGGACAGAACTTGTTACCATATTTATGAAGAGCTGTTGACCCAGCTAGTAGCTACAACAATGCCAACAATGCTATTTGACCTGAAACTCTGCTTTGCAAATTGCTTTCATTCTTTTTTTTTTGTGTGTATTTCACAAGTACGATGCTTTTATTGGACACACACACACACACACACACACACTTCTTGCTTCAATTTATGCAGCTCTCGATGTGCGATGGCAAATTATGTACACTTCATTACATACAGAATACGACGACGACGAAAACGACAACGAGAAGAAAGAAGTAAGAAGAAATAACATACACGCCATATATTTCGCACCCTATAAGCTGCTGCTTCTGCTGTTGCTTGTAGTTGTTATAGAAGTTCTTATATTGGACTTGGGGGTCAGTTTATTGTTTACCTAAAGCTGTAGACGTGCAAATGGATGTTTGCTTCTTGGTGGGGGGGAGGGTGTGTCTAGTAAACTGGACAAATTCGACACAAATGCGAAAATGCGACAAGATTTATGCTAAAGTAATAAATATAAATGTGGTTTTGAGTAGAAAATAGAATTATAGCAATACATGTCGAAAATATACAAATACACACACACACAAAGGTGCGTATACGTAATGTGATGTTGGTGGCAGTAAATCATTGTGGCTGGCCAGCAAGCAATTTATTGTAACGCTTTGCGCCCCCCCGTTACTTGCCCCACCTGCTCTACCTATTTTGGCCATATGTTACACAAGCGTAAATATTAAAATAACTTAAAGAACTGGCAACATACTTTGGGAATGCGAAACTTGCCGGACATTGCCAGCGTTGTGGTGGACATTTAGGCGCCGCAATAAATCAAACACTCACAACACACACACAAAAGGACCAACAGAGCGTATACATAATCTATTTAAAAATTGGCATTTCTTGTTTTTTTTCTATTTGCTTTGGTGGTTTTTTTTTTGTGTGTGTATTCAAATAAAAGTGCAGCGCAACAAAGCTAGCTAACAGCATGCAAAAATATGCATATGCACAGCGAGAAAAAGTGGTTTTGTTGAAGCAAGGAAGAATTGGTTGAGAGTATTATGGGTTATGCCTAACCTTAAGGGTTTGCTATATATTTTTAAAGATGATAGCCAAATTTTGTGCAAGAAATTGATTCAGAAATTTCAGAAAGTATCTGAAAATTTGGAAAAAGTGTTTGAAACTTAAACGAACTTTCTTCAATATTCTTTCATGTTCAAAATTTCTTTTGTGATATCAAAAATATTGCTTTTGTATTTGAATGGAAACTAAACTCTTTCTTTCGAAAGTATCTGAATAAATGGAAAATAAATGTTTGAAACTTGAACAAATTTTCTTTAAAAAAAATCCTTTTTGAAATAATTTAATAATAAAGTGTATATTAATATTATAATATAATATAATAATAATAATATTATAGCTTTTGTATTTTTTAACGTTTAACGTTTTTTTTTTACCAAAACTCTGCAATAAATTTTGCAAGAGTTTTCAAAGTGTTCCTAGAATTCTCACTTTATTTTGTGCATTTCGCAATACGAGTTGGAGAGAGAGAGGAGAGATGGGGAGTGTATTTTGTGCCCGTCCACTTCATTTGGACAATCGAAACGAGGCGAATGGAGCAAAATCGACCACCCCGAAAAAATATGCAAAATTTGCAGCTTTTACCCAAAAATTTATGGTTATTTGTGTTGCACTCTTAATGCTATTGAACTTGCACTTAACAAATGGCATCGAGCAACCAGCTCAGCATCCCCTCACCTCTCTCTCTCTTTCTTTCTTTTTTGCCTTTCTCTCTCTCTTTTCATTGCGAACTCCATTTAGACGATGAAATAAACGTTTGGCATTTCCTTCATCCTTTTGGCTAGCCTTTGTATGTATGTTATTCAAGGTTTTTTTTTTATTTTTTGGCTATCTTTCAAAACATTTGCAGAGTTACATTTTGTGTATTGCATTTCAATATGCGTTTTTGATATGCGTTCGTAAATTGGAAATACTGAAAAATCGAACAATGCACAGCTCATACAGTCAGTATCGGAAAATGCAAAAGTGGAAAGGCACGCGGGGGGTGGGTGGTAGGGTAGGGTG
Source organism: Scaptomyza tumidula (assembly GCA_035044465.1). NCBI lineage: Eukaryota > Metazoa > Arthropoda > Insecta > Diptera > Drosophilidae > Scaptomyza > Scaptomyza tumidula. The sequence continues at coordinate 18,034,745 of JAWNNW010000444.1, forward strand.
TAGGGGTAGGTAAGAACTTCAGTTGCAGTTACACTTACAGTTAGATTCACAAAAGGAAAAAACGTACATACTTAAAAATAGCTTTTAATATTGATAGGTTGGTTGATGATGAAAACTCAAAGCAAAAATGCTGCAGACACAAAAATAAACAAAAATTGATTTGATTGATAAGCAGTTAAAATGGATTCGTGGTTGCATGAACTGTAAATGTATTCAACATATTATAATCACATTAACTTTGAGCTTATTATGATTGATAAGTTTAAGGGTAAAGTATAGGGTTCAGGGTATCTTTTAGTCGGGATGAGAGCCTTCTTTCTTGTTCAATCTACTCTTCATTAACATTCCTCATTACGTATCCTACTTTCGACTAATAAAATATTGCAATCACTTAAAATTCTTTTAGTTTTTGTTTACTTTATTAGTTGTTTAAACAATTTCCGTATTGTTTGTCTGTTTACACAGCAAACAATTCATATTTCCACACTTCAAATATAATTAATACGATTAAAAAAAAATTCGCAGCTATTATTATTTGAACTCATACTTTCAAACATTCATTTTGTTTTCCAGCTGGTTGATCTGGGCGCTAATTAAAATCCATATGCGCCAGCTAACTGACAATAATTAGCACACAAAACGCGTGCAAACACACAACACTAACACACACGCACGCACACAATTAAAAGTGCATAAATATTGCAGGAATGCAAATGTCAGCGCTTCACTCTCTCTCTCTCTCTCTCTCTCTTACACCCTCTCCTGCCCTTTTTTTGAACTCTTGAGCAAAGGTTGCACATTATAAAGTTAACTCGCTCTCCCTCTCTTTTCCCCTTTATTATGCATGTATCTTTTAATGGGCTTTATCCATCATAGATTGGCGAGATATTGACTATCTATATACCCATTGACTTGTTATCAAGCAAAGTTAAAGCTAACTTTTATTTATTAACATTTTGAATAATTTTGACAGGTCAATTTATTTATTACAAGTTTTTCTAAGGCACTGGCTAAGAATGGGGATTTGAATGTGAAAAAATATTATTTTTCCATATCAAAATTGGTTCATAAATATTTAAAGGTCTTTAATTAATACCAAAAATAAATTATACGTACTAGAAAAATGATTTATTCATTATTTCGAACTAAATTTCTTAAAAAAAATACTATTTATTAACATTTTCAATAATTTTAGCGGGGCTATTTATTTGAAACAAATTTTTTTAAGGCTCTGTTTAAGAATGCAAAAGTAAAAGTGAAAAGAAAATATTTTACAATAACAAAATTGGTATCCAAATATTTTCAAGATTTTACTTAATGCCAAAAATAAAATATTCGTATTATATAAATCATTTAAAATAAGGATATGTTGATAAAACGAAAAGTTGATGGCGGAAATAATTTTTTTTTAATCAAGCTTCTTTTTAAAGATTTTATTAATAGCAATTTTCTCAGTTTTCTGTTGTTTTCATATAAATCTTCGAACTTAACTCATATTAAGAACACTAAATACAATTTGCAAGCCTTTAATAAACAAATACTGCTTGTAACAAACCATAATTAAGACAAAATATGAAATCCTCCATTGAAATCTGTACAAATGCAACACACCTGTTTGTCAAGTACTTTTCAACCCCTGTTGGATTAGGGTATATTCCACCACACACAAAAACTAAAAGGCATTTTAATGTCAGCGGGAAACTGAATGCCACGCACACAAAAGCCGTAATGCTAAACACACACACACACACACACATACACACAAAGACTACCTACGCACTGCAAATAAAGTGAAACCATAATTGTTGTACTTGCCAACTCGACTTTGGCTCATTTTTGTTCCACTTCCCCCTTTTGTGGAAAGGGGCTCATTTTGTGTTCACTTGTTGTTGTTGTTGCAGTGTGAAGCTCTGCCTTTGGGGTTATAAAATATGAATAATGTCAGTTGAAAGGGGGAGAGTGTGTGTCTGTGTGTGTTTGTGTGTGTTTGCATTAAGTGTGTTCATGTAATTTGATGTGCGTATTTGCTAAACCCGTTTAATGTTCCCCACCCAACTCGTGCCCTTCCCCCGCCACTCTACGCTCGCACTAATTTGGTTTAATTCACTGTCAGTGGGTGGCATTTTCGCAGCTCAGCAGATTTTGTGGCAAGTAGTAGTTTTGTTTGGGGGCAAGTTTTAGTTTAGTCTTTGAGGTATTATTTTTAATGAAATGATGAGCCTTGACTCTTAACTGCAAATTGGCGTTAGTTCAAGTGACACGAAAGCCACCAAAGAACAACATAAATCTCTCTCACACCTCCTCACTCTCTCTTTCTCTCTCTCTCTCTCTCTCTCTCTACCTCTCTGTCTGTATTTACATTTTCGGGCAGTTAAATGTTGTTTGCGCCGTGAAACACGTGAAACACTAAAAGATGAATTTCAAGAATTAAGAGTTGTTGCTGTTGCTCTGTTTTGTGGCTGATAAAAAGATTTGGTGCCAACGTTTGGTCATTAAAATATAATTGAAGTTTTATAGCTATAGGTGGGTTGTTGTAGAACGTTTTTGAGGCTTAGTTAAGGTTATCAACGTTTTGTACAATTTACGCATTTAATATCATGCATTTGTCATATGTCCAGCACAGATAAAGTCTGCTTAATGTTAATTTTAATTATTTAAATAGCAAAAAAAAAATATGCAAAGAATTTGTGTGATTAATAAAAGTATTTAAATTTTACATTTATTAACAGAATTCTTCTTTTTTTTATTATACCAGCTATTAACTTTTGTTAAATGAGTTTCAATGAATTGAAACAAGAGCTGCATAAAAAAGCCATGAATTTAAATAAAAATCAATGGAATCGATACACAATTACAATTTCACACTCACACACACTCACACGTACGCATGCTTACAACGAACGGCAAATTGTTGAACCTTAATTACTTAATGGCTTAAAAATGAGCTTATTGAAGTTTCTGTCAGTTTAACTTGTACAAGTTCCGCTTCGCTTCAATGACCACAGGCCCCACCGCCCCCCCCCCCCCTCCCCAACTGTCCTGCTTCATAATTTTCTCTCTTGTAAGTAAACGCTGCAACAACAGCAACAGCAGCTGCCAAAAGTGCATGTTGTGAACAGAATTTAATTTTTAATTTACACACTTTTCGACACTTGCAATGCATGGAAATGAAGTGTAGAATATTGTGCAGCGAGTGTATATGCGACTAGCAAATACTCTGTTAAAATAAATGAAGGCCCAAAATATGCTATGAATAATATTTAACATATCCGCTGATAACTTAATATTAATACTAATAACGAAACATTTAATATTTGTTTACTCTTAATCAATCTTAAAAATTTACTTAACTTATTCATCGGTTTTTCATATAAAACTTACTGAAAATATACAATTTTTGTTATAATTAATTAAAATGCTATTCACGCAGACTTTTCATTCATTTTTCACACTTTTCACTATTTTCTGTGTTTCCATTCAAACGATTACAACAAAAGGATTTAAATATGCGAGCCTGAATACGTTGTTGCCTGTATATTTAATACATACACATATATTTATTCACATATAAATATACATATATGTATATGTATACGCAGGCATTCCATGTATGTAATGAAATCCCTTTAAATGTTTATGAAAAATTCATGACGCGTGCAAATGGCGCGAAAACAACTTGTCTACTTGTGTGTGTGTGTGCGTGTGTGTGTGCGTGTGTGTGTGTGTATGGACAACATTGGGCAGCTACTGGCAGCTTATACAACACTGGCAGAGGTTTTTTTGGGGGGTCGTGGGTTGAAAATGATGGCGCCAAGCTTGCCAGACACGCAGCATTGCATGCAAAATATGTTATGAAAAGAATGCAGAAATGTATGAATGCATGTTTGGTGTTGCTGTTGTTGTTGTTGTTGTGCACGTTCTGGCTGCAATAAATGAGCAAGGAAGAGCAGCAGAAAGGTAGAGTCAAGCTCGAGCATCGCACGTGATCACAAAAATGAATCCATTTGTTTGTTTGTTAACTCATTTGACTTCAATTATGCAGCAAACAAAAAAGACACACAGAGAGAAACGTTTATGCCAGCCCTGGCGCGTTAAGCCATCAGGTGTGTGAAGAGCAGGGTGGTTATACGACACAACTTTTCTGACCGCTTCAATACTAATGAGGCTGTCAAGTGGTTGCTTTTTGCATAAAAAACCATCAAAAGTGCAAACGCGCGAGTTTTTTTTTATGTTAATGGACAAAACGCAACACGCAACAACAACACACACACGCACACGCACACACATATGCTGGACACGCACGCACACTTTGAAAGTAAATGAAACTAGGCAGCGCGTCGCGCACAGTTTGTAGTGCAAGTCAATTTTTCGATAATTTGAAAAGTTTATTTAATACAAAACGTGATTCAATTACAAAACTGACCAAAAAATACATAGACAAGCGGTTCGGTCGGGTGGGTGGAAGGTTGCTGTACCTTTTTTTTTGTTGTTGTTGTGCCATGAACTCTGTAACATAATGTGCGTTGTCCTGCCTCGTGTTGCTGTTGTTGTTGTTGTTGAACTGTGTTTGGTAAAAGCCAAAACTAGTTTTTCCTTGTAAAACGCAGCATGTGCGCCTTTTATTTCTCTCATTTTTTTTTTGTTGCTTTTTGTTTGTTGTGTTGTTCGTGACGCTCAATGGCGCTTTGTTAATGTAACGGAAATGTATAGAGAGAGAACTATGTGTGTGTGTGTGTGTGTGTGTTAGGAGGGAGGGGTGTGGAAGGGCAGCAATCAACGGATGTGCCACACGCTGTGATTGTGGTCATCGTCGTTCTTTTATTGAGAGTTGACTTTTTTTTTATATATTTTGGTTTCGTATTCAGCTTCACTAACCACAACACCTGATACAATACACACACACACACACACACAGACAAAAACTTGTTCGTATAAGGTCGCCTTTAATATGTGTGTGTATTTGTGGGCTGGTTTACATAATTGAATATTGATATTTAAATAGAATTATTTTGAACGGTTGGCAGCTTTGGAAGTCTATGAAATGAATAAGCTATACAAGATCGGACACAGCTTAAGGGTTAATATTGAGTAATATGTAAATAAAGCAATATTCGTTGCATATCTATTAATACCCTGTCTTTTTTTAATTAAAGCTTCAAATAGTATGAAAAAATAGTCGTTAAAGATTATATAATATAAAAGCCAGGCTTTATAGGACCAGCCAAGCTTTATGTAAAAATACTAAAAACTATATATTGAAGATTAGTAAAAAACCCTCAATTACTTATTTTTCAAAAGTTTGTATGTGCATCAGCAAAAAAATATTTATGGAAAATCATAAGATAAATACTTAGCCCATAAAAAGCATGCTACACTTTTTGAGCTACAAATAGCTTGATAACCTCTCTCTTTCTCGCTCTCGCTCTCTTGCGGTCTTCTCCTTTCAACTGCTCTACAAAAAACTTGACAATTGAAGAACAGGAGAATAAATCTTTTTATCGATTTGTTGACAATGCAATATATAATAATTTACTTGCATATCAATTCGAGATTACAATACAATATCTATGTTTGTGTGTGTGTGAGTACGTCTGTTTTTTCAAGCAGGTAATTCAAGTGTTGACTAACTTGAGAAAGAGAGCGAAAGCGAGAGCGACAGAGATGGAAGACGGCAATGGCTGTGTGTCTTGAGGTTTTTTGTGTGCTGAGTTGTTCTCAACTTGCCGCATAACCAATGAATTTTTATGCAAATTGCAATCGCCTTGCAGCTGACAACGTGCCACTTTCAACTTCTTTGCGGCAGCTTTCAACCAAAAGTAAAAAAAAGGGACCAGCAGCAGGGGCAGGAATGAACAGGAGACTAGCCAGGAGAAGCCTGAAGCAATGGCCATAAATCTTTGAGCAGCATTCGCAGGTTGTTCGAGTACTTTTTCGTTTGGGGTTGGCGAGGGGGAAGAGAGAACTGTTTGAGTTGTTTACCTTGTTAGCTTTTTAAGTTTATTAGAGAGTGGTGTGGTGTGGAGGGCGGGGAAGGCGGTTGAAAAATACTTGACAATCAGTCGGCATTTGCATAATTTGACAATTGTTTTCGAAATTGCAATAACAATTTTAGCTTAATTGTTTTTTCTGCACAGATACGAAAATATTCGCAGTACTTTAATTTCCATTTCAATTTTATTAGTGTGAATGTGCGCGGGCCAAAAAGTTGTTCCCCGCTTTTGCTTGTTGGCGCGGGGAGGGGTTGAATGCCACACACACAGAAAAGTTTTTCAATTCAATTGTAATATAAATATTTTACAAATAATTGCTGTCATTTCCACCAAAGAAAAAAGTTTCTATTTTAAATCGTTTTTTTTTTTGCCTTTTTCTTTTTTAATAGCCACAATTTGCTGCGTTTAGTTAAGCGCTGGAGCGGGGAGGGGGGGTAGGGTTTCCGCAGCTGCTGCTCAATTAAAATGCATGACTATTGTCAAGGCAAATTACTGAAGGGTGGCTCAATTGCCGGTCAGAGTCAGAGGTTTGGATGCGAGTTTAACTAAAATGACAATGCCAGAACAATAGAAAATGTGTACAGTGGGCTGAGGGGGCTGGGGAGGTTGAGGGTGTGGCTGCTGTGATTGAGATTGAGTCCAATATGTAAGTTTATACAACAAGAAAACTTTTGGCTGTGAGGGCTTTAACTTATCCACTCAGCAGCAGAATGTAAGGGAGATGAAAGAACTTTTGCATAAGAGCAACAGCTGCGCCCAATTCGAATTCATTGGCAGGCGGCACAGTTGCAACTGTCATCAAAGTTTACTGTTTTTTAAACTTGAGTCGAAGATTTAAATAGAGAGGATATGTTATACACTCTTACTGGGCTTTTTACACACAACAGTTGCTAGAATGTTGGTTGAAGAGTATTTATGCCCGTTTGTTGCTCCTATGGAAAATGTGGCTTTATCGACTCGAAAAGTGGCTGTTAATCACTTTTAGTTCCTCATCAATGCCGATTAGCTTTATCTGCTCGATAACTTCTTACCAGATGTGCAGTTACTTCAATTTTTCTGATCGATGGTATACTGAAACTATTACACAGAATGCAAAAAGCAATAAAATTTTCTAGCTTAAAAACTTCTATTTGAAAGTTCAAAAAAGAAATCTTATAAGCATACACAGTAACATAATGCTAAAGTACTTTTTGAGCTAATGCCCTATAGTTAAGAGCACTTAACTCAATCGTTCACCTAGTTTTAAGCGCACAAAAAGACGCCCAAAGTTATGCTACACAACAATAATAAGAACAACAACAACACGAACAACAACTTACTGGCAATGACTTGCAAAATGATTTGCTATTAAAATGTTAACACAAATGCAGTTTACAATTTGAACAAAAATCAAAGTCATGCGACTTGCCATAAGCCATCAATTTGCATAACCACATGCCATGAATTTAACTCGACGCCGACGAGAAGGAGCAAAGGGAAGAGGGGGAAGTGAGAGAGAGCAAACAGCCAGTCGAGTGCAAGTAATTAAAATGCTGCAAAATTATACATTAAATGGCCCAAAACTTGGCAACATCCGACGGCTAGAAACAATGGGCCAAAAAGCAGCTGCCAAACGCGTTGCACCTGGGGCAAGGCCAACGGCAATTTTAGCAACAAGAGCAACAACAACAATTGGCTGCCAGGAAGACAGCGTCGAGTGCTTGGCCGGGCTTGGCTAACCAAGCCAACGAGCAACTTCCTGTTTTACAGTTTTAAGCTCCCGGTACAAACAACACACAACACACACACTAATAGACGCACACTCATATGTGCTTGAATATGCATGTTTATGCATAAGCATGTCAGAGATGCAACTTTTTAAACATATCGAAATGGTTGTCAAACAGAAAAGTACCAAAAAATATGATAGAATAACTAAAAGTGGAGACTTTAGTAAGAGAGAGAGTGAGAGGGACAGAAGAACGGAACAAAGTACTTAGGGTAATGAGTTGCGGAGAAGGGAGAAGCTAACGAAAAGATTGAGAGAGGTTAATCGAGTGAGATAAAGATATAGAAATGTGAAATCGGACGTGACCCAATGACAGTTCTTAAGGGTTAAATTAAACAACCCAAAACTGAAAACTATACATTTATTATTAAAAGATATTCGCTTAAACAACGAATAGATTTTTTATCTCTTGCTAAATCTTTGTCGCTACCCGATTTTAGACAACTTGTTTATTAAGTCACGCACGCATCTCTAATAAGCATGCACACACACACTCTCTTATTCACGTAGGTTGCATAAATTTTGCGCAATGCGCTTCGTGCTGCCAAAGTCGGGAAGTGTAAAGCATTTGGGTAAACGTTACGTTACGTTACGTTACGTTATGTTACATTCGAAACGGTTAGTGGTTTGCCAGGAACTGGGCAAAAACCGGCAAAACGAGATGCCACAAAATAAGGTTTTTGGGTTAAACGGCAAGTTTTTTGTTGACATTCACAAAAAAAAAAAACAAAATTTGCATATTCAAAACGGCAAAGCCCTCCTCCTTTTGGCTCTGCCTGTCTTATTTGTGATGTGCGGAAATGCATTTGCCAGCGCTTCAACACAGACATATGTCTATTGCTGTGTGTGTGTGTGTAAGTGTTAGCTAACTGCTTTTAAATTTGTTTTAATTAAGGCAGTTGTGTAATTGCATTTTGTTTCTCTCTCGCCTCGTTGCAGTGCATCCTTATTAAATATTCAGCATGGACGCGAATTATGCGCTGAACCTAAAAGTATGCAGCACATATTTTTACAGGTGAACAACAGACAGTAAAAGAGAAATAATAATAAAAGTCTTGAGTCGCTTTTGGTCACTTTTGCAGCTAAACATCGAAAGGAAAATTGCAAAAATGCCTTTGCACTAACCGCCTGACGCCCCCACCTACAATAAACAGCTGTTTCCGCTAAGTGTACTGTGCGGAAATGACAATGGCCTGTGTGTGTGTGTGTGTGTCGTTGTTTCCTTTCGCCAGCTCAACGGGACAACTTTGTTGTAAGCTGTTTGGTGGCATAATCAGGACAAGGCGCTGCTGTTGAGTGGAAGGACATTGGTATTTCAGCACCACTGCAGCTGTCCTGGCTGCAAAGTGGTGTCAAATGTCAAAAGCAGACATCGGAATTTGCCAAGTAGATGTTTTTCCCTACCTTTGAAAAACTCAACTTCGTCTTCTACAGACAAGTTTCAATTGCAATAAAAATAATATACGAAACTATTATAGAAATAAACAAAAAAGAGCAAAAATATATTTATAAGTAAATCTTTGGGTATATCTATGCCACCGTACACCTGTTTATAATGTAAACATCTAAATATAGAAACGAAATTCGAAACAAAATGCATTTAAGTCTTTTCAAAGTTGAAGTTTGTTTAGATTATGTGAGTTAGCTTATTCAATAATTACTCGTCGATCAAAACGCAACAATTATTCAACATTTACAGCAGCAAGCGGCAACATCAACAAGTTGCCCCAGTTTGATTTTTGTGTGTGGCACCCTAAGACCTTGCCACACTAAAAGCCGGCCGTCTAAATATATAACAACAAAAGTTTCTTTTCGTAAATAAACACACACAAAAGTATCGAAATCAAAGAAACTCGCGCGCGCTTTTAACAATTTCGAAACTTAACGAAGAACTTTTGCATTGCGTTTCGTTCTAAGTTTTCGAAAATAGCATTTAGAATATTGAAGGCATTAGCTTAAAGACATTCTGTGTGTGTTTGTCAGTCTTTAAAACAAACGCGACGCGATGCGACGCTGCCGACGACGACCAGCGAACGATCCAAACTATATAAAAATAAATCGCATCTAAGAAAAAATAAATAAATAAAACAGCAAGCGGTGCCAAAAATTTCAAAATTAGAGTCCGGTATATCGCGTGTGTGTTTGTGTGTGTGTGTTGTTGTCTTGTAAATAAATGAGACAAAATTTGCATGTGAAAATATAGTAAATATATATAATATAAATATAAAAGTTTACAATTATGTCCGCAATCAGCGCTAGGCGCAATGGAAGCATCCAAATGGAGGATATGCAAAAGGCAGGCTGGAAGATCAATGAGGATGAGAAGGGTAAGGCGAAAAGAAATGTCAACAAGTGGAACTAACTAGCTCGCTCTCTCTCTTTCTCTCTTTAGCCTGCTATATAGATATAGATGAGAATGATGAAGAGTCAAATGATACACTAGATCAATCGCAACGCGTTTATTCACGTTGGTCGGAGCTACCCGATCTGGTTTTGGAGGATATATTTACATATCTAACACCCAAGGAACGTTATTATGCAAGTTTGGTAAGTTTAATACTTTATAGAGTATATATATTTAACATGATCTTCATTTAAAGGTCTGCCGGCAATGGTATAGTGCATTCTATTTGCCAACCGTTTGGAATAATTTTGTGGTCGATGATCGAACATTGACGCGTCAGAAGTATAACTATTACTCGGGCTGGCAGTATTGTTTGGATCATATGCGTACACAGAACTGTTTGGGACGCATCGGTAAATATCTGAGAGGCATTGAATTTCGACCCTGGCATAGCTTCAATAACATTTATCAGTTTATGACGATTTTGTCGTGGAGCATTGATAAGGTAAGTCAAAGGAAACGTAAGTTTTTAATTCGAAAAGAATCTTTATCACAACTTATTCACTTTCTATATGTCTTAGGGTTTGGAACAGAATCCACAGCGTGAATTGATTGGCATGGGTCAACGCATACGTTCGTTGGTCTATCATTTTCCATGCAACATGTCGCATCGCAATGATCCGGAAGGCATTAAGCTCTTTGGCACTGGCGGACAATTACTTAAAGTACTCAAAGAGCTGCTGCTACGTTTAACCGATTTGCATACACTGAAATTGATTGATTTTGTACTCGAACGCTTTGAGGCGAATCATTTGTTGGATGAAGTTGTTTGCACCTGTTGCACCAAGATGCGTGTCCTCAATCTGGTCAATGTGACCACAACACATTGTCCCATTATGCATGTGGGTTTGTTTCTTAATCTGCAGGTGAGATTCGATTTGAATTTGAAATTCAACTGAAACTAATCACACTTCCTTCATCATCAACAGGAGCTGACTATATCGCCACAGAACATTGATGATGATGTTGTATCCTTGTTGGCGGATACAAAACTAAGACATTTGCATTTGATGCAGAACTGTTATACACCACATCATTTTAGCATTAGTGCTTGTGGCGTTAAGGCCTGGCGCAATCTCAAGGCAACAAATCCAAGGCTCAGAGTTCATCTACGTCTGGAGAATCTGGTTGGTGGTGAGGTCGTTTTGCAGCCAGAGGCACCCGTGCATAGCATCACCTATTGGGCACCACAGGCACGCATTCAAACGGATCTTCTGTTGCGCATGTTGGATCATTACAAGAACACGTTGGCCATCTATGGCCATGAGTTGTTGCCACGTTTCAGTAGCCCCAAATCATTTGACAGTCGCATTGATAGTCTGCTGTTGATGATGTGTAGACAATGCTTTAATCTCGATACACTGGTAACAATAACCATATCAATGAATAGTTTATTGTATTAACACATTTACAATCTTACAGATCATACGTGAAAAGGTATCCACATCGACGTTGTTGTTGGTTGCACGCACCGCAAAGAATCTGCAAAAGTTGCACGTGCGACGCTTCGCTGTCATCTTGAGATGCGACTGGCCCAGGCATCCGGAATGGAGTGATGAGTTCCATTTGTGGCTTAAACGCAATTCACGCTCGTACGAAGCTGTTGAGCGTGAAATCTCACAGATACTCGGCTATAAATGGAATTTGCTCAGCGATCGCGAATATAAGCAGCTGACAATCAATCTAAAGACGGCTGCGTGAAATGCCACGCCCACTTTGCCCAACTGCGACTGTGCGACTTGTGATAAAACGGTGTAGAGCTTTATAAGTTGTTGACCATTTGCTATGCCAAAATAAAGCATAATATTTGTTAAAGAAATTATTGATTGGGGAATAACATTATTGAAACTAACTGCTAATTTTTTTTTGCACTTCGTAAGACTTATAAAAAGAGCTCTAAACTTTAAGTAATGCTCAGTTTGTCTATTACTCGCGAGCAATAATGAAGCTGTTGTTAGCTGTTTTTGCACTTCTGGCCCTTTTAATGGGTCAACTTGAAGCTGCTCCATATATCAGCGATGGATTGCCGCTGCCTGTTGTTGTTTCGTCGCCTTTTTATGGATCTTCACCGACTTATTATCATCATCATCATCATGATCATTACTATTCGTCGCCGTATAGCAGCATTCATCATGTCTCGCCCTATATCAGCTTTAACCCCTATAGCAGACATCATTCCTATAGCAGCCATTATCCCTTTGGCAGCTATCGTCATTTTTCGCCGTATAGAAGCTATCATGATTTTTCGCCATACAGCAGCTATTGTGATGACGATCATGATTATCCGGAGATTTTTTACTAAAACGTTTGAAGACAAGTGTCAATCTAGTCAAGAAATAAAATATGACAAATTTGTATTAAATAAATATTTTAAAAATCATAAATTGAGTTTAATATTCACGAGTTCACTACTTATTTACATTAAACAGGTTTGCTTACAGTAACTTCGAAACTTGGCTAAGCTTTTGGCCATTAATAACGTTCTACTACCTTTTTAGTACAGCAGCGGGTTAGCCAAGTCTTCAAGCTAAGCTTTTTAGTACCAGTACGTAAAGTTCATGCAAAGTCTTGCGCACGTCCACGACCTTGAAAAGGCGGCAACAACAAGAGCCGCGTTGGACAAACAAGAACAACAACAACAAGCGGCAAATCAATGCAGACGCCTGCAGAGTGCATAAACGCAGCAGTATTCAATGTCAGTGTCAAAAAAGAGCTTTCACTTTCGTGAGTATACATATTTATTTGTTGCATACTTGTAGGTAGCATATGCATTACGTATACGACCTCAAACAATTTGCAAATAAATTAAAAATACAAAATATAAAAATAAAATTTTATCAAAAATATACTAAATATATGCTACCAACAATAAGAGCAAACTGCAAAGTGAATTTGCTCGCGAGCATATTGAAATGCTAATGAGAAAATTGTATTTCATTGGCAAGAAGAATCTGTGCGAGCAACAGTTGCTGTTTGTTTTGAGTGGGGCAAGCAGTTTAGTGGGTGACAGTGAAGGCGCCGCATGCCAAATTGTGATCATGACCGCGTAAAGAAATCAACCAAAATACAGCTGACTATATATATACAATATATATAGTTTGGTAGATATAAATGCGAGACAGGCCAAACATAAAACCAAAACAAAGAAACTATCAAAATACATTTGTGGTATCAATTGAGTAAATGCGCATTAATTGTATAACTCGACCGCATCGAAATGAATAAAACCATATTGCACTGGAGCTACCTAAATTTTAAGGACGTGCCCATGGACCTTTTTCTCTACGAGGACCTGGAGGAGGTATATCTTAAAGAGAACTACATATCCGTCATACCCCAATGGCTGCTCAACATTACCACACTCAAGTTCATTCATCTGGCTGGCAATAATCTCACCGAACTACCCATGGACATATATCTACTGGAGAACCTGGAGTTTCTTGATGTATCCAACAATGAATTGATCGAGTTGCCCAAAACAATAGGACTTCTGCTCTGTCTACAACAGCTGAATGTGAGTGGTAATCACCTGAGTGAGCTACCTTTGGGTAAGTGACCTACTTTGTGTCCCAAATCTCGCAGTGATATCTACTACTTCTTCCCTTTAGAGCTGAGCAGCTTGCGCAACTTGGAGAATCTTAACATTGCCAAAAATCAATTCCGTCGTCTGCCACTGCAGCTAAGCGAATGCGTTCGCCTCAATGAACTCAATGTGAGCGATAATGAGGGATTGCTGCATATACCAGAGCGTATCTCTAACTTACCCATGCTACAATCTCTCGCCGCAGATCGTGAGTGGACCAGAGAATGAGCGAGATGAAAGAGAGTAACTTATCTATCTATTGCAGGTTGTTCTCTTGTTTATCTACCAGCTGCACTCTCCAAGTTCATGAACCAAGTGCGCATCTTTCACAATACCTCGGTCAACTATATACCCATGGTCTATGAGCGTTTCTATCAGAATTTCTATGACAACAGGCAAAAGTTGACGCCAATGTGAGTGGAGAATGAATGGAAATTGTTTCGCATTTAATATGTCAAAATGATCTCTCTATTATTTCTACCAATCACAGTTCCATTCCCAAGAAGGGTTTGTTTTGGGTTCGAGAACTGGAGACCAAACAGCGTCTTCTGCTACCCGTCGGTACACGTAAAGTATTCGAAGTTCCTTCGGCAGAGAATCAAGTTTCCCTATACGATGATTGTTTGCATGCGATACAATCGATTAATCGGCATCTGCCTGTCTATGAGAATGCTGCACTGCATCGTTTGTTACCCGAGCCCTATATGAGTTCTCACATTAACAATGGACCCATTGCTCGTTGCACAACCACCAACTGTTCCAGTTGCCTCTATACAACCTACTACTTTATGGTCGTCAAGCGGTAAGTCTTTCCTATTGGTAATATTGGTAACTTAACCAGCTAATCCATTCTTTCTCCTTTCTTTACAGCCGCGGCAGTGCTTCCAAACAACTTTTCACTTGCAACTTTTGTACACAGCTTTGTGCATTACAATGGCTTTCGGCTAACTCAAAAAAATATTATCAGCTCAATTGGAAAGTTTCCGATGACGACGATAATGACAATGAAGATGCTGAGGGTGTGGGTGTGGGTGTTGCTAACAATGGTTAAGACATAAAGTTAATTGTTAAGTTTAATAGTTTTAGAAATATTGTTCAAATGCTTAAATGTTATTGAAATGCTTCAAGCTTTTTGTGTCTATCTTAAAATGTATCCCAATAGCTAATGGCAAACCGAGGCCAGTCTATCTACGGGATGTACTTTCAACAATCTCAATGGTTAAGTTTAAGACATAATAAATATGAATATGTAACAAAACAGCCCGAAGTTTATTTAAGGTCCACCCTAAAAGCTACAACTTTCAAAACTCCCCTTGACTACCACCGTTAACGGCAACCAGTTGCTGCCACTTGCTGTTGCTACCATGGAGAAAGTTTGGCATTGCCATAGTGCTGTTTGTTCCATTTATCGAACAGTGAAAAAATGTCGAAACATTAGCAGAGAAATTCTAAAGCGACTGCAACTACAATTTTCCAATTAGCAGGTGGAACAAATTATTTCCCTTTAAAATGTTGCGTCTGCCGGGAATGCCTCTACTTCCAGGTACACAGTTCTATGATGTGAGTAAAATTAAAACATTTTTAGTGCTGAATTGAGAAATCTTTAAATCTTCTTGAACAGTACAGCAAACGTCGTCACCCGAGAAAACAAACCCTAATGCACTACCAGGGCATACATATGCTTTCGGATAGACGCGAACCGGAGTTGGTAGAGCCCAATGGACCGCTAGTGGATCCGAAGTGTCCGCCCGTGCCTGCCGAGTTGGGTGCTCTATGGGCACCCAAGATGACAATAAAGCTACCACCTTGGCTGGCGTACGATAAGCAGGTGCTCTGCTTCAATGCGTACTTCAAGGAACCGTTGACTGAGATCTATCATGCACCGTATCAGGTGCGCAAGGTGAAGATATATTTCTATCTGGAGGATGGCACCATGCAAATTACGGAGCCCAAGGTGGAGAACTCGGGCATACCACAAGGTTGCCTTGTGCATCGTCAACGTATACCAAAAGCACCGC
Source organism: Scaptomyza tumidula (assembly GCA_035044465.1). Lineage (NCBI taxonomy): Eukaryota > Metazoa > Arthropoda > Insecta > Diptera > Drosophilidae > Scaptomyza > Scaptomyza tumidula. The sequence continues at coordinate 18,050,508 of JAWNNW010000444.1, forward strand.
CCAATGAACGGGATTTCATTTCCGTGTTCGATTTGAATGTGGACACCAATGTGCAGATCTTTGATAGGGATTATCATATCAGCGGATGCGACATCTTTACTAGGCAATTTCTCAATCGCGCAGGAATTTCAGTGCCCGTTTCACTAATGGAACCCAAGTAGCTATCGCACAGGAATTTCAACACAAGCAGCTTAATCAATAATCTCACTCTCTCATTTCTTCAGTGATCCCACTACAGAGATACGCAAGCGTGCCGCTAACAAGCAAACATCTCGCCCGGATACAGCTGCCTTGCCCAAGCGACACTCCTTTGCCCAGTTTCTGGAGTTTGACAGACGTGTGCTCAAGTTCCAGGGCTATTGGAATGACTGCTCGGAACATGGTGATGTCCGTCGACTGGATATATGCTATTATCTAGCCGATGATACCATCGACATTAAGGAGAAGTTTCCGCGCAATTCGGGTCGCGAGGGTCCCAGCACATTTCTTAAGCGCGCCAAGCTACCCAAGGAGTTTACGGGCTTAGCTCTACCGGGTCAACAAACATCCGTTACACTACTCAATGTCTTGGGCACCAGTATGCGTGATGTGCGCTATGTGGCTGATCCTTTAAATACAGGTCAGAAGGAGGTTCATTACTATACCGATCAGGATTTACAAATTGGTGCGGTGCTGAATGTCTTTGGTCGAGATGTGGTTCTGACCAGCTGCGATCAGTTTACCCAACACTATTACAGAGAAAAGGTGAGTTTAAAGAAGAAATATTCTTTCAACTTACTCTTACTTGAATTTTAGTACGGCATCCAAAACTTTACACCGCAAGCGTTGCCGGAACGCAGCGACGAGCGTCCCTACAATCAGGGTCAGGTACGTCGTCTGCCACCCTACAACGGCTGGGGCAGCTACGAAGACTCCGAGGGCAATTGCATTACAGTGGAGCCCAAAGCACCGCAGGCAGACTTCAAGAAGATGATGAAGTACGATGGCTGCATACTGCGCTTTGGGGCTAAGCTCATATCCATCATCAAGGAGAACTGCGAACGTAGTTTTGTGATCAGTTATTTTCTAGCTGATGACACGGTTCAGATTTACGAGGTGGCGCGTCGCAATTCGGGCTTTATGGGCGGCGAGTTTTTGAAAAGAGCTCGTGTTGCGCTGCCAGGACAGGAGATATTTAGCTCGGCAAGACCGGAATATTATCGTGCCAATGATTTCTATATAGGCTCACGTTTAAGTCTCAAGGATCACATCTTTCACATCATTTCGGCTGATGAGTTCACACTTCTCTATATGGAACAGCATCCCAATAAGGTAAGCACATTTATTTTGCTTGCAGCTTTCTTCATTCACTTCCTCTGATTGTTTTCTTTTAGTTTCCTGTGGCAGACATACGCTCGATCATGCAAAAGATTCGCGATGCAGTACGTCCTCAGTACAAGCAATTTGTGCTCAGCTGCAAGCCGCATGCTGATTTAGGCGAGGGTACAACCATTAGCTATGAGACACTACGGACCACACTGCTCGCCTATCTGACCAAGGATGCTTTACAGAATCACGAGATTGTCACAGTTTGTCGGTTTTTCTCAGCGGAACAGATGCCGCCACCAAGCTGCGATCGGAATCATGTTCGCGCTGCTGCTCAACTGGAACTGAAACGTGCTTTGTGGAACAATGTGGATGAACTTGTGGAGCACTTGAGTCACATTAATCCCACATGCAAGCCGTTTATCAAAGAATCCCAAGTCAGATCAACATTGCGTGGCTGTCGACTGCCTTTCAGTCTGGAGCTGGTGGAGGATATATTGCAGGTGCTGCAGCGGAATCCGCAGGGTGAGATTGAGGTGCGTGATGTGCTCGGATTCTTCAACATGAGTGCGGATCAGGTGCCAGATATAGCGCCACTGAACATTGCCTTTGAGCTGTGTCCCAAGCTGCCTTTTCTGCACAAAGGTCGTCTGGTGGATTTCAATTGGTTTCTGCACTACTTGGGATTGGAGGAGGAGCTGGTGCGCGCCAATCGTTAACCTTTTGGGGTTTTAACAAACATTTCTTGACTCTTGATGAGTTTATAAATAACTAAAGTTTTCTAATAAATCAAATCGCTTTTTAAATTCTACAATCGTTGGCTTTTATATTATATAAAAAATCTTGCATAATCTTGCTTGTGTGTATATACAACAGAAAATATCGTGACAAATGCATTTGGAAAATTCTTTTAGGAATGCGCGGAACTGTGTGCTTAAAAACTAATTGTAAACTTTGCTGCTTATATCAAAAAAAACGTTAGACCGATTCAGACACAGACATAGACACAGACAAAAATACAAACACAAAACATACATAGTATTACAGTTTGGATTCGGTGAGCCAATTAAACGATTGTGGTTTCCGATCTGACGATGGGCTTATGGCCACATTTATGATTGTGGGTCGATCCGTTAGCTGATTGGCCGCTTTAACGGCCGATTGCAATTGCTCGATATCGGTGCAGAAATAGCCTTGCATGCCAAACATTTTCATCATCTCCTCGTAGCGCACCTGTACGCCCAATGCTGATGGTGGTGTGCTATACAAACGAAAAGTATTTAAACATGATAAGATTAGTTAGGTTGAGTTGAGTAAAGTTTATGTTGATAAGATTTGAATGCCCCTTACATTTGCGTAAGATCGCCTTCACTGCGTATGGCCTCGAAGGTGTCCTTATCGAAACCGCCATAGATGCCATTGTTATTCACAATAACAATTGTGATTGGCAGCTTGTATCGCACCATTGTCTCAATCTCCATGCCCGAGAAACCAAATGCACTATCGCCTTCCACGCACAGCACACGCTTACCGGGCGCATAGTCGCGACAATAGAGAGCAGCGGCCACAGCGAATCCGGGACCAACACCCATCGTACCAAAGGTGCCGGCATCGAGACGATGACGCGGTTGCTCATTGAGCAGCATCGAACGGCCAATGTCCATGGTATTGGCGCCCTCACTGCAAATGATTGTATCTTTTGGCAGCAGTTCGCGCAGATGATGGAAGACCGCATAGTAGTTGAGCGGTGTTGATATATTTTGGGACATCTGGGCAACAGTGTCACGATTATGTTTGCACTTGGCTGCCAGCTGTTTCCACCATGCCTGCTCATAGCCAAATCGGAAGTTAACGGCATTCATCTGCTCGAACAGCTGCTCGGCGAAAGGACGTATATCGGATTGGATGGCCACAGATGAGACAACGGAGTTGTGTAGCTCCTCGGGACAAATGTCAACCTGTATAAATTTAACATCCTTGTCGTAACGTGGCGAGCGTCCAAAGTGCAAAATCCAATTGAGGCGAGCGCCGAGCAGCAACACAACATCAGCCTGCTGCAGGGCCAGTGTCCGTGCTGAGGAAACACATTGAGCAGCCGTATCGGAGACGACACCCTTGCCCATGGGTGTTGGCAAGAAGGGCAGATTGGTGTTCTCAATGAAATGACGCAGTGTATTCTCTGCATGAGCATAGGCAGCACCCTTGCCAATAATCACCAGTGGACGCTTGGCCTGGCGCAAAAGTTGAGCGGCACGAATGACATCATCATGTGGCGGATACGCCAGCGGAGCAACAGGATGTGCGAGAGCTTTGTAGATGCGCGACTCCTCAGCCTTAGATTGCAAAATGTTGCCGGGGAAATCCAAATAGGCAACACCAGGACGACCATAAGTCGCATACCGCACAGCCTTCTCAACGTGCAATGGAATTAGTGCAGCTGTTGGTGGACGTGCTGCATATTTGCAATACGGACGCGAGAGCTCCACCTGCGGGCACTCCTGGAAGCCACCAATACCTTCATGGTCCTGATTTGTTGCGCCACCAATGACAATCAATGGCCAGCAATTGACCTGAGCATTCGCCATGCCACCTAGAATATTGATGACAATCAAATATATAGGGTTAGGATCATATTTATTGACCACACACCCGTTACATGCAGCAAACCAGGTCCAGAAACAACCAAACAGACTCCAGGCTTCCCCGTTAGATAGCCAATAGCTTGAGCGGCATAGCAGGCGGCCTGCTCATTTCTCATGCCAACATACTTTAAGCCAGCAGCCTGAAAGGCCATCGACAGCTCAATAACGGGAATTCCAATTATGCCGAAAACATATTCCACGCCCTGAAACAAACCAGAATAATTATGATGATTTTATTTGCATTAAATTATAATTTTATATTCATTTCCACTTTTCGGCAATACTTATGTGTATGTAAAAGTTTAAAGTTCAGTTGGGGCAATTATAATTATTTCGGACCCCTGCGAGTCTGCTTATTGATTTTAATCAGTTAGCTTAACTCAAGTGATTTACATTTTAATTCGTGTTGGACCCATTGTGATTATAAAACCTTTGAAAGATTATGGCTTGTGTGCCTCGTATCAAGATCTGTCCGTATCTTTATCGCCATGTTTAGCCACCGGCTGGCAACAACAACAACAGTCACAACTTAAACGGGCAATAACATTCATTGGCCACTTTCTGAGTGCTTTTTGAACTTTGCACAACAACAAAAAGTTGGTAGAGATAAGCAAAGCGGCCCTGGGTTCCGTTAAATCTACAGTTAAGCGCACTTTGTATTATTCTTTACACGCATGTTTGTGTGCAAAAAAGAAAAGAACTGCACATAATAAGCGACGCAAAGGTAGACACAAAGAGACGGACGGACAATGGCATTCGATTAGCTTACCTGTTGCTTCAGCGATTCCGCAATAATTTGCACAGCTTCGACTTCAGTCATTTTGACGTTGTGTATTGTTCTAAATGTATAAAGTAATGTACGCTGCCGCGTTTATACTACGCTTATAAATATAAATAAAGTTTACTCACTGAAGCAGAGTTGCCTTGCGCCTATTCACACACATGCACTAACATACGTGTGTGTGTTTAGCAGACAAGAGTTTGCGATCTGTTGTGAACAGCTGTTAATTAACAGAAAGCGGTTAGTGTTATACTCAAAATGGATATGTTATTGAGAAATAGTGTGACCTGTTTTAAAAACCGCACTTTGTGCTGTTGTTATACGATAGTTGAGCGCGGCAAATTTAAAATTTAATTTGGGAAAAAAGATTATATTTTCCAAATAACAAAATTTATTAAATAGATTGTTAATAACAACTTAGAGCAATTAATATAAATTTAAAAAAAAAACACATATTTATTTATAAGCTGTATACAAATTTAAAAACAATTTTTTAATATGATGTAAGCATCTAGATTCGACTTTAAATGACTTGTACAAACGTTTGCAATTTCAGTTTCAAGTATTTTACAAATATTTGGAAACATTTTTTGCACAACGATCGTTCGTTCGTTTTCCTACTCAAAATCATATTTTTAGAAAGCGTTATGAGACATCGTTGCTTCATAGGCTGAAGGCCGTGATGTTTTTTTCGTTTGTCAACAACGCCAAAAAAAAAAAACAAGGTTTGCAGTTCTGCATTTTTATTAACACTTAACTAATTACTGTGTCAATTTTGGGTTTTTTGCTTGAATGCGCAAAAAATTAACGTCTGCAGAGACCGCAACAAGTCTCAAAAAAAAAAACTCAAAACTAAGGCCGTTGACAATTTGATTGACTTTTTATGGGTCTATGTAACAAAGACCGGTTTAAACTGTCAGAGACAAGATTCCAAAAGCGATCTTATCTGAACTTGCAAGAGTTCTCCAAAATAATCAAGACCGGAGTTTATTTTTTTTTCTATCTTAATATAGAGAGGTAAGTTCCTTATATATTTATTCAAACAAAATGAAAAATTAACATTTACAAGTATCTAAAACAATATCATTTGCAAAAAATAAATACACAGCATTAACTTTAATAGGACTCGTTATCAATGCAATACCCCCTCTAACCTTTGCCAAAAGGGGCTGCATTAATATACATTTATATACTAACAACATCACAGCAAATACAAATTACAACTTTGTATTGACAACATCATCCTTTGGCTCCTTTGTGGGCACCTCATTCCATTTCTGTATCTTGCCCGAACCAAAGACCCAGAAAAATATTGCTGGCAATATGTAAGCAGTGGCACCAATCACAAATATCCAGAACCATTCATCGATTGTGTTCTAATTGTTACGGAAATATATATATAGTTGGGTAATGAATAAGTTGGGTTTTTGTTAAAACGCACCTTTTCCTTGGTAAATGCGGCCACAATGAGAGGTGAAAAGATGCCTGGCGTTGTGCCCAGACAATTGATAATGCCATACATGGTGCCCGCAAAGTTTGGTGCCAGATCCTGTGAGTTGGCCAAATTTGTCGAGGTAGCAGCACCGTTGAAACCCAACGATATGGTCATTATGGCCACACACACATAAGGATCGCGTCCAAAATAGGCCAAGACAATGAGCATAAGGCCAGGCACGATGTGAGCTATAAGGATATTAACAAAGTTCATATAGCGTTCAGTTGGAAGTTAAGATTTGTTTTTACTTACAAGGTATGCAAAAGAATTTGCGTGTAAATGTTATTGTCCACCAGCCCTTGCGACGAATCCAATCCGCAACAGAGCCAAAACCAAAGGCGGCCAATAGACGGGCAATGTGTGGCAAACTGGAAAGGAAGCCAGCCGAAGAGAGATTGAAGCCAAGCACCTCGCTCAAGAACTTGGGTGTGGCCGTTATAAGGAAGAACAAACCCCACATACTACCATAATGCAACAAAGTCAAAGCCCAGAAAGGCATCGAAACAATGAGCTGTCTGTATGGAGGCCATTTCTACAGAGAAACACACAAAAGTAATAATCAAATCAATGTTATCGGTAAATGTTCGCTCTTCAAACTTACAGATTTCTTGCTTAGAGTGCTGCCCAAACTATTCTCAATGTATTCCCGTTCCTTGAGGCTAATGGAGCTATGTTGCGCTGGCGTATCCGTAACCAGATAGAACCATAGGCCTACTACAATCACCACAAAAATGGCTATTATATAGAAGGCCCATACCCAGCCCATGCTCTCGATGATGACGCCACAAAGTGGCCAAGTGACCACAGTGCCAAATGTGCCGCCCATCAATGAGGCAACAAATTTGCCCTTCTCATCCGGTGGTGACCATTTTGAGACCAAGTTATGACAACACGGGTACACGACACCCGAGACGAGACCAATGAGAAAGCGTACAGCAAACACAGCATATTTATCCCAGGCAGCAGCTGCTGGTGTCAAAGCCGTTAAAACCGCGCCCAGCAGGCAACTGTAACCTGCCACATTGCGTCCACCCAGCAGCTCGGCGAGAGTGCCGCCCGGCAGCGATGTTATCATGTAACCATAAAAATAGCCACCCAACAGCAATGCCTGATCCTGCTGTGACCAATCGTAACGTGTGCCAAACTACAAAGCAAAGAAGATTTGTCGTTGACCAATTTAGCTTTTGACAGCTTGCGCATACTCACATCATCCTGTTCAACGAGTGTTCCATTCTCATCGCGTTCCTGTACCATGGCAATAATGTTAATGGACAAATTGACGCGCATCATATAATTGATAAGGCACATCATAAACAACATGATGGCCACAATAACGCGCTTTGGCACATAAACTGCAAAAAACAAAAAACAATAAAGTTATTAGTAATTATGAATTATTATTTATTTTGCTTTAATGTATTTATAGATTTCTATTTAATTTTTTGCGGTTTTTTGTCACTTAGCGCAATTAGCGGCACAAATCTTAGATCTGTCAAATATTTAACACAACTCTTCGCGACTAGCATTGGGGTATTTTTGGGGGTCCGGGGCTCGTCAACTGTCAATCGTCAGGTGTTTAATGAACGGCGCATGCGCAGCATTCAATATTTACTCAATTCATTTTTCGGGGATTTCATTTTGCTGACGAAACGAAAATCGCGAATCACGTGAAACTTATTAACGCATATTGTTAAATACATAAAACTAAAGAAATATATACTTACAGCAGGGTATAACAGCCATATTGGCAGCTTTTTATTGTCTTTCTTGTGCCGCTCGTCAATGACAACTGAAATATTTTTAAAAGTAAAAACAGTTAAGAATTCTTAGTATTCATATAACAAATTGGGGGGGAAGTTGTATTAATTTGCATAAACCATATGTTGAATAATAGTTCGGTGTTATAATTTGGCTTATATATGTCAATACATTTAAAAAATCAGGTTTTTGTTTAAAAGTGGGAAATAATCAGTTATCAATTCTTTCACAGAAATTTATAATGTTAGCCAAACATCGTTACAATAAGTATAAATTATTTGTTGGGTATTTTATATCGAAAATGATCCCAACTTTTTAATGACTTCATTTTCCACCTATCCGAACTGTATGCATTTTTCACTCAGTTAAAATTGTTCAACATTCTACAAGCATAAAATTGCAATTATAGGGTATTCACACAAGTTTTTGTTTAAGCTTTTGCGGTTTGATAAATTGCTTTATAAAAGTCTAAACCAGTCATGTTTTTTTTTGTTGCAGGTTAATTTGTGGCAGTAATTGAAAATGATTTGAACTATTTAAATCAATCATTTCGAACTTTGTTGCACAAAGCGCCGATTTCATAATTTTCCCTAGCTTGGGAGTTGAGAAGGGAAAAAACAATGGAATATATTTTTTTTATTCCCATTTCAGCTTAGTCGTGTCATTTTAAACACCATAGCCGACAACAATAAAGTATGTATGTATTTATATATATATATATGTTCTGACCAACTGTTTAGAGGCACGTTCACAGTTCAGCTGTTTTTGGCAAACGCACGTGAGCCGCATTAAAGCCAAATTGAGTTATGAACATGACAAATGTCAATATCAACCAAAAACGCAACACAAAACAAAAAATATAAATCTTGTCATTCACTTTTTATGATTTTAAAAAGTGTTTTAAATCTAATTCACGATTATTTATCGTATAAGTACAGGCCGGCCTATCACTGACTGTCATTGTTGATGGCAGCCGGTGAGCAGCAAGCCTTTTGATAAGGTAATTGCACCGAAACACGCTAGACAAATTTTTTCAAATTGTTCAATTCAAAACAGAACTACAACAAAACCGATTCGTTAAACTGCAATCGGTAGTATTTGGTGGAATGCATTCGTATTAATACAACACTTGTTGAATATTTGTGTTTATTATTGAAATAACGCCCTTGGCACGTCGATTCGATTTTGACAGCTGTTCCAAGTATTACTCAATATTGAATATGCAATGTTTGTAGCCTCGTCTCAAATTACGTGTACTAACTAAACAGGGTTAAATAAGACAGTACGCAAAAAAGTACTACTGGTATCTAAAACCTTTATAAATCAATCAAATATTCAATAAGCAACAAAATTTATGTTCGAAAATAAACATTCGATTGAGAACATTTTGGAATCTTTTTCGTTAAGTAGAAAGTTTTGTGTAGCTCAACTTTATCGGCTTTTAAATTTGTGTTTTCGCACTTTACTTAATTAGCGACATTATTATGACTTATTTATGCCTGAGCATTGCTCGAATAACTACTATTTACGTAGTCAGCAACTCGGTTTTAGATTGCATTTCAAGTGCAAATCTCAGCTAACGACAAAAACAAAAGAAAAAGAAAATTTACAAGACTCCATTGACAGGAAAGTGGACTTATATTAAATCGTATATACTAGATAGCAGCTGGTCTTTAAATCATTCGAAGGCTCTTTGGTTAGAGAGTTCCAAGAACAAAATACACTTATATTAAGTATACTCATAAACAAAATCTTTTTGTTATGATAAGCAATCTAGTTTTTTTTTTGGTTTTACCAAGAGTTCTTAATGAACGGAAGAAATCCAAAGTAAATAAAATAAAAATTAATTTACCAACAACAAAAAAATATCGAAAGTTTTAACAACCAGACATATAAAGTATATAGCTCTCTATACGATGCCAGAGTAATCAATTTTTTTGCTCTTGACAAACCAAAAAAATAACCATTAGCTCAATTAAAAAATAAAAAGTATACACTATACATCTTTTTCTATTCGACAGGTAGTTTATGTATATATATATATATATATATATATATATATATTTTAAGTAGCGTCTTTAGACGTGACGCGCATTCTAGATATCCCGAAAGTGCGATGCAAAACGAGAAAGTAAGATTTGTTTTAATTTGATTAAATACAGCTAACAAAAAATACGGCAAACAGTAAACAACCTTTGAGTCTGGATATCAATTGTAGAACATCAGTTAAGGTTTTATTTTAAAGTGCATTATAATTAATTAGCTTAAGCGCGATAACCCAAATAACTTGCTTAAGTATTACGAGCAGATAATTATCTTGCTTTTATATGCGCAAATTTAATTTTGGGATGGAGAAGAGATTAGAAAACTTTTGCAACTTTTTTTGATAGGAAGTTTATTGTTTTTTTTTTATATCTATATATTGAATATTATAGTTTTTGCAAGATAATCATGCATCCGGCTAAAGTTTCTCAGAAATATCGCAACATTTTAGGAAATTATATATTTATCATATTTTCTTACTGTCTTATCAAAACTCTTAAATATTTCTTGTATATATAGTGTGCTTTAAAATTTACCAAAATTTCTTATTATCAATTCAAAATTTAGTGTAACAAATCTGAAAGGAAGCTTTTTCTTGGGTAAGGAACCCATTCCTATCATATCTTAGTGTTAGTTACAGATTATAATATATTTACGGAAATATCCATGTTACAAACAGAGATCTAAAATTGTGAGTGAGTATCTTTTTAATGCGTTTGCTGCTTAATAATTTGTGTCTCTAATCGGGAGCGTGGCGCTATTTTTTTTTTTATCAGCGTCATTGTTGCCGTTGCGCTGGCTTTATAAAATCAACTTAAAAATGTTAATTGTATGGGCGAAGGCGAGGAGAAGAAGAAAATCGTAATTGTAAAAAATATATGGCATAAAGGCCTGATAAAGGCCAAATTGGCCAAATGGCACCCCATTAAAGTTAAGTTAATCGTCAATTATAGGTGTAATAATAATACAAAGTTTAAATTGCAATTGGAATTTTTCTGCAATTGACGATTCGATTTTTAAAAGGGGGGTAATCATAATAATTTGATTTATTATGTGAGAAAATGTTTGCAGCTGGTAATATAGTTGTGATATCGCAATAATAGAGTTTGAACCGTTAGCTTTGGTCATCATTGTATATATGTGTATATATAACATTATATATCCATAGCACGCTTGCTTTAAACATTTTTTACATAAGACATATGAGGTAACGAAAACTTGACATGCTTTGGTAGCTTATGTACAAATACATATATCTCATTCTGTCAACGTTTTAGAGCTTCAAAACATTCAAACAATTCGGCTATTTGTCAACGCTTTTGTCAATTTGTATTGGATTTGTTTGTTTGTTGATCTTTTTCGCTTTTGAAATTCTGCAAACTAATTCAATGCCAATGAACCGTAACATACAAACCAGTTACTAGTTTATAGTTAGTAGCAGTAATTCTTGTTTAAGTCTGATACCCTAACTAAGGGGTATACTAAGCTTGCCTTGCAGTATGTGAAACGTATTGAAGTTGACATTTTGTTAAGTCAAACTTTTCTGTAACGAACTAACAACGAATTTATTTTCGGTTTTGTTTTTTGTCCCCTTGAGATTCGCTTTATGGAAGTTAGACTGTCGTTTTTGAACTGTATTAAGGGTATGCAATCTGCGACTGACTTGGAAAAAAAAGCGTTTCTAACTTATTTTGTTCTTCGTAACCGAATCTAACTGGTACTTTGTCGTTTATTTTGCAATTGGCACTAATTCCCATTGAATTCGCATTATTGCACGCTATAATTAACTCACGAATATTTATTTTATTGAAATAATAACCCACAATTAGATGCCACTGAAAACAATTCGACATTTCGATGCTTACTACATTATATTATTAGTGCAAATAATAATTATTCACATAATTAGCATGTCGATAAATACTAAAAATTAATGCGAAAAATTGCACCTTTTAAATAAAACAAAAAAAAAATTTGAACAAAATATTTGTGAATATTAAATGTCAGTTCATTGCTTGGTCTTAAAATCAAAATAATGTAATAAATAACTCAAAATATATGTATCCAAAAAACAACTTTCCGAATTTCAAAGCAATCAGGGCTTTAATCTCAAGAACACGTTGTTATAAATATGATTATTGTCAAATTATTTTTTGATTATTCGCAAGCATATTGACCAAAACCCGTTGTTAGCTTTAAATTAAGAGAAATGCATATATTAACCCAAATAAAAAATTCAAATCGATGGATGGGCTGTATCCAAGCTATATTTTTTTGATAACTTGCATTAGTCAAACTTCACAACTGATTAAGCACTGCACACACTATATATATATATGGTATACGATCTTGCCATCACATAATGATTTCCAGTTTATCGTGGCGCTTGGCACACTTTTTTTTTGCTAATACAAATAAACAATATGCAAGAAATTTTTCCATGACATGAGAGCGTCTACATTGTTACGCATTATTGATATGATTATTATTTTCGTTAAGTCCATCTTCAAAATGATATTTTTGATTGAAACACACTTTCTTTTTTTGGAACACTCACAATATGTTTTTGGGGTGGTACGCGCCCGTTGTGGGAAGAGGGAAATTAGCGGGGCAACAGTTAGTTCAGCTGCTACAACAGCTGAGAACGCCGCGAAACGAATGAAGCTGAATCGCCAACTGCCAATGGCATATATACTTTTAAACTTACCTCATGAACCTCCCCACACCTCGTACAGCGACGGCGACGGCGACAGAGCAGCGCAAGCAAGCAAGCAAAAAAAAAACACAAGCAAGAAGGCTCTAGTCGATAAATCCCGACTACACTGTGTGTGTGTGTGTACGCGTATACTGCATACTTAACTTAACTTCAACGTTCCATATCTCCGGCGTTTCTCAACCGATTTCAATAAAAATTTCAAGGAATGTTATTGTTTTATGCAATGTTTAAAACTCCCTTTCAAAGTTTTAAAAATTCAAGATTTTATTGTTATCGATTACATGTGTATATCGGAAAGGCTCATTTTCCAACTCTGGAGTCTCTTGCTCGTATAGTCTCTCAGATCGACACGTTTATAAATACGGACGGACGGACGAACAGACGGACTTGGCTATATCGACTCGGCTGCTGATGCTGATCAAGAATATATATACTTTATGCGGTCGGAGATGGTTCCTTCTGCCTGTTACATACTTATGCGCAAAACAATTATACCCTTTTTACCCGTTTTTAATGGGTTCAAATTGTTTAAATTGTTGTTGACTTTTGGCGGTTTCGAGATTGAAACAACGAACGTTTCGCTCACAAGCTATATCTCCCCCGCTCTCACTATCTCTCTCTATCAAGCTCTTGCTTTGATCGCATGCGATTTTTTTGTTGTTGCGGTGTCTGTTAACTAATTTACAAAAACATGCTAAGACTTTATGCCAACAGTAGCTATAAACACAACAAATAAAAAAACTACGCTGAAATCAAGCATTTATTAAAGAATTCTAAGATTAGAATTCTCTTCTATCCTAAAATCGTGCTAACTCATATGCTAATAAAGAGCATTAATTGAAATTGCTACGCTTGAAACATAATCTTAACTTCAAAATATTCGATGTTTAAAACATTTACCAATCCTGGCTTAACACAACAAACAAACGAATAAACCGCACGCGCGCACGTGTACGGCTTAAATATAATTTATTTAATTTTTCGAAAATTTTTAGCATACGTATAAAACGGTTACAAACGTAAATTAACCGGTTAAGTCCAGAAAAGTAAACTACGCCGTTCGTACGCACGGTCGATGATCCTTTAACTCTCAACAGTTACAATCATTTGTATGATTTCATATTACCCTATTGACACATTGACATATAGACGGAGTATCACATCAAAATTAGCAGCAAAAAAAAAAAGTTATTGTTTAATAAGCGCTTTTGACAAATGTTTACAAAATGGCAGGCAAGCGTTAAATTGCAATTAACGTGATTTTTTAAGTTATATTTTTATTTTTTTTTCTTTGTTGTAGTTGACAGCAAATTTAAATGGTTGTGAATATTCAGTATTCAGATTTTATCAACAGCAAATAATAAACAGTCCTTAAAGAGCATTTTCTAGTCGTCCTCATTGTTTCTAGACATTTAAAACGTCATCCAGTAGGTGGCTAGAAACCCTAAAAACCCTCGCCAAGAACACTTAGCCATCGTAACATGTAATCATGTTATGGCTTTTGTATAGAGATATACAATAAATGCTCGTGACTACTAGTACTCGGTGGCGGAGTCTCTCTGAAAGTACTCGAGCGAGTGCGTTGCCAGATAACTAGTTAGTTTTATTGATGCATTTATCTGCCTATTGTGTAGATAAGTAGCGTTGATAATTAGTGAAAACAGTTGTTAACTTATGTAGTTAGTTATCACAAATGTTTTTTTAAATGCAGGCACGGCAGACAATAAGGTAGTTATCAATTGGCAACAGCTTTAACATTTTTGCTCAACAATTTCTTGATTTTATTAAAGTTAAGATGTAAAGTTTGTATTTAAGACATATTTTCAAACATATTTTGCTAGGCTTAACAAGGAGTATGAACAATTTACAATTTGAATGACACAATTTTTGCACTACTTAGCTAAGGCTTTGTTTTTTTTAAATTTTGTGTTACATATATAATTAATGTTGAATTTTTGAATTTCTATATATTTGCTCAACAATATACTTTTATATGGTATTATGTTGATAACATGTTCACATAAAGCATGCGATGCGCACACACTTTACCGACAAGTTTGCCATACTCCATAATCACATTGCGATCGCCATCGCTGCCACTTAGCTATACACAAAGAAGAAAGTGTTAAAGATGTTTTAAGGCAGAAAACACATTTTTATTTACCTGTCTAAAACGTTTGTAGGTGGCAAAACTTTTGCTATTGAGCAGCAGCATTACATCATTTAAATGCTCATCCAAAAACTCATTTATATCCCTTGCGGCAGCATCCGAATTGAGACGTTGATATTTGTTCTCATCGAGTCTGGCACGTATAGCTGGCAAATAAAAAGGAACACATTATTATTATTTATATAAAGTGATTAAATATTTAGAAAAAGTTACCATCGGTTAGGAGCATCCAAATGTAAGTCTCTGGGCAAAGTAAATAGGAGGCAGTTAGTTTACCCTTGTAACGCATTTTTGGGCAAGAGTGTATGTAGAAGCCCATATAGTAATACTTTAAGGCAGGTACACGCTCCGCAATCGTTTGCACCAAGTCAATTTCCCTAATCATAAATTATAGTTATTTATAATTATTACTATTAACCATGTTGTAACACAAGACTCACCTTAAAGAACCATATGTACCCAGCGACAAGAAACTGTAGTCGGGATCATAGAAAAAGTACACAGAACTAACTGATCGAGGCAAGATATCAATAACGCCCACAGCAATCAACTTGTCGTCCAGCCAATATTGCTGATGAAAAGATCCATAGCCCATCTCGGGACCACTGTCGTCTTTCTGGTGCTGCACGAGAGATAATAACATTAAGATAAGTATTGATCTTTAAAATGTTTGTGTTTTTGTTTTTATTAATTCTATTGGCAACCTTCATTGGCGACTGTTGCAGATGGTCCTGGTAGGCCTTTTGATGCTTAGGCGGATCATTGTGTATAACAATTTGATACTTCCTATACAGATCGTAGCTTTGTGGTAGCGTTCGCCGAAATTCCTCGCCATTGACTGACACCAAGCGCAGCTATAGTAAAAGATAATCAATCAAGAAAAAAAAAATTACCTTTAGGGGAGATTGTACCAAAATCCGCTTCATATTAGCTTTTGTTAGGCGTGCAGGATTATCATTGTGTATGACTAATTGATATTTGCGATACAATGCGTATATTTCATCGGTACATGTGCGCTGTGAATCGGAGGAAGCGACCAACACGATCTGCAACAAACAGCACAAATACGATGTGGAGGAACACAAAGGATTCACACGCACAAAGGTAACACAAAACAAGCGTCACAAACAAACAAAAACACACTGCCTTTTGCAGTATAGAAAATTAATATTGTTTGCTTAAACTCGAGATAAGCCAGTTATGAATTTGGAATATTAAAAATCTGTCAATCTTACGGATTGGCTTGCTGCTTGTTATTTCGAGTTGCATACATTTTGTGAGCCATATTTAGGTGCACTTAAAAATACTCTAAATACCTTCAACTGATGCTTGTCAGATTCGCAAGGGGCTGCGAGAAAGTCTTGCAAGCTCTTTTCCTGCTTTAACGTTTTAGTTTGTGACAGCTCGACTTGTGTTTGTCCTAGTTTGGCTTGCCTACGCTCCAGACGCATTTGTTTAGCCTTCTTGCGCGGCGGATTTGAATTTGAGGTCATAGCTGGAAAAAAAATCAATTATTTAATACAAATACAACAAACTTAAATCCAAAAGCTCACGATTACATTTGTTTGATGCTAGCGATGATACTGATTGTTCATCAATGCTTGTCGATTCCATTCGCTGTAAATTGTTTACATCTTTCCTTTGCTCTGCATGTGCCTTGGCTAGAGTCTCGACTTGGTCTATATTAAAAACTAAGGGCTGATTATCAGGCATGTGTGGTTGGGGTTCACTTGCATTAACCCCGACGCCGACGTCGTCACCATCGCCTTCGCCTTCGCCATCGCCATTTTCGTTGGATCCGCTAGTTTCACGTTTGCCATCACGTAAGTATTTATTCATGCGCCGCAAAATACGCTTATTGGACTTCGTCAGTTTAAATTGCAGTGCATCGCATTTAATCGTGTAGCAGGGACAGCAAGTTATGTCATTTTGTGGCTTATAGCAATAATTTCCACAACGGCGCCAACCCCGATCGATAAGCTCCTGATAGTCTTCGCAGGCCAAGCGATATGCATTCATACCTGTATGACGCATACACGCACACACATACACATGTATAAGGAAATGTAGAGTACATGCATTGTAGTACGTTTTTGTTGTTGTTTCTAAGTGAAAATTGTTCTTACCATGTGATTTACTGCATTCCGTTCCCGTGCAGTAGCCGCATTTGCTCAACTGCTCTCCATAGTACTGCACAATGCTTAAGCTCATGTTGATTCCGCTTATTTAATTATCTGTTCATGCACGCATGTTTATTTTTATTAAGTTTTTAAAACGTTAACATTTGCTGCAATTTTATTAACAGTGAGCAATATTCGTTTCTGGAAACTGCAACTTAATACGATATCTCTCGCTTGCGAAATAGCGCTGCTTAGAGAGATGATCCAACTAATCAATGTATCGATATGTCGATGTTTAACTTGCAGTGCTGTAAAAAGCAAGAACTGAAACAGATCAGCTGTGACTCAGCTGCTGTTGGTATTATTTCTGGTGTTCGATTGAGTGGCTTTTTGCTGGCCTTTTATGCTTTCAATTAGGTACACTTACACAATTGGCACAAATAAAATAGAAAATTATTTTAAAAGTCAGTATATGAACAAATAAATATTAAGCTGAGTCAGTTCGAAAGAACAAGTGAGCTTGTTCAAATATCAAATACACTTACCCAACACTGTTAGAAAATAATTACAGTACACAGTTCTGCACAACGATAATGGAATATACAAGATAGGATTCCAGAGGCTGTTATTTGTTAACAGAAACGATAAAACCTGTAAGTAAGCACCTAGCACGTATTACGATATTGTTGAATACGATATTGCGTCCGATGCGCCAGACGAAGATTTGTTGTTGCTGTATTTCATTGTGCCGTTGTATGGTGGCCAGACGAAGATTTGTTGTTGATGTATTTCATTGTGCCGTTGTTTGGTGGCCAGACGAAGATTTGTTGTTGCTGTATTTCATTGTGCCGTTGTGTGGTGGCCGAAGTGGAGATTTTAAATATTCGACTTTTGTTTCTGTCTGCTTGCTATGCCTCAAATGGGTGGGTAGTATAGACTTTATATGAACTTTGTGAAATTGTGTGGCTAATCGTGGATAACTTAACTATGACTTCTATCATACATGTACGTGTGTATATATTATGAGTTAGGTAGATCATTAATGACTTATAGAACATGTTTAAATTGACTTAATACCAAATTAATACTAACCATAAAATAAACACATTAAGCTTTCAAATACTTGTCCGTGTATTATAAATATACATTAATAATTGCATTGACTTGTAATGAATATTGTAATAAAGGGTATAAAAACACATTGAGCAGCGGTTGCGTTTCAGCAACGACAACTGGCACGTGTTGTTGTTGTTTGTTCTTTTGCGTTTTGCCTTTTTCCCGTTAGAATACACAAAACGACGGCCCAAGCCCATACGCAGCAGGCAAGCTGCAGACGATTTGCCTTCGACACCAACGAGCATACAAACACAAACATACATATGTATGTATGTACATACTCATTGATCGGCAACAACAAAATCTTACAATACAAGTAAAAAGAATTTCTGCATGTACAGACAGACCATGACCTACGACAAACTCTAAACAGCAAAGCAATAACAAATCCAAACAAAACTCACATGCATACACACAAATACGGACCTAGGCCTAAGCCACCCTGAATCCGTTTGGCGATCGGCAAATCAACAATATTTAAAAATTAAAAAAACATTTGTTTGAAATGAAATAAATGTATGATTTATACATGACATCGGCAAAACATAATTTTGTATTTTCAACTTAAACATTCCTAGCAGCTATACAATTTTAAGCAAAATAACCAGCAGCCCAGCAATTCCAAAAGTATCAAATAATTAGTTTGCTTTTTATTTGAGATACTCTAAAGTTGCTTTTGCGTGAGCTCTGATAAAGACATATGTACATATGTATGTACATATGAAGTTTTCGTTTTAAAAACGAACCAAGGCCACATGCAGCAGGCCAGCTGCAGACGATTTGCCTTCGACACCAATGAGCTTACAAACACAAACATACATATAAGTACTCATTGGTCGACACAACAAAATTCACTAGAAAGTAGGCACCAGTCGAGAAATCGCGACTAGACGATACCCTGAACCCTTTACTTCCTTCTGCCTGTTACATACTTTTGCACAAATCAATATACCCTTTTTCCCTTGTTAGTGGGTTCAGTCTGTAACAAGCAAATTTACTTCAGTCCATACACAAAACAAAAACAAATTCATACACGGCGGCAGACAGAAATGGATACGCAATAACGAAAATACGAATATCGTATGAGGGAAAATAGGTGCTATTGTACAGAGCTCGTTATTTAACTGTAAAAAACGAGGGGAATTTATTTTCGTGTCTTGTAGTTATATCGTTTTTGAGTTCTGCAGTAGTTTTGAGTAATTGTTTAATTACGGTAGCTGGCACGAAAATGTATTTATAGATCATGAAATAACTTAGCAACTACACGCACACAATCAGTAAGTTGTAATTTACGATATACCCATAAAAGTTTTAAGAAAATTATCGGATGTGCAATAATTAAAAAAAAAAGTATTGCGTTGTGCGTAGCTGTCAAAGCGAAAGTTGTTATGGTTCATCGCACACGTCTCAGCCGATGCTTAGTTTTAAAAATATGAAAACCTTTTTTAAATGTTTTTTTTTGCGTGGTCAAATTTGGTACATTAACCGGTATTATCTGACTCAAAAATTAAATGTTATTTATAACATCTAAGATGTGATTTTATGAAATTCTGCTTTGTTCATTGTTCACCATCTCCAGCACTGCAATGATTGCAACAGAGGCGAATGCCCGCTTCCCTCAAAAGTCCTCAAATACCCAATTTGAGGAGAATCTCAAGCTGGCGCAGGGAACAACGACGGATGAGGGGATCAACGGAAAAGAATCTGCAGGGCAAACAACCACACCCACAATTCCAACAATTGCAACAATTCCCGCCGATCTGCAGCCCGCCTATCACAAACTGTACGCTGAATGTCAGGAACATGCCGCCTACTTTGCCAAGGATCACACGGAGTATGGACAACGTTTGCATGCTGCACACATTGCCTGGCAGGATTTCATAGTGCTGGCCAATCGGCTGGTCCTGCAAATCGATGCATTTTCCCATGAATATGACTTTGATGAATTAACGCCGGGCAACGGTTATCGCAGTTTCATCTATGTGACCAATGCGTGCATCTCGCATGGTAGCAGTATTTCCCATCACTTGCTTACCACACGCGGCACGGTCTTCTTTCGTAAAAAGTTCTACATGAAGGAGGTGGAGGCATGCTCCCAGTTGCTTTGCTCTTTGTGTACCTGCTTGCAGTATCTGCTCATACTGCGACAGTGGTCAAAGAATACGGGCGATTTGCTTGCCAGTGGACGACATACAGCCGAACAGCTGTTCGAGCTAGGTGACACCATCAATCAATATTGTTTCTACGGACGCTGCTTGGGATTTCAATATGGCGACTCTATACGCGGCGTTCTTCGTTTTTTGGGCATAAGCATGGCCAGCTACTCAGAAACGTATTACTCGCAGACGGACAATGGCAGCAGCACCCTGTTGAAGACAACGCGTAGCTTGTGGTCTAGTGGCAAGTATCTTATGAATCCCGAGTTGCGCGCCAGACGTATTGTCAATATCTCGCAGAATGCAAAGATCGATTTTTGCAAATCTTTTTGGTTTCTTGCCGAATCGGAGCTAATGCTAAAGCTACCAAGCATTGTGGGCACTTCCATTAAAGTGAATCGCTTGATTGAGTTGCCCGCTGAGCCAATGCGTCTGCCAGCTGTTGTTCAACAAGCGGAGAATGGAGCGGAGCAGGAGTTTGTTGACATTCCCGTGCCGAGTGCACATTTGGGACCCGGTCTGCCCGTCGCGGTTCGTCTGCTAAGTGCAAAGCGTCGCGTTGGCATGGTTGGAGAGGGACGCTATCGTGGCTGGCGTCGACCAGCAGCCCCTTCGAAAGCCATACTATTCCACTGTCATGGTGGCGGATTTGTGGCACAATCATCGAAATCTCATGAGCTCTACTTGCGCGATTGGGCCGTGGCTCTGGATGTGCCCATACTTTCAGTGGATTACAGCTTAGCGCCAGAGGCACCCTTTCCGCGTGCTCTGCAAGAAGTCTACTACGCTTACTGCTGGCTGCTGAATAATGCCCAACATCTGGGCACGACGGCAGAGCGTGTTATATGTGCTGGTGATTCAGCTGGTGCGAATCTCTCCATTGGCCTTGCACTAAAGTGCATCGAGCAAAATGTACGGGTGCCGGACGGTTTGTTTCTGGCCTATTGCCCAACGCTGGTTAGCTTTGTGCCCAGTCCGGCACGATTGCTCTGTCTGATGGATCCCTTGTTGCCGTTTGGATTTATGATGCGCTGCCTGCGTGCCTATGCAGCTCCATCAAATGAAATGCTGCAGGAAAATGCTAAGCATGTGGAGGAACTGGAACAGGTGCGCAATGCACAGACTGCGGAGATGGCAATGCTGAGCGTCAACTCCAGTCGACGCACATCGACGACGGCTAGAAGCCCATTGACGCCTTTGGATCCACCATTCAATCACTCGGATGAAGATGAAAGCGACACTTTTGCAAGTGCCTCGTATCACAGTCAAACAGTGGAACGTACTGACTTGCCCAGTAGTGGTGGCAGCGACAATAGTTCATGTGTATCGTTTGAGGATGACTCGCAGCCAATTGAACATTATCCGCTTGAGATCTCAGCCGAGATACCCAAAGATGCGGCTTCTGCTGCCTATATTGATAGTTTTCTTGACAAATATCTTATTGACACCGCCACCTTGGAGGCCACTGAAGAGAACACAGTTCCGTTGCCAATGGCAAATGGACATGCGAAAAGCGTTTCAGAGGAGAATATTATTGTTGAGACGGGTCGTGAGATAATTGTGGACACATTGCCGGTGCGTTTTCACGAGGCGGTCCATAACATTATCAATCGATGCACACAGTCCTATGAGATACATGGCACAAATAGACCAACCCTCTGTCCGCAGGATGTTCGAAACTTGGATGCTTTAATTGCGCGCAGTCCAAGCGAGGAGTTTGCATTTGATGTGCCCAAGGATCCGTTTTTATCGCCCTATTGGGCCAGTGACGAATGGCTTTCACAACTGCCTGAGACCAAAATACTAGTAAGCCAAAAGATTAAGTTTTAACTTATTGCTGATTGTTTTAACTTGTTTGATTTCTCGTAGACTCTTAACATGGACCCTTGCCTAGATGATTGTGTTATGCTTGCCAAGAAACTAAAGCGTTTGGGACGACAAGTAACTTTGGAGATACTTGAGGGTTTGCCACATGGTTTTCTTAATTTTACAATGGTATGCTATTACGGTCTCGTCTTGTTAACACTATAAACTAAAAACAAACACCTTTAACAGTTGTCAAATGAGGCAATGGACGGATCCAAACATTGCATTAAATCGCTGCAACAGTTGCTACATGCAACTAAAGATAACAACGATGATAGCACAGGATACGATGAGACATCCACTCCAAGTGCGTGCTCGGCTGCAACGACAGCGCCTTAGGAACAATATATACATACTTATTCAAATATACAAATACTATATATACTAACATTTATATTTATATTTATATACACTGTTATATGCAACATGAACATGTTGTTTATATGGCACGGTTATTGCTTTTTTATGTTTTTTATACACTTTTATATTACCTAGCTTAGCTTTATATGTTTTGTAATGGCAGCTATATAGATATATATAACACAAGATAGGCTTAAGCTTATACACATTAACATATTGAAGGCCAATCGTTCAAGTATTAAGAGCGTGAACACACGCTCTATAATATATAGATAACTATAACTAAGCTCAAAAAAAAATTAACTCAACACGTATGCAAAACTCTCGAATATGTGCCTATTGCAAATGAGTACTTAAGCATAATTTATATGTCTATCCATACTATATTTGGAAATTTTTGAGGCTAAAAAAATTCTATCCAAAACTTGCAAATCTATTCTATTTATTGCAATTCTGTTCGAATTTCTCTTTTTATTTTTTAACATACTATGCCGATTTTGTTTATCTTAAACTGTACCCAGTGTTATAATATATGTTATTAAATGGTTATTGCCATAAAAAAAACAATTTGCATTTATTTATTGACCAAAGAGATGGATGCACTGTATTATCTTAACAATTAGGAAATGTCGTACTATTTATGTGTGAATTATGTGGTATATGGTAGAAAAATATGAATACGATTTAGGTAAGCGAGGCTGTTGTATTTCTATGTTTCGTTATCCTCGATCTTTGGCGCTAGATAGTAGCGTATGTGGCCCAGATCTTTGATGGCGTATTCAACCACCAACGGCACATCGGCGCACATGGACAGCTGCACTTGGGTAGAGAGCGGCGTTGCCTTGGTAAAGGCGTTCAGGTAGCCACAGGCGAATGTTAGAGTGACCGGCTCCTGCATATCAATGATGACAGCCTCTTCCTCCTTGTCGACGGAACCGGTTTGAGCCAACTTAATATTAGCTGTGCCAACATCGCCGCTGGCCGAGAATTTCACACCTTCTTTCGTACAGCAAATGACAACGGTTTCACTGAACTGGGCCAAATCACGACAGATGCGGGCAAATTCCATTGCGGGCATGCGAACCACACACGAATAGTCCGTTTCCGGAATGCCCAAGTGTTCCTGATCGAGATTCATGAGTTTCATCTCGTAGTCCGAGACCTTCTCCTGGTTGGCAGACTCGAACATGATGGTCACTGTGTCAGCATTATCCTGAGCTTTCATAGTCACATTGTCCTCATTGTTTGCGCACTTCAGTATCTTTGCCATGCTGCCGAGTTTCACGCCCATTGACAGATTACGATCACAGCGGAACTTATCAAAGCCATCCGATCTTAGTGTTAACGACACCAGCGACACATGGGAGTTGTCCATGGCCTGGAGCTACAAGTCAGATCATATACTATATTAGCAATATCTGCAACACGATTTTATCATCTGCATTACTTACCTGTATACCCGAATCGCTGCAATCAAAGGTGCCTTCATTTAACAAATCTTTGATGGCATCCAGGATTTTCTTTAGTATAGTTGCTTGTCCCAGACGTGCCTCGAACATGATTTATCTTTTATCTTAATTGTACTACTGGAATGCAGATTCTGCGAAATTAGACGAGCGTGCTGCTGCGTGTAGATGCGATGACCATATAATGAAATACTATGCGGCGGCAAAACTAGCGTTTTGGCGCGAACAGCTGTCAAATTGGCGCTATGCGCACGGCGTTGCCCAATCCTGTTTTGTTTTAGCCGCCCTGGTACATAATTGATATATTATTTTTAAATTCACTGAAACATTTATTAGAATACCAAATACAGCAACTTGACAATAACACATATTTAATTACTTATGTTGATAAACTTTGTTGGTAAAGGGTGAGCTTGTTTCTTCTTTGATGTTTCTTTAACCATCTGACGTATATCATCAATGCCTAAACCTATACAAATAAAAGTTTACGATATAACCATTAGTATTTGTGCTTCTTAAAAAAAATGGGCTTACCATGCACAGTTTGCAAATCTTGTGTACCAATTGTATCAAGGCGAACAAAATAATCCTCTATAGCGTTGTGCTGTCGCATTGCAGCTACACAAACAGCTGGAATGAGCGAGGACAGATTGAAGTCCTTATATGTGCGGCGTCGCAACAATTCAAGCACTATTTGAAAATTACCAGCGTATGTAGCCAGCGTTAAAGCGTTTTGACCGAAGTAGTTGACCCCATAGATGTTTGCCCCAAACTCCAATAGTGTACGAGCACACTCAAACTTTCCCAGATAGCAGGCTTTGAGCAGTGCAGTATTACCATACCTATCCAGCTCCTCTATGTTATATTCATGATTCTGTGCCAGAGTGCATATTATGCGCAATGACATGACGTCGTCTTCGCCAACACAACTGAGTGCTGCAAATTAATTATAAAATAAAAATTAATATTAAAATCGCTTAAAACCATTTACCATTCATATGTCCTATCAAACTCATCGTTTTTCAATAACGGCGCTTTTTTCAGGGCTCCCAAATGTGCATATACAGCTCTGTGTAATTGCATTGACGATAGGAGCGGCGTTACCCAGCACTGTTTTTCGAAATGTCAATGTCAAAAGTGGCAAGAAGCAGCGCATCCGCTTTCTTTTTCGACTGTATAGTTGTCGCTTAAACAGGGCAAAATGGTGCGTCTAGAAATAAATCGACAAATAACAAGTCCATCGAACTACAAAACCCGCAGATTGAAGCTTAAAACGCTAATGAATGCATATATGTACGCCATAAAAGCAAAATGTTGCCTTTAATTGTTATATATATGGCTATATTATGTTGCAAATTTGAGCGGAAATGCAATTTGGGCTTTTGTTGTTTATGCCTAGTTATGCGGTACAAAATGGTCTATATATTAATCAATTTATTTAACTATTGCAGTCGCTCGTCATCCCAGAGAAGTTCCAGCACATTCTTCGTATCATGAATACGAACATCGATGGCAAGCGCAAAGTTGGCATCGCAATGACCGCCATTAAAGGTGTTGGTCGTCGCTACTCCAACATTGTGCTGAAGAAGGCCGATGTGGATCTAACCAAGCGTGCTGGTGAATGCACCGAGGAGGAGGTAAACATTTGCTTGCATATTATTTTGAATTGTTTACAATTATTTACTTTTTACAGGTTGATAAGGTTGTCACCATCATCTCGAACCCTCTGCAGTACAAAGTGCCCAACTGGTTCCTTAACAGACAGAAGGACATCATTGATGGCAAGTACTCGCAGTTGACATCATCCAATTTGGATTCCAAGCTGCGTGACGATTTGGAGCGCTTGAAGAAGATTCGTTCGCATCGCGGTCTGCGTCACTATTGGGGCCTCCGTGTTCGTGGTCAGCATACCAAGACAACTGGTCGCCGTGGTCGCACCGTTGGTGTGTCCAAGAAGAAGTAAGCTTCTAGCTTCTGCTACTGCAACGTTTCCTGTCATCATGCTGTAGTCGTTTTTGCTTATGATTCTACTATAACATCAACCCAAACAAAAAACAAATACAAAATGCCCAAAAAAAAAAATGGATAAAAGTGTATGTGTGTAGTTCTTAATTGAAGTGTGTTATGAAATTTGTTCGACCAAACAAACCTCTAAAAGAGTTGCAATTGTGTTAATATTGTAAATAACAAAACTGCAGCTGCTGTGCTGAAACTATTCATTTTAGTAAGTCCAGCCCCTAAGCTTTATAATTCAAATCGTGTTTTTTAATAAGAAACAAGCAACAAAATTAACATGTCATCATCGACGGCGAATATTGAAAGTTCTCGACGAGCAACTGGTTTTCGGAAGTTTTATCTATTGGTGTGCAAAAATACAAGTGTGCTGTTGGCTCATCCCCTAAATACAGCAGTTCTACTTTTGGTACCCATATTACTCTTTTTGCACACACAAAGTGATCAACTAGAAAGCCCTAAGTCACCTACTGATATAATGGAAACTAGATATCAAATTACCAATATAACTCGTCCAAACATACCGTATGTATTACTGTTCGTCACAAAGTCGAGTGTCGTTATATCCTTAAATCTTATCAGGTATATTGTGTATTCACCAACAAACAGCATTTTAACTAATGTTATTGAAGAGTTGGCTTTTGACTTGGGCACTAATCTGACTCAGTCATTTTCACATGCGTCTGAAATGCAAGCGGCATTAGAGTCCCAGAATGGATTTGTTGGCATCGAGTTTGACGATACGCTAAGGGTCATTATTGAAATGCCATTAAAGGTGAAAGTCGCTTTACGATTTCCATTGCACTTGCGATCAGAAAGGATGACGATGTGGAGAAACCGTTTGTACAAGATGCTCACAAAAAAAGGAATGGACCAACAATTATATAATGCAGAGGGCTTTCTGTTTATCCAGTCAAGGCTAAGCGAAGCCCTTATACGGTCAAGAAACGAAAGTGCCTTTATTCCTCGAATACTTATGAAGTCTTTTCCGGAAGCTCAGCGTACAGATAATGATTATTTGGATTCTCTGTTTCATCGTTTCATAATTGACTTTCCGTTTATTTTTCTGGGTCCATCCATAGTAATAAGTCAAGTAAGTATCATAAATAATGCAGTATCTTCATGTTAAATGTTCAATGCCTGAAAGAATGATACGGAGTTCCAAATATTAATGACACAAATATCGTATTGTATATTAGTAAAAAACAATAATTAAAATCGGCGACCTTACATCCCTCTACAGCTAATTGTCACCGAGAAACAAAGACAATTGAGGGAGGTGATGCGAGTAATGGGACTGAGCGTTGGATTGAATTGGCTGTCGTGGTTCATCTTTAGCTGTTTGGTCATTTCCATACCGATGATTATTTTAGTTGGGCTTATGAAAACGTTCCTGTGCCCCTCTACACCATTCTTTCTGCTGTTCTTCATTTATCTGATTTACATAATCACATTGACTTCTTTCACGATCATGGTCAGCAGTTTTGTATCGAGTACAACAATGGCCTTCACCGCTTTAATACTAATGCACTTAGCCAGTTTCTTGCCGTTCCTGATTATCAACAACGAACTGACACACACCAAATCCGCGGTAGTAGCTTTATTTATGAACAGCGCAATATCATCGATATGGGTCCAGGTTGCCAGTTTGGAGATTCGTGGAACAGGTGTACAATGGAACCACCTATTCTCTTACAGTCATCCTGATGATAAGATAAGTATCGGTACCATATTGCTAATAATGATGGCCACGAATGTAGTTCGATTAGTTTGCTGCTTTTATGTGGATAAATTGCATTTCGGTGAAATTGGTGTGGCTAAGAAATGGTATTTTCCATGTAAACGAAAGTTCTGGTGTCCATGGGAACGACCGCGTGTTGAAAGTAGACGTACCCAATACGAATTAATTGATGAAGAGCAGGGATCATTACCGAAGAGCCGTTACAATACGCCAGCCTCTCAAAGAATTGTTATAATGGAGGCGCAACATTTAACCAAAACGTATGGCGAAAATGAGGCTGTGCGTGACTTTAGCCTTAAGTTCTACGAAGATGAGATAACTGTGCTGATCGGTCCCAATGGTGCCGGCAAGACGACACTGTTTATGATGCTCGCTGGCATGTTGCAACCCAGCTCCGGACGAGTGGTCATCAATGGTCACGACTTGTTGATGTTTCCACAGCACGCTGGAAAATCGATCAGCGTCTGTATGCAGCATGATGTGCTGTTCGAGGAGCTTACAGCCTTTTGGCACATTGTATTCTTTTCCCGATTGAAAGGTTTCCGACGCCATGAAGCCGAAATAGAGGCACAGCGATATCTGGAGTTAATAAATGTAATGGATCGCTCGACAGTGAGTGTTTCTAAGCTATCGGTTGGTATGCGGCGCAAACTCTCACTAAGCTGTGCTCTCTGTGCCAACACCAAGGTAAGTAAGTCACAGCAAGAAGTTTAAGTTCAGATTGACCGAGTTTACAGATGGTGCTGTGCGATGAGCCTACCGCATTCCTGGATCCAAAGTCGCGTCGTGAGATATGGAATTTTTTGAATACGGAGAAGAGTGGACGTTGCATCGTCATGAATACGCATATTATGGAGGCAGCTGCACTCCTGGGAGACCGTTTAGTAGTCATTCGTGATGGTGAGGTTTTCAGCTATGGTACTCCCGAGTTTACTGTCCATAACCTTGGACCGGGCTATCGCTTGGTAAGTTAACAATCAAGTCAAGAATGTTTATACCAACTATATGTATGTATTTGTATACAATATGTAATATGTAGATTTGTGTTGCTCTG
The DNA here is from genome assembly GCA_035044465.1 of Scaptomyza tumidula. Taxonomy (NCBI): domain Eukaryota; kingdom Metazoa; phylum Arthropoda; class Insecta; order Diptera; family Drosophilidae; genus Scaptomyza; species Scaptomyza tumidula. The sequence continues at coordinate 18,079,310 of JAWNNW010000444.1, forward strand.
GATGATTGTAATGTGGATATGGTCACAATATTTCTGATGCAACACGTCGAAATGGTTGAGCTTGAAAAATTTGAAAACCTTGAAATCACATATCGCTTACCGGTTGCTGATGTATACAAATTTACAAGTCTCTTCAAGGCACTCGAAAGTAAATTGGATGAATTGAAATTGACAAGCTTTGATGTGAGTGCACCAACATTGAGTGAAACTTTCAATAAGATTGGAGCCGATAAAAACAACGATCGTCGAAGATCTGCGTTTGTGGAACTATTAAATGGTAAGAATTTGAATGTTAACAATAGTTTGTTTTTTTTTTCGATTTCTTAGTTGTGATATCTTTTTCCTACAGGATTGACGGAGCCCCCCTTTGACACAAGGGAGCATAATTTATTTAAGCGATACATAAATGATTGGCATGGCCTGATGATTAACAAAATACTTTTTACATGGAATCATTTATGTCAACTCTTATTGATTGTTGTCATACCTATTTTAGCAGTGCTCTTAAGTCTCTTGATGGATGTTCTAGCCAAGACGAGTCTTATTGAAATAAATCCAAATAATTTGACGGTGTATCCGGACCCATTGATCGTACATGAGTTTTTAACTCAAAAATTTGACAACGAAATAGGCAGTCTAATATATACCGATCAAAGCCAAGATTTTTATAAAGCGTATCTGAATATTGCAATGGATGCTGGAGCCACAGTAATCAAAGCTCCTGTAAAGCACAGCTTAGAGGATTATTTGTTAAAAAACGTCGATCGGATTTTGGAGGGTTTTAAGAATACCTATGTGGCAGGCGTTACGGTCCAGGATGGTTCCGTTACAGCATGGTTCAACCGCCGCTTGGAGCACGGCGCACCACTATCACTTGGTCTGGCCTATAAGGCAATTGCTTTCGTTCTGGTCAAGATGGATATTGAGATTATAAATAAGCCGAGATCCGATTCCGATCCATCGATTTTTTATCACGATAGTGTTCTCAATTCAATCAAGAAAGCTACATATATATTGTTATATCTATGCTTTGCGCTCTCGGCTTTCGTACGGATGCCAGTCCAAGAGCGAGTGATGCAGCTTAAACACCAACAGCTTATCAGTGGCATTAACTTGTCCACATATTGGCTATCGCATTTGCTTTGGGACTTCATAATATTTTTGTTTCTCCTAGCCATTATCCTTTTGGCTCTTTACAACCAAAATTTTCGAGCTATCTACTGGTTTGCGATTGTTATGTGTTTCTTTGGCTTATCCGCACTGACTTTAACATATCTTCTATCCTTTCTTTTTAAGGATCCTGGCGACGCCATGTTGTATATATTCTTTCTAAATTGTTTCTATGGTAAATATTTTAAATACGTTTAATTATATACTTATTAGCCATCTTTTCTAGTTCAATTGGCTGTCGCACTGATAACGAAACATTCGGATGAAGTTTGGCAGTACTTTCATTATATATTTTTGATTTTACCCTTTTATGCCACGTACTGTGCTACTTTTGACATCTTTAAACTGGATAACCACAGTCTTCGTCAACATGAGGGTAAGAAAGTTTATTATGTTCCTATATAAGATAAGATTATATAACTAATTCGAAATATTTTAGATGTTCCAATAAATATTGGTCTTGAGTTGATCTTTTTGGCTGTTAGTGGAATATTATTTTTCTCACTTTTGCTGCTCGCTCCTAAATGGCGAACCTGGAGATATGCGATCAAGTTTGGTTTGGTTGATATTTGACACAATTTAGAAACTTAAGCTAAACATCTCTTTCAATTTTGTCACGCAGACATCAAGGACGTTGTGTGGTCCACAACGAGGATCCTTATGTGCGATATTCGCGAAAACAAGTCAATAAGTTGGTCCAAAATAAGGAAGAGTTAAAGGAGCACAGTCTAGTGTGTGATCATGTAATGAAGATGCAACGAATCAATTGTGTATCCTTAAAGATCCTTCCGTGAGTAGTACTTATATATAATTGATATTTTTCACATATATATTTATATAAATATATATATATATATATATATATATATTTTGCAGTCACGAATGCTTTGCCATAATGGGATTAAACAATGCTGGCAAATCATGCTTAATGGACATGATTGTTGGTAAACAAAGGCTCTCAGGGGGCAATATCTATGTCAAGGGATTGAATGTTAAAAAGCAATTAAGTAAATGCTTTCAACACATTAGCTACTGTCCACGGACTAACAACATTTGGAAACACGTGACTGGACGCCAAATGATAAGATTCGTCGGTTTGACTAGTGGCATTAAGAAGAAGTTTATTCCGGCCTTCACTTCATTTGTGGGTCAAAGATTTACGCTCGAAAGTTATCTTGATACGAAAGTTAAATATTATAGCAGCGGAACGAAAAGGAAACTCAATGTCGCCTTGGCATTGCTGAGTCGTACCCTCATTTGTTTAGATGAGCCCACAACAGGCGTGGATATTATTTCCAAGAATGAGATTTGGACGACTCTAAAACAGATGCTCGATTTAGGCCAATCGATTTTAATCACCTCGCACAACACGGAGGAGTGCCAAATGCTGAGCACATGCGTCGCCATTATGGTTAATGGCGCTCTCAGTTGCTTTGGCACCATTCCAGATTTGCTATACCGATATAATAACGGCATTTCCATTGAAATTCAACTGGCCACCATTAAAGAAATGGAGGAAATCAAGTATGTAGACCATCATAAATATAATATATACTGTTCTACATAATTTATATATTTTTCAGTAGTTTATTGGAAAGTGATAGCTTGAATTCCAACCAAAAATTTACAACTTTTGCGAAGAGCGATATAACTAACGAATCCGATGAATCGGATTCGCTTCCAATTGAATCTGCTTCCAGTGCACAACTGGATCCACATAATAAAGCGACGCAAGTTCATTTGAAAAAGCAACATTCTAAGAAAAAAGCGCCAGTGCCAACACCAAGTGCAACCATAGATGACAAAAGGAATACATCCCTTATACGAGAAAGCATAAGATCAAACTCATCATCATTCTTCTGGTCAATGGACTCAGAAACTTATTTTATTAATACACCCGAACATTGGGAACTAATCAAAAAAGTTGAGAGACAATTTAGCCAAGATTTTCCTGGGAGCCATGTTGAGTATGTATATCCATACATTTTACGTATGTAATTCCAATTTTATCGAGGTTCTATCTTCCTATAGGGAAAAGTACAAAACTACTGGCATGGTGACTATAATAATACCCGACAGCGATTTGAAGTGGTCCACGGTTTTTAAGTATATGGAAGAGCATCGTGTTGCTCTGCAAATAAAACACTATGCAATAAATCAGATAAGCCTAGAAGATATATTTTTAGAGTTTACTAAAGATCAAAATGTTGAATAAACTTCAATATTTAGACGAATACATCTCTGTTCATAATTTTACTTGCATTCCTATACGTTTGAAACTAAACGAAAAGTAATCTAAAAAGTATTCTTTTACAGTAGATCAGCGGTCGGGGAACCGGGGTAAATTACCCAAATGGTATTTTTTGGTACTTGAGGTAAATAAATACGATCTTTAACGATACGAGCAATACAACCATATCTTATTTTTCCTTTGTTGGGTGGAAATCACAACCATCCTTGACTGCAAAACCGAAGGATCCCTAATGATATTGACGAATTTTGACCAAAAATGTGTTGAATTTTTTTTTAAATAGTCCTAAGCCATTTTAATCCTTAAGGATTTTGAAAGGACATGTTGCGTGAGAGTTTCAAGGACCAACTCTGTCGAACTGCATTCAAGGATTATGGGGTCGTCTAAGAACAAAAACACTTGTAAAAATTTCACTCTACGGCCGAGCGAAAATAAGAAAAAACCATAAAAGTGCAGTTTTCTCGGAAACCACAAGGACGATTTGAATATCCTTTGGCCAGTTGGTAGCCCTGGTCAAAACAAAATGTCTGACATAGGACATGTGCGAATCCTTTATGATTTGGCCGAGTTATAACCAATTTTCTGTTTTAAACATTTATCCTTTTATTCCAGCTGTTTGAAGGACTATCGTCCTTACTACTACTTTGCTCGTATCGACGGGCCCAGGCCTACCTGTGGTCCAAAGGACATCCGGATAGTCCTTAAAATAGCCGAGTTATCGACGGTTTTGTAATTTTTAAAATTTTTTCTGACCTACCCCCTGTAATATTTTTCGAACATTTTTTTTCGTGAATCCTGGAGATCTTTATAAGCAAATCGATAGATCTTGTTGCTGTGAGCTCAAAAATGTATTTTCCTTAAAGATCCGTAAGGAAATGTTGAAGTTATGACTAAGTAAAGTTATTAAAATCTAATGTCCTTTTTGCCGAAATTTTATGTATAAGTATAAATCGGCCAAAACTTTACGGATTTTTAAAAACCATGGCGCGTTGGATCCGCATGGAAAAGCTCTATCGAACTGCATTCAAGGATTATGGGGTCGTCTAAGAACAAAAACACTTGTAAAAATTTCACTCTAAGGCCGAGCGAAAATAAGAAAAAACCATAAAAGTGCAGTTTTCTCGGAAACCACAAGGACGATTTGAATATCCTTTGGCCAGTTGGTAGCCCTGGTCAAAACAAAATGTCTGACATAGGACACGTGCGAATCCTTTATGATTTGGCCGAGTTATAACCAATTTTCTGTTTTAAACATATATCAATTTATTTCAGCTGTTTGAAGGACTATCGTCCTTTGAAATACTTTGCTCGTATCGGCGGGTCTAGGCCTACCTGTGGTCCAAAGGACATCCGGATAGTCCTTAAAATAGCCGAGTTATCGACGATTTTGTAATTTTTAAAATTTTTTCTGACCTACCCCCTGTAAAATTTTTCGAAAATTTTTTTTCGTGAATCCTGGAGATTCTTATAAGCAAATCGATAGATCTTGTGGCTGTGAGTTCAAAAATGTATTTTCCTTTAAGATCCTTAAGAAAATGTTCAAGTTATAGCTTAAAAATATAAGTAAGAATAAGCGATCTGCCTAAAAGTATGTATACTTTTTTTTATTATTTTTAGAGGGTAACTAAGCCAATGCATAAACCTTATTTGTTTCCACACAACAGCGGTCGAGGAACCGCTATGGGGTAATATCAACTTTAACAAAAATATTTTGGGGTAATGATTAAAAAAGTTCTCCGACCGCTGCAGTAGAGCGTTGATAGGTGTGAAATAGAATACTTTTGACTTTGGCCTCACGTTTCGCGTTCTTATAGTAGTTTCTTCTTTCGCTTTACAAATATGTATGTCAACAAAGAATTTCGGTACTTTGAACTTATAGTTCGAAAAAAGAAACTTTCCACATACACACACACTCGTTCATATATTCATTTGCACGTTTGTGTGTTTCTTACTGGAGAAGCTCAATTAACGACTTGTCGAAGTCAATAAATATTAGTTGGTTTGTGTTGTTTATAGGCAACATTCACATCCATTCACGTGCCTTGCCTTTGGCTGGTTACAATTCCAAACGATAGTTTTGAACTTTGCACCCCAACATGACGTTAGAAACTTGGGTGATATACATATAAAAAATGAATCAAAATAATGAAATTCGCGCTTTCATTGATTTGTTTGTTGTCAAATCATAGTGGAAGCCGCTGCCAACCTTGCCGATTGCGCAAAATTACCTTATCACATTTCTTATACATATAGTATGTACATTTTGTATATGTATATGTTTCTGTTATATCACGTTTAATTGATTTTTCTACGAGCTTGAAAACAGTTCTCAATTAACTTATTAACTTTCAAAATGCAACAATATTTTTTAATGGTCAGCAATTGGTGCCTTAACATATATGTACATATTCATATGTTATAAGTGCACTACAATAAAATTTTCTCTATATCGTAAACTATATATATATATGTTTTGTTAATCATTGATTCATTGCTATGTATATAAATTTGTGTCTATATGTGTGTGTGTTTGTGTACATAAATAATTTGAGAGCTTTGCGCAATGCAATGCTATGAAATTCTTAAAGACAATATTATATTGGTATTTACATACATATATATGTGAATTTGTCAATCTTAACAATTGTATGTGCTGGTGTGTAAATATCTATATTATTTTATATCTAAAAACATTTATACTAAACCCTCGCATTAAAGACTTTGGCTGTCAATCTTCAATGCGATTTTCTCTATCATTATTGTCAGCTTCTTGAGTTTGTGTAAAGAGAACTTTAAACCGTCTAAATATCAGCTAAGAGGTATATAAGCATGTATGTAAATCCTAGTTGACAAATATTTAATATATATTTATATGTAGTTTGTTATCAGCTTTATGCACAAGCACAAATGGAAGACGATTGATTGGCGCCTCTTTAGCAATTAAATAATTTTTAATACGGAGGTATACAAATATAAAGGTCACATTGTTATTATGCACGTTTAAGGTACGACAACTGCATCAAAAAAAAGCAGCTGCTTAGTTTTTTTTTCTTTCTTTTTGTAAGTAAAGCCCACCATTAAGTTAAGGGTACATCTGTGCCGGAAACTAACCGAAACAATTATGCTAACATACACATACTATAAATAAATTAGAATTCCACTTAACTATATAGCTGCATCTGTTGGAAACGTTAACTTTGTTAACGACTCGTCGTTCGATGCCTGCGTTTGTTTCTCCAACTGCTGTCGTCGCCAGAAACGTGATAGCACAGGTGCAAACAAATCAAAATCCAGCTGCTTCTGATGTTTATCCACATAGATCTGGGTATTGTCCGCACAGTGGAAATGCGCCAAAATCAAACTGCTACAGTAGCCAATGACTGTGGTAACTAAGAAGCCGAGCACACAGAACCATAGATATGACAGACGATATAGCCAGAAGTAGTGTGGTTCTGTGCTGCTTGCGGCAACCTGCAACGCTTCCGCAACCTGAGCTGTGGCATTTGTAAATTCACATCCGGCGGTGCTGAAGGGGAGCGTTGCTGGTGCTGGCTTCGGTCCACCGAAACCAATCCAAAAGGATATAGCCAGTCCCAGTAGAAAGCCAAGCAACACTCCACGCTGATTTGTGCGTACTGTGCAAACACCAAGGGTGAAGATGCCTAAGAGCGGGCCACCCACAACGCCAAAGATGGTTAGTGAGGCCTGCAGGACGCCTCCCATGGAGCCAGCGCCAAAGGCCAATGCAATGCACAGCAGTCCATAAATACAGGCAATGATCTTGGTGGGCAAAGCTGACTTTGAGTCGATTAAAGCACGCTTAAAGATACTCTTGTAAAGCGGCTTGAGATAATCCTCCAAAGTGACAGCCGAGAGTGAAGTTACCGCCGAGGAGATTGTCGAAAGACTCGCCGAGAAGATGCCCGAAACAAAGAGACCACACAAACCAGGATATTGACCTGCAGGAGAAAAAAAGTTTTGATTTGAGATTTAACTTTATTATATTCTCATTTGCACTCACCCATTGTATCCACAGCAAAGAGAGGCATCAGCTGATCGCGCGATTTGATGCGTCCATTGAGCAATGGATCACAATCGCGATAATAATAAAAGATGGCCAAGCCACTGAAGATGGTGCTAAAGCTAAGCATGCCAAGAATAGGCAAATTCCACCACAATGCCAATTGTGCGCTCTTCAAGTTGTGCACGCTAAGGAGACGCTGAACTTGGGTCTGATTGACGCCATATAGTGAGAGATAGGTAACCATGCCGCCAATGGTTAGTGACCACCAGGTATGGCGAACTGTTGGATCTGTCGAGAACTCAAAAAACTGTACACGTCCACGCTCCTGAGCCACCTCCCAAATGGCGCTCAGACCACCAGCTTTTGTCGCTGAAACGCCAATCACAGCAAAGATGGCCGCAAACATGAGGAAGGACTGAAACACATCCGTGATGAGCACTGCCTTGAGACCACCCAGTGTCGAATAGAAGGTGCACACCAATCCCAGCACGAGTATGGCGGTTGCTCTCGGTATTCCGGTGACTGCCTCCAGTGCCAAAGCGGGTGCATAAAGCGCAATGCCCATGTAGAGAATCATTTGAAGAGTAAACGCAATGGATGCCGCCAAACGCGTTGCATGCCCGAAGCGACGCTCCAAATACTCATAGACACTTGTCGTGCGCATTCGATAGAAGACCGGCAGAAAGATGTAGGCGGCAATTGGTGTGCTCACAACATAGGAGATGTTAATCACACCGAATAGGGTGCCAAACTGATATGACTCATTGGAGACGCCCATTAGTGAGACGGCGGACATGAAACTGGCCATCAAACTGAAGGAAACAGGGAATGTTGTCATGCTCTGATCAGCCATTAGATACTCTTGTGTTGTCTTTTGTTTGCCGCCCGTATAGCGATAGTAGATGCCAATCAATGCCGAGATTATCAGTATGCTCGCCAGCACCAAGGCATCCCACACATCGAAAGTTCCAAGCGGCATTTTTGCTGCTGTGATTTAACACACACACACAGAGAGCAACTGCAGAAAGAATCACTGCAATTGATTTTTCACAAAAGCGCCAATTGATTGTGTGTAATGTAATTTATCGTTATAGCGTATTGACCTTTTCTCACTGTCAATGCCTCTCGCAAATTATATATGTAAAGTTCACATTCACACACACACATATATGTACAAAAAAATAACACGCGATTATAAACAAAATAATAAAAGTGATGCGGATCGACCACCAAATAGAACACAACCGCAAAGCTAAGCCGTTGAATAACAACTGCTGATACAACACCAACACATCATTTGGCGTTGCCACCTGTTGGCACAGTTGCCAGTTTGTGTTCCAAAGCAAAACAGCTGTTTGAGTTTTTTATCTTAGTGAAAAACAAAAGTTTTTATTTGAACGAAATTCCTGTATTCAATTGGGAAGTTAAGCAATAAAATAAAACACTTAAAGAAGTTTTTTGTCAAAATTATTTTGGGGTTGCCATTTTTAAAAAAGCACGTTTATTATCCATTTGAAACGATATCCCAAAAACAGAATAATACATATATATTTATGTACCTGTTTGTATTTTTGTGTGATTTTGATCAGTTTGTGTTTAAAATCAGTTTCTTGATTCAACGTTACATGAACGCAGGTGACGACGCTTGTCGCGACGCTTGCAATTATCGCTGCAATATGAGGCCGTAAAACAACAATCAAATTTCGCCAGCTGCAGGCAGTGCTGGCACCATTTCTTACGCTTTATATTCTTTATCAGTTGTTCATATGTTTTGAGTTGCTCTTTTAGATGCTTAACTTCGCACATTAGTTCAGTACTGGTAGGCGTCGTTTCAACTGCCACGGAGCCTTGTGATGTGTCCTGTAGAATAGCGGAAAGAGGCATCGAACAGCGGCGCAATGGCTGCTTGCGCTTTGGTTGAGTTGGTGTTGTGGCTTGAGTAGTTTTGAGCCGATTTGTCGTGGCTGGCGTCATAAGACGTGGACGTTTAACTGGCTTGCTTAGATCCGAGGCTTCCGGACAATGCTGTAGCGAGTGATTAATAAGCTGCTCGGCTTCCTTTGGATCAGAATTAAAATCGAAAAGCTCAATTGGTTGGCTCAAGAGCATTTCGTAGCATCTAAGTTCTCGAATTGCCATATTAAAGCGACGCGATGCTCGACTCTTGCTGTTCAAATCTGGAATTTTCGCATCGATAGGAAGGATTTTGTTCTCCGAAACGAGTGCTCTTGAATGGTTGTCACCAAAAAATCGTACGTCATAGGTTGAACTCCCTTTGCTGATAACGCGAATAACCTAAAAAACCATATATATATATATATTAATATATAATTTATTTATATTGCAGCTGTCACTGAATGCTCACCTTTGCTGGCCAGTACGGAGAGCCTTGGTACTTGGCGTAGACTAGCTCATGACGCTGAAAGCAAGGTTTCGCAAACCAAAATAAGCTATTGGGTTCATTCGAATATCGGTAGCAGTCCGAGCAGTGACGTATTTCACGCATATCGTGCTGGATGTTCCGTAGTAGGTATTTAGTTGCTTCAAACTCTTGGGAGTTGCTACCGTAAAAAATACCCATATTGTGTTGCAAGTCCAGCAGATCTATCAGGCAATCAAGTAACTGCTTATAACTTTTCATTTCGATTTTTTCCTTTATATCCACGACGCCTAGAATATCATTTTTAAAGAGTGCGCTCTTTACAAGGGCGCTATCGCGTTGACTCCAATTCTGTTCCATATGCTTGCGCACATCTGTTTTCAGCCAACTATGGTTCTCTTCCCATGAGTAGTTTATCAGGCAGTTCAGTTCCGCAATGCTTACTCGCGGCGGTAAAAGTAAATCGGCCAACTTAACAAGACGGCAAGCAGTACATAGGTCTAGCTCATTGTTGTTGCTGGTTAAGCTAGGCTGATCGTTTTCGAATTTGATCAAGGTTGTGTCGCGATTGCGGCGACGCGGTGACTGTTCGCTTACAAAAAACACATCCTTTTCATCACAGCTGCTGTCCATCTCGTTTTTAACCGAACTTTGTGGTTTTAATTGGTTCAGGTTGCTATTGAAGTCCATTTCATACTCGGTATCCATGAAGAAGGACGGTGCCGGTGTAATTGTTCCATTCACATCGTTTACATTTTCATTATTGTGACTCAATTCCTCAAAGTCAGATTCGTTGAGTGGATAGTTCTTGTCCTCAGGCACCTTGTAATTGGGACGATTTGGATTCTTGCGCTGGCAAGACTTGTGAAAACTGCGGTCACACGAAAGACATTTCTTCAACTTCTCTGTCGCTCCTGGAAAGTGACATTCATAGCAATACAAATCAACTTTGAGTCGGTTGCACAGTTCTTGGATATTTTGTGAAAACGCAAGCAATATTGGTTTGCCCTTGACAGGCACAGTTTTACTCTTTGGTACCAAAATGCCCATCTTTATTCCGTTCTCCACTGTCTGTTTGGCGTCACCTAATTAAAATGGAAATAAATATACAAATAAATGATGAAAAGGAAGAAACAGAAGCACTATGAACATACCTTCGGACATTGATGAATATAACACACTATCCAACTTATTTTTGGATACGTAACGTCCATTCTGCAATTTGTCCATCCATGTTGGCACCGCGCACGATTTAAAAGTTATTCCCATTTTTTTAAACGCCTTTTTTATCTTCAAATAAAAGAAATTTACAATAAACGTATAGTTGAAATGTCACACAACGAATGGACAGTGTTGCAAAACCATCGTCTTTTTGTATTCATTTCGCAGCACATATCGACTAATGAAATTTTGCAACCCTACAATCAGCTGTTGTGGTTGTTTTGAGTTTTCAATGTGTTTTTGAAACATTGCAAAATTAAAAATTCTTGACGAAATGTTGTTTTAGGTACACTTTGCGTATGGCATTTCATTATGCAAATTGGCATTACTTGGTTTTTAAAATTTAAAATGTTAAAGAAATTGAATTATCTGGCAATGCTGCGCATCAAGTGACCAGTGTGCGTCAGTGTGGGTGTTGTTTGGAAGAAGCTGTAACAAGTAACAACAAAGCACTGGAAGCCATCTCTATCTATCGTTAATGCGTCTATAAATAATTACGAAGAAACCTTTTTCGCTAATCTAATAAAGAGTACCACGGGTAAGCGTTGCAAATAGAAAATTCGAAAGACATTGGATAAGTGCATATATGTACATTTATATCTATTGTTTGGATTAGATGAACACATCACCAGCTAACCCTGACTCTGACGCATTTAGTTGTTTAACCAGTGCTGCTATTATTCATAAATAATTAGCGAGAGCGGTAGCAAAATGACAGCGACGTTCGCAACAACAAATGTGATTGCCGATCTATGCATTTATCTGTTGACCTGGAATGTAGGCACACATTCGCCGAAAGATGTGCCATTGACATCCCTTTTGGCACTTAATGGCACCACCAATTGTCCGGAGAATAAACTACCTGACATTTATGTGATTGGCATGCAGGAGGTAAACACAAATCATCTCAGCATCTTTCACGACGATCCGTGGGTACTAAAATTCGCCAGTGCATTGCTCCCCCTCGAATATGTGAAAGTGGATTCAAAACAGCTGCAGGGCATACTAATAACAATGTTTGCTCAGCCCAAGCACATACCCCATATGAAGGACATAGAGACGGAAGAGACACGGACGGGACTCGGCGGTTTATGGGGCAACAAGGGCGCTGTAAGCATTCGATTGAGTCTCTATGGCACAGGCACAGTCTTTGTTTGTTCACATTTGGCGGCACATGATAATAAGCTAAAGGAACGCATCGAGGACTATCATCAAATAGTGAATAATCACAAGTACCACGCAAGCCGCCGTTATCAACGCATTTTCGATCATGACTTTGTGTTCTGGATTGGTGATCTGAACTTCCGTTTGTCGGGTGACATGTCCGCCTGGGATGTACAAAATGCCGTGGAACATGCACGCTATGAGGAGCTACTGAAGCTGGATCAGCTTGTGTTGTTGCGCGAATCGGGTAATGCGTTCAGCCTAATGGAGGAGCAATTACCCAACTTTGCGCCCACATTCAAGTTCATTGAGGGCAGCAACGAATACGACCTGAAACGGCGTCCAGCTTGGTGTGACCGCATCTTGCATCGCGTGCAGTTTGACAGTTTCCCATCAATTACACTGAGTGCCCAGCAGTTGTCTTATCAGTCGAACATGGAATACACTTTATCCGACCACAAGCCTGTGTCAGCGACCTTTAGCTATAAAATCGAAACACACAACCAGACATTCACCGACGAGGAGCTGCACGAGACGACACATGGGGCGGCAAGCACAGTGCCAAATGTTAGTGTGCTTGCTTTTATCTCAATTCTCACTTTTCATGCCTTCTTTCATTTGCCTCTTTTCACGTCTTTTGTAGCTGTTTAATGCCGAACTAGAACGTTTCCAGTGATAAACACACATTTCATACATGGAATTCAAGTTCCCGCCTTCTGCCTCTAAAGCAAGCAATCTCTTATTACTCACATATCTCAACTCAAGAAACTTAAGTTGTAAATCAATCATACTCGAAACATATATAAGCAAACTTGTGAGTGTAAGCTTAATATTATACTAATACAAATATTGAAATGAATCTCAGAATGATAACCATTGAGTTATCAACTCCGTAGTGCAATTATAATTAGAAATGTCTTGTATATTAATAGCAGTATACGTATCGTCCTTAATTCAAATAATCTTGTCACATATCATGTTCGTCAAATATTCTTTTGAATATTGAAGATGTGTATTTTTTTTAAGCTAAACCAAGACATCACTTGTTAAAGTTACAAAAGTTGTTGATCATTAATAAAGCAATATCTATTTTTCTATTAAAATAAAGCAAACATTTTATTTTATTTATTTTTCCAACGACTGGCAGATGCAACAAGAAAGACAGCTATAGTCTTAAGGTAAGCCTTACTTACCACTTTCCATACCACTCTGACAAGGCTAGAACCAGTTGTGAATTATAAGGCAGGGCAGGTCAAAAATATTGGCCTTTTCACCCATTTTCAATGGATTCATGGTATAAAAAATGAAACAAATGCAATATAGGTAAGTAATTTTTCCTCCATTCAACAATGAATTGCTAAAACAGCTCCACGAACGTTCCCTATCTTTCTTATAAGCCATTTATAACGTGAAGACCGAAAACTACGCACACCTTATCGATTATCTTGGCAACAAAAGTTTTTTTGTATGCGTCGACAAGTTTACAAATCATATAGGTATGACTACCGTCTGCTTAAAGCAAAACAACAGCAAAAAGAAGACAAAATGTGATAGAAGGCTGACTAAACCAGTTGTTGGTAGGTGTTTTTGTACCTTTTTCAATAAACAGCTGGTGTCAGGTGGTGGGCGACAGGTGGCGCTATGTGACTGTTAGAAATTTAATGGCCTTGCTGGTTCAGGTGTTGTTGGTGGGGGTTTTTTTATTTGTTCAATTTTCACTAATTATATTAGTTAGATAGTAAAGTGGTAGTAAAATATCTATCAAATTTATAATCAACACGTGCACAACTACAACCCAACAATAGCAACAACAAAATCAAGTGCATCCATGGCTTGTTTACATCAGCAACTAATTGCATGCCGTTAACATGTAATAATATACGCGTTATAGTTTCGAATTTTGAGTTTAGTTATTTACTTTTTTTCTTTTGTGTGGGGGTCGATAACAGTAAATACGAAAAAAAAGCCCCCTAGTAGCAGTAAATAATTGACGAATAAGTAAATAAATCATTAAATAACATTCCACCAAAACGATAATGAATTTGTCAACAACTTGGAATTGTAACAGCAACAGTGCCACACTTTGTAATAGGACCAACCCCATTCTACAAACCACAATTCGACTGGCAATGTTTACATCACCAACGGAATTCCATAACAATGGTATAGCATTAGACGCGATCGGTGCTTTACCCTAGGAGCTAGATTAAACAATCCAAAAGAAGTGTATATTTGTATAAATTTTATAGTGTTTACATAAGGTCTGAAAACGAAGGTAAAATTGCGGAACATACGCTACGCACGATTTAATCAAATTTAAACGTGAGAACTTATCTGTACCGGAGAGAAAAGAGAATCGCGAACAGCAATCGAAAGCTTTCAGAGCGTAAGAAAAGAGCAGAGATGCGGATGTATGTGCAAATATTGTTGTTTATAAACAAACTGGCTTATACGAGTAGGAAACACTTGGCAGCTGTTTGCCTGGCAACAACGAGTGAATGGCAATGAATTAGCAGTGTTGTAATACAAGTTACAGTTGCTCCTCTCCTCACACGTCCTGCTCTCGATCTCTTTCTCTTTCAAGTGCGTTTGCTTATTGGCATAACTGTTAATAAAGCTGCCGATCCAACTGTTGATAATTGAAATCGCAGTGGTTAAATATTTATGACCGATACCGAAATCTACAACTCAATATCAAAGCTGGGTACTTAACAGCGATAAGGAAGTTGAAGAAAAAAAAAACCCATTAGATACACCACAGACAGATAACAAATACCAATGCATTATTTGTTTAGATATGTATGCACATGTGTACTCATGTTTAATTAAATACAGTTAACTCATCTGCTGTCCACCAACAGCTGATGGCATTATCAGCGCTCAACTGCAGAAGAGAGTGAGAGAGAGAGAGCGGATAATTAGGATTGTCACCTTAATCGCAAAGTTTGCGATACGAAAAAGTCCCGCCTGGTCTTCTCTCACTGGTATAAAAGCTGACTTCTAAAAGCAAAATCGTTCAAAGCGTAGCCAACGGTAGGCGAGAGAACAACACAACACAACACAACACAAAAAAGCGCTGCGGCAAACAAAAGCACAAAGCATAGCTGAAAATAAAAAGCACCGCAACTGAGGCACGCGTCAACAACGGGAGTCCCCCATAGAGATACGTCATTTGTTAACAACTTTCGGCTATTACAACAAAAGAGACATATTTAGATATATACACACAAGCAACAAGCAGTTAAAACCAACTAAGATATACAGCGAATTAGTGACTAAAGCGAAATACCATTTTTGGTAATCGGTGATTTTTGCTTTGCGATCAACACAGTGGAAAGATTTTGATATACATCGATACAAACATCAAACACACAAACCATGGGTGTGAGAGTGATTGAAGCAGATTCGGCAAGCGATTCATATGATGACGATGAATGTTCGGCATGCCATACAAGTCACAAAACTAAAACAACAAATGCCAAGCGCACAACAACGGAGACGAATAATTTTCAGTATGGCAGCAAGGATTTGGTTGGCAACTGCAAGGAGTATCGCATAGAGAACAATACCCGGGATCTGCGCAAAATTGGCAATGGCAATCGGGTGAGGATTATCAACAATTTGGGCAACCTCACAATCATTGGCAACTCGACGCGGCTAAAGATCCAGTACAATATTGGAAATATCAAGTATACGGGCAACGATGGAAGAATCTATTTGGGCATCGATTCACAACAGCAGAGCGTCGACTATATTGGCTGTAATGGTCTGTTGAAGGTGGTCAAATCATTGCTGTTGCAGGGCAACAAATCCAGCAGCAAGTCAAGAAGATCTTCGCCCAAAGAGGAGCCAAATGATAACACCAAGTCAAGTCATGGACTCGGTGTTGCGATTGATAACAATTTGACAATTATCAATGGCGTCGGTGGAAATATTGTGATTAAGAATGCTATTAATGTGAGCATTTAAGAGAAGCTCTCTCTCTCTATATATCTCAAGTCCAAAGTATAAGCTTAGTATCTTGCCCAGTACGAATGGTTCCTATACACATACTATATAGTCATTAGCATATAGCTAAAGCTTTCTAACTGCTCATAAAATGAGAAGATAATTGTCATTTAGGCACTGAAAAGTATTAAACACATCCGTCATTATACATACATATATATAATTTGCTCATAATATTTAGTTATGTATTTAATCACACAAATCCACAATGAACAAAAACAAAATAATTAATTCTGTATGTGGTCTTAGATAGCTAATCATTCTATGAATGTCGTCTGCAATTTAATATTAAACAAATTAAAATATTTAAACACAATAGAAAGCCTTATTTTCACCATTCATTGGCAATATTGGTTTTGCGAATCGCCAGAGAGGTCAAAAAATCCCCCTTGTTTTAAGTAAAAAAACAGTAAGCTTCGGGTAAATTACCGCATGCCAGTGACCCCCGAGTCTGAATGGGTTTACTCTTCAGTTTTCCTAGAATTCAAGTCTTACTCACAAACCATTGGGGCTTGGACATGACCCACATTTGCGACAACTTTTTTAACCAATAAAAAAAGTACACCGGATACTTTTTAATGTCAAGCTGCTTACTGATTAAATAACCGCAACATTCGCTTGTTTTTTTAGGTAATTGCTCCCTTGTACATAGTATCAAAAGCGACTCGAGCCACGCATTTCAATTTTTAGGGGGATTTTACTTTTCAAGTGCAGGTACATAAAACAACAACAACTGACGATACAATGATTAACGCGTAAGCGTTTAAATCAATTGACTGATAAGAATACTTATGGATTTAGTATTGGTGAGGTAAAATCTGACCTGTCATTGCGGATAGTTGAAATAAAATTAAGCCAATTACACACACACACATAAAATTGCATTTACGCACTAAAAGACATGCATTTGCATATTATTAACTGTACTTAAGCTCTTTTTACATTACACTTACACTTAAGTCACACTAAACCAAAGATTTAGATAGTTTTAGATACTAGCACTGCAATTTCGTAGTCAAATTTACTAAAAATCAGCAATATTTTGCTTTAATACAATGCATTTGTCGTCCACTTTGTTAGTGGTGACAAAACTATCGGTTGTTGGTGTTAACATTCGCGCCAGTTCTGCTTTCTGCGTGCTCTTTTATGCGTTGCCGGTTGTCATGTTGCGTTACAAGCTCTGTTAACCGCGTAATGTGATTGACGCTCAGACGTCAAATATACAAACATTTTACGACATTTAAAAAACAAAATCATGTTTGGGCCCGCACAAACCACAACGAATCGTATGAACGATTTCGAGGTGGCTTCGCCGCCCGACGATTCCGTCTCTGCATTGGAGTTCAGCCCGAGCACGTTGCAAGTGGCGAAAAATTTTCTCATTGCCGGCAGCTGGGATAACAGCGTGCGCTGCTGGGAAGTGGAACAAAATGGAGCAACAGTGCCAAAATCAATGAAGTCCATGGGTGGTCCAGTGCTGGACGTATGCTGGTCGGACGATGGCACCAAAGTTTTTATGGCTTCCTGTGACAAACAGGTTAAACTTTGGGATCTTGCTTCGGATCAGGTAATGCAAGTGGCGGCACACGATGGAGCCGTTAAAAGCTGTCATATGGTAAAAGGACCCAACTACACGTGCCTCATGACCGGATCCTGGGACAAAACGCTCAAGGTATGTACTTTATTGTTATTGTTCTTTAACAATCATGCAAATTTATGGCTTTGCTTTAAGTTCTGGGACACTCGTACTCCAACTCCCATGATGGCCATTAATCTGCCCGAACGTTGCTATTGTGCGGATGTGGACTATCCCATGGCCGTAGTGGGTACTGCTGGTCGTGGTTTAATCATATACTCGCTAGAGAACAGCCCCAGCGAGTACAAACGACAGGAGAGCCCGCTTAAATATCAACATCGCGCGATAGCCATATTTAAGGATAAAAAGAAGACGCCCACCGGTTATGCATTGGGCAGCATAGAGGGTCGCGTAGCCATACAGTATGTGAACCCTGTGAATCCCAAGGATAACTTTACATTCAAGTGCCATCGATCGACGGGCAGTTCAGGATTCCAAGACATCTATGCGGTCAATGACATTGCATTCCATCCAATACATGGCACATTAGTGACTGTCGGCTCGGACGGCACATTCAGTTTCTGGGACAAGGACGCACGCACCAAGCTCAAGTCCAGCGAGGCAATGGATCAATCAATTACGAAATGCGGCTTTAATGCCAATGGCCAAATATTCGCTTATGCTGTCGGTTACGACTGGTCTAAGGGCCATGAGTACTTCAATCCCTCGAAGAAACCACAAATATTCCTGCGATCCTGCTACGACGAACTGAAGCCGCGCGTCAACTGATCCGAAGCGTGCTTTAGTTTCAGTCAAAACATGTTCTGCGATTAACATTAATATCACAAACACACATAAATCGTATCATTAAATAGGTATCTAAAGCGCATTCACACAGCATTGCATTTTTATTCAACTAAATCACTTAATGTTTAATGACCCTTCTTGTCACCATGACCGTGACTGTCGTGGCCATGTCCATGTCCATGGTCACCTTGACCCTTGCCAATGCCGAGCGCATATTCGGCACCAATTGTGACTAGGAATAAACCAAATCCAATGCCCATGCCACGGAACATGAACGTACGCAAGCGGGAAGCGTGTGTGCCAAATGCTTTCTTTTCATAGCGCCAGGCCTCGTTCCTGTGGCAAACATCAACAACAGTTAAAAACGGATTTTGTTCGTAGCAGCAGCATTTACTTACCTTAGCCATGGATCTGAAAGGCCCTGACGGCCGAGTGCCTCCTTGACTTCAACCAATTGTGGCACATTCTCCACCTTGTAGATTGATGGATGTGGCACTGTGTAGGGTTCTCCGTGATGTCCACCCATTGTTTGTTGTACTTCCGCTGCAACACACAAAGTTAAGATTTTTTTGTTATTCCTTATTTATTTCTTGACCGAACATATGTTAACATAGCCCAGCACATTACATAAGTTAGATTGTTATGTTTTCTTTAGGTCTTCTGATTGATGAAATATGTCAAACACAATCACAATGACTTATTAGGAAAATATTTTACTTAAATTTTACAAAATATATCGTAAGCAATAAGAAAATAACAAAGAATTACAAATATGAATGAAATACACACTCTTTTTGCCACAATAACAGAAATGCGAACACTATGTTGCGTCAATGTTAAATGATATCGATGAAATAGGCATTAAATGTACTAAAATATGCCACGAGTGGGGAGCTGTTTGCTTAAAATCGACTTTAACAATGTGGCAGCGCCGCCAAATGGAATTGAATATTTTGACTGCCGCTTAAATATTTATTTATAAGAAAACCGAAAGGTATATTTGAAATATTTATTGATACTTTATTTTTATTTTGCAATCAGTAGAACATTTGTAATTTTAAAACGTGCTTAAGTGAAAATATACATTTTTTATTAATTGTTTTTTTTTTTTTGTAATTTTTTGTTTGTTTTTATATCCATTTATTTCTCTAGTTATACAATAAGTAATAGTAATATACATTTATATGTTGTTAGGATTTATTATTAATAGCGTTTTCTTGCTCTTGCTCTTTCTTCAAACTTTTATGCAGATTTCCTGCGATTGCTACAAATTAGAAAAAGGAAAACGATTTTAAGCAAAAGAATAATAATTATAACAAAATACTGTTCTTACGCTTTGATGCTTTGTCATTTGCATTGTGTGTGGGTTTTTTATGGGTGTATTGTGTATGTATAGCTAGGTATAAAAATGCATGACTTGCATGCAAGTTAATTATTTTAAAATACAAGACATATACACATACATTATATATAGTATATAGTAGTTGGTTTTCATATTCAATAAACATTTCTCACAAACTTTGTAATCATATTTGTATTGTTGTTCCGGCGCTTTGAAATGCACAAGCTTGAACAATCTATCATTATCTCAAATCAATTTTAAACTTTTTAACTTGTTACTACATTTGCGCAAAAACTTATTTCACATAGTTTTTACATTTTTTTTTTTACGTATGTTTTTTTGTTTTTAGTTTCTTTTTATGGAAATGCCTCTAAAATGTTTGAATTAAATATGAACAGTTGTCAGCTGAGCAAGTTTTGAGCCTTGCTTGCCATTATCATATCCAATATATATTATGTTTTCTTTTCTTTGTTTGGTTAAATATTGTTGCTTGTTTGTTTCATTTTTTTCGGTTTTTTTTTATCATCTTGTTTTGTTGAATCACATTTTTCGAATTTCTAAAGATTAGTTTCATAATTTAACACATGTTGCTACAACAATTTAGGTATTTTGAAATCAAATTGTACTTTTTTTGTTTTTTTTTTTTATGTTTTTTGTTTTTTAACTTATTTTCCGAACCGGGAGTCGCACTCCATTTTAGATACTCTCGTCGGCCAGTATCTCGTTGAGCAGGCGATTGAGGCTATCGAGGCCGGTGAGAAAACCGCCATCGGGTCCATGATGCACGGGTGCAGCAGCTGGTGTTGGCAGCATGCTACCATTGCGTGGCACAAATGCTGTATGGGCAAAATCAATGAGACGCACATCCACACAACAGGCCGAATCATCTGTGGGCGGTGCGGACATATCCAGCGATTTGGAACCACTCAGAGACATTGAGTTGCGAGCAGGTGTTGGGGTCTTGGCATCGCTATTGCTGCTATTATTATGATTATCACTCTCGACGGCACTGGCACGTCGCTCCAGGGAGTCGAGCAGTATGTTCGCGAGCAGTGAATTGGATATATTCTCACAGCTGCGTTGCACGGCGGAAACCTTATGGCGCTGCGACTTGGCGGGCGAGGAGACAGCGGAGACAGGTGTTGATGTAATGGTGGATTTTTTGGCCTCCCTCGGATCATCGTCGTGTGCGGCATAGTGTTCATCGTCATCCTTGCAGCGCAAACGCTTCACTGCGCCTTTCACTGATTTAAGGGATGATGCACTGGATGAGGCAGGCGATACAATGGACTTGATGGTGGCACTTGAATTGTTGGCGGTGTGTGGTGGCGTTGTGGGTTCCAGTGCGGCTGCAGCATCGAAAGATTGCTGCGATTTGTAACGCTTGAACATTGCCTCTGTGGGTCCAATAATACTGCTCTCATAATCCGAGCTGCCATCATCAGAGCTGTTGTTGCCTGTTATGAGAGAGAAAGTTAATAAATAAAACGTTTAAATATGCAGATTAAGCCCACGCGACTTACATGTCTGACGTCCGCTGGCTACCGCTTTGATTTGCTCCGATAGACCGGAGAAATCATCGCTGCTATTGCTGCTGTAGTTCATCCAGGAGTCACCGGAATGTGGCGATGAGGTTTGCACGCTGGGCAACGCTGGCTCTGGATCAAGAAATACTGTTTCTTCGGATATTGGAATGAATGCAGGTGGTGGGGCGGTGGCAAGATTGCCATTGCCACAGCTCTTGCCTCCAGCGACTGATGCTGTTGTTGCTGCTACCGATGTTGATGATTTGTTGGTATTGTTGGGCAGCACTCCGCAGCTACGCGGTGGTGGCATAACAGATTCCCGCGCCCTCTCCTCCTCCTCTTCCTCTTCGTCTGTGGTGGTGCTGGACCCGGTCGCCGTCTGTTTGACGCCACGTGCAGCTGCCTCCGCAAAGCCACGCTTATGCAAATGACGACGTGTGGCGAGATTTAAACGCGAATTGGAGTCATTGGAGGCATCAGCATCGTAGTTGCAACCGTCGGCGCCAGTGCTGCTATTGGTAGCCGAAGCATTGCCGCTATCAACAGCTGCCACCAATTGCAAATCTTCGTCTGTGTCTTCGTGTGGCTCCAACTCATCGCCAGCCTCGTGTCCCGCCTCATCATCCTCGATATCATCTTCGTCTATGCTGTTCTCTGGATGGTAATCGAATGCAGCCGTCGACTGCAGCGTGGCAGATTTTGGCGCCTCCAGCCAATAACCCAAATCCATAGAGGGAGGATGAGCCATCGGATTTTCCTCGTAGCCTTCGTACACAATAAGCAAGGAGCTGTCAAGGAAGGAAAGAGAAGTGTTAAAAAGATTGACAGTATGACAAAAACCTTTCACTTCGCTTACCAGGAATAGAATCTATAACTCGATTGCTTCTCGATGACGCGACGCATCTGCAGCAAACGTTGCAGAATCTTGCGTATGACTCGAATACGTAGACGGAATCCATTGTAGAAGAAGTCGTGCAAGGCGGTCTTGAAGCCCGCTTCGTTCAGTTCGCGTCCCCAATACTTGTCCCGCTTGGCATACTGTTCCAGATCCGCCTGATAGGTCTGCATGCCACAGAGGCGCACACCGAGCGATCCCGAAGTGCTTGCAGCGCATTTGGCCATCTGTTTGGAACGTTTCTCGGCGGAGGCATCATCGCCATGCTGACGGGTGCCCATCTTCAAATCAAGAATGCATGGATTGCGAAATTGCGATGTGATATTCTCGAGCATCAAGAAATCTGTGAAGCGAAATGGAAATCGAATCAAGGATTAGTTTAAAATTTGCAAAAGAGTTAAAGGTAAATGTTAAACTTCATTTATTGGGTTTGGTTTTTGTGTCCAGATACCGAGCCCGAAAGGGCACAAGGATACTAACATTGCTTATTGGTGTTGTCAAGTTGCGAAATGCTCTTGATAACATCGGCCGCATTTCCGTTCTTATGCACCTTCATTCTGCAAATAATCCAGGCGAGATGTGTTTCGAATTAATATGAGAATTCAAGCGTAACAACACAATTTACTTCGTACAATGCTTCAAACCCCATTTAGTAGATGGCACAAAATGAGCTGAGTGACCTTAAAACAAATTATAAGCTCGAAGTTCTTTTTTCTTTTTCTTTTTTGCGTTTCTTCATCATGTGTTCCATTGAAAATGTGACAACGACGCCACCTAGCGACAAGTAGGATAAGGGATTTTTTATTTTTTTTAAAGGGAATTTTATTACAGTACAAGTTCTCTCAATGGAACGGAACATGATGTAGTGTGTGTGTGTTTCCAATTGATTTTGATCCGCAGCCCTAAAAGAAATACTCAAACACATAGTAACTACTGTGATTGTAATTTGCATACCCAAAAAATAACCCGTTACAACAACAACAATGTCTGAGAGAGAGAGAGGCGAGTGCGTGTTTTTGGTATTTTGTATGCATTGCACAATCTAAAAACAAAAATAAAATTCATTTCCATTTTGTTTGGCTGAAATGAAATCAGTCATATATATATGTGATATACAAATATATATATATATATATATCTTTTATTATATATATATATATGTATATAAATGCATGTGTGAAGGTAAAAAAAAGAGTTGGTGCAAGCTAACTTTGGGGTGCTCTTTTTTTGGTTTTTTTTTTAACATACCTGAGAACTTCATCACGTTTGCGTTTGGATGCGCTCATCTTGCGAACGGGCACAGCGGCAGCATCGTCCCGAAAGCTGGGCGAATACCGTTTATCCAATTTGACGCCGCCCATTGAGGTTGCTTGCATAACGCCTGAAAATAGAACGGGACCGGCGAGCGATAAGTCGAATTGTTTCTTTCTCATTTTTATTGTGCTTTTTTTTTTTGTTTGGTAGTTTTTGTATCATAAACTTTAATTGTATGTAAGTATGTATGTAGTGGTAAGTATTTGTAACTTTTGAAGGTTAAGTTGAAGCAATATGTAAATGGACCCGAGACACAGACAAACACATTCTTTTATGTTTTTTTTTTGCTATGATTATGAAGCTTAATGTTTCATATGCTTAGACTAAAGTATCATCCCCTCCCCCAAAAAGAAAAGAAACTTACATGCATTTCGGATGGACAGAAAACACAAAAGCATTATGATAACACAGATGCTAGAGTATATGATGACTTAAGACCTAAACGGAACTTTAAGCTGTGTGCGAATATTGGAGAGACTTAGTTAAACAAACTTGTGCATTAATCTTAAGAAAGAGTATCGAAAGATTGTTTTTGTTTTGGTTTTAGGTTAGCCTACACTTAGAACTTAAACGATAAAAATATATATAGATATATAGAGAGATATATATATAGATATATGTAGGTGGACTTAATTAAAGGAACTGAATAACTTATAGTAAAATATATAATGTATATAGTATGTGTTTTATATTCATACAAACCCGTTAAAGGCCATTTGTCATTTATTGGCTTGCTTTGCATTTCTAATCGGCTTTCGTTCGTACTGTGAGAGTCTCGGAGACGTTCAGTTCCAGAGACAGACAAAGCAGAGCAGAGCAGAGCATAACAGAGCTGAGAAGAGATAGAGAGCAGAGCCGAGCTGAGCTGAGCTGAGAAGAGCAGAGCAGCGGGATCGTTCAGTGAGTAGTGATCCGATTAGAGATCGTGCAAGGCGGCCTACGAACGAACGAACGACATACAATTCGTATTGGTATTGAGAGGTAAGAGAGGGGAGATCACACACAGTCAGCACCACGAGATGTGCATTCTGAACAAACACATATATATAAAACACATAGGATATTTCGTATTCATTCATGTTCATTCATTGCAACAAAACAAAAAAATATAGTTGAAGAAAAGAATTTCATGTTTTCATATTGTTTTTTTTTATAATATTTTTTTTTTTAGTTAGTTTACGCTGTTTTGTTCTTTTGAGTTTCGGTTCTGACCCTCCGCAATTGGTTTGGTTTTTGGTTCAGCGGTTCAGATCGATCACACGGGACAGCTGGTACTTCGAACCTTTGGATAATACGAGCATAGAGCGTAGATACATATTGGGGCACGCCCCTTGGCGCCAGGCAGTTTTTTTAAATTTCACCTGTGCCTGAAGGCGTGCAGTTATAGTTTTTTCATAAATGTTTTTTTTTTATTTTAAGATTTATACGTTTGTATTATAGATATATGGGACACGTTTGTTGCTCCTTTCGCAAAAGTGTCATTAAGCTTATCTGTTCGATAAAGACGTAAAAAGAACAACAAACATGCCATACTGATATGTATGTATATATTTATAGATACTTGTTTAAGTCTTTTGCTAAAGAGGAGTTATATATTTTTTATGGTTTTTATTTATTTTTTTATGTTTTTTCTTGTGTGTTTTGCGACTTACCCATTGTTGTCAACTTCGCTACTAACTAAAAGTTCTTATGTGATGAAATTTATATAGATAGTTTGTAGAGATTTTTTTTGGGCAGACAATAATTGGGTGTTTTGGGCAGCTAAAATATATTTATTTCGCTTTTTGATTTTGTATATTTTACAAATATTTAAAACTATTTGAATATTGGTAAAGTCTTTATTCAGTTCAGTCTTTATTGATATTTATTTTCGTTTTCTTTTTTCACTTTTATTTTATATATTTTTTTGTAACTTTTTTTTTTTTGTTCTATATATTTATTTTTGTTTTCAATATCAAGACTTACAAGCTACGAATATCACATATATATATATATATAGGAAGGAATATATAAATACTTAAAATAAAAATGATAAAAGGACAAATACAGAGGAAGAGTTCATATATATTGTTTTTTTTTTGGACAAATGCGAGTTAGTACAAAACAAAATGTTGAATACAGCAAACAGCGATTTTCGAAACTCAGAATGTGATTTTTCATATCATTTTATTCTTTATAATTTTTTATTTCATATTTTTTTTTAATAATTTTTTGTTGTTTTTTAGGCATTGCTATATATGATATTTGACGAGCAGAGTTTAGTTTAGTTTAAGTACGAAACGAAAGATGAAGCGCGCTTTCGATAGGATGGATTAATTTGAAATTGAATATAGTCGGTATCTTACCTTTGTACTTGGGCACAAACTTCTGTATGTCCTGCGGAATGTTCTGATAAAAGTCCAATTCGCGCAAATTCAGCGGCTTTATCACCGTCGACTGGTTGAGCAGCAATAGGCGCGTATGTCCTCCAACCTGCAAAACCAAAGAGCAAGAATTCAAATCGATTAATTCAAGTTTTCACTTCTTTCGGTTATACTAATTGGTGATACTCTTCAACAAGGGTATAAAAATCAATCTTTAGACCCTCTCTGGTCGCGTGGCCACACTAAAAAATATAATATCTTATCGGCAACTACGTCATGCGACATTTTGATAAGCAAATGCTCTTATTTTTATACCTTGAAACCATGAGAAATAAAGTTTCTGTGATAAAGTATGTAACAGGCAGAAGAAAGTATCGACGACCTCATAAAATATATATATATATATGTTCGGTAGCAACAACATTCTGGCCGATATAAACGATTTCGATACACAGTCGTTTATCGATAACATGAAAATTTGGCAATTGTTAGACAAAGTAATAGAAATCTGTAAACTTTTCAACTCTCCCGATCGAGAAACATCAAAGACATTCAAGATTGTAGTTTAGTCATGACCGTCTCGGAATCAGGGTATCTAGATTCGAACTATCGTGGTCGGATTGGATTTCAGGCTTATCAAATAGGTGGCAGGTTTAAGTAAACATACGATTGAGAGCTGATTGATATGAGAAGGTTTCAAAAACAAACGAAAACATACAATACTTAGACTTCTATCTCAAAATTCTCGATATGAACTTAGATTTGCGTCGGGCATTATGACAACCAATCTTATGTAAATACTCGATTAATGCATATTTAAAGCTTAACATATTGTATACTATATATAATACGCTTTTAGGAGTTCCAGGGAACCTGCGAATGCAAACACCCATCAACAACAGATTCAATAAGAACAAGAACAAGAAGACAGATAGAATAGTTACTGGAGCGATATTCGGTCAATTCATTTTGTTACTCATGTTTGGGATGAAGCCACGCGATTCGTACGAAAACCGTTCAAAGAGATCATCAATCTTTCTTTCTATTGATGATGAAGTGCCAAAATGTTCAACATCGGTTAAAATATTGGATGTACGTACTAAAAAGGAACAATGGAACGCACGTTTTCGAAATCCACCTAAAATTGTTCTAACACCAATAAAACGGCCCATGAACAGACGATTGACAAAACGTAAAAGTGCGAACGTTACTAATGATCAAAAGAAAACCGTATGCAAACCCGCTCCGGAACTGTGCTTACGTACGTGTGATGCCAAACATGAGGGTCAACTGTTACTTAGGTCAAATCTGCATTTTGCAGTTGATAAACTATTCGAAATGTTGTTCACAAGTAAGTCGACATTTTTAAGCGAGTTCCATCAGAAGCGTAACACAAAGGAACTCCAAATGGGTGAATGGTGCACCGGTCAGAATGGCGAGAAGAATCGTGTTGTTAGCATGATTGTCGCCTTGCAGGCAATCGTTGGGCCAAAAACGGCTAAGGTCATCGAAAATCATACAATGCGTGCATGTAGTGCCAAAGGTGAGCTCTATTCGATCGACGTTGAGGGTTTTAATGAGGGTATACCGCATGCCGATGTCTTTACAATATTGATGCACTATTGCTTGGCACGCACCAAGGATAATACAACGGATCTCCTGGTCTTTGGCGACGTTCATTATATTAAATCAACTTGGTCCGTTGTTAAGGCATTTATTAACAAGTATTCATATGAGGGAATGGCTGAATTCTTTTATTCATTAAATCAAGCATTGCTCACAGAAGAATAAGAATGCAAATTGATTATTAGATTAATAAATTGTGTTGATTTGTTAGTTGTTTGTTTCTGTTTTATTTCTTTACCTGATTGGAAAGTGGATGTAGGGCGACCTCATCCTCATTGTCCAGGAGATCCTTGCTGAGTTGTGGCTGCTGCAGTTGCTGCTGCTTTGTTGCCTTGTTGCTGCTGCTGCAGCTATCTGCTGTCGATTCGGAGCATTGTCGCAGCCATGATGGATGAACAACCTTGGGTGCT
The DNA here is from genome assembly GCA_035044465.1 of Scaptomyza tumidula. Lineage (NCBI taxonomy): Eukaryota > Metazoa > Arthropoda > Insecta > Diptera > Drosophilidae > Scaptomyza > Scaptomyza tumidula. Next base: position 18,107,387 of record JAWNNW010000444.1, read on the forward strand.
TGTGAATGGGGGGGATGAGAGTCAACAACAGTTTTGGTGGGCGTTTTGCTGTTGTTGCTGCTGCTGCTAACCGATAGTTGCTGTAGATTGGCAGTTACCAAACTGCTGCTGTTGTTGGCTGCGGCATTGTTACTGCTGCTACTGCTACCGGCAACATGTTGCTGTTGTAGAAAGTTTGAGCCGCTGGCAAATTGCAGCTGCGATTGCAATAGGCTTAAACTAGTTGAGATTTGTGCAACCAGCTGTTGTTGTTGTTGTTGTTGTTGCTGCTGCTGCTGTTGTTGTTGCTGTTGATGTTGTTGTCCATGAATGCGTTGTTGTTGCTGTTGTTGTTGCTGCTGCTGCTGCTGTTGCTGCTGTATATTTGGAACATGCTGCGAATATGACGACAAGTCAGAATCTCCCATGCCCCAATCCCCCAAGAAATATACCATTCCCTGCCGCGTCAAACAGTTTAACAAATTCTTTGTTTATTGTTGTTGTTGTTGTTATTGTTGCTGCGGCTCTCCTTGCTGTTGTTGCTTGTATCTGAAACAAGAATTCAATTACAATTGGGTTAAATGTGTGCTAAACGATCGTTTTAATTAGGTTATTTATGAAAGTAACACGCAAACACGCACATCATTCATCAGCATGCGATGTTCAGAGAATTCCCAGAGAATTCTCATCATATCTCTACGAGTTGCGAATCATTCGAATGTCTCATTTCAGGGTTCAATGTCATTTCCTCAACGGAACGGAACGAAACGCAATGTTAAACTTCAATACAATTCCGTCTTTTCCGGTTTCGATTGAGAAATGATTACATCACTTATTTGATTGAAAGCACTAAGTCAGCGATTTTCATAGAGATCGCAGCTTGGCCAGGAAATCTCGGAATAAATAAACTTTATTGTCGAGTAAGGCTTTAAATACGATCAATGTTTATTTATCTTTCAGCGGTTTGAAGTGAATCAACTTTTGAATCAAATCAAGTTACTCATAATAGCAACAAGTTCTCTACAAAGTAATTAGATCAGTCGATGAACTTTGTATATATAGACAAAATCGAAATCGATCATATATATATGAAACAAGCGTAATAAAATATTCATTGGTGCATGATTTGAACCGCATTTGAACCGCAATCGCACTAACTATTTAAATGATCCACTCGACTGAGCCACAATCATTTCAATCTGTCAACCATGCAATGAGCCTTTCTAAAAATCTTTATACATTATATAAATATTAAAAGCGTTTAATTGATTTAAATTGCAAAGAGCAAAGTTGTGATTTGATATTTTTTTAGTGCTCAATCAGGCGTGTGCCACGTGCAACGCGTGTGTGTGTGTCTGCCTCTCGATCGGTCGGTCGGTCATTGATATTGTTAGCTTTCTATACATATAGAAGCTTTATTTGCTGATCGACGGTGCAGCTATTATCACTTGGGCGCAAAATGTTAATTGAGTTATCGTTTTGGCAAATTGCAACATGCGATCTACAAATTGCGCATTCTGTCTGGGACACACACACACCTCTTCCCCCACACTGCCCCACCTCTTTGAAAATATCATATGCAAATGTGGGCAGACGTCATAAAACTAATATAATAATCAAGATAGCGTACAGCGAGAGACTGTTAAATGTATCTATATATCTTTCGGTTGTGTGTTCGGTTTGTGTTGTGTATCTTTATCTAACAAATATATATATGTGCATATGGCTCAATAACGTGTAGCGTAGAATACAGCGTAGTTACAGACCAGACGGCGCGACTCATTTTAATGACGGGTCGTAACTGAGGATTGCTGCCGTTTTGCCAACTGTAAGATTCAATTACGAGTCAGGGCAACTACTACTTGAATGACGAATAGCTGGGCGAGAATATTCCATGCGATTAGTTTAAGTGCGTAATCAGAGAGAGGTGTCATTTAACTTGAGAAACCAGATCAATGATCTGATCCGATTCGATTCGATCCGGGCATTGTTCGCATATCTGTGTGGTCAAATATTTTGTTGTTTTTGAACGTCAATGCGCATCGCTTATCGGCTTATTTGTATTTACTCAAATATTGTTTTTTGTTTACTAGCCACAAAATTCCAAGTACCAGGTATTTTTGTGTATTTTTGATTTATTTTTAAAACTTAAGTTAAGCAACTTGAAACATATTTATAGCGCAAAAAAAATACTACGAGTGAATGCGTCAATGATTCAATTGTCAACTTGTCGCGCGGCGCACTTAAAACAATTGTTCGAACACGGAAAGCATTCAATCGGGTTGGATCGGGCTGGAAAGGGGTTACAATAGTAATTAGGCATTTGATCGTTCGAGTCATTGCATTAATTGTTATCGTCAAGCAAAAACTTTGCAATGCATTCAATCGCACAGAGGGGAAAGCCTCAATTGCGACGCAGACCAAAAGAGAGCACGCTAGAGTGAGAGAGAAAGAGAGAGTGCAAGTGATAGCTGATCACGCTGAGTCAGAAGCAATCAGAACATGCGAGTAGCCTACACTTAAAACAAAAGTGTACTGATGTAAGCTAGTCATTTCTGATAGTTATGTTTCTTTTTCTGTGAGTGCAACAGACACGGGGCTAGGCTAGGCTATCCTTATCAGTAGTTCGACTAGACTCTAGAGCACATTTACTTTTCGGCGACTCACAAAGCAAACTGGGCCACAAACAAAGTAATGTTGGATTCACACACAAGCTCTCTTTATGCGATGATGGCAATACCAACAACAAAATGAAAGTAAACAAACCAAATGAAATTTTCCCATGTTTCACATGCCTGTCTTTGTGTGTGTGTGTGTGTGTACGTGTGTGTGTGTGTGTGTGTACGTGTGTGTGTGTGTGTGGAGCCCAAAAGTGGGTCAAAGCGTCGCAGTTATCGAAACAGTGAGACCAGAACGGCAAATTAACAGCTGCTTGCTGTCTGCCTAAAACAAATATAGTACATATATATTTAATTAATATTCCATTACACAAACTAAAGGCGGAATCAAACTTCGAAATCAAAACAAGGCATTTGCATTCAACAATAACAATAATAAACGCGTAGTAATATTAAACAAAATGCGAGCGAACACAACAAAGCCATACACAAACGGCATGGAAACAAAACGTAATACATAAGCATATGCATATGCATATGTATGTATGTATGTATATAGTCAGCTATATATGTATGTATAAACAAATATTATATATTTGCATATACTCGCAGCTGCTATAACGAAAAATGAAAATCAGCTCGACTATATAACACCCGGTTTATAATGTGTCAAAGTTGCAATATTTGAAACTTTAACACTTTTCTTTGTTCTATAACTATTTTTCAGTGTATAACCAAATCTTATTCTAGAAAAAAGTCACGTCTCACTTTGAGTACTTAATTTGTGTTTATTTGTGTACTTTATTTTGTTAACTAAATAAACTTTCACACGAAAACTAAATCATATTATCACATCACCATAAAAAAGTTTCCACACGAAAATTAAATGTAAGATAAATTGAAAAATTGCCTGCGAATTGTAAGGCAAATATTTGCTTAAATTCATTTAACACATTTTCACAAATATTTTGTGTACAAACGGTCAAAAGCCTTCACTCATATTAAGTTATCATCATTAACACGATCGAACTAATATACTTTTTTGTAGAGTTATTAGTTCAAAATGAATAAAACGGAATTCTCAAGAAATTGGAACACGCGTAAATAAATCAAAACAGCGGAAAAAAGGCCTGCCTATTAATAATGTAAGTGTAAGTGTAAGTGTGTGTGTGTGTTTGGGTTCGTGCATGCAAAGCCGCTGATAACGGAAGGTGAGCTGCGAAGTGAGAATGAAACGAAAGAGGAAGGAAGGAAGGAACAATGAATTGGCATTACTGTCGAGCGCTTGGAAACAATGAAAACTAAAGAACAGCAGCGGCATAAACAATGGAAAGGCAGAAAAACACTTGGATTTAAAGGAATAAAACCAATTTCTGTTTTCGGTTTCGGATACTTGTTTACTGTTTAAGTTATGAAGCTTGTCTTGTTGTTTTCCCAGATGTTTTTGATGAACTTCCCATACACACACACACACACACACACATATATATCTAATCATAATAATAACAATTAAATTTCAACAAGCAGTTTAATAACAGGTATAAACCGTCTCTCTTTATCTTGACACGCAAAATACGTACGTACGTCATTTGTATATATAAATAATTCATTATAAAATGCGCCAGACTATTAGAGGCCTACGTATATATATATATATGAATACTTAACTATATTTAAAAGTTTGCCGCAAATCAATAAAGGAAAGAAAAAGAAATTCATATCTTAGAAACGAATGCGATAAGAGAGTTGAAACTGCAATAAGTATTAATAAATATACAATTAAAAATGGTTATTAGTCATACTGCTAAAGTTATTGTTATTGCGAAGTGCTTAAGGTGATTTTTGTTGTCTGGCAGGATCTAAAATCAACAATGAAATTGAAAAGGGGAATTCGCTGAAATTTCGCATTATTAACAAGATTTTTTGTTTTGTTGCCCGCAAAACTCAAAACAAGTTTCAACTCACCAAAAAAAAAATGTGTTAATAATTTATGTACACACACACACGTATGGCCAGATGGTAGACGAACTGAGAAGCAGACACACGCGCGCTTGATTATAAATTTCTCGTATCATAACAAAAAGCAGCTGTGGTATAAGAAGAAAAAAACAGTCGATGTCGATGACGATGAAATTGTAAATGACGACAAAAACGCCAGTTGAAGAGCAGATAAAAAACACACGTACTCATAGCAACAACAACAACAACAACAACTTGAATAACCCTATTCAAAACAAAAGATCAAGACATATAGCAAAGCAGCAGCAACAGAAAAAACAACAAATAGGAAAAAAAAGACGAAACGCAACGAAACGACTCTTGAACTGACGATTCGAGTTGCTGCCGCTGGCTCTCCTTCTCTCTCACTCTCTGTCGCTTCATCTCCCACACTCACTCAAACTCTTTGAAGCTGTCACTCTTTTACGGCTGCTCTTGCATTGCCCGTTGCTGCCCATTATTTTTTTTGTTCGTCGCCGCATGCTCTTTACTTTGGCTATTTTTACAGCACACACATCAAAAAATTAAATAAAGTTCACTAACACAAGCGCGCATCAAAGCGAGCAACCACACCAAACACACACACACACACATTTGCAAAGGGCACGCAACAGAGAAGAAAAAAAAAAGATTTCTAAACGTTTTAAGTTTATAAAATTTACCTTTTTGTAGACACTTTGCAGTTGTTCAATTAATGAAATTATATTTTGATTCAGTTTTCATTCATTTGCATGTGCATACAGATTTCTCAATTCAATTTTTTCACATTGAATTTTGATGTGAAAAATTTCACGCACGCACACACGTACGTATATATAAGTAAAATATATTTATATATATATGTATGCGACTGGGTGGGGGTGTCCAACCAGAGCACAGTTACACTTTGGCTTCTTCTTTGCACTTATTGAGTTGATGATGTACATACATGGACATGTAGTACGTATAGAAATTTAGCTTCTCAATTAATTTTTGATTTTCTCACACGCGCGTTGTTATAGGCTTAGTTTGCGCGACTTGCACTTTATCACAATCACAATTTATTTTTCCAGTTTTTTTCAAATGTTGACACGTCCGATCCAAACGAGTGGAGAGACTAAACTGAATGCAAGCAAAATACATTTCAGTTGCTTTGGCCAGGCAGAATGTTAGCAGTGCCAACGACCGAACCACTATCAGTGCGAGCGAGCGAGCTAACCATACAACAGCGCAACACTTGTCCGTTCCCCGTCGACCGCAGCTGTGTGTGCGAGCAGCAACACATGCTGCGCTCCCTACGCTCTCAGATACACTTTGACAGCTGCGTGCTCACGATACTCAGATACTGTTTTAAGCAGCGCTCTTTGGCTACGTTTCTTATTTTTAAGAGCGCCGTCGAATGCATTTCGAATGCAAAGTGTAATAGTAGTAATAAATCCTGGGAGGATAGCTACTAAATCCAGGTTGAACTAGATTTAGAATGTCTTTGTATTGGTTTATTTTCAAATGCAAATGAAATATGTATAATAAATATTTATTTGTAATCGAAATTCAATTGCACTACCTATAAATCTAATCTAAGTTGTAAAGAAATTCAAGTGCAGGAATTTAACTACACAATAATAACAATTCGCAGAAAAACATCTTAAGCACAATTGTTTTTTCCTCACCAATAAAAACGACAAAACAAAAATATTTGCCAACGGAAGCTAACGAATTGAACCTCCAATGCCCTCTTCCAAACGCCTACAAAGCTTCCGCGTCGTCTCTTCTTCTTCTTCGTGTTGTTGTTGTTAAAGGGGGAAAACTAATTAAATTGTCGCCAAAAGCAAGCAACACAGAACAGAACAGCTGTTTGCTAACAAGCAAGCCGCCTCTTATCGTTCAGATCTTATCAAGCGCCGCTAACGATACGATTCCATAGTCTGGGTGCTAAATGTCTATAATCAGCCACGGGCAGATTCCATGGTCAATATCATTGACTTTCTTCACGAATACGCCAGCTGATACCTAAAATATGGCTCAATTCTGCTGTTCTGTGAGCTATAAATGATATTATCGACAGTACAAAGCTTGAAACACTTCCACAATGAGTTTAGATACAACTCGATTTTCAGCTCATTTTGGTTTAAGTTGAGTTCAGGAATTCAAGTGATAACATAAATATGTTAAGTGTTATTCTTGCCACACCTTAAACTCATTGTTCTTATATGCCACACCCACAAAATTGCACTCAACCAAACTGATGGAAAAACACTTCGCGCACTCAAACCAAGCATAAAAGATTCAAATGACGTACTTGCAGATACAATTTCAATTGCACGACAGGTGAATCTTTTGGCCACTCAAAGCGGTGATATCGCCAATATATACATATAAAAATAATAACAATAATAAGAAAATCGCGTGTGTAGTAGCTTCATTTCCGTCTAGTCTAATTCTATATATATATATATATATTGGCACGTTCCGGCAAGCATTCTTTTTCGAAAGGGGCAAACATAAATTGTGTTATCCTTAACTGACTTAAATGTCAATGGGTCTCTTCGCTATAAATGCTTAAAAAACAATGACGCAACAATTTGTTATATATTTACAGCGTACTAAAATAGGCATAAAACAACGTGACGAGGAGGCAAAGCGTAGGCGTGGCTGATAAAGATTGTGACGCATCTACAAATCAGTCGCTTAACCTTCAACAGATAACAGACAGTAGCATCGATGGGGGTGTGTGTATGCATATCATAAATGTAGATATGTCTACACAAAGCTTCCACGCTTTTCACATTTAACATTTAAAGCGCACTCAAGGCTCTTTGCGATAGGGAGGAGGAGGAAGGAGAGAAGAGAAGCTTTGCCCTTGCCACTGCATCATGATTTATTCAGTTTGTTCACTGCCGCTGCAGCTTCTACTGCTGCTGCTACTGCTTTGACCCTGAACAGGGCACTCGGCAGCCAAGTGGGCGCCGCTTGAATTGCTGCTTGCCTTTTGTTTGCTGCTTGCCTCAATTTTGCATCCTTGACACTGACATTGACTTTGAAATGGAGGCCATTGTTATTGCTGCTAAAACGAGAACCTTTCAAGAGCCAATTGAGCACAATTTCCTTTGATAGTGATGACAAAAAACCAAAGCGTGACTAACAGCAACTGCAAACTTGCACAAACTTGCTCATGCTACTTAAACAGGGTCGTTATGTTCGAAGAGTGGGTTTGTATAAGAGTGTTAAGGGTTCAGGGTATCGTCTAGTCGGGATTTCTTCTCGCCTTGTTGTGCATGTCAAAGTCAAAAGCAATAATATTTTCTTATTTTATTTGTATTTCTTTTTGCGAGCTTGCTGTTTAGTCATCATACAGCCAATTTAGTTGACAGCTGGCCATAAAGTTAAGGCAAACTGTCAATCTACATTAAACATAAGGCGAGAAGCAGGGTAGCGGCAAAGCGGGTAGCTGATAGTTCTGATTGTCTGTGAAAACAAGTACAAAATAGATTATTCATTGACGAATCTAATTAATATTAATAAACTGATTAAGGAAACCTGAGAAAGCTTTTCCAGACGAACATGATGATAAATGGTTTGAATGGTTGGTGGAAAACTCTGCCCAATCCTTCCACTCACTATTCATAGTGCATCTCAAGGACACACACACACAACCAACATGCAGGTAATGCCTGCCCAAGGCTTTGCTGCAGTAAATGCTCTCTCTCTCTCGCTCTATCTCTCTATGGCCTTGAGCTGACATTAGTAAACTGAAGCCCTGTCGACCATGGGCGACAAAGAGGGAGGGAGAGAGAGAGAGCGTTTCATTTGCAAAGAGCTTTAAGCAATAAACAAATCGCATTTTAAGTTTATTCGTATATATATGATATAGTTATTCGATTCTTACGATTCTTGCTTATAAACTGATCAGTTTTATTAGTAAACGAAGCTTGAAAACTGAAACAGTTGAAGATATGATCAATGTTTAGTTAAGAAAATATATATAACAAATACGTAAGTATATCTAGTCGGTTGTTGGTGTTTTATGGGGCGTTAAGTGTTTCCCTTTGCTAATTACATACTTATCAACATAAACCTAATACACTTTTAACCCGATTTCAATGAGTAAAGGGTATAAACATAGATTTTCTACTTTTGCAAAACGAAAATCCTGTTTGTCATCGCTCTAATGATATATTTCCAAGAAAATATGAAAAAAAGAAAAGAAAGTCACGTATGCGTGTTGCAAAGCAATTATTTTTGTTTGCTTTTAATTTGTACTCAACTTTAGTGCAGTTAGAAAATTTGCATTTCCATTTGACAGTCAATTTCAGTTTCAGTTTCAGTTCCAGTTCGTGCCTGGCTGTCTAGTTTAGTTTTAGAAAACAGTTGACATTTACTTGCAGGGGGAGGGGGTTATGAATGGGTGGTGTGGGGAGGGTTTATTGAAAACACGCGCTAGTCAGCGTCATTTAATTGAAAAAAGTACGCGTGCGAAGGCAATTGAAATGTTTTTTTTTTGCAAATAACAATAAATATGTTTTTTCTTCTTACCTATTTGTTTGTGAGTCACAACAACAACAACAACAACAATGGCAATAAATTCAAGTGAACAACAAAAGCCAAACAAATATCAGCTGCTTTTCATTTTAAGTTATTGTTGTTACTGATAGTGTTTTGACTTGAAGTAGTTCCCATTTATTCTCATTCATTCAATCAATCAACCAAAGCAATTTTTCTTCAAGTGTTTTTTTTATGGCTATGCGGGTATATTAAGGAAAGATTTTGTGTATTATAATAAATAAAAGTAGGTCAACAAATAATTGAATTATAATTTCTTAACTAAACAAAAATAATTTAAGCGTTAAGAAAGTGCTAAAAAGTTGAACAAAGTTTAGTTAGTTTAGTTAGTTAGTTTTAATAGTAAATATAATTCAGCATTTAGTAAAAATATTTTTAAATGTTTTCCTTTCATAAGAAAGGTTAAAATTTATTTTGAAAAAATCTAAAGAATTGTAATATAAGGCTAAAAAATTCTTTGATTTAATTTTCATGCTACATTGTAATGCAAAATGTGAATCAAATGTTTTTGCCTACCGAATTTTTATTAATGAGAAATCTATAATATATATATTTCTATTATAGCAAACCACAAACATATATATTATATAACCGATCGGTTGAATCTTTCATTGCACAACACAGAAGGCACATAACAAAAATTCGTTGCAACTGTTTTTGATATTAAAATGCCTTTGAAGAAAAATTCATTTAATGAAATGATGAAGTAAAAAGCTGATGACATATCAACATAGTATTTATAAGGTACAATATATATTCTCTTTCGATACGAAAGACAACATTTGGCCCCGACATTGAAAGGTGGCGAGAAAAGTATTTTCTCTTTAAGTATTGCGCAAAATTTAAGCTATTTGCTTTGTGTCGAGTACATTCTACGATTTATCTCACACCTTAAAGTAAGCAAAGAAAAAACGTCACTTTATTCACCGGAACAATGGCCACGCCACGCGTTGAACCCGTGAAAAGTACGGCGAATTTGCTAGAGGTTTGTCGTGCCACCCGCAGGCAATAAAAATAAAGCATTGCCCAAATAGCCGGCATCGTTCGTTTACTATTTTGATTTTGAAAAGAATCCAAGCATATATATATGTATATATAGAAAAAAGAAAGCACTGACCATGCCAAACCGATTGAACAAATGAACTTTATACGCAGCTGTTTGCCAACTTATACAACAGAAACAAAAACAAGAAAATTTGTTGGCCCAATGCCAAATACAACTATATCCATGCCGCGCCCAAACAAGGCGCCCCCAAACAAGGCCAACATACATACAACATTTATCCATTCATCACAACAACTGTGCAAAAATATTTCAACTACTTCGAATGGTGGGATTTTCCTACAGCTCATAACTCAAACAAGCCCCAATAAGTAGACTATATTAAATGAAGCTTCACTTCATAAAGCCATACTGCAAGCTCAACAAAGCAAGCAAGCACACACCAAAAAGAGGAAAAACGTGTTGCACCCACACACACACAACATGCAAATAGATAAATGACCCACTAAGTTAGCGGAATCAATGTCAATAACAGATGCCAAAACGAAGCGAGACAACGCGACAGACAACTGCCGTTAGGCAAGTGGTTCCCTTCTCTTTCTCACACGTGTAAGCTTCTGTTGGCAAACGGAAATAAAATTGCAGCGTATATATATAAATGCGATATAAATCACATGCACATGCATGCGTACATACATTTATGTAAGTACGTACGTATTTATTTGCCAACCTGTGGGCGAAACACGTTACAAAAACTAATGACACCGAAAATCTGCAGCCAGACTATAATTATATTTATATGACTTGTATAAATATTCGTGTAATGCATATGTACTTAAACCTATGTAGATCAAGTTGAATTTAATGCCAACGATAACGAAAATAAATAAATGCAAGAACCAACGGCAAGGCTGCCAGAAAGAGATAACTAGCTCGACTACAAGATACTGTGTAGAAATTCTAGGCACATAAAACTAGTAAAAAGTAATGTTCAAAAGTTCAACAACTAATAAACCTTAACTATATACTAACACTGAACTAAAAAACCTATTTGGGAATTACGAGCTCGTTGCAAAGAGAAAAATATTGTTGACGCGTCCGCAGAAAAGCGAATATAGAAAATCCAAAAACACACAAACTTAACCCGAAATTATTATTGTGGCACTTAAATGCATTTGAATATAAACATTTATTTGTTTTTCTTTTTCATTTACGTCAATGGCAAACAAACGGCAGACAGCTTAGCAAAACAAGCAAAAAACCAAAAAGGGGGGCGGGACTCGGATACAGAACCTACATCAAAAGATCTCTCGCAGCATAAATACTACGCACTGCACACATACACATACATACGTAATTGTTTTGCCGTGAATGCCGTGATCTATTGCAAATCGTTCCCAACTGAACCGAAACGAAATGAATAATGAAAACATTGCCAGATCGCTTTCGGTTTCTTCCGACAAGCACAAGAAAGAGATACAAGATGCTCTGCTCCCCTAACAGTTTTGATGACATAAACAGAAAAGCTGCTTAGTCAGCATCATCATGGGTGGAAGGTGGAGGAGAAGGGGAAACTTTGTTATTTTTGCTTTTGTTTTTCACAAAATTTGTTATTAAAAGCAAAATACATACATATATACAAATGATGAATGTAAACGGCACATTAGGAACTATTCTGATGATTGAAATGAATTATTTGGACTTAAGAATGCAAAATTTCCTAAATTGATGGATACGACTCGACTAGGAAAAGTTATGGTTATCAGGAAATAATCTATTTTTGCTCATACAAACAAACTTATATCTCGAGTGTTTTTATATACAAAACGATTTCTCGAAATAGAAATTCTCAAAAAAACCACACAAATAATTCCAATACAATGTTGATGATGACATTTAAGCGCCAGTTTTGATGGTTTATCATGTTCAACATATATTATAATAATGAATAATAAAATTAAAAACATATGACGCTATTAAAAAGATTATTCATGCTTAAAGCACGTAGTATACTTGGCACGAATCGAGATATATATATTCAATTCGAATACGTTGCATGAAAATGCGTATAATTTTAATGAGCATATTTAGCAAGCCAATTATGATGATTAAAGCTACTTGTAACAAGCGTTAATTCCAAATGAATTCACAGAGAAATATATTTATTTGCATTTAGTATATTTTATTTTATTTAACTTAATTTTATTTTGTATTTTTGCGACATTTGTTCTGTTCAATTAAATTTGATATAATGTGGCATGTGCAGCGAAAATATTTAGTTCTCATTATTTATTCAACTATACTATATATATATAGAACGTCGCTGCATTTTCATATAAAGTTCAAGGACGGCCCATTTGAAATTCCATATGCCAAGCAAAATGGTCGCAAAAGCATTTCATATTAAATATTCCCAACACATTTAACACATCTCTTACCTCATTTGGTAAACATGAATATATATATATATTTTCCGGGAAAAACTCTTTTTTTTCTAGATAACTAACTAACTATGCAAATGATGTCATGTGAAATTCCTGCTACGAATATTTCCTGACCACTTTTACATTATTGATTTTTATAACCTGAAACCATTGAAAATGAAAATGAGTATAATGGTTTGTGCAAAAGTATGTAACAGGCAGAAGAAAGCTTTTCCGACCCTATAAAGTATATATATTGTTGATCAGCATCATCAGACGATTCGATCAGTCTGTCTGTCTGACCGGTTGTCCGTCTGTGTGTATGAACTCGTCGATCTCAGAGACTATAAGAGCTAGAGACTCCAGATTTGGAACATAACTGACTGTACGCGTAAAATATGGGGTAAAGGTATCTTCTAGTCGGGATTTCTCGACTAGAGCTTACTTTTTTGTGTTCCACTTAACATGTAAATTATACAGCTACCTTACTACCATGACTTTCCGCTTGGACATCAGGTAAATGGCTCCTTAATGCCACGCTTATCGTTCGTTAGGTCACGCACTTAAAGCTCTGATTGTCACTAGGGAAACTTCGTAGTTCTATCTAATCGGCTGGATTCGTGTACGATAGCGGCGCCAAAGTCAAATTGTACAAATGTCGTCATAAATAATCGTTAATTGATGGGATTTTGTCGGTCAGTCAGACAACGAATTAATAATAAAAAGCGCTACAAAACTGTTTGCTAATTAATAATAATTATCAAATTGAACAATAATATTGACTTTTGGTAGCTTACTTAAGTACTTAAGTGTACATTATAGATTTATCATCTGATAAATAAACATGCTATAAATATAGCAAACCAAAACGAAGGCAAAAACTTACGATTAGGTTCATGTGGAAAATGCCAAACTGCAAGTAAACAAAGTAAAATCATATTTTGTTAGTTTTACAGGCAACAAAAATTGTTTCAAATTGCGTTGTGGTAACTAGAAACTTTACTTCGTAAATATATTTTTGTGCGCATTAAATGACGCATTCCCCCCAAATCGCAGTGTCCCCAAAGACAACAAAAACAAGCTGCCCCAATTTGAACTGCGTCTTTTCTTTATTTTTGCTTTTTGGCTTTTCCAGCTTGCTTTTAAGGGGTGGATCCAATTACAGTCCCCCTTCCCGCAGTTCTCATTATGCAAACCGCGTTGACCGCAGTTAATTTCAAAATAATTTAAATGTGGCACCAGGCACCGACTTGGGGGAACCAATAGAGTGAGAAGTTGAGAGCTTATAATTCTCAGCTTTAGTTTGTAAACATTTTTCATTTCATTAAAATGATACATGAGCTTCATTTACGCGATATCTTTATTGGCAAACATGCTTTAATTCCACATAATTCTCAATGGACAGCACAAGCAAAAATTGTAATACCAAAAGAACTTCATTCATTGTAATACGCAGAATAATAAGAATAATAAATACTTTTGCATTAACCGGTTCGACACGTGGCTGGAAAAACCTTGATTTAATTGGAAATTTTTATTGCTTTCTTGCTGCTAACCGACAATAATTTATTTAGTTTTGTTAGGTTTTTTTCCGTTGCTAACAATCAATAAGTTAGCAGGCTCTAGTCGAAATACCCCGACTAGACGATACCCTGAACCCTATACTTTACGTGTACACTCAGTGCTTGAAAGTATGTGTCTGTGTGTGTCTATGTGTGTCAACTGTGAACGAGTGAAGTAATAAGACACAGACACACACACATACATACACATACACACAATAATTAAAAAAAAAAAAAAATTTAAACAGGTCTTAAGAAAACCTAGCAAAGCACCATACCACTCAAAGCTAGAACCAGTTGGGAATTCTAAGGCACAAGAGGTCAAAAATTGGCTACTCTTAACGGTGGGACATTAGGTAAAGTATGCAGCATATGCGCACTCACACACACACACATACACACACACACATACACACACACACATACACACACACACATACACACACACACATACACACACACACACAAACACACACACACACGCATACTTGGAAGCACTGACGGACAAACGTACATGGCTATATCGACTCGGCTGTTGATGCTGATCAACAATATATATACTTTATGGGGTCGGAAATGCTTCCTTCTTCGTGTTACATACTTTTGCACAAAACCATTATACCCTTTTTCCCATTTTGAATGGGATCAGGGTATTAAAACGAAAACATCAAGTTTAGATATAAATTGTAGTTATTGAATTTTATTTTTGCATTTAAAAACAGTTTCACTTTGTATTATTATTTAGACGTAATATTAATCAATGCCCAACAATGAAAACCAAAGCCATTTTAAATATCCGAGTCTAAAAAAATATCCAAAAATTCGCCACTGGGAAAAGGTTTACGTATATAAGCCGTCATAGCCATAGCCATATCTAATTATATGAATTAATTATTTAAAAAACATTGCGGCTGTTGCTTTTTTCCAGTTTTCTGATTTTTCTTTTGTGCTGTGGCGTTGCCTAAAATCTAAAACTTATGTCTCTATAAAACGGCATTAATTAGTTAAATTTTAGTTTTATTATTATTAATATTATTATTATACAACGTGTTCGAGTAAGACGAACAAGAACTACGATTGACGAGACAACTAGGATTGCAATATAAGTGTGCTATATGTGTATATATAAACGTGTATAAGTATGCCTATTGGGTATAGTATAAAAATATATATATATATATATATATATGCTTATGTTGAAATCTGTGTAAGTCTAGAGATGTGTTGCCTGTCTAAAGGATTTACATGCCGAGCAGGCACTCGGCAAACTGCCCGGGCTACGCCTGCGTCACAAAATACATTTCACCCGATGAACCAACGACAACAGCATGTGTATCACCCGGCCCCGCACCATTGCCGCCCAATGCATTGGGTGCTGCGGCAATCATGCTGGTCATGTCGGACATATCGGTGCCATTGCTAACAATGCTAACCGCACCACTAAACGCTTCATTCGAGCCGGTGGCAATCAACTGCTCACTGACCACATTGCTGCCATGATCCGTTGTCTCCACATGCTGTTGCAACTGATCAATATTATCGTAAAGCGTCGTGCATTCGCCACACTTGTAGAACGGCTCCACACACTCCGGATGCTTGCGTTCGACATGCCAGCGCAGGTTCGCTGCATTCGAGAAGTTCTTGCGGCAATTGCCAACGCCACAGCAATAGGCACGCTGCTGATGTGTCTGGCGATGCCGATAGAGTATCGCTTTCGATTTGAAGGTGCGATTGCATATATTGCACACGGGCGTACTCGTTTCGGCATCGTGCGTCTTCATGTGCATGCGCAGCATACCCGGTCCCTTGAAGCTCTTCATGCAGATCTCGCATTGTGGCTGCTTCTTGCAATTGGCCCGTATCCAGTTGGTGTGTGAATGCATGTGATTCTGTAGGCCCTTGAATTGCCGGAACTCGGTGCTGCAGAGATGGCAGATGTAACGGCCGGAGCCCAATGGTGATGTATGTTGCCGTATGAATTCCGTCACAAGATTCGCATCGATCTCGTAGTTGTCATCGGGACCCGCCGCTGCAATCACCGAAGCTGTTTGTACCAGTTGGCGGGAATTGGCTGCTGCCAATTTGCTACTTATTGTGGGTGGACTGTGCTGATGATGATTGCAGGGTTGATCTACCTGTTGTTGGTTATTGTTGTTGTTGTTGCTGTTGTTATTGCGACGCGAACGTTTGGCCGAATTGGGCGTGGGACTTGGAGTGTTGCTAACGTGTAACGTTAGCGATTCCGGTCGAAACTCAACGACAGCATTCTCCAGCGATATATTGTGCATGTCGACAGATTGCTGCTGCTGTTGTTGCTGCTGCTGCTGTTGCTCCTGTAGTTGTTGTTGCTCTTGCAACTGTTGCTGCTGCTGTGCCTCGACATCGATGAAGGCTTGCTCAATATCACTGGCGCTCACATCACCATCGGCCGGCTCCATAATGGCATAGTGCAGCTCATCATCGACATCGCCGCCAAGGCCGCCATGCTCTGGATCGTCGGTAATGTACTCGCAGTCATCGACTGGCGTCATATCATCAACATCATCACCCTCCATCTCGCCTTCGTTCTCTTCAAGCATGTCTTCGTCGTTGAGTTGGATTTCTTCAATGATAAAATCATCGTCTTCATCCTCGGCCTTAACGCCATCCTCGTGCTGCAGCAGTTGCTCATCAAAGTACTCGTCAGGCTCCTCTTCCTGCTCCTCCTGCATGTCCTGCTCGTGTTCGTGATCCTGCTCTTGCTCTTGTTCCTGGTCGTGGTCCTGTGTGTCACTGTGGGTAAGCTCCTCATCGATAAGCACCTGATGATGATGATGATGATTATGCTGCTGCTGTTGTTGTTGTTCCTTAAGAAAGTCTTGCTGCTGATCATCGTCGAGAACGATCGTCTCGAATGTGTGTCCCTTGCCATCCAGCTGCTCATATACCTCATCGAGCTCCTCATCATCCATTTCACCATCGTCCAGCAGTTGAACATCCGCATCAGCTAGAGATCCACCGCCACCATCGCCACCAACACTGTTTGTTGTGCACATCTCTTGCGTCGTCGTTGTCGGCACTGGCGCCATGGTGCGCTGTGGCACTAGCTGGACAAACTGTAACGTTTGTGTACCATTTGGCTGCTGGACAATTTGCAACGTTTGACCATTGGGCGCTTGCAGCAGCTGCGGCAAAAACTGCGCCTGCGCCGCTTGCGTCGCGTTCGCATTTGTTGTCTGCGGGCTGCTGATAATCTGCGCCAACTGCGGCGTCAAAATTTGTGTTGTGATAAACTGGCCGTTGGGCAAAAGGATTTGCTGTTGCGTTGTCGTCGGCATCAGTTGCGTCGGTGCCGGCTGCAGTGTCGGCAACTGTATTTGTTGTATCTGCTGATGATGCTGTTGTTGTTGGTGGTGCTGCTGTTGTTGTTGCTGCTGCTGCTGCTGATGGTGTATCAATGGTGGTGGGGGTGGTGCTGGTTCGGGCAGGAGCTGTGTCACCTCTTGCTGTTTTTTCGGCTGGCGTGAGGTTCCCTTTCGCAGCAGTGGCTTAAATTTGCTCTTCGGCTGCGGGAAGAGCAAACAAAAATGTCAATTGAGTTGAGATTGCAAAAAAACCAAACACTAAAATTCTTACCTTTATTTGCACTTGCTGTTGTTGCTGCTGCTGCTGTTGTTGCTGTTGAGGCTGTTGCAACAGAAATATAGGCGACTGCTGTTGTTGTTGTTGCTGCTGCTGTTGTTGTTGTTGCAGTAGTTGGTGCTGCACTATTTGCTGTTCCAGTTTTAGTTGTTGCTCTTCGAGCTGCTGCTGCTGTTTAAGCTGTTTCTGCAACAGTTTCTGTTGTTTGCGCTCCTGCGGCGTCAGCGACTCATCCGTGACCAAACTAACCGTCAGGCTTTTGATATATTCGCGCAGTTCCTTGTCGCTGCGTTCGACAAGCGTTTTGAATGCATGATTTCTACTTACAGCATGAACGCACTGAACACAAATCTTATCCGGCCAACCCTCGGTGGGCTCAACCCGGACACTAGTGCAGTCCATTAGCATTTCGGGCACTTTTTCGCTGAATAGTGGACGCATTTCTTTGCGTTCGGATATGCATAGGCGGCAGATTTTGTCCAATTCAAGCACTTTCTTGCGGTCCATCATCACTGGGGCTTGAGGTTGCTTTAATTACAGTTGCCTTCTATAAACAGAAACACACTTAACACACTTGTTGCTTGTTGCACATATGATTAACCTTGCACAATAGGAGTCAGACAGGGTATGAGATATTGACTGATAACATACGAAACATTTGAATGTGCGCCTTTTGTTATTATCTGGCAGCACTACGTTTTTCTTTAACGCTCTGGCAACTTTGTGCCGGCGGTGCGAGCAGGATGACTATAGTATGCAAACGACACGACGACGACGACAACTAGTTATACACACTTTAGCATCCTTGTGTTGGTGCGAGCGAAAAATCATATTTTAACTACTTTCGCAGCAAACAACAGAAAATGTATTTTGCTTTTTTAAAACTATAGCATTTAGGTGCTTATTTCATTTATTTCTCATACTCGTTGGCCCTATGTTCAAGGTTTTTGATAACACAATCCAGTTTTTTAAACTTACCCAAGCACTATTTATATAATTTAAGTGGCCTCCCCTAGTCTTTTCACAGCATTTGACATTAAATTCGATTTAAATATGGCCGCGTCACACAATTTCCGAACGAAAAACGTTGTTAATTCACATTTTAGACACTAAGCGCGAGTTTTGTTTTGAATTGATGCGAAACAAAAACAAATGCGGCACCAGTTGGTTATTCTGGCAAGTAAATGAAATAACTAGACTTCGTTCGACCAGTGCCAAATTAATAAAAATTCGATGAATGAAATTTCCGTGCAACCGCAGTGGTGCTGTTTCTCCTTTTGTCTTCTTCTGTCGACTGCAGAATGATGCGCGAGGCAGCCAAAACGATGTGAAACGACGATTACCCACACACTCGCGTCACACATATATGTCTCTCTTTTTTTGTTGTTTCGCCTCCTCGTTCTCTGCTAGTGTGAGTGAGATATGCGTATGTGGCGTGGCCGTAGGCAACGTGCTGCCAACTTGATCAAATAAAAACACCAAATTCCGCTTGAAAATCAAAACATCAACTCATACATATACGAACTCATTCATTCTAGCTCAATATTATTTGATGTATTTTATGTTAATAATAAACTTAAATACTAGCAAAGTGCTGTTACTATTGTCAACAATATAGTTTCTTACCTGTGTTTGCAGACCACGAAATTCACATGTTAACACTTGCACTTTCACACCAACTGACTGCGCCTTATATGCACTTAAGCGACTTTTTTATTCTTTTATTTTTTGTATAGGTCGTCGGCACTTTGACTATTTCGCAACTTATGTTATTCACCACAAACAAACACCAATTCACAATTTATACACGCCCACGTAACAGCTGCCGCCCGGTTCGGAATAATTTAAGGACTGTCATGCCATGGCCAAACAGCTTAATAAGGTGCGAGATAAATATTCTCCATCTCAGCTGGATAGCAAATGTGACGTCACAAATGATTGCAATTAAAAGCTTCATCGATTAACCGATTAATTATCAAACAAAACTGTTGCTTATATTTAAGAAACGATACAATATGGATACATTTTCGTTTAAATTCAATTCGTTAAAGATGAGTTTACTTAGTTTCTAGACAGGAAGTGGCCTGCGCATTGTTTTTGTTTGCCAACTCGTATTTTTGTCGCTGCTTGGTCTTTTTGTTGTAGACGCGAACAATGCCATAGATGACAACAACAAGGACAATGGCAAAGAGCAGGCAACTGATGACGAACCAGGGATAAAACGAAGAGCTCTCGCCCCCACCCTTTTGCTCCTCCGACGCCCACTCATTGAACTCCCGTGTGCCATTGACGCTCAGCCTTGCGGGCATTGCAGATGAATCTCGAAAGAGCGAAGCCTTCGCTAGATTGTCCGATTCCGGTGATTCGAATGCCGGTTCCGTGCCATCGATACGGATGAATGTGAGATGAGCACCGGTAATCGGTTGCTTATACCGCAACAGACCATGTCCAAAGTATTCGTAAATGTCCGCATCGAATTCACGATGCTGATCCACCCATTGACCAATGATTTGCACCTTAACTTCGCTCCGGGCATCCATGGTGCGTCCATAGTACGCCTGCTCCTGCACATTAAGTCCACCCACGCCATTCGCATCCAGTTCCAACACCGATCCGCGATGTTCCAGCAACAATGGCAGCTGCGCCAATTGCTCTTGCTCAAAAATGCTGCTCGAATTCAAACGGATCTTCTCCACAAACTCATAGCTAAGACTGCCATAAATGGGCTTACGTTGACCACTCGGATTCCGGAGCACACCATTGCCCAGCCGCATCTTATAGCTGTTGGTCACATTGCGCCAAGGCATATATGTGATATTACGTAGCTGATACATCAGCGGTTGGAGCTCCACTAGCACATTGATGTTATCATCCACGCCATACTATAATATAATATATTATATTGTAGATGGTATAGTTAGGAAACGATCTGCACTTACAAAGTTATCCTCAAAGATCATGACCACGCACGTGAACATGTTATCCAAAACATTGTTGACCAAATCCGTGTGTCGAAAGTGGCACAATTCGGTCTTCTCGCTCTCCAAGTTGGTTGCCTTCGCAATATAGCTAAGTCGCTCTTTGGGATTTAGCTCGGCGGCATACTCCTGCATCATGACGGTATAGGGTACCCAGGCCAGCATGGAACTGGCATTCTCACTGCATATATCCCGTTGAGCACCGCGTCCATTGAGCTCACCATTGTGCAGTTTGAAGTAGTGATGATTGCTGCGTTTGACTGTTGTCGAGCCATGATCCGCGCACATGGTGTCAAAGAGGCTTTCCTAAGGATTAGACAAGTGGGTAAATACGTATATATATATAAGCACTTGATTTGGCACAAGTCGCATAATAAATAATCATATTCTTATATCTTATCTACTATCTCACAGACAATTTTCACTTCGTTTCGTCGCTTTCTTTATCACCTTACCTAATTGAATTAAGCATATATATTGAAGGTGAAGGCACTTGATTTAGACTTATTTGTTGCCATCTAATCTCTGTATTGGCCATATATATTGATGATGAGTCAATTGTCCTTGAATTTAACATTTAAGGATCTAATGCCGAACAACTCGTTCATTTTTGGCCAAAACAACATCCATCACCTTCAACCCCAAACTGATTGATCGAAATGCCATAAATGGTTATTAATTTTAAACGATGTTAAAACTTCAATGTACATGAAATCATTAATATCAATACTTGAATTGACTTAATTGAGTTGTAGCTTAAATTGCGAACTTTGGTTTGTTTTTTTGTAAACTTATCTGACTCTTTTAAGTAGTCTGGGTATGCAAAATAATGATGTAAGCAAGTAGGAAGTTACGGTCACGGAAAGGTCGGGTCAAATGGGTTAAAACTTACAAAAACTTTACTTTTATCTCTCAATTATGTTCTTAAGCTCACCTTCTCCTTCACCGTCAGTGTTGTGGCTGTTATGTGACACTTGAGCTGCTTGTCACTGGGCACGACCACATGTCGCCCAATATCACTGAGCAACAAGGGTGACGTTTCAATACAAAAATCCGAACGCTCCTCATAAGCCAGGCAGCTGGATGTGGAAAGCAGTAGCATTCCAAGCGTTAGTGTTAAAATCAACATTGTTTATTCTTTTCTGTCAAGTTTTTCCGCTGCTTTGTTACGCGCGCCACCGATGACAAATCGTAACTGAAAAACTTGCGATTTAAAGTGATTTTCGTTGATCGTTTTTTTTGCTCAATCCATAAAGCATTCAACTTGACATCCAAACTCGATAAATGAACACGAACGCCATATATATACCCATATTTATCTATTTAGTTTGGAGGATAAACTTGAGTATATTCAATTGGAGAACGCTAACTGAACTGAAATTGATTAATATTAAACGAAAAACCCCTTCGCACGAGTCATTTCCCAATTCGGCAAAGCGATAAGATAACAGTTAAGCACAACAAATACCTTCTGCTCCGATTAACAGGTGTCTACAAGAGAGAGTTAGAATGGCTCCCAAAAAAAATCTGATAAACATATGTACAAAAAGTGCTTCTCAATATTTAACCTGAACATGAGGATAGTATTATGAAGTCCTTAGGTGAAACTGACAAGTTAAAGACAATCTGTTTAACATAATATAAACTTACATCAGTTTACTTAAACTACTGTTTATTGTTTTTTTTGTTTTTAAGTTCACATAAGAAAAGTGTAAATTTTTAATAAACTCTGTACATTTTAAAATTGTTAAACAATTCTATTCTCTTTTTGCATACAACCGATATTAGACATGTCAGTTTATAATTATTTCGTTGCCTTTTTTTTTTCTTTTTTTTGATATTTTACAATTGCATTATTTGTACAAACTTGAACATAAATTAAAATTTAACAGCTTACAAAAACTAAGCGATGATGTATAGCTAATATTAATGTTTGCGAAAACAAAAAGACGACTTTCGAGGTTTATTCTGTAAACAATATAAACATATATATATGTTAATGAATATGGGGAAAAAGTATAATTATTATGGTATTTACCATCGCTGCTGGCATCACCTTCAAAGACTATTTCGTCACCGAAATCAATATCATCGTCTTCATCGCCATCACCATCGTCCAGATCGCTATCGTTGTCATCATCGTCATCATCATCATCATCGCTGGAGGACTCCAAATCGATAAAGTTGAGATTACGATGGCTGCGTAACGGGAAACCAAGAAAATTTGGACCTAGTGCAAAAGCTGTAAGAAATAAATAATTTAATTATACAATAGTCAATATTTATAGATATATATTTACCGTTTTCGGAGCCCGTATCAGAACCCGTATCGGAGCCCTCCTCATTGGATTCGGGCACCTCCTCTTCATCTTCCTGCAAGCATAGACATAATATTAAATTCAATATCATCCATCTGCCGCATGAGCGTTCTGAGATCGATTGAAGCACCAGCACCGCCACCGGCACCGGCGCCGGCGCCAGCGCCAGGACCAGCACCGGCACCGCCAAGTGTACGTGCTCGCCGTCGCACACCAACAATTGAGCTATTGGGCGCATGCTGGCGAGCCAGATTCGAGTTGGCATGTGACGTGTGCCTAAGCCAAATTGGCCGACGGCCAGCACCACCAATGCCGCCTGCATCCAATGCATTCAATGCACCCAATGCTTCCAATGGAACAGCAATTGGCTCAGCATCAGCGTCAGCTTCATTAGCATCAGCATCAGCATTAGCGTCAGCATCGAGCAGAATTATATTTGGCGCTGGCGTATGGGGGCGCGCCGCCTCGTCGACGATACGAAAAAGCACAGAGTCACCGCCTCCTGCATGAATGGCGGGCGGTGGCGGCTCTTGGGACGCGGACGCAGAAGCGCCACTTCTAGAGACACCATCATCGACGGATAGATCCTTAACCGCACGCACCTCTTCCGAGCGCTCGCTCTTTTTAACGCCAACTGCATAAATTTTCACATATGTTTCCTGCTTCGAATCGTAACCGCTATGATCCTCCACAACGGCAATCAGGCTGCCATTGGCACTAACGCTCAGATCGTTGATATTCCGCTTCACATCGATGGTCGCAATGCTCGAATAGTCGTATGCATCCAGCACATTAAAACTTGTATCATAGGTGGTTGTCTCCATATCGTGATCTTTATCGGCGCCTAAACTTGCGCCATATATCACATGCATCGGTGAGAAGGTGCAATTACGTTGATCTAACACTGGAACATTTTGTAGCAGATGAAACGTTCGCAAATCCCACACTTCTGTATTGGCTATTATCTGTTGTTGAAATGATTGAGTATCAAAGATTGTCGTTTGTGAACAGTTTAATAGGAATGACTTACCTCCAGGCAATTTGGATGAAAGACACCCGAAATGCACTGATTGAACTTGTCAAATTTGTGTATCTCTTTGTTGGAGCGCACATCCCAAAGAACGCCATCTGCGAGAAGCGAAAGAAGTCTTTAGCTTTTGTGCTCATCATCATTGTTAGGAGCTTAGCTTACCTGAGAGCAGAAGCTCATCGGTCCGACAGAGAGTAGCACGATTCTTGGTGTACTGATTGGGTATGGTGGGTGTAAATGTGGATATCTTGGAGCCAGTATTAACATCATACAGCACAGCACACTATATAAAAGTTAATTAGTAACGAATAAACTGATCTTATTGCAATGCAACTTACATCTGAGTGAGTGCCCAAGAGACGATCCTGTGTAGTTTGACTAAACTCGCAGTAGCCGACTTCAGGCAAACGAAGCTTGGAACGAAACTCGTTGTCGCTGATGGACCATAGAATGGTGGTTTGTAGACGCCATAGACTGGTGGTCAACACAAGATCACCGGCACGATTCGCTTGTATCGCATCGACGCCGTATGTATGACAGATTGAGGAGAACTGTTCGACGCCATCGTTCATGTTGAACACTTTGCTTTCGCCCTGATGTGTGCCGACAATCAGGTAATTGCCAACAAGGTCACAGCAGGTAAACTCCAGATCATCGTAATCGGCGGAGCGCATGGTGCGCCAAGGCGCAAAATGTGTATGAACATGTCGGCGATCAAACCGCGCTGTATTGAATCCCGCTTGGGTACGAAAGTGTCGCGAGGTAAGATTGTGATTGGAGCTGACCATTCGACTGGGACGCGGATCGGGGCACTTGTGCGGCTCGTATAGATCAAATTGCGGGCACGTTGTTACCGGATTATTGCACAACGAATGCTGATTCGTCAGATATTCCGTCACAATGCTGTTCAATGTCACCCGCTTGGGATGCATCATTGGTGACGGAGCCAAATCATCCGGCAATCCCACGGCGACCGGTTCAGTCATTTGTTTCTGAAGTGAACGACTCACCGACGAGGTGGAGCCACGCTCTGTTTTGCGCAGCTTTATGGGCGTTTGTGCGCTGAGGTAGTTAAAGTTTGGTACACCCAAAGCTGTGCTGGATATTCCACCAGCTGCTGAGATGGTGGCACCGCCGAGTGGCAATAGATCCTCACTGCGATGCTGTTCGCTATTGTTGGACATGATGGCCGCATTCACATCCTGCATGCGATTTCGTAAACGATTACGCGACATTGAACTGATGCCAGAAAATTCTTTGTAATCGAAGGGCGATTGATGAAAATTGCGCGTTGTTGTCGTCTGCAGCGGCAGGCCAACTTCACGCTGCAGCGTTTGTGCTGTTTGGCTCAAGCCCTTGCTCTCTAGATGCTCAAAGATTAGCTGATACAGCTGCTGTTCGTTGTATTGAATACGCGTCTGGGCAATCACATTGGCCTTGTGCATGTTGGTCAGCGAGGGATCCAGTGGATTATTCAATGGCTTCGTTTTGCCCGAGATGCGTTCGAGCAATTCCATGGCGTACTTCTGGAATAGTACATGCTCCGCCCGCTTCTCCTGTAGTATGGGATCACGCATAAGTATCTGCAGCAGACTGCTGGCAAACAATGGCAACTTGCCGACAATCTGACGCACACGATCCGAGCGTGCTAGTCCAGCCAGTGCTCGGCATGCCATGCCGCGTATACAATCCGCATCGGTGATGGGTCCTTTGGTCTGCAGTAGTGATAACAGCACCACAATGCCATTGTTTGAGCACACCGATTCCCATACTTTTTCAATCAGTTCCTCTGCATACTTTTGATTGGCTTTATTCTTGCGCGACGAGCTGGCAAACTTAAGCAGAGCAGTACTTCCGCTATCCTTGCGTATTATTGGCGAACAGACGCAATGGCAGAGCACGGCCAGTGCGGATTTAATGACCTCAGCATCAGCTGTTATCTCACCAGCAGCGGCACCAAGCACCGAACAGAAACCGGACGTTGTCGTCTTGTCCAGCATCTGGAGACGCTCGCAGAGCACCAAATACACACGCGGTATCACACAGCAAACACTGAGCACATCCAAAGCTGAGCGCACTGTCTCCGATCTGCCCGTGTTCACCCAGTCATAGCTGAAGGCAATGATGCGTAAAAGCATCGCAACACCACCAAGCTTTAGTAGCTGATCAACCGGCTCCCAATGTGCACGCACCGATGTGTGTTCCTGCAGTGTGCGTATCTGTTCGTTTAACTGATCAAATGTCAGCTTGGCAGCCACAGTCGGTTGCTGGCTAAAGTAGTGTGCCGACGAGCTGGACGAACTTGCATAGTGCTGGCACAGGAAATTATTGTACTTGTAGAAGAAATGCGCTTCCATATAGCGTTTGAGTGCCATGCATACATGTCGCACCATTTGACGCGATGCGCACTCTACGTCCTCATTAATATCCGACGCGTTGTCACTGTCGTTTTGTGTGGGATCCAAGATTTTAAGCACCGATATCTGGCGAGCAAGAAGTTCAAAGTAAGTAAGTACAACTTGTTCAATAAACCTTTTTGCATGACAAAAACTTACGACATTGTAGAGCTTTCGCAAGCCATCCTGTGAGTCAAACTCATCCAGTATGACCTTAAACTGAAAGCTCAAGCTGAAGAACATTGTGGCATGACATTTGGAGGAATCATGACAACGACCCAGTATCCAGAGAGCATAGCTAACTAAATTCGATATCAATGGACGCGGCATGCTGCAAATACGCTCCATGGCATCCTCACAATAGGCCAAATAGTATATAGCTATGGAAACGCCAGTGGTTGCCAAACTCGGACGTGGTACATTCAACAGTAGCTACAAAATAAGATAATAAGTTAACAATGAAACAGTTTAATACTCTCTTTGAACTTACCTCCAGGCCACCGCGCGATATGAACTCTAAGGCAAACTTCTTGTGGCAGAGTAGGGAGGCAAGATATTTAAGGACCTCGTAGGCTAGGCAGGTGTCGCGTCTATCCAGCTCCTCCAGATGCCCAAAAATGAGCGTCATGACATTGTTGCCAAATGCCATGCCCAAAAACTCCTGATACTCACCCAGACTGGTAAGGAAACGCAAAATAAGCATCTGACTGGTGTCCGCCGTCGGCGGATGCAGTGGAATATACATGCGTTTGTAATAGCGTGATACTGGAAAAGCATCGCGACTGTTCTCGAAAAGAATTGACATATTGGAGACACTACCGCTGGCACCGTTATGTTGCGGCGATTGTGGCGCCGATGCTGCACCGCAAGCCATCCAACTAAGCATGCCCGGCGAGAAGCTGCTATCCGCCGAGCTGTTGTGCGATGTGGTCGGCTCTGTTGTGGTTGAACCTTTACTCATGCGACTGCAGGCGAGCAGCAAATGCAGACGATTGATCATCTTGGGCACCAGGCGCATATTCTGATCACGGCACGAGATAGCAATATCGCTAACCTCCATGGCAGCGGCCAGCAAACCCGTAGCATAACTCTGCAGCGGCTCAATACTGTCCTCCGCCCAGTTGTACAGACGATTTATGATGCCATCCTCCTCAGCTGTCTGAAAGACGGCCGTCGTTTCCAGTCCCGGCATTACGACCAGTATTAAGCGACAAGCTATTATATTTAACTCCAGAGAGCTGCGACTAACGTTCTGCCGTGTGAAATAGTTCTCCCTCAGATAATCGTTGAGTAGCTGCAAAATTTTTAATTAATTTATCTTACAATTTGATTTGAGCGATTAATTGTTCAATTCCCTTACCTTGCCCATAAACTGATCCTTGCGAAAGAGCAGCTTGAGTAGTAGTCCATATTGGCAGCTGGGATCGGTGCGATAGGGATGCCTGAGATCCAGTGGATCTGGATCTTTGCGCATATATGCATCCTTTTCGCGCTCAAATATCTCAGCCAAACTGTAAGTTGAACAAAAAAAATTATTATTTAGTTGCAATATAAATTCCATAGATTGGATTTACCTTCTGAGCGTTGGTACCGGATCATAGCCGCTTGTTGTTTGCTCCTGCTCCCATTTCTCAATGAATTGGGTGAGCTCCCTTTTGGTTGCCGAACGTTTGTCTGCGGCTGGATCGTCCGCATTGCCATTGCCCGCATCATCGCCAAGGCTGTCTTCTTCAGCGGCAGCCTCTCCATCGCCATCAGCATCAGCTTCACCTTCTGCATCGCCAGCGCCATCAGCAAGTGAATTGCTATCGCTTTGCGCATCACCATCAACTTCGACGACTTCTACTTCGGCTTCCCCTTCCCTTGCACCATTTAGATCCAATGCATCACCAATGCTGTCATCACTTTGATACGCAGCCGCAAACACAGCATTATCCAATGAAGTATCGTTGTCATTCCTTATTTCATCAGTATCGTCTTCCTCTTGCGCCGAAGCGTTTCCATTATTGCCATCCGCATTCGACATACTTTGGAGCGGTCCACGAGGCAAGCGCTGCACGCCAATTATTTGTATTTGAGTTCAAGATACAAATTATCTTGCAGCTTTATGAAAAGTTACTTTCTGTTTATATTTACAATGCGATCGCGTTGATTGCTATGCAAATTCCTTGCCGCTAAACCACGCGCTTCTCTTTTTTTTGCCAATGTAATAGTGTGACCATCTCTTACACTAGAGAGGAGCGCAAGAACGTGAGTTCTCAAATATATCGCTACAAATTCAAAATTTCCATAGTCAACATCAGACTACTTCATCAAAATTAGAGACTAAAGATGCAAATGAAAATTTTAATTGAATATATAGGGTTCGGTTCAGTTTAGTTGTTGCGCATAGTGCCCAACAAATGTTTGACTATCTGGCAGCACTGTACACGATAAGATATAATCGCCGCATATCGTGTGAATGTTATCGATTTGTCGCGTCATTGTTTTGTTTTTGGCACCACATCAACAACTCATACATTCTTTGACTAATAATTTAAGCAATAAACATGGGATTTCTATTTATACTGAGTTGGATATCCTTAGCGATGCAGATAATCTTCCTAACGCTTTCCATAGGTAAGCCATAAGGCTGTGCTAACTAACTAAGAGTACTTGTTAATATTTACTTCGTAATTTGTTCAGTGGCCGGACTTTACTATCTTGCGGAATTAGCGGAGGAATATACAACTTCAACGCGGCGTTTCATATTGTTTATGATTAGTTTCACAATATTTGTGTACATATTGTTGATAGTCTTCGAGGATCTGCCGTTTACGATGATGGTGTGCGGCTTGCTCGCCCAAGCTTTCCATTTTAGTATTATGACGAGTTTTCCATTTATACAATTGCTATCGGTGCCATTTATTGGCTCGCTAACAATGCTCATAATCAATCATCTGCTCGCATTTCAATTTTTCACCAATATCTATGTGCCCTTTACGCAGGTGAGTCGAAAAATCAGTCCAAATTTCAAGTGCTATTCCGACAACATTTTCTTTCTCTTCTTGCAGGTGCTTGCCTATTTTACGATCTGTATGTGGATGGTACCATTTGCATTGTTCGTTTCGGTCAGTGCCAATGATAATGTTCTGCCCACAACGATTGGGCTTAATGAGCGGCGATTGGGCAGCAGTAATCCGGATGTGGTCAGCAATTATTTCTCGGGTAACAAGAAGCTGGGCTTGCTGTCCCTTTTTAACTATATGAAAGAGACTTTGTTGCCCGGACGCAGCAAGAAATCATTTTAAAGTATGAATTCGCCGAACCCCAATCCCCTTTAGGTATTTATTTTGTAATAACATTTAATTTTAGGCATAATAGATGAACATTTTGAAATTAAACAAAATATTAGTTGGAGCTGCGAGATTTATTTATTTTATTTGGACCTTGACAGTGCCATCGGCCATGCCAAAGTAACACTTGATGGCCATGTCGACAAAGAGACCGGTCTCCATGACGCCCGGTATCATGGTTATCGCACGATTCACCTCATCCCAATTGTATTCACGTTTCGCAACAAATTTCCAATCGAGCAGAAAGTTGCCATTGTCGGTGACAATGGGTCCAGCTTTTTTCAACGCAATACGCAACTGAGCATTGCCACCGAAGAGCTCCTCGATCTTTAGCTTAACCGGCACATAAGCCATCGGTGTCACCTCAATGGGTATGCCCTTGCACCATTGCTCGCCCAAGCGCAGCGATTTTTTTGTATGATCAGCAATGATGATCACTTTTTTGGAACACGACGCAACAATCTTCTCCTGCATCAGGCAAGCGCCGCCGCCCTTAATCAGCACCATGCTGCTATCGACCTCATCGGCACCATCAACGTACACATCGATTTTGCTATGGCGATCCAAATCGCCCAGCGTCAGATTATGGTCAAGTATCAAGGATCGTGATTGAAACGATGATGGCACACAAATCAAATCAGCCAATGCGCCCTCCTTATAGACACGCTCCGCAATGCGTTCCACCGCAAACACAATCGTTGATCCACTGCCAATGCCCACCACTCTTGTGTCCTCGGTTATCCAGGCGTCAACGGCGGCGCGTGCGGCAAGCTTCTTGGCTGCATCCAATGAAATTTGATCTGTCATCGCGTTGTTGTTGCTGTTGTTGTTGGTGCTGCTGTTTGTGTGTTGATTATTCAACGATCTGGTACCAAATGAGATCAGTTGTGGTAAATGCGATTGCAGCAACGCTCGATACTGCAACAAAGGCTTCAACATGTGCTTTCGCGTTCAACTTCAATGTGACCCGGCTTTAGCTTCAGCAGTCACAAAACTCATTCGAATGACACGAGCTGAAATCAAGCTTGTATTGTATATTGGTGTTTCTTCAATTGTTATTTTGCAAAGCGTTTGGATTAAATTAAATAACCTTAATAGG
Source organism: Scaptomyza tumidula (assembly GCA_035044465.1). Taxonomy (NCBI): domain Eukaryota; kingdom Metazoa; phylum Arthropoda; class Insecta; order Diptera; family Drosophilidae; genus Scaptomyza; species Scaptomyza tumidula. Next base: position 18,138,286 of record JAWNNW010000444.1, read on the forward strand.
TTGTTGAATTGGAGACTTTAGATTTTGTTTTGTTTTCCCAACGAAAGCAGAGGTGTAACATTTGCTATTTAGAAATATGGAAACACTTTCAACTAGTGTCAGTGCATCATCAACATATAGAGGTGCAAAACTTTTATCGATGCAATCGATACCTATCGAATCAAATGAGCAATTCATTGATTGGCGCCTTCTTCAAAAATGCCGAAGTAAGCAGCCATTAGATTTGAACAACTTTAACAAAATAGCAAACAAGGTATTTATAAACGTTCATATATTTATTGTACTTATAATTTCCGATATAAAATGAGTGTATTTATTATGTGTGTACTTAAATATAACTTACTTAAATTTGCGCCTTTCGATACCAAAAATCAATGCCATATCAAAAATCTGTTTATACAGTTAGTTTTATTGCTTTGTTGGCGTCAACTTCGCTATAAAAATTGTGTCTCTTTCTTCTGAATCTAGTATTAATTAAGTTGACTAAGAAGACATATGAGTTGTCATATGTTGTGTATCTTAAGTATTTTTCAACGAGTTGCAGTTGACGGAAATGCGCTAAAAATGTGAGTAGAAAGTGCCGCATTGTTATCATAGCTTTGTGGTTGCAATCGGGACAATGTAGCGCATACAATTTGCACAACTAACCAACAACAACAACAGCAAGCACACCACAATACAAAAGACGTTTAAAGCTAAACGTTTGCCCTGATAATGATAAGCAATGGCAACAAAAAACCATTAAAAGCGTTCCTTCTGTGCTTAGGATGAAGTTGAAAGGAGGAGCAAAGGAAGAAGGATACGTTTAAGACGTTCTTGCCATCCACTGACCAATGAAATGTAAATGGGGAAATCCCCTTCTTGAAAGGCCGACCACCACATTGCATTAAGCTGTTCTTGCTATTTTTGTTGTTGTTGTTTGTTGTTGATACGTTTGCTGTTGGAATATTCCGGCTGCTTGGATTATTTCCGAGTATTTCGGTAGAAATTTAATACTTTTAGTGCACAAAGCGAAAACTCTGAAATGAATGAAAATTGCGATAAAGCTGCTACATAAAAAGCAAAGCAAAATCACAAAGGTCTTTGCAGTTTTATCTTTCCCTTTTGCCAAATGTGGAGCACAACCTGAATGCTAGATACCAAACCATACCAGGAGCAAAAAGATACAGCATACAGCATAGCTGGATTAAAAATAGCAGGATCCAATTTGCATCAGAGGTAAGAAAATGCCAAAAAGATTTGTGTTAATGGATTTCATCTTTGAAAGAAAATGAATTACAAATGCAACGAAGAGTATTACAAAAATAATTCCATTATGCATGATTGTTCAACAGAGACGACTGTGTACACAGTTATGTACTTAAATATATACACGTATATATACATATGTGCTATATGCACGTTAATTTGTTAACAAAAAGGTTAAGCTTGTGATTTTGTCGGGGTTAATCCCTGGATTTACTAATGAGATTAATAAAATTTTTTTTGCCAATTGAAATTTACGTTATTTGAAAGTGTCATAGGTTGTATGCAATGTTAGGGTCCTTTCGTTTTGCAAAGGGCAGGGAGGAAGGATGCCAATGTAAATATCAATTAAATGAAACAAAATCCCTGCACGCACACATACACACACGTCACAAGAGGTGGGTGGGAGGAAATAATTGTTGTATGCAAATTGTTAATTAAAGGAATGCATTGTTTAATGTGCCCCTTGTCGGTGGCACACACACACACAAACACACACACACACACACCAATAGCGAACCCAATGCCCATTCTGATTCCCAATCACACCCAGCATCCCCCCCTCCCCCCAACCACAAGGGTGACGCCCGCTCAATTACACGCACAAACTTTGAACAAAAAACTGGCAAAAAGGGCAAAAGGCAAATAGCATTTGCAAATGGAGCCCGCGACCCAGTTGCCGATGACATTTTCCATTATAATGCCTAAAAATATAAGTGAAGAGCGAAAAAAGCTTCGTTTTTCAATGAGGGAAAGAGAGAGAGAGAGGGAGAGAGAGTTATGAGATGGGAAAAGCTGATGATGACAATTTCAATGCTTGGTGTTGGACTCTGAACTGCTGCACTGAATGACTTTTCCATATATATAATTTATAATTTGATTAGCACATCGCTGACTGCACTCCCAAGGCTGCAGAGAGGGTGGGTGGGTGCAACCGGAAGCAACGTGCAAAATGAAGGCGCTATACAAAAGCTAAAACGGATGTGCAACGGAGTGCATCGGAGACATTGAAGCATTCTACTTAAAACAAAAAAAAGACAACGAACATCTCTCTAAGCCTCTTATCGCTTTCCAAGCTACCTATTCGAACATGCTAATGGTGGTTGGTTGATGGATGGGGTGGGAAGGGGTGGGGAAAATCACACTCCGTTAACCAAGACAATGACAAATGATGATAGAGTGGAAATGGAAGGCTGCTTGCAATGTGAAAGGATGCCTAAAGTTTTTATCTTTAGCTTTCAATTAATATAACAAGTGACGCATTCTTTTTGTTGATTTTTTATTGGAGCCTCAACCACACAAAACAAAAGCGAACAAAAACAAAGATAGGAGAAGGAGAGCCCAAGATGATAATCAGTTTTGCATTTCTTCTTCAGTGTATCTCTCTTTCTCTTTTTTCGGTTTCGCTGCATGAACAAAGGCAAAAATGTTTGTTGACGAATAAGGCCAAGAAACGAAAGGACAACAAAAAACACTCAAAAAACCAAGTGAGAAGGTTCTTATCAAAGAGCTGGAATAGTAGATACCCTAAACCTTTGACCTTTGATTAAAGTGAACCTTAAACTAACTTTAATCTTTGATATCCCGGGTGATTTCATTATATCACATTTTAGTGTTATCGATAGCTTTAGTTACCCGTTAGACCTGGCATCGGAGAGTTTATATTTCAAGTCTTCAAACAGACAGTTCGACATGACTATATCGACTCGACTGTTGATGCTGTTCAATATATATAAACTTTACGGATCTCCAATATCCTTTCTTCCGCCCGTTACATACATTTGAGTAAAACCATTATTCCCCCTTTGGGTTCTGGGTATTAAAAAGGCTAAGAAACGCCCACCATTGAATATTCACATTCATTTAAAGACGCTGTGACTGCTGCAAGTGGAGGCGTGGCATCTTTAGATTAATGGGCCACAAAACTAGCAACAACAAAAAGAAGAAGATGAAATTAGATTAAATCAATTTATTATATGTACAATAATAATAGAGCAGACAGGGTTGAACGTACTAAAATAAATACATATAGTAAACTATTTGTTGTGTAGTCTTTAAAAGATCGCGTTAAAGTTAATTAAACAGACAACAGTTTTGGCGAGCACCTCAAGAGCCTTTTGTTGCCAAAAACGTTGTCCATTTGATTAACTTAGATTAATTTAGGGTTTTAGGTCGAGCTGGCATCATGCCGAGCGGCGTCCAACGATATTGACCGGTAGTTTTGTGTAATGTTGCATTGTGAACCTTTATCTGTAAGATTTGCTCTTTCCACTCCCTTTCGTAGAGTTCACGCATTTTTTGCCGACGCATTTTAATGATCAGCGCCTGGGCGGAGCCCATCTCAATACTCAGGGGCTTTAACAGACATTTAACAATGGATCCGCGACCCGAATACTTTGTCAAGTCTCGCTGGGCAACCAGTTTAAGTCTAAACAAAAGGGTTTTGTGGTACGCTATATATATATATATATATACAATAACAGCCATATGCATTTACTTACAAATGGGTGGACATATTTTTTTTAAATTAACACAAACAATAACTCAAACCAAACAAACGATAGAAAAGGTGCTTTCGGGTGAACAAAAATAATGAAACAATATGAACAAAAATAATGAAACAATAAACAGAATGTTCAAAGCCAAGCGAGAATATAAGAAATTTGATATGACACTCAGAGAAGAAATCAACCGACAGTTAACTAATGCAAATAGTTTATTTTTATATGCAGCTTTTACATATGAAAAAAACATGTTGATCCAACTTTTAATATAGTTAAGCAACTAACGCTCTTCATATTTAAAATTTAGAAATCTTATATTCTTATCAGAAAAAGTCATCAGTAATGAAGATAAAGGTCTGAAGTAGCTGTCGTTAGTGTCAAACCATCTTGTTGAATGGCATAAAAATAGCAGAAAACAAAACAAAAAGCAACAAACAAAATGTTCGCGGCACGTTGGAAAACCGCATGTGATTGTAATGGACAGGTAGGACTGGAAGGACAGGAAGGAAACCGTTAAAATTTCAAGTTGTATACGCACTTTGCCATGTTTGTCAATCCATTGAAGGTCAGCCCAAAATTAAACGCACTTGACAAAAAGACAACAAAACGAGGGTTTAGAGGAGGGCATGTGGTTAACTTTGTTAACACTTTTGCCCGATGATTTGAAACAAATGTTTAGTGTGTGCGTAAAGGTTTTATCGGTTTCGGTTTTGTTACTTTAAGTGCAAACACTCGTAAGGGTTGGATAAACGTTGTTTGCTTTTATCTATGACAAACAAAGACACTTTTGTAATTAACCGTAGCTAAAGAAAACTACGTTAGACGCTTTTCATTAGTCGATTAGGAGGACTCCTTGCTCCGTGCTGAAAGGACTCTGTCACTGCTCTCGCTAAAAAGCCAGCTGCTGCTGCAAAATCACGAGTAATGGTTGGCAGTTAACTTAAAATTGGCAAACAACGAGAGAGAAAAGCCAACACAAATCGTTGTTCCACAAAAGGCGTTGGTGTTGCGTGGAGGGTACAAGAAGGCGGGTTTGTGTTACACTCAGGTGTGTAATTGCAATTCGAATTGGTCAAGTGTAACAGTGTAAAGACGCCAATGCAGAGAAGACAGCGACAGCACTAAAAATCTACACCAAGAGTGTGCAAGCAGTAGAGAGTCAAAGAGAGAGAGAGAGAGTGTGTGTTAGTCTAGGTGGATACCCTTTAGCTGTAGTACATAGATTTCCGATTTAACAAAGTCTATATTCAAGTATTCTAGAGTTTTTCAAGTATGAGCATTATACGCTCTTTGCCGCCTAGACTCTTTATAACAGCTTACAGGCGGCCATTAAATCCCTTTAATATTTTTACATAGATATACATCTACAGCTGAAAGTCGAGGTCAAATGTAAACCATACCACAGCTGTTGGCTCTTAGACTTGTGAATCTTTATTACTTTCAAGCTGACTACTTTGAAACTAATCTGTGTATTATAAACTTCAAATCTATCTATAGACTGAGCTGACATCAGCAATCAGCTCGCTTAAGCTGATCAAGAATCTTTCTTTTCTTAAATTTTCCATTTGTATTGCTAATACAGGGTATAAAACACACACATAAAGTTGACACACTTGACACCTACACAAGCAGAGAAGGAGGAGAGAGAAAGGAATCAATTGGATCCATGAACCAACAACTGGAACTTTGTTACAATATCAGAGAGAGAGAGGGAGAGAGAGATAAAGGGAAGTTAGGATATAAGGAAGAAAATCAAATTGCAAATTGCATTGAAGTGTCACGTGCATGGACACATTTTTGGGTCTGTTGCCAGGAACCGATGCCCGTTGCTCGTTGCCCGTTGTCTCTGATGCCGACGACGCCTCCGCCGTAATGTCGTGACATATTTGGGAGCGCGCGCTTTGAACTTTGAACACATGAAGAGTAGTAGTAGTTGGGTTATTGCAATCGCCGTCAAGGCAATCAATGCCAAAGACATGAACTCCCAAAGTGCATGTGTTATACTACCAGATGGACATGGAGAGAGCGAGAGATAGAGAGAGGGGGTTAGTGGGCTGTTAAGGGACACTAAACACATGCACCTACGTCATGCTGTACTTTTCGCTGCTCTCTTTTTCCGGGGGAGGCAACCATTCATTATGTTGACCACGCTGTCACATTTGCTACGTGACATTTTGCTAACTGCCCAAAATGAGAACGAAGGAGAGAGATAAAGAGGGCCACAGTATTGTCAACTGTAAATGCAACTCTGCACTGCATATCTCCCAACACCTCCCACACACACTCACTCGGACATAGTGCAGAAAATATGAAAACTTTGTGATGCTGCTAACCATCTAGAGATGTGAGCACAAAATTATCACTTTTCTATAACTAGTTTAGTAAAGGGAGATTTCTATATCTGTAAAGGTAAAGTATGTGTGGTTTTCGGGTATAATCTCTGGATCCACTGAAATTCTCAAACCTACGTTATGTGTACTACTAATGAAATGTGTACCTTTACTTATAATCAAACCTATTTATTATTACCAAAACCCATCAGAACCCACTTACACCAAGCTAAAATCTATTTGTGTCTTTAAGCGCATCTCCAGAAACTACCGTTTATGGTTAACCCCAACCTTTTAGTAATGTGGGCTTTGCGCACGTGAACTTCACTTCAATTGGCTTACAGCAGAGGCTTTGTGTTTTGCTAATCGCAGAGAAGTCATGCTGCAAGCAACTGCAGAGCTGTTCCCGAGCATACTTAGGTTTGGAAAATTAGTGACTGGCTTGATACTTGATCGAAATCCCAAGTGATATGTACTACTTCTTCGTGGATATTCACTGAGTCAATTGCCTTGCCATTACAATATACAAAGTTATGGCAAATGCTGCTCTACTGCTGCTGCTGCTGTTCCTGGGGGAGAATTCAGAAGCCCTTAACTGCATTGCAGTCAGTGGGTGGGTGGTTGTGTGTCTGTGTGTTCAAGTTAGCTCCGTTTGCCCTTTGAGTTGAGCTGTTTTGAGGATTTGTATTGGAGATTGCAGTAGCAGAGATTCCGCATCAGCTTCAAATTACAAGCAAATAAAGCGAACACGCCTTCCCCCAAACAAACTTGGTGTATAAGAGTTGAGTTATGAACGTGCTGGGAAACAGGAAGCGCAACGAATCGAAGCCAGCAGGCAAACAACAACAACAACAAAAACAACGACATCAGCAAATACAACACAAACAAACAAACAAACCCACAACACCAGTAGCCCATACACACACACACACACACATAGTGCAGACCTAAGGTAAAGTAAATGTGCAAACATTTATTTATGTGCCAGCCATGGAGCACTTTTAAAGCACTTCAATTGCCCTGATTCACCTACACTTAAAGAAATGTACATTACATTATATTCCACACTACTTTGATCAAGATCAAGATCTGACTGTGAGATATATATTAAAACCCAAGAGCTAAGCTTTCACAAAACAAAAACGATTTCGAATATTCTGACTTTGAGAAGCATTGTTTTATTCTGAGTGCATAATGTTGTTGGGGAACAGCTGCAAACTGCAATCTGGCTAGCTAGTGGTGATTTCAAATGCGCTTCGAGTGCTTCAATAGAGTAGATGTTGGACAACGTTTACAAATGACACTAGGCGAGAGCCTCGAGAGCTCTGACCATCCATCTGTCCATCTGCCTGTCTCTCTGTCTGTCTGGTAGTTTTGCCAAATTCAAATTTTGAAAATTTGTCGGGAATTTTGCAATTGCATTTTTGTTCAAACTAACACACACACATGCCACATACCTATTATCATTATCATGCATCCCCTCTCGGGGGCCTGTGCCTAGAGAGCAACGAGTAATCGAAAATGGAATTAAATGTTTTGTAAACACACTTGGACGCGTTTGCCTAGTAGCAGCAACTAGCAACCAGCATTCAGCATCCAGCATCCAGAGTCATTCAACCGTATATAAATTAAATTTTATTACCAACTTTGGTCCGTTTGCGTTGGTAAACTGTGATGAATTCGTTGGCCATTTTTCTCATTGTGTTGTAGTTTTTAATGCGCTACCAAATAAAAGGCCAACATAAATAAACTATACGCTTAAATATGTATATATAGATTAGTGAGCGACACTGATGAATAACAATTATTTCATGCTCTGCAGTGCAATAAATAAACCTCATATAACGTATAATGCCAGATTAAGTTCGCTTTTGAAATTGAAGGAAAAAGGAAAAAACTGTGCACAGAAAATTTCTCATTACGTATTAGAATTAAGAATGATTATAAAATTAATGAATTTTATTGTACTGACAAACTATTTACTTACCCATTTAAGTGAATAGTTTTAACTGATTTGATTTTCATGATTTTGATAGTTGCTCATATTAACATTCTGGCACAGCAAAGAAGCCAGAGGCACTTCCAGTTTTAATGAGCTCTTGTTAACTTTTGCATTTTGCAACAGTTACTTTAATTAACAACAACAACAAAAAAGAAAATGCAATACTATACGTCCTGCTGTGAAAGACGAAGACGAAGAACGAAGAAGACACATAACTCCTCTCGAGTTGGGCGACACAATTTGAAATGGCTGTTGAAAAAAAGTCGCCACTAAGTAGTTTTCTTTTTTTTCTTGTTAGCAAATGTTGTCCATTACTCTGCTGTCTGCAGCTTGTACTGGCCACACCAGATGGACGAAAGGCAAAAGGCAAAGGGTGCAGCTGCAGTGTTGCACTTGGCGTTAAAAAAGCGGAAAATCGCAGCACATTTTTGCTTTTTAATTAAGCCCTCCATTTTTTATGTGGCCTTTCGAAAGCGACACGCCGTGATTTCATACGACAAGTGTGAGAATAGTTTGTTTTTTTTTTTTGTATTTTTTACCCCAAACCCAGAACTACGGGTGAGCCCTGAGCCAAAGTGCAAAAGGGGAAAAATAACATATGTGTGTGCGTATGTACAAAAAAAAGAAAGAAAATAAATAGACCAAGGGGTAAGTGAAAAATGCAACGTTTAACGGTTAAGGCCTTCTTTGGCCAAATGTGACTATGAAGTGGGCACAAAAAAAAAGGGTTTAAGTGCCATGAGAAATCCATTGAGCTTTGAAAGCATAAAAAGAAAATACCATGACTACTAATTCCACTTTAAACTTCAAGAAATAAGCACATCATTCTGCGAAAAGTTTCCCATTAAAATACGCTCAGGTAGAGTACAAATATATGTTTTTGACAATTACTATAAGAAGCATTACGTTTGAGAGCCGAAAAAAGAGAACGAGAAAGAAATAAATGTATTGCTTGACGATGAGCGAAATTCTTCTGTTTAGCTCAACAGAATGTGAATATATATATATATATAGCTGTTTAATTTGATAATGCGTTCAGTTGTCTTTGCTGTCGACAGCACAGCGGACGTGTCGAGAGCGGGAGTGTTATCAATTTGGAAGTGCGCGTAATATACGAAACGTGTAACGAGCTTTAATAATTCTACACACATACACGTATATAAATCGAGGTTCTTTAAAGGTGAGCGAGAATGTCTCAAACTGGTTTTAGTAACTCAATGACCCGATATTGCAACGTCACGGGACTATAATTGACAAGCCTAAAGCCATGAACCTTATAGAAATCGATTAGCCAATCCTTGCTCGAACACACCGAACTTCTCTCGGTCTCCAGCTCTTTGCGCAGCGTCATTTGGAACATGCCGTAAACAATGCGGCAATATGTGGGTGCCAGTTGCTCGGGCATTCGAGATTGTTGTAGTATCTGCTTCAACTGTTGCCTCATCTCCTCCTGTTGTTCGACACAGTTGTCAAAATCTCGCATATCGCGTAAACCCACAATCAGCATATCCGCATAGATATATTTGCGTCCATCTTCGCAGGCACGTTGCACTGAGATCGGTGCCACATGACACAGATGCTGACTCTCGAAGCGTAGCAGTTGTGTGTATTTGGTCTTACGTTGACTCTGCGTTAGTCCGTATATGGCACAAGCACCCTGATCCGTGCAACAGCTCCGTATGCGACACCAGTCGGCCTGACGCACTGCCTCGATCATTATTGTGGCTGCCTGACGTGCACCCACAAGGAAATCATACTCATCGAACTCATCGGGACCCAGCAACAGTTGCAACTTCCACATGTAGTAACGAGCACGCAATTCGTTCCACCAATGCAGCAGAGCTGGAGGCATGCTCCGTCTGCATTGAGCCACAATACTTAGTGATCGTTTGGGATATCTGATTAGGCCAAAGAAATTTGAATGCGAAAGGCAGCGGGCGGCTCCAAAGCAATGTATTAATTTTACCATCATTACTGTTTTTTTTTATTTTATATTTTTTTAACAATATTTAGATTTTATTGTTTGATTTTATACAAGGCCGAAATTTAACTGAAAGGAAAACTTTAATTTGATTAAGATCTCTGAGTTTAATTGTCACAAACCTTAGCGAGTTACCAATATTCAAACTACTTATTATTTCAGTCTTTCCACGGAATGGGAGGATTATTGTACTGCTTGTTGGGCTTGCTTCTGGCAACCGGTGGTGTGCTCTCCACTTCTGATTCGTATCGGCTACCGAATGTCATTAAGCCCAAACATTACGATTTGCGCGTTCTAACCCATCTGAATGGACGAGATAATCTGAACTTTGAGGGTCGTGTACAGATTGATTTTCAAGTACTTCAACAAACTAGTAATATAACCATACATGCCAAGAACTTGACTATAGATGAAACGCAAATAACATTATCATCGCATTATGGTACAAATAAAACCATAGTTAAAACGGAGTTTAATGAGGACAAGGAGTTTTTCGTAATGCATGTGGAAACGGATCTGCGAAAACTTATATACTACAAGCTAATGATACCATTTAAGGCACCTGTGAGTGGCAATGATACGGGCTACTTTTGGAGCTCCTTCAATGATACAGTGCCGGCGGAAACACAGTGAGCACTCGATAACATATATAACATTACACAGAATAACTAATAAGTTCTTCTTCAGTTATTTGGCTGCAACACAATTCTCGCCGACTTTTGCTCGAACTGCGTTTCCCTGCTTCGATGAGCCGCATTTGAGAGCAACATTTCAAGTCACTTTGGGCTATCACACAAACTACACGGGTTTGAGCAATACGCCGGTTAGCAAATGTGAAGCGCAGTAAGTTAATTTTAGTATAAGTCATAAATCTTTCGATAATTTTCGATAACGTTTGTATTAAGCTATCAATATTGTTAATCTAATCTCTTCTCTACAGTGAAACTCTGCCGAATTACATTTGGTGCGAACATGAGCCATTGCTGCCAACCTCGACTTATCTGGTGGCCTATGCGGTGCATAATTTAACCAGCGTTGCCAGTCCGCCAAGTGAAACAGTTAATAATGTCACCTTTCGCAGCTGGATGCAACCCAAAGTTGTTGCGGAAAGTGAATTCTGTGTAAATTTTGCACCGAAAGCTTTGAGTTATTTGGAACAGCTGTTGGAGTATACGTTCCCATTGCACAAAGTGGATCAGGTGGCAACGCCAACACACAAATTCAGCGCCATGGAGAACTGGGGTATGACCACCTTCAAGGAGAGTCGCTTCATACACAACGAAACAACGGAGACGCAGCTTACAAAGGAGGCAAAAGCCGAAACTGTTGCACATGAATACGGCCATCAATGGTTTGGTAATCTGGTAGCGCTACGTTGGTGGAATGATCTGTGGCTTAAGGAGGGACCCTCTACATATTTTGCCTATTTGACATTGGATGCATTGCAACCGGCTTGGGGCAGTGGCGAACGTTTATTTGGCATTGATTTGTCCAAATTCTTTGAGGATGACATGTTCAACAATACGATTGCGATATCACGTCCCGTGCACGATTCAAAGAGTGTCCTGGCACACTTTTCACCCTATGTGTATAAAAAGGGTTCGCTAACAATGCGTATGTTGCACAAGATGCTTGGCGATGAGGCGTTCTACGTGGGCATACGTAACTATGTGAAGCGACATGCTTACGGTAGTGTTACTCAATCCGATCTCTGGCAGAGTATGCAGGAGGCATCGGATTTGAATCCAAACATGAATTTATCCACTGTGATGGATAGCTGGACACTGCAAGGCGGATATCCGATAGTCAATGCTATACGAAACTATATAACAGGCACTGTCCAGTTGAATCAAACACTATTTTTACTCACCGAGCAGTCGCATGATCAAAATGAATCCTGCTGGTGGATTCCATTGACTATTGTCACACAACAAGAAGCCAACTTTAATCGAACAGAACCAGAGTCTTGGCTTAAATGTCCCAGTTCTCAGCAAACGCAAATATTTAGCAGGAAAATCAAATCCGATCAGTGGATAATGCTGAATCCTCAAGTGAACAGCATTTATCGTGTTAACTACGATAGACGCAACTGGCAGATGATTATGCAAACACTTAATATCAATGAGACCGCTATCCATGTGCTTAATCGTGCACAGCTATTGGATGATCTATTGGCTTTGGCTTGGACAAATCAGCAAAGCTATGACTTGGCCATCAGCATGTTGGAGTATTTGCCCAGGGAACAGGAATTTTTACCCTGGAATACCATCTTGAATGTGCTCAACAAGCGTGGTGCTTTGCTTCGTGGCGAGCAGGCGAGATTATTTAAAGTGAGTATTTGTTTAGTAGGAATTATTTGAATATAGATTTACTTTAAAACTCTTAACTTTCCTTGTCGCAGGCTTTTATGAAGCAACTGGTTACTCCTCTGTACTTCCGATCTCCCAAATTGGATTCAGTTGAACTAAAAACCGAGTTAGGTTCACAATTAGCTCTACATCGTTTGGCTTATAGTCAAGCATGTCGCTATCAAGTTGAAGGCTGCATCAATCAAGCTTTGCAGACAACCAAAAATGAGGAAGAAGAAGAAGTGCTAGTCAATTTCCGTGATATTTTGTATTGTACAAGCATCGAACATGGCTCTCAGGAGCAGTTCCAGTTGGTAATGCAAAAGTTTAAAAACTCAGCCATTGACGCAAAGAAATCAGCTTGGGCTACAGAACTTGGTTGTAGTCGAAACTTTACACAGTTGGAGGAGTTGCTAGATTATCTTCTTCAAGCTGCCGACAAGACCACAAGCAGTTATTATATATCAGTTGTAACATCAGCATTGCAACGTCAAAATGTCGCATACGAGACAGCTTATCATATCATGCAACATGCCAAAATACTCAAGTAAGTATTTGCTAGTTAACATATTTATTATCTCAAACTAATCAAACTTAATTTTGTGAACAGTGAAAAGTTCAGCTCAAAGGAGATTAAAACTCTACTTTTAACAATAATTGGCAATGCTTACACTCAACTCGATGATGAACAATTGGAACAACAACTCAAGGGACTAAGCAAATTTGAGGAACATCTAAAAGTCGCTCTAAATATGCGTTCCATTAATATGAAATGGTTAACACAACGTTCCGCAAACTTTATTAGTGCTTTAAGTAAATATGTTTGAATGCTAAATAAAATTGAAGTAGAGCAAAACTTTTGACGTCAAGTGCCTTGACATCTGATGCTCTTGCTGGCTTGGTGGTATTAATTAAGCCAATGCTGATTATATCTTGCAACTGAAATGGGAAATGGGAAGGAAGCATATGGAGGCACCCTGAGCCTTTTGGCATCCAGCTGCTTTTAGCCTGTCACAAACTTGCCTTGCCTTGCCTTTGACTTGTAAATTGCTTGACAAGGGACAAACACACACACACATACATACTTGTTGTATATAGACATCTCAACACCATTGTTTCGCTGTTGGCATTTGACGTTTACACGATGATGGCAAAATGTGTCGCTTGGCCAGAAAATGATGTTTCGACTATATATACGTTTATCTGATAGTTGTTCGCTTTTTGCTGCTAGCCAATTAGTCAAATTAATCCAAAATGAATTCAATAGTGTTGTGAATGAAGACTTTTCGATGACAGCCAGACAGATTGTTGAATTGTCGCTCCTATTACAATGGCATTCGAATTATGACATGATGGCATTTAAATTGATATTTCAAATGCACAAAACATCAACAAGAACAACTTAATCCTGCATTTCAACTAACGTGCATTAACAAGTTGTTTGATTTACGCTTGATTTAATTCAAACAAATCAAACTGGAAACGTTTAATGATGGATTGAACAAAATATTTGCTTAATATATTTGTTTTGCCTTAAAGGTTGCAAGACCAAATGTATTTCTCCTTGCAGAAAGGTCAAATCATCAAAATTAACGCTATTAATGCAGTTATTATTATAATTATTATTAATTAAATGTGTGACATCGTCGGTGTGATGTGAGTATGAGTAAATGACATTGACAGCGTACAAAAAAAGGGTATTATGAATGTTTTCAGAAGTGTAATACGACGTTTCGTTGTTGACGATGCCTTTACTTATTTATTTGATTATAAATTAATTGAACGACACGAACGGGTGACACTTTAAATAATATTTGCATGTCAAATTACCAGTTTGTAAACAGGATAACCCAACGACAGGCTCTGTCAAACGAATATTTTTCTGTAAAAAAGAGATTAAATATTGAAAGTGCAAAAAATAATCAAAGGTAAAACGGATTAAATTTATTTGAATATTGATCCTTTTGGAGCTCAACATATTCAATTTTTATGTCGCTTCATTTATAATTAGTCTGAATAATGGTAAGTGGTTAGAAGTACGATATACAAAAACACTTTGCCTAATTAATGTTTGCTCCCAATATATATATACATACATTTGATAGCCTTTTGCTGACTGACCTCAATCATGTTTAACCATCAAATCAATTAACATTAATCGATATCGAGTTCAAGATTCCTGGCTGCAAAGTTTTGAAGAGTTTTTGGTCAGCTTGCAGTTAACAAAAATAAATAATATGCAGAAGAGCCACAGACGATACGCATCAAATTATGTAATAATGCAGGAAACGCTGCTTGAACCCATTAGAAAATTGCCTAATTAGCTCTAATTGAATATGAAACCCCTCCCCCCTACCACACATAGAATCCACTATACTGACAATAATTTGTAATACAATTTGGGTCGAACAGATAGCAAAAGGTTCGCGTTTATTTCAATTATAAGACACACCTGGCGGAGCGAGAGAGAGAGAAGTTCAGTTAAGGAACGCATTGTTATTAACTTTTGTTGTAAATTTTGCAGCTTGTTTGGCCATTCGGTTGCATGTTTATGTAACTTTCTTTCATTTTGGTGCCATTCTGGTTTCAAGTCGTAAATTTCAACCAAGAGAAAATGTTTTGTTGTTTGTTGTTTACTTTTTTTAATGTCGCAACAGAGAGAAAAGGGAGTTCGAATAAATTCATTAAAAAGTTTCTTTGCAACAATAATGCGGCAATGCGAATATAAAATGCAAAAATATATATTTTGCATTCTCAAATACTATATAAACTATGAGACAATATCGATTTACAGTTTAATTTATTTTGATTTCTTGTCTTTGGCTCTTCTACTATTTTGTTCGTTCTTTCCTTCGTGTAAGGTGGCCTTTATAAACGTCATTAGAAGGAAAAAGTTTTGCTTTGCATTTATTGCTTCCTTTCCAAACGTGAAAGAGAGTTTTGTTTGAATTTTGTTTGTGCAGGACATGGACGTGGAGCAATGGTCCTGGTCGTGGTCCTTTGTGGCCTGGCAGGCAAAAGACATTCACAGAAAACTTGCCACAAAAGCTGCAGCAGCAATAGCAAACTTGCCTCACTGGACCAACTTACACGTAAGTAAGCCAGAGGTAAGTTCTACTTGTTGTAGATGAAAAAGATGGCAAAACTTACAAATTTAGATTACAACAAGCACAATTGCATGCCACACATGTTTGCACTGGCAATGCTGGCAAGATTGTTTAATTTCGTTTAATTAAATTGCAAATATTTTATACCATACGGCGAGCCAATTTGCTGCACTTTCTTAGCCCTTAAAAGTGTCACAGGCAACAGCTTGAAGGCACAAAAGCTTTTCTTTATTTTTGCTGTACCTTCGAGCGAATGCAGCATCTGCAGTTGTAATCTTTTCGTGTACGGAAATTTAAAGTGCATAATTTGTCGCAACATCTGCGTTCAGTGAACATCCGTTGAGGGCAAGGCCATTTTCTTGAAACTTATATGAGGTAGGGTAGTTTGTAGAAAATGTGCTGTTAAAAACTATGGCAAGTACTAGAAGTATTTGCTTTTCAGGTTACGTTTCGTTCTACCGATATCTTAGAGTTTGAGTTTCTGCATATGGTTAGACGTTATCGAACAGATAAAGTTAACCATCGAAATTCTGCCTTTCGATATTATAAATCTATCAATCAGCCTTTGCTATTCTTTGTCAAGTATCTGTTGATACTGTTTAAGTTCCAGCATTCCAAATTTTATAATGCAACAGTTAACCGTATTGACAAAGAAACGAAAATGATTAACAGCCACTTTCTCGACTCGATAGATTAAAGTATTTTTGAACTAACAGACACTTTTCGATAAAAGCAACAAACGTGCCTTAAAGTGTTCAACTTTAAAATGTCCCAAGTTAACTACTTTCATCTATTATCCGCAATATCAACAATTGTTTGAGTAATGTTTGAGTTTGAATGTAATTATGATAATGACATTTGCTGGCTAGTTGTGTAACCTTTTGTTGCGGTCGTACAAATACCAGTCAAAGCTTTTTGTACTGTCTTCATTCAAATGCAAATTGAATTTGGACAACAAGATTTGGCCAAGTTGAATGGCAATGACATCCGCTTGACCACTTCAAAGGGTCTTCGTTAAGCGGATGCGCAGTTCGCTGAGCACGACCTTGAAACTACTATGGCGTGTCAACAAAACCCCCCCTTCCAGCCCTTCCTCTATGACAATCGCCTTAAATAACAACCACTGCGAAAAGTGCCTGGCAGCGTAGCAATAACATTGGCAACACAAAAACAAACACACAGAAACACACACACACACACACACACAACAACAACAAAGCCTTCAAGTTCAAAGCGCCAAATTTTAAGTGCTTGTCATTGTTGCTGTTGTTATTATTGGCGCTGCTGCTGTTTACTCAGGTTTTCGGCAGGTCCTGCGAGCAGCCCACACCAACAAAAAAAGAAAAGAAGAAGAAAAACACTTTTAGCACGCATCGAAGGGGAAAACCAATAGAACTAATGCTTGAACGAATACAACGAAAAACTTAAAGACAACAACAAAAACACATTGAAAGAGCGCATACAACGCAGGACATCAGCTGGTCCTTGTTGCTTCTTGTAGCCAGTTAAATAAGCAGCGGTCAAGTTAAGAGCTTGTGCATTGGAAAATCATATCATGAAGGTTAAAAAAAATAAAAATTTAGCCTATACTTGCGATACTTCATTAAGTGTAAATGGATTTAGTTATTAGGAATATTGTCTTTGTTTGTGTAACGACTGGTTTTTTGTTTTTTATTTTATATTCTTATTTTTACTGTGTGTAATATAAAATATAACTTTAGTAGTCCGCCTTTGCCGTATGCAATAATTTTAGTTAAAACTTATTCGAGGAAAAACTGCAGTTACTCATTTTTAGTTGCTTTTGGCTTTCTTAAGTTTCTTTATTGTTGGTATTTTTAAAGTTCATCAACAATGGACCCCTCTTTATGGATTTTATACTTTTTTCTATCATAATGTCGTCACCAATTGAATGTGCAAGAATTAACCAACCGCCTAAAAGTATGTCTGTTCTATTTCTTGCTAAGTTTTAGGCCCTTCTGGCTCTTTTTTCGTTTTAAATTAAATTGCATACGACACAGGCGGTATATTTAAGTCAATATTTTACGCAAAATTAATATTAAATTAAATAATAAATTAAATAAATAAATAAACTAAACAGACAAAGAATGCGACGGAGACAGAGGAAACGCAAACACAGAAGTCTCACGCTTTCATTAATCAAACTAAAATTTGTATAGCTTCCACTTTAGCGAGCGTCTTCTGTGCTGTTAAATTAGTGACAAGCTTTTCGATAACATCCGAATCGTGTGATGCATACAGCATGCATATTAAACTGAGCGGTTTTAACCACACACACACACACACACACTATGACATAACATTTGATTGTCCTTCCTCTCGTTCTCTCTCTCTCTCTCTCTCTCTTTCTGGCAGCCGGGGAATGTTTGGGGAATGCATATGCATGAAACGTCATTATTTCGATGCTGCAAACAATGGGCGCACAAGATTCAAATCTCTGTGTGGTGCCACTGAAATGCCCAGAAATTTCCCATACCCATACTCATACCGAACACCAACCCCCCCCCCCCCACACTCTCTCATATCATGAAACAATGCCTCATCCTGGCATTGTGTTGTATTGGCGCATGACAGCAGCGAACGCAACGGGTGGTCCTAGTTAGAGGGGTGAATAGGAGGGGGGGGGGGGGGATAGGGTGGTGGCTGTAGCTGCAATTCGCCTAAGCGCCAAATATTAATGACGCTTCGCTGCTGTCTGGAATATCATTCCTGGGTGTTAGATTTTAATGAGAATGCGTTGAAAAGCGCGCCAACACAGCATGAACAACAACAACAACAACAAATATTTCTCTCTTTTACTGTTTCCTTCAAATTAGGGGTGTTTATTATTTTTGATTGCCGGCACGCGTCAAGCTAAAGAAAATAAGAAGTCCTCTTCCAAAAGTCCTTGTTGTCCCATTGTCCCATTGTTGTCCAACAAATTGATAGAGCGTGTGCAAATTTTTTAGCCCCCTGTTCTTCTTCTTCTTTTTTTTGTTGTTGCTTTGTTTATTGCTTAATGACTCATTTCTGGAGGAACGGTCCCGTGACAATTGGTCTGCTCCGACAATCCTTTTGTCACGCTTCCGTCCCGCTCTCCCTCTCTTCAACCCAGAGACGAACGGCAACGGAAGCTGAAAAGTTCGGTTTTAAGAAGCCAAACAAAAACG
Organism: Scaptomyza tumidula; assembly: GCA_035044465.1. Classification (NCBI taxonomy): domain Eukaryota; kingdom Metazoa; phylum Arthropoda; class Insecta; order Diptera; family Drosophilidae; genus Scaptomyza; species Scaptomyza tumidula. The sequence continues at coordinate 18,156,970 of JAWNNW010000444.1, forward strand.
CAGCAACTTTTTGTTTAGGCCCAAGAAATATATGTATGGGTGCAGGGTCGGGTTCGGGGTCGGGGTCAGGAGATGGGGTTGGGTTCGGAGTCAGGGATCTTAGTCTGAGTCTGGAACTCAGCCTGATTGCTGGCAGCGCATTCTTCATTGTCTGGCCCATGCTCCGTCGTCCGTCAAGTCTGCATATATAACACGTTCCATTTCTTCATGCGTTTCCTCTTCTTCTTCTCTCCCCTGTGGAACACTTGACCCTCTTTGAGAGGTCTACTCAGCTACACAATTAGCGCAAATCACGAGCTTCCTTAAACACTTGACATGCAATTTGTTGAAATATGTGAGAATCGCATAATTTGAATTGGTTAAGGTGTAAAAACAAAGGTGAAGATGAATATCTATAAAAAAAATACATCATAGAATCGGGAAAAGGGCAAATAAGTTTAAAACATTTCCCAAACCGTGTATAAGAATATTTTGGAAATCTTTGCAGTTTTGATCAAGTAATAGATATGGAACGTTTGGGAAACCTTAAAATAAAAAGTTTTAGGAAATCTATGTTCAAACTATAATTAAGTTGGTTATTGAAAGAAAATCTTTTCGAACTGTCAATTATTTAGTAATTGATATTAAAATACAAGATAAATAGTTAACATATATAGGGGTAATACAAAGAAAAAACTCTATTAAGCATATTTCATCCACGACAGAAAAAAACTTAAGACAATGCTGTGTCATCCCTCATCAATCCTCCATCAATTAAGAATCTCAACAAAAATGTCCAAATGTCGCCTTAATGAGGCTTTTCTTATTCAATTTACAGAGTTAACAGTTACAAATTGCAGGCTGGCTGTAAAATGCATTTCAATGTAAAATGTTTCGACTTTTTACGAACATTAACAAAAAGTCCTTGCCATTGCATAATGTATTCCTATATACACACGTACATACACACATACCCATTGACATATATGTATTTTGGAAAATAACTGTGCCATTTTTAATGCATTTTCACAGTGAAGTATTGCTCGTTTTTGTTGTATTGTTTGTTCATTGTTTATTTACTTCTCGTACTTCATCTACTTGGACTGCAGAGAGATAGAGAGAGAAAGAGCAGCTGTTGTTGTTGTTTTGTTGTTGTTGTTGCTCCTGTTAAGCATTCTTATCGTTGTTGGTAGCATTTCCGTTTTTCCTTTTTCGTGCATTTTTCATTTCCGACTGAGCGTCGCGGCATTTCCTTTCATTTTTCACACGTTCCTCCCTGTTCCGCAACCGAAACCGAACCGAACCAAACCAAACCCAAAAACCCAACAAGAAAAATCCCTCAACGGTCCAACGCTCTCCTCCCCCCCTCCTACACCCACAACCAAACAAGGGGCATTTCCCATTTATATTATTTTGTAATGTATATTACATTCCACAAGAGAGAAAAACCCTTCCTCTCTCCCTGTTTCGTCCCTTCTTGTTGACATTTATTTTTGGTCAGCCTTAAAGAAATTGACTTTCAACAGAATGAAAAAATAAAGAACCATTCACTTTAATATTAAAGTTCATATTCCGTCATGGATCATAAAAGAATTGACTTCCGCTCTCTTCCCACCACCCACCTCCCCCATTGTCCATTATGATTGTCGTATGCGATATGTACTGAATATATATATATATATATATATTGTCTGTTCCGCAAAAATATCAAATGGTAATGGTGCCATTGTCATTAGCCTGACTGCGTACAAAATCTGTAGCTCCATTATGCGGGGGGCGGGGGGAAGGGGAAAGAGTAAGACCGGTTGGACACCACGCAATCCCAGAAATTGCTATTTGCATTATTTTCACGACAATGCGGCCAATTCATACCAAATAGAATGGAACTCACAGTCGAAATTCGACTCTATGCCGACTGCCCCCCCTCTACCTTCTCCTACTCCATCACATCACAGGAAAGGGAAAGTGAAAAAAGCCAGAATGTGGGCGAAGCTACAAGTGACAATGTCTGGGGAACGATGAAAATTGATTTTAATGCCCGAAAATTATGTTTTTTGTGCATGTTATGGACACAAGAACAGGACACAAAACGGCACAAAAGTAAGGAACTCGAAAAAAAAAACAAATCCTCTTAACAATAAGAAAATTGTGCACACTTATTGGCCGTAATGTTCAGGGGCAAGCTCGTATGGAGGAGGTAAATGCCTAGAAGTGAAGTCAATTTACATAAGCTCACATACACAAATCTAGGACAAATACACACACTCACACAAGCATGCCACATGTGCCTATAATTGTACCCTGTGTGCCTGTAGATACATAAAGAAGGATTATTGATTTGTGGTAACGAAAAACATTTTTATGATCTTACAAAAAAAAAAAGAAAAAAGGAAAGTAAAGATTTCAACTTGAAATGCAATGAAATAAAATAAAAATAAAGAAAAAAATGTGAATAAATTATTTTTCATGTTTAAAATTAAAGTAAAAGTCTTTTGGGTTATGAAGAAAAAAGTATTCAGCCTTAAAATGGATTATTTTCGATGTTAATAAAGCAGATTCTTTCTTCAAAGAGTATTCTACCTGTACAGGGTATTAAGTAGTCTAGCAAACGTATACAAAAGCAACTCAACCTTGAAATTATTTAGCTTTGTTATTATTATGAACTTGAGAATGTTACAAACGATACATATAAGTGCAAACGAAGAAACAAGGATACAAATGGGATACAAATATTCAAGTTGGGTTATGTGAAACAAGCAGTAAAAGCAGCAGCAAAAAATCAGCAAACTGAAACGTAAATAGAAACCTTAATAATACTGTTCAACCAGAAATAGCTACAAATATATGACAAAGACGTAGTAGATTAATGCGTTCCAAAGAAAGTTTCTGCATAAAATATTCAATGAGATACTGCTTACATAATGTAATTAAGATTAAAGATCTTGCCAAGTTGATTTCGCTTGAAAATTGAACTCAATTAGTGAGAATTCCATTTAGAACAAATCAAAAGTGGCAAGCAAAAAAGTTTATGCACCTTGCAGCGCGATATCGAACACACAAAAAAAAGAAAAACTATAAACTTTGACCGCAACATTAAAAATATTGTTGGAGCAAGCTGCTCTCTGAAGGTTGCTTTCCAGGTTTACTTTTTCGATTTCGATGCCGTTTGTGGAACTTTTCGTGCGGAACTTTTGTGCAACTTGTATTGTTTTTTTTAGCGAAAAGGCAAATTGCATTGGACTGCGTTTAATTTGTGTGATTTATTTGGGCATCGTTTTGCCATGGCTTGTGCCTCTTAACTTGGTTTTTTATCTAGTCGAACTGACAATGATTTTGATTTCTTTTCGGGCCATGTTCTTACCACGATTCTGGGCCATAAATCAAAAGTAAAACTTTTGTCACTTTTGCCTTTGCTTTTGTTGCTTTGAGTTGGGTATCTATGTATCGCTCTGTGTCTAGGCTTCTGGGGCTAATCGATTTTAAGTTTATGATGTCGCGCGTGGCAAAGAGGCAAAAGAGACGGAAGAGAGAGGTATAACAATAAAAATTGACACCGCGTCGATCATAAAATTTTATTACCAAGCATTTTCTTTGCAAAATGCCGCGCGCGCACACGAGCGACATACGTAAACTGATTCGCGCCTCTGAGAGAAATGCCAAATGTGAAATCAATGTCGCCAACTGCTTCTCTTTCTGCTGCTGCTGAATCTCTTCTGAATCCTGGCTGCTGCTCCTTGGTGGCAGTTCTCCATTTATTCTATTTGCATGCTGCCGTTTTGCCGTTTTGCATTTTGCGCTGTGCTGTGTTGTGGCTGTTGCCGCTTGAGGCCGCACATGATTTGCCTTTCAGGCGAGGCGCCACCGCATGAACTCGAACTCGAACTCAACACTAACAAAAAAAAAAAGAAGAAAACTCACACAACTCGAGCAGAGTGCTTGCGGCACACTGCTCCAAAAATGTCAAAGTGCTGCGGCTGCCGCTGACATCGCTGGGGCCCCTTGTGGCAAGGCAGCGAAGGGCAGTTCTGGAGCAAGATGGGATTGGAGGGGTGTTGGCAAGGGCAATGTATAACATGTTTGCATGGCACTAGGGCTCCAATGCTGTGTATTTGTGTCTGTGTGTGTGTCACCCGCGATAAAAGCGAAGCATTTTTATACCCTGCACCAATTAGTAAGGTACATGAAAGGCTATTAGCTAGCTAAGGGTTAGGTTAGGTAGTAGGGTGGAGGGAAATATTTGGGGGTTAAAGTGGTCTAAGATGCAGTTTGAAGACGAAAAAGGATAATAGCTTTTTAACAGCTACCCTTTAACTTTATATATTGAATAGGGTATTCCTCACTCTTTCATCACATTCTTATTTCTTTCCTTATTTTGACCCAATTTGGTTTGCTTCTGGCTTTTATCACTCTCTCTCTCTCTCTGTCGTTCGTCTCTTGTGTCCTGTCACTCGGCGAACGTTTAAATTGGGCTACTTTGGCATTGCTTTGTGCAATATTCCTTCGGCTTCCTCCTGCTTTTGGTTTCTTTCTTAAATATAATGCAAACCGAATTGGATTAACCAGGCACAAATATGCATTTAAGTACAAAACCAAATTATGTTGTTACAAATTTCAATTTGGGGCAAAGAATAATGTGAAAGTGGGTCGTCTCGACCTGTCGAGCCGCGACATATGCACAACTCCAACAAGCTTCCCTCGGCTGACATGGAGCTTACCTGAGAGGGGAGCATGGGTAGAGGGGGGCGAAAAAAGCCTCCTTCATCCTAAATGACATTATTATGCATGCATTCGGAACGAGGCTGTCTAGCGAGAAGCACAAGCTTCCAGTTTCCGACTAGACCACTTGTGTATAGAGTGGCGCGGCGGAGGGGGGTGGGCGGTGTAGGGGTAGGGGTTAGCCACCCCTTTTTTGCAGGTTGGCAGCACGTCGAGCACTCAACTGGCGCAGCTACTTGGCCAAAAATTTGCATAATAGAAATTAAAATGGATTTTAATTTTTCTTTCTTTTCTTTTCGATGTTGTTGTTGTTGTTGTTGCTGCTGTTGTATGTAGTACAACAAAGTTAGTTGATGGAGACGGAGTTGGTGGTGGGTTTCAACTCTGTGTTGTTTACCTTGAAAAACTTGACGCAAAGTTAAAAATAAAGTTTACCAGCCATTTACCATGGCGTGCTCAAAGATAGTCACATACTCTTACTGAATTGCGCGACGGGAAGCTTTTTATGATATGCGCCGCATAATATACATTGAAATGTGCAAAAGTGAAAGTGTCGCAGCAAGGCAAAAGCAAAAAGAAAGCAAGTAAACTTAAAGCACAAGCCAAGTTACTAAAAGGCTATTGTAACGTACTTGCTTGATGTGAATACAGGCATTGAAGGCAATTTACACATGTTGCAGAAGGAGATAAATATTAAAGTTGCTTGCATATTGTGGCTTATGAGTGATATTATCATTATTTTCATGCAAGAGATAGTGATCTGGTTTCAATACATATAGATATATGGATACAGATTAACTTCAAAAAGTCTTTGGCACATTAGAAGCAAAATGTATTTCCAAAAATGTTACAGAACCTTAACCTTTAACCTTCTTAGTATAGTGTCTGTTTCGTAGGACAATAATTCTTCGCCTGTTGTTTGTTTGTTTGTGTAACTCGTCTCTCAGTTAGGACAATACAGCAACATAGATTAAAGCCCATCTCTCAATATCTTTAAAAGTTATAGCTTTATGTTTTTTCGATGTATAAACATTAAAATTCATTCAGTAGTTTCAGCGTGAAGGAGTTTTCAGTACTTATCGTACTTATATTGCATATAAAGCCTACGAATGAAATATTCGCTTTTAACACAAATATATTTAGCAAGAGGAAATGTATGGTTTAACTAAATATAACTGTCATAAAGCTACACAAAACCTAAGCACAACACAACGCACAAAAAGTGAAAGCTTCAACATCAAAAGTTGCAACAGCAGAAATTTTTATGTTTTGGGCTTCTAAACACAATTAGCGTTAGGATTATGGCTGTGAGCTGAGTTTACCAGTTAACTAGTATGCTGACGGCCATTTATCAGGTTGGCTTTCGCGCTAATCTAATCCTTTTGCTGGTCAAATAAATTAAAATGAAAAGCACTTTTTCGGCTACCTCAGCCGCAACGGCCACTAAATTAAGCTAAAGATAATTAACCTGTAGACGAGAGCAGCAAACATATATAGTATATATATTTATATATATATGTAGTATATAAAGAAAGACTTGTGGCAGTATCTTTGCTAGCAAAAAGGACTCGCTCTTTATTAGGCTGTCGACCCTTGAAGCGGAAGCGCAAAATGGCGTTGTAGCTGTGAAAAAGAAAAGAAGCAGAAGAAAGGCACAGAGAATGAGAGAGAGTGTGAGAGAAGTCGAGCCTGCTGCTGCCTGCCTTGTGCCTTTTTTTTGTCGTGTTGGGATGTGAAATTACAAAATGGCGCAGCAAAAGCAGAAGGAGGAGGAGGAGGAGAGGGGCGGAGTGTCGCGACTGCTGGCGTTGGCCATTTCCGTTCGAAGGCATTTCTTCCAAATGAAGTTTACAAGTAATCATGGCAAAAGGTAATTTAATAAAACGAAAAAATCGAGCAATATAAAACTAATTTACAGATTCTTAAATTGCTTGCAAGAGACACACAACAACAACACAAACAGCAACACTCTGTGGTAAGAACTTTATAGATATAAACTTCAAAGCTTAAGTTCAAGGTTAAGTTTTTGGGGTACAAGGTACTCATAATGCTAACTTGATTTTTAAAGTGCTGTAAAGAGCTAGGATTCGAATGCATTCAGGCGTAATAATATACTCGAAAATTGCTCGCATAAGTGAACAAACTTAAAGCAAGTGGTTCTGGCTCCAAGCTGTTGTCCATTCGTAAACGGCTAAAAAGGCAGCGGTAACAATCTGGCTAAGAATGGGTTAAGTCCAAAACGAAGAGCACAAAGCACATGTCCAGCCATTTTAATGCAGCAACTATAAGCTGTATGCTTCATCTGAAAATTGCTGGCAACTTGCTGACACACACACACACACACACATCGTTCACTAGAATGGCTTCCTTTACTTTCACCAACCCCTCCCCTTTGTTGCCATCTAACCGTTTTTGTTGTCAACTGGACGCAACCGCACGTATGACAAAACAATTTGGGAAGCTTATTTATTCTAGGATTTTTTGGCTTTTTCGTTTTTTTGGCTAACATCCAACAACAACAACACACACATATATATATATATATATATATGTGCAACAAAAATGTTACAAGGCCAAAAAATAAGTGCTGCAAATATTGCAAAATGCTAAAGGACAACATGTTAAAGTTTAAGCAAATACATGCGCACATTATATCTATATGTGTGTGTGCGTGTGCGTGTAAGTATCGTTTGTGTGTGTATTGTTGCTACTGTTGGCCGGCAGTGACCGACATTGGCTGCTATTTTCTAGCCAACTTTGCGACACATTGCAGAAAAGAGAGAGAGAGGGAGAGAAGTGAAGAAGTATTTAAGCTAACTTTTGTGTTCGCACGTACACACATACATATGCATGTATTTGAGTGTGTGTATTTGCACATTTCCTTTATATTTTAAATCATTGAATGCTGCTTTAATGCTATTTTATATCTCTCTCTCTTCTCTCTTTCTCTCTCTGTGTGTCTGTTTGTGTTCCATTCAAATTGGGTGTCACCAGCTGTAAGCAACAAAAAAAACAAACTTTTGGTCTAAACCAGCTGCTTAGTCCGCATTGAAATTGCAATTCTTTACTGTTATGATTGTTGTTGTTGTGTGTTAAGGCAATGCGACATTTTAAAGCGGCTTGTGTTGCCCAAGTTTATTAAACGGTTTCTCGGGGCAGACACATATGATGCCACTGCCACTGCCACTGCCACTTGGCTCTAAATAGTATTATAAAGTTGAAATAAATCTCAGGCCTACCAGTTGTAAATTCAAGTTAAGTGATTTATTTGTTGGAAATGTTAAATAAATGCTTAAAGTGGCTCTTGAATATGCAAATTTATTTTTGTGTGTGTTTTCTTGTATTTACATGTGTCCAAATATAACTCAAACGCAATAAAAGAAGGATTTTAAAGTTTTGTTTGATTGATCATGATTTGAGGAACTAAGATTTAAAGCTGAATTTAAATGTGTTTAATAACTTGAAAAACCATTATTGCATTTAAAGATTGAGTTCTTAAGAAAAAGAATATTTTTTCTCTTAGTATATATTGATTAAATATATTTCTTACCTCAACAAAAAATTTTTTTGATAAGTTCTAAGAACTTTAACTTAAATAAACAATTTTCCTAAAGTTTTAAATTGACTTACACAAATCCACATAAGTCCCACTAGACTTCAAACTGTCTTAAAAATGCAAAAAAATAAAAAATATGCGAGCGAAAAAGAAATATCATTAGGAAAATGGAATACGCAAAAAAAAAAAAACAAGATGCATAAGTAAATTGTGAATTGCGGATATCTGTGTGTGTATTTGTATTGGATACTTGTGTTTGTGTACTTGCACACATGCTATAAATCAACTGTGAAGTGGACTACAACAACAACAACAACAAAATACACAATGAGGCGAATTGTGAAATCCGACTGGTGACAAGTGTCACTGCGAAATGCTATGACAAAGTGTCAAAAGAATGTTTGACATGTGACTGTCTCTCTCTCTCTCTCTCTCTGTCTCTCTCTGTCTGTCTGTCTGTCCTGTACCCCCGCTTCACCTACCTCCACTCACACAGCACCATGACATTGGGGTGATGCTCCTTTTTTTTGTTGTTCGCTTCACTTTCATATAGCCGCTTTTGTGTGAACATTTTTTTTTTTACATATGTATTTATATATATATAGATTATATATGTATTTATTGGCACAGAATCTCACACGTTTTTGAGTTTACCTGATGCTAAAGGTGCTGAGTGCTGTGAGCTGTTAGCTTGGAGTCTAAATCCCTGCCCTTTGTCACCTGGACTCGCCCCTCCCCCCCAACAGACGGCACCATGCAACGTGCTGGATAATTTCTTTTGTCAACTCGGCTTAAGCGGCATAAAATTGCAGTTCAAGGATTTATTTCATAACGATTGAGAGACAAAGTATTGCAAAAATGATATATATACATTTTAAGGTCTATTAATTGGCTCAATTAAAAAAAAAAATTTTACTTCAGCTAAAGCTTAGCTTGTTGAAGGCAAACAAAAAAACAACATAAACCAGTTTAAGAAACGAAGAAGCGAGAAAAACGCCTGCAGACTCGATTTTGGCCCAACTGGAGAGTTGTCAATAAATCGGCAATATTAAAAGGAATATCATGTTAAAAGATGCAGATACAGCTGAAGCAAGAAAAGAGAAAAGAAAATGCAAAGAGGCATATAAAAATAATATTGCCACAAAAAAAAAGAAAGAGGGGGACAGCATAAATTCAAGACTTGAACTGGCCAGAATCTATATAAGTGTGCATATGAAGAACTTGCTGTGTTCCGTTTTGATTCCCAGACCACTTAGTACCCAGGCATCACAAAGGGGAGTCTTCATCTCTAATTGTCGGTTATGCTACCAGTTGTTTGTCAGTGCATGCATAATTTCCAATAACAAACGATGCATGCAGCAAGGAGAGGCGAGGCGAGGAGTTCAGAGTGGCAAGTCAAAGGCGCATGTTACTCGTTAATTTTATGCGTCGACTTTTGCATATCGCATCATCATCATCATCATATTAATTAACGAGGCATTTGAATGCGTGTCAAAGGTCGACGCAAAAATATATATAGAGTTAGTAAAACTGCTGCAACTGCTTTGCCCAACTGGGTCACTAATTGCAGCACCGTGAAGACGTCGTCTTTAATCTTTGCCTCAAGCTGGGCAATCTAATTGACATTCGTAGTCCCAATTTGCTGCCAACTTATGCAAAGTCTTTGCCAGAACTGAAGCTGAAAAATTGAAAAATTGTTGTTAACAAGAGCAAACCCAACTTCATTTAACAGCAAGCTTAACACAGAAAGAGCGAATTGTGGGCTATAAGTTTACAGTCCAAGAGCAAGAGAGAGAGAGAAATGTTACCTCTTTTAAGTTAACAGCACAGCTTGAGGGAAATAATTTAACAGAACTTGTTGACTGCCTTAACATAATAGGGATATGTGTGGGATATTTATAGCACAAACAAATTGAATGGGTCAAAGGTTTCAAACTAATAACTAATCAAAGATAAGCCCAATAACAAAAATTTACTTCATTGCTTGAGGGTCGTAGGGAGTGCTTTGCTTTGGGCATAAATTAAATCAAAATATAAGACAGATTGAAACCGATGCATATGAGAATTGCTTCCTTTTTATTGGTCTGTTGACATATTGAACCAAAAAAAAAAAAAACACAAAAAGGGAAAAGAAACAAAACAAAACAGAACGCAACAAAAATATGCAAATTAAATATTTGCTCAAGCAAATTTATGCAAACCTCTTGGTCCGGATATGACTCCAAGTTTGAAGGATGAGCATTTAGTTTTCATGTTTAGTTTCGTTTTGCTTCTGATGATTCTGTTTCGTTTTGTTTATTTTAGCAGCAGTTCCTCCCCGCCGGGCAGTTGACATTTGTGGTTGACCGAAAAGTCTCGCTCGTTTTGGGTTTGCCAGCAGAAAAACTTGGCCTGCCTGTTGACATTATGCTAAAAAAAAATTGGTTCAACTAATTTAATTTGGCGGCTAAAAGAGTCCTTTGCTGACCAGCGGGAAAAAAACTTTTTCCCCCAAGTACAACTTTCCTTCGCGCGAATCTGGATTACAACTATCTTCGTGTTCATCATTTTGGTTTTTTTTTCTTTTCCTTCTTTTTATTTTTGGGGCAATTAATGTGTCCACCACTAATTATGAGGCACAATTAGTAAGAGTTTTTTTTTTACTGCCTGCTTTATTATGATAATCTTGTCGTTGACCATTTGAATAATTAACTAACATCAAATATGTTTACTGTATGCATACATATGTGATTAAATGAGCAAAATTGGTTGTACGCTTAGAAAGTGCCCCGCGGCGGCACGTCCTTGTCAACGTGTCCAGCTGATGAACGATAGGTTGAGGTGGCAAAAAGTTTTGTAATCCAGCTTTTTGGCATTTGAATAACTATGAAATCATTTTTGTACACTCTCAAAAGTGAAGGCAACAATTTTGACCATTTCTGAGAGCTTCCCGTCAAAGTTCTTTAAAATTTTTGTTGTTTGTATTATTGTACAAAATTTTTGGAATAAAAAAGGGATAAATTTTGAAATTCTTTGGCTGTTCAAAATGTGTAACTCAATGGGTAAGGCAGTATGCGAACTGAAAAATATGCCATTATCGGGTGATAAAGAGCTTGACGCTCAGATTAAGAAATGGATCAAATGGGATCGCAACAAGGACACAATGAAGCAAATAATGGACGCTGTCAAAATGGAGGATTGGGACACGTAATTATCTCGAAACACAAAACATATTTGCAATCTTATTACTATTAGGTTAAACATTAACCATTTCCACACGCAGATTAAGATGTCGTCTTTGCAGACGTATTAAGTTTGGAACAGCTGGATTGAGGGCCGTAATGCGAGCGGGCTTTGATTCAATGAACGAATTAGTTGTAGTACAGTAAGTGTTAAAGGGAAACGTGTACTTAACGTGTGGCATGTATATTTGATTACTTTGTTTCGCAGAACTGCTCAAGGATTGGTGCACTATTTAAAGGAACAGTATCCGGATGAGGCGATATGGCCAGATCGTGGCATCGTTGTTGGCTACGATGGTCGATACAATAGTCAACGCTTTGCTGAGCTAACCGCCATGGTGTTTTTGAGCCAAAATTTCCGTGTATTCCTTTTCAAGAGTCTTGTTGCTACGCCCTTTGTGCCATATTCCGTCTTAAGGCTTAATTGTTTGGCGGGCGTAATGGTTACTGCCTCGCACAATCCCAAGCAGGATAATGGCTATAAGGTATATTAACTTAATTAGTTGCGAGAATTAGTTATCTTTTAATGTATTTTACTTAAGGTGTATTGGACAAATGGTGCTCAGATTATTCCACCACACGATGAGGCTATTGAGCAGTCAATCTTGGATCATCTCCAGCCACATCCCGATTCCTGGGATGAGACGATGCTCTGTGGAAATGAATTATTGTACGATCCATACAATAATGTCGTACCGGCCTATTATGATGCGCTGAAGAAGCAAGTCTCATGTTCACTGATGGAGTCCAATGGCAACTGTAATTTATGCTTTACCTATACGGCAATGCATGGCGTTGGTTATCCGTATATTAGGTTGGCTTTTGCCAAGATTAATTTGAAGCCTGTGAATGCTGTGTGCGAACAGGTTGAGCCTGATCCGGAGTTCCCAACCACACCGTGTCCCAATCCGGAGGAAGGCAGAGGCGCTTTGGACTTGTCCATTAAACGTGCAATTGCAAAGAACAGTTCCATCATTTTGGCCAACGATCCTGATGCAGACCGATTGGCGATAGCCGAAAAAGATCAAACGGACAGTTTTAAAATATTCACTGGCAATGAGCTGGGCGCTCTGCTGGGCTGGTGGGCATTAGAGAACTACCGGTTAACTGAGGAGAGTCCTGATTTATCAAAATGTGCGATGGTATCTAGCACGGTTAGTTCCAAGATACTCAGATCGATGGCTGAAATCGAGGGATTCGAATTCAAGGAAACGTTAACTGGTTTCAAATGGATTGGCAACAAGGTGATTGATCTACAGCAAGCGGGCAAAAAGGTTCTCTTTGCATTTGAGGAAGCCATCGGTTATATGTTATCGACAAATGTGATTGATAAAGATGGCATTAGTGCAGCGGCACATGTGGCAACAATGGCCTGCTATCTGAAGTGCAAGAAGTGCATGACAATGCAGGAGAAGTTACGCGACTTATACGAGACCTACGGCTACCATGTGAGCGTTGTATCCTATGTGATCTGTAAGGATAGTGCAAAAACTGAAAAGATCTTTAATCGATTGCGCACCTTCGATGAAGGACAGGAGAACACATATCCCACAAGCATTTTAGATGGCGAATATGAGATTGAACATGTAAGGGATCTGACAACGGGCTATGATAGCAGCACAGCCGATAAAAAGGCAACGCTTCCAGTTAGTGCGAGCACCCAGATGATAACGTTTACCTTTAAGAATGGTATGGTGGTCACATTGCGGACCAGTGGAACCGAACCGAAACTGAAATATTATGCGGAAATGTGTGGGAAGCCAGAGAACAAGCGTTGGGATGAACTTGACAGTGACCTTTGTCGCATGGTCGATGCCGTGGTTGATGAGTTTTACGAGCCCAGAAAGAATAGTCTAGAAAGGAAGCCTGTATAGAGCAGTCGAAACTATGATATTTTTGGATATACTATAAAACAATATTAAACATAAATAAAGAGGAAATTCGATCAAATATTTTTAACAAAATAGGCTAGCATTATCCTTTAGGTATTTGAAAATGTACTTATTCGACACAAAATCGAAACCTATAAACAAATATCGGATAAAATGTGCTCGAAATTCTTACGTAAATTGCCCACGGTTGTGGTGAGAAATGTGGGAGTCTCTAGACCGGAACAGTTGCATTTTCACCAGCAACAAAGAAATTTTATATTGCCACCCAATAGCACGGTAGAGCCGTCCAATGTAAAGGTCATAAGCAAAACGTTGACGCCGCAGCTCGTCTTAAAGTACAATCCATTCAAGTACTATTTGAGTAAGTTACGCATGTGGAAACTGAGATGGACATGGGATCGTGAGTTTAAAGAGCAAGACTTCGTGGAGCGGTCGAAACGTGCAGCTGTCTCTATGACGGATATTCTACGTTTACGTGATATGAAAAATGTTGACAAGTTCTCAACTTCGAATGTTTGTTACCAAATGGCCACGGAGGCCGTTAACTACCCACACGAGTCATTTGTTGAGTTGTTGCGCTTTCGCAATAAGGACATACGTCAGGCGGTGCCAATAAATGTCCATCTTCACAACATACTTGGCTTAAGGTATGCCATTATCGATATGGTGCTTGTGGGATTGCGTCATGTGGCCGACTGTGAAACGGATGAGGAACTGGCAATAATGAAGGATGCTCTAAAAGAAATAGATCCTGAATTAAAGCTACACCTAGAAGATCCCAGTGCACAATTACCTTACGTCTTCATTGAGCTTTTTATGCGCTTCCGTCGCAATTATTCCAATGTCGAACATCTTGCTGGGCAGGAGCTGGCAAACCATTCGAATCGTTGGCTGGTATCCGTCTATAAAATATCCAGATTCAATGTATTCACAGTGCCACCGGCTTTATAACAGATGATTGCATTGGTTGATTGCAATTGTTTACAATTGTAATTGAATAATAAATATTTAATGTACTTGAAAAGCTTGCAACTGCATTTGTTTACTTTCTGTTAGTGCATGCGATTAAGCTATCGATATTTCGAATATTGCAATTTCGATATGCAAAAAGTAATTTATTACACATCGATATTTTATTAAGAAACGTTTTCACCACATTAAATAAATGATCAAACTCGTATAATAGTTAACCACAATTGCGCAAGTTAAATAGAATTATCGATTTATTGGGTCAATTATCAACACTGATTTTGTGATGTCGATATGTCGACATGAAAAAGAAACGCCTATTCACCAGCACGTGTCCTTTTCACATTCTTATTGTAATAAGAAAACTTATAATTTAAACATCGTAACAGGTAAATATAACAAATTTTGAATCCACACAAGCTAGCGACTATCGACATATATTGATTTTTTAGGAAAGCATGTATGCCGCTCGTAAACGAATCAAGTTGACACCGGAAATTAAAGCCTGCAAGTCAATTATGTGCCGCCTTATGTCAAAGCGTTACAAAAACTTGGCCTGGATTTTTTATGACCGTGTGGAAGCCGAAATCTTTGGCCTAGATGGTTATCATGATATTGTACATAATCCCATGGATCTCAGGACTGTACGGTATCGCCTAGATTCTCATTTTTATTCAGATGCCGCACATTTTGCACGGGATGTACTTCTTGTATTCCAAAATGCCTATTTGTACACAACGCCCGATCATCTGTGTTATCGAATGGCCTACGAGATGCAGTTAATCTTTGAGCATATGTATCGCGAGGCGCTGCCAGATAATCCTTTGGAGTCTTTCAAGGAACCTACCACCCCTAATGCCACTAAGTTCAAAGTTGAAGGGACTTCGAGCACAACGAATGAAACTTTAAAGTCTAGCCAAACCCAGGCGTTGCCACTCAATCCTGTTAAGCACATTTATTCAACAAACAAAGAGTTGAAGCTTGAAGGGACTACTACCACCGAGGATGAATCGAGTGAATCAAGTGAATCTAGTGAATCCAGTGAAACTAAGGCGCTGCCACATAAGCGTGCTCAGCGCTTCCATTCGTCCAACACCTCTTGTGCTAAGGAGTTCAAGCTTGAAGGAACCTCGAGCACCGATAGTGAATCGAGTGAATCAAGTGAATCCAGTGAAACCGAGGACCAACCTCACAAGCAAGTTGAACACTTGTATCCAAGCAAGACTCTTCAGGAAACTTCCAGCTCCGAAAGTGAATCGATTGAATCAAGCGAAACCTTGCAAGAAAAATCAGTTCAACGCTGCCATCCAACCAAACAAAGTACTCCGAGCAGCGAGGATGAATCAAGTGAATCAAGTGAGTCGAGTGAATCAAGTGAATCGAGTGAATCAAATGAATCGAGTGAATCAAATGAATCCAGTGGGTCATATGAAACCCAAGTGCTGCCAGATAAGCATGTTGACCACTTGCATCTAGCCAACACTTCTTGTTCCCAAGAGGTTGACCTTCAGGAAACTTCCAGCTCCGAAAGTGAATCGAGTGAATCCAGTGAAACCGAGGACCTGCCAGACAGACCTGTTAAGCGCTTCCAGAGAACCTTGAGCTCTGCAAGTAAATCAAGTCAATCGGGCGAAACAAGCAATGATAATGAAGAAGTTAAAGATGTAATACCGGAACGACATTTTATGCCATGGAAGCTAGACAGGACGAATTTGCCGTTGCTGCGTGAAGAGCATTTTGATTTGTATGCTGGACTTCAGAAATGTACTGGCGTCCTGCTTTCAAACGTTATAGAATTGATAGAAAGGTTAGAGAAAATTTCCACCAATGGTATCATTGACATTCGTTGTTACAAAACGTGCACAAAACGCGCTTTGTTGAACTATCTGACTAAAAATAATCTTACTGTAAAAAAAGAAAAAACGAAAGAAGAAGAAGAACAGAAGAACTTTAAGAAGAAGGAGAAGAAAAGCAAGACATATTGAACTATCTGACTATGAATAATATAACTGTCAAAAATGAAGAAAAGGAAAAAGGAGCCGATGGAGATGTAGAAGAGCTCGCGATGAGAATGAGTTTGGGAAGTCGAAGACAGAAGCACCGTGTTGGATTATCTGACTATTGATGGTAGTGCGATCAAAAAAGAAGACGAAGAAGAACCAAGCGAAGATTTGAAGATGAAGCAAACCAGATAAAACGTGAACAAATTTAAGCTTCTTTACAAATTATTTATTTACCAAACACTTGAGAGTGAGAGAGTAAAAGTGCATAGTTGATTTCTTTTAATACTTATGAGTTTCCCTGTAGTTATCGCGAAACCGTCGAATATTGCGGTGTTCGCCATTCCACACCTTGTTACGCATTATGTCCCTTGTATTGGACGACATATAGGCAAAGAATGTTTTTCTCGGTGGTCCACCGCGACACAGGTAATTCCCCATGGCATACCAGCAGGCAACTGTGTGATCCATATAGGCATCGTTGAGCTTCTTATAGTATTCGGCTCGTACCTTTTCGGCCTGCAATAGATGTAACATAAAGCAAAAATAATTATATATACGTATACATTTTTATACAAAAATCTAAATCTCAAATTTAAAATATGTATTTACGTAAAAAGCTTAAATGTATTTCAGTTTAGTTTAGAATACATAATAAAAATGATTAATAATAATATACTCACTTGACGCTTTGCTCTGCCATAAAAGCCGAAATTCTCTTCCTCTTCCGGCAGCTGATCCATGCCCATTAGGTTGGCTGAGGATGGATGACTTTGCAGTAGACTTATCATTTCGAATACTTTGAGCGATTGTCGAATGTTTTTTTCAATCTCTGCTTCGTTGTAGATCTTGCCGTAGCGTCGCTTTATCCACTCCTGCAGCACGGGCAACTTGTGTGCATCGGGCAATGTGGCAAGCACATATCGCTGATTCCTACGCAACTCGGTCAAACCATCTCGCAGCATACGGTTAATAAGCTCTTTATTATCGGGATCAATTTTTTCCTCGTCATAGCTGAGAAAAACTGTTCTCCTCATTTTCTTATTGCGTTCAATTTCCTCTTCTAGCTCCATGTCGGCACGTTTTGCACTAACCCCCTTCGTCCAGATCTCTTTGGCACAACGCACAACGGCATCGATGATGTCCGCTTTGCGATCCTCATAACTGCGCCGGCTATGGTCGCTGGTATTATCTGTGGAGGCACAACTATCCGTTAGCCGTACTCCACTCACCTCCATATTAAGATTATCCACATTCTCTTCTTCTGATGTGACGTCCGAATGCTTCTCACATGAAGGCTTTAGTGCTGCATCGCCTCTATCTAAGGCATTAATAAAGGCCTTGTCAATGAAATTTATCATATCCTGCGGTTTGTCCAGGCCGGTCTTAAAGATCCGCTTGTATTTAAACTGATACGGCTTGTGATCACTGGGCGCCTTAAAGAAGGTCTTTTTGGTCTGTTTGCCCTGGTAGCGCACCTCCACCGTTGTATCTTTTCGGTTCTTTCGGAGCCTCTTCAATTTGTTGCTATCGATGAGGAAGGAAATGCGTTGTTGGTTCTTTCCTTTGTGCGCTTCACAGGATGTGGGATCGATTTCCGGCGGCTTTTTAAGCAGATCTGTCGTATCCCCGCAATACCCCAATTTACCCCCAAACTCAACGGGCTCTCGACGCAAACCACCACCACTTAGACGAACACCGACTTTTCTTTCAGTTGCCTCCGTGTGAGCCAGTTGTAGACACTCGCCGACCAAAGCTCTACCTTTTTGATCGTGTTGCTTGGCAGCGGGAAAGGAAACACGTTGTTCCTGGCAGATTATACAATCACCCTTAGAGATCGTATGCACCGTTGTACTCTGCATTTTCAGAGCATACTGTTTCATGCAATTGTCCACATCGTGCTCTAGCTGTGCAAGTATGCGTCGTTGACGTATCTTGCGATAAGGTAGTGTAACATCCATCAATTCCATGCAGCGATCCCGAGCAAGAACGGTCAGTTCATCCTTTAAGAGCTGAGCCTCGGCATGAACGCATTGATGATATAAACACAGTTGAGTCTCATCGTCCATCTCCGCTTCTTTTTGAGCTTTCTGAAATGCAAAGGCTGCTCGGCGACTTACTCTAGCTCTTGATTCCAGATCAATCATGTAGTTCAAATGATTAAAGTACTTATCAACCGCTTCGCCTACAGTTTTTTTTACCAGTCGGCTTACTGGATTCAAACTGTAATCAGCAAACCATGGTGGATCGGGTAACTGGCCATAATTTGGTTTCTGACCTTCTTCCCAAAAGGGAAAACTAGCTATCAAATTGGGTGGCTTACTGCGATAATTAACTACAATTTCCTTAGGACGTGGTTGACGTTGTAGGTAGGGTGATTTCGTGGACTTTTTTTTAGCCGGAGCTATTGTTGGCTCCAAAAACGGTTTTGAATTTCTATAAACATTTGCATTTGTTTGTCGCTGACTCTTAAGATCCAAGTCACTAAGCTGTGGCGGCGGCAGAATGCGATCCAACTCACGCAAAGTTGGCAGTAAATCAATTTTGGCCAGCGCTACCATAAGAAGTTTTTCATTCGTTGTGTATTCACCATTCTTACGACAACTTATATAAAATCCTTCAAGTATAAAGAAAACAAAGGCCAGATCATTGCCACGACTCAATTGCACCATAGTACGGATTTTCTTCTTGCTTATTATTGGACTCAGGCCTAAACGTATTAAACTCTTCTCCACGCGAAAACTTGTGCCCTGTTCGAAATCATCACGCAAATCGTTGCACAAGTCTTTGATGGTTTTCTCCTGGTAATCGGACAAGCCCAAATACCATTTGGGAGCATCCAGTGTCTTTTGAAATGCTTCTAATTTGTTCTGGATATCAAGCTTGCCCATTTTGTATAAACATTTAAACACGAAATTTTTTAAAACGCTGAAATTTTCTTTTATAAATTTCTATCAAACAGTAAATTCTTTCAACAAAAACTGAAATTTTGTGTTAAAATGACACACAACGACAATTGTAAAAGAAAAGCATAACTAAAGAATAAACAGAGCTTATAGATCTCCCTGAACTAGTCGTGCTTTGAATTAAATTTCACTCAATCAAGCAAGCGCCTTATCTATTTTAAGTAATTATGTTAGGGTAAAAAATTTGTAGTCATTTTTTGAAACTAACCTGCTTCAATTGTCTGCCTAAAACAAAAGTTGGAGAATCAAAAAGTATTCCACCGAAATGGGAAACAATGAAGGATGCCAACGATTGGACTGCGGACCAGTTGAAGCATGTTGTAATTGGAATGGCCAAGAAAACTGTAGAGAATATCAACCATTAAGGTATACGCCCGTCGACCCTGTTTGTTGTTGGGATGACCCCACAAACTATGACGGAGGTAAACTATTGAGATATAGACAACTCGAACCGGGTTGTAATATATACGATACGAATCCCTTAATGGCTAGTTATTGCCTTAAGTATGTTCGGGGTGTTCCGACAATGGCTGTTCCAACACAACGAAAGACTAAAAAACAAGAATGCATCTGCTGCCCTTGTTATAAAGTTGCAAAGAAAAAGAAGAAACCCAGGATGTTTGGGAAAATCATTCAGACCACTGGAACAGAATCAGAAGATAAAACTACGCAATTTCCAGATGAAAAGCCACATTATACTAAAGAGCTGGAGGTGATTGAATTGGAAGTGGTTGATGCCACAACGGGTGAAAGGGAAGTTACAGTAAAGCATCTAGAGACGATCACTAAAAGTTCAAATGAAAACAATGCAAGTGTTGAGTTAAGGGTTTCTGAATCTGTAACAAAATTCGATAAAATGGGTAAACAAATTGGAAAAGACACTAAACAGACGTATGAAGATAATACTGGAAATCAACAAGTGATGCAGACCACATCTTTAACAACGTTCCAAGATCAAAGCAAAGAAATTCGAAAACGAAATCGTAACCAAGTGATTACCTCACAGCGTGATGGAAAGAAATCGAGGCCACGTGCTTCCTTGCTATTAAAATCCACAGATAGCCCAAGAACCGTAATCCTAAATAACGTCGCATCAAAGGGGCAATGGATGGAGGTCTCGAGCGCGAGTAGTACACCAGATAAGGTGGGATCTCAACAACAAAGGAACAAGCGTGTAAACTCCTCTGCCGAACCCAAATCTGACACGGAGAAAGAGACGTTCAGCAGTTCACCTCGGGATATTGCATCTGAACTAGTAACAGAGACTACTTTAAGTGAAACATCAAATTCGGATCAAACACTAGTCGATCCCATTAATACCTCTACTTCCGTTAAAGACGAAGTAAAAGACAATGCTCGGCCAACGATAACTAAAAAGCACTATCATAAAGAAACTTCGGATGTAGTAGAAGAGGATGGCACAATAATGGAAACTTTTAAAATTATTTCAGAATCTGAATCCGAGACGGATCTTGTAGAACCCATACCTGATCCTGAACCTGAGCCTCAACCAGCTGATGATAAAAAATGCTGCTGCTGTTGTCAAAGTGTACAAAAGCAAGACAATAACTGCTGCAATAACTGGGGAACCCGATGTTCACAACCTTATCGATGCTGCTGTCATTGTTGTTATTCAGGGTATTGCATGCATAATTGCATGAACTATGTTAGTTATCCAAATTGGAATGCTACTTGTTGCTATTATGGCAACTGCTGTCAACAACCAAATTGTTAAAGCAGTCCTGTAACAACAATAGTAGTCCAAATTAATGCACATAACAATAAATATATCTTGTACTTATTATGCCCAAGAACATTTGCTTATTAGATTTGCCGAGTATTGCCATATCCTTGGTTCGAATGCAAATCTATTTTAAATAATTTGCGGACAACTGTTATATCGTTACTATATTACTTGGCCATAAACTTGCATGCACTTTAGCAAATTAAATGCAATTCGCAAGCAATTGATATTAATGTAAGAGGGACGGCCCAAAAGTTTAACTGGTTGCATAAATAGCACTCGGCTTTGACTATAATCCAAGTGCTTACACTCGTGTCTTTGTGTAAGGTTGTGTGTGTGTTTGTTTGCACAAGGGTTGCTCTTGACCAGGCCATAAAGATTATACGGCTTGCAATGGCAATACTGTTGTGCCAGTCCAAAGTGGTCAAGTGGGATTGCAATGGACTTAGATATAAAATGATTATTTCTTGACCGTTATAGTTGCAATTAAATAGATTGCGAAAGTGAAATTTGACAGTCGTGAAGTTGAATTTTGAGTTAGTTATTATACAAATTAATATTTTATTAATTAAAGATAATGTGTCGGTACCATCAAAATTGGCTTAAAACTTAATGTTCCCATATTTTTATATTTGACATCATACTAAATATGAATTGTTGCAATCTTTACATAGATTGCTATTTTGTGGCTTGAGGTTTTGAGTGGGCTTGCAGGTGGGCCCATTTGAGTCCATTTCCTAGTTTTGTCATGGGGGAAATTGAATATTTCATTTACGGATATTAAATGCCTTACATCATGGCATTGGCAGGCCATTGTTACTTTGGGTTAGCTGATGCACAAGTTTAGAAATAAATGGTATGATGCTGAAGGCGGGCTTAGATATATATATATTTTGGAATTAAATATTTTGCGGCTGCTTCTTGGATTGTCCCTTTTTCGAATAATTCAGAGATTTGCGAACTTACAACTTGCATCGAAATACGAACAACTAATCTAACGAACACAAAACAAGGCTGAACGGAAGTTCACTTTTGGCCACACACATTGTGTGCGAGTATGCGTGTGTGTGTGTGTGTTTGTGTTAGAGTTCTCTGCAAATATTGCCAAGTTGTATATTTTAGTTGGCAGCTAGTAGCATTATTGTTGCTTTCCGATTTTATTTCGTTTCATGTTTTATTCACCACTTCCGCCGGAAATAGACATACAAGCAAAGAGCGTTAGGCAGAGTCAGTTGGCCATATCAAGTATACGCCCCCCCCTACGATACGTTTTTTTTTTTTGGCAGCCTGTTGGCTCACTGGGTTTCCTGGGCTGACTAGCTGACTGGCTGGCAAACATTTGTTTTGCCCAACAAAGTAGAAACTGTTTTCGCAAACAAATCCCACATAAATGCTCAATTTATAACAAACCGGAAGTTAAACTTAATCAAGCGTACTTTTTGGCTTATTGTTTAGTCTATATGTTCTCCCCTCCGTCTCCCCTCTCTCTCTCTTTCAATCCGCCCTGTATATATCTGTCTCCATCTGCTTTTCCGTATTTACTTAACATATTTTATTGCGATACTTTTCCATCTGCTCTATGATGGGCCTGCCTGTGTGTCCTTTTTGGGAGGCAAGATTACATGCGGATTTGTTTGGCACTGTGTGTGTGTGATTTTAGCAAAATATTTTCAGTTCTGTTGCGTAACAACAACAACGAATGCCATATTTGATCGCTACTGTTAGCTTATGCATTTATGTATTTATATATATACACGTATATGTGTGAGTATGTATGTATTTGTGGGCATAGTTTTATTGTTCGCCATTTATGTGATAAATTGTGCAAGTTTCAAACATGACAGTTAACATTTATAGTCACTAAATCGCTGTAATAGTCCATAACATTTTTGAATTTATTAGAGTTGGATTTAGAGATGTGAACATCTTTAAGATAAACGAAAGTATAAGAAAATTGTTAGTTCATTTATGTATTGATTATAAAATAAAAATTTAAATAACGAAATTGCTATCCCTATTGTACATTGAACAAATATTTTATGCATCCCCTAAGCGATTTCAGCTTCGATAGTTTGGTCAAGAACTAAGCAGCTTGCTATGTATAATATGTACCATGTACAATGTAGATAATCATATGTATGTATGGGTGTTTAGTTATTGTTTTGGAAATAATTGAAATCGACATTAGACCAAATTACTTGGGTCGAATGCAAATTTGTGAGGTGGGGGGCAATTGCAAAGCAATTAACCCAAATGAAATAAGTTTGTAAACATGTCTTTGAGACTGTGTGGGCGGTGAGACTGTGGGCGTGTCTACTGTCTGTCGCTTGCCGTTGTTTGTTATTCAGTTAGCAGAGCTTAAGTGCATACAAAGATGAATAGAGAGAGACACAAACACGCAAACCCACACACACACACACACACACATACATATATGCTTAGACAAGTAAATAGAGATAGAAAGAAAAGGTGAGTGGGTGGCAATGGAATGAAACTTAGAATGCCAGTCACAAACTTAAAGTAGCAAAGTGGGTTAGAAGGGAGGAGGGAGGAAAATGTTGTTGTTACAAATGTTTGCCATTTGCTAATACGTTCGATAATTGCACGCACGATGGGGCAAACGATGCAGAGAAACTACTTCTTGTGGGTGTCCCACGAGGCAGCATCAATCAAGCGGGCCACAAAGTCAGGTGAATCGATTATCCGCTTGTTGCCACAATTAGAGATCATTGTTATGTTAAATCGCATTCATGGCATTGCACACACACACACACACACACACATACACATTGAGCAAATGAACAAAGCACATAATTTACAACAATTAATTTACGATATTACATTTTGCACATTTCAAGATGGTTTTGATATAGGATTACTTTTGTAAGCTAAAAGCTTTTTAAATCAGAACAGAACTCAGAACAGATTAAGTTAGTGTAAAAAAGTTTTATCCAAATTCAAAATTCTAATCAAGTAATGGCAACATGCCTGTAAAGAGTAAACATGTATTCGGCTATGCGCAGCTTAAACTAACATACAAAACTCTACTACAAAATGGACTATTGGTGCACTCGTTGCTTGGGCGCGACATGGCATCCAGCTCTGGAACGGCATCCGAGATAAAGCTAGCCAAATGGAAGTTGAATGTACGCATCGTGAGGGAGAAGGACGCGGAACCAAAGCTAACATTACCAAGTCTGATCAAGCTTTATATGCCATGGCAAGTGATGAAAACGAAACTAAATTTTTGGCAATTGAAGATGCTTTGGGATCGGAAATTAAACCAAGCTGAGTTTGTGGATAGTTCGAAAGATGCGTTGGTTTTAGCCAACAAGTTTATTGTTCATAAACGGGAGGATTTTATTCAGTGCTGCACTACGTCAATGGGTTTCAAGCAGATCAAGCATGATCTGAACCAAACAAGTGAACTGGAGACTGCCACTGCGACCACCTCCTTCTCCTTCTCGTCGTGGCCACTTCAGGTACTGAAATTTGACAAACGGCATATTGTTCAGGCAATGCTTTTGAAGGTGGAGAGATTGGAGCACTATGATCATAGATTTGCCTTTATAGACATGATCTACTCGGTACGCCGCCGAACTAATGACTTTGCCTTCAAAATCGAAGCGGCTGAATTGGAGAAACTAATGGCGCGTGATGTGAATGTTGACAAATTCTTTATAAACAAACCGATTGTTGATGCCGAGATTTTTATTCGTTTCCGTCGCGATTATTCAAAGCCTGCAACGGAACGTTCTGGTCACTGGCTTATTTCTAGCTATAAGATCGTTAGACTGGATGTACTCAACTCGCAATAGTGATTTCTTGTCCACTGATTTGGATATGATATATATATGTACATGTATAACAGATTTTCTAGTAGTACTAGAACTAGAGTTCACCTTGAATAAAACTTGTGTAAGTCGTATTGTTGTTGTTCAGTTGGCGTCCATAATCTGTACGATAATGAGGTTTGTGCCACGCAAACCCGTCGCCAGGTGGCGCCAGTTCGAGTAAACAGCAAAGTCGTGTAAAAGATGAAAAAATGCAAAAGAGCAAACAACTGCAAAGTGCAAGATGTGTTAGTTCACTTATCCTTGGCATTCAACCTCATCTCATCTCTTGCCAACTTTCTTGTGTTGTGCTGTTGATGAGCCGGCGATGTAGTTCATGAATTTCTAATGCCAAAACCAAAGAAGCCAAGAACAAGTAGTTGAGTAGTTGGTGTGGTGTGGTGTGGTGGTGGGGGAGTGTGAAAAGCACTTGAGTGATGGCCATGTAGAGCTTAATGCTAGTCAGCTCCCCAACAAGTGGACAAATGCATAAGCTTTCTTTTTATAGTAATGACAAGCACTTGAAATGTGCAGGGACATGCTTATTTTAAGGACAACTTCTGAGTTATATGGTTGCGTTTTTGAATGTTAGCTGTCTTAAAGTT
Organism: Scaptomyza tumidula; assembly: GCA_035044465.1. Classification (NCBI taxonomy): domain Eukaryota; kingdom Metazoa; phylum Arthropoda; class Insecta; order Diptera; family Drosophilidae; genus Scaptomyza; species Scaptomyza tumidula. The sequence continues at coordinate 18,182,451 of JAWNNW010000444.1, forward strand.
TATAGACTTGAAATGAATAAACTTTTTTTATGACTAACAGTCTAAAACAATCATAAAAGACAACTAAACTGCTATCAGAATTCTAGCATCAGCTTTTTACTTTAAGAGTCATAAATTGTTAGAATTTTTTTTTAACACTTTCAATACGTTTCTTGTGACTATCTGGCGGCAATATATCTTTCTTTCTCGTCTTGCCATATCGCCGCATATCAGCTGGTGCAAATTATTTAAGCTGCCGCAAGGGAAATGCAGAAAGTATTAGAAAATACTTGTGGTGTGGAGCGCATTCAACATTGAATGTGAATGTGAATGTGGCGCTTATCAGAACACGTTGCATTTGCACACTGTCGATAAGTTAAATTTACTATGCGTGTGTGGTAGAAACCGGCGGAGAACGAGGATGAGAGAGAGAGAGAGAAAGTCAGAGCTGTTCTTTGTTTGAACTTTTATGCGATATGCTTGCCTTGAACACTTTGTGGCTGTGGCTGCTGCTTCTTCAGCATGGTTGCATTTGAATTTAAAGCATGCAATTTTATGCTTCTAATTTTACGCTTTATAAATTTTGTGGCTTCTCACCCAGAAGTTTGGGGCAAGAGCTGCCGCCGCCACCTACAACGGATCAATAATAATAATGAAATTAAGCAGCGTAACAACTTCAATGTGCACTAAAAAATCTATAACAATGAAAAGCTTTAAGCCTTCTGAAGTAGACATGGTTGTCAGCTGGATTATATTGCGGGAAAATTTTGATAAATGTGCTTATCAAGATAGAAATTATATTAATTAAAATATTTTGAAGCTTCTATTATGATTATTGTCGCTCCATTTAGGTTTGAATTCATTTATTACGGCATTATCTCATCTGTTGTCATATTAAACATCCATTATTTTTGATAGCTTTCAACAATGGGGAACGCTTCTTAAATAGTTAAAACTGCAATCTACACGCTTCCATATCGTACATCATTTGCTGTCAAGTTTTTGCAAAGCACTTCGGCACCAAGCAAGCCCGTACAGCAAGAAAGAAGGACGTGAAGGCGACAACAAGTTGGGCGGTGTCGAAAAACTTGAAATTGTTTTCAAAATTGCAATGTCACGCTACCCCACAAAACGCCCAACAACAACGCCAACAACAACAAAAAGTGTAGAAGGACTTTGGCGTAAAGTTTTGCTTTTGGCAATAAACAAAAACTTCACATAACTGACAAAGATATCCAATCGGTTTGACGAACTTTCAATATCCTATGTGATATTTTGAGTTAAATGAAGTTCAAAAAGGATGCAAAGTTTGGTTATAACTATCAAAAGAGTATTTATGCTGCTTGTGCAGTATATTCACACACAGAAAGAACAAACGTACTTGGAAAGTTAAAGTATCCTTTTTTTGAATTTAACAATTTGATATGTTGCATTTGCAGGTCATTTCCAACAATGACAATTTCATTTTGCACAGACATACAGACACAGACTCCAATTTTGGACACTGACCGCTGTAATGGAAAACAAAACAAACGATGCCATTGACAGGACACTTGCAGGAGGACGTTGCTTAGCTCGGCCACAGCCATTGATGACAATGACTTTTTAAATTGTTGCATGAAACTGTCGGAGAGCTCAGTTGGTCAGACAGTTTAGCAGCTGCTACGAAAATAAATGAGAGCGGCAAGTGCAACATAGTACAACAAGCAACCACCCCGCTGCCCAACAATAATAGTTTGCATCAGCATGATGATCGTTATCATCATCGTTATCAGCAACATCGTTAAGTGGTAACGTGGTAATGAGCATGAACGAGCGAAATCAAACTTTATGACTTCATTTTCCCAAACCCAAAACGTAGGCAACGCGAATTACTTTGCACTCTCCATAACCCCACCCCCACATCCCTCCACTCCTACAACTCGTTGCGGTCTTCACGCAGCACTCAAATTGCAGGTGTGCTCGCCATACCGCAGACAGCGTTCGTTGTCAGCGAGGACTATGGTGGGAGCTCGTCAGCACTGTCAAAAACACTGCCAGAATCTTTGTATTAAGCCGAATCCCGAATCAACAATCCCACTGATATTAAGAAAATATTATTAGAAATTCATTCCAGAATCTTTGAATATATATTTCTCGACCCTAAAAATAAAGAACTTATTAGTTTTACAATGCAATATAAAAAGCTGCCTTATCACACTCTTGGGTATACTTTTTTGTAGTGTAGTCTTGTTCAAGTCATTGACAACGAAGCGACAGACACACTATTAAATAGACATTCGTTGGCTGTTCATAGTGCCATTGAGGCGCAAAGTGCTAGACAACCAGCCACAGAGCACAAAGCAGATGCGTGGATGTGAATACCAAATGCAGGTGTGCTTAAATGTGTGTGTGTGGATAACAGCACAAATGCAATGCAGCTCATACGCAATGTTTGCCAATTCAATTTATTTTTTAACGCCACAAATGCAAGAGTAAGAGAAAATATATATAAAAAAAAAGGATGTTTGTTAAGATTCTGTTTAAACTTAAAGCATTTTAAGAATTAAGGAAAATAAACTGATTTTGTTGGTCAAGTAGTAAATTTGTTTCCACTACAATTTAGCACAGAAACTCATACGCACCGTTGTCATTTTGCAATCATAATAAAGTTGTGCTAATAAAGTGATTTTTGTTATTTTCGACATGCACATCGCACATTAAGAGCGATAACACTTTATTCTCGATAATCCAGACAATTAAAAAGGCAAACGGAGTGTTTTGCAATAACGAATTAAGATAAGAAAGATAATTCAACTGAATTCAAACCATTGACGGAATTATATATTTAAGTTTGGAAATTCTTCTGCACGACGATTAACAAGTTTAATTACTTTTTCTCATGTTCTTTTCATGGCTGGCCATTAAGCCTGTAAATATTACAATAACAATTACAATTTATGTTGGTTTTTGCCATTTAAATACCAAACAATAAAAAGACGAAGAAGCAGATCAAGAAGCTGTAAAACACTTCAAAAATTAAGCACAACTAGCCCCAAAACGTTATTTGATTTGAATTTTAATTGTTTTGTTGCACATCCAAGCAAACAATGCAATTTGCTTTAGTTGAATATGCCAAAAATATATTTCTTGCAAACAAGAGCGAAAATGCAATAAACTCTGTTTCAATTGAATAACTAAACCATTTAACTTACTGCAAAATTAAGGCAAAAATGCAAAGCATGAGTAAAATTTGTAATTTCGAAGCTTTACGCATGTTAGATATATTTATTTGAGGTTTGTCAGTTTTTTTTTCTTTAATGGCAACGTAAAATAATCTTTCAATCTTTGGCCTAAAAGAAACTCTCCATTTTTTGTTGTTGTTGGTTTACAAGTCTAAAAGCAAAGTTGCAACAATCAAACTTTATAATTACTTACCGCATTGATGTTGCTTCCACTTGCATATCGGTATTAAGAGCACTTCAAGAAACTCATTTTCACCCCCAACCCCCATCCCCTACCTTCTCACATGCGTGTGCATTAAACTTTGGCACCACATGAGCGTAAAGTATGCTAAAAATATTTAAAAGAAAAGTTTGACTTGGAAAAAAAGAAGCTCTTGAGAGAGAGAGCGAGCAAGGACTTAGCGGGATTTTCAATTCTTTTTTTTCCTTACTCGCTGCACCTCACGCTAAAAATATACATAAGTATATGAATAATGTATGTGTGTGTGAGTGTGTGATATTTTAATATTCAAAAAACGCAATGCAGGAGCGTTTAAAAATTATGTATGAACGTACATATATATGCGTATATATATAGTATTTTTAATGAGCGCTCGTTTGGCTAAAGAAAACTCTTAATGCATCTGCGTGTGTGTGTGTGTGCGTGTTCATAGTTGTACTGAGCGTTTGCTTGATGAAAAATTACTTTTATTTTAATTAGGAGCTGCAAGCAAGCAGCTGATAGAGGGGTAATGAACGGGACGGGGGATGGAGGAGGGGATTGAAGGAGCAGCAGGAAGTCGGAGTGCAAAATGATGAAAAATTAAATTAAAAACACTTTCATGCATTTAAGCAAATAAAGAGCGACGATCACATCGTGGCGTCCTGCCGTGACACACACACACACACACACACACACACACACACACACACATACACATACACACATACACATACATACATACATACATACATACATCCACACACATACATATACACACATACATACACACACACTCATACACTCACACACACATACCTGACTGCACTTTGGGGTTATGTAGCAAGAATGCATGCGGTTTTGAGCACGTGACGCCAGCAGAGAAACGGAGTTTTATTTTTTAATTAAGCTGTTTACATTTACTCGCAAATGTCCTTGGGTTGTGCGCGTTTTTCCTTTATATGTTCTACAACAACGACGCTCGACGTGGCACGACCAGCAGCAGCACACACCTCACATAAAACTTGTTGTTTGTTTGGGTTCTCCCCTCCCCTCCCCTCCCCACCCACTTTCCACTCCCTAAGAAACTGCTTGCGGTTCTTGTGGTTTTTTCTGCACGGCCATAAAGAAAGCAACAGACCGCCCGCCGCGTCGCCTTTGTGGGTCAAGCAGCAGCAACAGCAGCAGCAGGTGCTGCTTTTGCTCTTGCACCTGTCGCCAGGTACAATTAAAAAATGTAAGCACAAACAAGTATCTCACTTTTCGCTGACACTTTTCTTCTTCTTCACCTATTTAACAAAGGCGCCGCTGCAGCAGCCACAAATATCCTATGACCTTTGGCTACGCGAAGAGGCAGAGAGATAAGGAAGGTTTGACTTTGCTGCTTAATATGAGAACATGATTTTACAAGTTTATTTGCTAATTATTCTGGCATAATTACTTATTTATTAAACTTTTAAAATTCCTTTGATTTAAAGATGACTCCAACCGGACGAAAAACAGGATTTTACCAATGCAACCTACTCTAAACGGTGGTGTTAAAGTTCTTTGCACAATTTTATAAAAATGATTCAAAATGATTTGAAGCTCAATCGCATGAAGAGCGGATCTTTCCCTTACGCCATCTGACATCTTCACTTCAAGTTCAGCCTTTCAAGTTTTATCGCAATAACCTTAAATTTTAGATACTTTTTTTATTTCGCACTTAAGCTCTTCCATTTCATCAGTTCACAATCTGATTTTGGGCTTATTCTTTTTACATGAAACCAATCTAAATATAAATATAAGCACTTTACTTTTCTTGTCTATATATTGTTGCCGCAATTTGAATAATACGTTGAAATGAGTTAACAAGCAAATAAATTTTGTACTTTCACACTCCTGAACAGAGTAAAGTATATAACAAAAAAATAATTAAATTGAGCAGCAAAGTCAATTAAATGCTACACTTTTTTTTTATTAATTAAAGCCATTGAAATATTTGTACACACACAAACACCCACAAGTACTTCCTACGCAGGTAAAATATCGCCAAAACGCAACACAATAGCAATTAATTAAAAACGGTTTTTTTTTGTAAATTAAATTTTCTGTTCGTGTTTTGTTTCAATTCGGTCTCAGGTGAACCAAAAAAAAAATCGAGGAAAAACAAGCGCAGCGTTAAAAAACATGTTGTTCAATTGTATCACAATGAAAACATTTCGAAAGCAATCTGCACTTCAATTTTCCGTAAATTTCAGTCAAGTGTTGATTATAGCGAATCTATATGTTCACATTTTGTGCTTCTATCTGTTGGTAATTGACATTTTCTTTCCATTAGCAACGTGTCGCAATGTCGCAATGTCGCAAAGCGAGGATAGTGTCACGCCCAATTGACTTTGATAAAGCAATTTTGCTGCCAGCTATTTTCAACATTTCGTCGATTGACAATAACAACGCTGTCGTGCAGATTGTTGCCGCTTTATAAGCTGCGCTTTAATAATACTTTTGATACCTGACAACAACAAGAGTTGAATAAAGAAGAGTAAGCGTGAAATTGACGATTCAAATATTTACAACCTTTCAATTATTTTCTTACTTGTGAAAGCACTTTGCCCAACAATATTTTTCGAATTATATTATGAATGATATTTTATTTTTTAACTTGTCGCACAAAAAATCTTTTATATTTGTAATACTATACGAATTAGTTGTCTTTTACATTGAAATACTTTTTCGTTGCTTGACACAACTTTTCAACTATTCAATTATGGCTGATAGAAATTTCTCAATTGCAATTTGACAGCAAGAAATACATTGTTACAGGTATTTTCTGCCCATCTCTGCCAATTGTGCGTTCCATTGATTGTTAGTTGTATGTTTGTACGTTCAACTGGCTAACTGGCTAACTGGCTGGCTGGCTGCTGGGAGTTTGTGTAATTGACGCCATGTACGAGCATCACTTTGGCATTTGTGCAATGTGCTGCACGTTGCAGTATAAAAACTTGATTAGAGCTCTCTTCCGAAAAGGGAAATGTCAAATCACGGGCGGGAGAGTGGGAGCAGGGCAGCAATTACTACTATCCCTCATACTATCCCTAGCTCAACTGGGCGCTTGAACAAAGGCACAAATTCCGACGCTTTGTGGCCAAATTAGCTGGACGAGAAAACAAAGCTCTGCCGCATGCCAGCCAAATGCAAATCTGAATGCAAAATGCCAACCGAACGTTAAACGTGCTGTTAAGCGACAAACAGAGAGAAAGAGAGAGAGAGAGGGAGAAGTAGAAAGAGACAGAGCGCATAGATTTGCCTTTAAAACGGGTGGCAGTTGGCACATTAGCAGCTCTCTTCTGGTCATTACACTGCTTCTTTTGTTGTTGGTGTTGTTGTTGTTGTTGGTTTGCTTGCCCGCATGGCTTTAAAACACAAAAGATTGCCTGCAGCTATCATTGCTTCTTTTTCTTTTTTTTTTAACGCGTTTTGACAAACAATAAAAAGCGCTTTTCAATTGTGACTGCCGGCGTTTCGGTTGCTGCATGGCTAACACGCGCTGCCAATGTCCCAACACGTCTTGTCAAATGCATTTCAGCTCTCGCAAAACAAATAAAAACAACAATTCGCTTGGTCAACACTTTCTATTGTGTGCCAATTTTAAACAAATGAAAGAACTAAAAGAACTGGTGCTTTAAAGTTGAAGTCGATCGAAAAAGTGTCTGTTAGTTAGAGAGAATACTTTCATTTATTGAGTCGAAAAGTGGCTGTTAATAATTTTCGTTTCTTTATCCATTTATCCATAAGCTTAAACAGCAGCAACATAATAAATTATTTATCTCATCGAAAAACTCTTGAACGGCAAGATTAAGAAATCTTAACCTTTCCCTTTTCTAACCTTTTTGTCTATATATATAAGTTAAAATCTAATTAATTATGAAGACATTAGTCACAGTGAGGAAAATCTTAGATGCATAGGGAAAGTCAGTTTAATACTTGTACTAAAACTTCAACTAACTTGACAGCTGCGTTAAGACATCCATGAAATTCAATAGCTAGCCAAGCGATAATGATAGTACGATGTGTGAAATTAGATAGTCGAAAACTTGTTACGTTTTTGGGTTTGGGTTCGTTTCACTTCAAAGTTTTGCGCATCAATGCAAATCGATCATGAAAATTTACGAGACATTGCTGAAAGTGCGTCATAAAAATGTGCGCTCGGAAACTAATTAAGTACATTAAAAGCGGATTAATGGCTTTCAAAGTGCCGTAAAATTTCGAAGGCGCAACAATTAGCCAATGTCCTAAGGATGCGCGAGTGCGAGAGATGTGAAATGCAATGTGGATTGGAATGTGAATATATGTTCCTTCTTGGCCATAAAAGCCTCCTCTCTCTCTCTCTAGAGAGACTGAAGTTGGCTGGCAATGAAAACCAATGCTAAGTCGTTAAAAGCAATGGAAAAGTTCGAAGGAAGCGAAAGTGGTTGAAGTGTTAATACTCTTCTTTGAGAAAATCGAATATGATTGAACAGAATCTTGAGCAGACAAAGTTGAGATCTTTAAGATACTTCTTATATACACCAATCAAGATTTTACTGAACATATCCAACTTTATAGCGATTTGTTCTTATCCCACTTTGGTTTTAGGGCATCAATATTAGGCGGGATTGGGATTTGATGGGAGTGGGGAGGGGGCATAGAAAGGCATTCGAAAACTTTTTAATTTAATGCATTGTCGTAAAAAAATTGAATACTTTGTTGGCGAGTCGGCTGTAAAAATAGTTTCGCTTTGCTTCTCTGATTCCCTTTTGGCATCTACTCAATCTCCTCCTCTATCTCTCTCTCTCTTTTTCTCGCTCTCTATAGCTGTCTCTACTTGTGCTTGTGTGTGGGCCCGCATCATGAGCTGTCAGCCAAAGCTGACCTAATAAGCAACTTTTGGGGGAAAAGTTTCCGTTTCAGTTTCAGTTTTGGTTTTGGTTTCTGTTTCAGTTGCAGCCTCAACTATGAACTCTGCTCGCTTTGGCAAGAGAAGGCCGTGAGGATTAGGCCAGGCTAACCTCTGGTCTCTCTCTGTCTGTCTCTTGGCCTGGTCGCGTGACCGTTTCAATTAAAATAAATTAAATGCGTCGCGAGCGGTCGCAAATGTCAAAACTGTTTGCGGCTCAATTAGGCGCACTGTCAAAATTTATGTACAGCTGGCGCGTAGAGCGATGATGAACTGTAAATTGGATGCGGCTGTCTTTAAGTGAATGCAAGGGGCAGGTGCGGGCAGTGGGGGGCAGTTGGGGAACGGCATTTAGAGATTAGAGCAGTCGTTGCCAACAGCGACAAGTCAAAACTTTTAGTACAGTATATGATGATGATGATGATGATGATGAAAGCTGCCCAAAACATGCTTTTTGAATTCCAGTGCCATCAAATCCTTCTTCTCTCTCAAGCCTCCTCATCTCCTTGTGCAGCTTCTCTGCGCCTTAAGCAAGCTTAAAAGTTGTTAAGCAAAAAGTTTTACTGCCAATATATAAGCAGTAAAAAACAAAGGATTTGTCAGATTTTGAAACAATCATAATGTTAAGCACTAAAGTAAATCAAATAAAGTGAACATCACATTAAAATCAAAATTAAAATCATACTTTTATTTTAGTTGATTCCTGATGATTATTGTTGTTTGGGCTTAGTTGTGACACAACAAACATATTGCAAAACCTGACGAACGTTTTTCTTTAATCAAAGAGAACATGTTTTAACAGTTGTAATCTCTCTCGTTTCCTGCCACCCACAACATGCAACATGCAACTAGTTTTACAAACAGATTGCAATTTATAGACGCGATTAGGTCTTTAATTAAGCCGGATTCTAATGAGCAGCCAATCAACTCAACACGAGCAGCAGACACAGCTCCAATGACCAGAAAACGCCCACGAAAAACGAAAACTTTCGAGCAAGTGAAAGAGGAACTTTTGGCGCCATTGTACTAAAAAACATGACATTTTAATTGAGCAAAACAGCAGCAGCACCTGCACCAAAAAGAAGCGAGACAGACAGAGAGAGAGAGAGAGGCAGGCAGAGTAAATTAGCTGCAAAGCAGAACAAACGGATTTGTTTTATAATTAAGAGACGATTGCAAAATGTTAAGCTGCAAAGACACAGAAAGAAAGAGAGAGAGAGAGAGAGAGAGAGAGCGAACATCAATTGTCACTGATCTAAATTTATGCAAATTGGCAGCTGCTGTTGATGGTTACCAGTGTGTCCACTGTACCACAAGAGTTGTGTGCGTGTGCCACATATATTTCATTTTGCCCGCGCCTCCAAGTTCGTAGTTCGTTTGGCCCTCTTAATGGCCATGCAACCGAGCAACCGAGCAACCGAGAAGCCATTCATTTGAATGTTGCAGCTGGCAACAGCAAAAGCAACACAAACAGGAGCAGTTGTTGCAACATCGCTAGTCGGTAGTTTGGCTGATTATTAAATCACAAGGCGAACACTGGCAGCAAGGCGAACCCAGCAATCTGATATGCAAAATCTCAACTAGTTTTAGCTCAGAGAAACATGGAAGCTGCAAAAGCCGCGCAGTTTAAAGCTTCTTCTACACTTGGCAAAACAACAAACTGAACTAAAATTCTATCCAAACATTTTTTCTTTGAGTGCTTCAACCTTTCTTGCAGTCGCGTTAATTACAGTCCTGGACTAGCCAGGAAACTCTTGGCAAACGGCAACTTGTTAAAAATTTCCGCTGCCTGTTTATTAGAGGGCCAGGAATCACAGCTCAACCCCCTCCTCTCTCTCTCACTCTCTAGTTGCATTCTCGCTGCTGACTTGGCAATTAATTGAAGCTTAGTTGAACCTGTTTTAATAAGAGTGAGTCTGAAGCTAAGTTGAACGGGGCAACTGAAGTGCGTGATTTGGACTTGGACTACAAATTAGCTGCAGTGTCTTCTTTTTCGCGCGCAATAAAATTGCCTAACATCATACTTAAGAGGTAGTTATTTATTGGTCTGTCAACTAATTTGTTAAACAAATTAAATAAAGTTTGATTTATACTTCAAAATTGATGTGAAAATTGCATTTAGAATTTCTGATTAGTATAAAAAATTACCTAATTATGGCCTTAGAAGCAATATGCGGTGTGAACAAGTTGCCCTTCATGAAACGCTTTGATGTGCGGCAAAAGGAATGGGATCTGCAGCAGATCGAAATAGCCACAAGTAACTTTAGTAATCCCTACGCTCTAATGGCACCACCCTTTGAAAATGTATGAATAAATGAATGTAATTAATATGTGCATAAGATAAAAACCAGTCCAAACTTTCGCCTGCAGCCAGCTGTAAATCTGCCCAAGATCCTCGCACATTGCAAGGTGCAAATGGAGTTTGATCATGGGACAACAACATTGGGTTTCAAGTACCAAGGCGGTGTGGTGCTCTGTGCGGATTCTCGTGCCACTTCCGGCGAATATATTGGCTCGCAGACAATGCGTAAGATTGTCGAGTTGAATAATTATATGCTTGGGACATTGGCTGGCGGCGCTGCAGACTGTGTGTATTGGGATCGTGTGCTGGCCAAAGAGTGTCGGCTGCATGAGTTGCGCTATAAGCGACGGATCACTGTAGACGCGGCAGCACGCATGATGTGCAACATTTGTGCCGAGTACAAGGGCATGGGTCTGGTCATGGGCATGATGTTGGCCGGCTGCGATGACGAGGGTTGCAAGTTGATCTATGTTGATTCGGAGGGCATGAGATCGCATGGCAGCGTCTTTTCCGTGGGCAGTGGTTCAACGTATGCGTTGGGCGTGCTGGATACCGGTTATCGTTGGGATCTAACGGATGAGGAGGCATATGATTTGGCACGTCGTGCCATCTATCATGCCACCAGCAAGGATGCCTATTCGGGTGGCATTGTCCGCTTGTATCACATCAATGACAAGGGCTGGAAGAACATTTGCAACACGGACTGCAACGATCTGCACGACATCTTCTGTGTGGACGCAATGACGGCTGAGGTGAAAACTGATTTGCCTTGCACGAGTCGCGATTGGATATCACAGAAGCTAAGATCGGATAATGTTCAGGCTCAAGTGGCAGCTTGTAACATGGAGAAGAGACAAAATTGTTAACGATACGTAACGAAATTAAATGTGGCAAATAAATCGAAGTCTGTTTACTCTATTTTCTCGGCAGGCTAACCGCATCATTAGTAACTCGCGTTCAAAACAGAGCTTAGCCAAGTTTACTTCACGAAAACGTTGCAAAAAATAAGATAACCCTTTCGGTTGCCCTTTTTAGCTGGACTTGTAGCTGCAGTTTTTCTCTGTTTTTCTCAAGCTGCTTTAGCTTAAGTAATTTTCTAATGAAACCACAGCAGGAAAAATGAGTTTGACGTTAGAAAGATGGGGGGGGGGGGGGTCATTTGTCGTTCCACTTACCTTCGAGACACACACACACACACACTCATCTGGGGGGGGAGGTTCTTTGGCGGTGTTCATTAGATTAAAAGCAATTTACAGTAAAACTTTTTCCCCACAAAATGCAAACAGACTCCCCAGCTCCCCAGCTCCCACCCAGCACCAACAGCATCTGCTGTCTCACATACGTTCCCTAAGCGCCGTGCAAATGTCGCCATTGCCATTTTGGCGAAGAAGAAGAAGAAGACGAGCAGCAGGCACACATTCTCATTTAACGCCTGTGCTTTGGTTTTATTTTTCCTACTTTTTATTTTGGAATCAACAAATTTGCGGATTTGGTTTGTAATTTATTAAATTTATCGCTTGCTACGAAGACTAAGTGTTACCCCTGCGACTCCCTTCGTCGTTGCCCCCATCTCTATTGTGGTTGCGCGCCTTTCCGGCCATTCTGGCATTCTCTAGCTGCAACATTTGTTGATGACAACCCAAAAAGACACACACACACACACACACAATGCTGGAAATACCATTGCGAGAATGGTACGCCATTAGAGGAGTTAGAAGGAGAACGTTGTGTATACGCTCAGAGCTTAGAAGTTATTATTTTGATTTATAGAAAAAGTTCGTTAGCGAGCGAAAGTTGGTCGTATATATATATATATAAATTGTCAGTCAGGATGTTTGTCCTGCTGTTATTGCAGTCATTTTGCGCTAAAAGTTGAGATATTGTTTCATGCGCATTGATGTCACCGCAACCCAAACATGCTCGCTTTATAATTAAAGAGCAGCCATAACACACATTTTTTACATACAGAAAGATATTTTTAACAATTTCAAAGAACTTTTATATATTTATCGATGTACAAATACAATTTTGAGCTATGACAAGAAAATTTTTAGTTATCCTAAGAAAATGTCAAATAATAAGTAACGATTTAATTTGAATTTTGGTGATTCCGCTTCTAATCCTAAATAATATTGAATTCTTTTCTCACTCACATCAAATTTAACTTGATTGAATAATGATAACTTAATAACTTACTTGAATGATTGGAAAACTTCTTGTTAACTACATGAAAAAAAAAAACACAAAACTAAAAACTATAACACAATACTAAAAACGAGTTAAAGAATGTTCATAAAAATTCCTAGGTCTGCGATGCCTAATTTCACGTCTACCCCGAGGCGAACTCCACCATCTGGATTTGTGCTTGGTCAACTGAAAGCAAGTTGAGACTATTATAGATGAAGCACGAGCTTTAAGGCGTAGATTCTTATCATTGGTGAGCAGCATCATGTGTGGAACTTCTTCTTTCAATTGCAGACAACAGTTTATAATGCTGTCATCGGCATTATCAATTTCAACTAGTTGATTGGCATCTTCCAGTGCCGATTGAGCCTCGATGTTATCGAGATCATCAAACCTATCATTCAGATATTCGATAGCACGTCGAGCAGCAAAGCTTGTCGATTGCCTGCATTTCAAGTTATCCAATTCCTTGATTACGATATAAGGCACATAGAGAATACCGCCAACTGTGCCATAGAGTGTCAATTTATCAATACTTTCCAGCATTTCCAGATTATCAATGAGCACATTTGTGTCCAGCACAAAGTACATATGATCCAGTTTGTATTGCGATGATTGTGATTCCTCCTCCTTCTTTTTCTCAGTGCTTTTTGGCGCTGTTGCATTTTGATTTATAACATTGTCATTTATTTTATATAAGTTTATAGAAACACTTTCATTGTTGTTGTTGTTGCTGTTGTTGTTCTTTTGTGGAAAGTTAAAGCAAAAGTTTTTTAATTGATCCTTGCATTTTTTTGCCTTTTCAATGGCAGCGCTTAAATTGGCGTTCTCTGTTGTATCCTCTGTGTCGTAATCACATCCAATGCGAAACGTTCTTGACGACGTTCTATTTCCAGCCTGATCAAGTTTACGACCATCTACGATATTATAATCATTATACAGTCGCTTTTGACGCTCATCGATATGAGGATATCTTCTTGCTGCACACAATTTTTGTGACTTGAGTCTATGAATTAGTAAATTAAGCTGATCTTCAAAATTGAAAGCCGCTCGGTTTCCATAATTTCCAGGCATTTTTTATTTGTTTTGTAAAATGAATGGAAACTGGAATGGAAAATTGAATGCCGAAAGTCTCTACAAACTATGCTAGCTATAAAAAGTTGAAAACTTTTTACATTGTTCTCTGAACATTGTTTTTGACATAATGACTACTTAAAATTCTAAAAAATCAAATCTTTACAGCAACAACAAATTTACAACATATGTCAATTACACATGACACCAAAATTGCTGTTGACTCGACAACCTCAACTCCCCCACTCCTCCACTCACTTGCCACATTGCCACTTTGGCACTTTGGTAGTCGTTATTCGCTCATTCATCTACTCCAATTTCAACATGCTACAAAATATTTTGCATAAAATAATAATGCACAAGGACAACACTCACAACAACAACAACAAAAACAACAACACAACAACGTTGGCTGACTGCATATTAATTGCGGCTATCATTTTCCACAAAATTAGCTTTATTCCACCATGCCACCACCAGCAGCACCACAACGTCCACCACCACCGCATGCCACATGCCACATGCCCCATAAGTATTTTTTTCTGCATTTGCTCCCAATGTTTCTCTCTCGGCTAATATGCGCTTAAAAAGCATGCGACGATAACAAAAACTATAATTTAAATTAATTTGCAAATGCAACAGCAAAAAAAAAAGCAACAACAACGACAACTAAACAGCAACACCTGCAAAAATGGTTATTGTTGTTGGTTCGTGTTGCTGTTGTTGTTGCCATTCCACTTTTGTCAACGAGCTCAAATTCAATGAAATTTCACACTTTGTCGTTAAAAGCCGCGCTGCTCGCAAGCCAAAACGAGGGGGGAAAACTGTAAAACTGGTTGGTGGCAGGGGCAGGGGCAGTTAACTGGCAGGCATAAGGATGCAAATATGCAAATGGATTTTGCCAAGCGAACACAGAGTTGAAGCATGCAATGAGATAGTTGTTGTAGGAGTGGGGTGGTGGGGGGGGGGGGTGGAGTTGGGAGTGTTTGACAAGCAAGCGTGACTGTTGAGCTGGGAGTTGGCAGCTTGGATGATGTGCTGCAGCTGGAGGGCGGCATCTTCATTTAGTTCAGCGCCAACGCGACACGAGAAGTGAGAAGCGGAGAGAGTTGCACATGCAACACAGGCGGGGAACCTTGCCTTGCCTGCATGTGTGTGTGTGTGTATGTGGTGATACCCTATTGAAAATTTCTAGGGATTCATGTTAAATACTAAAAATATATTTTTAAAATTAACTTTACGCTTTGATGTTTGAGTGGTTTGATTCTAGGGTTGCCACATTTTGTGTGGCTGTGAAAATAAATATTACAGGGTATTCAATGTTCAAGCAGTTACATTGCTTGATCGTTTTTGGTTAGTGTTGCTTGTTGCTGTTGTTGCCGCTGTCAAGGAACACGTTGTATAAGCTGCAGATGCAAACGCTCGCTGTTCGAGGGGGGGGATTGAGTGTGCGGGGGAGTAAGAGGCAAGGAAATGACTATAGAAACTGCGGACGATGCCGTCGTTTGGCATTTTCATTAACACAGAGCGAAGACGACGACGACGACGACCGACAACTGCGACGATGACGAAAGACGGCAAATGCAAATGCAAATGCAGCAGTGAAGGCAGAGCCAGGGCCAAAAGAAGAAGAAGAAGACACGCGTGCCACACAAACAACAACTCGCAACAAGCATTGGCCACATTAGCGACTGCAGCGGCAGCAACATTACACAAGCAGCAGCAGCAGCAGCAACTAGCTACAGCAACTGGCAACATCTTCGGTGTCAGATGCACTTCCAATTTATCAGCTCCTGGCCTCAGACACATACATACATGCATACATACATGTACATGTTACGTTCATGCAACGTGGGGCAACATCAAAGCGATGTTGCTGTTGTTGCTGCTGTCGCCGTGTGTTCTCCATTTATTGCCACTTTGGAGGCGGCAACTGCACATTAGTTGCATATCTGTTGAAATTCATGGCAATTAGTTGGCTTGCTGTTGTTGTTGCTGCTTGTTGTTTCCTGTGGCAACAACAACAAAACGCAAGTCGCAATGCTTAATGCAAAACGTTTCTTATCAGTTGGTTTAATAATATGACTGCAAAATATAATTAACATAGATAGCAAACATTACTAACTAAGTGGAGCGAACGGCTAGCCAATTACTTTAGACCATAGATAAAACAAAATTGCACGCAAAGATTGTTGAACTCGTTTGAAGAACGAAAATGGCAGCAGGATATATAAAAGTAGTAAAAACTATTCGCTTAGTTAATTACTTAATAATAAACTGAAAGTCACAAATATCAAATCTAACTTAATCCTACTCATTGTAGAATCAATGTAAAAGTTCGTACTCATGCATAATTACTAATTGAATTGAATTGAATTTGAATTAAACTTATCAATAATAAAGCTAATACATTAAATGTGATTAGTGTTGTTTGCTTTGTTGTCGAGTGACAATTATAAATAATTAATATGTTTATAATTTGTCTATCCATCTTCAAACATTAAAGTTAATTGTTAAAAGCTTTTAAATCAATTTACAAAAATGTCATAAATAAATTAATGCTTCATAATCAAGCAGCACTATCTTTAATTTTCTCTCTCTCTCTCTCATTCTCTATTTGATTGTCATTATTTAGTTTTGCCTCTTTATTTATGCCTAGCAGCATCATCAATTTAAATAAACCCAAATTGGCAACTTTTCTCTTGTTTTAGTCGTTTATTTTCGGGCAGCTTATCGTTCAGCACTTTCTCGTTTGTCATATTCTGGATAATTTTTTATCAGCCTTTATTTCTTCTTCTTCTGGTTTTTTGTGCTTTTGGCATTGTCAAATTGTGTCACAACTATTTCATTATCCGCTTATTTCGCTGGAGACAAAGCGCACGACATCTCCGCCTCCCCCGCTACATACATACACTTCAAAAAAAAAGGGCTCAATGCAGGACATTTTTGTGCAAATCCTTGTGATTGCAATGAATAATATTTAATGCAAATAACCAGAGAATGCAGGCAGCAGCAGCAGCAGCAGCTGAAGGGCGAGATGGTAAGAGTACGACAACTTGACGAGAATGGAGAGGATATTGCCAGTGTGCAGCAGTATGGTGGCAGCAACATCATCGGGTCGTCGTACCCAGCATGCAACGCGAACACATTTCATTCGACGTTTTCTTTTCCATTTCAATTGCCGTCAAGATTGCAGTACCGCAGCGCTTCACTTCACTTCACTTCACTCCACTTCTTGCGACCCTTCCAGCATTCACAATGGTGCAATGAATCGTTACGATAGTTCGGTAATGAAATTTTGCTCATTGTTTCAGCTCGTCTAAAGGCAATTTTTAGCTTGAATGCCACAAGTTCTGGTTAACAATTTCTGCTCAATTTCGCAAATATTCAAACGCATTTAATGCTGCATACTTTTATGGAGAATATTTTTCAGATTCTGAGCACTTTTACTTTTGTGTATTGAAAATAAAATAAAATCTATTCAATGCATTTTCAATCTCTATTTTGTATGCTAGAATGTGTTGTGACATATAAAAAGAATATCTACATATACATATATATTTACTTATATATATGTTTGCTTGTTTCGGGCAGTTTCTGTGCGCATCTTTTATGCTCAACGGCTTGTCAACATTATCATCGTTGTCATCGTTGTCGTCGTTGTCGTCATTGTCATCTGAAATTCATTATGGACCCAGTGTTTTGGATGAGTGGGCGTGTCCCTTTTTGAGGACACTATCAAGTAGTAGTTGTCGACCAAACTGCACTTGATTATTATTCATGGCAAGTAATTTGTTATTTGCTTCTTCTGCTCTTCTGCTTGTTCTTGTTGTTGTTGTTGCTATTTTCGCATTGTTTTTGGCTTTATGCTATTAATTTGTTTTGTTGCAAAATGAAATTGCACTTTTGTATGTGTCGTAGGTTTACTTTAGCCCAAAACATTTGGGTCAGATCCTTTTTTAATAAGCACACACACAAACAAACATACATGCGTGCGTGTGTATTTAAGTGTGTGTGTGTGTGTGTGTGTAGACGAACACATACATGTACTAAGTATCTTGACCATTTTGGTTTATTTATTTTACTTTCCACAACATTGACGACGTAACCTAATTTGTTCTACTTTCTCTCTTTTCGCTCTTTTTGCTCTTCACTCCTCTGATTGTTACTAATTTATGCAAAAATCGACCCCAACAAGCCAAACCGACCATATTTTAGCCATTCAACACACACTCGCACACACACACACACAAACTATGCAAATTTTTGATATTAGAACACAGGTTTAGTATATGTCGAACATGACCAAACTCACAGCCAGGTTCCAGCCAGGCCTAAAACATAACTGAACATATTGTATGCTAATGCTTTAATGAATGTAAAAATGTTTGTATATATGTGTTTAGCATAGGGTCATGCAATTTACACAAAGTGTTTAATATCTGTTATAAAAATTTCAAAAGACTAAAATAAAAATTGCATTTAATACTATTAATTATGTTATCTGCTGGTTTTTAATATGTATTTAAAGTATGCTGAAAATATTTCACGCTTTAAGGAATTCAAACAACAACAAAAATACTTGTGAAGGTGTGAATAAAATAAAATTGCATTGAAATTAAATTTCAGTTCTTAAAATTTAATTCTTTTACGCAATAATGTTACTAAAAAAAATAAATAATATTGATATATTACTCTGAATAACTAACTTAATCATTGAACATCGGCTTCCCTAGGCAGTTCCAAACAAATCTTTAAAGAAGAAAACATAAATTGGAAGCATAACCTTTTGGCTAGTAATCTCACACACTCACACATACACATACACATCTGTGGTGAAGTTTACACTTTCCAATCATTAGGCAATGAAAATCGATTGGATTATTATATACTTCTATAGTATATGTATTATGCTATTTGTCCATTGTATGTATCAACTTTTATGCACACAAATTGAACGGGAAATGAATGTGCGCACATTCAATAAAATACAAAAACAAAAAAAAACAAAAAATATATTGTTGAATGAACACAAACAAACACACACAAGCTTTGGGGGCCATGCGGTAGACATGCAAAGCATGTGGGAAATATAATAAAGAACTATTTTTTAATATGAAAACCCCAGCGCTAGACACACACACACACATACATAGTAATGCTCATTTGCCAGGATACACGATATGAGCACGCGTCGCTTTGATCCCAAGGGAAACCAGGCATTCAATATGTATGTGTGTGTGTGTGTGCGATGACTCTTTGGTTGAGTTGTGTGCAGGTAAACTGCAACAAATTTCATACTATTGAGTGGTTTTTGAGTGCATTTGAAATAAATGTTATCAATGAAGTTGCATACTTTATGTCGCAACATTCCCCACTGAGTGGGAGTTTGGGGGTAAGGGATGTTTTCGGTATAACCATATAAAACGAAACGTTTTTAAGTTAAGTGCAGTCGAAGTATGTGAAAGCCAAAGCCAAGCAGCACAACGAGTGTTTCAATTTGTTTGATGGAAAATCAATTGTGGCCCCCGAAAAAAAACAAAAACACCAACAACATAAAATCACTTAAATATCCTGGACACTACAATCATCAACAAACATCATCATCATCGTGCACATCATCATCATCATCATTATATTTCGAGCCATTAAAGCCCAGATACGTTTGTCAATTTCCGATTAAAGTTCACTTTTAATTGAAAAAAACCCGAAAAATATTCCAAATGAACTTTTTTTTAGTTGCAGAGCATCGAATAAATCACAAAGAGCACTAAATGCTATTTGGGTGTGTCGGGGGAAGGAAGAAAATGCGGAAAAGCCGGCATACAAGCGTTCGAAATTTGCATGAAAATACATTTTCGCTAGAGTTTGATGTGTTGATTGAAATACGCTCGCATTTTTTGATAGTCCAGAAACATTCTCTTGCTCTTTAGTGATGCTCTGCGTGGCCCTTGTTCAAAAAAAAACCGAAACCGAAAACATTAAACATCAAAAATTGGCAAACGAGAGTTGTAAATTCCATTACGACTGCGACAAATGCACGCAACTAAAAAAAAGAAGCGACAAACAGACAGTGAGACAAAGAGACAAACTGGACACAAGAAGAGGGGAGAGGGTGATGGTTTTTTCTCTTCCTGCCAAACAGAACTCAAATCAATCGACATTTTTGCTAGGAGCTGTTTAATCTGGTCACTGGTTTTTGGCTTCTGTTCGTGGTTTTTGATTTTCATTGAATCAAACTATGCGATTGGATTAATTGATGACAATTTTTATAGTTATTCGAAGAGTTGATTGGTTTTAGTAATGTTTAAGAGTTGTGAGACGAAAGCTAAGGTGAAGAATTCGTTAAGAAAGTGAAATAGAGCTTAAAAGAGTCAAGAAGTCAAGTTCTATAAAGGCATACAATTATCGGCATATATTGGAACCGAGAAGTATAGTTAGAATAAGTTATATAAAGCGATTAAATACGTATGTACTGTTCCTTGTTCTTATTGACTAACTGCTACAAACGTTTAAGATTAGCCTTTTGATTGAGGGTGAATACTAATATTGCAGTTTATTGATTCAAATTTCTCTCCATCCTGCTCGTCATAACGTGATGAACATCAAGCTGTCTCCTTGTCATCCAAGTCCCCAAGCGCGTATCAGTCATAGTTATGACTGTTTTTTTTTTGCTTGCTGGCACAATTAATTTTACCTTCGCTCGTCATTTTATTGTTTATCTACTTAAATGGGAACACAACCAGACACGAAAGTCTCTTGTCGCCCACACTCTGAGGACCCTGATGGCCCTGGCCTGTTTGGTTGTGTGTATCGGATGGACCTGCTTGCTTGTCCTGATGTCGGATATCCTTGCCATGTTGTAGTCGCTGTTGCTGTAGCTGTAGCCGTTGCCACACCAGTTATGCCATTAAGTCATTAGCTTTGTTTAACAAATAAGAAACTGTCAATGAGTTGATTAACGATGTTTTTCGCATGAACTGCAATTAGCTGCTCCCCTCGTCGTAGTTGTTGCTGCCTGCCAGGCTGCCTTCTGCCTTTCGCGCTGATAAATGGGTGTGATTTTGTGCCCCAGCCATCATTTTGCTGCGTGGCCCTCCTGTTGACTTGCTGCCAACTTGGTGGCTTGGTGGCTTCGTTGGCTAGACTAGCTCAAACAGCAGCCCAGCCACTTGGCCAAGTTAGCGCGTTATTGATGCGCTCTAAACACCCCCCGCCTCCTCTCTCTCTCTCTCTCTCTTTAGCCAACCTCTTTCTGCTCAGTTGGCAATTATTGTGCTTTGTGATGAGCTTGTTGCTCGGTGTTGCCGCATTCAAAGTCAGCAGCTCTTTTGCTCTCTTGCTCATGGTGGCATGGCGTGGTGGCATCGTCAAAGCAATTACTACCCGTTGACAAGTGTAATGTCAGCTAACGCCATCCGTTTGCTCCTGCTCCTGCTCCTTATCCTGCTCCTGTCACTCACTCACTTACTCATTCACTCACTTGCTAACTTCCCATTTCTCATTGCCACTAAACGACACTGGGCTCATTTCGATATTTGCAATTTGTTTACCATACACACACACACACAGGAGCGCAATCGGGTCAGAAGTGGGCCCAAGAAAGGAGTTAAGGCGAGAAGTGATTGAAAATTGTAGCCCATGTCTTGTTCTGATGTATAAGCAATGATATTGTTAAGTTTCATTCAAATCTATCCAATAAGTTTAGCATTGTTCTGCCAGAATCCAGTCCTGTTCGAAAAGTTTACTCCCAATGTAATTATTATGCAGAATATGTATGTGCACTTGTTGTACAACATTTTATTAACAATGTTGACATAATGGCTAATACATGTTAAATACAAGGGTTTGAGTGTTCTGGACACAAACTGACACAAACACACACAGAAACTTCAATACGTACACACAATAACGAACATAAAATAAATTAGTTTTGGTGCGGGCGCTAATTGCCTTAGCCGAAAGTTAATTATGGCTAAAAATTTGAAAATTTTACCCAAAATTGGACTTGTCAAATACATTTTGACATTTCCCGCAAGGAAATTAGTTGAACAAACTTTTTCGTGTGTATGTATGTATGTGTGTGTGTGTGTGTGTTTCGTTGTTTGTTTGGCTGGCTTTAAGCTTTATGCGATGTTTACTTTTCATAATCATAATTACATAATGTGATTAGCACTGTTAAACAAACATAAACGGAAATTGTATCTGTGAATACGCATTGTTGATTTTCATTCATTTGCAACTTTTGCAACAAAATTGACAATTGACATGAAGTTCTCCCATTCATACTGATTAACAAATTAAAAACAAATGCAACCGCACATTTAATTAAGTGCTAATGTTAACAGTTGTTGTGCCAGATAATTGCATTAAAATTGTACATTAAATGTTCTGTTGCAACTAATGTTCAGGCTCAAATGCATTTTGTGAAATGTTGAAATGTTTTGTTGTTTTTGCCTTTTAATCACAAAATGTGTTTCTAAAATATATATAATTAATTGCTTTGCAAATTTACTCAATGCGGTTTTTAAATTAAATGGCAATTAAAAGGCTTCAAAAGACATGTACAAAATGTACCTGAATAAAACCTTGCTGAAAACACAATAATGCTATATGCACTATATATTATTGTGACTTTCGTTTCTAAGTTTCTCTTTACTCACATTGTGTTTTATTGTATTTTACAAGCAGCTTACGAAAATGTTGCCAAACTAATCAGATTTTCCTGCAGCTAAGCAATATGACAAATATTAAATGGTGCAACGTATCTCCCTCTCACTCTCCCTATCTCTCTCAGCTGTCGCAACACATTAGTCATTAGGCATGCATATATATGCTCGGGCAAGTCTTTGATTTAACACTTAAACGGAGCCAAACAAAGACGTCATTAATAAGGAATGTTAAGATGATGAAAACTAATCTGCTAAAAGCTTCTGCTTCTGCTTCTGCATCTGCAGCAGGCTCATTTGTCTGGCAGTGTTTTGAGCTGTGGGGTGTGACATTGTTAGGCACCGGCTCACATGCGCTTAATGAACTCCAAAGCTGCTGGCTGCTGGCTGCTTGGGCGGTGTTACACCAACAACAACAACAACAATGTTGAACAGGATAAAAGTGCGCCGGATTCAACAAAAGAACCAGTACAACATGAGAACGAGTACGAGTAAGAGTCGAGAACACTGGTGGCAGGCAACAAAATAAGCAACGAACTGGAGAACGACTAGCAAAAAGCAAAAAAAAAAACCTTTGCAAATCACAAAAAATTTTTGCTGCAACCAAAACTGAAGGCAGGGAGCAATTTTTTGGGGATTGCAATCGGTTTTAACTTTGTGTGTGTGTGTGTGTGGGTAGTGGAAAGGAAGTGAAAGCTGAAATCGAATCCGGGCACAGAATTAGATAGAGAGAGAAACTGCTGCTGGTTTCGCCAAAAAGTAAGTTGTTTTGGTAAAGCTACACTTCAAGAAAAATCACTTTTCTTATACAAATGTGAACAAGAACATATATCAAATTCGTTGCTAACCTATACAAATGGTTTCTATAACAAATAAATCAAGTACCTTGCTTTGACTCTTTTGATAATTATTTATTCTACTCACTTTTTTTTATCCTCTCTATCTCGCAGTCTATATCGCGTGCTCTCTCACTAATTTTAAAAGGAGCCAAGATATTGGTTCGTCAGCATTCAGCATTCAGCTCATGATGGCAATGCATGACGCTTGGCTGAGTGCAAATTCAATTAACTTGTTACAACACAATCTCAGGATCAGCTTTAGCATGTCTGCAGACGCCAAGCAGAATTGGAATTGGAATTTACTGTACTAAAACTACAAAACTACAAAACTACTCGAAATGGTAAGCCATTTTCTTGGCCATAAGGAGAGCAGAAGCAGCAGCCCGAAGGCGTTATTCACATCCGCCACAATCATGTTCATGTGTCCTTCGTTATTTTCTGTTCGCCAAACATTGTTTATTTTATTTAGAATTTTAATTCCAATGAAATTGGTTTATTGGTCAGCCTTGCAGTTCTTATTTGACTATTCGATTTAAGTTGTTGTTGTAAATGCCATTTTACTTATTCAATTAATAAAAGATTTCCAACGTCAACGGCTGTTCGACATGTTTCAACTCACAACTGACAGTGTCAGCAAACATTTTCAATTGGCAAACATAGAAGAAACTAGAGAAATTTGCTGCATGCAAATGTAAATCAATCAATGAATATCTTAGCAGGTGAAAATGGAATTATTAATTAACTGTCAATTTATTGGCATGGCATGGCATGAGCCAACAGTTCAATGCGAAAACCATAACTCAAAAAGAAAAAGAATAAAGTCGAAAGCATCAAGCATGAAACTTGTTCAAGTCGTTGATGATACTTTAAGTCGCATCCATAAAAATCCAGACATCCATGTTAAGCACGAGAATTGAGAAGAGGAATTTGACTTAACATAAATTGAAGCTGAACCCGTTTTTCATTGCCGGCAGCAAAATTATGCGAAATCTGTAAAATATATATATTATACGCTTCCTTCCTTCCATACACACACATAATAAGTAGTAGTAGCACTGCAGCCTATTCATAATTCATGGCCTGGCCCCAATTCGGGAAAGTAACGCTGCCATTATGAATTTTTTAGCACCTGCGGGCTCAAAAAACCCAAAAAAAAAAACTAAGAAGAAAAAAAACAAAAAATAAAAGAAATTTTTCGTTTGTGGCTGTGAAACGAGCGAGACGCAAAGCAAATGCAAAATAAGGAGACAAAAGGCCGAGGCCAATGTCAATAGGTTTCAAATTAAAGATTAAATGAAGTTACGCCCCCTTGGGAAACAAAAAAACGCCTTACTCTCGTCTCGTCTCGTCTCGTTTGTTCGTTCTTTTTTCTGACTTTTTCTGACTTGGGAGTTGCCCCGAAGGCGACCATTTAAATTAGTCTAAGAGAAGTGCAAATCAAGTGAGACTGCGGTCCAGACGCAAAAGCCATGAAATGAAATGAATGAATGAAGCTGAAGAATAAAAAAAAAAATGACGAACAGGACACTGAACTTGTGTGTGTTCGTTGTTGTTGTTAACCAAATATAGCATTGAGCTTTGACTTCACTTTTGGGTTAAATGCTCTGGGCTGTGGGTATAATAAATTGGCCATGAGGTTTGTTTGGAAATAAGAACATTTAACTTTTAAAGTTGGTATATATTTTATTTATTTTGACGCAATGAAATGTTTGAAACGCTGCCAGTCAGTCAGTCCGCCCTCATTTGTGTCTGGTCTGTGATCCTTGGTACGTGCAACCAATTCAGTTGGCACAAATCGTTGTCTGTGATACGCGTGTCACGTTTGCCTGCAGTCTCCCGGACAGCTGCATTTGCAATTAGATCGACCACGGGAATTGGCAACAACTCTTGACTGCAGCAGCAGCAGCAGTCTAGAAGAAGGATTTGCTGTGATTTTACTCGGCGCTAAACAGTTTAACGACTCTCTCACAGCGTGAAACCTTATTCGAATGAGAATGAGAATGGAAATCAAATAGAACTGACTGAGTTAGCCTTTTAGAGAAATGCCAGCTGGTCAGAACGACCGATTTGTAGCCAAATGCGCGCTGGCAGGAAATTCTGCGACATGACGGCTGGCAATGTCACCTTTTGTCGCCAGGCATCGTCGTCCAAATCAATGTCACGTAGCAAAATGGTACAACAACAAGAAGCATATAAACGCTTCGCACGACTTGACGAATAGTTTTGCTGACTGCTGCACAACTTTGCTGCTCCTGCTTGTTGTAGTAGTAGTAGTTTCTGCAGGACACTTCCCCCCTAACCTTATGTGAGCTTAGGTTCAGCTACGTGCCAGCTCTGGTTACAAGTTCAAAGCAATCGTTGCTTAGAGACAAGGTCATGGGGGTCAGTTCAGTAAGTCAGATTGTGCGGGTTCTCAGACAAATGCACGAATTGCCAATTGAAATGGCAGCCATCGCAATCCTAGCCAGCATTTCTGATGTACACTGATTTGCCAATAACCTATCACCAAAAACCTCAAAGTGTCTGGCTGTTAATGGCTCCATCATAAGAGCATAATGAACCTAGTTACTCTTTTCAACCTTTATTCCATCCGTGATACTTCATTTGAGCTATAACCTTAAGCAATATATGATGTTTTTATATCTACTGAAATCTCTCGGCTCATTTAGCTCATTAAAAATACCTTGACTGACATTTCTACAGCTTGCAATGCCTGGAAAGTTTTTTTTTCTGTGCTCTTTAACCCTTCTTACTTTCCTTCTTACACAACTTCCCTTGAACACACACGAAAAGACAAAAAAGCGAAAGATTTTTGCGAATTTTCATTCGCAATTTGAACTTTTAAAACTTGGCTTTAAGTCAATTGAGCAATGATTTTGTGTTTTGATTTCTTGCTTTACATTCATTTTTTATGTGTGCGTGTGTGAGTGTGTGTGTGGCCAAAGTTCACCATTTGTCTTTTCGTTTGCTGCTAATGTCAATCTCAGTATTAAGACCACGTGTCCCAGTGTGTAGACATCTGACTACGATGATGCCTGAATGTCTAGTGATTCGCATTTGGCCAAAGCATTCTCTCTCCCTCTCTTCTTTTGCTTATCTTCTTTATGGTATTTTGTTCGTTGTTGCACTTGCTGTTGGTATGTACTGCACCCCCCCGCCCCCACGGCATCCTTCTCGTATGTATAAGTGTCTGTTCATTGGTTTGTTTCACTTCAATCAGTTGTCGGTCGACTGCTTTCGTTAAGTGCCATCTTTGCATGTTGCGTCTGTCAACCAGCACCCCATCTTTGGTCTCCTGCCTGTCCAAACCTGTCAAATGGACCTGACCCGACACAGAGAGAGAGAGAATGCATTCACTCTCTCTCTCTCTCGCAGTTCGAAAATCGTTTGGGTCTGTCAGTTGCCATGATTTAGACTTTTGATTACTTGATTACGTTTGCCATGCGTTTCCTCTCTTAGCCTCCCCCCTCCCCACCCCCCCACCTTGGCCATCAATGTGCTGGTTTTCATCTTCCGTTTTACGTTCGGGCAGCGCTTGTCACTCGGCGGCTTCGTCAATGATTTAAATGGAGGTCAAGCCAAGACTTCTCTTCTCTCTGATTGACGCAGTGCCATTAAAGTTAAAGTATCGCCCCGCTCTCTACTCTCCACTTTGGAGCACATCTGTGCGTCAAGCTGTTTTGGCCAAAATGTAATTTGCACATTGATTACATGAACTAAAATGAGTTGCGCCTGCAATTTAATGCGTAAATGAACTGAAACCGATCCAAGCAATTTGTTGATAGTTTTGCCTGCCAGTTTCAGCTGCGTTGCACTCGACTTGATTCGATATAAATTAAAGGCAGAGAATGGGAAATTTAATAGAATCCAGTTTAAGTTTGTTAAACAAACATTTGAATTTTCTGTTCGTATTTACTTTAATACGCCGCCTAACTGCCGCCCCTCTTAAACTGTCGCATTTAGCCTGGGGCTTATTTCGCCTCACCTGATAATATATGGATATGAAATCCGTCAAATCGTACCCAGACCAGACCAATTTTCAACACTTGCCCATTAAATAAAGTCAACGTTTTGCGCTTCGTTGTTGACTTTAGCTTTGGGGCACAGCCTTTCACTCTACCTCTACCTCCCCTCCTCCTGCCTCGCTTTACGAAAACAGAGCCCATTAATTGTCCGCCTCATGTTGTTTATTCTTGGTATTTTAAACAAAATAATTCATAAATTAATTTCAACATGTTGACGCCAACAAAAAAAAAGGCGCAAAAAAATGCAAAATTGGTCGAGTCAACGTTTAAACGTTTATGAAAAATCACCTCATAAATTTACAACAACGTGAACACAACAATTATTTTCCATGTGAACGGGAACGGGGGGGAACGGGGTTAAAAGTAATTGCAAAATGTTCACAGGAATAAACGGGTGCGGGCAACAACAACAACAAAATATCCAGTCCACGTCAATGATGCTTACGTGACTGGCTCCTCCACACACATATACACTCATACACATACACACTCACACTCAAAGTAAGTAAAATAAAGTCCAAATTTATTTACTCAACAATTTGGCAGCCTTTTTGTTAACAACTTATCAAAATTATGACAAAATTGCTTGCCAATGCCAACAAATTGTTGATGGGTTAAGGTTAAGCATATGGCTGACTGTCTAACCAGCGAGGTTTAGCAGAAGAGTTGTAAAGGATGTCGACTTAAAGGGACGAAAGAATATATATTGGGGGATGGAAAAAACTGCAACCTGAGAAGATTTATTGTGTTCCAAATATTCAAAATATAATCATACCAAAGCTTTCTCAATTATTAATTTGATTTGCTTTGCTTGCTTTGGCTAACAGAAATCAACAGAAAATAACTTTATTAACAATAAAAATATTCTAAAATTCTTTTTAAAGTATACAAGCGATATAACACAATACTTTTACTGTACGACTTGAAAGTTGTAATCTTGGAAACCTAACAACGTGAAAACCCCTTCAATTGATTCCTCATTAAACCAATGTTGTTGCAGAAACTTTAGAGTCACACCTCGCTAACGATGAGGCGTCTTTTACCGCTGCCGCCGCATTTGATTGGCATTCAAGCACTTCATTATTGCAATTGCACCAACTCGGAACTCGCTGCCAGTTCTCATTCTCCCCCTCTCCCCTTCTCGCTCGCTCGCTCCCTCTACCTGGCACTTTAGCCATGCCAGTTGAGACTGAAAGCCGCGAATTGAAATTTCACGCAAGTTAAACGCAGTGGGAGCAGCCAAAGGGCCAACACGGGGTCACGAGGGGGGGGGGGGGACTTTCGGTTTTGGAGTGCAATTTAAATGTCGGCCATCGCTTGGGTCCGTTCGGTTCGGTCCGTTCGGTCTTGGCTTGGTCGTCGCGGGCGCGGACATGCTCCCGTTTGCATTGTTGACCGCTGAGTGATGCACCCCAAGCGAACCCCCCCTCCCTGCCTGCCTCTCCGGCTTCACCCCACTTGGTATATATTGCCTGCAAGTCCTGTTGGAAGCTCGCGTTTTTCGCGCCGCGCAAGTCGATAATTTATTAAAGGCGATTATTATGGCCTGGTTGCGACGAGCTTCCCGCCTGGTGTCTGGTTGCGTGATGTGGTAGTAATTTACTGGCCCTTTGTGGCAAAAACAAGTTTTGCACACAAGCCAGGCACACTAGGAGAAAACGATGCCTGTCGTCGTTGTCGTACCCCCCCCCCCCCCATTTAGGGTGCCATGCGTGTTGTTGTAACTTGCGGTATTTACATATGAAATGTGTTAAATTGAGCAAAAGATTTTTTTTTATTTTTTTTTAGTTTGTTTTAGCGTACAAATTGCTTACGTTACCTGCAACATCACCTCACCGCGGTGCCCCCTTCGCTTTGGCTGCCTTGTTCTCTGTTACACATTATGGGTCGAATTATAGTTTCAACATTCCAGCAAACTCAGCTCTCAGCTCACTTGCCCCATAATAATCGGGGCGCCAATTTGATTAAAAAATCGCACAATCATCGCCGACGGACAAAGAGGCGTAGGCAAGAAAACGTAACGAAAACGAGAGGAGGCGTGCCGAGACCCTTGACGTCTCTCTCTTACTCACTCTCTCTCTCGCTCTCTCATTCACTCACTTGACTAAATCAACTAACTAATGAAAAAAAAATTTGCATATCCAAATGCTGCTCGCTGCTCAAGTGTTTGCCAAAGAGGGGGCCAAAGTTGAGCTCGATTTTTGTACTGTGGGCGTGGCAGCGCCCATTCAAAGTGCATTCAACTGAGCACATTTGTTGCTTTGTTCGTTTGTTGCGAAAATGCGGCATGTGGAAAATTTAATCGCCATTTATTTCACTTGTTAAAATGCTTTTGTTCCAAGATCTGGAGCACACAGAAACAGAAACGGCACCGAAACTGCAATTTAAAGTGCAATAATAGAGAATATAGTTATAGTGTACATATGTGTGTGTATGTATGTGTACATGTGTACTATATATGGATACGTATTTAATTGGAGTACTGCGTTGTAAAATGGATGTAAAGCATGCTTCTTCTTTTGCTTTTTATATTGATTGCTGGCATTCAAAGAACATTGCCGACTAAAGATGCGAGAGAGGGAGAGAGTGAAAGGGAGAGAGAGACAAGAAGCGAATAGATCTCTTTAAAGCACATTAAATTTATTTAAATAAAACATTTTGATTAAATTCTAAGTACAAATTCTCATTTTGATAGTTGAGCTCAAGCAATCCATAATTATAAAGTCAGCCTTAAGCTAGATCCTTGTACAATCCTTAAGGGACTTTTGGTTTGTGGTTGGGGCAGCCTTCAACTAGCTTGTCAATTCATTTTGTTGATTTGGCCAATCCAGCAATTTTGTTACATGCCTTCACTTCTTCTTTTTTTCGGAGCACTTTGGTTTTACGGCCCACAAAATTTTGCACACAGCCAGCAGCTAGGAGCGTTGGCAACTTGGCTCAGCGTTTCCCAACGGAACTGGCCAATTTGACAGGCGTCTGTGTGACGCGCACAAATTGAAGACATGTGCGGAATTTTATGGCTTTTAAATAAGAAGTTGTAAAAGACAGGCGTAGGAAAGGACAGGCACAAAGGAAAGGAGTCAACAAACCGGAAATTGTCAAAGGAATCAAACTACTTAAAATCGTAAAGGCGAAAGGCGAAATGCGAAACGACAACGAATGAAAATGTAAACGAAAACATTTCGTTCTTCAAAATAGAGAGATACAATTTTTTACGCATTTTCCTTCGCATTCTGTTGTTGTTGTTGGTTTTAAACGCGCGACCTCGCAGTTTTTTTTTACGCATGTTTTATGAAAGGATCTCGTCGCGAGTTTCGGGTCATAATGATTGAATTTCTGTCGGTCTGTCTGTCTGCGTGTCGGTTTGGTGTTCATGGCTTGATGCTTCAAATTACAAGTGTCCAGGGAGTTTTTGTGTGTTGCTGTTTTCCGCGTGTCCTTCGTTAACTTGGCCACAGGGTCAAAGGCGCTGAAGACCATGGAATGAAAACAAACGAAACGAAACGCAAAATGTTTTTTATCTCTTTGAGTTAAGAGCAGAGGAAACGCTGAATGAACTTCACAGTACATTCACAGAATGGCATAAGGGAGTGTAAAAAAAACAGAATGGAGCATGTGGGGGGGTGTGCGGGTGTGGGGGGTAACTGACCAGCAAATACTGTTTACATGCGACGAAACATTGCGAATAAACGAAAGCAAATAAAAGGGCGGCGACAAAACAAAACGAAAAACCGATAGCCAAGTTAAATGCTTGCAGTGATAATGACCAAAGTCAAAGTGAGGACGGAAAGGTAGGGTGAAGAAGGGGGGAGTGGGAGACTATTAGATAGGGAAGCAACTGAAAACAACTGAAAAGCCAGTGGCAGCAGTAAAAGCATTTAGATTTCACTTAAAATAAACTAAAAATGCAAAACGAAACTCGCTCGAATGCCCCTAATGGCAACCACTCCTCGAAAAATACTCAAGGTGCAAAGAACACCATCAACAACAACACCATCAACAACAACAACATCTACAACAACAGCAACATCAACAAGAGAAGTAAGATAGCAAATGCTTCTTCTTCTTTTTAGTGTTGGTCAGTTTACTGGTTTTTGGGCAAGAGGGTTTTAGCTGGAAGTGGTTGCGGTCCTTCGTGATGGGGATGGGGATGGGGTGGGTGCAAAAAGCTTTGCCCCACAATTAGAGCAGCTGAAAAGTGAACTATGTAGGGAAGGTAAAAGCCTGCTGCAATCTTCTTTAATTGTTGATGTGCGGCACTGCGGGTGTGTACTGTACTGTGTGCACTCTAGTGCAGTGGTCGTCGGTTTCTTTTGTTGGTCTACTTTGTTGGTCGAAAAACTTGCACCTCAATTAAGCCAAAGAGTCTCTGCTCTCTGGTTGCCAGACAAAAATGCAAAAGCATAAGAAAATGAAAAACTTAAATTTCCAGTTGCAATCAGTTGACAGCTGTTGTTTTATGTTTAGTAAAATCAGACACAAGAGTTTGTTTATTTAGGTTTCGATTTCAATTGAAAAAAACTTCGACTTTATTAGTTTGTATGCACAATGTTTTTTTGATATAAAACAAGCTTTGAATGCAGCTAAATAATAGAATGTTTATTTTCGAATACGAGGCGTATGAGTATTATTTTCGTTTTGTAATCGTACCCTACATAATTTCTTTATAAACAAAACGGATATTAACTTAGTTTATCCAGCTTTATTTATCTAGACTAAGCAGTTTTGAAACTTTTCGATTATTTCGTTATTGTCAGAATGCATTTAACGCTTTGGCTTTAAGTTAAAGCACACCCTTTTCAAGCCTTTATATAACTGTCAATATAAGCGATAATCGTCAGCTTTAAATCCAACATAAATCTGCGACTCTTTCGTCCATAAACTAACGCGATTTATTTATTTAGTTTGCTGTTTGCTGCAGTATCAGTTTATATTCTATTCTATGTTCCATTGTGTTCTATTTTTTCCGCGTTGTAAGTGGGAGAAGAGAAGCGGCGGGGGGTTTGTATTAAAGTGCAGGGGGCATAGTGTGACAAAATCACTTGAGCCGGCTTAACGAGGCTTGTAATTGAATTATGCGATTTTATTGTGATTATTTCAGAGCTCAGGGCTTCACAAACCCAACACAAGACACATAGAAGAGCAAGCAAGAGGGAAGTGAAAGAGGGAGAGAGAGAGCGGAAGAGTGTTTGGTAGAGTTCGTGAAGTTGTCGCACTGAGTAATGAGATACGTAAAAGTTATTTAAACTTTTAAATCCGCATCGGTGCCTTTTACTTTCGTTTGCGTCGTAGTCGCTCATTTTGTCGCTGTTGCCTGTTTGGCTGTTGCCGGCTTGCAGCATGAGAATGTTGCCTGCCCCGTTTTGAGTATGCTACAGTATGCTGAGCTGCCGCCACATCCTAAACGTCGTCCCGGAATGTTGGCTAGTTAAACGTTTGAAAAGTTTGCCAACTGAATCGCTGAAATGATTTGGAAAATTACAACAACCAACTAGCAGCGACGACGGCGACGATGGCGACGGCGAAGGAAATACAAATGAGTCGGCGTTGGCGTTGATGTTGACGTTATACAAACCCATCCCCATCCCCATCCCTATCGCTCCATCGCCCCATCAACATTCCCCTAGCGGCTGGCATTCGCTCGTGCATATTCCACATACCAAGGCAAAGAAAGGGTTGATTGGCATTTCTAGCAGCGTAAGCAGATAACTTTCTTTCTTTTTTCCCCCCTTTTTATATATTTTTTGCTTTGACTGTGTTTTTTTAGAGGCCCAACACCTACAAGCAACTATGGAATGTCAGAGCAGGGTGGAGCAGGTTGGGGCAGGGTGGAGCTGGCTGCTAGCTGGCAAGTGTTTCAGTTTTGTTCGACTTGATTGCAAGTACAGCGTACTCGTTGTCTCCTTGTCTCGTTGTCTCCTTGCCTCTGTTTATTTGAGCAGTGCTCTTATTTTGCAAGCATTTCTCGCTGGCCTTGCTTGCCTCGCCTGGTTGGTTGGTTGGTTGGTTGGTGTCTGTGCCAGCAAAATTCATTTGTAGCACGAAATCCCCTTTTGATGAACTCAACGTTTTTTCGTGTTTGTCTGCAATTTTTTCGAGATAGCTGCTTCCTTACTCTTTGCCTCCCAAAACATTGTTGCTGCCTATAACTCTTGCTTCAGCCCAACTTTACCATCTTACCTGGGCTTTAATGCGATTGCCAGAGAAATATTGTACAATACTGTGTACGTACGGTGTTTGACACTTTCAGCAAAGCCGCCTTTGATTAGTTGGCCTGTACAACGACGACAACAACAAATAATCCAAGTTGAGTCAGAAATGATTTGTCTTGTTGAAAACTGAAGACAGAGGACGTAGAAGGGTTTTCAACATGTGTGTGTGTGTGTAAGGGTGAAGTATGATTTTATTATGTTTATAATGTTTTACAAGAACTTTATCAGTTGTTAAAGGTTTGTTGCTGGGCAGGTTTGGCATAAGGCCTTATCGAACCTTAAGAACCTTTTTCCTTCTCACAAAATTAGAAACTATTTATGGTTGCGTTTCTGAGCCAAACCTGCTTCTTTCATTGCTGGCAAAGCAATAAATTATTGTATTGTAATGTAGATTTGTGCGAGAGGCTGCCAGAAGCGCCCAGCAGCACCTGTCAGTTACCAACTCCCGCTGCTCCCTTCCCCCACAATTAGCGTTCTACTTTGTGTCCATAATTGCAGCTAGGGCTCTTGAAGAAAAAAAACTTTAATTGCTATTCGGGCAGGGAGGAAGGGAGCGGTAGCGGGACAGTTTGTGTCTGGCCCGCAAAACCGATTTGTTTGATTTATGTGGCATCCGATTCACCCACACTTGCCACACTTGCCACAAGATAAATGTCTGAATGTACTTATAATGCTCACTTATAGTGGCAAAAATTGAATCAATAAAGGCTGCACGAAACAAAAAAGTTGGCGAAAATAAATTATTATATTTCGACCTTTCCCCCTTTTTTTTCAGTTGCAATTAATGTCAGACGCACAAACGATTGAACGCGGCAAAAGGACAAGAACAGCGAGAGAGAGAGAGAGAGAGAGAGGAGACGCGAATAAAAAACAATAAAAGCGAATTACATTAAAATTACACAATCAGCAAAAAACAGCAGAGACAGAAACAGAAGCAGAAACAGAAGCAGCAGCAGAAATGGAAACCTTGTTGCATGGAGAAGAAAACAAAAAAGTGAAATGATTGCATAGTAGTAGGGTAGGGTAGGGTGGGGCAAGTGTTTTTGGGGCAACAGGTTCTTGAACGAATTGAAAATGTTGTTAAACGAGTTTTAATTAGACAGCAAAAGCTGCAAGTCGAAGTTAGACGAAATGGCAAACAATGGGACACAGTTTTACCATTTCTACTCTTCGTATTCTACAAACGGATACACAGAGAGAGAGAAGGAAAAGCGATTCAAGGTAATTTCAAATCATGAGCAAAGCACCAAATGGCATACTAATTAGTTGTGGCCAGGCTGGATGCAAAGGACTGCGCGAAAAAGTGTGAATGATGTATTAGGGACTGGATGGAACTCACTTATATTCTTTCCTCCTTTCCTCCTTGCAAATCCATCAAAATCAAATCGCAAAAATGCAGCAAAAGAAGTTCGCTTAATTACTTTCCTTTTGCGAATTAGCAGCGCGGAAATAACCAGCAAAATGAAGACACACACAAAGTGGACACAAAACAATTCGACGGATAATGTACAAAAGCATTCTGCAATGTCGCTTAAAGAATTTTTAAAAAATTCAGTTAAGGCTGCTAATATATATATATCTATATAGTTGTCAGTTGTCATGCTAATTTCGGCAAGAAAGTAAGCTTTAAGGATCTGAGTTTATTGTTATAAGTTATATCAATCAAAAGCATAAGTAATAACCTGTCTTTGTCTGGACTCACTTCGTTTAAGGCACTTAACAATCAATTAAAATACAATTAATACAATTTAGCTGGAATAAATCATGCGACGCACGAATGTAGGAAACTTTAATGAAGCCATCAGAGCATGCGACACCTTTTAGCTGACCATATGCAACGCTCTGTTGCAGTCGTCGCGTCGTGTCGCCTTGTGCAGTCGATTTTTTTCTTTCTGGCTGTTCAGATTGATTGAGCGCAACCTCGGACGCATTTCTCATTGTCGTTTGCGAGAATTTCGCTGAAAAGTCTCTTGGCGATTTTCGCGCAACGTGTGTTAAATTGTTGGCATTGCTCCAGCATCCCACCGAACTCTCAGTTCCTCCTCCTCCCTCCTCCCTTTTAACTTTTTCATGGCCAATGTCGATGCATGCTTGCCCCCTCTCTTTTGGTTAGGCCATTCATTTGCTCGAAACCTACAACCTACTGGCAACCACATGGTCTCACATCTTTTTTGCTGTTGTCGGTGACTTTTGTGTCTTGTGGCAACTGCTGCGTGTGTGTGTGTGTGTCTCTTCGCTTTTGCTTTGGTCGTCAGCTCGCTGACAGTGGAATTGATTTAATGCTTTCATGTGAGCCCCTTTGTCCATTTAGTTCCACAGGTGGAGTCGCTTTTAATTGGCCTTACTTTGGCGGTGTTTATTCATGCGTTGCCAGCTTGTCCACTTTTTGCTCAAATGAAACATTTTAATTATTGCCAAGCGATATCAACAACAACAAAAAAATGATAAGCGCATAATTGCCATCAATTATGTTGCCACTGAGGGTAAGTTGTGTGTGCCACACAACAACAACAACTGGACACCTTGAGCGCGTAATCGAAGCGAGCCTCAACTGTCAACTGAATATCTCAACTTAATTGAGCAACTAGATCAGCTTGTTAGCCAAGTTCCAGCATTAAAGCTAAGAGAAATTGTTGTTGACTGTGGCTTTAAAGTGCGCCTAATGCCAATTAAGCCAAATACTTGACTTTACTTAACAAACTTAATCAAAACTTTAAGCAGGCTTTTCACTCTCAGTTCATGAGATTATTTCAGGGAGCAGAAATTCTTTTCAGTTCGTAAATATCGACATTCAGGTCGAAAAAAAGACAAAAAATATAAAAAAAATTTTAATTTTTTGTAATAAACACAAAAATTTGTACAAAATTCGATTTGTATTTTTGGAAACTCCAAAATGAACATGAACTTCGGCAATAATATACCCTATGAGGCGAACTACTCCGATGATGTAATATAACTTGCAAGGTAATTACATATTCGTACACTCTTATTGATCTTCGATCCTTCGCAATTGCTTGCAGATGTTGGCAGGCTTGCAGCAGATGGGTATGCAGGGAGCAATGGGCATGCCAATGGGTATGCCAGTTGCCGGCATGAACCAAATGCAAATGCCCATGGGCGTCAATATGCCGTCAATGATGCCAATGCCCACGGTATCTCAAATGGGTGCAAATCCGATGCAGCGCAACATGATGCAGCAGTCACAGCCGTTGGGTATGATGCCAGGAGGGATGGCATCGATGCCAGGTGGCATGCCGGCTGGCATGCAACAGGCGCAAGCCAATCGCCTGTCCATGGCAATTGCGCAGTTACCGCCTGGCTCTGTGACGCCCTTGAGCAGTGTATCGGTCATGCCACTGATGGGCGGCGGCGGGGGCGGTGGCATCGATGGCGGTGGCATGAATGTTGTTGTGCCCAATCTACAGCCAATGTCTCAAATGGGTACAAATATGCAGCACGGTCGTGGCGATGCTGGTGATGGGCCATCCAATTGGTTGAACGCCGCGGCCAATTGTGCCAATTGTGCGCCCCAAATGATGCCCAGCAACAATATGTGGAGCAACTATTCACAGAACGCCTATGCACATCAACAACAACAACCACAGCAGCAGCAGCAACACCAGCAGCAGCAGCAGCAGGATCATCATCAGCAGCAGCAGCAGCAATTGCAACAGCAGCAACAGCTGTTTCAGCAACTGCAGCAACAGGAAATGCAACAACAGCAGCAACAAATGCAGCAACAACAACAGCAACAACGCATGAAGTCTCACTATGATTACAACAACAGCAGGGAGACACGCAATGGTTTAAAGTATATCACATGTTAAATACAATTCCAATTACATATTAATT
Organism: Scaptomyza tumidula; assembly: GCA_035044465.1. Lineage (NCBI taxonomy): Eukaryota > Metazoa > Arthropoda > Insecta > Diptera > Drosophilidae > Scaptomyza > Scaptomyza tumidula. The sequence goes on from JAWNNW010000444.1 coordinate 18,219,928, forward strand.
GTTTATGCTCTTTCAGCTCACCATCACTTCTCACGATGAGACTGAGAGCCAGCAATGGAGCCATTCCGGGTAAGCAATAATTTTTAATAATAAACTTGATTTATTTGAAATGTTTTTCCTTTTTCTTTCTGCAGGCAAAAAACAGTGGCGCTAATCGATCATACATAAATGTTGATAATTGTTCATATTAATTTCGATTTATTGGAAACGTCTTTTATTAACCTAAAATCTATGTGAAATTGTGCGCATAAATATAATCTTGGAATAGTGGAAATATTTTTACATTTGCATTCATCTTTGTATCCTCCGTATATTCCGACTGAGAAAGCTTTAGTATAATTCTTATAGTCAACCAAAGACCGCAAACACCGCAACACAACTTCAACGCGAAAAGTTGTTGGGTAAAGTAAAAGTTTTGCAGCATTTTCGCTGGCGGGCAACAAATGCATTTGTGGCTGCGGGTTTTCACTTTGGCTGCGATGGATTTTGTTAGCCTTAAACGCATTGATTTATGGCATTCAGACATCAAAATTGGCAACATGTTGCAACGAAACGCTTGAGCCGAACTCTCGGCTATCCCCCCGATATCAAGACATTTGGTTAAAAAATGAGGCTAAATCTCCGAACCGAACCAAACCGAACGAATGGCGATGAAATATTTATGCTGACCGCATGATGAACGCATAAAAAATTCTGCTGCCAACTTATGGCCAAAATGCAATCCAACTCGTTCCATTGAATATAAACAATGACTTTATCGAGCCAACGGCATCAGTTGGCATTACCAGGCGACTCTTGGCTATATAATACCACTACCAATACTACCAATGGAAAAGGAAGCGAAAGAAATAAACCAAGTCATTGCTCTGGTCGTTAGATTCTGTTTGGTTTAGCAGCGAACGAAGGTGTGAATATTTTATGTGACACTCTTTTGTGATATCATAAATCTTTTAGTTGTTTATTCAACCAAAGTTTACTTTTGCCACATTCAACATTAAGGCGTAAACTGCGTTCTCTCACTCTGGAACGAAGAACGTGGCGCCAATTGCAGTCTGACAGTTTTGTTTTTACACTCAAGCACTTTTAAATATGTAATTTCATGTTTCACATTAACATTGGTGTTAGCCAGAAAATAGTTTTTTTTACACGTCTTCGAAGTTTTTTTTTTCATGTTTAAAGTTTAGTTTAAAACATTCCATAACTTACTTTAAGGAACAAAAATCATGTTTCCGTTTGATAACAAAACTTTTTCATGGTAATTTTGCTTGATTGAGGAACTTCTTACTTATTCGATTCCAAAATGTTCATAAATTTTGCTTTAAACTTGTATTCCTTATTCCGTAGCAAAATATTTATTGCCTTTGTTAAATAACAAATGCGACGTTGGGTGTGTAACAAATCTACAAAAAAAAAAATTTCAACTATTCTCCAAAACTAAAATAATCTCATTTAAATTGTCATCTCGACTGCAGCAGCAGCCCCACAAATACATTCAAGTAATCACACACACACACACACACATACAGAGAGACAGCCATAGAAATACTTTTGCCCCATTTTGAGGCTAGGTCCCGATGCGCACATAAAATGCACATGCCCAAAATTGTTTTGGTTGGGAATTTTGCAGAAGCAGCTCCCGCAAGTATTTTACATTCTATTCTTTGGCAGTTTTGGGGCACGCCCAGCTGAGGCATCATTAAAATTAAAAACAAAAACACAAAAAAAAAAACAAACACACCCACAGAAGGCAGACAGCTGAACTGACGTTGAATACTCCACGAATGGACATTTGAAAAGTATTTTTTGGGCAAGGAAAACTCAAACGCTCACCAACACACAATGTGAGAGAATGTTGGTTGTACGAGTCCTTAGGGGCTGCCATTTTGTAGGTAGAAGGTGGGAGAGATTGTTGTTGCTTGTCCGAAAAGTTGAGAGAAGTTTGTTATGCGTTATGCGTTCCTTACTGCTGCTGCAGAAAATTTTATTCATGACGGAAGCAATACTCTCAAAATATTCTCTATTAATATCTAGGCAATTGTTAGGATGAAGAGAAGGAGTTGGTTAGGAGGTGGGGGTTGGGGGGTGGGGTTTGCTGCGTCTGCATACGTCCAACTGACAGAGAAACTGTCTGTTTGTCTAACTGACAGACACACACACACACACACACACACACACACACCAAACCACACACATAGATATACTAAATGCGGTTGGCTTGGTTACGTAGAAGGCGACTAACGGGACCAACAACAACAACAACAACAAACGATCTCTGCCTGGGCGCACATTGCCAACATAACCTCAAATTGCATTCCTAATTCCTTTTATACCCAGCATGCAGTCCACACAAACACACACACACACACACACACACATACATAGAGAACGCTTTCTGCAAAATGTGCAATTTCCGCTTGAAGGCAGAAAAGAATCATTGGAATATTTTGTTGCATACAATTTATTAGAATCATTTTATTATTTTGCGGACAACTTCATGTTGGCATCAACATACGTCAAATTTTTCTACAATCCCCTCTCTCTCTCTCTCTTTCTCTCTCTGTCTCAGTTGCAGAATGTAATAATGCAATTTGTGTGAAATTCTAAACAGAATATCAAACAATCAAAGTGGTTATCTATATTAATTTAATGAAAATATCGAACTTTCACTTAACAACACATTTAAGTGGGTTTACTTAGTCTATTTCAAACTGGCAAAAAGCTGCTTACAAAAATCTTTAGACATATTTTATAGATTTTATATTTTGTTGGCATTTATTCAATAAATACTTTGATTTTCCACACAAATTTCATGAGACCTTATTTTGTTTAACCAAATTAATGGATAAGTTTTATTGCTCAAAAAAATTATTTAAGCTTAAGGTGTTATATAAATAATACCCATGTTTAAATTTAAGAAAAGATTTTCTGTTTTGTCTAGAGGAAAACTTTGCAATATTATTTTTATTTTAACTTGTTAAGCCATCAAAAACTTTTCAATAATAAAGATTTATATATTTTCGTTTCTTTGCTTTTTCTCTCTGTAAATACTTGCAGCTTAAGACATTAAATAAAGACGATTATTGACTAAAATCTTAATAATAAAAGCATTCTTAAACAAAATTCTAAAAATTGTCACTTTGATGTCAAATGAGCCACAATCAAGTTGTCAGCTTCCATATACATACATATACATACATATACATACATTTTCGAATGACTTCTCAGTTTGTGGCAGGCCGCAAGTTAGTGGCTGGCTGGCTGGCAGGGATTGGTCCAAACTGCATTGAAATAAGTGCCTAAGCAGCAAAAATGATTTCATTTCTCGGTTCTGTTCTGAGAATGTCAACATGAATTTGAGTTGTTGTTTGTTTGTCTATTTGTCTATCTGCCTGTCTGTCTGCAGTACAAAACATTTACAGTTCTGACATTGCTCTTTACTACTACACTCACAAAGTGTAGCATGTATCTGGCACAGCCTGGACTGGACACAAGGCTAAAACGATACTCAACCCTAAAAACTGTTTCTGTTTCTGTTGCAGTGTAAACTTTGTCTTTTTGTCTGTTTTTTTAGCAATTGCGATTGTTGTTGTCTTTCGTTCGTTTCTCCCCTTTTTGTGTGACTTTTTTAGCTTGTTTTTTGCTAACTTTGATAACTTCATCATCAGCCATCAACGTCATCGGCATCCTCATCGTCCGCATCGCATTGGCATGGTTGAATATTTGCATCGCAAAAGAAAAAACACAATAACAAACAAAACAAAACAGAAAGTAAAACTTGTTTGGCCAAATGTTTTGTCATGATTTGCGATGCTCTCTCGATGTGAATGTGTCGTCTGCATGCATTTTCTGCCTTTTATGAACTACTGTCAATGAACATTTTGCCCCAGATAATCGAGTGGATGCCATGGTAAGGGAGGGAGGGTTACATCCAGCTAAACTTATGGCATTTTATAATGCTCATTTTTGGGTTTGCTTTTGAGTAATTAAATTTATGGCCAGGCTGCCGCACATGCATAAACTTGCAACCTGTTCGCTTCGATCTGAATATTCACTAGGCGCAGATGTTGCTCAAATGTTTTGACTTTTTGGCAATGCTACATGGCCCATGGTCCTGGCAATACACTTCAAAAAAAAATCATATAGCAATATTGGAAATATTTTGGAGTATTTTGAACATGAAAAAATGGATTTTTGATCTAAGTTTTTATGTTTTCTTTGAGTGTAGCTGTTGTTTTTGTTCTCCCGACTGAATGGCTATTAATTTCGACTGGCCCAGACCGAACGGCCCATATGTACACATGTTTGGGCTTGTAAAAATGTCATGTTAATTTGTGGATTGTGTTGCAAAAACAAGCGCCAGACACGACACGACTGAACACTGTTCAGTGTTCATGCAAATAAATGTCTCGCCCGACCATTTCACTCACTTTCCTTGGCTCCTTCCTTGCTCCTTGCTCCTTTTATTTCAGATTTATGAGCGTATCTGATAAGTGCAGCCAATAAATTTTTGTTATACAGCTGGATAGATTTTTCTTTCGGTTATTTAATCGCTCTCGAATGGCAATTGAAGATTTCGCAGTGGATAAAAATGAATAAAATTATGGTCCTTAAATAAAAATACCTCAAAAACATAATAAATATCCTTCGGGCCATTTATTTATTCTCTTTACTTATACAACAACAACAACAACAGCAGTTACAGCTCAATTCTTTGGAGTCCGCACAACAAAACGAACATTGCTCATACGCATCATGCACCCAGCTTTTTGAAAACCGTAACATAATCACACACAGACACACACACACACACACACAGACAAAGCGAACAAAAGCCACTAGAAATCAGTGAATTATACAACATTTAAACAAACACAAAACCTCACACACACACAGTGAAATGCATAGAAATCCACAAAATTAAGTTAAGGCGCTCACACAATGTCGAACACAAAGTTGGCCAAAAACTTTTCACACAGAGTAAGAGAGAGCGGTAAAGAGAGAGAGAGAATGTTAAGAATAAGGAAAGAGAGAAGAAGAGAAGAAGAGAAAAAAACAACTTTCGCAGTAGAAGTGAAGTAAGTTGAATGTAAGCAAACAAGTTGAACAAACAAACCAAGTCTCTAATTGTATTTGTGCATGTGTGTGCATGCCAAGCTGACGGCAAAGGGGCGGAAGAGTGAAAGGTGGTGAGAGAACTATGGACGTTCGTCAGTGTTTTATGTGGCAGACCGGAACGAACCACTTTGGTTTTGGGTTTTGCGTCCTTGCCTTCCCTAAACAACAACAACAACGAGAACAAAACCAAAAAATATGATGAAAAGCCAACAATACGTGAAATGCAACATTTTCGGTTGACGGTATGACGCTCGAGCACAAAAGTTCCCCCCACGGCGCGCACAAAGCCAAAAAGCTGAACAAACATTTAATAGTCGACCTGCAACTACCCTAAAAGTTATATATGCAACTAGTACATAAGTTGAATGCATAAACACATTATTAATTTATTCATTATTCTTGTGATGTTGGTGATAAAGATAAGAATTAATGATTGAATATATACGACTCGGGTTCGAGACGCAGGCCGGGTTAATCAATGAGGCAACCACTGATACAATAACAATCAGTTTCTCCAGTCCTCTTCACGTTGCCGACCTTAACAAGACGTTTGCCGCGCTGCTTTCACATGCCACCAACAAGATTGCAAATATGGCGTTATTGTGGCCATGACTTTTACGCCGTTGTCATTGAGTGCAGATCGTTGACACACCAGCAAAGTAACTGCGCCTCTAGCTGATTAAAGCTGCCCATTGTTTTAAGCTAGCTATTGTAGTATAACGTGTTGAAGATGTTGACCATTTCCAGATGCGTTCGGTAGTTGCGATCGGGTTTGCTATGTGCAATCATAATTGCCTTGTAGACATCATTGAGCATTAGGTGATTAGGTGCTTCAATAGTGATTGACCCAGGACAAGTTCTCGACACGTTGGCTCAATACAACGGGACTTAATTGGTTGTGGTTGAAGTTATCCTTGATGCCAACAATGGCCAGCTACGCTAGTTGCTGTTGCCTTTTATTTAAAGACGAACATTATATCGATTATTTGCATTCTTGTTGCTGACAATAACTGGTTTGTATACAACAAGTGTACGTTTCATAGCAGTGAGCTTAACCGTTAAGAAGTAGAGATGGCAAAATTACTAATTTTTTCCAGTTAGAAACGAAACAAAATACATTTTGCTTAAATGCTCAGGTTCTGGTTCTTCCAACTACCAAATCAAGAGTACAACAAAACAGAAAACAATACAAAAAGCCGGATATAAAGCAAGCGGTTGCCATTGTCAAATGGGCGACGTTAAGATTGAAAATGCAGGTAACACAGAGGAAAAGAGGAAAACGTACATTTGTTTATGCGGCGGCCTGGCAAGAAGTGCGACGGAAGTGCTGCCTTCTGCTGTTGCTGCTGCTGCTGCTGTAAGCGTTGAAATGGAACAAATGAACTTAGTTGAGAATTTGCCAACTGCAAACGGCTCGAATAGAAGCAAGAATGAGTATGTGTGTTTGTGTGTGTGTGTGTGTAAGCAAGCCAAACAAATGATTTTACTCGTTACAAGTTACGAAAAGTTTAACTTGTAAATTCAAAAATTCACATTTGTCTGCAAAATTCGCAATTACATTTTGGCAACAACAAATGAAATACGAGCCACCTGAATATTAGATAGAACCCACAAACACACCCACACACACACACAACCATGTACACATACACACATATTCAGGTACATTCGCAGCGCCCCTTTCTCATTTACGCCTCCGCTCACTTCATGGCTCATTGTTCCGGCACAGGCGCCGCAAATGGAGCATAAAAGAGAAAGAGACAGAAAGAGAGAGAGAGAAAGAGAGAGAGAGGGAGGTAAATTGCCAAAAATGTTCTACGAACGAAGCTCCTAAAGCATATTGTAATAATCCAAATGAAATTAAATGTACCGTAAACATTTGGAATTACGACGCCAGGCAATTGCCTGGGAGAAGCAGTTCCCAGGAGCTATTCCATTCCAGGAGATTCCAACATACGCGAGCGCACAGTATCTGTTGCAGGTGCAAGCAAAGACAATAAAAATTGGCCGTAATTGCAGCTGTGTGTGTCTCATTCGGCTAGCTAAGCTTTAAAAGCAGTCTGAATGGCTAAAACCGTTAGTTGACCTTGTGTGTGTGTGTGTGTGAGTGTGTGCAGTGTGTGGTTGGCCAAGAGAGAAGTATTTGCTTTTATGTGGCCTTAAACGGGATCAGTTGTAAACTGAAGCTAAAAACTGTTGCTTAAATGCTTGATTAGAAAAGTCAACTTTATGGGCGAAGTTTAAGTTTATAAGCTTAATTCTAAAATGTTGAAGCTAATATTAAATAGCTTGACTCAAAGATTCCATAAACTATTCAAAACTGTTTCGACTTTCAGTTATTCAAGCGTATCAACATTTGAGAAACCGATCAAAAAGCATCTTCCATCCTACTTAAGAACGTTCTGAATCCAATACGAAAACTCTTAAGGCTCTCTCGCAATAAATCAATACAAACAATATTTCAATCAATTAAACTGTCTTGCAGACATTCAATTGCGTCTACTTGATGGTATAGCACCCATTAAATGAGTGCAGAAAATGATCAGGTTTAAGCCACATACAATGAAATTGCACATTTTACAATTTAACAGGCACTAAACGACTAGATGGAGGAGGCTTCAGATACATTCCGAGCTGCACTTGCCTTGGGCATTATTTATTTCGAGAACAACTCTATCGCGATCCAATGGAACATAAAGAGCAGCGATTTATTGTGCCGATCCGCAACAATTTGACAAGCAAATTGCTATAATTTCTTTTCTGGCCAATGATCGAGAAACTGTAGAGGCGTGAGGGCGAGGGCGGAATGGCATTCAAGTTCATTCTATGTTTGTGTGGAGCAACATTTTCGCGCTCTTATCTGTTGTAAATTTATGTTGGCGATAAAATCTCAACGACTACCGACCAAAGCAGAGCTCACAGAGAGAGAGAGGGAGAGATACTCGAGGCAGTCTTGAGAGGATCGTAATACTCCTGCCGTTAAATGACCATCATTTCCTTGGCAAGTTGCAACGCCAAAGGCAAAGTTTAGCTTATTAGGTGGCCACAGCTCTATTGCTAACGAATACATATATATATGTATGTAGACTTGAGTGTTTCTGGATTGTGAATCCAATCACTTATGCTTTATGTGGGGGGTCTAATTGAATTACATTCTCTACTAGGAGTAACGCGTTGCAGTTATTTGTGTAAATCGATGCAGCTTGTGTGGTCCATTAACAAATTCACCTGAATATAAAGTTATTAAATAAATATCTGTAGAATGATATTGTGGGCGTGGTCAAGGTTTAAGAGAAATAATAAATCAAGTGACACGCATTGCGCCAAAACGCAATCATCATTAAAAATCATTCGAAAAAAAAGCATAAAACAAAATGAACAAAAATTTGTTTGGTAAGAATTTCGCCAGCTTTTAAAACATCAAAAAAGCGAAAATGATGATGAGCTGCGCTCATAAAAATGACAGCGGCAGAAGCAGCTGCAGCAGCGGGAAACTCTTTCCATAAAAAGAAAGAATCACAAATTTGCTTTAATTTGTTTAAAATAAATATGACTTAGTTGTTGTTGTTTTTGTTGTTACTTTTTACGATGCATCCTCGCTCGTTTGGGGGAACGCTGGGTGAATTAAAAACTTTGTGAAGCGGATGAAACGAAAAATGCCATTTTATAGCGATTTTAATATGCCACGTTGGACTAATTGTTGGCCAGCACACGAAGAGAGAGAGAGAGAGAGAGAGTACCATGGGGACTTTGATGGCACTTAGAAAGCCGTTAATCCTAATTTTATGTACATACCATGTTTGGCTGTTTCAATTTAATGGCTCACTTCTTCTCCGGCTAAAGGGAAGAAAGCCGCGCTCATTATAATGTTAATTCCATGTTGATTTACCAACATTTGAACCGAAACGCCAATCCCAAAGGTTCAGTTAGTTCAGTACTAAAATTTCCATACTCATCTCTATTTGTGTACCTAAAAAACAATTCTAGCTTGATTTTAATTGGATTTTTAGAATGCAGGGTTGCATTTCGTGTGCATCGGCTAGATCACAATAGCTTAATCAAGCCAAAAACTATCGAAAGAACCAAAAGTCGAAAAATGAAAATCTCAAATTTGGTCGTCACACAACAGCAAAATGAAGTATGTATGTATGTATGTACAGCAATAACTTATCTGCGTCTCACGCATCGCACTCTTTCCCCAGGAGCTACATTTAGAGCGGAACTTTTGGAATAAGAAGAAGAGACTTATATTTTCCTGTCTTGTATTATTCCATAGTCTTTGGCTTAATAAAGCACAGCGCATATCGTTTACTTTTAGACAATTTAATGATTGATAATATAACTTATTATTATGACGAACATACTTTATATAGTAAAGAAACTAATATGTTTTGATATATGGGAAACAAGTGCTTCTGATTATGATTAATCGATAAGTGCAACTCTTTGAGCTATCTGCGTTAACCAACACTTAACCCGCTAACACTTAATGACTGGCGAAAAAAGCAACCTGCATCGCTTACAATTGGAACAAAGTTTAGCAAAAATATATATAAAAAAAAAATGGCTGAAAAGGAAGATAACATCATGCTGCGCATTTTGTCGGTAAGTAAAGTAAGATTAATTTGAAGTTCGATCCGGCTCATATCGTACCATATACACTTTTCGTATAGTTGTCCATTGAGGACTGTTTAGGTTGTACAGATGTACACGTGCAATTCTCGCAGGAAGATGCGGCACATCTATTGATCTACAATCTGGGTGAATCGAACGTCGAAAGTTCGACATCGCCGATTCTAGTTACGCCCGTTGGCAATGCTCTGCAATTGTTGTGCACGAAGGAGTTTGCCGATGCGGAAAGCTTGAAGCGTATGCCACAGCTTGAAATTGGCAAGGGTTTCATTGCAATGTCCTTTACACTTGATCGCCTTGGTGGCATTGATAAAAATTATGAGAATCCGGAATCGGATAGCGAATTGGACATGGAACCAAGTACATCGCGTCAGGCCGCCAAGCGTCGCTCGCGTCGTGCACGAAACAAGAACGAAAATCGCGAACAACGCATCTTTACGTACAAGGTGATCGTGCATCGTCATTTTGACTATATCGGTCATCTCGATCGCGTTGTCTTTCAGATCAATGCAGGCAATTGGCATGACGTTACCGTGCGCGAGTTTCATGACATATTCTTTGTGCAAACGCCGCACATACTCGATATTGTGCGCTCTGACTCCGACTCTGACGCCGGCGAAGAACAACAATATGCAAACAATTGGCTAAAGATTATTCAGGCAGATACTCAAAACTACAGCATCCTCAGGTAAATGGCAACAATATATATATATTTGTCTCACTTGTCATCCATTATTGTGTTTGTAGCATGGATGGCAATCCGTTTGACACCTTTGCCAAACTCTTTGATCGACAGGATACGGAAATTGAGTATCATTTGAAGCGACTTGCCACGCACTGTTTGGCCATAAATGAGACAGCTCGTCTCACCGAACGCCGTTTCTTGCTAAAGATTTTCAAACAAGCTCGTACCATTTTTGAGTACATAACCGTTTATGAGTATACGGTGTGGTTCTTTGTGCCAAGCCTTAATCGCTTCACAACGTTCAGTAGTTTGGTAAGTTCGACCAATATAGAAGCAATATGAACAAGTTTGAAATGATATTCAACAGAATGTGGAAGATTTTGATTTGAGCGATGTGCGCACTTGCATTAAGCTGTCACGCGATGACAGCGAATCGTTTTGGCCACGTGCCGATCATAACATCATGGACATATTGCTTATCGCCCTACAAATGGCGCTGGCTCAAGCTGGCCGACAATCAGTGCTGTTCCTAGGACAACTCGAGAAGGTAAGTGTCAATGTTGTTATATAATCAAATTGTATGTGTACATTTACTTACGATAACAACTGCAGTTGAGCGAATTCGTGTGCATGCAATATGCAACAGCTTTCTTTATGAACAGCATTTACAATGAAGATAACCCCAACAACACACACACTAATACCCCAACTGTAAGTTGTATATAAGATCGGCTTTGATTGGCTTAATCTGATCAAACTTTTTTGTTGTTTATATGTGCAGAATCAATGGATTTGTCGCCGCTATTTGCGTCGCATTATTGAAATGTCTGAATCGATGGGTTTTATTGCTTTTGTAGAGTATCCTAGTACGTTAACTCTGCTGCCACATACTCGTCGCATAACCCAATGCACACAGCGTCTGGATCGCGCAACTGGCGCCATCACCTGGACGGTTTCGATGGAAATTACTCGTACATTTGAAAATGGCATAAGGCGTCTTCAAGATGCATTGGATGCGAACTAAGTTCATTTAGGAAACATCGAAATAATTACGAGCTAACGCTTTTTGGATTTTTTTCACTTTTTATTCTAATGATATTTGTTTAGTTTATAAGTTTTGCGACTTTTCACTTTAATGTTAGTTTACTTTTGTATTTTTTTGAATATCTATAACGGCAGTCAATTGCTTTTCGCATGCAGAACAAACGGTTGGAAAAAAGGTATTTGTATTATTCATGTTATATTGCTTCCCTCTTCGAGTATCAATCACTTATATTATATTTTCAATTCCGCTTTAGGACTTCTTGCACATGCATGCAAATGTTTTGCTGTGAACCCTGGGAATAGTACTACTGTTGGGATCATTCTTCTGCTGCATTTCAATTAGGTTGCCGTCTGTCAGTTGAGCTGTGCGCACCAAAAGAAGACCAAAAAATATGTTCGGCGACCACACACACAAACGCACACACACTCACACAACAACAAGAATAACAATGCTTGTCAGTCAGTCAGTGGCACGCGTCATTTGCCGGCGAATTGCATTTTGTGCAAAAGCGAGAGAAAACATTTTTGGAAAACACCCCCCGAAAATGTCCCCTCGCTGCGTGTTCGCTGACACAGTTTAGAAGCTTTAGAAGCAGCGCAAGAGGACAAGAGCCAAAAGGATGTAGCTGACAGTATATGTTTCCCGCATCCGTATCCGCATCCGTAACCCAACACGACTCGACTGACTGACGGACAAACGAACGGACTGACTGCTTGGCTGCTTGACTGATAGGTTGGTTGTTTGCGCAACTTTTAGTAGCACATTTGCTGCGCCCAGAAAAGCCATTTGAAATGTTTTCTTCTTCCTTTTGCAAACATTTCGCACGTCTTGGTACGAAAAATTTCGTCCGTCAAAAGCATTTGTACTTCATCACTTATACGCAATGCGGCCTCAAAAAGAACTTACCAACTTTTTGGACTTCAACTGAAAATTTCAATTAATTGTAATCATTATATAACTTAGCTTAGTTTAGCTTTAGTTGATCCATTAAATATTCATTATTTTGTAAATTGATATTCCATAAAATACTTTTTGCAACTTTTATTGCTTACCGTTAATTTATATATTATTTTAGCTAACAAACTGAAATGTTGCAAAAGCATTAAAAGTTAATATAATAAATAGCCCTGCAGCTATAAAAAATTTATCGCAAACATATTTTTGATCAAAGTTTATTGAACATCATTTGTCGTATATATTGCATTTAATAGCGTAATTAGTTTTGTGTAGTTTATTAGCGAGATTTGTGTGGCCTGCGGGGTCAGTTTGCAGCTGCAAGTTCAGACAGGTTTCACTGTACTTGTACGTTTGCACTCTGACAAGCATTGCGTGCCACTTTTCACACTTCATTCATGTGATGCGATGATGATGCGACTGCAACAGTCACTTGCAGCACTCAACAAAATGACAGACACACACACACGCTCTTCCCCTTGCTTTCTTGACTGGCAATTTGAATAATTGCAATTTGCTGCAATGTGCAGAATCCTTTTGGATTTTGGCTTCACATTTTGCACAAATATTGCGTATTAGTGTTACATTTTCTGCTTCGGCGATTGGAAAATAAACTCGTGACAACGAGTCAGAGATTGAAATGGATTTCTTGCCATTGTCTTGAGCACATTAATGAGATATGTACGTGTATGTGCAGATAAGTTATATAGTGGAATGAACAATAAAGTTTAAGAACTGAAACTCACTTTAAGCTTTAATTCGAGTCGAGTTCTGATTACCCTTGTCTCCTTGAGCGAAGAACCGCATCCGAACCGAATCAGCGTCAAGACCAAATTCTCTTGGGGGAAAAGGGGGAAAAAAAGGGTTAAGCCTTCATTTTTGGCATAATTAAAAATTAATAAGCGGCTGCTTTTGGCCGCTTTCTGATGCTGGCAAGCAGCTGCTTGACTCAACGAAGCGTGTATGCGAATCTCAATCTGTAATTATGTGTAAGGGCAACAACAAGCAGCAACAACAACAACAGCAGCATAGCCTTTGACTGCGTTGACCCGAGCACCCAAAAAGCTCTTGACCAGAACCCACCTGCGGCTAAAAGCGCAAATGAGCATTAAAAACTCGTTTCAACTAAATATTTAAACAGTTTATTATGCTGGCAGACGGCAGAACCATATATGTGTGTGTGGGTTTTGGGGGCGTGGCAGACGTTAAAAGCCGCGCCTGATGATGACTACCAGACCACGCCCACCCTCACACACACACGAGTGGCACGTGCACTACGTTCTGGTTCTGGTTCTGGCTTTGCTCCTGTTCATGTTCCTGTTCCGTATCGTGCACCAATTAGCACTAGTCTTGGCCTTAGTTGGTTCTATGGCTGTTTAATATAGCATAGAACAAATAATAACACTTAACACTGCAAAATAAGCGTTAAAAGGTTAACTTGGGGTTTAGAAAGTATCTCTGCTCATTCGAACTGTTTCAGGAGTATCTTTTAGTCAACCTGCTCGTCAACTTTCTCATTTGATCCCTTTCGTAAAAAACTAATCGAAACTAAACAGCAATTGCAGCAAACCGTTGCTAGAATGACAAATTGACAAAGTGCCAATAGCATTGGGTCAAACTGCAGTTTAGAAATCGTGTGTACAAGGTCATTAACATTTCATCGATATGCAACATGCAACACACACACACACACAAAGTCCATGTCAGGGAATCAACGCTAAGCTGCAAGTGAGGAGAGGGGGAATGGAATCAGCATCGCAATGAAATCAAGCATTCAAGTGTCATTAATTAGTTAGCAAACATGGCTAACAATCGACGGTCGCTTTCGGTGGTCAGCAACAGCAACAACAACTTCACCTCCGCTTTTCCGCTTCATTTGGGTGAACGGAAAATAAAAAGAAAGCTCACTACTGTGGGCGTGGCACTCGTGGGCCTCGCTGCATTTGCGCTTAATCGCGAAATAATCCAGTGTTACGTTGCTCAGCTCCGAAATTCGATTCCGATTCCGATTGGTATTGGCGGCTCTCTCATCTACGCTTTACTCTTCAGTTTTGCTACTTCTACTTCTTTGCCCCGTGTCAGCGTCGATGATCCGAGTCTGGTAGTCATCCCGTTGACGTTGCTAACCCAATTAAACTGTCGCCCCAAAAAATACTCCCCCCTTCCCCCAAGCGACCCCATCCAGTAGTAGTGGCAACAGTTGCCAGCATTTTCCTGCCCGAAAACCGCAAAAGGCAAAAGCCTGGCTGGGCGAACGCTTCACTTCGCGGGCTTCAATAGCAATTTGGGTAAATTCCTTTTTAATTTCAACCGCAGTCCCTGTCCAACTCAGCCCAGCTACATTCTTCGTCCTTCTCATGGCCTATTAGCTGCTCAGTCTAGAGATAACAGCGTGATTCATCGCTTGAGGCGATAGTAATTTGTTTCATTGATATCAACTCGAGGTTGCATAGTAAATATTTGCATTTCTTATTTAAAGAATAATGTTTTTTAAATTTATTGAAAATTATAGTCTGGAATATATTTAATTCTATGTTTTAACTGATTTTAAAGTTGATTTCTTTCTATTTTATCTTTTCGAGATCAATAAAATTCATGAATATTGATTCTATACTCTTATATATCGATTGAATGTATTTGCCATTCTAATGTCATCTCTAATTGGTTTAATTTTACTCAAAAACAAAAGGGTGGCAACTCTCTTGCCAAAATTGAATTGTATGTTAGTTTTTGATATTGCCTGGGTATGAAAGAATGAAAGGATTGCATTTTTGGCAGTCGCGTCTTCGTCGTCGTGGAAAACAATTTTCAATGCCATAAAGACGCAAATTTCATTAGCTTGTCAAACACACATACACACACAACGCACACACACACACACGCACACTTAAACATACTCGACTTAGGAAGGAACGACTGCTGCTAATTCAGACATAATCACAAAGACTGTCTTAGATATATATAGAGACAAGCGTCTTTTTTCTGCCCTTTTTAGACGTCTTTTGCCATATTTTAAACGTCTGGCTGCGAAAATCAGATTTGCGTTAATTTTACACCAACAAAAACAGAATGTATGAAGACAGCTGCTTGTCTCTCTCTCTCTCTCTCTCTCTCTGTCTCTGTCTGTCTCTCAGTGTCAGCGGCAGAAAGCGAAAAGAAGGAAAAGTTTTTTTTTGTTTTTCCGGTTATGTGACTAGAAAACGTGCCGTAAATTTAGCAAGATCCTGATTTTTTTAGACTGTTTTCAATTGCCTTAAATGCCACGCCCACATAATCCTCATATTTGATGTGCAAACATGCAGCCAAATCTTTAACATACATACATACATTTTAGGGCAACTTTTCTTAGCTACTTTTGGTATGTTGACTTTTTTTGGCGTTTCTTTCTTTTAGCCAGCGATGTTTATCTTCTTCCATTCGGAAAAGTTATTCATACACTTTGTGCATTTTCTTATGAACTGGAAAATTGTAAAAACGCTTTTGTTTATCTTGCCTTGCGCCTTTTTCTGTTTCGTTTTTGTCTTGTTTATTTGTTTGCGCAACATTTTTAATTAGTTTCGCATTAATTTTAATGTATTTTCTTTTTTTGGTTGGTTTTTGGTTTTTGTTTTTGCATCTATTACAAATGGAATTGATGATATAAAAACCAAATAGAAAAGCGTGAAATGTAAATATTTTGATTCCATTATTTAATGATTTGCGATAGTTGCGAATTCAATTAAAATTAATATCACACACACACATATTACATATTTGTTTAGCCCTTTGGCTGAGAGCCTACTTATGTTCAAATACGAAATACACTTTTAAATGTTTTTTATGTTTGGCTTTTTGAGAGATTTGAGTGCTCTAATTTAAATAAAATAATTTTTGTATATTAATTAACATATTTTTTTATGCAACAATACTCCTGTGTGTGTGTGTGTGTAATAATGGATTTTTAGTTTTTTATTTGGTTTTGTTTAATGCTAGACAATCAACAATTTAACAATGCATTTTAAATGACTTGATTAAGCTTAAGGGTAAATTACCAAATTGAATTTAAATTAGTTGAATTAAATTCTGTTATTTTTTGTGCGTGTGTGTGCTGTTCACATCTATGTATGTATATATGTATGTATATGTGTAATGTGTACATGTATTTGATATTATTTGAGCAACATCAGAAATTAGAATCCGAACGTTGCCAAAGGCAAAACATCCATTTGAGAAGTTCAACACACACACACACACACGCACACAGATGTGTGAGAGAGAGATAGATAGAGAGGGGGGGAGATGTACACATGCTCCCAGGCAAGCATCCTTTGTTTGTAATTAATTTCAATATAGCGAAGCATTACAAGTGAAGCTCAGTAAATTTCAAAGTATGCTGCGAGCCCAATAAACTCCGACAGGCCCACACCCAAGTGGGGGGGGGGGCGTGGCATGGTTGTGCACAAAACACATTCAGTATATATATTGCACACGCGAGACGCGTGAGATGAAAGGAAATGTGCGAAATTTTAACTTGCACGTGGAAACGACAGACTGAGTGGGGCAGATAGG
This sequence comes from Scaptomyza tumidula, assembly GCA_035044465.1. Taxonomy (NCBI): domain Eukaryota; kingdom Metazoa; phylum Arthropoda; class Insecta; order Diptera; family Drosophilidae; genus Scaptomyza; species Scaptomyza tumidula. The sequence goes on from JAWNNW010000444.1 coordinate 18,236,907, forward strand.
GGCAGGGGGTGGGGGAAGGTGAATGTGCAGAATAAAGTCCTTCGCTGTCGGGCATTACTTTGCCCATAAAAGTAGTAAAATTATGTTGACTGAAAACAGCGGCAAATGTGTTTGCCTGCCACACGTAACTTGCCACGTAGAGGCAGGGCCACCAAGGGGCGGCGGGGTGGGTAGGTTAACGTGGCGCCTCACAAATACCCATCTTCTTACTTTTTGCAACAGTAACAGCAACAGCAACAGAAGAAGCAGATAAAAGTAACTCGCGCGTTTTAGTTAAAATATTTGCACGCTTTCCCTCCAGCTTTCCTGCTTTCCCGCTTCCGAGGTTCAGATTCAGATACACTTTTTATTCTGTTTTTGTTTTTGTGTGTTTTGGTGCTGTTCATTTCATTGAAACTCGCAAGCATACAAATAAAATGTTCGTTTATTGGCGAGGGAATTGTCTCGTCTCTTCTCCGAACTGCATAATTTCAATTTACTCGGCGAAGCGCAGAAAGAAGAAGCTTAGGGATTTTACCGATTGGGTTGGGACGGAGAGAAAGAGAGAGAGAGAGGGAGAGAGAGGGAGAGTGCGATCATGGAATACTTAAATTTCACTTATCCCAAATACTAAGCAAACAAATGAAAGCTCATTAAAATGCAATTAAAAATGAAATTTATAGTAAAAATGTTTTTTTTATGACTCGTTTGCGAGTAATTACATAAAAATTCAACTGAATTGCATACTTAAATCTCTGATTGTAAGAAGAATTTTTAGTTTCCCATTGTACACAAACAAACCAACACACACACACACATACACACTCATTGAAAGGTCTTAAATGGGAAGCTCTAGCAGCTGGTGGCAATTCGGTTCTGGCTTATAAGCTTTTGCCAGCTGGCCAGTGAGTGTCTGGCCAGAGAAACGTGTGTTTGTTGTTGCAAACTTTGCCACTTTTGCATATGAAGCATATGAGCTGGAAAGGGGCAGAGGTGGAGAGGCAACGATTACAAAAGGCGGCGACTTGTAAATGGAGGCCAAAACTTGGCTTAATTCGCGTGCCAGGCGCAATAATGAAACTGAAAGGCAGGCAACGAAAAAAATGCTAGATGGAAAATCTTTGGCAGCTTGCCACAATGTGTACAAGGGGTAATAAGGGGGTATATCAAGCGGGTAAGTTTTGGATACTGAACATTGAGTTTTTGTTGCAGAAAGAGTATCCCATAGTCAATCACTTCTTCTTCGGTGTGTATGCTCTTATGTTTTCCTTGTTTTGGCCAACTAATCAACTGCGAATCTGAGCTTGGACCGAGTCTGGACTTTAGCCAGCGATGCGTGCAAGTTTTTCAATTAATTTGGCTTAGACAGACGCAAAGCAAGCATGAGAGTAACGAAGCACGAGAGAGAGAGAGAGAAAGAGAGAGAGTTCTGGGTTGTTCTGTTTGGAGCCAGACAGAAAACTACACTGTTTACGGCTGAGTTATTTCAAAAATGTTTTGCATATCAGATCTGAGCTGCTTTGGCTGCTTTGGCTGCAGCTGAATTGGCTTGGGGCGCACTTAAACGCCTTCGTTTTAATTTAATAAGAGCTTTTGCGACTTGCAACTTGCAACTTGCAACTGCGGCAACAGCAGCACGAGAACTGCATCCAAAATGAATGGAAAAAACAAAATCATGAATGATCTACTCGATATTGATGGACTATAAGATACCTTGTAGATCGATCTTTGCATATGTTTCAACTCATTTTAGAACCAAAGTAGACTTCCTTTCGTTTTGTATAGGGTACATATATATATATAGAGAGAGAAAATACAAAGAAGAAAAAAGCACTCGCAAGTCGCGGCTTTGACTCGCAACTGCAGCAAGTTGCACTCTATAAGCGACTTTGCCTGCCGCATGTCAAATTTGAATGTAGTTGCAATTCTTACAACTGTTGCAGAGAGACACCTTCTCCTTCCCCACCTCCTCCTCCGCACATCGAGACGGCATCCTGCCGCTGGCGGCGGTGGCAGGCAGCAACAAACATACAAACATACAAGCATGTGAGCTCAGCTCCCGTCAGACAGACAGTTGGCAATTTGCATAAATTTAGATTAGTGACATCTGACGTGAGTCTTGCGATACGACGATTGTGAGAGAGAGAGGGGTTTGGGGATAGGATTGGAGGCGAATACGCTACGATTGCCACCACCTAATTCTCAGTGTAGATTAGCTGGCAATGACTGAATGCAATATGATTTATGAACTAACTCCCAAACGATGTCGCTTTCAACCAGCTGAAAATCAACAGCTCATGTGGAAAATTAATCGCATGCAAGCTCATTATGACAACTACACCCACACACACACACACACACACACACACACACATCTGGCATGAGTTAAGTTGTTGACAAGCAAAACCTGAATCAAGTTATTAGATTACGTGCTAAGACTCTATATATAATTAATTGCAATGATTGATTAAAGAATATTTTTTGAACAATGTGATAAGTTTCGTTGAAGTTTTATTATTATAAAACATTGCTTTATTCCCGAACTATAATTATTTCGATTTTATTTTCCCCCTCTCCCCACCCTTGTCCGTTCTCTCTTACACTTGAAATGAGATTATCATGCTGCTGAAACAACTATAAATTCAAGTTTTCAAGCTAACTTCGCCAAATTTTGCAGCTTTGTATTTTCTAGTCGCAACATTTGTCAGTGCCGCATCCCCCACATCAACTCACCCCCTCACGTCGACCACGCACTTTTCTTAACAGTTCTCTGGTTCTCCCCCCCTTCTCCGCCGACAAAGATATTACAATTCAACCTATAATTTATTCAGCTAAATCCTTTCGCCAGGCCACTTACAGTCTCTCCTAAAAGAGAGAGAGAGTAAAGCAGCGAAAATAAATTAAATGGAAATCATTTGTCTTGCTCAACAAAATATCACGCAAAATGGGCGTCAATTGTAAGACAACGGGTGGGCCGGACGAGGGGGGACCAGAACGGACTTGACAGCTAGTCACAACAGCAACAACAACAACAAGTGGCAGCAGTTGAGCAAAAAGAGAAAATTTGCATAAAGAAATAATATTCATTCCATTTCAAGCCGAGCGCCATAAGCGCCAAAAAGGATCCGTTGGATTCCAGATTCAGCGCCAAGAGGATGTCAAAATCGTTGTTCTTGTTGTTGTTGTCCTTGACGAACGGCGTGCGGATAATAAAAATATAAAAAAGATTTTCATAGCGATATTGCGACATGGCATTAAAACCAAAGTACCTACCCTCCATCCCCCCTCCAACCAACCTCGGACAGCTAAGAGCGAGATTAAGCACAAAAGACGCACGAAAGTATGCAACAGTTTTTTGGATTGCTTAAGAAAAATATGGCATAATTATTACTAAATGTAAGAAGGCTCTAGTCGAGAAATCCCGACAAGACGATACCCTGAACCCTATTCTTGTGTAAGTGTGTGTATGTGTGTAAGCGCATACTGCATACACAACTTCAATGTCCCAATGTCCCATATCTCTGGTGTTTATTATCCGATTTCAATAAAAATTTCACAGATTGTCATTATTTTGTTTTATAATTCAAATGGCATCTCAAAGTTTTCCAAATTCAAGATTTTGTTGTTATCGAACCTATGTGTATATCGGAAACGGGAAGAGTTATCGAAAATCGGAAACAAACTTGTACTGCCTAGGGATTAGGCGAGCTTAAGTTCCAAATCTGGAGTCTCTAAAAATCTTCAAGCGAGTAGAATATTGTAATTTAAGAAACACTCAAGAAAGGCTTTTGAAAAGCATATCAGATAGAACAAACCTATAATAAGTTATAGAAATAAGCAAAATAGAGCTTTGAATCTTAATTTAAGCTAAAGTTTTCATACACTTTTCTCACTGTGTAATCACCATATACCATATATAATAATGACCAACACTTGTATTAACTATGGACACGCCCCTTTTAACGCCACACATAAACAACAACAACTGTATATGGTATGTGGAAATCTGCGCTAACCAGGCAAAAGGACGATTAACAAGATTAAAAGCGCCATTAAATGCTTTGATTTTGGCTACAAGATTTTGGCAAGGCCACGCAAACCGCAGATACGCAAATGTTTGCCTCTTCTCTGTCTCCTTCTTCATGTTGCAACAACAACAACAACATATAGAAACGCCCAATAATTTATACAGAGACGCTAAAGTTTGTTTGGCACTACTTAAAGGAACACATGTTTTGCGGGCAGGGCAAACGTTTGTGTGATGTGAGAATGTGGATGATTCTGGATTCTGGATTCTGGTTGTATCTTGTATCTTGTATCTTGTATGTGCTGCAGCTGGCGGGTTGGTTTTAAGCCCCAGCATATGTTGAATTCTTGGTTAAGACGTAAATTACGTTAAATTGCTGCTAAGTAGAATAGCGCTTGCGGTGCAAAAACAAGCGAATACACTGCAAGAAACTATACCTCAAAGGTTGAAAAACTTCAAAAAAAGTTTATTTTTGTTGTGCGAAATTGAACTTAAGCCAGATTTTCTTTGTTGTTTGTTTCTTCTACTATAGCTACATGATTTTCTCTAAGTGCATAGACTGGCTAAACTAATGTATCTGTAATCCCAAACCAGATCACAAAAAATCGAACTTAAACCAGATTTTCAAAAATTTGTTTCTTCTACTATATGAAGTACATGATTTTCTCTAAGTGCATAGACTGGCTAAACGAATGTATCTGTAATCCCAAGCGCCAACGGTCTGTGGCTGCGTTTGATTTGCGTGTGCCTGCCTGCACGTGTATGTGTGTGTGTGTGTGTGTGTGTATCCTGGAGACGACTCGCATGCTCTCGCTTGATTGATTTAGGTTGGCTTAAGCCCCTTGGGGAGGCAACAAAATGCGTTAACGAAACCTGCACACAACAACAACACTTAATCCCAATTTGCGAAGTGTACAAAATCAGTTTTAGTTATTTTCTATATAGTATATATATATATGAAGTTGCTTAAGGCACGAAGAAGCTTCAAATGTCAGAAGCTAAATAATAACTGAATGTTTTTTGTTTAGTTTGAAATGTAAGCTATTTAGAACATATTATGGAAATTCCAATTAAAAATTCATTTTACAATTAAAATTCATTTTACAATTAAATAATAAACTTAAATAAAATTATAGTTATTTTGGGCGTTGATTTTAATTCGTTTAGCTGCTTTAAATCTAAAATGAAATTTGGCTCCAAATGCAAATTCTTATTTCAATGTTAATTATATGTATACAAACATATATAGTATATATATATATAATATTATGATATTCACATTCGTTGCACAATGTATGCACTTAGGGAGGGGGTACGTTAGGGGGGGGGGGGGGTGAAATTTGGTTGAATGAAATGAATTTGAAATGCATGGAATATTTTTAAGTAAAATTTATTGCATTATTTTGGTGCAACAATTGCGCGAGTTTAGCATTAAATGCAATTAAATGCTAGCAAATACCAGCAAAATGCAACAACAACAACAACAACAAGCATTGGTAACAGAAACAATGGCCAACAACAACAACGATAGGCAACAGGCAAGAACAAAGAGCAAAACACACAAATGAGCAAAAATAATTTTATGGTCAATGCAGCAAGGGAGACCTTGGCTATGTGTGTGTGTGTGTGTGTGTTAGGGTGGGGCGGGGGGGGGGGGGGGGGGCGACTTGCTCTGCGGCAGCAACAACTAATTTAAATTGAAATTAAAATTGATTGTTTTTTAAACGCGTCGCATTGCAAACGAGGCACGTAGCCAAACACGTTGCCACCCGGTGGGGGTTCGAGTGGTGGCATGCGGCATGTGGCATGTGGCATGCGTGGCCACGTCATTTCCAACAATAGAGGCAAGGCAATAGTAACAACAACAATAATACCACAATACACAATACACACACAGTACAAAGCGGCAACAATGCTGCAAGGAGGCGGCTCACAAATGTGCAACAAGCACAAACAACAACAAATTCGTTAACAAAATGTTGAAATTGCATTCAGCAAGAGCCAAAAAAGCGAGAGAGCGAGAGAGAGAGACGGGAAGATAGAGAGGAGAAGGTCCAGCTTCAGCTGTTAATACCAATTTGAAGTACACTTAAAGAAACTAAACAAACCAGAGCAAAAAAAGCTTGAAGTGAAATAATCACTTAAATAAGTAAATTGTTCATTACTTTGAAAGTAAATAAATAAATAAATAGTTTAAGTATTAATTATAAATTTTTCTTTCAGTGCAACAGTCTGGTCACACTCTACAAACAAAACTCGTATGTTATACAAATTACATACTCCACTCCCCTCCACTTTACAGCCACTCAATTATATTTGTGTTGCTCGTCGCTTTTTGTTGCAGTTGTTGTTGTTTTAATACCCTTTAGCGATTTGAATGTTTAAGCAAGTTTGCATAAATAAGTACGTGAGGGTATCTACAAGCCATGCGATCATACATTGCTGTTTCCCCTTACTTATGTGTAGAAAATTGTTGCTAATTTTGCATCTAACAAAATTGAATTTGCAACTGTAAACAACAAGAACAACTGCAGTAGCAGCAGCAGCAGTAGCAGCAAATTTCCCTCATCTACTCTGTAACCATAATTACCCACTTACACCGACACATACAAATGTACTTGTCTATGACATCGCCGCTGCGCTCAATTAACGGACTCACCCACGTAACGGCTAATTTGCGTAAATGCACACATATACACTGCGAACACCACAAATACAATGATAGTTTTCCTATTAGTCAATTGAGCATCACACTTGAACAGCGCATACATACGTCAGAGAGAGAGAGAGAGAAAAAATCCTTGGAAATGTACTCACCAGCAACAGCAACATAAAAATTCCCTCGCCTACGCTGCGTTTGGTTTCTCACACACACACACATAACACTTTGTATTATCACTTATTGACACAAAACTAACACTTTAAAATAAATTATAAAAAAAAACACAGTATCAAATGACAATACGATTTAATTTTTCTTTTCATTAACACAACAAAGGTTTTTATTTTGGTATGGCAACACTGCAGGATCTCTCACGCGCTCTTGAATTGTCCGTTAAACCGTTTCTCACGTAGGCATTTCTTCGTAGTGTTTGTGTGCATAGGTGTTAGTGTGAGCGCAGCGACAACAGTTTAATAAGGCAATGCTTTTTTTCCATTGCGCTGCGCTGCATTTGAAGAAATTGTCTGCTGGAGCCCCAACTACAAATTGAAAAACGCAATTGTTTTCTTTTATGTAAAGAAAATACAATAATGACTTTAATTATTGCGTATTTTGTTATAACACACACTTTGATTGAATTTCTTGCACTATTTTATAACAAAAATCGAATTCCAGGGCATGGCAGTCCATCGGAGCGCTAGCACAAATATTTCGCTTGCGACCATTGCACTTTTATTTTCACGTTTCAAATATGTTATGCACAGCATTAATCGAAAGTATTATTGTTATGGCACATTTATAAATTGTTTTACACAAATTAAAAGTATTTTTCACTACATTTTTGTTAAAAAACAAACGACGCGAACATTTTTGCACCTGCGATCAGGTGATTTTCACTTTAAAATGAAGAAAAATCAACCCAAGAGCGTAATTTGATCTCTCCACTTTTATTTGCTCTCTTTTGCTTGCAGGAGCCGCTATCGCTCTCTTGCCCACTCTCTGCTGCTGCATACAAATATCCCAAGGAGTACTTTTAGAGTAATTTCCCCACAAGTTAAAGTTCTCATTTGGGAAATTTGCTATGAGCTCCTTTTGAGTTAGATTTTAATACCTTTTTCGCCTTTAGCTCGTGTGTTAAATTGAGGTGCAACCAAAAGTTTGCTCATTTTATAACTACCAGCTCTCGTCCGTCAATAGTTGTTAAATAATTAAAACTGCGCTAAAGCAATTAATATTAAATTTACTGCTGCTTTGGGGCATCTGCAAGCGTGTGGGCGTGGGGGGGGGGCGTGGTTGTCGCTGCGGTTAGAAAATATTAAACATCGGGCAAAAAGTCTGGCAAATGTCACTTAAAAAATTGAAAGGTCTACACCCCCCCCCCCCCCCCGTGCCTACTAAACCGCCTGGGGAGCGCAGCGTGGGCAAATAGAGAGTGGTGGAGCAGGGGGTGGGGGGCAGCTAGATACACGGCGTTTGAGCACAATGTTGGCAAAGGCGAAACTTAATTAATTTGAGTAACTTGGCAGCCGGCCGGTTGAATGCCCCCCCTGCCACCCATTGGCCAACATGGGTGTGGCATGCATTCTTAATGCACATGCCGTGTGTGTGTGTGTGTGTGTGCGAGAGTGGGCGTGGTCGTTTGAAAGTAAGAATAACTGCAACTGACTATGTCAACATAATTAACTTTGAAGTGAGTGAAACTAGAAACAGGACCAAAGTAAGAGTATCACCAAAAAAAATAGGAAGAGTAGAAGAAGTAGATAGAGAGAACTCATACATAATTGCCTGCTCTCACATATAGAACGATGAAGTGCCAAAAAAAGACACAAAGAGAATGTGTGAGAGAGGTGACCAACAAAAACTAGGTGGCAACATCGTCAAATGCAAATTTATTGCGTGTGTTGCCAAATAATTAATTTAAATGCATTTGCAGGCAGACACAAATCGCTGCGGAGACTTTCACACAGCTTCTATCCACATGTCAACTAGTGATGGGAGAGTGAGAGGAAATGAAAAATATAACAACTGTTATATATATATATATATATATATATATATATATATATATATATGTTTTTAGTTGCTGTTAAGCTTTAATATTGAAGTTTCTTTAATTTCGTGCTTAATCACGACTTTGGCACATCTCTAGCGTGTCTTCCTTCTTAAAATGCACTTAACGTAGCTGAATGAAAGGGCATAACCCTTTCCCACTTCCCCAAGTCGTGGAGCTGGTGCCATAAAACAGAATTTGTAATATAATGCCATTAAAAAAAAGAGCTAAAAATAGCAGCAGCTTTTTTACCTTAAGCTAAAACTCTAAAAATAGCGTCAATTTGTTAAGACAAGAAGCTTAAAGCTTTAAGCTAAAAGGATGAAAAATTTCGTATTATTTTTTAGATTTCTTTAACACATTTTAAATGCTTCCAGATATGTGAATATAATAAAAATATTTTTTACTTATATATTTTTTTTTAGCTTTTTTGTGTTTTTTCTTTACTAGCTACTATTTGTTGAATAGATATTATTAAGTCAAATTATTAAATTAGCCGCTTCTTAAGACATTGAAATATTTCACGCACAACTAAGCCAAAAGAGCTTTAAAGCTTTAAAGTTTTTATTTGTTTTTTGCTTCGTTTCAATTTAGCTGTTTCGAAAGTTTGTTTCTTTTTTGATTGACCAATGTGTGTCGGGGGCAGGAAGAAGCAGCCACGCCCTCTTCATCAACTCACTCAAGCCTCAAAAAAGAAGTAAACTTAAGCACATACCGGAATGAAAGCTTCACTTAAAGTTCAATTTTCGGCGAGAGGGGTTGGGGGGGATGAGCACATGTGTGTGCCTGGAATGCGTTCTTTTTCATCGAGTTACTCCGCACAGTTTGAAGATAATGCGGCAACAAAATAAATGGACAAGCTGACAACGCACACGAGGGGTGGAAGGGGTGGAGGGTTGGAGGGGGTGCGGTAACTATGTGACGACGATGACTTTTAAATTGTTTTATTGAGGTGGAATTTCGTTCGTTTCGTTCGTTTCGTTGGTCAGCAAAAGTTTAGCAAGTGCATAGAATAAATGAGAGAGCCTGGAAGGAAGTTCATTTTAGAGCATTACAAAGCTACATACTGTCACTAGGTAACTGCTCCTTGCCCCCTTATGCACACATGTGTGTGTGTATACAAAGTCAAATTGCTTGCTAAGCCAGAGTAGGAAGGATATATAGATACAGGGTGTCAGATTTTGTGCCTGTCACGTTTAACTTTGTTTTGCTAGTTGCCTAAGTAGCCTAACGCCTCAATATGCCCGTTGACATGTCCCCCGCCTTCCCACTGGGTAACATTTTTGGTCAGCCAACAAAATAAAATGCGAGCGAGAGAGAAAGAGAGAGGGAATGCGTGCGACTCTTTAAGCTGCTGTCAATTGGCATTAGCCAGCAACTCTGCCTGCCGTCCCCTTCCCCCCTCTAACTACAACTATCGTATGCAGTGTCATCCTTGTACACTGACAGGAAACGTACTTTAAAAGTTTACATGTTTTAATTTTAAACTTAATTCGCTTTTCTACGCTGAATTGTATGCTATAAAAAACTTTCAAAAATCTTCATTTAACCAGAAAATAACCACCAATTTTTCTAAGTGCTGTTCTGTGTGTTTGAGTTTGTGTGCGTAACTGGAAAGTTAATGCTGTCGCCGTGCAGATTAAAAGCAAAACACATCCAATGTTGTCGCTTGATGGCTCCGGATACCATGAGTAATGTATGTGTAGTGTGTGTGTATGTGTGTTGTGTGTTGTGTGTTGTGTAATGTACATATAGTTGAGCTATACCCAAAGGGCATCCTATGTTGTGTTGTAGGTGCAGGTCAGGTAGAGCGAGGTTCCATAGTCGTTTTCGTCCTCGTCGCATTAGCGTTGTGTCATATTAGCTCAACAGATTTAAAAAAGAATTTCGCTGCGTAATGGAAATGAAGAAGGACAACGATAAACTCACCTGTGCGACACAGAGAGAGAGAGAGAGAGAGTGAGAAGTGTGTGAGGAGAAGGTGAAGCAGCTGTTTTGACAGTTTGAAACATATGTAATTCGACTAAGTATTAGATAAGTTTTTAAGCATGTTAAGTAGTTAGATCGATCGAAGGATGAGATATTTTAGTTGTTCCTATAGAAAACTATGATCAAACAAAGGTTCAGATGTTAAAGGCATTGGATCGGAGCTTAATCAGGATACCATATCCGATAAGACAGTGAAAGGATAAATGAATTTTGACATGGTTTCTGACTAATATTCCAATTTTCTCAGGTTGATTTGTTTATTGGGATTTCATTAAATGGTTAAAAGCATGATTAAGAAGTTAAAGCTAATAAAAATCGTTAAGGATTTGCTTACAAAAAAGTTTTCTTTAAGATTAAGATGTTAAGATTTACAAAATTTAAGACTATGGAGTTTTTTAAGATCTCTAATGAAAATCGTTAAAGATTTAAAAAATTTATGACTACAAAAAGTTGTTTTAAGATTTAGATATTAGGATTGACAAAATTTAAGACTACGGAAAGTTTTCTTAAATCTCTTTTACTCAAACTTAAACATAGAGTTAAGTTTGAGATTTAGATACTAGATACTTAAGATACTACGGAAAGTTTTCTTATATCTTTTTTACTCAAACTTAAACATAAATAAGTTTAAGATTAAGATACTAGATACTTTAGATACTACGGAAGTTTTCTTAGATCTCTTTTACTCAAAATTAAACATAAACAAGATTTTTAACCCCTTAAGAACTAAGTATTAGAGAGAGTTTGACTGTCTTTAAAAACCAAATATTATTATTAGCCGGTTAAGCTTAAATAAAGTTGTGTTAAAGGAACCCAAAGAAAACTCTCTGACTAAGAATTCCACGAACTTCAAACGAAATCAGTTCCTTGTCGAAACATAAAAAACTAAATTGATGATTTTGAGTTGCTTTCTGTCCAATGATATGGAATGCAATGCTTTTGGGACCAATTAAATGACAATTATGATTGAAGAGTTGAATGCAGTTAGCTCAATTAGCTGATGTTCCAAATCAATAACAGCTGCTTGCTGGCTGCTACAGTAAACGCTAACTAAATGCAACTGGCAACTAGCTGACAAACTTTTGCAATCGCCAATCGAGCGCTAACAAAGATAAATGGCTGAAGCCACAAAATTGATTTGGTTGACAGATGAATTGTGTGTGTGTGGAGTCACTTGCAACAGATGGATGGTGGATGCAACGGATGCAACGTCAAAGCTAAAGCTGCAACTGTTGCCGGCGAGCGACAATAAAATCAAAAGCATATTTTTCAATCATCCGTCCAGCAATATTTCCAATGCATAAAACGGCACAGAGAGAAAACAGTGGCAGTGGCAGTGGGGCAGGGTGGGGTTGTGGGGGCGGAACATTCGAATATTGAATGAAGCACTTAAATGCGTTTCAGGCCGCCTGACCGTTCAAATGCAATTACGCATACGCCACGATGACTGTAGTTTCAAATCCCCACCTCCCCCCTCTGACACAAACTCCTGCCCAACCAAAATGAAAAGCCGGGCAATGAGTACAGCTGATGCTAGTGACAGTGATTTCCTCTTTGGCTATTTTTTTTAACCTTTATGTGAGTATTTATTTCTTTTTCCATATTTTTTAGCGGGAAAAAAAACGTTTCTTAAGTTTAAGCTGAAATTTTCTATGGTAAGTCAATTGGAAAAGCTTGTTCATAAGCTAAAAATTTGGTTTTTAATAATAATGAAACTCAACTTACTTGATAAATGCAAATATTTTGGCTGGTTTTAGCGGGTAAATGCTGGTTGAAGGGAAAAGCTGTGACTTTTCATGATGATGTCAAGCTAAAATGTTGTTTATATGTTAGAAATGTGATTCTGTAACTAGTGACTAGTCTAACTGTGACTAGTGTAACTGTGACTAGTGTAACTGTGACTAGTGTAACTGTGAAATCATTGATATCAAGTGAATGAAGTTAGATATACCTGTTTTAGGTTGAAAAAATAACATTTAAGAATAATTTTCTTTAGATCTATTTATTTGATTGAATCAAAGCTGTCGCTTAAGCTATTTATAGCAGTTAAAAGCTAAAAACTAGTTTAAAATTTGACTAAAAATACAATAGAAATCTGAAAGTTCTCCTGATTTTATGCTTAATCAGATTTTTAGCTTTTTAATCTTGGAAAAATAGATCAACTTTTATGATTCTTTAGCTTGCTTTATAATCATGTTAAATCTATCAAAGTGATCGATTTTTATTATGCATAAACTTGACATATCTTAAAGTGTGACAACACTGTTTGCGGCACTGTGGCATGCAACTATGACTGCCTTTTTCTGATGCTGCCGTTGCTCTGCTCAGCTGCTGTCCAATTGACACTTTTGACGCATAAATCAACTTTATTGTTTATTGATTTTTATGTTTGTGTTTTTTTTTTTTTTTCGGTGTATGTTTGTGTTTCATTTTTATTAAATCTTTGTTCGAATCCGATCTTTTACACCCCTCACACCCCCCCCCCCCCTCCACAGCTTTCATCAATATTGGACGTGTTTTTTATTATTTGAATTTATGCGATTTTAATGAAATTGGTTCATTGTTTGCATCAATCGCAGCAAACTCCAGTCAACATACTATATACGATTATATATACATATATATATAGAGATATATGTTTTTGTATGTTTGTATGTTCGAAGTACGGACATGTCGAACAATTCATAAATCGATTAAAGATGTTTTCTGAGCTCGATATTTTTTTTTATACTTATTTCTTTGGGCATCGAATACTTTTTTTCATCCTTTTTTATTGTTGTTTGTTGTTGTTACTGATGGCAACCAAACACAACCCCTCCCCCCCCCCCTCTCTCTCACTCACTCTTTGTCTGTGATTTTTTTTGGATTTGTAGTTATCTGCATAAAATCTGTTCAGCTCTTTTTTGAGTTCTGTTCATTTTGGAGTTTTACATTTTATTGATTGACACGAGATTTTCAACTCACAAAGGAAAATATTTCAATATTCTTTTTCGCTTTTGTTGTTGTTGTTGTCACAATTTAATAAAGTTGAAGCGAAAAGCTTTTGATGGTATTGCAACAAATTTTTTGGCTGGAAATTTAAATTTAAAATGAAAAGACAAACCGGGTGGGGAATTTCGTAATATGCAATAATAATCGATTTTTTGCTTAACTTGAAGTTCTTTAAACGCTTAAAAACTTCCGAGTTTTGCTCATTTAGGTCGCTTTCGTCAATACTCATCAAATTCAGGGGCGGCGTCAAGTGGCAAGGCTTTGAAAGATATATATAATGGGAATTCCTTTAGTAAAGTTTCACCAGAAAGAAAACTTTTGTTCATGAAAGTTTTTGGAGAGTGAGAGAGGAAGTCCAAATTAAAATTCAAAATGAGCTGCCGCGAATCGAACCAACCTCGCTCCTACCCCCTTTCAACTTTGACACGTGACAAAGTCAAGCGAGCAATAAAAAAATAAAATAAATACAATCTAGTCAGCGGACACGCCCCGCGCCCCGTTGCCCTGCCCTATCATTCAATAGAAGAAGGCGTCAAATGTTCGAAACAATTTCAATAACCGTCTCCCCCGAACAAGCAAAAGAAGTAATGATAGAGAGAGTGCAGACAAAGAGACAAAAGAGCATGAATCTCTCCACTCAAGTAATGGCGGTAAGAAGCCTGGGCAAGCAGCGACGCTAGCAGCGACGCAAGCAGACCAGAATGCTAGGCTAAGCATTAAATTGATAAAAGCAAAAATGTTGCATTTAATTGGAAAATGCTTTCAATGAATTTTTTGGTTGGCAGCGAGGCGAGAGTGAGAGAGGAGAGAGAGATAGAGGCCTAGGCATGCAAATCGATTTCGTTTTGTTTGAATATTTGTATTTATATTTGTTATTGTAGGTATTTGCTAGTGTATTTGTTAGTGTAAACAGGCAGTTAAATTAAAAATGATATGATGCTAAAACAATCTAATTGTTTTTATTATTGACTCAGCTCACAAATAAATATGCAATATATTTGTTTTTATTTGTGAAAATGTTTAAATAATGTGCGTGATGGATATCACCTGATCCTTACATATTCTACAAGAGAGCAAGAGAGCAAATGAGTGGAGAGATTTTACATTGCAGAGCATACCACATTCCAGGCGTGAGCGTCTTGTCCCAACTCTTCCGATCACAGTTTCATTTTTTTCGGCGTCGCGTCGGTTCGCGTGGTGAAGTAAAAAAACTAAAATGCTATACAAATAGCACTTAATGAGTTTAAAAATAGAAATACTAATAATAATAATAAAAAATAATACTTTTGCTGCATTTAGCATTGCTTAAAGTGAAAATACAAGTGTAAAAGAAGCTTGCAAATTGTTGTAAGTACGCCTAAAGGAATTCACTAACTTGCACTTATACATATGCAAAAAATTGGATTCGCACAGTCATAATGAATGGTAATGCCATCGCTGAGAGTGTCAAAAGACAACGAGAGCGTAAAGAGATGCACTGCAAAAACAACCGCAAATTAAGTTACTACACCAGGTGAAAAAAAAAGATACATATGTGCACTTGATATCGCGCACTTAACAAATGTAACTAAAAATAATAGCAAAAATATTTTTATTGTGTTAACTTATATTAACACAAAGTGTTCACAACGTAGCGTAATTCGTGAATAAGTTTAAAGCCGTACGCGAAGTGTTTTTTTTTTTATATTTTTTGTTTGTGTGTAGTTGAAAGTGTTGAGAAAAATGAGGTGATTTTGTTCTGATTCAGCTAAGCAGCAGAGACAACAACCAAAAGGAAGGAATAACTGTAGATGTTAGTTTGACGGTATGTGATTTTTAATTGAATATTACACTCTCGTTAAGCTTTAACTGTTTGCGACCTACGAACGCTTTATTAACTCAACTTCAAATCTAGCCAATTCTTAGACATTTTTTTTTGTTTTATGTTTGTGTTCCCATTTGCTTGCCAAAAGCTGCAATTCATCAAGTGCGACTCGGCTTACGCATAAAACACACACACAGTGGGGAGAACTCTACACTGCTGGGCAACTCTCTCTCTCTCTCTCTCTCTCTTTTGCTTTGGCCACCCACTGAGACCGCAAGTCAACGAGCTGATTTGCATGCAGCAAAAACAAGAACAACAAGACGAACAAGAACAATAACAACGGGACGTAGATTAGGCGCTGATTGCGTGAGCAGCGTGCGTCACTTTTAGGTTGAGAGTACAAAAAAAGAGAGTCGCGTCAAGTGCTAACCACTGTGTCTGTGTGTGTGCTTGGTGGATGCACTAAAACGCTGGTTGCTGACCAGACTAAGGAAAAAATAACAAGAAAATGGAAACATTTTGAGCAATGTAGAAGATTGAATACCCTTTAAAATATAGAATGCAAGTGCTGTTACAACTTGTTTCTCAAGTCGTGACTGATCTCTTTTGGGAAGGGTATGCAAAAATGCTGTAAAGTAAAATTTTTTGAGGGCAATGCGTATGGGAAACCAGGATGCCAAACACACACACACATACACACACACACACCAATTTACATTTACGATTCACATTCGAAATCGGCGTTCGTCAGCGCCGCATGCGTTACGCAAATTGAATTCGTTGCAAGCAAAATTTATGCATCGTCGCGTTTCGCATCAGCTGAAGAATTGTGTGTGTGTGTGTGTGCTGCAGGGCGGGGAGGAAATGGAGTTCGATATATCGACAGCAATGCAACTATGTGTGTGTTTGTGTGTGTTTGTTGCAAACTGAGAAATTTATGCTTTGTTTTGTCGGGCAGAAACATGCAACATCCATTCTCGTTAACTTTTCATGTATGAGTTAAGAAGAAGTCAGTACAAACATATATGTATATATATACATATATATCGGACACATGCCCTCGATACCTCGAATGAAGAACTCGAATGATACTCTTTCTGCACAGGTTTCATTTGTCGCCTTCTTTATAAAACAAAACGAAATAAATGATAAAACTACAAATAACTGTTACGATAACAATAGAAATCGCTGCAATTGTTAAACAACGCTTATGTTTTGGCTCCCCAGAATGAGCAC
The DNA here is from genome assembly GCA_035044465.1 of Scaptomyza tumidula. Classification (NCBI taxonomy): domain Eukaryota; kingdom Metazoa; phylum Arthropoda; class Insecta; order Diptera; family Drosophilidae; genus Scaptomyza; species Scaptomyza tumidula. The sequence goes on from JAWNNW010000444.1 coordinate 18,253,645, forward strand.
GACGATGAAATATACGCGCAGATGGACGCCGATGCCATCCTTCAGATATAGCGCATTCCACACTAATCGGATTCATTTTCACTTTTCAACTTCAACTCTTGAACGAAAACGTAACTTAATTGGTATGGTTTATTGTTGGTTTCCTTCTTTCTTTTTTTGGGAAATTGCTTGAAAATTTTGCTTTGCTTTATTTAATATTCTTTTTGTTGTTTTTCAGCTCTTCTCACTTCTCATTGCTTACTTTGTTTACTGAGTTTTCCCATATTTTTCTAGACAATTGAGCATTCAATGTGCAGTCGATTTGCTTCGAACATAAACCACAAATGTTTCGATTTCATTTACAACCAAACCGTGCGAAAAAAAACCTAATAACGTATATATGAAAATATGCTCATGCACTTGAAAAAAAACTTAAGAAATACTTTTCATACCCTGATCGCATTAAAAATGGGTAAACAGGGTATAATGGTTTTGTGCAAAAGTATGTAACAGGCAGAAGGAAGCATCTCCGATCCCATAAAGTATATATATTCTTGATCAGCATCAACAATCGAGTCGATATAGCCATGTCCGTCCGTATGTATGAACGCGTTGATCTCAGAGACTATATTCGATTTTCGATAACTCGATTTTCGATAACTCGATTTTCGATAACTCGATTTTCGATAACTCGATTTTCGATAATTCTTTCCGTTTCCGAAATACACATGGGATTGATAACAATAAAATCTTGAATTTGGAAAACTTTGAAATGGGATTTCAATTATTAAACAAAATAATGACAATCTGTGAAATTGGTTAATAAACACCAAAGATATGGGATATCTTTGATGCGCGTACACATACACACACACATACTTGCAAGCACTGACTGTACGCGTGAAGTACAGGGATCAGGGTATCGTCTAGTCGGGATATCTCGACTAGAGCCCTCTTACTTGTTATGTTCAAGAAATGTCTCTATTGCTAGGCAAAAAGTTTCTCTAAGTGCATGCAAAACATGTCCTCTGACCTTCGTGACAGAATGTGGCGCAAGGACCAAGGACAACAACAAATATTGCAGTTCGCGTCGAAGCAGGAGGCCCATTCAATAAAAATGTAAATTAACTTATCAATTACAACGGCAAACAACAACAATAATAAACAAGAACTAACTAAACACAGGGGCCAACACCTTACCCATCCTGGGGACGACGACTTCATTTTGTGGCCACTGTTAAGGGCAGGCCAACTGTCTCTTAACGGTTTTCTTATGCAAATTTGCAGAGAAGCGACAGACACGAAGCGAGAACGAAACGTTAAAATATTCCAGCTCATAATTTTTATTTCCGTTATTCAAGTTTCAAGATTGTATTGCACACACATTTTTGTTTGGGGGCGTCGCCAGCTCGTTTTTCGGTCCTTGCCACACGGCATCCTTGTTGACCAGATATTCGCATCGTCCTTGTGCCACCTTTCCTGTGCTTGTTACAACCAAAATTTGCCTTGCTAATAGTACCAAGAGGTGTGGGGGGGGGGGACAAAGGCCGAAAGGTCCTGCGAGCAGATAGCGACATTGTGACGCCTTGAAGGACATAAGTTACGACTGTCTGCCTGCCCGAGGGTGCATTTATTTTAATATATAGTACTAGCTGATACGAGAGACAAGCAGATATCTTAATTAGATAATACTCGATTTTAACGTTTGCGTTTTTAGCTGAATTTTTGCCTGTTTAGCAAAGTCTAAAGAACTTTAAGCAAGTACCTAAAGTTCTTAGAGCTAATTATTGCATTAACCTACTAAAAATCGGGTTTTTGGTAACTTCCCATTTGCCCTATTCTTTAAGGCTTCTATCTGCCATAAGCTCTTTACGAACCCACTTTTAAATGATGTGCGACATTAAACCCTGCCCAAAACCATTAGACGACTCTCTTTGGCTACTTTTATCGCTTGTTGCAGCTGCAAAGCGAGCAAGCTGTGTGGAGTCGCATGCAACTAGATATACTCATCACATAAGCCGCCTACAGCATTTTCACACAATGAATGCATCAGACGATAGGACGGACAGATTGGACAGAGGTACGCCCTCAACTTGGGTCCAGAAATTGAACCATCATATGAGTATGTGCATAATCACGAAGTTAGCCTCACTGCTAAGGTCTCTACACAGAGAGAAATGTGTGTTTACTCGCTTTAAAGAATCGTTCATGCAATCAAAGTAGTTTTATATGTGAACAGAACTTTAGACCTACACGAAATAGATCAATATCTTTAGTTTCTTTAAGTGTAAGTCTCACCGAATCTTCAAAGCACTGCTTAGATGATGATGATGATGCCAGAGAGGTGAATGTGTGAATTGTTAGCTAAGGTTGATGATGGTTTGCTTCGGTCATCCAAGCGTATTTTGCGCATTTCACATTCACACCAGCAGCAGGAGGAGGAGGATGGGAAGGATGAGAAGGAGAGGAGCCAGTTGCTGGCCAGACAAATTATGACCACGATTTTACTTGTTGCGACTCTCTGAAGACCTCTTACGACGTTAGAAAGCTGGCGAGTGCTGCTGTTGCTGCTGCTTTCGCGATAAGCATTCCAAAGTGATTAATGAAATTTGATGCCACTGCAAGGAAGAGTAGAAGAAGAGAAAGAGAATAGAGAAGAGTTTAGGAACGCAAGCTACACAGCTAAAAAGTTTGGGATAACTTTGATAGATAACAATTAAGTAAAGTGAGAAACAGAAAGAAGACAGAGAATTGAGAAGAAGTAGACAAAGCAACACATCAAGAGAAGAAAATATAAAAGGAACTTTGTTTAAGGAAAGTGAACCTAATTAGAGATTAACTAAAATCAAGCAAGTTGAAAGAGAAATCCAGAATCCTAACGACAAGATTCACCATGCGGAAGAACCTGATAAGTATAAGAGTTAAACAGATTGTAAAATTGCGAATTTGTTAACCAACTTACAACCAGTTGATTAGTCAAATAGTGTTGGGGCTTTAGCTGGTAGTTGGGACACAACTATATATATATATTATCCGGCTCGAAGGACCATATGTTGGGGCTTTACCTAGTAGTTAGGACACAAATATATATATATATATATATATATATATATATATATTATCCGGCTGGAACGATTGTCTTGTTCACTTTATGACTCTTCCGCATCAAAACTCTAAGATATACTTTTCATCAATATATTAAAACATTTTCTTTTTTATATTTAACACTTGCTGTTTAATAAACTTAACTTAGATATTAGTTTTTTTTTTTACATCCATTCTGTTCTTACTCTTGATCCGAAGTGAAGTTCTTTTTCTTAAATTATTGATGGTGTTACAAAGATCGGTAAGATCGGATCTTACTTCTATACTAAGTATATTTCTAATCGATTACAAATAAACTTCAATGAATATATCATCACCAACCAAATAGTAATAATAATGTAGATCACGTCATTAAATTGCAATCTCTTTTTGTTGTTTACGGTGCAAGGTAGTCAAGCGAAAGGCATAAGGCGAAAAGTTTGCACACCTCCAAGAAACACACAATGACTTATGAATATATACTCTCTATATATATATATATGGGCACACAGTGGGCGGGCCACTCCACTCAAACCCCCTGCGGAACGTAGTCTAATTGGCTTGCCAACGTCATACGTCCCCCGAAGTACTCCCAATTAGAATTCGTAATCGCGCACGCTTTGCCCATTTGAATTTATATCGAAAATGTAATTTAATTAATAGAGCAACCAGACCAAAGAGTCCCAAAGAGACTTCGACCAGGTGCACTTCGCTTTGTTTGTTGACCAACTCGCCACAATACTGCCAACAGCCTGCTGCCAATTCTTATTGGCCAAAGACACAACACAGTTATCGCAGCGGGAAGTGTCAAAAAGTCAACTCAATAACTGTTTATTTTAGCTTGGCATATTTCCAATTTCCAACTTCCTTTGGCTGTTTCTGGCCTCGTTTTGTTTTGTGTGTGTGACTCAGCCAGTTTAAAGGTAAGACAGCTTCGTTTCGACAACTTCGATTTTTTCCAGCTCTCCACGTGGCGAAATTTGAAACTCTTTGTCGCGTTTGTGCGTTGGTTTTTCCTTTCTGGCTCTTATCTGGCATTTTGAACATGCATTTTATTTGCCTAATCAATTGAATTTTCTTTCCAAGTTGTTTCGATATCTAAACCGAAAGATAGTTTGCATAAGGATTGATTGTTATGGCCCGCAACGGAAAATGTGTTTTGTTAAGTTATAAATAATAACGATTTAGTAACTTTATCATTCATGCAAATGATTCTATAGTGCAAAAGTTATCACAACAATTCTTTACCTTTCTTTTTGATACCCTGAAAATGTGAAAGGTAAAATGGTTTTGTTCCAATTTATCTAACAGACAGAAGTAAGCATCTCCGACTCCATAAAGTAGACATATTCTTGATCAGCAGATGTCGATGAATGCTCTGGTTAGGTATAGGGTTTTGGGTATCTGCTAGTCGACTTTAATGCTTTTTCTTTGTCCAACAATTGCTCAAGTGTCTTCCTCTTCCTTCCATGCATATGTGCATTAGAACTATTTGCTACTTAGCTTATCCATTCTTACTTTCCATTTGTTAAAGTCTTTCTTTAGAGTTCGGAGTTACTTCATGGGCTGAGCACCACCTGATTAATGGGTGATCGATATGCACAACTGTCCAAGCTGTATTAGTGGCGCCCACATTGAGAGTTTGGTAAGAGGAGGACGCCCATTTGCTACCGTTTAGCCAGATTGATTTCATGCCAGCCGCTGCACGACTCGATGATCATTTCACATTTCCACATTTCCCAACAACAACAACAACGCCCACAAAATGTAGGCGAGCCGCAGAAACTTCCCATCGCCGTTCCCATCAATCAATTTCGAGTGCGAGGACAACAAATGCACTTCGCTGGGGCATGGGGCATGGGAGCATGTTGGAGCTCTGAGCGCTTTTGGTTGTTCAAATTCTAGCGGCATCATTTTTCATATCCACAACAACAACTACAACAACAAACAATATTGAGGCATGGAAAGGCATGGAAATATCGAGTAGCAACTAACAGCAGGGTGCTGCAATTGCAACTGCCACTACCACTTGCAGCCAACCCTTCTTGCCCCTCGAAATCGAAATCAGCTTGAGCTCGCATATACTATATATAAACGTGATCGTCGTTGGTTTTGTTGCATTTTCTTTTCACTGTTTGCTTACTTCGAAAAACGCTTTGTTTTTTGACTAACCAAAACAAGTAGTAGCCCCCGCACCCCGCACCCCTTCTGCACACTTGAGCGCTGTGTTGTTGCGAATTTGTTGCAATTTCTCATTGTCAGCGAACGCGTTCGCCGGTAAATTTTGATTAAACGCTCTACGGGAATTCACTTTGCTCAATTCTCTTTGCCCCGTTTCGCCCGTTTCGCGTTTCGAGTTACTTTTTTTTCGTTTCGTTTCGTTTTGGTTTTTTTTCTGGTTTTTTTTGCGGCTTTCTTTTTGGCGTTCTTGCCCTTTTTCATTTGAATTTGATAAATGATGCTGCGTTGCGTGGCAATGTGTTATGCAATTTGGGGATTTGTTTTTGGCTAACGTTTGTGGATAAAGCTGAGAAACAAGAACAAAGCATTGTTGTTGGTTAAATGCTATAGCAACAGCTTTTTAGAATAGAATGAACCAAAAAGCTTTTTTGTCCGAAATCAATTTGAAGGTAAAAGTGAAGCTATCGAAGTGACTTTAATGGCAGATGAGAGTGTTATGATGACTGCATGTTGATGTTGTTCAATATAGATAGTTAATCATCATCATAAATCCACTTACATATATACATACATATATATATATCTATCTGTACATTATCTTTGGCGTGAAAGCTACTTCACAAAATAAAAAAACAGACGAACGAAAGGAAATCTGATTAAAGTGCTGCTGTATGTATGTACAAACAACAGCAGCTTCAGGCAAAGCAAAAAGGTTGGCGGGGTGGGGGGAGGGTGAAACGGTGGCAGCATCATCAAGCGTCAAGCGTCCAATAACAAGCCGTAATAATAATTTTGCTCCAATTAATCAGCGTTAAATCAGCGAACCGACGTCAACCGAGGCGATTCCATTCAATGTTAACCAATTGCCGCCTTTTGTTTTGCCGCTCTCTTTGTTATTGTTTTTGTTGTTGTAATGCGGATCAATGTCTGGGAAAGTGGCAGATGCCCAGAGTCTGATGTCTGCTTCCATTAAGCTTAAATGATATTAAAGCAAGCAGCCAGCCAAAGTGAATACGAAAAAAGATTAAAAGCAAAATATGTAGTACAATTTAAAATGGGGAAAATAATTTAATAAAACGTTGAAATGCTTACACGATATACTTATACATACTATATATACACAACACATCTGCGCGAATCTTCAAAAACTTGCGTCTCAAGTGTTGTTGTTGTTGAACCTTTTGACTTGTGCCTCATCTTGTTGTCTTTTACCTTTTTAGTCACTTCAAAAAAGTTTTGCTCGTTTGTTGAAGTTCTCTTTTTGAGTTTTGTTACCTGATTGTTTTCGACTTCGATTTACCAAGCTTTAATTGCGCTCAGCTCGGCTCGCTGTGGGGCCTGTCTCGAAGCAAATCGAATGTCTTGACAGGCAGGCCCCCGTAGGTGGTCGATTCGAGAGCTAATATACGCAATGATGAACTGATGAGTTGAGAAGTTGACTACATCAATGAGTCAGTGGCTGTCAAACTGCTGACGACTCCACTTAACAAAATAACCCTTTTGTGAACAAAAAACATGCAAATTATCAACTTTGTTTTTCACTCTTCAAGTGTTTTTTCTTGTGAATGCCAAATCAAGTCGAAGAAGAAATCAAAATATTGGCATAACAGTGTTGTTTAAGTGTTTTTGCAGTGCAGCCCTGAGAACTTTATCCACATATATATCGATCGATAAGATGTGAAATCTAAAAATAATTGATTTATATCAGCAATTAAGTTTTTTAGCTTCTTTTTGCTAATGAAAAGCGTGTTGCCTTTTAATTGATGGCATTAAATGCAGCGAAACTGGCTTGTGAATATATTTTTAGAGCTGCAGCTGCAACTGCAACAACAATCGCTCTTAATTCGCACTTGGGAATCTATTCAGAAACCAGTTGGCAAAAACTCTTCAGGCTCTCTCTGTGTTACGTAGGTGTTGTTGTTGTCAGCACGACATCGTTGTCAATATCGCTTACATCATCATCACCATCATCATTGCCATCCTCATCATCTGGATCTAGGCTGGACAATGTCAACGCCGTTTAGCTGTTAGCTGTTTAGCTCTTGGCCAATACTGCTCTTCGACTGTGCTTGGCTGTCAGCCAGCGGCGCCTGCGGTTGACACTTTTCGTTTTTTTTTCGCGCCCACCCGCCCGGCCGCCGCCTAATCCTCACTCATGCGACGAGGTCGAGTGGAACCAAACAAGCCCAACCGTTGTTGTTGGTGTGTTGATGACTCCACCCAGCTGGTGGCCGAGACCCAAAAATGAGCTAGGTTACTTAATCCAAAGATATCGCTTACACGCGCTCTCAAGTGGCAAGTTCATTAACATTTAAACACACAAACAATAATACATCGAGACATATTTGCTTACAGCTCATTTGACTTGGCAGATTACCTAACTCACCCACTCAAGAGATGTCCATGTCGCATCTTGAGTACACACACAAAGAATAACAACAAGTGAGAATGTGATAAACAATATTTAAGACAGGTCAAGAGTGTTGAAGTTGACGCGGAAGGCACGAAGTTTACGAGGAGAACAATACTAAACACAAGATTTGAACAATCGCTTCAACTATGAAGCTCATCTCGAAGATGTCAAGCCAAGTAACAGGAAGCCTGAAGAATCATGTGTGTTCAACGGTTATCGCGTAGGAGAAAAGGCATAGAAAGTATCAATAAGAACTTGTCAGAAGAATCAGCTTGAAAACTTTTGAGGTAATCAAAAGAACGCGGAATATCGAAATGCTCTTCATTGACACTGAAGATTACAAGCTGACAAAGTATGTAAGACTTGCCCAGTAACAGGAAGCTTGAAGAATCATGCGTGTTATCGCGTAGGAGAAAAGGCATAGAAAGTATCAATCATTAAGAACTTAGGTCAGAAGAAGCAGAATGGAACAGCATTAAAAATTCACCTTGAAAGCTTTTGAAGTAATCAAAAGAACGAGGAATATCAAAATGCTCCACATTGACACTGATTTGATGGCTTAAAAATAAACATTTCAAGGATACCCAAAGGATTTTAAGTAGTTACAGCAATAAATATGGATTCTTATCATAATTTATAAGATTTGTAGGACTGAACTATTAAGATAACAATAAAATAGCTTCTTGTTTGTTGACCGAGCTATATTCTATTGTACGTCTTATTATTTTGCTGGTTCAGTTTTAACTAACTTATTTTATATCTTTATTTGTTGGCTCGTTCAGAAAGTTACTGACATCTATCGATATAGCCTACTAGATGTCCCATTCCTACATTTATATATATGATTTCCTTCCGATTTTATAAACTCTTTAAAAACAATTAAAACTTGATGCTTTAAGTAAATTGAAGTTGTTATTGCTCTGTCTGCATGGCTGCCTGACTAATAATTAGTTACGATTGCTTAGCTCAAATGAGTTGGGCCCAAAATAGATTAACGTTCGCTAGATGGCTTTAAGTAAACGTTCGTTCGGGCCATGGCTATATGCCAGATGTGTATCGCTGATGCTGATGCTGTTGCAGGTAAATGCAGAGTAAGCACAAATGATTTATGCGACCAGGCAGCATATAATTAATAATGATTAAAACCTGGCGCCCATCAACACAGCATAAGAAACTCTCTCCCTCTCTCACTCTCTGTCTCTTTGGATGCACAGAGACTAATCGCTGGCAACGAAATGAAAAGTGAACACAGGAGATCAGAAATCCACTGACGACGACCCGCTGTGTGTGGATTAACTTGAATTTATATAGTATATGATGAAGCATTTGAATATTTTTTTTGCTTCAGCCCGAAGGAGAAGAGAAGTTCACGATTCATTCGTTTGTGCGTGACCAGGTTTCATTTTCATTTGCCTCTCGTTACTAACTTGGCTAACGTGGAGCTTGCTGTGTGGTCAGCACCTGGGTGGCATTATGTTGTCAGCCGTACAACTGCCTCTCCCCCTCTGATCACTCTGCTCCGAAAACTTGCCAATTGATTTTATGAAAGATCTACTTTTGCTTTTTGTTATGCTGCGTCATAATAGTAATTATATTTAATAACCTATTATATGCAGAACACGCTAAGTAAGCAAGCATTTATTTCTTTACATCATTTGTTTGTTTCGTCATTTTTTGATAGTGACGATATTCCTCTTTCAGTTCCCACATGAAACGATGTCCCGGATTCTTATTGTATTCACCAATATCCTTGAGTATAGTTTTGATCAAGTAAACGGATTGCTTGGTTATCACAATAAGATCCCTTAACGTATAGTATTGATGCTTCTCAAAAGCCTGAAACAGCATTTCCATAATTGCATCCTTGCTGAGTATCTTGGAGCCACCTTCCCGACGGCGACGACCATCGTTCTCCTGAGAAGCGTATTATGTATTCGTAATAGTGTGTTTTGTTGGTGAATCGGCAAAACTTTAACTTACATTGTGAATATGATCGCTGACTGGTTTGTAGTTGGCCACAATATTCTGCAAGGGTTGAGCACAACGTGCAACACTTTTACTCTCGCCAGCTTTCTGTTTCATCTTCAAGAACTGAGCATCGCATATGGGCAGGCATTCCATTTTCTGGCTTATCCAGCCTTCCATTTGCACTTCGACTGGCGTTTCTTCGGCTATTGAAAAGATGCCCGTTAGCTTCTCACCCCTCGTTGGCTTGCACAATTTGATATTATGTTGGCTGGGTATGATCTTCCCAGGATCCAACTGTATCAGCTCTGGACTCAAAATCATTTTCACATTCGCCGGCTGCTTGCCACCAACTGGTTTCTCTATGCGCAATGTTGCCACTGTCATGTCGTTGGTCGCCATGGCCCATTGGTTGGCCACATAGTTGGGCACCTTGACTAGCCAAAGATTCGACTTGGCATTTGACATATCCATAACCATTTTCTTTTCATTCGTTTGAGACATTTTCCTGCCTGTTTTTTCGATCCAATCTCAATTAGAAATGAAATGCCAAAGCTTACTGCACAAAAATGCAACCCTGTTGTGACAATCAGCATGCTTTGAAAATTCAACCCTGTTGTACAGTAAAATAAAATCTGGTCACACTCACTCTCAGTCAGTCAGTCGAAGCAGTTACAACGCTCAACGCTTGAGAAAACGAAAAAATGGGCAAAAATAAAAATTCGAGACAAGTAAATAAAATAAAATCAAATAAAATAAAATACATTTTTGAAATGAAATATATTTTGTTTGCTTTCAGTTGGGTGCTGGCGGCAGAGCTGCACCATATCAGCAGTCCCAAGCGTTAGTCAATTCTTTTCGTGGTAAGTTTTTCGGTTGGTTTTTTTGAGGTTAGGTTCAGCCAGCGTGACTTCTTAACTTTTTTTTTATATTCAAAATAATGAAAGGAGGAAATTATCACGGGCAAATTGTTGAATCACCAACACCGCCAGTAGCTGCGGCCTTAAGACGCAATAATGCGCCTACCAATCGACGTGTAAGTTGAAATGTGTAAATGTGTAGATTTATTTAATTGAGATTATTCTTGCCATATATATATATATAGGGTCGTCCTACCAACAACCAAGCTCAGAGTTCGAATATACATCGAGGAGCAAATAGTACAGCTGGTGCATTTGATTTGGGTCGGCTCCTTAACCGTTTGATTAAGAAAGATGGCTGCTTGACTTCGACGGAAAATAATGGTTTTGCACGTGGTCTCAAGCCCGATACAATTGTCTTTTCATATCTAGCCGATAATGGACCCATGTTCTTTGTACGCTTCAAGAGTCGCAAGGGCCCCGAACTCATTTCCTTCAATGAGGTAAGGCGCAAGGCTTCGGCTCTCCTAGTTGACTACTATTGTTCCATAATGGTGAATGCTGTTGCACCTCCAACACCAATGAAATAAATCGAATAACAGCTCATTTCTATGAGTGTGCAATCGTCGTTGTTGTTTATATATATTTTCTTGGTGTTATACAGATTTGCAAAAGTTAACGTCGCATTAAGCGACACGATATACACACGAGAGTCACGCACATAAATCCAAATCGTTTGCAGCCGGAAGGTGAGAGGAAGGAGGAGGGGTGCTGCAACGATGCCGCAGATAAATTTTCGTATTGTCACACCTGCGCACACACACACTATCTATATAATAATTCACTGCGTTTCGAGCCGAACCAAAAAATAAGATATCAACGAAGAGGCGCAAGGCAAGTTCAGCCACAACCGAAAAACTCAAAAAGAGGTGTACAAAAAACAAGTGAAATATTATTAAAATGCCGCAATTGTTGTTGCACCAAGTGGCAGTAGTCTGCCTGTCTGCCAGCCAGCCTGCTTCTTGGAACTCGCCTCTCTTTTATTTATGGCGAATATTTGATTTTGCGTATTTCTCCTCGTTTCGTGTCTCGTGCTGTTATCGCCGCACAGCATTGACATTTTGACTGCGCCTCCACTCGGCGGAAGTCAGCATGCATAAATATTTGCTTATGTATATATATATGCAACATTGTCAACACTCGGTGGCAACAAGTTCAACACAACTGTGGCTGCTTATCGCGCATGCCAAAGGGTTAAGTTGTATATATATATTTTGGAGCAACAGGTCGCAGTATAAGCTCAATGTGTTAAGTGGCAGGGAATTAGCTCAAGGAATGATTAAAGACTGTTGATAAGCAAGAAACATAGTTACACAGATGTTCCATAAAGATAGGGATTAAGTCATTTTTCAAAGTTATTTGTGAACAACTTTCTTAACTTTGAAGGTACATAAATATTTTATTAACAATAACTAAGAAATGGAACTGAAAGTCATGATTTTATGCATCATTTTTGTATGAAAATCCAATGTACTGTATTATAAATGTGGTTAAAGTCAATCAACAACTAAAAACATCAACAAATGACGCACGGATCAAAAGTTTCGACATAGCGAGAAAGTTATCTCGAAGTATAATCGAATCGTAGATTAAAAACTTTGAATGGATATTGCAAAAAATTCACTTGCAATAGAATAAGTTTTATGTCAAATGATATAGGGTTAATATTTTATATCTATATACAAATTATAGAAATATTTTTTACCATTGGTTTTTAACAAAATATATGATATTCACTTAAAACCAACTTCTATAATTATTAAAAGTAATTGCTAGACTTATTTTTTCATTCTCGCATTTCCCTTACAAAAGCTTGCAACAAAATTGATGTCTGCCTCAAGAGTGGCCCACACAACAACAACAACGACAACAAGAAAAGCATTGTATGAGCATTGTTCGCAACAAATTAAAAATTGTTCACAACGCTTCAGCAGTTTATTATATATATATATAGTATGTATATCTATACAGATATGTGTTATATATGGCATTGTGGTTTGTGGTTCTTGTTGTTGATTTCGAGCTGTAGCTGGAGTTGGAGCTGGCGAGAGATTCGTGTGTCGTCCGGTTCTCTTAACCGACACATCATCATAATTCACTGACCAAGGCACAACACAAGGATAATCGCATATGCAGCTCCTCGCTCGCTGCATGCCCCACACCAGACCACTCGCTGGCTGTCTGGTTGGCAATAATAATTTAAAAAATCGCTCTATTATTTATTTAAGCATATGTCAATGAAATTTATTTATTTATTCACGCCAGCAACAATAAATAAACGAAAGAGTAAAAAAAAAATGTTGCTTGTGTGTAGTCAGCGTGCTGTTAATGAGCAGCATGATGGTGGCGCAGGGGGCCAAGGGGCAAGTGGCATGAGGAATGGGGCACCCGCTGTTGACGTTAATTGACCGCAACCATTTTGCTCTTCTGCTGTTGTTGTTGCTGTTGCAGCGTGCAGTAAATTTTAAATGGAAATTGCTGCCGTGCATTGCGACTGTTGCTGTTGCTGTTGTTGTTGTTGGGTCATGGATTGGGCGTTACATTGCTGCATCTGCAACAGCTCAAAGTGCTGATGACACGACTGTCAGCGACACTTTTGCACCGCTTGTTGCATTGAAAAACATTTATAAAATAAAATAACAACAAAAATTACATAATAAACAACAAAATACACATACATACATATATGTACTATATATACCAAGGGTTAATTTTCGATGCCCTGACAAGGGATAAGCAAGTTTGTCTCATTGTTGTTGTTGTTGGCGAGTCTGTGTTAAAGCTTTGCTTTTTTCTGTTCAGGAAGCATCCACATTTTTGATGTCGCTGCATTTATAAATTAATTAAAAATAAATTACTTTATGTTGCATGTCCAATTTCATTAAACTTAGCATGCGACACAAGCATTATTTGTTGTTTCTTTGTTGTTGTTTTTTTTTTGTCTGCTTCAACACATAATTATGCTGAATTTTGTAAATGTGACGCGACAAATGGACAAAATCAAATGTAACAATAATAACGTTAAGTAATTATGCATTAAAAAAATGTAAGAAATATTTGAAATGCTTAAAGGAAAACGTTGCCAATTAAGAACCAAGCTAAAGAGTTGGTTTTGAGATTCAACCGAAAATTGGTTCATGTCTAGAATTGAAGAGAATTGAATTAAGCGCGAGAGAACCAAGACTAAAACTAACAAACTGAGTTAGTTCGAAGAAGAAGAAGTAAAGATTTAGCCGATGCCTGTGGCTTCTTTCGTATTGACCCCCAAAAAGGTTTGCAACAACAACAACAACAGAACTTATTAAACCAAGGCAACACTATACATATATATATATGACTGTAAGGATTGGCTGTAGGGCGTGTCGGTTTGGTTAAGTGGCAAAAATAACAAAAGACTCAAACAAGTTTCGGACTTGAACCTAAACTGAAGCAAAAGGAAATTACACAAACTCGAGTGCTTTGGTGCTTTGGACTTCTTCTTCTAGCTCGCAACAAAACCGCAAATTAGTTGGCTGCCTCCATCGACCACAGATGGCCACAACAACAACAAGCATGCGAGCTGCCAGTTGCCAGTTTGCCAGTTTGCCCCCAATGTCAAACGCATCCACATCCCAAAAACCAAAGCCAGAGACAAAATAAATAAGAAAATATTGTTCGAAGCTGGTGCCGGAGGCGTCCTTCCAGGAAACCCAACAAGAGCAATAAGAACAGCAGCAACAACAACAACTAACTTCACCCCCATGACTTCTTTTATACACTCGCAGAATGCCAACTTAATTCCCAAGCCCTGAACCCAAAACTAATCAAGTTTTATATGCATCCAATCTTAGTGTTTATTCTACGATTCGTATGCTATCATTTCGCGCCAAAATAAGATCGTTATGTCTTACTATTTGAGCTGTGCGTTGATAGCAGTCAGTCAGTTAATAGTTGTTAATCGATCGAATGCTGCTAAATTCATCAGAACTGCTGAAAAGATACACTTATAAGATTTTTAAAAGTTTACTCGATTATTTGCTCACTGATTTTGTGCAGTGTAGTCCCACAGCTCTTCGCTTATCAGCTCCCTGCTGCTGCTGCTGGTTGGTGTCCCACTTCAATTGACGCGCGCATCGCATTCCGAAATCGTCGTCAACGTTGTCATCGTCACTGTTTTTTTTCCCTATATCGACTCCATCTGCATCTTGCATCGGCATCGCCACACACATACACACACAGACACAGACATACATGAGTGTGTGCGCACTTAGATGCCAACACCAGATAAGCTCTCTTGTTGCAGCCGCAGTGAGTGCCCTGAACTTGCCGCTTGTTGCTTCCTTCACGCTCTTTTTTTTTGTTCCATAAATTATAATTTTATGATCACGAACATATTCGTAGAATATGTTGGCGTTCTCCACACCAGTCTCCCCCCATCCCCAGAGCGAGAAAGGGATAGTGATGGAGAGACTGTGAAAATTGGCAACGCTTTGTGTGTCATCGTTTGAGTTTACACTAATTGAAGAACTCGATGTGGACACTCTTTACACTTTTTAACTTCGTCACAGCCATGGACACTTTAACAACTTGCAACTTGCAACGCGCAACTTGCAACTCTGCATGCCACTCAATCTCAATGTCAAGCGGCTTCCGTGGCCCTACGATCTCACTCTAACTCCCATCTCTTTAGGTCTTTGAATCGTTAAAATTCTTTATTGGCTGCCGCTCTCCATCGTAGGATTGAAATTAGTTTGTTTAAGCTTTGCCGCTTTAGCTAAACTATTAACTCAAGTCTTGCGCCTTTTTTTATTTTTATTGGGACTCGTAAATCAATTAAGCTCAAGACAGACAACTGAAGTTCAAATATTGCAGTATTTATGCCTTTTAATTAGCAGTCTTTGCCAGTCTTAACACTAGCCATAAAACAAAAAGCACAAGATTTAAGGTTTTGAATTCAAAGTGTGCCGCGCGCTAAAAAGTTAAATTTTTCGTGGGCGTTGCCAACATCAAAACAAAAGACACCGAACGAAATAAAGAGAGAACATTAACACTCCCTCTTTTTTCGAATTTATATGAAGTAACGAAATGAAGAAGTTCGTATAACAGTTAGTAGTAGCAAGCAGTCAATTAAACTGTTATACGAAATAAGAGAGAACATTAATACTCCCTCCATTTTCAAATTGATATGTAGCAACGAAATGAAGAAGTTCGTATAACAGTTATGAAACTGTTATAAGGTCTAAAGCGATCAACTGTGACTGCTTTTTATAGCAAGCAGCTTGCTTTTTCGACTTGCATGCAAGTTTTTCTATGTTTTATTTGTAATTATAAACCTTTTTTCTTCATCTTTTTCTTTTCATAATATTTTTATAACTTTACTCGTGCACTTTATTAATTTGCGACAATTTGTTTTATGTTCCCAACTCCATTTTTTCCCTTAATGCACTGCACGAAACTACATAAAAAAAAAGCAGAAATGTGTAGCAAGAAGCAGAAATGTTTTTAATGTCTTAATTTGAATTTGCAGCGCATAGTGAACTTTAGCATGCAATAAAAATGAAATTTAATATTACACTACGAACAGGCCAGAACCCTGAACCCCAGACGCAGGCTTCGTGGTCGCAGCCCTAATTAGTTCCTTCCGCATAATTGTGCAGGCAAAGGGTGGAACAAAAAAAAAAACAAACAATATAATTTTTAATATTCAACTGCATCGCAAGCTTAATAAATTTATTGTTATTGTGCTCCCCAAACAACCATATCTAAAATCCTACTCGTTGTGTGGTTTAATGCATCTTTTTTTATGTCAGTTCAAAAATCAATTTCCAGCCATTAGTTAGTCAATTAGAAAATTTGACAAAACTTTTTAATCCGTTTTTTGATAAAAAAAACTTTTATCATTCGCTTTCTGTGCCATAAATCTCCATTTGACAAAAAGCAACAAGAACGAACCAAATTTGTTTGGTGACACTGTTGAGATTTTCCAAACTGGCAAACACATCATCATCATCATCATAATCATCATTAGCATCATTATCATCATCATCAAGTTGCTGTGTTTAATTCCCTGGAAATTTAAGTTGAAAGTTGAAAACGCAAATTAGCAAACAGCGTCAAAATTGCGCTAGCGTGAAAATTAGAATTAAAAGGCAGCACAAAAAAAAAGTTGCCAAGCAGCTAAACACAACGAAGAACTTTTCTTTTTCTTTTTTTTTTTGTTGTTGACAGCAACGAGAATTAGCTAAAAATTAAGTTTCTAATACTTGGGAGTAATATGTTTGTGTGTGTGTAAAAAGAAGGAATACTTAGGGATTTAGGGTTTGAAATTCTTTGAAATACTTTTTAAGCTGACAATTTTCAACTACAAATTTGTCTTAAGTCTCAACAATTTGCCAAAATCCTATAAAGTGATTGAATTTGATATCAAATGCAAGTTTATTTTTGTAAGCAATATCTTTTTATGGCTTGGAAGATTTATTTCTTGAAATTAAGAAAAAAAAAGTCTTACTAAATGTTCTACAAACAATTACTTTGACATTGAAAGTTTAAACTACTTAAAGACATCTTAAAAGACCAAAAAACCTTTGAAAAAAATAAGCGTTATAGTAAAAAAAAGTTTTTTATTCTACTTCAGAGAAATAGTTTTATGAAATGTTTGTTATTTAGATTTTTGAGACTCTAAATAGTTAATAAATTCAAACATCTCTATGAAGAACTTCCATGCAAAGAAGCTTTCTATAAAAGAAGATCAATCAAAAAGCAATTCTATATAAAGAACTTACTTACCTTAAGATTTTCTTAAGAAAAGTTTGACTGAACATGAAATCAATTCAAATAAAATATTTTTTCACATGAAACAAATGAAATAAATTACTTTTATACTCTTATTAGTTTGATTTAAAATAAATAATTAATTAAAGTATTTACAAGTAGTTCCCATATGCCTGAAATGAAATTTCACACCTGAGTCGCACTTCAATATTGCCGAGCCACAAAACATTTAACAAGCAACACTTCAGAGCTCCAGAAGTGCAGCTCTTAAAATGTGAAGCAACCCGAACAACCGAATTCCGAATTCCAAACCCAAACCCAACACCAATGCAATTTCTTGCGGTTTACACACAAACACACAAACAAACACAAACACATTTAAGCTGTCCCCTGAAAGCTGCCACTTGAACTTCATTTGCGAGTGCGAAATTGTTAAGTAAATCACAGACCAAACTCTCATAGTGTGCGTGTGCGTGTGTGTGTGTGTTATATAAATATGGGCTTCTTGTATTTTATTACAACGTTTTATGAGCGAAGCCAAGGCACAAAAAGTCTCTGTGTTGCAAGCAACAACGCAGCAGCGAAATTAATTAAAAACGCCCACATTTCAGCGATAAATCAGTGGCAAATGCGGCAACATCAGCAACGAACAACGAATGAACGACGAACCGAAGTAACCGAAGACCGAGGGCAAGATTAAACGACAGCAGCAGGCGACAGCAGGAGCAACACACACACACACACACATACACTCACACGTGTGTGTGTTTGGACCGTGTTTGCTTAAGAGCCACTAATAATCCATTGTTGGCTTTTGTCCTTGCCGCATCGTCGACGTCGCCGTCGTCGTCGTCGTTGTTGTTGCAGCTGCTGTCGAATTGCTGCAGCAATCGAACCAAAAATAAAAGATGAAGGAAGGAAGAAGAAAATTGCATGTTAAACAAGCAGCTTTAACCCCAAAAAAAATAACAACAACTATAACACACATTGTGAAGAACTTTTTGAAAAAACAAAAGTTGTTTTTTTTTTTTGTATTTTCGTTTCTTTTCAGCTTTTGACTGTGTTGTGAGCGATTTTTTTTCTGGCGAGTGCATAACATTTCAGATTTATTTATGTTTCAGTTTCCCTTTGTCGTTGTCGCTCCCCCCCTCAACGCACCTCCTCGCTGCTTCTACTCCTCTTGCATATGAAATGTATTTTAAATTAAAAAACAAAAAAATTTTTATTTTACTTGCAAAATTTATGCAGATACTCTTAAAACAGACAGCGGACCGCGGGACCGAGGTACCGGCCGAACATTTCAAGAGAGTTTCGCCCCAAAATATATATATATATATATACATATTTTGTGTTGGGCGCCAAGTGGCAATTTAGCCAAGTTCTTAAATACAGTGTGTGTCATAAATATTGTTGTGCCGCCTTGTCGCAATGTCGACAATTCTTTATTTTTTATGAGCGATGTCCAAACAAAAAAAAAAAAGCCGCTTAAAAGCTGTATTGGGCCAACAACAAGGTTCGTTCAACGTTCGAAATGTTAAATGCAAATGACATTACAATTGGCAGCCAGACAGACAGACAGAAAGCGCAGCTCGCGACTTAAACTGCTTAAGTATCGAGCAAAAAAAAATATTGTTATTGGCCCCGAACCAGCTTGTTATTGGAATCAGACAAGACGACTTACTGATTGCTTTTCAGCTTATAGTTTATAATTTTATTGCTGGCTTTTGTAAGTAATCCAAAAAGTATGAATTCTTCATTGTCAAGTTATAGAAACGATTTCATTCATTCGATTCGATTCGATTCTTTTCATTTTCTTACCAAACTTTCAAGTTAAGTTTGAGGAGTTCTTTTATGCTCCTCTATAACTTGTTATAATAAATTTACGCCTGCCACACATTAATGTTGCACGCACTCAAGTTGCACACACACACACAATCATACTTGACTTTGATTATGTAATGAAAATTGAAACGAACTTTTGATTAACGATCGATATATACATTTTTAAATGTTGTGTTAAATGGCATATTTAGCTTGTTCATGGCTCAGCCTTCCATTCGTTGGCGTTCCAACGGGGCGCAGCAGGTCGACGAGATGTACGAGACGATAAATATCCATGTGTAAATGGATACGCGAAGAGGAAACTAAAGAATCTAAGAACCAAGCAAGCAATGAACTAATAAAGGACAGCCATGACAACAACAACAACAGCAACAATGTCTAGCTAATAAAGCGTCGGCGTCGTTGTTGTTGTTTTTATCATTTATATACCCTGCACATATGCAAAGGGTAGTATGTAGTTGTGCAAGTGTATGCAACAGTTGAGAGGAAGCAATTCACATATTCTGTTAGAATTCAACTATCGTTCCTCGCTTAGCTATCGTTCGCAACTATCGCACTTGTAACAAAACCAGCAATATCAAAAACATCTATTGAAAGTTGATAAATGTGATGATTAATAATAAGGCCAGAATAGAATAGTTTTTTTAAGCTTAAAAATACGAAAATAGTTATTACCTTATATCTTAAAAGCTCAACTTCCTTAAGAAAAATTCATTTCTAAGTGTATAAATTTGATATTTTACACTATACAACAAGATACCAATCCGTGTAAGTATTAGACATAGGGCATCTCGTAGTCTGTCTACCTTAACTTTTGCAAACTTTCTTGCTAATGTTGTTGTTGTTGTTGTTGTTAGCCATTGTGGCACATTATACGTACGGTAAGCGTGCGCGCCGCAAATGCGTTGCCATAAATTTAAAGCTTTAGAGCGGGGCGCAGTCTGGCAAGGCAGCGCCAAGCAGCAGCAGCAGCAATGTCTATGAAGACATCGTCGTCGTCGTCGTCGTTGTTGTTGTTGTCGTGCGCCAATCGTTGATCTTCATTAGCGCCGTGTGCCTGGGCGCCTGCCGTTAAGATTTCCAGACAAGAACTGCAGGCGGTTGGTTCACTGCTCGTTTCACCTTTCCGGTTAGCCAATTGTGGGTGGCCAGCTAGCCAGCTAGCCAGCTAGCCAGCTAGCTCGTTGGCCGCATTTCTATGCGTTGCGCGCAAATAATTCATAAATTTCATTCAATTTTTATTAAACGCACAAGCGATGTACGAGGCGAACGAACGTTAACGGAAATCCGCTCATTACGCAAGGCTTGTAATTAATCTCTGCACCAAAAGAAAACGGAAGAAAAGATACAAAAGGAACTTATAAAAAAAAAAGTTTTTGAACCCATCTTTGTTTAGGCAACGGTTTGGGTGAACGTTAAGGGTTAAAGGTTTCGCGCACCTGTTACACTGTTAAGATTTTGGGATCCATTTGTGTGCCAAAAAGGGTTTTTTCCTTTAATGGCCTCGATTCTCTCTCGCTTGCTGTGTGTGTGTTGGAGTGTGTAAATATTTGCAAATGACTTTGAAATTAAGCCGCTTGTTTTATTTATGGTAAGAAGGGCAGCACTACTTAACTGTTAATGTTGCAGCAACAGCAACGGGGCAGCATAAGCAGCATTGTTAAGACGTGAAAATATCATAAAACAAATCACCAATTTTTCAAGCTGCCAATACCATTAAAAGAGGATTAGAAGAACATGGAAAAAATTGAAACTGAAAATGGTTTATTTCGGCTTCATTATTTCTATCCAACATTCATTGCAGCAGATAAAGAAGATTCCAGAATCATAACTTTGTCAGATTTTAACCGATTTCTTGCAATATTGTCATACTTAAAGTTGAATCGGAACTCAAGGGGTTAAACAGAACCGAATCTTATCAAAATTCATTTCTGATCATAATTGAAACTCTTCTAACGATCTCGCTACAAAGTGCATGCCACAGATTGAACGCTTTTGGTCCGGCCAACAATATACATAAATTATTATAATGCCATTTCAATCTTTTTTGATATTTTCTTTTATTTATGCCAGCGTGTTTTGCATGTCAGCTCATGCCATAAAGTAGGAAGAGGAAGCTGCTTCCACAGCAGCTGTGATTTAACTGTTGTTGTTGTTGTTGTTTTTGTTGTTACAGTTCGCCTACTCCTTCATTTGCTGTTAAGCTTAGAGCGGGGCGACACTTGACTGACGCGGCCTCGCTGGCGCCATCTAGCGAGCGGCTGCCGACTGCGCGTGCATAACTTGCGTTTCATTATAATGAGATTATCCCTTTTGCTTGTAACTGTAACTCTGTGTTATTGTATAAGGATTTGTGTCACTGTATATATGTGTGTGTGTGTTGGATTGGAAGCTCAGAACTGCAACAGCTGTTTGTGTTTTCTTATTTAAATTATTTCTCCCTTTTTTTCTGAAGCATCGTTATTTATTTTCTTTTTCCATTCTCCATCGTCTTATCCTGTTTCGCCATTAGCTGCTGGGATTTAACATATTTTTTTTCTTTATGTCTTTGTATCTGCCGTTATTTAAGTTGTGCAAATAGCTTTCAGAATCTCAAAGTCACTCAAAAAAAAAAAACACTTCAAACGTAATTGCAAAAGTATTTCACGCTCTAAAAAGATTATTGAATTCAAAAGCAAATCAATAGAAATAATTATGTTATTTGTTTTTGGTACTTAGCGCATCTTTGTGAACGGAAAAATTTGTGACTTTTATCGATTAGCATATTCATATAACATTTCATTTCAACATCATTCATGCTATTCATTAAATGCAGCGATACTTCCAATTCAATTGAAATGAAAAGCGTGTAAAATGTCAAACAGAGTCTCACCCACAGAGGGGACCCACATAAATAATGTCTAGCAAAAGGTGTTCAACAACATGTTGTACTACAAAATTATGCAAAAATGTGTAAAACATGGAAACAAATACGTATCTATATATACTATATGCATATATGTTTTCTTTTGATTAACGGATTGTGATCGAAGGCCGAACCCATGTTTGAAAACTAATTAGAGTCGGAACAACATCGAGTCGTGTAATGTTGCTCATTACAACATCATTTTGTGTACCTCTCAGATCGCTCTTAACCAACATGAACTTTTTAAGGTGTGACAAGATGCGGGTCAAAAGATTGTGATTCGATTGAAAAGTAAAGTAGAAAAAAAAGCACGCTAAATTTTTATTTCAAGAAATTTCGACCAGAATTGAATGATGTTAAGAGCGTCGAGTGGGCTGCGGATCAAAGTTGAGCACATCGAAGGTGAGAATCTTGTAAAAGGACACCGACCAGTCCGGATCGTTAAGGCGCGCCAGAACGCGTCCCATCAACAGATTCTCCTCCGCTGCCGAAGACAACTTCGTTTGGTCCAAGGAATGCGGATCTTTGTGCTTAAGCACAGTATCCGTGCTTGGATATTTGAGATGCTCCTGTTTGCGCTTCCATTCCGCAGTGTAATCGCGACGAAAGCGTATAAAAATCTCAGCAAAAACAATGCGATGCGGCACAGAGAGCACATCATGTGGCGTCTTCAACTCCGTGTCCATGCGGCGCAACAAACTGCTGATTTCCCTCATCTCCTGCGCCGATTCAAAGTCCTTCGTATTGCGCAGACCCACGAACAACATGTCAATGAATGCATATTTTCGTCCGAAATTCTTACGCGTCGCCACCTTCATTGGTATGGCCCGACGAATGTGCTCCTTCTCGAACCGAACCAGCTGGAGGCGCGTATCGCTGCGCGACAACAACATATCCCGTGTGATCTGTTGAAAGCCAACGGGCGTTGTTAATTCACCAATCTGATCCGCACTCTGTTGCCGTATCATGTCGGTCATTACGATGACCGCCTGCTTGGAGCCCTCCACAAAGTCGGGCTCACTGAAACTATAATCCCACAGCCATTTGAGCTTAAACATATTGAACTTGGTGATCAGATACTTCCACGGATTGTGCAGATACACTAGCCGTGGTATGATCTTTCTGCTCTGTTGGTCATAAGCATTTTCACGCTTCCATTGCCTGTCGTGCAGCTGCCGACGGCAGCTTGCAGTTGAATCACTTAACTTAAGACTGGATGGATGGTGGGCCCTAAATGTCAAACAGGCAATGCAGCTGTTTATAGTCAAGTTACGCCTCGCGCCATGATTAAGTATTACACTAATTAACATCTTGTCTTTTTTGGCATTTTCTCTGCAATTTTTTATTTTGACCGAAAATTGTTTCAATTGTTTTTTTTTTGTTTTTTTTTGGGGTTTTTTTGGAATTGTCAAATAGTGTAACGTAAATTTTGACAAACTTTCAAAAGAGAAACAGTTAAACAGAGGAAGATCAAGAGAAGGAGAGAGTTACCAAGATCATTGGTTAGATATCCCACAAGAAACAACCACCTGAAGAGATCCCTTATATACAACAAAAAAAACATTATTTGACCGATACATAAATTATATTTGGACTTGCAACAAGCTGAGCGAGTGAGTGTCTCAAGCATCTGAACATCTGAACATCTGAGTATCTGCGTGGGACAAGTGTGTCTACAGTTTGGTTTTATTTTCCGGATCCATCTTTGGATCACACACGCAAAACGACATTTAAATGAGAGAGAGAAAAAAAGAAAAAGAGCTTTTAAATGCAATTGTTGTGCCCGTTGCTTTTGGAGATGTGTATTTAAATGGCGAGGCAAATTTAATTATGTGTAAGAAATTTAATGGAAAATTAAAGAGAAGCTGCTCAAAAGATAGCCTAAGTACACTCGGAGAAAAATGTGTGCATCAGATGAGAATTACAAAAAATATGAGAGGGAAAGAATTTTGAGATAAGAATCAGAAAACATTAAGTTTATCAAATTATGTACTGAAATATAGAAAAGTATTAATGAAAGTAAAATAAAAAGTTAAGATTGAAATACTCTAATAAAAAAAATTTGTATGAGATAAGAAACAAGTAAAGAAAGCAAAAATCGACTTTTTAGCATTTGAATCTATTGAAAATTTAAATAAAGTAGTTCTCTAAAAACATTCAACTTAGTAGTTGCATAAATAAGTTCAATAAAAACTATTTTTCTTCTGTAGCTGATTTTTCTTTATAAATTTTTTTCAGTTTCTAACAGTTCATTTGATCTGCTATTGGCTTTTAATATGGAGTTGAGCTATGTTAACTCAAATGTATATCTTTCTTGCAACTATTTTCTTTCCACCAACAACAACAACAGCAAAAACAACAACAGTAACATTAGTTTATCAATTCCCAGCGCCCGTTGACTGGTTGACACAAAATGCGTGGTCGTCATCGTCGTCGTCAAATGACGGGGCAAGAAAAAACGTTGTTGCGAGCATTGCGATAAGCATCTTTTATGAACCCGCCGTGTTACTACACAACTGGCAATACCCTATTGTACATACACAACATGGCAACAACTAAAAGATACTTACTATTTTTTTTCTGAGCGCAATGCAATTCAATGCACACTTGCCGAGTTGCCTTTTGGAGATTCAAATTGAAATTCAAATGAAATGAAAATAAGTAATTCATTTTGCTGCGGTTGGCCAGCATCGTTTATCTTGTTGCTCATTAAATCATTCAGCTGTCAATCAATTTTAACCTCCTCCCCGCTTACATTCGTCTCGCATTCATAGATTTGAGTGCTGTTTGTTGGTTTTGAAGTGGAGAGTTGCGTCGGGTCCAGCTTGAACAGTCGTCGTCATTACATGTATCTCTTTCGTCATCATCTAACGGTTGCTGCATGTCCAACATAATTACTCACACATCTACTGTTTCGAACTGCACGCATTTCAATCTATTAAATGTTTTAAACAATAACTATAGCGGTAAGCCTTTATACCCTTTGCTTCCAAGCTTAAGAATAGAAATATTCCATTGTTATGATAGTTACACGAAACGAAAATGCATTTGAAGTATTTATGAATATGTATATGCTACACTTTGGTTTCTGCATAACTTCGCAGTATTTTTGCCCCCTTGCCCGCTTGAGTTGAGAGTTTCAACGAGAGCAGCATTCCCTGCTGAGCCATTCGAATTCGATTCGATTCCCTCCCAAGTTGTTTTGAAACCGCGCTTAGCATAAGTATCTGTAGAATTTCCATAACTAAAGCAGACTCTTTCTGTGTGTGTGTATCTCTGTGTGTATATCTCGTGACATGGGCATGCCAAAATGCTCTCCTACCTGTCAGGCGATTCAGGTTAAATCAATCAAACGAGAGCTGGAAAAACGAAACCTGTCAACACGGTTCATTGTTTGCATGCGCCGCGTTTAATGAAAGAACCGCCCCGAATCGAATCCAAACGAAACGAGACAAAGCACAAAGCACAAAACAATACACACAACGAAACTAAAAAGAAAGAAAGAAAAAAAAACTAACCGAATCGAAAACGAAAACGAATCCATCTAGGCATTTTTGATGCGGGAGTTTTAGGTCGGCAAAGGGGGTGAAGAGGGCGGCACTATTGTAGATTTATGCGAGCATCATACAGATACAGATACACGGCAAGAAATACAATAAATATTCAAGTGTTCCAAAATAAATTTCAAGCGAGATTAACTTTTATTTAACTAGAAAATATATTATTAAAAAATAAGTAGAATTTGTTTAATTTGAAACATTTTCTTTTTTACTGTGCATAAACACATACAGACACACACACACACGCACACAGACATACAGTTTGATAGACTTAACGCATTTGCGATTCGTGCAGTTATTTGCATTTTTAGTTATTTCCATCGGGTGAACTATTGTCTGCCGTCATACGGGTGGTCATTTAGCATATTTTGATATTGAGATTTATTGACAAGATAGAAACGTGTGCGACGTGCTGCATATATGCTGTTGTTGCTTTGTCGGTAAATGCTGCATGCAACATTATGGAACGGGCGGAAACATTATGGAAACGCATATTATGTCAAATGTTAGTTAAAGTTAAATTAATTAAGAGTCGTATCGGATTACAAGAAGACAGAAAGAGAGAGATTTATAGAGAATAGTAGGGTTGGCGCCCACTTAAACAACTTGACCACAGAGAACTCATCATTAACAAACGAACGAACAAATGCATCGTGCCACAAACAGTTGAACGAACAATGCCAAACAAGTGGCAATTCATATCTTTGAAACATTCTCTCAGCGTGTGTTTCTGGTTTTGCTTGGAAACCTTTGCAAAGCGCGGAATGTGATCGTGTCATTGAAATGCGATACACAAGTTGAGGGCTAACAGATCGTGATCCACACACACACACCGCAAATTGTGGAATTGCTCATGGTTGCCAACTTCTAGGGTTTCAACGCAAGCAGCAGTTGTCAGTTAGTTTGCGGTCGCAATCTTTGGCTCAATTTGTCATAAGCAAATTGATCGCCACTTGCAAAAATGCAAAAAAAAAAACATTTGATGCCATTGCGGAAACAGCAGGTTCAAATCCGGTCGCTCATATTGCACTCGAGTTCATTGCGGTTTGCGATTTGTTTCGTTTCGTTTTCGATTCGATTTGGTAATTGAATACTTTCACGCATGCGTTGATGATCCTTTTGAATTCGATTTTAAATGCGGCGTGTGTTGAGTCATTTAAAATTCCAGGGCGCACTTTGCTGTGTGGCCTGCCAAAAGTGTCATTGCGACACAGCGACACCTAGCGGTCGACACCTGCAACTGTCAACTGGTCAACAGCACAACAACAGCAGAACCACGTGATGTGCCTACTTTATGGCCACTTAAGTCCACCCAACTGACAGTTGACACTCGTCCGCTGTGGCATGCCCTACGTGTATGTCGCCTGGGTGTGATGTCAGCCCCTGCTCCCTACCCTACCCCGCTCAAGACGTTCGTATTGCATTCAAACCAGGGCGAATTGTCTAATTTATGGTCTTAAATTTTCATTCTTAGATGCACTTCTTGAGAGTCTTATGGGTTTCTTAAGGCTTTTGCTTTGTGTAAAGAAAAGTAAACTCTTTTTTATTATTTAGTTTTAAAATCGTTCATAGATTGGACTTTATTATTTTTAAGCGCATTACCAATTCGTTAAATTAAATATTTTCTACTTTTCTTGGCCGTTTTCAAATGCTGACGGTGTCTGGTCGCGTCAGTTGTCAACACACACATACAAAACTGCCACCCAAAAAGAAAATCTAACGAAAAATAGTTATGTGTAGAACCTGTCAAGTACTTCTTCTTCTGCGTTGGTTGGTTTACGCGGTCATAATGCAAATGTGATCGAGTTTGTTGCCAACAGTGTCCATCCATCCATCCAACTCTATCATTCTCTTACTCTTTTCCTCTCTCTCTCTCTCGCTCGGTCAGGTGCATCAGTTCTAGTGCAGTTACCCAGTAATCCAGATACAATAACTAAGACATCAAAGCAAAGTTCAGCCAACAAATGCGGGATTTGCGCTTGGGGCATATTTTGTATGCTGACAGCCTTAGTGAGTTGTTGTACAAGCATACGTGTATATATATATGTGTATGTTATGCTTACATCGCGTTATCAACCAAAGCGAAAATACTCATCCAGTTGTTTGGGATGAGAGGAGATGCAAACAAACCCAAACGACGAGCGACGCAACTAAAAGCTGACAGTAGCCAAAAAAAAAATATATATGTCATAAAAAGATATGGTCTGCGTCAATATTGACACAAGAGTACTTACTCTCTCTCTCTTTCTTCCTCTGCTACGTTACATAACCATTTTTTGGGGGAGAATATTCATCTTCTCCCCGTTGTACCTCTGTGTGTGTTTGTGGATTACAGGTGGCAATTGTTGTCATCTTTCTCTTTCTCTCTGTCCGTGTAATTTTCATTGTTTTGCGGTACATGCTGCAACGTGCCACACTTGTTAGTTTTTGCCACAAGGCCAACTTTGCCTGGCACTGTGGAAACAGAAAATAAAATTATTAAAAGTGATAGAACAGACTTTTTTGTATAAGTATATTCTATGTCTAGACATAATTATGTTAGCGAACATTTTAATTCGCGAAGACAACGAACGAAGTAAAGAAACATTTTAATTGCCGTTGGCTAACATTTTGACATAAACAAAATTAAAAGCTACTCAACTCTGTTAACTTATTTGAATTTTCCTGTAAGAATCCAATCACTTAACAATTTGCCATCCACACAATTTGAATATTTGATTTGCATACTTGAGAGCTTATTTAAATTCCTGCATATGAGAATAATTCACTTGACAATATAATGAAATTATAATGCCAAAAATCCAACGCTGATATCGATATATGTCAAACCCTCTTTTTTGTTCAACTATTTTCTAGTTCCGCGAAATTTCTCCCATGCATAACTCTGCTGTTAGTTGTGGAAACCCTTTTTTATAGCTCCTTTGACAGTTGAACTCCCTCTCTGTCTCCCTGTCTCTCTTTCTCTCTGTCTGCAACCGCTTTCGTTACTGGCTTAGGTTAACCAAGTTAAATTGCGATATTTATATACCAACGAAAAATAACCCAAATTCTTTTATCGCTGGATAAATATTTATGTTCCCAATGGCACTGCAAGTAACCCCCCAGAAAAACAACCAAACATTCGATACGCTCATAAACAACCAAAGGGCAGCTTCTCTACTCTGTTTTCCCCCCCCCCCCCCCACTTATTGTCTAAATAATACTACTACAACAACTGTCCACCACTGTGCATTACAGCATTGTCTCGCATGTCGCCGGGGGGGTGGGGGGAAATTGTTTGAGGGACTCAAAATTTGGGGTCTGTTTTAGCAGGGGACAAGGTCTAAACACATTCACATTTTTTTTTTGGGGCGAACAAATGTGGCCTAGAACCAAAATTGTTTGTATGCCAACTTAGTCGTTCGTTTTGCTCCCCCCCCCCCCCCTACCTGAATTCCGTTCAGTTTTGTTGCTAAATTATTCAAATTATAATGTTGGCAAAAGACATCACATATCACATGTATTTAAAACTTTTTTTTTGTGCTGGGTGGGCAAATTCCAGGTAGCTCTTCCATTTGTATATTTGCGACAATCTGTTGTAATTGCGCTAATTGAAAATTTATTATTCAGTGCTCACTCACATGTTTTCACAAGCTCTTCATCATCATCATTATCATGATGATCATCTTCATTATTATTATTATGAACATGTGAAAGTGGAGAAAACGAGCCAAAAATATATATCCTGCGGATATTTGCTTGTTGATTTCGCTAGAGACTTTGACATTCTATCTGTCTCTTGAATGAGGCTTAGAATGTTTACCAAATATACATAGATATATAGTGTGTGTGTATAAAGTTACACAAATACTTCTTATTATTAATAATGAAACCACGCATTTATTGTTATGTCTACTCGTCTGTATGTGTGTGTGTGTATTTCGCATATTTCGCATGTCTGTTTATTTATTTTGCATTGAGCCGACACAAAAACACATGCGTAAAAAAAATTCATCAAAATTCATGTGTCAATAAGTATCGTATATTAAATTTCTCGTTCGTTTCTTTCTGTCTCGTTATGCAATCACTTAAAAATCATTTCGTTATAAGTATGAAAATTATAAAGCACAATTTAAATTTGATTAAGTGGCAAGCTGGCCAGTTGAACGCCCAGCCGGCCTGCATTCTCAGTGCGAGAAAAAAAAAGAGGGAAAAAATGTTTTCACATTATATGCAATTCAATTTACATAAGTGCCAGACGGTCAACGTTTTGTGGTTTTAATGTGCATGTACTTCAACTTACGTATACGCAATATTTGATTGGCATTTAACGAGATACACATTATAATATTTGTTTGCGAAATGAGCTTGAGGGTAGGTAAAAACCGCCAACAACTTGGCGTGCGTCTGGTAAATTGATCATTTGGTGTGATAAGAGTAATTGGCTAACAGGAATTTTTGGCCGCGTTATTTGCTTTTCAATTAATTTGCTTAATAATTCAATGAAACTTACACAATCCGGCGGAAAAGTGCTGCAGGCGAGACAAAAACTTTTTGTACTAATTCGACTTTTTGGCGTACAATTTTGTTAAGCTTAACTAAATCGTCTGTAGTTTCACTAAGCGATTTTAGTGTAATGAAAACATTTATTTAAACATGAGATTATTTTATTCTTTTAATTGTTATATTCACTGAACCATTTTCTACTCCAGCCAAGAGCATAAAAAAGTAAGGGTCCAATTTTTTTTGGCAGCTGGTGTAACAGGTTTCTTTGTCAACTCTCTTGGCACACTTGACCCAATTAGCGAATGCATGAAGAGCTCTAACCCCCAACCCCCTTCCCCCAACATATCACACATGCACACACTGAGAGAAATGTGCATAAATTTGGAAGTTTTTTGGTTGCAATCTCGGCTAAAATGTAGTAGAAGAACAAAAAGCAAAACAATGAACGAGATGGCGAATGAGTGTTATAAAAAGGGAGAGAGACAGGGAGAGAGAGAGTGTGCTAAAGAACGAGAGGGTCCAAATAGTTGTTAGACTAACTTAACCTCATTTAAATATTTTGCTGCTGTTACTTCTGGCGTTGTTTTCGTCATCGTCGTTGTTGTTGTTCATGTTGTTGTTGGCTGTTATTGTTCTTACTGCTGCTTGGCATCATCTTGTTACCTTTAGGCCCCCCCTCCCCTACCACCACTGCTACTGCTATAGTATACTTCAGGTGCATCAACATACATTTTGCCTTTTTTTCTCCCTGCACTCGCACTCGCATAAAGTAGCACACGACAAGGGACAAATGATGGAGAGACGGGGTTTTGGTGTTGGTGGCGGGGAGGATTGTGCGCGTGGCAATGTTGCATTTTGTATTCAAGTACAACGAAAATTGTTGTAAATTAGTAAAAATGTAAACACGACGAACAGCAGCATAAGCAACAGCGGCCACAAAAAAAGGTGTGCGAAGCAATGATGAACAAAAGGGAGGGGGGAAAGGCTCACTTGTAGAAGGTTAAGGTATCCCCTTAGCTAGTCCGAGTGGCCCACACTCGAGTGGCCCCAAAACTGAAGTGGGGCTGAGACTGAAGCATCCAACCATCCATTCAGCCATCCATCCATCGTCTCCACGGCTACCAACCTACGCAATTAAGTGACGACGACGACTACGATGAAGAGAGAGAGAGAGAGCAAGACGAGAGAGAACCTATTGTCAGGTGAAAGGCCTCACTCTATTTAAATACCAGCTAGTTGCTTCCCTTCCCCTGTCCCCTGCCCCCCTTTCGTTTCGTTTACCTTTCTCTGTGCATCTCTTTTTCTCTAGCTACGCAGTTTAATTTCATTGTTTGCATTAAAGTCGCAACAGAAGCAGCCAGCAGTAGCAGCAACAGCTGCCCCAACTCTTCCTCTTCCCCTGCACGCTCCCCTTTCCCCCTCTTTGGCGCACTTGAACGGCTGCTTCAGCTTCCAAAAGGCTTTCGGTTACTTTGCTTCCGACAGCATTTGCTTTTTGCATACCCTAACGAGTGTTTTTTTTTCCATTCTGTGTATGATTTAAGGGTTCAATTGGTAACAGAAGAACTTTGAAGATGTTGCAACTGAGTTGAAATTCATTTTAACCATTTAAGAGATGAATATTTATTTTATTTTTCCTTTTAGAAAATCCTTTAATAAATCTTACAGTAGTTAAGTAAAATTTGAGTGAGAGAAACATTTTGAAACTTTACCAACTTCTTTAGAGTATTCACAAGTTCGTCTATACGATTTTTTGTTGAAACGTTATGCTCTCTTTCTTGTTAGCTACCGCATGTTTGCATTTACCTTGGATGCCTGTGTATGCTCCACAAGTGGGTTGTCAAGCGTTTGGGGCCGGATCTCAAGCAGCCAGTTGTTGTCAAGAGATGAACAGAGAAGTTGTAAAATGCGTTTTATACCAGCAACAACAACAACAACAACCACTACGACGACGTCAACAATACATTTTTGTGGATGCAAGTGGATTTGTAATGTAAGAAGAAAACAAAAACAAAAACAAAAAAAAAATGAAGCTGGCCACAAGGCAAAAATATTTTGTTTACCTTTATTTGATTATTTATTTAAATTTACAAACGAACGAAGCACCAAGGAAAAATATGTTATAGCAATGAAAAAATGAAAATGCAGTAGCTTTGAGTCATTTCATCATATGAACAATATAAATAAATTTCTTGCCTTAAGTGCATAAACATAACATGAAGACGAGCAAAGAATCTAGCAGTTGAGAGAATTTTTTTATTTGATAAACGTACAATTACGGTTAACACTTCAGTGAAAGCATTCTTTTGTCTAAATAGTTGCGGATAATCCTCTAAATTGTATGTGAAATTTATGCTTGATGAAAGTATGATTTTAGCCCATCAAACTTTGTGACTTTTATCAACTTTATGAATATCTATCTATCAGTATCTCTATCTCTTCAATCTAATCCAACTCTTAAACACAATAGGTATTCGGAAAATAATAAAGCCCAAAGTTGAGTTGGCTTTTATGCGTTTCGCTTTTGTCCGTGTCGAAGTGAAAATGAAAGTGTGTGTGTGTGTTGGATTATTGGCTATCTTAACATCTTTATCTGCCTGATAAGCCGATACGCTTAAAGGCCGTGCAAATTGCGTGGTCGATTTATGACCCTATTTATGGCCGATCTCTAAATAAGACTGCATTTTTACACCGATCCAAACAATGCGTGACAACATCTAACATCAAACACCCACAGCAAATAAAACACAGCAAACACACACATCAGATTGAGGTGTCAAAGATGACAGATAAGACTGCAAATGAGTTGGGCAAAAGAGTATTTTATAGCTGCCATGTTAGGTAATTGCGGAAATAGTTTCAATTTTGATTGACGATAAATAAAACTAAGTTTGGTTGAAATATGAAACTTGTTTTGAGTGCTAATAAAATGATGAAAACTTTTTTAATTTGTAACTAAAACTATTTTTATGACAGTTTTATGAACCACAAAATAGCTAAAAGTTGTCAAGCACATTTTATGTTCAGCATAAGTCAAAAAATACTTTGTGTCAAAATTAAAGTTTTTTAGAATATTTAATTATGCCAAAAATATGCAAAATATCACACGCAAAATGAATAATAAAGCCATTTAAAATGCGTAAAACATCGTTTAATTTGCAACACTTTAAGCTTTTAAGCTTTTTGGCTTTGCACCTGCTGCCTTTATCTTTATTATAGAGCCATGCATGCATGCATGCTTTTTTTTGGGGGGGGGGGGGGCTTAGCATGTAACAACGTATTGCCATAAAAAGTAAGAAAACCTGAACTGAAATTGATGCGATTTTAATTTTTTCTTGTGCACATTTTCGAATATTTTTTTTCTTCGGTCATAAAAGTGTGGTATTCGGTTTTCTAAGCCACCTTACTGTGACAGGTCGACCATAAAATGTTAAGAAGCAAACCCGAATAAATATTTCAAATAGCAATAAATATCGTTGATGATATATGTATGTATGTGTGTGTGTGTGTGTGCGGCCAAGGACCGAGTGCAATCTTTTAATTAAGGCTATAAAACGGAAATCGACCACGTAACCTAAGGAAAACATAAACTTTACATTAAATCCACTTAATGTTCGAACAAAAGTGCCATGAATGTCTTCTTTATCGCCACGTGCTCAATGAAGACAGACAGAGAGAAGCAGAGAGAGAGAAAAGAAGAGAGAGAGAGAGGTCGAAGTCCTTGTCAGGCTGGCAGCACTCATACAAAACTAATTCAAAAGCGTTTGCCACTCAACTGAACATGATGAGCAACTGTGATCTGTGCTCATAGCCGCTATCTCTCCCTCCCCTTCCCTTCCCACCCGCGTAACGTACACATATTTGATTTTTATTAGCCGACAGGTGGACACGCGAATAGAGAGCGCGGCGTCAGAAAATTGCGCCTTTGGCATTTGCTTTTTTGCTCATCATCATCATCATCATCATCATCAACGACTGACCCATAAAAACACTCAGTCCGAATGGTTGGTTGAATGCTTGGATGGATATGCACTAACCTTGTTGTTGTTGTTGTTTGTTCTCTGCGTTGTTTGTGTTTGGAAGTACGTATAAATTAAATATCTCGTACATTAACGCTCGAGTGTTTATTTTCGCTCAGGGCCGGCAGGCAAAAAAAACTCATTAAATTAGCAATGTCGATTTTTTAAATGTCCTCCACTTCACATATGGCATAAGGCGCTGCTCAAACACTCTGTTAATCCATGAATCATTCAACGGATGCGTTGACAACATATATATAGGAACAATAAAGCTATGCTAAGGCAAACGTTCAACAGTTCACATTCATTGTCATTTTAGTTACTTCACATTATGTGTTAATGCTTAATTAAAAGCATGTGTGTGTGTTGTTCAGTGTAGGTCGAGTCCTTGCGTATTTTGGTGAGCTTCCTCACTGCTAAAGAGTAAAAATGCGATTGATAGTTACTTTATTGTCGGTCAGTTAGTATGGACAAAGAGATTTATTCCTTATAATCAATGTTGTGTAGAGAATTAATGTAAGATGAAAGACATAGATAGATATAGCACTATTTTACAAGCCCAAGAAATCTCTTTAATAAATATTTGTACTATTTATTGTTTGCCATTTCGTTTTCTTAGATAAATATCTGCACAACATCTGCTTTGGAATTTTCGTTGTTATTTCCTATTACATGCAGAGTATTTGGTATTCGTTGCACATCATGCCGCATGTTGCACTGCGGGCGCCAGACTGTTTCAGGCTCATCTGTCTGTGTGTTTGTGTGTGTGTGTGCTGCTGGGCAGCGTTTCATCGTGACCCAATGACACTTTGACTAATTGAAAACTGTCAAATTGCAAGTCAAATGTTGCTGTCGGGATCAAGACTGAACTTTTTACCCTGTATGCTGTGTGTGTGTTTGTGTGTTTATGTGTGGTTTTCCTAATTGAATTAACTCATTAGCCGTAAATATCTGTATAAGCATCTAGGTAGCAGGAAGAAGCATGAGACGTTTTATATGTCCTGTATCTAAATCTCAACTGTCAACTGTCACTACAAATATTTCAAGAATTTTTCCATCCGTGTGTGTGTGTGTTTGTGCACACAAACAACATTTTGCTTGGCCAAACTGACATTTGTTTAACATTGGCAACAACAACAACAAACACACACACGGGATTTATTAATGACATTTCCAAATTGAGGCTAAAACACTCATTGCATTGCATTGCACTGCATTTGATTTGATTTCGATTCGTTGTGGTTTGGTCTATCTAAATAATCTTTGCTCCTTGCTGCTTTTCTAATTATAAGTGGCAATAATTTGCGCATTTCAAGCTGTCTGACAGCAGGCTGTAACTCCTGTGGCTTCGATTGAATATCTTTTAGGTTGTGCGATAATTCATTTAAGCCAATCCAACACTAACCAAGTCGGAAACTGTCAAAGCAAATAGCTCAGCTCGATATTGAGCACAACTAAAACTTGGATTAACAATAAGCCTTCTAACTTCGATTTAATTCACTACAGTCATACTTAAGAACAACCATATATAGTATTGAATTTCAATCGCTTGTCATAAAATCTGTGCACATTATTCACATAAATGAGCATTTTCTCTCTTTTCTCTAGCACACACTCGACTCCCATATACTTATGTCTGGCTGTAACTGCGGCTCATTCGATAAATCCCGTTTTCGGCTTGAGTTCAGTGTAGTTAAGTGCGTATGTTTTAGCACAAGGGGCAGCAGGATGGGCGTGGAGCCAAAGGGGAGCAATAACTGATGATGA
The DNA here is from genome assembly GCA_035044465.1 of Scaptomyza tumidula. Taxonomy (NCBI): domain Eukaryota; kingdom Metazoa; phylum Arthropoda; class Insecta; order Diptera; family Drosophilidae; genus Scaptomyza; species Scaptomyza tumidula. The sequence goes on from JAWNNW010000444.1 coordinate 18,289,515, forward strand.
TGATTCCATTTGTGTGGTTTGAATAATTTTCATAATTTAAATAACAGCCAAAACGACTTCAATACTCACACCCCTCAAACCTGACATACTGTCTCTCTGCTTGCTTGCTCGTCTGTCAGTCAGTCAGTCGAGGATGAGAGAAAACGAGAGTGTAAATCACAACACAGTCACAATTGGGAGTTGAGTTGAGTGCGACAAGGACGCAAGGAGGGCGGTGGAGTCGCAGCAGTTTTGGGAAATGATAAATGGAGCAGCGACTTGTTACGCATAAATTTTTTCTTTTTTTTTGCGTGGTGCCACCACTGGGCATTTGGGGTAGTCCCATCTTCTTCCCTCACTCTCAAAGTAACTAAGTAAATCCGTGACGTTGTGTGTGTGTGTGAGTGTGTGTGTTGCTGTGTCCTTTTTGCCTTTGCCTTGTTGCCGCGAAAACAATATTTCATTACATTTACATATTTTCACTCAATTTTCATATTTTCACATTCGTTCGCTCGCTCGCTCGCTCCTTCCTGCTTGCTTGCTTGTTTGTTGGTTTTCCCTTTCCTTTTCGCATTTCCCCTTTCCCTGTGTCCTTAGGTGACTCCATTCGCGCCTTTTGTTTTTCCATTTTATGGTAATTCGCTCAGAGTCCCCCCATTCGGTTACTCTTGCACTGTGGCGCCCTCAAGTGTTGAGCGACTCAGTTCATTCGTTTGTTCGCATTTCGTATGTCAGCATTTTAAATAGGCTTTTCATGTTCGAATTTTATTGTTGTATTTTTTTCCCCTTCTCTTTGCCTTTTCGCATTTTTTGTTGCGTTCTCGTTGGATACATTAAATTCCGCAAGTCGTATGCAAAGTGAAGCGACCCAAACGAATACAACAAACAAACAAGTACAACAACAAACACAGCCACTTACCCTTAGCTTTATTAAATACAAATATTTTGCTTTTGCTCTTCGTATGTGAGCTAAAAAGGGGAATATTGTTTGGACTGCTTTGCAGCATTGAGCTTAAGTCAAGGACACTCAAAAAGCGACTTAACATTTGCAAAAGAAATTTTTGTAGTTTGCATATGTATGTGTATGTCAAAGGACATCTTACTCTTAGAAGTTGTTGCTACTTTTATGGGAAGGTGAGAGATTAAATTGCTTATGATTTTTAAACATTTTTCTAATCATTTTAAATATTGAAACTAAACATTTTATTTAGTTTTGGAAGCTAAAAAACTCTTTAAATATTTATTAAAATTTTCCTAGACAAAAAAAAATGCTAAATTGCTTTCTATTTCAAATGTTTTCATCAAGTTTCGTTAAATAGAAAAATCTTCTCTTTTTTTTTTAAAGCAAAGCATTCATAATTCGTCATGTTTCATTCGCTTTTGTTTGAGAGGACATTACTCTCTCTCTCTTCATGTCCCGCTCTTACAATTGCGAGTTTTATTTAAAACAAATAAAATGCCCAAAGGCTTAAAAATCACCAATGACATCAGGATGGCATCAGGCCAAACAGCCGTAACAACAACAACAAAAGTCGTAATAATAATAATAACAACAACAGTGCGAACAAGCTGCAACAAAAAAGCGAAACGGGAAGCAACAGAGCATAAAGTGTGAGAATCACAGAGAGTGGGTTAAAAAACAAATAGCTGCATATAAAAAAGCGAATGACAGAAAGAAGCAGAAAAAAGCAGAAAAAAACGTAACGAAACGAAACACTGAACAAATATTTTGCTCGTCATATAAAAAAGAGTATTGTGCAATAATTTTTGCATTTGCCGAACAGGACCAGCAACCAGAAGCCAGGATCATCATGCAAATAATAATAAAAATAAGATAAAGTCGGAGTCAGCGAGTTATAATAATGGTCCATACAAAATATATATATACATATATATATTGTAACGAGGAAAGAAAAAGTATAAGCTGAAAGTTGAAAATGGTCTGCCTGAACTTTATGGCAGTTGCGTTATTGTTGTTGCTGTCACATAATGAACCCCGCTTCCAGGGAAACGTAATCCCTTATAAGCTACAAACATCTGACATTATCCCGCCACTCAACTCGCCCCCTTTAACCCCAGACCTTCATTGCCTTCATTGCTTCTTCTCTGGTCAGCTTGCATTTTTTTTTTCAAGTGTCGGAACTTAAAACGCACTTGAGCTGCCCTAACCCCAGGTTTGGTCGTTCACTCTGGCGAGTGAAGCTGGCACAGGCTCAACAATTTCATAAATCTTGTTTACTTCAGTGTTGCTTTGCCTTGTCCCTTTTGTCTTTGTATGGACAACTAGCTTTAAGCATTTCCCTTGTATTACAATATTTGTCGGTTGAATCCTCTGTTAAACTCTTTTTTCCCTAGCAAAAACCAATCCAAACCATGGTAATGCAAAAGCAACCCGGCAACCCAGCAACCAGCGTACTTACCTTTAGCAAGTCCTTTTTTCTGTTGCTTCTCTGTAGCTCTTGCTTAAGTACTCGGTTCCACTTTAGCTTTCACTTTTCCCCCTTTTTTTTATGTGTTGTGAAAATAGTTTGGTTAAGTTTCTCTGGCAAACTGAGCAGCAACAGTTACGAATATTTAAACAAAAAAGAAAATTGTTTCCGAAAGGAACATAAAATTATAATTAACATTATCATTATAGTTTTATTATGTGCATATTCGATACCTATTGAAAAGTGGATGAAACAAATGCATGCAAAATACATTAAGATATTAAATATTTCAACAAACTTTCACATTTATAATAGTTGGATTTTTAAGGAATCCCAAAATTCTTTTGTTAATAAATACTTTCAACTAAACTTAAGCATGAACGATGAAATTGCAAGCCATTGAAACTAAGCTCTAATTATAAGTAATATTCTTTTTAGTCGAGCCGCAATTGAACTGTTCAAGCACATAACTATCGAACAAAATGGTTATTCAACTGCAAATTGTTTGCCTTACGTTCATTCTTTCATTGCGCAGATTCATTGATTAGCCAATTGCAATTGCATTGAAAAGCAGTTGAAACCACAACACAGACAAACCAGAACAGACCAGTTGGGCGGTCAGACAGGAAGTCAGGCTCGTTAAAAGTGGCATTGAGCTAACTGAATTTTTGCAGATTTCATGCTAAGTGCGTCACCCGATGCCGCCTAATGAGTCCACACACACACACACACACACACACACAGAGAGACAATAGGTGTGTCCTGTCCGAATGATGTGTCCCAGGAAGGGATGGCACCAATATGTGAACAAGAGATATGATCTGCAGACGGGAACAACAAAAATGTTTTGCCTAATTGACGGGACCTCACCGAGTGTCTCTTCCTCTCTCCCTCTCCCTCTGCGTGCCTGAGCGCGTGTGTGTGTGTGTTGGGTCTAAACAAAAGATTAGCAGCACTTTTTTTTTTTGTGCAAAAGCGATGGAAACGACACGAACTGCAGTAGTTAAGCGTATCTAGTTGAGGTAGTCGAGTGCCCAGCATGTGGACACGCGTTTCAATGGCAGCAAACAGCGCAAAAACAGCGACTCTCATTCAAGGGAGCACGGCAGCAAAACAATTGTCAACAGTCGTGGAAAACGTGACCAACGAATTTTACGCACAATTTCACTTTATGCAGGGCAGCAAAAGCAGCGGGCAACAAAAGCGGCCAAAGCGGACATCAAACCAGAAACTCAAAAGCCATTCAATGACCAAGCGAGCGAACTCTGTGTGTGTGTGTGTGTGCGTGTCCACGTGTGTGTTTCTGCACATTCGTGCCACATTTATTGTTTAGTGCTGCCACCTACAAACACACACACACACACACACACAAATGCTGACCAGTCGAGTGGGCAAGAAATCCAATTAAGCGTCGCATGTGCCGCGTTTGGCGCTTCAAAAATCATCATCGGTTTTACGTTTTTTTTTAACGCTATTGTGTATACAAACACACTTATATTTTATTTTCCTTTCTTTTCACTTTACCACAATGCTCAATTGTTGTCCACCAAGGAAGTGCGAGTGTTGTGTGCGATTTCACATAACTTGATAAAAATATGAATCATGCACACTATAAGTTGATTTATTCGACAGTTGCATTCTAATCGTAAAGCAAAAGACGATGATTGGCTTCAACTTGGCTTGAATGTCTTAAAATAGTTACTTTGTTGTTTAATGTTTGAGGACTTCCGCAATGCCTGACAATCGCCAACATAATGCTTAAGACCTATCGGAGCCAGTTAAACGATTGAATAAATCATCGATTAAGGTTGTTGTTGCCAAAGCCAAGATAAAACTGTAAGAAAATGAACAATTTTTATCGATTGAATAATGTTTAAAATGTTTATAAGATAAGACAAGTTTGGCAAAATTTTGATGGTTAACAGTTTTTCGATAAGATAAATCAATCAGATTCTTTGTCAACAAAAGGTCGCAAATTTACGACCTAAACACAATTAACGATCGAATAATTTATCGTAAAGATAAAGTGTAGAAAAAGATAATCAACTAATAGCTACATTTTGGACTCGATAAATCAAAGTATTCTTTAAATGGCTTACTTGACTTAAACGTGGCAACAAGGCTGTATTAATCTAGATGCCAATCCATGACTTTAAAGGAATTGTGTATAATAATAATTTGAGTTTTGATGGAGGAAAGTTCTGACCTATCTTTAAGGCGATTTCATTGAGTAGAGCTTTATCGTGAATTTCAAGTGAAAATTATTTAATGTAAAAGTCATTAAAATATTCTTAATTACATATATATCTAAGAAACTCTTTTCATTATTCATTTTATTTTCTTGCTTTTTGACTTCAGAAAGTTCTGACCTAACTTCTTCTTAATAAATTTCTATCTAAAATTTTAAACTAAAAATCACAAAGCTTTACAAAATTTAACTAGTTTTCTTTAATAACTATTATATACCATAAATAATGAGTTTGATGGATTTTTCCCCGCTTAACAGATTCTCTTGAAGTATGACAAACAATCTCTGCTTGGCATTACACATTTTAAGTTCTGCCAATATGTCTCGCCCTCTTTCTCTCTCTGTCTATCTGTGTTTGTCTTATATCCATCCATTATTATTGCAAATGTTGATGTATCGTTGTCGTACATATGTTTTTTGTGTGTGTGTGTGTGTGTGTGTGTGTTTGTGTGTGTTTTTGCTCGCAATTCCCAGTTGCCAATAGAAAAGTAACATTTGATGACATCGTCTCACATTTCAGTCTCATCAGCAATGAGTTGTTACAGCTGCTTTAGTTGCTGTCGTTGTTGATGTTGCTATTGCTATTGCTGTTTGTGTGTGTGTGTGTGTTGTTGTTAATGATCATGTTGACACAAGTTGTTAACAGAATAATTTATGCGACTTGTGACGCTTTTAAAGTTGGTCCGAAACACTCAGTCTGTGCAACAGCAGCTAAAAAAGCGAATCTATTGCATATTTAATGACACGACGGCTGTGGTTTTTTTGTGGCTTTGGCTCCTACTACTACTACTACTACTTGGCGTACCATAAACATATATTCCTGAGCCTGAGCCTGAGCCTGGCCGGATGCGCGTGCTGGATAAAATTAAGAGTAGCTTCGTCTCACAAGCGGGACAGGCAGAGAGAGAGCAAAGTTGTCGACGCAGTTTTTTGTCATTTGTCAACGTCGCCAGTTCCAAGATTTTTTCCAAACTTCGTAGAAACACAGAGTGTGTGTGTGTGTGTGTGTGGGAAAGAGACGGAGAGATAGAGAGTAAAAAATTATAAACGCATTCGCTTATGATGTGTAGAGTTTCATAAATCATGTTGAAGCTTCAAGCTTGCGTGTTATTTTTGTTGTTGTTGCTGTTGTTGCATTGGGTAAAGTTTATGGGTAGATCACGAGGTCGTCCCGGCCCGTCTGCCTGTGTACTGTACATAGGTCTCCAGTGGCAGCCGCCTTGGGGTCCTACTCCCAGTGCCACGAAGGTTGCCACGCGACAGCGTTTAGACAAACAAGTGTCACTGCAAGATGATGAAGAGCTGCCAACACACACACACACACACACACACACAAAGTGAACTAACTTAGTCGCAGCCAGAGTTGCCACTGCGATTTATGCAGCAGATTTTGCAAACACAACTGACCAAATCTATGCACAAACAAACTATGTCAGCCAAGTAGTTGTTGGTGTTGTTGTAGCTAAAGTCAAGGCTGAAAAACGGCAGCAGCTGTGCGACACTATATATTCAGGTCACAGCATCTGTTGTTAGTTAGAATTTAAGTTGTTTTTTTTTCCATTGAAATCCATTCGTTATTTATTTGAAACCACATTCAAAGTTTACATTTTCATTCAAATTTAGTATCACAAGAATTTTATTTAGATTTCTAAAGACATTATTTATGCTACAAAATATAATTTTGTGCAAAATGGGTTAAGAAATAAGTTAAGAGAAGTGTTGTAAATTTCTTAAATTGAAACTTGCGATAAAAATTTAAAGAAATATAAGATATTATCATTAATTATCGCTGCACTTATTAAGAAACGACCCTAGAAAAGTTTTTCTCTTTGCTCGATTCCCAACAAATCCAATAAATAAATGTAGTTTTCAAAAGCTACTCAAAAGACCCAGAGTCATTTGCTTTGTAAAAGACCGTCCTTCACAATTATTGGACGCTCAATAAGTGCTCAGTATTAATCAGCTTTCACTTACACACACACACTCGCACGCATGTACACAAATCCCAAACGTCACATAGAAAGCTATTAGCCCTCGATTTTAAATGCCTGAATAAACTTGGAATCGATATCGTCAACTTGAATAGGGCCGTCTTCAATAATAATGTGCTCAGCATGTCTGTCAATGGTTTGTCAAAGGGAAGGGTTCATAGAGTATGCGAGGGTAGGCAGCTAAGACGAAGTGGGTGGTGGGGGGAGGAGAGCTCGTCAAAGCTCAGCTCAGCGCCAAGTCAACAATGGGGTGAACCAGCAACAACGACAACAACAAAAGCTCCCCACAGCTGCCTGCCTGCCTGCCTGCCACTTATGAAATTGAATGTAAACAATGTGAACGGTTGAGTCAAAACGTTCCTCAGTGACACCCCCGCTCTCTATATGTTTGTGGGTGTGTGTGTGTGTGTGTTGACTGACATATCGGCGCCATGGCAGGCAATTAACATGCAATTGTCATAAATTTTTGTATCCACTGCACCGCACAGATTATAAAACATTCATAAAATAAATTACAAGCGCCAAAGTGCGCATAAATTCTGCATTGATTTTAACGCGTCGCAATCTGAACAAAGAACCCAAGGAATCTTGTGCGTTGAATTGAATTATAACCATTTTCAAACCCATAATGGTCTAAAGGAAAGCCATAAATTTTCGCCACGCTCAAAACTTTTTTGGTGTGTAGTATTGGGGGGGGGGGGGGGGGGAAACCAGCAACAATGCAACATAGAAATCAATTGCTCAAGTGCGGGTTCAAGGGTTCAAAAGACATTGAGGGAGAGAGAGAAAGTGGAGGGCGAAGAGCCAGCAAATAAATATTGTAAATGCAATGAAACGAAACCCCAATAAGGCCACAAAAGGGCAACTACAATATCGCTGTTAGAGTTGTTGTTGTTTAAGGGGTTGTAAAGTGTGTTTCTAAATGCACTCAAAGGACAACAAGACGCAAGACGGAGGGGAATACAAAAAATATGGGGTGTAGAATAACTTGTAGGTTTTCCACTTTCCACACAGTTTGAAATCAAACATTTAAGTTAAGCTAAGGCAAAGCTCTGCAAATGCAATTACTCACAAAAAAAGAAGAAGAGAAGTGAAAAAAACCAGCAGCAAGTTCAAGATGTTGTCTGTTGAATATTATTGGATTACTTTTGTGCATTTTGTCACATCTCGCTGTCAGAGAGAAGCTCTAAGCAGATAATTTTTGTGTTTTTTTTTTTTTGGAAGGCGACAGAATATCATTAAGAATTCTTTCTCTGCCGTGCTGGAAGCTCTTTAGTTTTTGAAACGTAACGACAACAAAAAACATAACTGCAGCAATAATAATGATGATGATGATGATGTTGATGATGTTGATGGAGCCTGCCAAAAAACGAAATAAAACGAAACGAAACTAAAAAGGAAAATGTTTTATGACATTGCTGACAATTTACGATGCAAATTCCATGCAATAACAACGTTGTTGTGCAGAGAACTGGTAGCGAGGTTTTTTTTTTGGTGGGTGCAGTCAGCGAGGACAAATTTGTGTCGAGAAATTGCATAAAAATACATATAAAACAAATTGTTATGCTGAAATCTGTAATCTGAAGTAGTTGCGGATGCACTCGAAAGATATTTACGAGAGCAGAAGCAGAAGAGCTTCCAGCTGAAAGCAAAAGGGGGGACCAGCCACAAAACAGCCAAAAAATAAATGTGGAACTCATTGCGAATTGTTGTTTCTTGTGTTGATTCATCAGAAAATAAATTGAAATATTCTTGTTGTCCGAACAATACGGAATGCAAAAGTTCTGTCATGTTTTGAGTAAAGTTGTTTGTGTTTGCATTGCTGATTTATTTAATTTACTAAAACTAACAACATACACTACTATATTTGATAATAAAATCACGTTCACACGCCTAAGGCCACAAATCAATTGAAACACACAAAAACACATGCACAGACAGAGATCAACAACCAATCGAACCAATCGACCGACCAGTTCATTAAATCTTTTTTTTTTCATATATGCTTGACATAAAAAAAAAATATTGCGTTTATTCCATTTTCGTGGAAAGCAACGACCGCAAAACAAAAGTCTTCTCAATTCGTTGTGACGTTTTAGATTTTTGTCCATTTCCAACTAAATGGATTTGGCCCCCAGGCGCTAAACGGTAACCACTTCCCAGTCCCAGTTCCAGTTCCATTCCCATTCCCATCAAAAACAACAAAAAAGAACGCTCAGTGTGTGTGCGGTCAAAAACTTCACATATCCTCATCGTCATCATCATTTCCCATTCATAGTTCAATATGAATACGTTTGGCAATTTCAGCAACATTTACCACATTTGATATATGCTTGAGGGTAATAAATGTTGGTGGCTAACCGCAGTGATCGAGAAAGGGTAACAAACAACAACGACAAAAGCTAAACCAATAAAATACAACATCATTAGACTTTTAAAATGTTAAAATCAACGCAATCGATTGGCAATGACTAACGCATTCGATTCAGGGAACAGAAATACCAGAAATGAATCATAGGAGTTTCAAACGAGGATGAAGGATGCACAATAATAAAAATAATATTGGCAGGATATCTAAACATTTAATTTCATCAATTACATGTTCTAATATCATTTCCCAAGATTTCAGTTGATTGCCGACAAAAATACAGAACGAGAAAAAAAATTGTATAATTTTTTTTTCTTTATCTCCTTTTCACATTTTAATTTTGAACACATTGTTATGAATTTTTATTGCCTTCTATCTCTATCGTACATTATTTTGTATATAAAACTAATTTATCGCCTTGAAATAATAACGAAAAACAGAATCGAAGCAAGCGATCGAAAAATGTTTGTTACTCACGGTTTTTCGGACCACGTCAAATCTGGCTGCAGAACGCGTCGCCTGAATTTAAATGGACAAATTAATTGCGTTTGACATGCGGTTGTTGTTGTTGTCGTTGTTGTTGTTGGCCTGGAGACGTGTTCTCATTGAGTTCATGAAACTGATATGAAAAAAACAAAAAAAAAAAATTGATGAAGAAAAATAAACAAACGAAAAAGAAAAATCAAATTAATTGGTTTTTATTTTGTTGCGGACAACGATGAAATGGTTTTTAATTTAGCATTAATGAAACAAACGAACACAAAACAGCGTTTTTTTATTTTATTTTTAATGCCAATTGTTGTTGAATTATTGCTTGCATTTAAAATTGTTATAAATCTTGTTATCTGTGCGATCGGCGTCTGATCATCAAATGCCCATTAAACGGTTAAAAGGCACAACCATTATCCTTATCCTTGTCTATCCAACGATCGAAAACCCTTTTTTAAAGAACGCACACGAACATTAAGAAAACTAAATCCCTAGGGGGGATCCCAACTCTCACTCCTGGGTTGGACATTAATTATCACACAGTTTGAGGTTTTTTTCTCGATTGAATGCCTTTTTCTGTTCTCGCGTGTAGGAGGATCAATCGAATGACTTTTTGTTTCGTTATTCTCTGAGTTTTGTTCGCCAAACAACATATCGAACACATCGTGTCGGTTGACATTTTGATTGTGTCGCCTTTTTGGTGAATTAATTGAGTCCCGATTTCGAAAATTAAGTCGTTTCTTGAATGGAATGGTGGTCCAACCCTTTTCTATCATGCTTCCGACCACACATAACGTTCCACAAAATGTTTTTTCTGTGCCTCACGCAGCTTCATCTTCGAAATTTGTATAAATATTCTCTATTAGCGTTATGTGCCCCGCTGGCCATACATTTTGGCCAATTAATTATAATTGATTAGCAATATTAAGCAAGCGTTATTATGTTGATGGTTAATTCGCATGAAATGATTATTGAGTTTGCACCCGCAGCAACATATTATTTTTATTATTTATTCCGTTTTTGCTGTTGTATACAGCATACATCTGGTTGCTGCTGGCCAAAGATATTTCTCTATTTAAAATATCAAAGCGAAAGCATTAATTCTCAATAAATGATAAATGACTTAATTGCGGGTTTCCAGCGTTCGATACAAATTATCATTTCAAACAAATACTTTGTATTCGCTGACGATGTGATGAAGCATATTTAAATTAAATTTTTAATGCCGCACGTTTGCGACAGTTCGCTGGAATGTCGTTGATATGCGAAGAGAAATAGGAAAAGAGAGGTGGCAAAAAGAAAAAAAAGAGAAAGAGAAGGCTGGGTTGTAGCTAAATATATTTTTTTTTATATGACTTACATCTTTACTTATACTTACACCAACACTGAAACATTATGACAACACTTACCAAATTTCATCAAAATCAGCAAGGGCTTACTTGCTTTTTTGAGAATCACGGAGAAGGACGAGGTGTGAAAATTCTTTTTGCCAGTGCAACCGAAACAGAACCATGGAGGATATAAAATTCGTTAAGCTTAAAGCCAGTTAAATAGAAAGCATATTTGTCCAGCCATTTTGAGTAAATACATAAAGATAAAGTAAAGTTTGGCTTAAATCGTAGTCGTATCAGATTTATACAGTTTATAATTATGTCAAGTCATGCCAATTGGCAATGCTGTCAGATATCAATAAGATTAGAGCTCGACTGTCAAAAAATTAGCTTGCTCGATATTAGTTACCCATTGATTGATATTAAATAAAACGTCAACGTTAAATGCAACCCTGAATTACGCACACAAGTTAATCATTATCAACACAGTTGACTTTTGCTGTCAGAGGCAAAAAGGCATTTAATTATTTTTGTGCAGCTCGCTTTTACAATTATTTTGAAAAAAAAAATGGGTCGCAACTATTACAAATATAACCAATATCATAAAAATAATGATAATAATCAATCGCGTTATCGCGCCAATTATAAATATCGTTCGCGTTCGCGCTCACCAAACCGTTCATCTAGCTCCAGTTGCCAGGCGAGCAGAAATGGCATTACTTGGCAGGCAAATAAGAAACGCGAATTGCGTCGACCCTCTGCCTGGGATATACCACCCTTGGGCTATGAGCATCTGACCACCGCAGAGTACAAGGCAATGCAGGCAAGTGGACAGATACCATTGAGACTGGTGCCGAATGCCTTGCCAACGGGTGAGTCGGCTGTGATTGCAACTGTGACACGGCAGGCGCGTCGTCTTTATGTTGGCAATATACCCTTCAATTCGTCCGATGATGATATGGCGGCCTTCTTCAGTGAACAGATCCGAGGATTGAATGGTGGCGTGGATGACGGCAACGCTGTTATCAGTTGCCAAACGAATCTGGATAAGAATTTTGCATTTCTCGAGCTGCGTTCCATGGACGAGACATCGCTGGCCATCTCCTTCGATGGCATTATGTATCGTGGACAATCTCTGAAGATACGACGTCCACATGACTACCAAGCTGTGGCCGCCAGTCGCATCATTGAGGCTAGGGAGCATCCTGGATTAGTGCTGCCAAATCTGCCTATTGCCACATTGGTGCCGGATACACCGAATAAGATTTACATTGGTGGCTTGCCCACCTGTCTCAATGAGGATCAGGTCAAGGAGCTGCTCGTGACCTTTGGCCAGCTGCGTGGCTTCAATATGGTCAAGGATACGCTGGGTCAGAGCAAAGGCTATGCCTTTTGCGAGTACATTGATGTCAATGTCACAGAGCAGGCCATCGCTGGACTCAATGGCATGCAGCTGGGCGATCGTAAGCTGGTTGTGCAACGTTCCATTGCCGGTGTGCGTAGTCTGGTGGCTCATGAGGTGCCGGTGCTGCAGGTGCCAGGATTTCCATCATCCGAAAATATTGTGGGCAAGGCAACCGAAGTGCTTTGTCTGCTCAACATGGTTGTGCAGGATGAGCTGCTCGACGATGCGGAGTACGAGGACATACGCAAGGACATCAAAGATGAGTGCGTCAAGTATGGCCAGGTCGTTAGCATCAAGATACCACGACCCTTTGGCGAATCACCCCAACCTGGCTGTGGCAAGGTCTATGTTCGTTACGAAACCATTGATGACTGCAAGGCGGCCCTAAAAGCATTGAGTGGCCGGCGTTTCAGTGGACGCATCGTGATGACATCATTCTATGATCTAGAGAAATTCAGACGCAAAGATTTTCGTTGAGCAAACGCGATAAAGAAATGTCAATATATAATTATAGAAGAAAACATTTAATTAAAGTGCTTAAGCTTTATCAATACATCAACTTCGATTGTTAACACCTTTCTGCTTTATTTCCACAGGGTATATCAACTTTGGGTCTTTCTGTGTTAACTTAACCTTATTGTCATATCATCATCTACTTAATACGCAGCAAAGCGCTTAAGATTGTTGCCTCTGCAGTTGGGCATGTCAGGACACACCTTCTCTGCCTCTGTATCTGTATCTTCTCTCTGTCCTTCTTGTTGTGTAGGCTGATTCAATTAGTTGCCTTGCAATCCTTGATACACTTTACTTTAAAGCTGCTTCACCGCTCTGAAGCTTAATTAAAATTGTTTTTTCCGAAGTTTCGCCTTCCTTATCGCTGGAGCATTTCTCACATATTCACACCTTATCCCCACTTCAGTTCGGTTGAAGGTAGTCAGTCGGCAGCTCATTACGGCCAAGCAGCGCATTGTTAATGCTTTTTCAATTGTGTGAAGAGGAAGCTGAAGCTTATCGTTTGCATTTTCTCAGGTTTCAATGGGGTCTGTCTGCATGTCTCTCTTTCTTGTGTTTGGGACCGCACCTTATCTTTATTTTGGTCATTTGCCCGACAGCCGGTCATCAATAATGAGAATGCAACTGCCGTTGGCGAAGCTGAAGCTTCTCCATTCGATTTATCGCTGAAGCAACGACTAAAACTAAACGCTTTATCGAAAAAGCCACGTCAACAGAGACTGAGAGGAAGATATCAACAGCATAAATGTATTCACTCAGCCCAACGATATCCAGTGGACACAAATTAATTCAACGCCTTGAATTTGTCATTTTGTGGTTCGCTTTTAGGTAAAAGAAATCTCGCAACTTGATAAAAGCGTTGCCGCCAAGGCATTTTGAGTTAAGTTGAGAACTCCTCTCCCAAAAAAAATCAATGCCGCTCGATGGGTAATTAATAAACGCCCATAAACATGCGGATACAATAAAAATTCCAAAAAGAGAGAGAGAAGAGAGAAGTGAAAAACTGGAAAAATCGTTCGGCTTTGTTTCGATTACTCTCAACAACAACGAAATAAGAAGGGTTTCTTTCATCGTTGATTTTTTATGAGCTGCAGCTGCTATATGCAAGGGATTAACTGGATTTGTGCGAGATTCGAGACGACGCCCCAACTCCAAAGACTCCTCTTACCGGTTCGGGGGGGCAGCCGCAGCTTAAGATTCACTCTGTCTCCCTTTCAGTTAGCTGACCATTTGGTGTCTTAGGTTAGGACTGTGTTGAATGTCGCACGCAATGATTATTACACTAAAAAAAAACATAAAATATGAAAATGAATATATTTAAAGGTATAATGTTTTTCTTTTTCTGCCTATAACAAAATATTTTCTTTTTTTTTTAAGTGTACAACTTCAAGCCTCGAGCCTACATTCGTTTGGATGTTAGGTAATCGACGCGATAAGAAAATTAAGAAATCAAAAAAATCCATGACTCTTTACGGATAAGTTGATTGAACTCTGGTCGTCTCGTTTCCACGCATCTTTAATTGCATTCTCATCATTTATTGTTTCGGGGCGAGAATTTGAATATGATGTAGTAGATAATTATGGGGCTACAGGATGAACTTGATGTCGAGGGCGTAATCTTGATGATGGTCATTAATTCTAGCTACCTATTTCGGATACTATACAACTAGGCAAACTTTTAACTAAACGAATACAGTTTTGAGCTCTTCATTTGATAATAGTTGGTATAGATATATTTAACGATTTAATTAGCTATTTTATGTTTTTATATATTTCGGAGATCATTTCCGATTTGTGTTTGTATGAAACTAAAGCGACACCCACAACAAAAGTATCTTATTTAACGACCTTTCGATATGTATCTTAGTTAAGCTAAATGTATCTTTTAGATGCTCACTCAAACAAATAATGAAATCATTTGAAAATTTGTTGTTCTAATGGTTTAACCAATTTATCTGATGCTCAGCGATATCTGATCAATTTTACGGGTTTTTCTCTTGTTATGAAGTAGTTTTCGACAGAATTCAAAAACTAGTTAAAAATGTCATTTGAATATCCAAAAACTTGAGATGCTATCTGCACATGTGAGCCTTGTTTCTTCTGTTAATGGCTTGTAGCGAAACTCATTATTGACCTTTTCTCTCAAATCGAACCAAATCAACTTTCCTCATTAGGTCTTTTGTTAGGGGGAACGATAATTTTGGAAGTTTGCACAAAAATTATGATGAAAAAAATAAAATCAATTAACAGAAAAAACCTGTTGCTTTATTTAGATTCACGATTGCGAACCCCAATTCAATTTGCATTTCTTGTTTTTGTTTGTTTGATCTCCCCTCCCACCAAATAAACAAACATTGCAGTGCAACAACAAAAACAAAAACATACAGATTTTAACCCTAAAAAAAATGTTTTGTAATTTTCTTTTTTGCTCTCTACGCTATTTTTGGGTTGTGAAACAAAGGCGAAAACAAATTACACGCAAATATTCGTAACTTGAGTGAAAATGTTTGAATGAAGAGAAAGGCAAGTGGGAATGGGAAATGGCAGGCAGGATTCGCTAGTGACGTTTTGTGTCTTCTTCGTTAATGGCAGCGCAATTAATTCGAGCAAATCGTTTGTGAACCCTTTTTATGACCTCCATAAGGATATACAGGGAGAGCTAAACGAGAGACGGAGGAGGGCAAAGAGGCTTTCAAATATAAATTCATTAAACGGTGTGCGGCGTCAGCTTTTGTCGTTTTAATGTCGGCTTTGAACTGTTTTGCCACACGAAAATAATAAACGTGAAATAGGCAAACAAACAAATATTTAACAATTTTGCTTGTTTGAATGCCAACTTGAAATTGATGCGCAATTTTGGGAATGAAAAGGAAAGAGAGACAATGAGATAGGCAGATTTTCGGGAATGCTACCATGTTGACGGAATACAACTTTAAAATAAACTGCAACAATTGCTTAAAGAAAACTTACTAAATAAAGCTAAAGTTCTTTCGTTAACAGTTGTGAGGTTTATTTTGAATGAAAAAAAAATTTCTTAAAGAAATACTAATGATAGTAGTAAAAAAAAGGTAGTAGATGTGTAAAAAGTATGCCCAATAACCAAAATAGTAGTAGGTGTGTTACAAAAGGTAGTACATTCAAAACACTTACCCAATATGTACCCCTACTACTAATTATAGCACATCTTATACTATTGATAGAAGTAAAAAAGGTAGTAGATGTGTAAAAAGTATGCCTAATGACCGAAATAATAGTTTAGTGATGCAAATAGTATTATATTCAAAGCACATACATAATTTGTACTCTACTACTATTTATAGCACTTTTACTTATATTTATACAAGTCTTATTATTTATACAAGTCTTACTATAGTACCAATACTACATACATACCTTTATACTGAAAAGAGTTCAAGACTAACAAATTTGAATACCCAAAAATTAAAGGAAAAAGGCCATAAAATGAGAAATGCTAAACTGAATGAATTTCCACAGGCACAAAACAAAAAAATACCTGAAAGCGAGAAGCGCATTTAATGAGGGCAATAAAAATCGAAGCGCCGTTTCAGTTTCCACCAGTTGCCAGTTTCTCAAGGGGCCTTCAAAGAAATGTAACAGGTGCGATAACAACAACAACAACGACAACAACAGCACAAAAATTTAGTTCAATATGTCTGGACTGAAGCGAAGGCAATGAAATTATAATGAAGATTATGTGTAAAACACAAAGTGTAGCCTCTGGTTAGGTAGCAATCGGAGCAGACAGTAAAAGGACATTAGGTTGCATGTTTTTGGTTTCTGGTTTAAAAGCAATTTTCAAAGCTGCGACATTCAACGAATTCTTGTTGTGTACTTTGATATTTTACCGACGCCACAGATACCCTTTTTTTTGCTGTAGAAAAATCAAACGAGAAACCGAAACGAAAATAAAATCATTATGTAAATGGAAACAGGAAAGACAGGAGTAGGAAAGAATGATAGGGAAGAGGCGTAACAAACTGATCTAAGTGCATGTTAAATGCATAGTCTATGAGACAAAGAACCAAAAAACAAGCAAACAATAAATCCAAAAGATACATTCAAAAACCAAGAAGGAGACAGAGAACATTTTAAGCCCACAAAAACAATCGCAATCGCATAATCCGTAAAAACCTCGAAGCTCGAATATTGTTACGAATATTTCCTTTGTTCTACACACACACACACACACACACAAACACACAAATGTTATGCGAATTGATTGAGTTTGGTCTAAGCTAAAAATAGTTTTTATTTTCCAATGATCGCCTTTACAGGCACTCACAAAATTATATAAATTCTGCATGACAAATTGAAAGTTGCAAACGCGAGCTTAAAATTTGCTAGAACACGATTAACACTGAAAGAAAAATACTTAACAATATTAAAATAATATGATATTTAGCACAAAAACAGAAAATAAAAGTAAAAAAGTAGTTCTTCGTGTATTGATTTGATAAATACATTTTAGTTATCAATATAACCTATGTACTTAAGGGTTTAACCTTTAATTTTAAATGGTTTAAGCTCGATGTCTAAACAGGATTACTTTGGTTGTAAAATATAAAAGAAATCTAAAAATCAAAGACAAAGTTTTGTTATTCATTTAAGAATTGCATTAAACACCTAGCAAAAAAAATAAAATGGATTTTGATTTGTTTCAGTGAAGATTAGAGAAGAAATCCCCTGAGCTGTCGTTCAAGCGCTTGTCGTCTCTCTTGTCCCATGATGACTGACAAGTTTATCCTTTGTGGCAGGTTTGCATCTTTCCATTATGGCTTGGATTTTGAGGCAGGGCTAGTAGAGCAGCAGCGTTGCAGGGCCAACATGCCACTTGCTGGCTATCACACACACACACCAAATGGGTCAATGACCCTAAATGGAGGGAGAGCTATGAAGTTTTGTGCCATGTAACGCGCATTGTTGCTGCTGATGAATGCTTCATAGTCATCCTCCTTCTCCTTCTTCATCTATTTATGCCTATTCATTTGTCCTGGCGTTTTGTGTCCGGCCTCAGCATACACCCCTGCCCCTTCCCGCCTTGCCTGCACCTTTTTGGGCCCTTACCTATCACAACTTCAACGTTTTTGATATCCATCTGAATTTGCATTATTTTCTTTCGCTCTTCATTTCTACTGCCATGCTGATGATGATTCGGATGCTTCTTCTACTTCTGCTTTTGCTGCTGCTGTTTACTGTCATTCTGATTTTAATCTTTTGCTGCGTTGCCCCTTCGCCATCCCCGTCCCTCTCTCTCTCTCTCTCTCTTTCTCTCTTTCTGAGTGCTGCTGCCCTGCTTTTTTTTCTTCTTGTTACTGCATTGCTTTATTATACACTTACGGGGCGATAAAGTCGTATAGTTCTGTAGTAAAATTTGAAATGCATTAAGTATACGAATTTCTCATTCATTCCATTTCATTTTTATTGTATCTTGGCTCTCGGTTCTAAAGATATCTTCATCCTTATATGCTCCGGCGAGTTGGAACTTTGATGCTATAGGAAAAAATAGTGTAAATTGGAAAACTTCTTCTTTCAACGCAAATTAACCAACTTTGATTAATTTTTGGTCAAATTGAACTATTTCAAAAGGGTATATTAACTTCGTTTTAATAAAGATGCGAGTGTTTTTTCTTGTTTAGTTTATTTTTAAAATTTTTTCCACTTCTGTTCAGCACATTTGTTGTTGCTGTTGTTGCTGTTGTCAGTTATACCTGCTGCTGCTGCTGCCGCATGCCCCCAAACCAACGAACAGGTTCCATTTCTTTAGTTTGCCACTGCATTTTGTTGTTGTTGTAGTTTCCCTTCGTTCTTGGCTTTTGGTCAAGTCGGTCCAGTTGACGTTTTCATTCGCATTTCATTTGCCGCAGCCGTTGCTGGCCGTCGAGTTAAGTCTGAAAAAGTATCCTAATTGGTATTAAAATCGCTGTTATTTCTTTTCCTTTGCCTTTTGTTGTTGTTGCCCTGTCTCGACATGGTTGGAAGTTTTTTCTTTTGTTTGTAGTTTGATACTTTAAAAGGCAGATTCAAATGCATTTACTGCTCTTTACTTGACCGTATTCAAAACATTGCGAAACAAAACCTCAAATACAACAATCTCAAGTTCAGTTGAGCATTTCTCTGATTTAATCTTCCATCTTTTTTTCAATTGATAAAAATCAGAGCAAAGACGCACAACTTCCACAGTTTCGTGTGCGCAAGAGATTAAAGTGCCCGATTAAAATATGTTCCTGGAATTGAATGTTGCCAAGCATACCATAAAGGGCCATAATCGTTGGGATTATAATATAAGTATAGTGTAGATTGCGAAATATGGCAAGCAGCACGTAATTAACGCATATTTATACTTCATTTAAATATTTATGTAATAATGAGCGAATATTCCGCGATGTTAAGTCAAAGCTAATGACAATTAAGCCGTTTTCAAAGGCTAACTGAAATACGAAAGGAGAGTTTAATTATCTTTGAAGGATATTTATGACTGTTGAACGGGCATAAAATTGATTTTTTGTTAGGTTTTTTTTTATCTTATAACAAAGTGGAAGTAAATGTAAATCATCTCTTAAATACTTTGTATTGTGTAGGTCAGTTAAATAGTAGGTAATGTTACCTTTTCTAGCCTTACATTAGTCCGAAATCTTTACCTCACAGCAAAGTACTCTTAAGCGCACAGCAAGTGGAATGCGTTAGTCCGAATTTAAACATTATTCTCTCTTTAATAGTAATATTTATGTTGTAAGCAGAGACGAGAATGTAAAAATACTAATGTGGTTATATTTTTAAATAGTTTCCTTAAAAATACTTCTTAAATAATATTAATCTATTCAAATACTAACTTACCTTACAACCATTTCCTTTAGAACTTCAAAAGCATTGACCGTTAGCAATAACAGTCGCATAAGATCCACATAAAGAGCAACAGAGAGCCGAACATGAGAGCGAGATGTTAACCGTCGGAGTGTTTCGGTTGTGGAACGCATTTAAATAACTATGTCATGCTGTTAACTCCAAAACATATTGTGCCAAGTGCCACAAAGTACTTTCGTGTAAATACTGTAGACAACATATTAATCAGCTTGTATGCAAATATTTAAATATTCAGTTAGTATTTCTTATTTGCATAACAATTAGTAAAAACAACTAAGTTAGTTGACAATAATTAGAGATAATTATCATAATTAACAATGACAGTTGCTAATAATGTGCATTAAGTTCGAAGTTAGAGTTAGAGTTTAGTAACTTCTTTCTTGGGCAGTAGGCAAACAAATTTCTTAAGCATTTAACATAATGCATTTCCTTAAGCAGACGCAATCGCTTTCCACTCTATGTTACGCTCAGATATGCGAGGGCGGCTCTCTCTCTCTCTCTCTCTCTCTCTTAGAATCCACAGCATGTTTACATTTTGCTGTTGTGTTAACATTCGATGGCTTTGGTCTGGTCCCAACATACGCAACTTAGTGTTGCCGAGTGTTTCAAGCGTTGTGGTTGTCGTAGCGGCTGGCGTTACGTTCAAAACGAAAAAAGAAAGAAAATCAAACCGATTCGCGTCCGTTCGTGCGTACGTTCTTCGTCGGCGTCGTCGTCGTTATCGTT
The DNA here is from genome assembly GCA_035044465.1 of Scaptomyza tumidula. Taxonomy (NCBI): domain Eukaryota; kingdom Metazoa; phylum Arthropoda; class Insecta; order Diptera; family Drosophilidae; genus Scaptomyza; species Scaptomyza tumidula. The sequence goes on from JAWNNW010000444.1 coordinate 18,309,876, forward strand.
CTTTCGTTAATCATATTCGGTCAGCTCAGTTAGCCAAGAAGATTCTTTTAACGGCAACCAGTTGACGGTTCAGTTTTTGGCGATCGTTCGACTCCTTTTCGCGTGCTTAAACAATTTCAAAAGCCGGGAAACCGTCAACCAAAAACAACAACAAAAGCAGCAGCAGCTTTGAATGCTGCTGTGTGTTGTCCTTTTTATGTGTGTGAGGTTTTTTGCGGCTCCTTAAAAATTGAATGCAGCTAATGGACGCTGCAGCTGTGCCCAAAAAATAGAAAGAGAAGTCGAAGGTGCTTGTGAACTGTGTGTGTGTGTTTGTGTGTGCGAAAGAAAAATATTCAATTGGTGGAGCACAACAACAAACGGGATACTGCCAAGGATTACATCCAAGGATTAAATAACAAAGTAATTTGCATATATGTTGAATATAAATTATAATTACGTACTTTGTATGTCCCCTTCATTTAATTTATGCCAAACCCCCAAACCCACGCTTTGGATCAGACGGATGTCCGTCCTTGTCCCATGTTTCGAGTCAATGAAATTTTTAATTGTGCACGCGTGTCGCAAGTAACCCCCAAAACAACAGCAGCAGCAGCAGCAGCCCCAAGAAGTGGGGCGTGTCCGGCATGTCGTGCCGGTAATGCCCCCACAACTCCCCCACCCGAATGTCCTTGCTGCATGTTTCCCGCATATTTGTTATGCGTAACACATTAAACCTGAGTAAACTTGCAGCCGTTCCTCGATTCGAACTTCATTTCGTATTGCCATCCCCACCAAAACCGCAAATATACCCCTTAAAGTTCAGTCATTGCTTATTAGAGGTACTTGGGGAAACCCCTTTTAAGTTGTTAAGCAAATGTGAAAATCCAGTTTTCGAATGTAAGGTTAATGTGTTTCCGATTAAAGGCTGTGACAAGGAGTGAAACGCTTTTTACAGTTGGTTGCATGATTAGTGGCATAATTACAATCGAAAAACTTCTGTTTGTTGTAAAGGTAACATGTTATTTAAAAACTTTTTTTGCTTGAGGGTTGTTTTAAGAAATGATCAAAGTAAAAGTTAGTCTGAAAATGTAACAGTTGTGTTTAAACAAAGTTAGCTTATGTGCATGATATAAGGAATATCTCGATTTAGTGTAAGAACTTTCAAACATATGTATATTAACATGTTTAAAGCAGAAAAATCTTTTTCGGACTCATTAAAATTACTACAAATTTGTCTAACTCTTGCATTTTTTTCTATAGTAAGACATCTGAATTTTGAGTAGATGTTTCAAATATTCCACAAAAAGTGTCAACATTAAGTTTAAATAATAATACTGTAAACAGGCTAAACTTAAAAAACATTGTTTAATCTTTATTTATGAGTCCTAAATTTTTGTAATATTTTTTCTACAAAAAAGCACACAGGCACTTTATAGAATGAATAGAAATTGATAAATATAAAAAACCAAACATGTTTAATAATATTTACGCTTCGTGATACTTGAAAATCGAAATCAATAAAATTTCTTAATTCATTTCATAACTTGTATTGAAAAATCAAACAATCTACCCAACATCTGCCTAATCCAAATCATACCACATATTTTTATACTTTACTTTCCTTTCCTTTTATTCAATTAAGCACACAAAAAAGAAAAGCTTTATAAATCTTTCCGGAACAACATAATTTCAAACCCAAAGAGCTCTTAAGCTCTCTCTCTCTCTCTCTCTCTCTCGCTCTTAACTCACATCTTAATTTCAATTGAACTTTGTTGGTTCGTTCTTTTTTTTTTCGGTTGTCGCTTAATTCCAAAATCCTCACACCATCATTTATTGCTGCATGTTCCATGTGCCACGCTTCTTTGCTCCCTTAACCACCAAACCAATCGTTGTGACCACTTGAAGTTGGCAAACTCTGTGACCTGGGGACCCACCCCCAACCACCCAACCACCCCACCCTTCAGAACACTCTTAACATGTCCTTGTGGTCAGTTTTGCCGCGTGCCGCGTTTTTTTCTTGCACGTGAAATGGACATCAGTTGGATGGGGGGAAGCGGACGCAAGCACGCACACACGCGTGTAGATTCGAATATAAAGGAGCCAAAAACCAAAGCACGCCAAACCACAACGATAAGTGGAACTGTTGGTATGGTGGGTATGGTGGGTAAGGTGTGTGGCAGGGGCAGCTTGAGCAAAGAGAAAAAAAAAAAAATAGAACGAACTTCGCTGTTGACCTCGTGTCGCCTGCAGCGTTAATTTATAATTTACTGTGCTCAGTGAAACCGTCAAAAAGCCAAACGCCCAACTACCTGAACCAGAACCAGCCCCCAACCCACCCACTTGTGGGTCGCCTCTCTCTCTATCTCCCTCTCTCTCTCTCTCTTTCTGCCCACTTTTATTATTATTATTATTATTCCTGTGCGTTTTTGCTCTACGCGCTTTTCAACAGCGTCTGAGTTTTCGACTGTTTTTTAACATTTGCCGGCGGCGGCGTCGCTTTGTCCATTGTCCTTGTTGCTGCTGCTGCTGTTGCTGTTGTTACTTTTGTTGTTGTTAATACTGTTGCGGTGTCCCTTCATTTACTGCTCGAAGGCAGGGCAGGGCAGGGCGGGGTGTGGTGAGGTGAGGTGTGGTTAGCGGCGTTTTATTCCGTGTGCCACCGCCAGACGACGACGCTTGTGAAAATTGGCTTTTCAACTACTCAACTGACATTTGCCTGCTGCTGCTGTTGTTGTTTTTGTTCCTGATGTTAGTTGGTTGTTGCTGTTTTTAGTGCCTTAATTTTGTTTTCATTTTGTATACGTATGTGTTTGTTGTTGTTGCTTTCGTTTTGCCTTTGCGGTTTTTATTTCTGTTTTCCGTTTACATTTTTTTGTTTTTTTTTTTTGTTTTTGACACAGTTTCTTTCTTTCTGTTTTTTTTTGTTCTAGGGACGACTGTTGCTTTTTTTTGTCCTCTTTAGCTTGTTGTTTTAATTAATTTGGCCAGATTAAGGCAACAAAAAAAAAAGGCGCAAGCAAGCAAATTAGCTGCAAAATACAAAGTTCCTAAATGGCACATCATATGCATAAATTCAGTTCAAGTTCAATTTGACTTTAGGATTTCTTTTTTATTTTTTAAATGGTTTTCTTTGCAAAGTTTTTACTGCTGTCTGTCACTTAGGGGCATAATTGGAAGATTCAGCTTGTATATTTCGTAAATTGGCTATTTAAAGCGAACCCAAAGCAAACATTTTGAAACATAAAAAATGCTTTAGGATTTTTTTTACGGATTTTTAACACATTTTGAGCTTATTGCATAAAATAAATCTATTCAAGATGAACAATGGAGAAAAGTGCATTCATATAAATTGCTTTAAATGTTATTTAAACTCTTTTTTATTAATATTTGCCGAGTTTTCGATTTAAAATAAATTGAATTGAATATTTCTATCTGCATAAACACAGAATGAAGCTCTTGTTTGGCCACTTAAACCTTTTTTTTATGCCCTGAATTCATTGAAAATGGTTTAGAAGGGTATAATGTAAAAAGTATATATATTTTTGATCAGCATCAAATGTCGAGTCGTTATAGCCAAGTCTGTCTGTCGATCTCTTGAACAACAAAGGCTGGAGACACCAGATTTGGCATATAAACTCTCCCTAACCATAGGCAGAGCCAGATTGTTATAAATAATCGATAGCTTTTCCGGTTTCCAATCTACACATGTTATCGATAACATTTGAATCTTGAAATTGCTAAACTTGATCATTTTTTAAACAACTGTAATCAAAATAATAATCAGTTGCGAAAAGTTCTTCAAAATCGACTAAGAAACTCCGAAGATATGCAAGATACATTTCCGCAGTACATTCAAACAATGGCTGTACGAGTTAAGCAAAGGGTTTAAGGGTATCTGAGAGTCGTCTTATCTCGACTAAAGCCTTATTGCTTGTTTTATACTCATTTGTTGTTTGTGAACAATAACCGTAATCCATCTTTTTCACTTGATAAGTGTGTGTTTAAAGTCAGCGCAACCGCAAAAATGTGCTAATAAATTCAATTTCCTTATTCGGGCAGAAATGACAACAACAACAGCAAACATCATAACCCAAACGCACACAGAAACACACAAACACCTACGCACAAATTGATGAAAAGTCGGTGAAAACATTTGCCTAAAGGCCATTAATCGCTCATTTTCGCATAAACACAGCAGAAAACAGAGGAAGTAATGAAAAGCGCCTGACGATGTTTGCCCAGTCAAAACAAAAGCAATACTAAAACCAAAACAACAACAACAAAACGAACGATAACAACATTTGTGTTTTTGTTGTTTGCTGTTGGAAAAAGTGTTTAACTTTTGCGTTTGCTGCTTTTCCGTCGCACCACAAAAGCCAAAAAGTAAACTTTGTCATTGCATGATGTTGTTTTGGTTGTTGCTGTTGTTGCGTTGACAATTTTTTTTTCGAGTGGCAAATGTCAATGAAGTTGTTTTAAAAACAGAAAACAAAAACTCTGCCTAATGAAAACATGACAAAAAAAACGTAAGCTAACAAAATAAATTCATAAATTCGGCAAGCGCTGGAAAAATTTCAAATTAAATAAACAAACGAAATTCGTAAGAATCGCGTCAGAATACTCCCGAATGCGCAATTAAAACAATTTTTACAGTCATTACTTTTTTTATTTTTATTATGGAACATAATTTCGGTCGGCACACGTTCACTCTTCTTCTTCGCGTGTTTCTTCTTGATTTTGTCGTTTCGCTGTTTCATTTGAAATTCTCTTTGGTCCTTGTTTTTTTTTCCAATAAATTGTCTCGACTTATGCCTGACATCCTACCATTCCTGTTCCCCTACCATTATCCCCCCTTAAATAAATTTAATTTTCGCAAGTTAAATTTCATTAAATTTAAACAACTTTATGTTTATAACAATAAAAATCTTTGTTGCTTGTCGTTTTATGCTTCATTTTGTTGCCCTTTTTTAACGTATGGGGAAATGCTGTTTAGGGCTAGGTTTTCGGGTTTTCAGGTTCTTATTGGGAGCAATTTTTGTGTGGTCATTAATTAAACTTTATGCTTTTTAATTATGGCTTCGTACTTATTTTGACATATAAGTTGCTAAAATAAAACAGATTGCAAAATTAAAACTCTGCAATTTCATATAAAGTTAATTAACTTGCTGACCTTTTTATTGTAGATGTTTATGTATGCATGTATAATTGTTTTTATAAATTATTTTTAGTATTGCATGTATAACTTTTTGTTTTTATAAATTTTTTTTTAACCTTATGAGCATTTTTCATTAGGCATGTAAACATTTCCAGAGTTAAGATCTTAAATATTGAAACAAAAATTAATCCTACCAGTTTTGACAAATAAATTGTGTTCATATTGTTTTTTTGCTTAAAAATGATTTAAAGTATGATCTTGATCTACTTTCTAGGTCTACTATATTTCCAAGTGTACTTCGCTAACTTCATAATAAATATTCATAAATATTAGCTCAGCTTTCCCAGTTGACTCGTAAAATGTTTGACAGCAAGGGTTAAAAGACCACGCCTGCGTTTCTGTGGCAGTTCGTCATTCTTTCGTTTGGCATTCGGTTCTGCATCCTCTTGGGAGGGAATGTCCCTCCCTCTCACTCTTCTGTTGCACAGAGCTTGTGTCCCACACATGTCTCACATTATCCGTCTGTGCTCATAAAACTGTGCTAAGAACCAATAATTGTCGCTTCAACTAAATAATGCATAAATAATAACAAACACTCTTTCGACAACAACGGAAAAGCTAAGCGGTAACAACAACAATAACAACAAAAGGGGATGGGTGGACAACACATTTAACCCCTTTTCCTTTTGTGTTGTGTGCGGGGTGCTTTAGGGAACGTGGCCCACCGGATTTGTCTGTCGGACCCCAAAAACAAAGCGAGAAAACCGCGAAGCGAACGAGAGAGAAGGAAAGTAAGAGCAAAAGCAAAAGTAAAAGCATAAAAAATGCATAAAACGAGGACAAAATAAAGTCATAAAGTAAAAATTGCTGGCAGAATGTAAAAACGTGGTGAAAAGAAAAGGAGTATGTGTGTGAGTGTTGCACAACAAATGACGGAATAAGTCAGGGGCGACGCGAGTAGGTGTTGTAATACTCTCTTTCATTCTGCCTTTTTTATTGCTGCTGCTGTTGTTGTTGTTGTGGTAGTTGTTCACAGTGTTGTTCTTGTTGTTGTTGTTGTTGCGGTGCGACTTGTTTGAGGTTTCAATAGGTCATAATTCACGCCTAGTCGCCCCTTTTATTTTTTCTCTGCGGCGCCAAAAAGGGATTGCAAAACGGGATGAGCACGAGAAAAGGGGTGAAGTGTGCGGGTGTGGCAACGAGGGATTCTAGCTGGGTGGCACAGATGTATATATATATATATATATATATATATATATATATACTCCTGGCGCCACTGTCAAAAGGCAAACACACAGCAAAGAACAACATGTGTGTTGGATATATATATGCATATGAATGTTTGTTTGTTTGTGTGTGTGTGTGTGGTTACAAACGATTTTATAAATGCAGAAACAGGAACAGGAACCACAGTTAAATATACAAAACTGTGTGACGCAACGCAAAGTGCACAAAATGACTTAACTTTTTAATAAAAAAAAAGTTGAATAAAAAAAGAGAAGTTCTTCCTGCAAATCTTGTTTATTCTCCTACACTCATTCTGGTTGACATTTTCACCTTAGTTAAATCATTGTTTCAAACAGTTTTAAACGTTATTGTGAAACTTTAAAGTTGAGCTTTGATTGATTGATTCGATTGAATAGTTCTGTCTTTCTTTCTGAACACTTTTTGGATTTGCAAGACCTAAAAACTTTGAAAAACTAAAAGGCAACGAAAGTTTTGTATGTGAAGAACCTTATTTTATTTAACCTTACTTTATATCTTCTATTGCACAATCACAACGAACTTCATTTAAAGAGTTTCAAACATTATATAAAGTAAAAATATGTTTGACTATTATAAAACTTCACATCGCATTACCCAATACTTTATATATATATAATGCCTTAGTCATTTGAAATTGTCAATATGTTCGTTCTTTTTAAAGCGCCTTATAATCGTCTTGTTGCGTATTTTTTTTCGCACTTTCGATTGCAGAATTGTTTTTTTTTCAACAAAGCACAAACAGCTTTGGGTAGCAAAAGCAACAACAAAAAAGCTAAAAAGCAGCCACAAAAGCTGCCTAAAGCAGCTGCCGACAAAGACAAGCGTAACATGTGTTGTTGCTGTGGGTAGACTCTCTATTGTTGTTGTTGTTGTTGTTGTTGTTATTGTTGTAAGTGTCGCTTGTTTTGTTATTAGCACCCGCTGCCATTTGTGGCTTAGTATCTTGCACTAAATCTCACCATCTCCCTCTACTTTATACATAGTAGTACATATATGGTTATCTATGTTTCTCCTTCTGTTGTTAGCTAGAGTGTGTGTTCGTGTGTGTGCGTGTGTGTGTGTGCAGTGTGCAAATTTGTTTGGCCGCTGTGTTTGTTTTTGCATTAGCTGTGGTCGGTTCTTGGTCCCTTCCATTCCTGCTCTTTGCTCCTTGCTTTAACCATGTTGGGTTCTTTTTTTTATGTCGCCTTTCTTTATGGCTGTTAACGATGAAAAATTTGTGCGCTGTGCGTGACCCAACAGCGCCTCTGTGTCCTGCCATTACCCCCCCCTCCCCCTTTCCGCCCACAATCCTTACTATCCCCTTTTTTGCGGCTAGATTCACAGCTTCAAGTTTAGCCTGCGTGTTTTGGCGTTTCGTGTTCTTCTCTCTCTGTGCATATGTCAAAGTAAGCTGGAGACACAAAACCACAATATATTAACAGTGTATAAAGCTCATAAGAGTATATTTATGTGTATTTCAAATGGTTATTCAATTTGCAATTAGCTAACTGTAATCGAAAATGTTAGAGAACAACATTAATAGCAATATAATATAAAATTTCTCAAAATATTTAATTAAACCTTAAAGAATTTTAACATAATTGAAGAGTTTTTCACATGGCTTAATCGTATTGTAATGCAGTGTATCTGATAGCCCAGCCAACTTAATTACTTATAAAAAGGTATTTCAACATGTTGTTGCCGTGCTGTGGGTTAAAGTTAATCTCCATTAGAGACACGGCACACAGAAGTACCGAGACGGCGGGGCTTGGCCTGGCGTCAGCTTTTAAGGCTATACTATACTATAGTATATAGACTGTATATGTCGCTCTATCTCTTTCTCTATCTCGGTCTGTCTGTCTGTCTGGTGGGCGAATTAGGAAACTTTCCGTAATGTTCAAAGTGCTGACGACCGTAAGTGCTTGCAAGTTGTTCAAGTATATGTAGTATGTATGTATATGCGTGTGTTTGTGTGTTATTTACAGGTATTGTATTAGTTGTTGTGGTGGGTTTGTAACATGCCAAACCAACCGCATCATAATTCATAGTACATTAACTGCAATGGGTCAGGCAGGAAGGCAAGTTAATGGTCGCCGATGATATTAAAGTTGTTGCTTTTGAAGCGATAAACAAAATCGATAAGCGACAACTCAACTAAATGTTCAATATTATTCAGTTTGGCTTTAACAAAAAATGGCTGAAAAGAAGTTCTGGATTGCTTTTCGGATAAGCTGCATATAAATCCAATTAATTTCACACCGCACCGCAAGCCAATTAAGCTGACATTTAACAAAGAGGCAGAGGCAGAGGCAGGAACGACCCACTTGCCGTTTGCCACTTGCCACATGCCACAGATCCTGTTTGTCTACGCACATACACACAGACATATGTACATGTACTTATCTGTACAACATGCTAAACCATCAATTAATACACACACGCACAGACGCACACTCCAACACCCACAGCACGAACACTTGGCCAAAAACTTTGCTTTTGGCACGTGCGTAGGCTATGAAAAACCACAAAACGCATTCACCAGTTAGACAAAGAGCACAACCTACCACCCCCCCCCCCCCCCTTACAATTTCCTGCCCCCCCCTCACACACTTCTTTAGTTAGTCACATCCTTCATGGCTGCAAACACAAACACACACACACGCACACACACATACACATAGACAAACATGATATACATTTTTGAAAGCATTGCGACAGTCAGGCCAATAAAACATGTTTTAACCACCGTTTGTAATCTACTACTAAATACATATACGCATGCAAACAAACACACACACACACACACACACATATATATATATACATATATGTATCCTTACCACACACAGCTAAGAGCTTACTGCAAAATGTGAAACGTTAAATTCTCTAGCGGCACATTTGAAAACAATTTTCCAAGCATTTTTGGCCAACAAAATTTCAAAAATACCAAGGATCCCCAGAGAAACAGAGACAGAAAAAGCAAGAGCGGGAGAGATAGTACACAGTAAAGAAAAATTTTCTTTCAATTGCATTCCTGCTTGTAATTGAATCCAATTGAATGTGTTTAAGTTATTCCCTTTGAACTAACCAAATGGAATGCCTTTAACAAATTGATATTATTCTCGATTCAATGATAAATAATTCTTGTGTATAATAATAAATATTTAAAATTGCAATCATAATTGAAAATCTTCAAAATAACTGGTTAAGAAAATTGTTTTCGGTGTATGTAGCTTAAATAGCAGTAGAAAAGTATAAGGTAAGGTAGGGGTCGGGGTGGGGATGTGAGGCACACACCTTTTCGGCTCGTTACACGGCATTTCTTACTCTCTGTGAAATTCCCAAACACAAATTTCGCTTCTGCTGTGGCTGCTCCTTTTTTTTCCTCCATGCTTTGCCTGCTTTGCTGAACGGCGACCAAAATATAAATCAGTATTTTTTCTTCAACGTAAACAAAGTGACAGCGACGACAGAAAAAAAAGGAAAAAAGAAGAGAAAGAGAGAGTAAGAAAGAGACAAAGAAAAAGTGATACAAATAAAACATGCAACAGTTTTGTTTTCCTTGCTTTTTTTATGGAGTCGCAAAGCAGCCGAAAAGAACTCGATTTCATTTATGTATATAAACAATTTTTGTCTATATATATAGACTACAGTAACAATGTGAGTCAAGTCATATATACACGACAGACAAAGACATCTTTAATGCTGTTTTAAACTCGCTTTTAATTGAAGATGTGAAAAAGGGTAATTGAGGGATGGAAGAAAGAAAGGTTGTAAGAATATGTCGAGAAACTTGAAGCTTGTGAAAAGTTTTAAATTGAATAGTATGAATTAAGAAATAGTGAATTCTCAAACAATAAATACAAAAAATATTTATTGAAATACAGAAAACATAAAATTCCTTAAGCTGATTTCTTTTAACACTCAACTTCACGTCTATAACAGTGTTAACTGCAACTTAAAACTATTTCGATTGTCATTTTAATAGTAACCTGACCTTTTGTTTGGTATTGACATGTGGCACATTTGCTGGCGACATTTCGTATATCGTAATATTTTCGGCTTGCAGTTTATGTCCTTTAGGGAGGTATAAAAAACGTTCGCTTGACTTTTTGCTTTTAATAAATGAAAGCACACTAAAATAATATTAATAGCCTATATATATGCATATAGTACCATATATATATATTTGTATAATTATGGCGAGCGAAAAAAAAAAACGAAAACAAACTATAGAGTTTGGCATTGTTCTGTTTGCGTTGCATATTTTTAATGGTAAATATTTTCATACTGAAATTTCATGCAATACGAATTTATTTGCTTTTCATTTTGCTAAATACACAAAAAACAACAACAAAACCAATATGTGAAAATGCATTTTTCTTGTTTATGCACATTTAAAACGAATTTCTACCCATTTTTGTGCATTGCATTTTTGTGGTTGACCACAGAGAAGAATGTTCAGATGTTCAGGACAATATTTCGGTGCACAAAAAATTTAAAACCATTTAAAAATCATTTTTTGTGTTTATGGCTTAAATGGTGCAAAAATGTTTGACTTTTCTTAAAGCTAAATGTTTGCTCAAGCCAACAAAAGATTCAATTCATTATGTGCTAAGATTTTTGCCATTTTGCTTGTGACTTTTTGTGGTTAGCTTGATTTGTTGTGGTTTAAGAATCTTTTGAGCAGCAAAGATTTGCCTAAAATGTCATTTATTAAATATTTAATTTAATCATTTAAAATGACAAAGCCTTAAACAACACTTGTAAGCATTATTCAGACACTGCCAAAGAAGCACAGAATATTAACACATAAAAAGAAGAAAGAACGAGATAGAGAGAGAGAGAGAGACATTAAATGCATCAAGTGGCAAAGACAGAAGTTACGTTAAAATTATATATGAAAAGATGCTAAAACAAAAAACTGAAAGAGCAAAGTAACCTCTTTCAAACGGCACAAAAATTTTCCAACAGACTCAAGTGGAAACAAAATAAAGAAGTAAGTGCTCATTGTTGTTGCCTTTGTTGTTGTTACTGACTGAGTTTGTAACGCGAAACGAGCAAAAATAGAAATAAGATTCTATTATTAACACTGGTGCGCCCCGTTTGGTCGTCGCTCTAAGGCGACGTGCAGATATCCTGGCACTTCATAAACACAGCAGCAGCAATAGCAGGGGACAAGGATGAGAACGAGACAAGCAATATGAAACAATGACAGCCAACAATGGACAACAACAACAACAACGACAACAACGTCATCATCTTGAATAAAGTGTTGACATCTTTTTGCCCATTCATTGTGTTTGTCCTGAAGTCCGTTCGTCTGTCTTTCTGCCACAGTCTGCCATCCTTGACTAACGCTATGCGTCCTTTTTAATTAATTTCACTCACTGCAGTCACTCTTTCACCACCACCACCACCCCGCCCATCTCATCCCCCCAACGCTCTTTTATCCTTTATAGCTGCCAATGTGACATGGTCCAGTCTATCTTGTTACCCAGAACAAGAGTTGAGTTGAGTTGAGTCGAGTTAAGTTGAGTTGAGTTGTGCTTGGGAAGTCTCCAATTCACTTTTATACATGTACAGCATTCTCTACTGTTCATAAATTTTTGGTTGAACGTCACCCCCCTAACTATCCCGAATACACCCTCACCACAGTGTTCACCTTCAGCAGGAAAAGCAGCATTTGATGTGCGGCACACGATGAAGGAATGAAGAGATCATGTGAAGCGAGCTGGAACCCCAACAAGCATCGTTCAACACACACAAAATCAGTCAGCAGCAGCAGCAGCAGGGAACAGGAAACAGTTTGAGTCGGTCGGTAGCCAGTAAAAGTCGGGAGCTATAGAAGCACAGCAAAATCACTTATGCAAATTGGCTTGGCGTGTAGAATTTCCTGATTGTTTCGGATGCTTTGCCGAGGGGAAGCGTGCGAGCAAACGAACGAAGCAAAGGCTATAGCCAAAAGTCAACTAAATGAATTGAACTTTTTGAGCCTTAAAAGGCAAGAAATGAGTTAAATTTAGTTAGTTAAATTTGTTTAATTTAAAAATGTTTGAATGTTAAGTTCACTTCATAAAAAGCTGATGGTACATGAAATATAGTAACTTTTGTACACTGCACAGTTTTTTTTTTGTGGTCCCTAGCGATTTTTCCTACACGCAAAATTCAATGGAAGAATCCTATTTCAAGGTCTAAGCCACATAGCATATCGTCAATATGCACATAAAGAATTGGCCAACACTCTCTATTTTGACTGCTTTTAATGCCGCACATACTTACACATACATAGTATTTGATAGCATATATATAACAACATTACTCACACATATAAACATATCGCATGTGTATTTAACATGTGCACTTTACCAGTCTCCACACCTAATCCTTGGTGTAGGCAACAGACGCGTAAACCCAAATTAAATACCCATGTGAAGGACGCCTTCCCCCCCATCACTTGCCGACCCCAGTTAACTGTGAGTTATGTGCTGTTTGTGTGTGTGTTGGTGTGGGTGTATTTCAAGTGTGTGTGTTTGTGTGTGTGGAAACAGGAAACCTGTCTCAGATCACTAAAATTTGTGTACATTTAGGATGGGTGGGAAATAGGGAACACGGTAGATTCCTGCATGAAAATTAGATTTTCAGCCAACAGGTTTCCATTATTTGCGGAAACCACCGAACGAAAAAACGAAATATCTTCAAGTCGACGCGTTTCGCTTTTTGCATAATACATAAATATTTTCTATTTGCGCTACATTCGAATAGGCGAAGTAGGTGGCGGTGCCGGGTCTGAGGTCTTGGGTCTCTCTGGTCTCCAGTGTAGCCAATAGGCACGGCATAAATAAGCAGCCCGTCGTACTCCCTCGACACGAGGTATCCTTGTATCCTGCGCCTACCGAGCCTTCCCCGCCTGCCTGCCTGCCTGCCACTCACATATTTACCATTCAGACATCATTCATGCGAATATATATCCATATACATATACACATACGTACGAGGTAGGTGCTAAGAGAGGCGAGTTGGGGGAGAGGTAAGGGATGCCAGCTACTCTCTCTCTCTCTCTGTCTCTCATTTTTATTATTTATGTTACTCATTCGCCTCGTATCCTGCTTGTTGATTGCTTTGCGTACACGTGTAGTTTTCTGGCACCCGCACTCCTGATCCTTTCTTCATCCACTGTACACATATTTACCAATTCCTTGTCGAGCCCACAGCACATGACTACTCGAGTGCCTTTTGTTTGCCTGCCTCAACGTGTCTCGCCCTGATTCCCATACCCTCGTTCTCCTCGTTCTCGTCCTCATCCTCGTTGCCATCGTCATCGCCTCGACGCTCTAATATTATGAATGGCAATTCATGCATTGTAGCCCCAGTTTTGCCAGCTTGTCCGTCTGCTGCGTAGTTGGTTACGTATGTAGTTGCTCACCTTTTGACATACTACTGTGCACACAGGAGCGTTTGTGACAGCGCCCCAAAATGGGCCCAAAACAATAAAATTAAAACTATGCCTTTGAAAAGCATATCAAACATAATCATTATAGCTTCTCAAACCTCGATAGTGTAGACAAAACTCAAAATTTTTATTATTTTATACAAGTAAAAAACTTTTCTTTTTCGTTTCGTGTCTAAAAAATATCATAAGCTTTAATCAAAAATTTCTAAAAATCTTTCGAAATACCAACAACACAAAAATTCAAATGGACGCAATAGAAGATGTTTGTGCAATTTGCTTGATGCCCAAAGAAAATGAGGTGATAATTCCATGTAAACATTCATATTGCTTCAATTGCTTGGAAGAATATTGCGATATTGTGCAATACAATCGAAGTTGTCCGATGTGCCGTGCAAAGTTTTCGTATTATGAAAAAAGATTTGGACAACCGTATGTTGTGATACCCGATGAGGAAGAGAACGAAGATGATTACGATGAAGATGCAGATGCAGATGCAGATGCAGAGGCAGATGAGGATGAAGATGAAGACGCTGAATTTCAAGCTGATACAAGATCTCTATCCGATTATAGTGTATACTTTTATGACAGTGAATAGTTTTGAGTTATTATTTTATTAGTTTTAGTAGTTAAATGATGTTAAATGTTTATCAGTATCGCCAGTTGCAATAAAAACACAACTAAAAATCCGCTCCTGATCTTGCTAAGAGTGTCAATGTATTAGATGAATTGTTGGTAAGCTTATTGATGCTCGCAAAGTTGCTAAAGGCACAAAATAGAGGAAATAAATGTGAAACATACAACAACAACAGCGTGGAGTGAGCAAAAAAAAGTTTGCTCAAGCCTGATTGCTATTTAAATCTTTGTATTTACTTCATGCATTTAAGCAATATTTCACCTTCCCACCTACGCTGTGAATGACAACCCAAATAAAGAAACCTGAGAGGATAAGTTGCGCTTACCTTGTGCAGTTGCTATTTGGCTATATATATATATATATATATATACATTTTTTTTTCTGGATGTCTGAAGGAAATTGAGGTCAATTTGTTTTGTCATGTTGAAAGCTTGATAAGAAAAATGAAAAAAAAAATTATGCCCCCAGCGGCATGTTCAGTTCATTTTTGTTGATGCTGCTGCTGCTGTTGTTTAATATTGAAATAAATATTTATTTATTTATTATTTACTTGACCAGCGGCAAACAGTTCGGTCATTGTTCGCACTGCCACTGGGTACTGTAATCTTTCAGATATATTGCTCCCAGGCTGTACCTGTCGAGAGAGAGCGCTTCCAGAGCACTTTTATACCCTGAACCCATTCAAAATTGATTAAAAGGGTATAATAGTTTTGTGCAAAAGTATGTAACAGGCAGAACGAAGCATCTTCGATCTTCGATGACCTGCAAGCACTGACTTCACGCGTAAAGTATAGGGTTTAGGGTATTGTGTAGTCGGTAGTTCTCGACTGGAGCCTTGTTACTTGTTAATATTTAAATAGTTTGCCATCAAAATGATTACCTTCGTCCGAACGGGCGAAAGCCATGCATTCCAAATGAGTTATTTTTACTAAGAGGGAGAAGCATTGCCTCTTGTTGCTTGTGTTGCCAAAGGCATATTTTTGATATTCCTTAGCTTGTGTGCGTGTCAAAATTATTGTTTCAACTCGTTTTGTTTTTTTTTTATGAGTTTGTTGGTCCAATTCTTGGAGCAAAGAATGCACTTTGCAGCAAAACAAAGATATTTATTTAGTAAATCATATTAATTTCGATTGTTGTACAGAACAAAACGTCTAACTGATTTTTGTTAAGTGAAGAATGAAGAATTTTAATTGAAAATTTGTAGAAATTAAGCAAAATCAGATTGAAAATAGATTTCCATCAAACTCCGCAAAAATCTCAATGTGAAAAATCTGTTCTTTGGCTAAACAACAGATACAATTAAATTGCTATCTATATATTGCTATGCATTCTTTGATACATTCCAATTTGTATTTGGGTTTCGCAATGCAATATATATTCAGTGTATTTGTATTTTGTTACGTTCCCTACATTTGTTATGCATAAATGGAAACTAATTCGTGAAAATTGTTGTGTTTGTTTTTCTCCAACATTTTCTATTTGCAGTGGCGCACGGCAGTGGCAAAAACCAAATGCAAATCAAATTGAATTGAAACCAACACCAAAAACCCAACCACAGACAGACCGAAAAGGGAAAGTCGAGAGGAGATGCATGGAAATTCAATACGATGAACACAACAACACAACAACAACAAGAGATACAACAACAAAGAACATCAACTGAAACTATTTTAGCGAGCACATCGCAAAATCAGCTCGACGCAATGAAAAACTTATGAAAAGCACTAAAAACAACAACAAGAACAAACGAAAACGCATTCAGAAACACGATTTTGGTTTTGTTGTCCTCCTCCTCCCTGCGGAGCAAATAAATAAAGGAGTCGAAATCATTGATTGAGCGAGCAGCAATAACTTCGAACAACTACTCCTCCTCCTATCGGAAAGTCGCAACGCGCAATTGCCACACGATGTGTACAAATAGCAACAGCAACAACAGCAACAACAATAAACACAACAAAATCAATAAAAGTAGCAAGGAGCTAGTATTGGTTTGGATATGCTTGGCAAGCATTGTCCTGACACTGCATGTCCCTGGCAGCCTGGGCGAACAGCACCCGGCGACAGCTGATGAAGGTAAGTGCAAAAATAAACCATATCACACATATACATACACACATACATATGTAGCAATTGATAGAGTCTCTCTATCTGTCTATCTCTTGGGCATAAATAAAAACATTTGCAGTGACGGAATTGCGTCAAAATCAGAATTGAAAAATAAATAGCGTTACCACACACACACACACACACAAAAAAAAAGAAAACACACAAGTCGAAAAAATGTTTGGAATACAACAGCAACAAACCGTAACCAAACAACATACAAACACAAACAACACAAACAACTACAACTACATCGAAAAAAAAAAGAAAAGCAATTTAGATATTAACACTTTTTGTTCGGGGGTTGTTTACTAGCACTGAGCCATATACATATCAATATGGTGAAAGGAAATTTAATCATTTTCAGCTGGCTTGAAAATTAGCGTTAAATTAAAATTGAAAATGGGAGTAACATTTTGACAGTTTATGCTTTGATGTTGTCGAAATAAATTAAATAAATTAAATGAAAAAAAAAAAAAAAATTCTTTGTTGTTCAATCGGGGTTGATAAAACGATTATGCTCTTATGGGTTAATATTTAATTTGCAGCATAATTAAGAAATGAGAATGAAGAGGGTGAATTCGTCTAGGAAATACCTGAAAATTATTGGTAAGTTTCCTATCAATGGATCAATAACTCTATTGATATTATTGCTCATCTACCTTCTCCTTACAGTTGCTTAATGAAAGAGTTGTAAGAAATAAACTTTCGATAACCTATAAGTAACAAGGGAAGATATATCATTTCTAACACTATACCTTTCGGTATCTCTTTTAAAGACCGCTTTAGCTGCTCAACGTAAAAAAAACTCTACACTTATTCAACCCCAAATAGTTTCCTTTACAAGGTTACTATTCTTTTAATGTTATAAACATTTTATGCCATTTAATTTCAATGTATTTCACGCAAAACGAAATGAAATTCGAGTCGAAATGTCAATAGGTTCTTAACGGTTTTTATTAGTTTTCTGTTGTTCTGGTTGTGAATAGATGTTTTTGTTTTGTCCCTACCCTCTCATTGCTTGATTACCGTACACCATGATTACATATACAATTTTTGTTGTTGACTTTTTGCGTCGAGTTTTGAAATGGAGGCGTAACCTTTCAAACCAAACATCTGGCATCGAAATTCAGGCACACACACACACACACACAGCGTTAATTACTAGGGACTCTGTATGGTAAATGCATTTTTCGGCGTTTGTAACGTTGCGCTTGGATAGCAAAAGCGATTTGTTGATGTTGATGATGTTGCAAATGCAGCGGCAACAAATTGTGACCGACCGGGATGTGATTCAGTTTTCATACAAATCGCCTGTCGAATATCGCTTTTCGTTTTTCTCCCCCATCTCGAATCGTGGCATGTGTAATTGGATTTATGTTGCTGGTGACAAACTGTGAAACTGCCAACCCCGCTTTCATCTCTCTCTCTCTCTATCTCTCTCACCCTTCGCTCATTGAGAACAGTTGTCGTTGTTATCGATGGCATCAGCCAGCTGATCGTCATTATCATTATTATCATCAGCGTCAGCCAAATGTGATTTAAATTCGATTATTCTCAATTATTTTGTAACATGCATTTCATTTCATTCTCATTTTAAGAACGTCTTTGACTCATTCACCAAACTCCAACCAACCCTCGCCGGTTCGTTTTGTGACTTTTCCTGTTTCTGTTTCTGTTGCGGATGTTTTTTTTTTATTGGTTCACTTGAGTGGATTTCGATGCCTGAGCCTCTCTCCTCGGACGGTTGCATTTGTTTGATTGAAATTGATTTGATCTCGCTGGGGATTTAACTTGACTCTCTGTTATTGTTTCTTTTCTTTTTTTGTGTTTTCGAGAACCATAACCATATTGTTGTATTATTTTCAAGTGCTCATCTTGGCTTAAGTGTTAAAGTTGTACTTTTGCTTCAGTCTCCCTTCATCAAATAATGCTTGCTTTAATAAATATTAAGTTTTAAGACCTATAAAGTACACTCACATTTAATGTGTGTGTGTGTGTTTGTGTGTGGGAAGTGATGTTTCATATATCCATAAATACATTCATATTTTGAAGTTGTCTTTATCTTAATTATAAGTGCATCTTCAATCATGTCAAGGGCTCTCCTCAATCCTCAACCCTCAATTATAGTCGAAGTCAAATAAGCTGCACTAACAGTTTGAGAACGTTTTCAACTACATTAAATACAAAATGCTATCCTTTTTTTAGAATTGGGTTCAATGTTTTCTATCTAATCAAATATTCAACCTTTTTTATTGCGCTGAACTGATTTCATGACTGCGATAAGCAAATATCTGCCATTTCCATTCGACAAATTACTTGTTAACAAGTGCATTTTAATGCGAACAACACAAACAACAACAACAACAACAACGCCTCAATTTTCCTTTTTGGCCAATTTGTGGCATGTGTTTAGACGTCGGCCACTTCAGCTGTATGAGTGTGTGTGTGAGTAGCCGCAATTGGAATGAATGTGGCCAATAAAAATAAAAACCAGGCCTTCAAACTGTATTTGCCAGAAATTCCAAACCACCTCTCCGTCTTCTTTTGTGTGTCTGTGTGTGTGAATGTTTGGCCAATTGGAACAGGAAAATTGACATGGCTTTTGTTTTGTTTTGAACTCTTTTTGTTTGTTGTTGTTGTAGTTTGTGATTTTTGTGGTCTTTTCGGCAAAGCTCTGCGTTTCCTTTTTTTAATCGGTTAAATCGTAATGTAATTCAAACATGCAACAAACTGTTTGCCAGGATTTGTTGCTGCCTAAGTGCTTATATGGCGAAACAATTATATATGCATATGAAAAGCGAAAGCTGTGTAATTTTTAGGGATTACCAGGTTTGTTACATATATATTTATGTGGGTCAGACCTATAAAAATCTCCAATGAAAAAAAATAGATGAATAGAAAATAGTTGGAAGTGTAAAAATAAACTTTAAAGGATCAGCAGTAGATAAATGTTTAAGCTAAACAAATGCGTTGAAAAAAAATTTTTTTTTAAATTTATTGCGACCATTTTAAACTTTAAATCGAAGGGAGCAACAAATATTTGATGGCCAAAATGAATGATTAGTAGCCTTGGCAACACCCTCTTAACTCTGCCTGCCAACGCATTGTTAATGAAATCGAACTCCGCGAATCTCTTTTGCGATTAAATTGAACATTTTCATTTAATTATAAGGTCGCTGGCTTTCATTTTTCTTAACTTTCAACGGTTAAAAATAGGAGGAAAGCGTTAGGAAATGGAAAATCAAATAAATAAATATAGCTTTCGTTCACAGTGTTTTGAATAAATAATATAAATAAAAATAGGAGCGAAGGCAAAATATAATATGATACGTTTTAAGCACTGAGCACAGATGTTTTGACACAGAAATAATCCATTAATTCAATAAATGCGTAGCGAGAATTTTTTATTTTAGCTTTTGTTGACCAAAGAAGAGGTTTTCGCTGTGCATTGTGTTTTCTTCTTTTGGCAGCCAACTTTGCAGGACAAATATTTGTACAACAATTTTGTAAAAAAAAATGCTGATATATATATATATATATTATGGGTTTATTGTTGACGAGGGGGCAACGGGGGTCGACCCGCAGCTGAGGAGCATCGAACACGCTGATGAAATCAAAACCCTTGACGGCGCATAAGCGCGAAGGCAAATACACAAAAGGCAAAAGCATTCTTTACTGCTCATTTTAATCCTTGATTTCTTGTACCAATATCCATATATTGGGAAAATATACGCAACGACGAAGAGACAAGCAACAGCAACATCCATAAAACACACATTGGAAATCCCGACCCTTTTTTTGTGCAGGAGCTAAGCAAACACACACAAATTTGGGAACATGGCCACCAACCAAGTACTTGAAAAATTACTCACCCGCAACAACATCCTGCCAATGTGGATGTGGGAAACGGAATCGGCAGCGGCAACGGAATGTGAATGGATTGGTGTGCGACGCCTTTGCGGCATGAATGAAACTGCGGGCAAACCCAGAAAATATATAGATATCTTTCCAAAAAGCAAATACACACACACACATGCACCTACGAGCAGAGACCAGCAGAGGTGGTAGAAAGGGACATGTGCTCCACTCAAAAATCAATGGGCTCAATTTTTTTTTAAAGCGCTCGAATTTCATGTTTCTCTCTGTGGCATCAAGTGTGTCTGTGTGTGTGTGTAGGTGTGGGTGTTTGCATGTGTTTTCGATGTGGTCAGGGCTTTGACGTTTGCCGCTTCATCCGCCTGTTGGCCATATGACTGCGGCATTTGAATTAAGTATGGAGAGGTGGATTGCGCATTGACTTTGGAGATCGACAACAGGCATCGGTTGCCTTTTGGATTTGCAAATTGTAAATTGCCACTCGATGATTTTCGATTTTCAAAACTGTATGATGCTCTTCACTTTGGTCTACTCTCTCTATGTGTGTGTGTGTGTGTGTGTGTGTGTGGGTGCGCTAGACGAAAGCAGTTTGTAAAGTTCTGACTAAAAGTGTAAGGCCTATCTGATTAAACAGAATAAGGACCAATTAGTGATCTTATAGTTTAATTTATCGAGTCGAAAAAGTAATTGATGATAATAATAAGCATGTTTTAATGGCTGTTAATCATTGCTTGCAGCTGAATCAGCAGACTCGCTTTTACTTGTTACTTGTTTTCTATCGAAATTACATAAATTTGTCGGTTAACTTTATCCGTTTGATAGCGTCTACCCACATTTGAAGCAACTGAAGCAACAACTATCAGTTTTAAAAATTTAAAGTGAAGAGCAGCAAACTGTCACAAATATATCGAAATTAATATGTTAGTGAGAAGTTTGGATCTTTTCTTAAACATAAGTTTATTGGGATAAGTTTTCGCATGAAGTTTTGCCAAAGTTATGATAATGACTAACCAGTTTAAGTTAAATTCAAACTACTTAGTTTAAATGTAACACAATTCTAGTCAAGTGTAAGCCATAAGCATGTTGCTTAAAGTTGTTTAAAGTCTCACTGCAGATATATATATTCTCAAGCACTTAAGATCTGCACATCTCAAATCATGATTCTTGACCCGAATAAGGACAATATCTAGAGCTACCCTCAAAAATAGTCAGATGTTTCGACTTCAGGGTATTTTAAGGACCTATCACATGTGCATCTCAAACACACACTCACACACACACACATGCTAACACATATCCAGGGATTTTCAACGATTTTTGGCATTCGGTTTTAATGTACTTGACCCGCCTTTCAGCTGATAACTGAGCAACCGAAGCGAAGGCAATGTAAGGAACGAAGGAACTGAGGCCGCTGAGCCAGTTGCCTGCCTGCAATAAACTGGAAAAGTGCAGTTTGGCTCTTCTCGTTTTCATTTTTTGGCTCCTGGCGGCATGTGGCCGTGACTGTGATAATGTGTGTCTGTGTGTGTGTGTGTGTGTGTGTGTGTGTGTCACTGGCATGCTCCATTTATGCGCTGATATACGGAATTATGCTAAAATCACGTTCCCACAAACAAACACACACACACACACTCACAAAAACCATACACAGTTAGGCAAAGAAGTAGAAGTAGAAGGATAAAAGAGAGAGAGCTCTTGGCACTTGGTTCTTATCCTTGCAGCATTCGGTGCTGCTGCTCTTGCTTGAAAAATCTCAGCACGGGGCGACTACCCGAAGAAAAGTGCTTCCTGCATAAGCGATTTTCGCTCTACTTATATGTGCGTGTGTGTGTGTGTGAGTGTGTGATTCCTTTGATGTTGGTTGCGTCTTCTTCCTTTGGCCTCATACTATTCATTTTCACTTCAAATGCTTTTACTATGCCATATCTCCTTTATCCGACACTCTTTTCAACTCTCTCTCTTTTTATCTATGCACACACACAACGCATATGGAAAAACAAATTGTCTATTTTGCTTACTTAAAGAAATCGATATATATATGTATAGTATTTATATTCCATTCAAGCGTAATAACAATTTCGCCTTGGGCACTTTCTCATGTTTAAGTGATTTTATTAATAATTCCATTCAGGTTCAATAACATGATTACGTTATATTTGTGCACGTACATTCACATTTGTTTGTGTGCTTAACTATTATTATTAATAATTAGTTGCATTTGTTTAGCAATTTGTGGAGATGGGTTAATTTGATTAAGTTTTCGTCGTGATTCTTAAACTTTAACTTAAGCTTAAGCTATTTTAGCTTTGCTGCATTGAATTGAACTGAACTGGCAATTCTCAACAGAGATTCACCTTTTCGGCAAGTTTATGACGTAACGATGACACGTCGTCGTGGGTTTAAGGATATCTGGCATAAATGAGTTCGGTGATTTGGTTAAAATGCCATCATTGATGCCAATCAATCGGAAGACTATTTTTATGGCTTCTTTCACATACATTTTCCCTATGCTCAATCAACATCGACACAAGGCTCACACACAATCTCTCTATCTCTCTCTTTTTCTCTGTTATCGACTACCTTGACAAATGAAGTGGGAGTAGGTTTGGCAGCTTATCGATGGTTCTTGGGCGTTTCCACAAATCACCTTGCTAAGGATGACAATGACACGGCCATATAAAAACACCGAATGATTGTCTACCAAAATTAACCCCCAATGCAAAGGATATTTGCTGCGTAATGGAGATTTATCCGTCGCATTATCTATTCATCAATCTTGTCACTAAAACCTTTTACTCCTATGCGTGTGTGTGTGTGTTTGATCACACACAAATTTTGACACTCTACATTTCCTGTTCTCCTTCTCGTGGTGATTCTACCCTACAATTAAGTTCATATATATAACATAAGACAAATCAACTTTCAACATTAAAGTGACGTCTTGACATATAAATATATAATATTTAAATTGTGTGCAGTCAAAAGAGCGAATTTAATTTTCATGCATATTTAAAAAAGCAGATTCGGTAAATTTATGACTTCATCAACTGTTTTTGTTTGTCGGCGCATGAAATGAATATTCATGAGAACATATTTATTTATACACACAACATAAAAAATCAAAAAAAAAAAAGATACTATAATGTTGGGAAATATTCAACTGGGGCGGGCGGAACTTTAAAGCTGACAAAAGTTTGTCAAAAAGGCCGGCATTTTGTTAATTAAGTTAACAGCATTTAAAGTCGCTATGCTGTATATCTTTTTCATCACCTGACTATA
Organism: Scaptomyza tumidula; assembly: GCA_035044465.1. Taxonomy (NCBI): domain Eukaryota; kingdom Metazoa; phylum Arthropoda; class Insecta; order Diptera; family Drosophilidae; genus Scaptomyza; species Scaptomyza tumidula. The sequence goes on from JAWNNW010000444.1 coordinate 18,333,609, forward strand.
TATTCAATTTGCATATTATGTTAGCTGCGTTTTTTTCGTGGCTAAACTGTTCGTTTTTTAGTTTCTGTTTATAAGTCGCCATAATCTGTTTTGTTTTTTTATAGTTTGTTTACTCGATTTTGTGTTGTGCTTTTTTGACATTTCTCTCGCTCCAAATTAAACGCAAACAAACGCTAAAGATGCACACGCCATATTTTATGTCTCCACCTTTCCTTTCCTCCCTTTTGGACAGCCGCCCCACCCATCTCCATTACTGTTTCTATTCCCAAGTGCAGCGTTTTGAAATGAAAAATAAAGCGTGCCACCAAACAAAAACAAAGCCAAAACTTCGGGGCGGAAGTGGCTGCTATGCCAAAACAATACCAAAAAAAAAAACTCCCCACCAAAAAAAAACCTAGAACACAAAGGCAAAAACGAAATGCAACGCGAATGAGAAAAAATAATAATAGGAGAATCGCCGAAAAAAAAAACCAAGGAAAACAGCAACACAAAAAAAATCTGAATACGAAAATGGAAAATTGCTGTGCCAGTTTGCAAGTGTGGAGTGAGAAGGAGTGTAGGCGGGAAAGCCGTCGGGGATTTAACGAGAAAAGTGAAATGAAAAACCCAAAGCATAAATGTATGCACATGAATTTAGTTTCAATTCCACATAAATCGCAGAGGCTTAAAAAAAAAAATAAAATCCCGTAGAACGGAAGATTCTAAAAATACGCAACAAATGCCGACGAGAATATCAAAACTCGTGAGTTAATAATACAATTGATCGATTGAGAGACGTTTAAAATGAGAGACAGATGAAATACCAAAAAAGGTTTTGGGATTTTTAAAATGTATTGATTGAAATTATACAAGATAGATGGGGGCTGGAAAGAAAATGAAAGTGTATTGAATTAATTAAGAAAGGCATAGAAATAATTTTGTTAAACATTCAATTTTATTATTTGCTCTGCTTCAACTAAGTTTGCTTGACAAAATGTTACTCAAAATGATTAATGATTACTTTTTACATATAAACCAACTAAAATCTATCTCCAGCTGCCCTCTATCATCCCTCCCCACTAGCGCAATCCACAGGGGAACAAACAAACAACAGCTGATCTCAAAAAATCTTTTCTATTTTCGTCAAACTAAATATAAGGTGTCTTGTAGCCCAGCAGCAGCAGCAGCAGCAGAAACGATTGCATTCTTCATTCATTCCCTGCCAGTTGTGATTAATTTTTTGCCATTCCAGTTGAGACGAGACGAGATGGGATGAGATGAGATGAGACGCAACGCTTGAGGTTCACCCAGGCATTTTTATTATCGCACATATACAATTTTATACTTTTTCGTATATGTGTGTTCGCATGCTCCCTATACGTAATAGTAAAATAGTATTTCCCGCTGACAACTGCTGCTGCTCCTCGCTTTGGTCGTACGCTCCATTCATGATGGGCTCCTAAGTGGCAGCAATGCGTTTTGTTGTTGCTTTTGTTGTTTTTCGTTGTTGTAGTTGCTGTTTTTATTGTGCGACATTATTAATGATCTACAAATTCCCCAGACATTTCGAGTTTTCATTTGAAGTTGACACACAAAACGCATGACAACAAAAGCATTCGAATGGGGAATACTCAAACCAAATGTTCAAAAAACTGTCCAAACACACACGCACACTCGCACACACACACACACACAGACAGAACTGTGACGAACTTTTCTCATTCCAGCTTAGTTTTTCGCTGTTCTATTGCGATAGTGAAATGAAATGATTTTGAGTAATTTATTTTATAGCAGCGTTGAAGTATTTATTATTTTGAAAAGCGCTGAACAATGCTGTGATTAATTTGACACAAACACCCAACCCACCCCACTCGTGTCCCGTTCCTCCCCGCTGAGCGTTGAGCAAGTGTGGCACACTAATCCCTTCCACAAAAAAAAAAAAAGAATTCCTTGCGGCCACGTTTGCAACCAAAAACCATCTCTCTTCTTCTCCGTTACTTTTTGTTGTTTTTGGAGTCGATAGCGCAACATATTTGGTTTTATGTTTCGTTGGCCCCGTGTTATTTATTCGAATCGGTTTTCGCTTAGTGAGAGTTCCCCTCCCTCCCTAACAACAACAACAACAACAACAACATATTGCTGCGGCAAAAGTTGCCTTTGAAGCCAGTTGTACCAGTAGCAACCACTTCCCCGTACCGCCCCATCTTTCTCCCCCTTTTTCGTTTGCCGCTCGAAGCTATAATTCAGAATCAATCGTTATGGTTTTGGCAGCTTGCAAATTTTTCTTTATTATATCATATTAATTTTATGAGTGTTGTTTTTGCCGCTCTTCACAGAAGGCTGCCCGCCCGCCCCTTCTCACACAGCTGCTTTATGGCATTTAAAAGATATTTTTCATATCAATGAAGCTTTATTTGGGTAGGCCCCAAAACGAGCAGAATACACAACACACAACGACGGCCGGAAAAAAAAAACAGAGAAGAAAGAAAACTTTTGCTAAATTTCCTAAAGTCATGCAAACATTTTTTACATATATCGATTTTTTTTTGGCTCGGTCGCTTGGTACACGTATACCGTTTGTAATATTGTTGTACTTGTTGTTGTGAGCCAGTTTTTTTTTTCTTTTTGCGTGTCTGGTTTAGGTGTGCTGGAGCGGGGGTGTAGGTACTGTTGGTTGGTTGGCTTGGTCGGTTTGGTTATACATATTCAGGACTTGTTTTAGCACATTTGTTATGACAGGCTCAAATTGGGTGCTATCAAAATTATATATTATTTTACATAATATCTTCTTTTCGGGCTCAAATTGTGCCTGCCTTCGTTACCGTCTCTCTCTCTCGCTCTCTATTTCTCACTATCTCTCTCTGTCTTGCAACATGGCTAGAAGAGCTAATTTGTTGCGGCATGAATTTCATGTTACCCAACGATTAGTTCATACGCAGCATAAGACTAGCAGCACCCTCATATAGGAGCTATATACTCAAATAGGTTGAAAACTGACATAGACTTACCTATTTCATTTGACATACACTTTAAAAGATTGGGTTATCCACTTCATATGTTGATTTTATATATTTAACATTATTTTTGTAACTTAATCTTGAGGTGAACTCTTTTTACTTTTAAAATCATATTAAACTTTATAAGGTATTTTTTAAATATTAATTTGAATTTCTTTCTCCATTTATTTCTAAACCCTCTCAAACCCTCAATTAGCAATAATTATCTGAAAAGTTTCCTATGAACTCCAAACACTTCTAGCTGTGTAAAGCATTGAAGGCTGTCAGAAGTTAAAAAAGTTTAGACGAGGACACAACACGCAGCAAGCAAAGCAAAGCAACACAACACTTGGACATTTTATTGCAACAATTTGTCAAAAGGTGTCATATATTGTACACATACACTATATATATATATATATATATATATATATAGTACGCTACTACAAAGCAAACTTCCATTTGCAAACTGCTTTTTACCAACAATAGCTGACTAGACAGACACACTCAGCGAAAAAAAAAGAACAGAGAGCGAGAGAGAGACAGAAGGAGGCCTAGACTTCCACTTCCACACATCCACTTGAACACCAGATGTTAATGGGCTGTCTGGGGCACGGCTTTTGTGCTACCTCCTACCTGAAAGATTTTGTTCGAGCAACAATAACATAAATTTGTGTCTTACTTAGCCGAACTTATACACAGAAACTGCACTAAAGTGAATCAAACTCAACTCAACTGGGCGTCGAGTACTTACAACAAACATAACGAAATTGGTGTGTGTGTGTGAGAAGTTTCCTGAAGTTCTCACCCTCAACCCGCACACCCATTATGAGGAGCCATAAACACGTGTAAATCCCGTTCATAATGAAAAAGTCACGATTTCTAGTGTCAATATCGTAAAAAGTAAAAAGCAACGAGCAAATTGTTCCTCCAAGTGGGAAAACAAGTCGTTTTGCCACACACGCACACAAGCCCATTTTGGGGGCAATAAAATTGAACTAATTGAAGCTCCCACCAAACCCAAACCGAGAGATAGAACTTTTTAATATACTTCTATGGAGCCCGCCCCAAACAGCGGCTTAACTTACTTATCTATCCATCCAACTTTCTAACTATCTATCTATCTTTCGTTCAATTTTTTTTTTTGAGGGGTTTTTTTCTGTGTGTCTTTTCGATCTAATCACTTTGAGTGATGTCTCTAACTGGGTTTCATTCACCATATCCGTGTCCATATCCGTGCGTATCTATCGCCTTTGCGTGTTCTGTTTGCATTTTACAAATGTCAACAATTGAGAAATGCACTTTGAGGTTTCTATTAGCGCACAAGGAGTTGCAACTCGGACCTCGCTCTCCACTATGCTTATGTATTAGTGTGTGTGTGTGTGTGTGTGTGTGTGATAAGCGTGGCGAGCCGCACGCTGCACTGCATTTGATGGACAGACAGCGTAGCGGATGCGATAAGTGCATAGTGCTCAAGCATAGTGGAACGAACCTCTGGCGACCAACCAACTTTTAGTATCAATGTAAACTCTTTTTGAATTCATATTCACCTGCATGTTTAAGGGATAGGGGAAGGGGGGACATTGGAGGGGGTGTTACACGCAGGTAATCCATCATAAAATTAGTTTTGCTTTGCGAGCTGCGCACTCAAAAAAGATTTTTTAAAAAAGATTAACGCAACGAGCAGCTTGTTATAAATAAAAAATATATAAACACATATACGCTTATACACTGCTCAAAAATGTACAGAGAATTTTGTTAGCTATAATAAAAATCCTTATAGATAAGCGAAATTTGCATTCAACATAAACGTTTTTTTTTGTATTTATATTTAATTATTTTACATGAATTTTGTCACTTTTTCGCACTCAAAAATATTCTTTAACAACTTCAACTACATTCTAAACTTTCTCTCAGTGCATACACAGTATTAACATGCACTCTAGTTTAAAATATGAATAATGTGACACAGACATGACACACAGCGAACACAACATACACACAACATACTTTTTTCGCTCATTAATGTGCCACATATGTTAAAAATATTCTTTACAAAATGCAGCTGATCTAATTGTTGAACCCAACCAGAATTTAACCTTTAACACAATTTATGTGCCCTTTTTTCATTAATTGAAACAAACAAGGCAAAAGACACACAGAGACTTTTATGGATAATAATTTCCACAAACTTCATCTAATGAAAATTCAATAAAATTGCCAAAAGGCCTTCCATTAACACACACACATACAATATGCATACATTTATATGTTCGAGTACAATATTTTCCATATTTTATAACTTCCTATAACAAAAGTCAGTTTATTGAAAGGCCCAAAAAGAGAAAATCTCATGGAGTACTTGGCTAATTTTGAAGTTAATTTAGGTGAGATTGTCACTGAAGCGGCATTTGGCCCTAAGCAATTGGAATTGTGTTATGCGAGCGGGTAGGAGGAGAGGTGGTGGCAAGCAATTTGAACTTCCGCCTTTAACGCTTTGATGTTGTTGTTGTTGTTATTGTTGGGGAAGACCCTAAAAAGTCGACAAATGTGCCTGCAGGAAATATTAAAGCTCAAATCGACGACAACGAGTAAACTTCTTAACATTGTGGCGTACAGAGAGAAAGAGAGCGAGAAGGCGGGGGTACTAGATGGCTTGGGCATTTGGCCCAAAGTCAAACAAACGGCAAAAAAAAAATATAATAAAATACAAAAAAAAACCAACAGAAAATAAAAGTCGAGAATCGTCCGGCGGGTCATAAATGGCCAACAACTTGAAGCGCACATTGTCATTGGTCACGTGCACAATGAAAGAGGGACAGAGGGAGAGAGAGAGAACGAAAGAAAGAAAGTAAGATATGAAAAAGGAGAGAGGGAGGAGCAAGAGGCAGTTGAGCATTTTTGCTATTTTGTTGAGTTTAAAAAAAAAATAGAAATAAAAGAAAGAAATAAAAAAATCAAAGACACATTTTATGTTACAATCGTTGCTGGCTGTCATTTTGCAGTTGCTGTTGTTGCTGTTGTTGCTGTTCCTGCTGCTATTGCCATTGTCAAGTGGCGCCTATTGAGCACAGTAGGAGCTTGGGGGTGTGGTGGGTGGGGTGTGCTTTTACTTGAGTCATTGCCAATTTGTCGCCAGCGATTGTCATTCAAGTTGATTTGTTGCCGTTGAGGTGCTGCTGACATGTGACTAAAAGGCAATATCAATGCCAGGCTTTAGGTTTGGGTATAAAAAAATTTTCTACAAGTTTATTGGGCAACAAATAATGAAATATTCCATTGACTCTATATAATATAATAGTCAAGTGTAATTTACTGTTTGTTAATATTTGTTGTGAGTGAATCCTGTTTTGATTATGTTATTATTTGATTTTTCATTCGAGTTAAGGTGAATTTTGGGAAATGTAAAAGTGGAATCTGACTCGCTTTACCAAAACGCAAACTAAATGTTATATATAAGGTCGATTGTTTTTTTATGTGGATTAAATGGTTTATATACATTAATTCTGCATATTTTCTTCTCTCAGCTATATTTCTAACAATATTTTATAAAGCACATAAAATATAGCCCATATTTATGGCCTGCTCTTTGGTTTGCACTCAAGTTTACGCACTTAAAAAAATTCCAATCACAAGTTCCACTTCCATATGCATATGCCCGTGCCACATATTCGACTTGCTTGCCTCTATTAAAAAACATAAACATTTCTATTTGATTTATTTGCCGATCTGTTTGGATCGTTCGTTTCGTTGGTTTTGTTTTAACGAGAAGGCGCCAAGTTGTTGTTTTCTTTGTTTATGACTGCGACGAAAAGCTCTCTTTCTCTCTCCAGAGGCTAGTCTACTTTCACATACTGCTACCCCTAAGGCCCCTTAAGACAGCCCCCTCGGGGCGTTAAACAAACAAATGATCTAAATAATTACCTCGTTGTTGTAGTATTAGAAAAAGTTTTAAGCATTGTCAAAATATTTTCATTTCAATTTCGAGCTGCAGGCTAAAATAAATAAATAAATGTTCGTTAACGCTGCGTAGCTGAACTACTGAAAAAAAAACTATTGAAAAGAGGAGAGGAAAGGGCTAGAAATGCACTGACTGAATGACTGATTGACTAAATAATTGCCCTGCACTTAGCCCCCATTTGATTGTTTTGCCAAGCGCGGTGTAAATGAGCTAAACAAATCGAATCGCCCAAAGATCAAATACAAAATAGAGAGGATATTGATTATTGAGCAATGGGTTGAGAAGTTGAAAGTTTAAAATGTTTTCAACAAAGTTCTTGAATGAAAACTTCACATTCCACTTAATAAACGACATATTCTGTCATTCAATTCGAAGAATTCGATGCAATTGACAAGCGTATTGCTTGTTTTCGAGTTCATAAATTGAGTTTTGTATATATATATTTAAAGTGTTATAGCCCTCATGATGTTCGACGAGAAAGAAACGAGAACGAACAACTTGGTTGCAACGTTGTTGACGCCCACATTAAGTGGCACAATTATGAGGCGACAAACATTGGGCCACAGCCCCCAAAAAAGACTTGTTTCGCTTAATTATAGAATACATCATGCAGAGAACATATTGTGTTGCATGCACCATTAGCAACAAAGTGTCCGTCAACAAAAGACGGAGGGATGGCGGGGGGCTTGGAGTAGGTGGCACACACAAATTTGTCAAAATATTGCTGGCTAATAAAAAAAAAACCGAAAAGAAGATGAAGAAAAGGGCCTTAGAACAGATTAAAGTAGATCAGTAGATGAGCAGCTATTACGATGCGAGACAACATTGAAATGCACTCAAACGAATGACACACACTCATTCATTCATTCACTCGGTCATTCAATCATAGCGTCCAATTCGTAGCGTGTAACAATAAATCTTTTTTTTTGCCCCATTGTGAAACGGAAAGGCGCTTCTCATCTCATTTCCGTTTCAAATTGATCGTACGAGAACACAAATGACAAGTTGCCAAATCAATTGATTCGATTTCCAATTCGTTTTCGTTTCACTTCAAAGTGCGTGTGAACATTTGTTAACCCCATGAATTAGCAATTAGCAATTGAACACCCTCTCATCCTATTTACAGATGAACATCCCCACTGACTCACTTTGGAAGCTTTGTGGCACACAAATTTTATCGCTTTGATCTGTTGACCCAATTTTCCTCGTTATTCTCGGGGCAACCGAAGCCAAAACAAATTGCATTCGATGCCCTCAATGAATTAAATCATTCGTTCAATACCCCAAAAATTGCGGTCATATTTTTGGCGTCTCCACCACTAAGAACCACTCCAAACAGTTCATTCGCTCGTTCGTTCATTTTGGTGCCGCCATTCATTGGGTTAAGTGGGCTTGGGTGGTGGTTGGGGTAGGGGTAGGGTGTAATGGAAGCCTCTGCGATTTGTTACACTGATTTGACACATCTTTTTTGGTTTCTCATTCATCTATCCGGCTATAACAAATGGCCATGCCCATTTCTCATGTTCTCGTAATGTTTGCCCCCAATTTGTTGGCACTACGAAACGCATTGAATGAATGTGAAACAGATGGTTAGAAACAGGAAGACATTTCCGCTTTATATCCAATCAATTCGATAGATACGATATATATATAGATAGATATATAATATATATATATTTTTCTCTCTTAAGCTTTATTGAGTTATAGTTTAACTATATGTATTTTGCTTATTTATTTTTCCATTTTGCTCTGCAACGAATCCATTTTTGAAAGGCAAAAATTCATCATATTATTTGATACACTAGTTTGTAGATTAACCACAACGATTTGTGCCACAACACATTCCATTCCCGGCACGCATATTCATTAGCTAATAATAATTCCCACCAGTGTCCCCACCCTTCCTTCATTGTAACTCTTCCTTTCTCTGGGCCAATTAATTTCATATGCAAAGCTTGTGGCGTTCGGCGCTTATTACAACAATTAATCGGGCCATGGCAATAAGAGTTGGTTAGCTGCTTCATTGCTTGGGTTTAGATGCAAAAGTTTACAATTCGAATATACAATGCCAGTTAAGTGGAAATAGAAATGCATTAAATTAATTAAATTGCAGCCGACAACGAGGCGACGAAAGGCGGGACAAAAAGCTAAATTCATAATCTACTTATTTATAGATAGATAATGATATATAAATGTTGACTAATATTTTTAAAAGCTCAAAAGCAAAGCAAACAAAACACCGAAAACCCAAAACCGAACTGTTTACACTACAAAATTGTATGATAACCAAAAAGGGGGAGAGGGAGGTTAGGGAGTGGGAACATATAGGCACGTACAGCACACGCCCATTACCCGTTACCCATTGTTGGCATATATGGAGAATATAATTTGTATAATTACAAATGCTTTGATAATACCAAAAATATCCAATCAGCAGGAAAATAGAAATACTAAAAAAACAATCAACAAAATAATATCGCTACAATTGACCAAAATCGGTCAAAGCTACACCCATTAAACAGTTCCCCCCCTCCCCTACCATTCCCCCAGTTCCAAAAAAAGAAGAGTCACAACAATAACTAATTGACCGCCCGCCCGCCCGCCAGTCGCGTCTCATTCAGCTCCACAGCAGGGCGGCACGCACAGTGCGACGCCAACGAACGAATTGAACGATCAACGAAGGGGGGAATGAAGAAGAAGAAGAAGTCATCGATGTCGACAACACGTCGCGAGCCAAACAGCGCTTTTGAGTTGAATTGAGTTGAGTTGAATTTCGAGGCGCCACACTCGCTATGCATTGACACTGCCCCCACGTTGTGTAATATGGCAGTTCGTTGTAGATGCATAGATGATGACGATGATGATGATCGTTCGTGATGACGATCACAATGACAACGATGACGACTTGATATCTACACTTGAAAAAATCCAAAAAAAATGATTAACATTTGAAGAAAGCACAGTTTTCAAATGTTTTTTCGTACGATTGCTCTACTCTCTCTTAATACAAATCTACCTTGTTCTTAACTTGATGACTGAAATAATGATATTTTGGAATAATTTTAATTCAATGCTTATATTGTCTTAAAACCCTGATATTTATATCAAAAATATTAGGTTTTACCTTTGCCCAAAACATATTCTGCATTATAGCCACATTTTTCTCTGAGTGTTAAACGCAGAAAGGGCGTGCTTGCTTTTACCCTTTCAACGCCAGTCTTATCAACAAAAGAGATCAAGCTGTCAGTCCATTTATAGTTAAAGCTATATACATACATATATAGCATAGAACACACACAAAAGCGCGCCATAACAACAACAATAATTACAAAAACACAACAAAGAAACCACACGCTCAATGTCAAAGTTCAAATATTTCAATTAAATACCCCCGAAACGTAACAAATTTATACAATGATGAAAAATGACAGCACTAACATATTAACTATTATACCAAATACCAAAAATGTCAGGGCATTTGAATTAAATTGAATTTCACTGTAATATTTCTATTCAATATGCTTACACTACAAATAAATTGCTTATTCTTTTGCAGGTCCTTTATCGGAGGTGCTCACAGCAGTGGGTTCTGAGGTGGCGTTGCCTTGTGATTTAATGCCTGGCACAATGATCGCCGATAAGGTACAACTCGTTATCTGGTATCGTCAGGGAAATGTCAAGCCAATCTATACGTAAGTATTAAATAGTTAAATTATGGTTATATTCGCTTTGAAGTACAAAATACAATCTTAAGGCAGTACTCAAAAGTCCATGAAATCCTCTTAGCAATAATTTTATTAACAGGCGCTTTAATCTACCATTAAAATAACACCCAGCAACAAAGTTAACTGAATAAATTGGCTAAAAATAAATATATATTTATTTATAATACGACAACGGAGCAGAAGAAAATGAAATTGACAGCCAAAAAAGCTCCTCCCGAGTTATAACAAATTTTGTGTGAGCCAATTATGAAAAGCTTTAACACACACACACACACAGAGAGATAGAGAAGGGGAGTCTAGTGTAGGTGCGCTCATTATAAATTCTATTAACGTTAGGCATTTATGTTGAATTTGATGATATAAACATTACTTACACACACACACACACACACACACACGGTACGTGCAATCTGTTGGGTTGTGTGTTGATTTTACGGGTGGGAGGGATTGTAGGGTATGGGTTAGGGTTGGGGTAAGCAGGTAAGCAGACTTCAAGTTACAAACGATTTTTAACAAGCAAAGCAATCACAAATATGTAAAGCTGTATGCCAAAAATGGTAGTAGGTAAACTGTATGTCCTAAATACATACACACACACACACAAACACACACTTACATCTATCAATTTGAATGTTGCTGAACCAGAATGACACAAAGAATCGAAGAAGAAGCAAATGGCTTTATCTGGCTTGAAGTGGATACTGAGAGGAAGTTTGTTGTTGTTCACTAGA